>CM053335.1:27984773-29479641 GCA_028583605.1 Dastarcus helophoroides | reverse complement strand
AGCTTCCCTCAAGCCTTGGTAATTCAATCACCAAGTCCACGGAAGCCACAGTTTCCTCTCGAAGATCACTTTTGCCGGAGTCTGACCCGTAGTTGCATAAGTTGCCGCGCGATGGGCTATGAGAAACAAGGGTAGTCATCGGTCCCAATCTTTCTGATGCTTGGAAAAGACTTTTGAAAGATGTTCCTTCAAGGTCATGTTAAACCTTTTCACCATTCCATTAAACTGTGGATGAAGAGGTGTCGTTCGAGTTTTCTTTATTCCAAGAACACGGCGCACTTGGAAGACCCCCGATTCAAAGTTCCTTCCTTGGTCTGTCTGTAGTTCCGAGGGAACATTAAACCGACAGATGAAGTTGTCCACAAGAACCCTTGCGGCTGTGGTAGCTTTCTGGTTCGGGATGGAGTAAGATTTAGGCCATTTACTGGAATAGTCCATGGCCACCAGGAAGTACGTATTTCCATCGTCTGATGCTGGAAATGGTCCCGCCACATCGATTGCAATTCTTTTAAATAGAGCTTCCACATTATATTGCTTTAGGGCTCCTTTGGTTCTTGTACGGGGACCCTTGGATCCAGCGCAAGTATCACATTTCCGACACCACCGCTTAACATCCTCCCTACAATTAACCCAATAGAACCGTTTTTGAATTTTCTCCAGGGTCTTGTTCATTCCTAAATGTCCACCGGAGGTTCCATTGTGCACCTCCCACATAATTTGTGGAATCTTTTCCTGAGGCACCACCAACTGCAAGTTGACATGCTTATCATCCGCGCTTTTCCATGCCCTCTTCAGCACTTCATCCTACACCTGGAGGGATTTTTACTGGAACCACGAATGTTTAAGAGATAGAGTTCTGTCGGAATTTTCTTGCCATTCAAGTCTATCTCCATTCCAATATTGGTCCGATATCAATATCGTTCTTCTGCAGCTCCCGAAGACCTTCAAAAGATCATAAATTTTTTGTCTATACTGGCTGGCTGGAATTTTGGGGGCTGCTTGCTTGACATTAGCCAGTGAGTGCCCATTCTCGCCGGCTGATTTTTGTTTTCTTGCTGTGGGGCTTGTCGATTTCTTGGGGGTTGATCTGCAGTCCTTCTTAAAGTGCCCGATTTGCCACAGCTGTAATATGTCGTGCTTCTTCTGGATCTATCTTTAAGAACTCCCAGCAGTTTTTCGCTGCTCGCGTTCATTTCCTTCGTTTCCTTCATGTTAGCACTGATGTTCGCATTCATTTCTTTCATGTTAGCGCCTAGGTTTACGAGATTAGGGGCATTCGAAGCCTCTTCGATATTGGCCTTTCTTATTCCCCGTGGCGCTTCTGGTTCTGAAACCTTGTAAGGAGCTTCAACCTCCAACTCTCTAATCAATGCCTCTCTCGATGCTAGGAAGTTTGACAAGCGTAACAATCTCTGGATTTCTGGGTCTCTTACTCCTTCTATGAAGATTAGAGCTGTGTAAAGCTTTAGAAAGTCGGTAGGTGCTGTTGGATAGGCGACATATACGCCAGTCTTTTTACGTCAGCCTCGAATTCTTGCAACGTTTCATTACTTTTCTGCTTCCTACTAGTAGTTGCGACTGGGCGAATTGCTGCAAATGATGGTCTCCAAATCTTAGCGTTGAAGAGCTTGAAGTAGTTTCAGAGCTTTTACGCGCAGGGATAAAATCAATGAAGTCGCCCTTTCGTCGTAGCAGCAGCTTCAAACTGTATTCTGTAGGTCTGGAACGATGTTTGTCCATCATGGGTCGGAGGTTTTACTTTTTGGTAAGAAATAGCAGATACACTTTTGAATTCATGTTATATAAATTGTTCACTTAGCAACTTCTTTATGGCATTTTCCATCTTGTTGATCTTTTTCTGTGTTGCATTATCAAAATCAATAAGTTTGTTGTTGAATTCTTCTTTAACTTTGCCCATTTCCCCTTTTATTCCTGCAAGATTTACTTTTACTTTTTCCATTTCATCTTTCATTCCTGTAATTTGTTCTTTCACTTTTGCAAGGTCTATTCTCGTCTTTTCTGTTATATTTGGTGATACACTATGCAATTTTTATTTGTCTGCATCCCTTCTTTGTTCCTGTTCTTTTTCTTGTCGTTTTTGTTCTCCATCTTGTTCTTCATCCTGTCTTCTGTCTTCGTTCTTCATCTTGTTGTCTTCGTTCTTCATCCCTTTCTTCTTCGTCTTGCTAATATCGCTTGCAATTGTTGTTCTATTTTGGCCGATTCTAATCTTGTTTCCATGAAACGTTATAGAATGTTCAAAATTTTTGTTCACGCGCCTCGTATAAACCATTTTTCGGTTTATAACGTCCAGGATAGTATAAATTTAATTATCGCTACCATTCACTAGCATAATAGTTCGAAAATTCGCACGAATTCCTTCGAGAAATAAAGCACAATCCGCAAAACTAATTTCGCTTTTGACACCAGTTGTTGAGCGTCATCGGTATGAAAATTAAAACCTCGTGAATTGTAAACACTTTATTTCAAACTTATTTTGGAACATTACAATTATAATTTACTTAACTATCAGACTATCTGACTGACTAACTAACTTCACCAACCAACTGACTAACTGACTCCCTGAGGGAAAGATCACCGCGTAAATATACCCTCCCGGTTTTCTAGAACGGAATCCGTACAGATAAGATTATTGCTTATTTTTTTCATGATTCATTTTCGCGGCCGCTTTCCATAATCAAATGTTTTTAGAGAGTTCCTCACACCACACAATCACTAATACAAATTTTATAACTACAGTTTGCTGCAATAATTTTTTTTTCAAAATAAGATGCAGAATTATTAGCAATATTTTGCAGATCGTCTGTAAGTACGTCGTTTTAGGCATTATAGAAGGAATGCCAGCAACTTAGCTTTCCACTCTATAAAAATTCTAGAAACCATAATTCGCCTAAAATTTGATTAATATCACTTTTTTATTATTAGTTTGTTTAATACTACAAAATAGTCGACTATTTCACCGATTCAGTTAATTGTTGCCATGACCAATATCTGTCATTGGTTATTAAGAATTTAAATTAATGCACCTACATATTCCCTTAGAAATGACTTTCCAAGCAGAATACTCAGCATACTATTTTGTTAGTAAATCCGTTAATTAAAATTTCTAAAGAATTAAGTTCTTAGGTAAAGGTTATTAACACATGTATTACAGTTAGAGGTAATTAAACTGATGGAAAAAAATAGAGCACTTGAATATTCTAATTTGTACATTTAATATTTTAAAAGTTTGAGGAAACTATTTTGATCTGCTGCTACAGACAGAAACAACGAACATAATGAAAGAAGAGAATAACTAAGCAGAAGTAAAACGTTAACGCAATCAGATAACTGAGGATCGAGTAAGCGGAAAACAATTATTAGCCTTCTTCCGGCAAGGCACTAACTCACTTATTCCGGATTTGCCGTTTATTATTACGACAAATTAGGTTCGATTCTCCTTAACACCTCTTCGCAGTGAATTTATTGCTTTTATTGTGCATCACTAGTTCTAAAAATATATCATATGCTTTCTATTTCTCCATAAAAACTACAGAAATCATAGCGAGTTTTTCGCAGTAGTGGTTCATGGAAATTTCAAAAATCAAATCTTGTTGAAAATATAACTTAAAAGAAGGGTGCACAAAGAAAATTAAATCGTTCAGATCGAATGTCTAGATTGAACGTGGTTGACATATGGACAATGATGGTAATAGCGAGTGCAATGCATATGGGGAGATGCGGTGATAAGGTTCTTGTAATGTAGAAGGGTGATCCCCGCCAGATTACACAGTTTGCAGTTTGGATTTACAACCTCTATATCGGCCGATTCTTATGGATTTGTCAGCTTTACGTGTTTGATTACGGCATTAGGGACTCCCGGTCGCGATTTTGAATATACTTGAAGACAATCATACAAACGCAGGTGTTGGTCTCTTGTGCGGTGTTTTCTTCCATATTCTGTTTTAGGGCTACATGTACACCGCATTGGAAAGGGAATCTGGTTATGTGTAAAACACAACAAAGTCCTTATTTGGAATTAGTAAGGACAAATTATTGCAGTGGGCATTATTTCATAATTTTATAGCTTGATAGTCTTAGTCTTAGTCTTTATAGCTTCTTAGTCTTATTGCCTACTGCATTATGGCCACGTCCATCCAAAGGTGCACTTGTCACGACTCAACTTCAAACTTCAGTACTATTCTTTTGTGGCGAGAACTTCCGCTATAACTTTAAATTTCGGTCCTCTAAAATATTTCCAAAAATTAATAAAGTCTGCGCCTGACACTTCGCGACCTTTACTTGTTAAAGGAAATAAGGAAATTAATTTTTTACAAGTTGTTTAGCCCTACAATGAAAAAAGACGTTAAAATAATTACATCTGTTAAACATTTTTATTTCCTTGATCAACCGATGAAAGGAAAATTACTGTTGTATGAAAATAATTAATCAGTTCGAGAAAATGAATGAAAAACTCAAAACGACACTGCTGAATATCAGTGAAGCCCAGAAAATATTTCGTTTAGGCAAGTACAAATGAATGCAATGAACAGTATAAGAAGTTAAAACGTGTGTAATTAGATGCATCCATTGATGTACAACTTTTAGATGATCCGTAGAAAAACGTGTAAAGTGCAAGATTCCATTAGATTAAGAGTTAACGTCACCGCACTTTAACTTTGATTAAAAGCAGTGACTAGCCGAGTTCAAATAATATGCAATAGAATTTGATTAACGGTTTTCCTTTTTCAATAAAACTCACATGCAGGGACTCTGATTAGCATCTTTCAAACAGGTAATTAGATGCTGTTTACAAGCACGCTGCCAATAGTTTACGCTATTAAACAAGAAGACCTGCTGCTGCTTTAACATTTATTGTTGGCAAAAATTTCTCGTTGTGGATGAATGTGAACTTTTGGTTAGAGCACGACATGATGGCAATATCTCTTGTTTTTAATTGGATGTAGATTCTAAACGATTACCGTTTTTATCAAAACCTTATTTGAAAACAGGATAAATTGAAAAAAAAAATGGGCAGTTATGGGGACTCCTGATAAAAATGAATACTAAAGAAAATTGTCAGCGTTTTTTATTTTCTGATATGGTCAGATTTTAGCCTATATATTGTAGGCGTAGAGATAGGCTATCAAGCGAGCTAAACTTTTAATTAAACAAGAGAGCGAGAGGGTATGGTGCAATGGGTTGAACGAGTACTTCTTGCAGGGTTGTTAGCGTCTTACTTGCAGATACATAATATTGGTACTATTAGAGCAAGTTGGTAATGCGAAATAGCGTGATGGTGACTCAAAAATATAAGTTTTCCCCCTATCAAAAGCTGCTCAACGCGCCTAAAGAAGTTTCTAGTTCAAAAATTAAAAGTGGGAAAAAGTTTTGGCTTCCGATACTATACCGAGTGTTTTTTTTTAGTTGGGAGGTTACCTTTATATGGAGTATCACTTATTATAAAGGCAAACTGATTTTGGCGGTGGGGCTAATTGGAGCTAAACTACCTTCCAAAAATATTTTCAACTTCCTCCCACTTCCGGTTATACCGGGAGTAGGTATCAACTTTCTTATTTTAAATGACAACCCCCAAATTTTATACTTTATTTGAATTTTACGTAGAAAAATAAGGTGAGTTTATGTATACATGTTTATTGCTATCTTTGATAGTTTTAAAGATATTTCAATTTTTCGAAAAAAAATGACAGAAAAGAGGGTTATTTTAACTCTTTTTATTTTTTTTATTATTTGCAGTAAAAACATGAAATTTGCGTTGAAGTCATGGAATATTATGGAGACTATAATAACGTAATCAGGTTTTAAATTTATTACACAGGCTGATGGAAATTTTATGATCTTTATTGTTTTTGTTTTATTCAAAAAAACTCTGTTTTTTTAAATGGGGGCTATGCGTTTTTTAATCATTTTTGGATTCTTCACGTAAGAAGAAAAAAAAAGTTATATAACTAATTTTTTAAAATTCTGCACTGTTACAGAGATATAATTCAAAATAAAAAAGAAAAATATTTTTTCCCTCAAGTAGCAACTTGGTAGCAGAAAACAAAATGTTCAAAAGAAAACCTAACAACAAGGCCAAAAAATTTTATTCTAAATAACATTTAAAAGATAACCGTACAAGACAAATAATTTTTGACTAATTGTTAGAATACTTTTTGAAAAATGTTTAGGGAGCCACGAATGTAAGTTTCGTAAAAATGGTTTGTTAAACAGACTTCTTATTTTTGGAGTAATGAAAATCAACAACAAATGTTCAAGAAAATTCGTCCTTTAACTGTTATGCTGTTAGATTAGAACTCAGGATTTGTAAGCGTTAAATTTTATAATGAAAATCGAAATGGAAATTTTTTAGTGATTTTTTTTTACGACTACTGCATGACAAGCATAATGCTAGGAAAAATCGGATGTTTTTAAAAACGTTACTCAATTCGAAATATGCCTTTAAATTTATTGAAGGAGAAGATCATTCTTGTTGTTCTTGATGTAAATTTTTTATTAATTATTTTTTTTTCGTATTACTTATTATGATTAATTCTTTAAGCTTTTATTGCCTACAGTTAATTTCCTACTTGAACAAAAAAGACATGCTTGATTCTTTTTATTTTGAGATTTATGTAAAATACCCCTATAACGGCACAAAATTTTAAAAAATAAGTAATATAACTTTTTTCTTCTTTTTATGTGAAGAATCCAAAAATGATTAAAAAACATATAGTTCCCATTTAAAAATACAGAGTTTTTTTGAATAAAACAAAAACAGCAAAGATTATAAAATTTCCATCACCCTGTATAATAAATGTAAAATCTAATTACGTTATTAAAGTCTTTATAATGTTCCGTAATTTCGACCCAAATTTCATGTTTTTACTGCAAATAATAAAAAAGATACAAAGAGTCAAAATAACTCTCTTTTCTGTCATTTTTTTTTCGAAAAATTGAAATATCTTTAAAACTATCAAAGATAGCAATGAACACGCATGCATAAACGTACCTTATTATTTTACGTAAAATCTAAATAAAGCATTAAATTTGGGGGTTGTTATTTAAAATAAGAAAGTTGATGTCTACTTTCGGTATAACCGGTAGTGGGGGGAAGTTGAAAATATTTTTAGAAGATAGTTTAGCTCCAATAAGCCCCATCGACAAAATCAGTTTGCCTTTATAATAAGTAGTACTCCAGATAAAGGTAACCTCCCAACTAAAAAAAACACCCGGTATATAGTAATATTATACTCATATTTCACATAGGAATTTTATCGATATAATTTTCGAAATTGAGGAATGTAGACTTAATCGACATTTAACATGTACCTGTTAGGTATAAATTTTGCAATCCATTTCTTGTCTGCTTGGTTATATACGCATTTTTGTGTTTGTTCCGTACAAATTTTGCGATCGATTTTAAACTTATCCATAAACTAGAGGCTTAAAACTTTAAACATAGCTAAGAACTGGATGACAATACAGCATTTTAATTCGATCACGACAATTTTGGCAAAAGTTACATAAAAATAATGCATTTAAATTGGAAAATTTTCACTTTCAACTCGAATATTCGATTTGTTTCAATTCTCGCCAAAGTTTCAAATTTTATATCAAATTGTGATTTTCTTTGGATAAACATTTTCAGTTTTTATCGTTTTCCCAATTTTTCAAAAAATAAACTCGAAATTAACTTTTCGTAAATCACGAGTGGAATCAATCAAAATTTTGTCTAAGAATATCAAAAGAAAACTTTTTTTTTACATATTGCTTCCGGCCTATCAACTGCAAAGCTCTCTAAAAGTATTATCATTTTGAATATTTGTTTTGTTTCCCAAAATTTTCGTCAAACATTCTGGAAAGTCAAATATTTTGAGAAAATCGTTGTACTATTTTATTTTTTTACATCTATTTATTATTATTATTTTCTTTTTCACTAAACATTCCGGAAAGTTAATTGTATTTCAAAGTTTATAAAAAAACCTAAAAATTTAGGCTTTTTCTGGATATTTAGACCTTAATCAAAAACTTCCACTTTTTAACCGGAAATTTAACCTTGAACTTAAAAATTATGAACTTTAAATGTAAACTCGAAATTTTGAGAAACATTTTTCAAATGCCAAAAAAAACCTTATTTCGCATGTTGCTTTCTGCCGTACCTTAAAATCTAGGAAATCATCTCACTTTAACTTTAAATGTAAATATTCGATTCGTTTTTCGAGATGTATTTCAAAACTTTCTAGAAAAATTTGACATTTTGGAATAAATTATTTTTGGGAAATTTTGTTTTTTTATGAAAATTACAAAATTTAAATTGCTTTCCTAAATTTTTGAAAAAGAACTTGTTTACCCTCATCCAAAAATTTAGACTTTAGTGTTCCAACTTTGACTTTTGAGATTTAAAGTTCTGAAAGCTCTTTTTGAAAATTCCGACTTTTACCGACAACTTTGGCTCTTTCAAAATGTTAACATTTCTTTGAAAATCTTATTTTTCTTCAGAACTTTGAGATTTTTTCGTAACTTTCACTTTTGAAAATTATAATTTTTCTGAGAAATTTAACGTTTTTGAAAGTGTTGAACTAAAAAGAACAGATTTTGTGGTAACTTTAACCGTTTTTTTTAATTTACGTATTTTTTAAATTCTAATCTTTTTGAAAATATTCTCTTCAAAATTTAAACTTTCCTTCGGAAATGGTTTTTTTAAATTTTGATTTTTTTCTCAAAGTGTTAGTTTATTTTTGAAGATTTTTACTATTTACTAAATATTTCAAATTTTCTCGACAATTTTAACTTCTAAATATTTTCGCCTTTTAAAATGTCTATCTTTCTTGAAGAATTCGATATTTTCTTTAAAAATTTCGATATTTCTGATTTCTACTTTTTTATGGATTTTGACTTGGACATTTGATAATTTCCACCTATTTCCAATTCTTTATTTTTTCGAAATTTTGACTTTTTTGGATTAATTATTATTTTTTTTGTAAATTACAATTTTCTTCGAAAAATTCTGTTCTTTAAAAATCTCGACTTTATTTAATAAAAGTCCATTTTTGTAAATTTGGACTTTTTTGAAAATTTCGCTCCTCTTTCAAATTTTTGATCATTTCACTTTTTTTTGAACAATCCTACATTTTTTAAAATTTTTACTTTTTGGAAATTTTAACTTCGTTTCGAAATTTTGCCATTTAACAGTGGGTTTATACTACACTTTATTCCATATCCTCCTTCCATCCTCTCTGACATAAAATATATTTCTTTCTGACATGAGTGTCAACTATCCTGAGAGAAGCTATCCAACTTCCAGCTGTGTAGGTAAGTCCCGGATAGCTTTTCTAAGGATTTTTTGGTGGAACGGACGGTCCTTGGTTATCTTCAAAAATTGAAATACAAGGAACAAGTTCTGTATTTCAATTTTCTCTAAGGATAGTTGACACTTATGTCAAAGAGAAATGAATGAAGTGAATAAAGTGACGAATATAAACGCACCCTTAGAAATTGTGATTTTTTAAAATCCTCACTTTTCCAAACAAGCAATCGACCTTATTTTTTAATTTTGACCTTGTTTGAATGTTTTGCATTTTTTTTTGAAAAATTCTATTTATTGAAATCTTAAGATTTTTTGAAAATTTTGACATTTGTGGAAATATTGACTATTTTTCGAAGTCTCCACTTTTTTCAAAATTTTTCTTTTTTTTGAAAATTTTCACCTCTTGAGAGTTTTGAATTTTTCAAAATATCGACTTTTTGAAAATTCTACTTTTACCCAAAATTGTAATTAATTGAAATTCGGCTATTCTGAAAACTTTATTTTAAATTTTGTCTTGAAACATTCGATTTTATTGAAAATTTTGTCTTCCAAGTTCCCTGTTTTTGAAAAATTTCATTTTCTAAATTTTGACTTTTCTTCAAAATTTTGACTCATTATAAAAATGTTAGACCTTTCCAAAAATCACTCATTTTATTTAATTTCACTTTTTCTAAAAATTTTAGTCTTATGGTAAATTTTAATTTTTGGAAAATATTACTTTTGAAATTTTAGATAATACTGAAAATGTTTATTTACATACTTTTAATTTTTTCTCTCTTTTAAATATTTCAGCTTAAGTGTTTTTTACTACTTCAGCATTTGACTTTTTTTAAAAATATTGACTTTTGTCACAATTACATCTCGTTATCAATTTTTTTGTCATTTTTGGATCCTTACTGACTCGTCTTAAATTATTTCAAAAATTTTATTTTAGAATACCGAGGCCAGTTTGTAGGATATTTAAACGAAACAAAAAAGGGATTGAAATATAGATGACCAAAAAATTAGACATATAAATAAAAAGACCAAAATAAAAGTAAGATTTAAATTTTTTTATTCTTTATTTTGGTAAAATATAAAGATATAAAAATTTAAAAAAATGTTCGCCGCATTGGACATCAAAATGTTGATTATTTTGTGAATTTTAAATATTCTGAAAATTTAAAAAATTCTCAAAGTAACGACCTAAAACTTTTAACCGTTTTTCACATTGTATGCACAAAGTCGATTTTGTGAAAAGTCTTTTTCTTTGAAAATTTCGTCCTTGTTAAGGATGTTTACTCTTTGTGATAGCTTTTACTTTTAAAAAAACTTCGAATCTTTCATTATTTTGAAACTTTTCAGGATTTTCATTTTTTTTGTTTTGAAAATATCGACTTTGGTTCACAATTTCGCCTACTTTTTTGAAAGAAATTTTGATTGTTGTGAAATTTTCTATTTTATTGCAAAATTTCGACCTTGAAAATTTTGATCTTTTTATAATTTCCACGTTTTAAGAAATATCAACCATTTTAAAAAAAATTTACTATTTTCACTTTTTTTTTAAATTTTGACTTATTTGAAAATTTATTTTCTTTAAACTTTCAACATCATTAATAAATACTCACTCTTTGTGATAATTTTTATTAATGTTAAATCTTTCAAAGTATCGATTTTTCACGAATTTGTTTTTCTAGAAATTCTGACCGTTTTTGAAAATGTTTATGTTTTGCAATTATTTTTCTTAAAATTTCGGTTTGTTCTTTTAGATTTTCACTTGTCTGAAATTTTTGATACTTCCTCAAAATATCGATTTCTGATCTTTTTTTTAATTTTCACTTTTTTCTGAAAATTCTAACCTTTTTTTAACTTTTCCCGATTAGGTGTTCGAAATTTGGGCCCTTTCTCCAGATTTCGGTATTTTCTGCATTTTTTGAAAATTAATCTTACAAATTCGTCTGGTTTTGAAAATTTTCTCTCCAATTTTTTTTGACTTTTCTTAATTTGTCATAATTTTGACCACTTTTCAATGTTTTCGACGTTTTCCGAAATTTTCTACTTTTCAAAAATTTGCTTTGTTGAAACAAATTTGTTTTTGAAAATCTAATTTTCAACTTATAAAGAAAAACTTTAAATGTTTTCAACATTCAATTAAATTTTTCACCTCGCTTAGGGCTTACATTTTTAAAATCAATTAACTGCCTAGTCTTGTGTTTATATTTTTGTTTTACATAAGAAATTTGAGTATGAAAAACTTTTTATTTTCTTTTGCGTCCAAACTCGCATACTCCTTTGCTCTCTTCGAGATTTAATTACTAAAATATCTGGTGGTGAGTTATTTATTTTTCATATTCTTTACGCAAAATGTAGGGTTAGGAAATGTTTTTTTAAAGTTTCCTAATAACAACTGTAATTCGCCTTTTTATTCCCCTAGAGGCTGCATTGTTAAAATCGGTTATAAACTTGTTTAATTATCACTTTTATAGATTATTTACTCAATATTTTAGATCCATAAAAATTCCAAAATTCCATTTCATACCATTTTTACCCTTTAGGAGTTGAATTGTTAAAACCGGCCATATAACGTGTCTATCAATTTCTTTAGTAGATTATTTACACAAAATTTGAGGTTATAAAATCCAGTAAAATCTTTGTATTATGCTAATTTCGAAACTTCATTTCTCCCCTTTTTATCGCTTTAGAAGATGAATTTCAAAAAAAACCTTTTTTATTGCTTATGTATACTACGAAAGTAATTATTCTTTCCGTATTACTGCCTTAAGTAACTAACTTCCGCTCTGCGTTGATGATTAGGTTTTTCAGTCGATCAGGAATTCTCTATTTACATGTTACATGTTACATTAGTAACTCCTATCGGAAATTAGTAATTATAGGTATTGTAAATGTTAACATCGCTATCGCTCTCGATTATTTACGACATGGTTTATCTCTGCCTCCAATTAGGGTAAAAAATATAAGAATATCGAAGACTGATGTTTCTAGATTAACATTAAATTGATATCATGCAATTAAATTGCTTGTGACAGCAGGATATTATGAGTATGTATATTAAAGAGTTTTCCATGGAAATGAAAGCATATAAATCTGAAAATAAAGAAAGGGGCTTTTTATTGTCAAAACATGCATACATGGCACATATATTTGTCGTTCAACATCGGCCATAATTAGCATTAGCAACTACTTTGAATCACTAAAATGATTGGAAAGTGACTACAAGACCACAAACACTCCTCTTTGATGCATCATCCTCTAAAAGCTCTTTAATATGCAGTGGACAGATGAGCTAGCAGTCACGAAATCAAAGTCTGCAATCGGGTGTAAGAGCCGGGGTAAATCCAAACCCGGAATCAAGTAATGACAGCAGCCTCTCACAAAGGCTTTAATTAAGACACTGGTAGATAAGGCACGCGCATAAAAAAATACACGGAGGCAATCATACATATGCCCTGGCGCTGAAACAGCGAGGGTCCCGCCTCGTTCTCCCCGATTTTCACTGATTTCGCTCTCGAATCCTCGATTCTCGGCTCACCCCATCGTGCATTTGCCAAAATTACAGTCATTTTATACGTCTTGTGTTTAATGGAATTGGAATTCCACGTCGACTGGAAAGATTCTAAACTTTTCAATACAAATTGCCCGAAAATGTTCCAAACAAATAATTTCCCAAATAGGGCCTCGATCTGGAGCACGGACTTTTAGTGGAAGCACTCTTTAGAATTATTGGATATCAAATTTCTAAAGCAATACTTATTTAGGTTGTAACAAGATTAATGTTTGTTCATTTTTATTTTTAATCCTGTATCTTTTATCAATTACCAAAAATTTCATTTTACCGAAAATTTTAAAATAAATACCTTATTTAGTGAAATGTTCGGGGTAAGTCATTAGTGGATCCGTGGTCTGTAAGCATGTAAATAAAAAGTGTTGGAGCAAAAAATATGAGGCATTGATTGATTATGATTACTACACAAGAGCGCGTCGTCCAAAAATATTTTTCATAAACAGTCTGATACAAAATTTCGGTATTTATTTTAAAAATAAATAAAATACATGTACAGTATTACTACTTTTAATACAGCATTCATCGGTAATACAGTGGTTCCAAGTTTTTTAGATTTCTTAATTTTATTGGCAAATAAAGTTTTCTAAAAAAAATCACAATGCAGAGGTTTCGATATTTAGCTTCAAGGAAATGAAAGCTTAACAGTTATATCTTTATTTTTACTCAATACGAGCCAAAGGGTCCTACAATAGTTTTCACATAAAGAAATTATGATTCATTATCCAGGGTGCCTGTAAGAGACCAACAAATTTTGCATTTTTTAATCATTCATAACTGTTTTTTTAAATAAAACACCTACTATATTATTTTATTATTAAAATAGTCACTAGTTTTAAAACAATGCTAATGTCTATATTGAATTACATTAAAGACCCTTTTTGAGTTAAATTATAGTAATTTTCAAAGGATATTTATAAAGTCAAAAGTAACATGCAGAGTATTTTTAATCTAATCAACATTTTTATCGTAACAGAATTCTGTTGTGCCCTGAAAAACAGCAATAAATTCGCAAACCATCTTATGTACTTTTTTGAAATCCATTTCTGATGCATGGTAACTTCAGGTCATCTTTGCTGTTTTCATTTAAAAAAATATTTCATTAAAACCGAGTACAAGTTTGAAAAAATTTACCGAATTAAAATTTTTGTTTTAAATGTACAAAATTGATTTCTAGTTTCAACTCGAATTTAGTGAAAAAAAATCAAAATTGTGAGTTTAAAATCGATATTTTAAAAAGAAAGCTCGATATTTTAATAAATTTTTTTCGAATTTTAGACGAGAAAATTTTTAATTTTTTACTTGAAATTTCCGAAAATTATCAAATTCTCAGAAAAATGCAGAAATTTTAGAGAAAATTCACAAAATCTTGATAAAAAGAATTGTTATATTTCCAGATGTAAAACGGAATTTCACAAGAAACTCTGGGATTTAAAATGATAATTTTTTTATTTTCGAAACTACCAGGGTAATAATAATATGATAATTTGTTTTTAAAAATTTATTTGTACAAGATACATATGTGAAAGTTATAAACTATTTTTCTACATAATCTCCTGATTTTGTTATGTATTTTTCCCAACGAATTGGAAGTTTTTTAATGCCATCATCATAAAAAGAAGGGAGGCGTTTTTGCAGCTTATTGCGCACAAATGTCTCAACAGTAGCATCATCATGAATTCGCTCATCTGCTATGCTAGAGCTTCTTTTAGTGGCCCAAACATATGATAATCGCATGGTGATAAGTCGGGACTATAAGGAGGGTGTTCTAATGTTGCCTAAAGCCTTTCCTCTAATTTTTGATGTGTCAGATGGGCTAAGTGCCATTGTCGTGAAGCGAAATCACATTTCTGACCGAAAATTCGCGCCTCTTCCGCCGATATGCACGTTTTGCTTCATCCAATAGCTTGCAGTAGGAAGTAGTATTAACTCCAAATTTTGAGAAAAAAAGCGACATTTTTAGATTAAAGGAGGATTTTAAATGAAACACCAGGTTTACAAAAAGATCTCTTCAGATTTAGAGAGAAAAATTGACATTGACAGTTAAAGAAATTGGAGTTTATTTAATTCTAGTTTTGGAAAAAATATCAAATTTTGAATACTTCAAGTCGACATTTTAAAAAACTTGTTAAATTTAGAAAAAACGAACAGCGAAAATGTAAATTTGTATTTTTGATGTGAAAATTTTTGAGGAAATAGAAGTAGTGCATAGATCCAGTAGCGTAAGAAATCTAACATGAAAAAGGGTCACTACGCCTCATGCCTATGCCACTGGTGATGTTCTTAAACTTTACTAATAGAAAAATATTAGCGATCTAAGAGATATTTAAAGTTTTCAAATGTTTTTTAAAATTATTGTTCATTGAGAGATATAAAATAAATCTTTTAAAAAATGAAATCTTTAAAACCCTGTAACCATTGCGTTTAACAGACATTACTTATACAGCGTGTAACTTAAGTACTTAAAATGTTTCTCTCAGTTATTGCTGAGTTAATTCTAAAAAAAAGTTTGTATAAACCTTTGTCCGGAAATGCTTCGTTTTTGAGATGCAAGCTGTTGAAATTAGAATTTTATTTTCGTTTTTTAAAAATAACTTTGACGAAAAATATTTTTTTTTATTAAATTATAAATTGTAACAATTTTTGTAAATTAGTCAACAACTTACTTCATTTAATGCCTAAGGGAAGGTAAATTGCATCAATGCAGAAATTTGTTTGTAAACTCGAAAACGGTGACCTTTAGCGTTATTAATAACGAGAGACCGGATTTTAGGTAAAATACTATAATCCTACCTTTTCACCTTTTTCGGCATTTTTCGTGAATTATTACCTAAATTTTAATTTTGCTTGTTTTTTGCCTTTTTATACATGATTTGGACCTATTTTCAGAAAATTTTGCTCCTATTTATTCAGTTTCCCAAAACATTCATACTTCTGAAGAGATTGAGCAGGAATTTGTGTGCGAAAAATGTCTCTAGAAAATGTTCTATTTAAAGATATAGTTTGAAGTCATCTGGGACAAAATTGGTTTTTTTACTTTCTTCAAATTTCGATTTAAATTCATAATTTTAATTTTTATCTCACATTTAAAGTTTACACCTGAACATTTGTAGTTTTAATATTCTTTCTAAATTCTAGAACATCGGGCGTTCTTTTTTAAGTTCAAGTTTCCTCTTAGCGTCTAACTCTTTTTCTAACTGGCTACGGCTTCGATTTTTACGTTTTTTCTTTTGTATTTTCAATGTTTTCTAGAATTATTGTTGCTATCTAAATTTGCAATGTTGAAATGCATTTGATTCTTCGAAATTTGGAAAAAAATTTTTGCTACAAGTTACTTATCGTTTTTTTTTTAATTTTACGTTTAATCTAAAAATTTCGGCCTTATTTGGAAATTTCAAGTTTGAATTAGATTTTGAATGATTTTAAATGCGAAGTATGTATATTTTTACTTTTTTTTCATAAAATTAATGGTTACCCACAAATATTTGCTCAAAACTTTGACCCTTTCTAGAAACCTGGATATTTAGTGGAAATTTTTGTGAAAAACGTCATATATCGAAAATTGGAGAATGAACTTAAAATTTTAAGAATTTTTTTATTTGAGAATATTACACTTCTTTTAGATATTCTAAGTGGAGCCTAATATAGAGTTTTATTTTTCAAAATTTCGTTCAAAATAATCAATAAATGTTTTTTGTGTTAATTATGAGTTTTGGCCTGTTATTGTCTTTTTTAGGGTATTTTACCTTTTTAATACCTTCTTTAGCTGCTTTTTTTGCCTAATTTAACATTTTCCTTACCCTTTTACCTTATTTATTGTGCCTAAAATCCGGTTTTTATTAATAACGTATACCTTTTGTGCTCACAAAAGGTGCAGAAAAATGGTTCATTCATAAAATATAGAAAAATTTTAGTGTCAAAAAATTGAGGGTAAATTAAAATTAATAGTGATAGCCTACCTAGAGGCCTATACGTACTTCTCAAGAAAAAATACCAAATTATGATTTCTCATCGCAAAAAAACCCTGCTTGCCAAATGTTGAGCAAAAAATTTATTCTTAGTATTAGGTATTTAAAAAAATTGAAATTAAAATTCTAATTTCAACAGCTTTTATCTCACAAACAAAGCATTCTGGACACAGGTTTATATAAATGTTTTATTTTTTTTCCCTTTGAATTAATCAGGAATAGCCCACTGGAATATTTTAACGTACATAAGTTACACCCTATATAACGAAATCGTATTGTTTTTGGATACTCTATTGTTCCTTAAATTTTCTGCCCTGGAGAGGAAATTACACTGTATATCTAAATATATCGAAATCACCTAAGTTAATAATCAAAAAGTGTGAAAATTTTCGAAAAGTCAAAATTTTGAAAAATAACCAGAATGTATTTTAAAAAACTTTTTAAATCCGAAAATTATAGAAGAAAGTTGATATTTTCAAAAAAAAGCGAAATATTCAAGGTTAACCTTGTTAGAATTTTCAAGAAAGTTTTTAAATAAGGTAGGTAAACTATTAAAAAATTTGTTTAAAAAGTCACATTATTCAAAAATTCAAAATTTAAATAAACATGGAATATATTTTGTAAAAAAGCAAAATGTTTAAAGAAATAAGTAGATTTTTAAAAAAAGGTCTAAACATTTGAAATACATTTCAAAAAGAAATCAACAATTGTTGAAGTGAAAATGTTAAATTTTATCTTGCTACATTGACATTTTTGAAAATCTCAATTTCCTTTCATTTGTAAGAAAAATTATCTGAAAATATACACATTTTCAAAAAGTTCGAAATATTTAAAAATTACTTCAAATTTTGAGTTAAAATGTTCAGAAAATCGACATTTTCGGAAAAACTAAAAAAAGCAAAATTTTCAAAAAATATAGTTACTTTTCAAAAAAACATTTTTATAAAAATTATGTTTAAAAAAAATAAAATTAAAAAGAAAATTTAACCGGATATTTTTAAAAAAGGGTAGATCTGAAAATGTCGATAATTTGATAGTTATTTTCAAAAATACTAAACAGATTTTGAAAAAAGTCAAAATTTAAAACAAAAGTTGAAATAAAAAAAAGTGAAATATCCAAAAAAGGTTAATATTTTCAGGAACAATTTAAAATATTTAAGGCGGACAGAAATTTTAAAAGATGTCAAATTAAATAAAACCTAATTTTCAAAAACTAAATTTTCAAAAAGAGTCTAAATTTACAAGCTAACCTTTAATATCGTAATTTTCAAATAACCATTGTTAACAAGTTGAAATCTTAAGAAAAAGTGGAAATAGGCCCTTTCCAATTGGATTGTATTTAAAGAAAAATTAAAAATAAAATGTCGAATTCTTAAAAAAGTCAAATTTAAAAGAAAAGCTGCAGATTTCAAAAGAGTTGTAGTTTCGTAAAAAGACAATTTTTTAAAAAGATTGCAGCTTTCAAAATAAAGTCCAAATTTTCAAAACAGCCTTTCAAAAGTCTTGACAACCCGGAAATCTCAAGATAATGAAAATTTTGAAAAGCATTATAATTTTCAAAACAATCAGTTTTCAAAAATGTAAACAACAAAGTCAAAATAAAACGATTTTTTAAAAAAACATTTCGATAGGTCGAAATTCATTAAAATAAGAATTTTCGAAACAAGTGAAATTTAAAAAATTCTGAAATATCCTTTAGTAAAACTTGTAAAAAATATAATTTTCATAAAAGTCGAAACCTTCATGCTTTCATCCTTTTAACTCTGATAGCATAAGGAAGAGGATTGAGAATTTGCATACAAATAAATTTTAATAGAGCTGCATCTGTCAGATTGAAATCAATACTTCAAAGGAGGCTATTGAATTCAATGACCCAATAATGAATTTATTTATAGCAAATTAGCTATTACTCGCGACTCCATCATCTGAACTAAATGAATATGTGCCTTTACAACTTAACGGAGCCAGATTAAAGAAAATTATTAAATTTATTAAATTGCTGAAATATTGAAATACAAAACTTGTCCCTTGAAACCAAGAAAGATTTGAAAACATAACTAAGGTTGCTCTAATGCGTTTCGATAACCAAGCTATCATCTTTAACGAGATACTACTCTCTTCAGAGAGTAGTATCTCTTCAGAGAGTAGTATCTCTTCAGAGAGTAGTATCTCTTCAGAGAGTAGTATCTCTTTAGAGAGATAGCCAAGCTATCATCTTCAGAGAGCTGCTACTCTCTTCAGAGAGTTCTTTAGAGATACTACTTTCTTCAGGCAGTATATCTCTCTGAAGATCACAGGTTGGCTGTCGAAACGCGTTAGAGATGCTACTCACTTCAGAGAATTATTCAGAGATACCGCTCTCTTCAGATGATAGTTTGGCTATCGAAACGCGTTAGATCAACCTTTGTTGTGTTTTTTAATCTTTCTTCGTTTCAGTTTTTGAAGACTACCAAGGACCAGTCCGTTTCACCAAAAAAAAATTGGTAGAACATTTTGTTTCGTTTTACTTTATCTCTAGTTTTAATTACGAACCAGATATGGTAGATTGTTGTAAGATTACAATAAATGGTGTTGTCAATCAAACGTACTTTTACATTTATAAAACTAGTTTTGATAACCAGAATAAAATTAATTTAACCAGCAGTGTAGAGCTTTAAAGAGTTCACGCAGACTTCAGAACGCTGTTTTGCTCAAATTCGTCGATAGAATCATCTGTATATTTAGCTGCCTAGTGAGTTTTCAGCTGTATATTGAGCAGCGAAGCTGTGCCCTATTACGTTGGATAAGCTGTCAGAGCACTTTAAGTAATTGAGCCAAGGAAAGCGAACAGACTTGTACATTTATATATCTACAAGGATTAGGATTTATATCAATAAAACACCATAATTTCTCCTTTTCCGATGGATGCAATGGTGTAATCGAATGCGAAGCTTTAGATTATTTTCGGCAACTTGCCCAAGTAAGAAGTCCCCATACCATCGAGGATGAATCTAAGCGGTGAAGTTGCTACGGATGCATTAGACGGACTTCCGGAGCTAGCACAGAGTCCGATCGACTGTAACACTGGCAATATAGCACTCATGCATATACATACGCTGACTTCCGGGCGCGATGTCATGTGTATGGGGACGTGCATCCGCCCGAAAGAGGGGATTGTGGGGATGTCGATATGCCCGACACCATCCCGTGACTTATGCATTCTCTATATATCACTGCGTTACATGCACTTTGCGTCGAAGTGCACTTGGCCATAAGCTAACGAAGTGACAAATTTCCATAGCAAAATATTATTCTAAATACTGCTGTCATTTATTATTCTTTATGAATGTTAAGTTTTTAAGTTGTTCAGTTTATTGGAAAAAGAGGTGATATGCTTTTCAACTTTTTAATTTTAATTTAATGTTTTTTTGACGCTGTTTTCTAAAAGGCTGCCTTCTTTCGCCTCGAATCTGGTTTATTTTCCGGAGTTTTTACCTTAATCACGATGATTCGACTTTTAGAGCATGTAAACTTAACGATCTGATTTTTTTAACAATTAGATTTCGAACTAAAAATTTTAATGCTATCCTGGAGAGATTTTCACTATTTTTGTGTTTGAAATTGAAAAAGAATGTAGGCATTTCAGCTTACGAGTTTTTTTTAAACCTGTCTCGTCAAGCGTTGATTTTTTTCTCACATTTACACCATTTTTTCAACAAAAATAATTTTTAAAAATACACAGTTTAACCTGCATGTTTATAATAGATATGAATCCGATTCTCATACGAAAATCAGCAAAGAGCGATTCAACAAATACATGCCCAGTATTAAAGGGGGGATGCCAATGCAGAAGAACGAAAAATTTTTAAGAATAAATGTCTCCATATTATCATTGGGACCCCAGAAAGAATTCTGGCCCTTGCAAAATCTTAGAAGGTAAATTTGAAGCAACCGAAAAATCTAATTTTGTTCGGTAATTTCAAAGTCGATTTTTAAAAAAGGTGAAATTAAAATGGAAGTCTAAAAAATTCAATAAATTTGAAACCCAAGTTAAAATTTTTAAGGAAAGTCAACATTATTGAAACGAAAGGATATTATTGGAAAAAAGATTTAAGAATTAAAATGATTTTTTGGTATCTCAGCCGTTTAACGTTGAGTTTCAAGAGAAAATCTACACTCGACATAAACCAGCACGTGATCTTAAAGAGTTCCTCATTTTTCTTGCTTTGAGGTGTGATGGAATCGTAAAAAGTGAGATTGGGTGGTTTTTTGTTATTGCTTTCTTATTATTTTTTGTTGAAGTAAAGTAAACATCGTTCTTTGTCCTTGCTTTGTTTATTCCATGCGGTAAAGGCTGCTTATGAAATTAGAGAATAAGTTAAGAAGTCCGCAAATTCTAAGCACAATATGTCTCCAGTATGTTTACTTCCGAGCGGCATCCAAGTTAGTCTGCCAGTCACACACATGCACATCCAACAAGCGAAGAGCGTCGTTGTCAGGGCAACGACGCTGCTGAGCGCCAGCGGTAGATCGTTGCCACGCAACCCAACACAGCCTCCGACACCGGCGTAATAATCCTGCGGAGCTGCGAGTTCGAGAGAAATTAGTTGATGACTTGGTCTGAAAGAAAGGAACCGAGTTGCAAATGAGTTGCCGCTGATTCATTACGGACCGCCTGTCCTCCAAACATCACCCGAACATGACAACCCAATTTCCACAGACTGCTATTGATCTGGTCGCGTTCAAAGTCCGCCTGCTATAAACAACATTCCAGCGAAACTCTGGTTAAATTTCTAATGGAAGCTCTGGAGTAATATCATTACTAAGAAGTCCGGCGATGCGTATTGTTTTCTTGGAGGTATCTATATATTGCATTGGAAATGTAAAAAAAATGCAATATAATATAATAAAAATGTAATATATAGCAAAAAATAAAAAATAAAATTCACATCCGGCGCATTCGCCATTTCTTTCACATCACTATTTGGTCAACAGATAGGTAGTGTTCACCAAAGATCGATAGGATCTATCAGTTATAGCGATGATTTTGACTATCAAAGACTATCGGAGTAATTTTCGATATAATCCACATAGTTCTTAGCGAACGGTTGTCAAATTAGAGTTATTGGATCGTGTAAATAGGACACTGCTAACAATCAGATATCATCTTTAGTTGGTTAAAATATAAGAGAGTGAACATTTGATATTGTTGCATAAACATATAAATGCCAAAGCGGTTAATTGAAGGTTTTTATCAAGCTATCTCCTCTCTTAGTTAGATGATTTCCATAAAATATCTAAAATATGAATATTGCTTGGACTTTCAGTTTAGAAAATGCTTTTTAAAAGTTAATTATTTAGATAAACGCTGTCTATTTTCTCGAAACAGGTTTAAATTGGTTTTAGAAAAATTCTCCACTTTTGAGAATAATTTTGCAAAATACGTCGAAGACCTAAACTTGTGACTAAAATTGGAATTCTGAGAATTTTTTCGGATTTAAATGTCACTTACCCTACCGTCCAAAAGGTTGGAAGCACTATAAAAATTGAATAAAAATATTAAAAAAAAAATAAATTAAACATACTCATTAAAATAGAAATATTGTTCAATAATTTACAAGTAAATATTAAACCCTTGCATCATCGAATTAACCACTTTTCTGTTTTATTACTCGCTCACAAATGTTTGTGCATTCTGTTAATTAAACTTATTTAAATAGGCATGTGTCAGATTTTGCCATTTCTCTTATGGTTAATTCCTCAATTTGTCTAAACTGTACTAATAAACTATACTAACTGTATGGGAGACATTAGATGAGAATTAAATTATTTGTAACTTTTTTCGTCTTCCTGTTTGTTTTTTTTTTCAAGAAAAAATTTACATTTTTCAAGGGATTCCTTAGTTTATTTAATTATAACGGTATTGCATTTTCCTTCTATAAATTATCTGCGACAAATAAGGCCTGAGAGTTAATAAGGCCCGGGGACAGGTCTTGACCTTAACTATAATGGCAGCAATCTATATTTATGTATATTACTTCCTCTTGTTTATTTATTGATAAATAGATAACACTTCCCGCAAAAGTTTGTAATTTTAGTGGAAAAAAATACAAAATTTTTGTCTAACGTTTTTATGTAAGCATAAGTTAAGTTAAGCATAAATTAGCGCTGCAAAAGCTGAAATTTTTTTATGTTCCAAAGCATTTGGCGGACCTAAATTTTCAGCGCAAAAGAAATAATTCTCTAGTATACTAGTATAACCGAGAAATCATATTTACATTTATTATTGGTTATAGATTATTCAACGTAACCACCAACTCCGCATGTAAGAAATAAGATCATCACCTGTTAGTGCCGGGTCCTTATGTATTCCCGCAGAATCCAGGTTTCTTTTAAATTATTATGGGGAACGTTTGTTACAATATTTGCTCATAATGCAACGCAGAGGACTTGGGTAATGTTGTAAAAGCTCTTCAAAACATATTCTCACAACACCAAAAAGAGAAATATAATAATAACCAGAACACCATCAGAAACCATCTCAGAAACCACCCAAAAAAATGGGTAGACAATTCTTTGTGCTCAACAAAGAAATGTTCTTGTGGCATTTTAAGGCTTGCTAAAGTTATTTCTTCTGCAACACCACAAATTAAGGGCATAGAGTGTTTACACAGTGCTAGCTCGTAACTTGGAATAAATTCAGCAAATCAAAGACATTTTTTTGGAAATAGGCTCGGACACGTCAGGAGAATTTTATACAGAATGTCCTACATTTAAAATATGACGTCATCGACAATTTTTTCAAATGGCAACCCAATTTTTTTCTTTATTATTCTTAAAGGATATATCAAGTTACACATGCGTACCAAATTTAATTTTTTTATTTCTTGTCATTTAAGAGGGGTAACACCATTGTAAATTTTTCAAAAAATCGATTATTTTTTTTAGGCTTAAAAAATACTTCGAACCTTTTAAAATATGGGGAAAAATATTTCATACCTCAAAGTATTTTTTTTTTCTTGTAATTTCGAGCTCTTCCCCAAGCGCGTCGGACTGCTCTGAAACGACACCTGCGTCAGATGAATACCTGCTGGGAAGGTACAACCTAATGTCCTACCCTTTGATTTCTATATTCTTAAATACACTAACAGATGTCATTATAAAACATTTATATTCAGATAGAAGCATTTCTTATCAATAGTACGTTAGTGTAGAGTCAACACGTGTACAAAAAGGACATAATTTCGTCGTATGAAATCACGATTTTTGTGTGTAGTTCTGATTTTTAACAGTTTATTTGTAATCTCAGAGTTCTTGTAAGTTACAATGAGTAATGCAAAAGTGTAACAGGGCAAGAAAGGTACGAAAAAATTGTATCCAACGCGGCGTCGGAGCAACGCGTCATCGAGACGACCGTTGAATAGATATGAGACAGAGTGTTTCGAAAGGAGTCAGTGCTTCTGCGCAAAAATTAGAAGTTAGTGATGAAGATTTTGATATTAATTATGAATTAAGCTATAAAATTATAAATTTTGTTGCCGTTTTCTCTGTCATTTCACAACACGTGAAGTGTAAAACGTGTGATTCAGACATCACGTTTCATGAAAGAAGTCCTCGGGGTTTAAGCTTCAAAATAGTTATCGTTTGTCCGAAATGTCCAGATACTGTTATTCCAAGTAGTAAATTCATACGAAATGCATATGAAAGTAACCGTCGAATCGTGTTAGCAATGCGACTACTAGGAATAGGACTAAATGGAATAATAAAGTTTTGTGCTTTTATGGAATTGCCACGACCGATATTTCAATCTTTTTACGACAAATTAGTGGATATGATTTCGATCGCAACAGCAACCGTACGAGAGGCTAGTATAAAGAAAGCAGCGCTAGAAGAGAAAAAGAAAAGTGAAGAAGATGGACAACTTGAAGGGATAACTTTTCTTCGCTTTTTGGAATCACCTCATTGATTGGATGGTTTACAAGCAAAATCGTCGATGTTGAAGTGAAGTCAAAGTACTGTAAGTCTTGCGAGCACTGGAAGAATAAATTGGAAACAAGTGAGTATGAAGAATGGTACAAAAAACACGTCGATGAATGTCAAGCGAACCATGAAGGCTCAGCTGGTAAGATGGAGGTAGACTCTGTCGTCGAGATGTTCCAACGATCCTAAACTTTGCACGGTCTCAAATACGCAAACTACATCGGTGATGGTGACAGCAAAACCTTCAAAGGAATAATGGATAAAAATCCGTACAAAAATGTTTAAGTACAAAAGAAAGAGTGCATTGATCATGTACAAAAGAGAATGGACCCTCGATTGGGAAATCTGAAAAAAAAAAGTTAAAGGCCTCGGAGGAAAAGGTAAATTAACTGCAAAATTAATTGATTAATTAACAATTTATTATGGGCTGGCTATACGTCGGAATCCGGATTCCTTGAAAAATATGAAAAATAAAATCTGGACAACCTTATTTCATGAGTTATCAACCGACGAAAATCCGCAGCGCGAGAAGTGCTCAGAGTCTTGGTGTAACTGGAAGAAGGGCAGCTGTATGGTCCTGGGATAGCAGATTAATAGTAAAAAAAATTAAACTGTCAAATTTTACATATTTTCATGTCTATAATGCATTTCAAAACTTTAAATACATTTTTCTCGAAACACGATTTTTCAAAACGGCACGCACACCATAACTCCAACAATTTTCATTCTTTTTATTCGAATTTGTTAAAAATCTTTAAAATAAGATTTTGAAGAGAAATACGTAGGGGTTTTTTCATAAGTTAATTTAATCATTATTTATTAACAAATGATTATTTTTTGTTGTTGAAAATTTAACGATTTAATTCAAATACTCGCCAATCACACAAAAATCAATATTTTTAAAATCCCCTACGTATTTCTCTAGCTATAAGCATATACAATAAGTGTTATTTTTTATTTTTTTTTCTAAATCCAAATTTGCAGCAGCTACACTGCGTGCCGCAGAGTGCCTCAAATTCTACGTGCCTCGCGAAAATAGCCGTGGTGCCGTCACTTTTGAATATTTTTTTATAATAATTTTCTATTTTGTTACTTAAATATACGCTAAATAACTTCCTTCAATATTATAATTTTATTACCTTTCCTTCCACCCAAAAAAAATGACAAAAAAACATGTTTTTTTTTGGGCTGTTACAGTGGTGTTACCCCTTAAAAGATATTTAACAAATATTAACTAATTTAAAAAATCAAGGAATTTAATTCAACTCTATAATCTTTCTTCAATAAATGTTCAACATGTTGTTTATTTACTAACTGGCAATACCCTTAACGGAACTATAACTTGTTTTGAACATTTCTAATTTCTTCAGGGAAAACTAATCTACAATCTTGTCTTATTATTGGTCTTAAAAACTTTGCTCTTCAAATGCCCCCATAAGAAATAGTCCATAGATGTTCAGTCCGATGACTTAAATGGTCATTAAAATGGTCCTCTTTTACCAATCTATCTGCCTGGTAATAAATACAACATACAGATTGTCAGGTTTTGCAAAATGTGGAGGAGCATCGTCTTGTTGAAACCAGATGTTTCTATTCAGGACATCAGCTTCGACCGGATCAGGAAACAAAATAGCTAAATCAGGAATTAGCTCTTCCTGCAATAATTCTAAATATCCCGCCTCATTGAGATTTCCTTGAAAGAAAATTGGTCCTATAACTCGATCACCAACAATCCCTGCCCAAACATTGACTTTCTCTGAATTTTGAGTATGGCCTTCCCTCATCCAGTGAAGGTTGTTTTCTGCCCAGTATCGACAATTTTGACGATTTAGCTTACTATTTAACATAAAGGTTTATTTATCTGAAAACAGGATATTTTCTATACTTATAACATTCCTGTCCAGTAGATCCATCATTTGTTCGCAAAACTCGAGTCTTGCATCCGGATCATCTTCTAAGAGTTCATGGAGGGTTGTCATTTTATAAGGATGACATTTTTGCATTTTCGGAATTCTTGCTACTAAAGACTGGCTAATTTCGAGTTCCCTACTTATCTAACTAGTGGGGATATGAAGATTTTCTTGGACAGAGAGAAGTACATTAGTTTTGACATTTTCTTTGAGCGAATTCTAACGAGAATTATTTGTTTTTCGTAAATGCCCATTTTTCCGAAACAGTCTTTTAATCTTGCTTAAGGTACTATGCGATATGGGTGGTAAATCAGGATACTTCCCTTTGAATAAACAAATAACTTCATTTTGTGTTCTTGTTCTATCTCCGCAGCTAATCATTATTAAAATTACAATCTTGTGGGTTTCAATTAAGTACGGCATTTTGTTAGATTTTTTAATAAATGGTGTATTTCACTAAACGATAAAATAATAGTCTATTCGATCGATACGATGCTACTCTTCTTATTTGTTTTTATTAAGCTGTTATATAAGATTGTGATAAGACGTCAACCCAGTTTGACAAAAAATGTGAAACAAATACTTTCTGATACGTGATTTTTAAACTTTATGAAAATTGTATTGAATTGAATCAGATTTCTTGATTTTTTGAATTAGTTACTAAATTTTTAAATATCTGTTAAAAGACAAGGATTAAAAAATTGCAATTTAATACGCATACGTAAGTAGATTCCCCTTTAAGAATAGTCAAAAAATTAGGGTGGCCATTTAAAAAAATTGTCGATGTCATCATATCTTAAATTTGGGACATGCTGTATAAAATTTTCCTACTTAAAAAAAACATAAATTAGAGCTATTAATGTAACGAGGTTATTATGCGATTTATAATAAGTAAAAAAGTTGCTACGTTCGAGATTGTTTAAATCGTTAATAATCGAGTTACATTCAAAGCTTTATCGAACCATTGACAACGATGACTTAAAAAAATCAACAATATTTTAAAATGGGATTTTTATTTGGCGTATTATGGTAGGTAACTAACGTATTATATGCTACTCAGTTATTATGAAGTTGCTAGATATTATGAGTTTATTATCAATAAAGATTTAATTTTAAGGACCCTTGATTTTCAATAATACGATAAAAGCATTAATCAACGTATACAATCATATTTCCGAAAATAAAGCTGACTTCGATTTACTGAATTTATTCCAAGTTACAGACTAGCACTGTATTTGCAAAGAATAATAAAGTAAATCACAAAAAAAGACCTCCAGAATTATCAAAACGTAAAGTCCAGAACATGAGTCCGACATTAAGGAAAAAACTTTATTCAAGACTATTTAAGGAAGGTATGGAGACTTTTGGGTAATTAAGATTTAAAGAGTAAACTTGAGCGAATCTACAATGTGGATGAAAAATACTATAGATTAATAATTTACCATCAGCAATCATTGGCTCTCAAAGGAACAAAACGTATTCATTTAGTTACACTTGGACACGCTAAAAATGTTTTCCCACTCCCACTCGTATATTCACTGTTTTCTTTATACCTTACGAGCAGGATAGATAGACCATATCAGTCTAGTGAACGGATATAATGAAAGTCGCGCCGTGATTGGTCGATTTCATATCCGCACTAGTGTGGATATGAAATTGACCAATCACGGCATGCGATAAAGGCGAATGTCATTTTTAGATTCAGAATTATACCATAGAATCTGTTAAACTGACTTCGGTATTTACCAAGGAAAATATTTAAAATGACTGCTTTTAGTGCAGAATCAGTAAACTTTATCCCAGCGGACATTTCTGAGGCTGCAAGTGAAATATTCAAGATATGATTACCTTAAAAATCAAATAGTAAATATGAATTTTGTTGCGATAAATTTATGACGTTTCATTGACACATGGACACTATGTAAAATATATTAGAAACTGCAAATCTCACATGAAAAATTATTAATTAGCTAAATCGTATTTTAGTCTTTGACAGGTCGTAGTCGTGGGAAAAATACGCTGTACAACTCGAGCGGCTTGTCCATATCGCACTCGAACGATTGAGGCACTCCGCCTACGGCGTCGTGCTCAAACTTCGTTCTCGTGCGATATGGACATCATATCCGCTCTTGTTGCACAAACTACTATTCTATAATAGGATGTGTTTCAGAGAGTGGAATTGTGATAAAACAAATGATTCTATTTAAGAGCATATAGGTCTGAAGTCTGAATTTGAATACAATTGGTCACCTAACATGACCAGCAAAAAGAATTACTAAATAAAAGCTCAAATTTTTACAAAAGGTTTGGTCCAAATTTATGACCCATAAAAATATTATAGATTTAATGCAAATGGGCTGTACCATACAATGAATCAGCATCTTTTTCTCAACATTTGCTCCAAGTAATTCAACTGAGTGCTGTAAAATTTAACTAAGGCCACATTGCAACAAATTAATTGATTCAGATCATTTTAGAGATGATCTTCGCCTAGCTCTATGTGGAGTGAAACGCCAAACAAGTCAACATAAAACTTCTCTTGGTTTACAGCAAACACCAGTCGTGTTTCAATAAAATCTGTTGGAAATCGTCAATGGAAAAATTAAGATGAACCTGTTTCTGCATTATCTCTTTCATCCAAATCTAGGGAAATTTAATATCCAGGAGATCTTCAAAGTAACTCTTCATCGAAGCCATAATTTTGGTGGAACGCGCTGGTCCGTGGTTATCTTCAAAAATTGATATACAAATCTTGTCTTCTGAAACCAAGAAAAGATTAGAAAACACAACAACGGTTGCTTTAACGGGTTTCGATAGTCAAGTTGTCATTATCTCCGTGAAGATGATAGCCTTGGTTTTAGGGGACAAGATTTGTATTTCAATTTATTCATTTAATGCAACATCAAGCGAGTCGTGGTATTGTTAATTATGCCAAAAAGTCGGCCAAAAAAAATGACTTAATGTATTGTATGTCAAATATTGGCTCATGATGAATTGTTTGGGTAATAACTCTGCAGACAATCAAATGTATATTTGTTCCAACTGCAAGCTATGTCACAACTACAATAGTATCAGGGCTAGTATCAGGATAATATTCAGGAGTAGAAATAAGGCCTATTTACATCAGTAACTATGTGCATACTACATATTTTTTATATTTTTCAGTTTTTTGAAACAAATTCTGTTCTATTTAATTTTTATTTGTTATATTTTTAGTAAAATGAAAATTGTTTTCCCCTAAGCGGGCCTTGTTACTTCGTTGGAGGTACCTGGATTCTGAATTCAATGTGGATTACCTAAAATGTAGCCTAGCCCATTCGCCCATTGCGCTATCCCTGTGATTAAGGTGTTCTTGGTCATTCATTCAGTCACCCAACCTTGTTGAGAAACTGAAAAAGATCTCTTGGATGCGCCCCCTCAAACTGGCTACACTAGGCCAGAAGTCCCTCAGCTTGGATCCTCTAATTGATGCTAGTGCCGGGCAGTGAAACATCACGTGCTCGACACTCTCATCTTCTTCCAAACAGCCCCTACAACTCAGTTTGTTTATAATTCCCATTCTGAGAAGATCTTTGTTTAATCGACAGTGACCTGTTCAAATTCCTACAAGGTTTTCAAGGTTATTTCTTGAAAGTTGTAGGCATAGTTTTGTTCTTTTCCTGTACGGCATTCTAATGAATGCGTGAGTTTGTTGGCATGTTGTTATTGATGCCCACATGGTTTTTCTTTAATTGGGGATCTTACGGTTGATCTAGCCAGGAGAAGGGTTGGTTCTGGTCCAAAGAATTGTCCTTCCAAATCCTTTCTCGCCAGTTTGTCCGCACGTTGGTTTCCCTCTTTTCTAGAATGTCCTTTGATCCATAATAGATCAATTGCGTTCTCCTGCGATAGATGTTCTAAAACTAGGTAGCAGTTCCATACCAGCACTGAGTTTGTTTTTACATTCCTCAGAGCCTGTCCATCTATATTTGGATATATTTTCCTGTAATGTTTAGTTGCGTCATTTGTTCGGCGCTATATAAAATTCCCAACATCTCTACTCGAAAGATTGTTGAGTATTTATCTAACTTAATACTTACATTTAAGTTCAGGTCTTCCGAGAAGATTCCTGTTTCAGTGCCCGTATTTGTTTTCGATCCATCCGTGTAAATACTTACGTCTGGGATCCTTGCCTGCAGTTCATCCATTTTTATAAGGTAGGACTTTGTAAAGTTATATTTCACTGGTAGATAGTCCATCGAGAGGTGGCAGATACAAAATGTCCTCCATTTGTTGGAGTGGATTTCATTGCTCCTATCTCTGCCAGACACGCTAGTCTCTGCAAGTGATTTAGATTTTGTGTTATAGTGATGCACTTTGTCTTAAGCCATCAGCCTATAACTCCGTAACTTACAATTGGTCTGATGACTGCCAATGTATAGCCAAAAAGCTATCTTAGGGGATAACTTCCCAGATCCTTCGATGGCCTCACGGCATTGCCAGAAGATCTTCTAGGCTTTGTTTAATTTATTTTCAATGTGGTACTTTCAGTTCAGTTTACGGTCAGGTTCAATACCAAGGTATTTTACTCAATTTGACAAACCGAATTGGGTTCCCATTGGGTTCCGCCGCTTAGGAAATTTTAGTCATCTTATTCTTGAAAAGAACCCTTTCCGTCTTTGCAGGGTTTGCTGCTAGGGAATGTTCTTTACACCCTTTCTCGACTATATTTAGGGCGGCTTGCATTAACTCAAAGAGTACTCCTTAGTGTTTACCTGAAAGCAGGATGGTTATATCATCTGCGTAGCCAATTGTATAGAGACCCGAGTCATTGAGTTTTCGGATAAGGTCATCCACTATGATTAACCATATAAGGGGGGATAATACACTTCCTTGCGGACATACCTTACTTACGACTTCTTTGACCGTACAGTCTGCTACTGTAACTTGTATTGCTCGTCACTCAAGTATATACCGTATTAGTTCGCGCAGGTACCATTTATTTTAAATATTCTTCTTTATTTAATTTTAGTAATTTTTCCAAACTTGCTGCCTTCAGAGCACCCATAAACCATCAGTTTGCCACCACCGTGTCGACATTGGTACAGAATACACTTCCGAATACACACTGTTAATTTATGTTTTTAGCAATTACAGTTTATAATTTCTGGAAAAACATTTTGAAGGACAAGTTCATCTCAAATTTACACCCAGAATTTGAATATTATTTCAATGAACTTAGTTTTAGAATTTTTGAAATTTTTATTTTTGCAATTTCTTTTTTGTAGTGCCGTGCGATGTTACTTCAACCTGTCAAAAAAAGAAGAAGAATCTAAGAAAGAAAACTCAGTAATGAGTTAAGACAATTTGTGAAGTTATTCAAGTAAATAATGTTCAAAATCAATTAGGCCAGGCCAAATGCTGTGAAACGACAAATGCACAGCTAATATGCGGCAGAACTGCACTTAATAATTTGAGGCAATATTCGGCAGGGGTGAGTGAGGTTAAGCCAGCGAGAAGGAAGCCCCGAGAATGCATCAGGGTTTAGCCCTCGAGATGAAAACTCGCGTTCAAGAGTGAATTTGCGGTCCGCAATGAGTCAAACACACGTGCTTGGGCGGGCACGTGCCAGAGTGGGTGGCCAATATTGAAAATTGCATAATTTAGATCATCAAGCGACCATATTCAGACTTCTACGGGGATTAGCGATTCATTATAGCGAAAAGGGGCTGCTGCACTTATACTTCAAAAAGTCCCTCCTGCAATCCTTCGACTTGCAAGGATTCTTTTTAAACACATATTTTATATAGTCTAGCCCTCATTTTAGAACATTTAACAAAGTGTCTGGTTTGATAAAATCTCGCTACACGAAAAAAAAAAAATACACCTGCACAGTGTGTCCAATTGTCAATAATGAATATTAGTCTTAGTTTGTCAAAGCTTGCACATTATATAAAAAAGACAAAACAAACGAAAAGAAGAGAAAACGATAAATGTGAAATTGCAATTTAATCAGTTGAATCGCCTTATTGACCTGTAAGACAGCTGGATATTACACAACTGCGGCACAACTGTTGTACATATCCCCATTGCATTCGCGTCCACAGAAATAAAACATTGTTTAGGCACAAAATGACGTTGTGCACGCAAGATTGGAGCCATGGAAATAAAGAAGTTGTACAACCTTTCTCTATGTAACTGAGTTCGTATCTTTTGTCATTTGGAGACGCCAATACCATAAATTGGGCCCAATATGTATGTACTTTTATAAATTAACCAACTATATAGGACTTTATAGTTTGCCTGTTATTTACAAATTGTTTTCTCGTAATACATATTTGATTCTACATGCCATTAATTTTAATTTCTTGGCGCACTGTAAAAGCGAAATACGTGCTCTCGAAATCCGCGAATAATTAGCAGCTATTTTTCGCAATAAAATGCAAGAAATAATGACATCCGGAAAATAAGAAACCGGAGGAAAGACGGCGGCGTCTTTTAGGAAGTCCGAGATTTCCGTTGCCATGGCGACGTCTGCTACTCACAGCCCGTCTGATATATCTTTTCAACTGATGCACAATTCAAAGTACACATATACATGTACGCAAAGGTGATTCTTGTGTTGTCAAAGGCAAGTGAAATGTCTGAACTCGACCTTGGATGCTTTATTTTTCCATTTCGGTGCTCAACATAAACGCTTGGCCGTTTATCAGATACGTACGTATGGCTATAGGATGCTTGTAAAGGATGAACCAATCAGGTGCACTTACATAAAATTCTTTTTTAAGCAAATAGACATTTTGTACCTAAACAATAATTTATTTCTGCAGATGCGATTGCAATGCAGAAATGTGAAACGGTTGTGCCGCAGTCGTGCATTAGCTAGCAAGTCCTTGGCATAAATGAGGCGAATCCAATAATTACATATAAGTTTTGGCAGGTAATGGTTTACGAAGACGTACTACGTTACAAACACGTTAATATTTTCTAATAGAGCAGGTGTGAATTGAATATTTTTGTCACTTTAAATTTAGTGCCACGCTCTGGGGCACTTTTCACATAGGAATTTATAAACAGCACACCGGAGGGCGTTTATATGTATGTCAATACATTCAATAGGAAAAAATTATGTTCAACATGAAGTCATTCCCAAAATTTTACCGATTATTACAAAAGTTTTCAAATAGAAATGTTATAATTAAAGAAACTGATTTTAATTATTCTGAATACAAAAGTAAAATTCCCAAAATGTCATACAGTAAGACCCCCTTAACGCTGCTTCGTTTAATGGTGTTTCGGTTTAACGCTATTTTATAGGAATAGTGGGATTTCCTGAAAATTGACCGCACCTCTGGGCTTCCTCTAAATCCAAAGTTTTCTTGGAATGAGGTAGAAGAAATGTTTAAAGGGAGTGTGGAAAAACATTGATGACACTAGAAAATCTATTGTTGACAAAAGAAATAATCGAATTAGAGAAACAAACAGCCAACAAAGGTGGAAGATCTCAAGGAAATTTTGATGATGAGCTCAAGAAAATAGCGGAAAGAACGCCAAAATACTGAAAATAGTGATTGTAAAGAAAAGCAAAAAAACGGTACTTGAATGATTCTCTTTTATGCGCTGAGCCTGCGCAGGTTGCCAGCCAGTACCACTGTGCCACTAGCCAGTGCAGGGCCAATCTGGACCAATGCAGAAATGTTTGCTGGGAAATTATGGACCAATTTATTGAAAATACGGCAGGTCTTGGCAAGACTAGGCCTTCCTCTTATATTGACAACTTCTTACAGGGCTCAAAAGAAAAATACAAATGACATTAGGCACCTTCTTTAAAAAAAGAGGCAAATTGAAAATGCAGAAGAACCTGAATGATCTAAACATAAATGCTGACTTATTTTCTTTTTATACTCGTTTTCCCCTAAATCTATATATTATTTACATGAAGAGATGATCTCGTTTAACGCTGTTTTGTATAACGCTCTGCTTGGTTGGAACGTAACCCCCGCGTTAAGCGAGGTTTTACTGTATTTAAGAAAAGGGTCGACATTTCATTAATAAAGCCTAAATTTGGAAAAAGTACAAAAACTTTGAAGAAAAGATAAATTTTGTATTAAAAATTTTCTGGAAAAGAAAGTTATATGTCTCGAGAGAAAACACTAGATTTCTTAGAGAAAGCGAAATTAAAAAAACTGATTTTTTAAAACAAAATCGTTAAAATTAAAAAAAAAGACCCTTTACCTAAATAGGTCGAAATTTCCAAAAAGTCGACATAAGAAATTTGATATACGAGGTGCAACAATGAAGAATAAATTTATAAACGGGACACGCTTATGCCAAGGGTGAATGGAAGGGTGCGAAATGCTAGTGAAAGTTGTTGTCCTTAGAAGTTAAGTTTTAGAACGCAGCGCAGATAGTTTAATCTTTCTATTCAATTTAGTTTGATTTAAGACTGGTTTAAAATGAATGCTGTACTGTTAATTTGCCGGAATCACACACAGTAAATAAATTGAACAACGTGTTAATTTAAAATGTCTTGCAAAATTAAAAAATCGCCAACCTAGTACAATAAATTAGTAAAGAAAGTGTGCGGACATAATTTAGTGTCATGTTTACGAGTGTTTGAGTGGCACAATGAATTTAATGAGGATCGGGAGGTGGAAGATGATGAACATCCCTGTCGTTCTTTGGCTTCGAGAACTGACGAAAACATTTACAAAATCAGCAGAATTGTTTGCAAAGATCAACGTCTGAGTGTGAAGATTATTGCAGACATTATGAAGATTAACAGAGAAACAGTGCGGCATATTTTGCCTGATGAACTTAAAAATGTAAATATCTTGTGAGAAAATTGATCCCGACAAACCTCACCCAAGAGCTGAAGGACAACTGGAGAGACATTTGAGCTGACATTGTGCAGCAGGTCACCCAGAAGCCTGACTTATTGGAAAACTTCATCACCAGTGATATAACTTGGATTTTCCAGTCTGATCCCGAAACAAAGAGGCAATCTATGCATTGAAAGTCTCCTATCTTTATGAATGAAAAAGTGAAGGATGACCAAGTCAAAATTCAAGACAATACTAATCGTTTTCTTTGATATTCGGAATGTTGTGATGGTCAAGTGAGTGTCTGAGGATCAGACAGTAAACCAATATTATTACATTGAGGTTTTGACCAGGCTGAGGAAACGTGTGAGGAAGAATCGACTGCATCTTTGGAGAAATAACACGTTACTAATGACGCCACCGATCAAATAGTTTTAGTGTGCGAGTGTGTGTGATTCAAAGATTTTCAAATGCAAACCAACAGAAATGATTTATTCAAATATTGCGGTTTATTTAAGAAAGTGGCTAAACTATATCTGTGGGGCGAACAGAGTGTAGCAAGACAAGAACAAGAAATTCCTGAAACATTATTAAATTTTTTTTTATCTTTCTTATTGTTGGTGAATTTTCCAGTGCTGTACAAATACAATACATTACAGTGAATATTATGTGGGACAGACTAAACTTAACATTCCCATTACATCGGGATATAAATAATAATAACGCTAATCAAACATCAGGGATTGGTTATTAGTTTTAAATACAAGCAAAACTAATTACCTCAACTTTATATTATCAGTTTAACTTTATGCAATTCCTTTGGACAACTTATCTAAATATTTAATGCAAAAGTTGTTTCCAGACGAAAGTCTTTAGTTAACAACTGTGTCACTCGATTGTTTGCATGCTAGTTCTAAATGCAAGTAAAAAGGGTAAAACACTCAAGTACGCAAACAACAATGATGACTCTTCCGAATGATGTCTGTGCATTATCAAGTGGGGTAGCATGGGGAAAGCCGAATGTTAACGTTCACGGTATAATACGCATTCGCCATGTCGAATGAGCATATCATGCAAGCCGAACATCACAGAAAAGAAGAGAAACAGGAGGACAGCGGAGGCAGAACGATGTTAATTCCACGTCTCATCGTGGCTCGGTTGCCGCGTGTAAAAAGCTCGATGTGGTCTCATCATCAATCAAACCACCTCGCTTCGCCCCTTTTGCCCCGAATGCAGTCCGTTGGAAGCCCTCCATCCCCTTTACTCCGCCACTGTCGATTTTGCTAATTAAGGGGTGTACACGCATTTTGGGTGACCTTTCAATGTTTTCCGCTAAAATGCGTGCAAACAGATTTACGTTTTAGCGTTTTGTTGGTTATGTTGATGTTTTTGGGATAACGGATGACGCCAGACCATTAATGACTGTCCCATTTAGGAGTGATTAATTTTGTTTTTGTGGATTTTGCCCAAATGTTTTTTCTTCTCAATAAGTTCATAAAAATAATGGAGCGTCAACGAAAAAAATATTTATTCTTTACTAAATATTCGTTTACTCGGGTTTATTTTAAATTTGTTCATAAATTTCATTAACATTAAGGACGAGGTAAAGGTTTCTTTTGTTACTTATTAGAATTTATATATGCAAGTTTTTTGAATTTTAATATGCAGTCGTAATTAGGTAAATTAAGCACAAATCAGTATTCAAATTTAAATTATTTGTAACTTGTAAAATAATAAGCAGTCGCGCGCAAGTTTTCTTATGTTTGGAGTTTTTTTTTAATATTTGGTCACCACTTAATGCATAAACTTATAAAAAAATCAGATATGTGATAGTTAAAGACGATATCCTGTGATATTTCACGTCTATATTCATATTTCACTACTTTATTTTAATATCACTTATGAGGGCAGATTGATAAGTTCGGTAAAAATGAATGATGTGGTAATACGATTATACAAGTTGTAACGTGTTTGGACAGGTCACTGGTTTGAGAATACATACACAAAATTTTATACTCATATTTGAATTAGTATTGCTTTGTCAGTCGTTTAGACCGGATAAGTCGCTTTCGCTGTTAAAATGGAAGAAAGTGAATTTCGAATGTTGATAGAACATTACTTTTTACGCAAAGAAACCATCACTAAAACAAAAAAGTATCTTTTTAAGTATTATGGTGAATCTTCTCTATCACCAAGAAAAAAAGTCCTGTTTCATCATTCCTGCCCATTCTTCTGCCATTGCAAAGGCCAAGCTGGTTACGCTACGAAATGCTTCCCCATCCACTATATTTTCCTGAACTAGCTCCGAGCGATTTCTTCCTTTTTCCAAACATGACAAAATGGCTTGAGGGACGAAAATTTGAAACTGATTTCAAGGTTATCTCCGAAACGAAGGTGCCTTTTGAGGGCCTTGGAAAAAATTACTACAAAGAGCAAAGAGCATTGTCTAACCAAGTGTATAGCTCTAAAAGAAGATTACGTTGAAAGAAAATTACGTCGAAAAAAAGAAACTCTTTGTTTCAGGTTTACCGGACTTATCAATCCACCCTCGTATTGTTCATATATTCACAAATTGGGATTAATAAAGATAACGAAGGCTTCCACGGCCAGAGTCAGTACAGGATATACTTCTTCCGGGATTGGACCGTGTCAAAGAACTACTAAAAGTGTTCGACGTTTCACCCACCATCGTAGGGGGCTTCTTCAGGAACAAAGAAAGAAAAATAGATGAAAATGTTGATGTTCGGCAATGCCGACCGGACATAAGATTCTCTTTGATAATATTTCAATTATATCCAATATTCCCAATTACTATAATAGGAAGATACGCGAGGCCATTGAAATCCAAAAATTCCCCAATAACATTAACAGAGACGAAGGTTACATGCTTTCCTCCATCTGGAAACCAACCATCGGAAATCTTCGGAAGTGATTGCACAGACGCGTGGTATATAAAGTTTCCCTTTCCCTCTTTCCTGTCAGAAGAGTTTCGCCTCTGGTATGGTGGACATACTGAGTTACCGCGCTCTTCTGTCTAAACTTTCTTATCCTTTGTACCAAGTTTCAATTCAGAAGAGTTTCGCCTCTGGTATGGTGGACATACTGAGTTACCGTGCTCTTCTGTCTAAACTTTCTTATCCTTTGTACCAATTTTCAATTCAGAAGAGTTTCGTCTCTGGTATGGTGGACATACTGAGTTACCGTGCTCTGATGTTTTGAAATTGGCCTTTTTATTTTTTTTTTCTTTTTTGCATATTCCCTCATTTTCCTCTTTTCATCTATTTTTCTTTCTTTGTTCCTGAAGAAGCCCCCTACGATGGTGGGCGAAATGTCGAACACTTTTAGTAGTTCTTTGACACGGTCCAATCCCGGAAGAAGTATATCCTGTACTGGGATTAGTAAAGTTTCGATAGTTACTGCCACATAATAAATAATCAGTAGGCTAACTCTCATCATGTGACCGTTTCGAGTCCTGTGACCTTCAAGCCCGTTTATGTTGAAAATCTATGTCGAAAGTGCCAGTGTAGTAGAGACGGCAAGGCCTGAGATTTTAAAGAAATCGAGTCTGGTTGTACATTTAGCTCTTGGACCCATATACCTCATAGATCTATGCTTGGACCCTTTTCTTTAGGATTGGAGTATCATATTTCGTTCTACCAATGTTAGTGTAGGATTTAATTCTTGAAAGTAATTTCTACAATTACTCAAATATTATTAAAACACAATAATTGAAATAATGTGGGGCACGCTTGTGTAAAAAAGCTGTTTATAACAAAGCGAGAATTAACCTTCTAGCTGTTACTTATTTTGTGGTTACTGCATTATCAAAGACAATAATGACGTAACTGAATATATGAATATAATGATAAAACAGAATAGTGTTTCTATTTGCAAATTATTTAAAAACATGGATTTAAAAAGCAGGATAAGAGGAGGTACAACCGTATTGCGAAAGTTTTAGAAAATTATGACTAACATTTAGCGACTAGAAGATAAAATAATCCTTTCAGTTTACAGGCTACTTTAGGCCTACCTAACCAGTGAGGTGCGCCTTCCCAGGTAAAAGTAAAAAGGAAGGGCCAATGTGTTCAGATATTTTAAAGAAAAATTCATTGAAAATCCCAAACCCACTAAATTAATTCACTAGATCGTGGTTCAAGTCCCAACGTACAGCGCTCCATCTACGCCCCACTGAAAATATATTTTTCTCAACTACATGATACAATTAAAAATAACAAATTACGTCTTTTTTAAAATTTCACTTTTTAGAAATGTCGACTTATTTAAAAACACTGACTCTTTTGAAAGTATGAGGTTTTTTAATTTGATTTCTAAATTTCAATTTTTTTCCCAAAATTTCGCTTTTTCCATTTCGAATTTTCTCAAAATTTTATTTTTTCTCTTAAAATCTTGAATTTAATCTAAAAACTTTACTATAATTCAAAATTTCAGCTTTTTTTAATTTGACTTTAAAATTTCGATATTTTTGAGGATCTTGTTTTTATATTTCTTTTTTTTTTAAATGTCACGCAAGGTTTCTGAATTTCAAAAATCGATTTTATTACATAATTTTAATTTTATTACAAAATTTAGGCTTTTTGAAAAGTTCGACTTTGAGTGTTTCGACTTTTTGAAAATTATGGTTTTTTAAATTATGATATTTTTTAAAAACTTCGACCTTTTTCAAAATTGCGATTTTTTGAACATTTTAACTTTCCAAAATTTAGATTTTCAAAAATTTTTATATTTTATGAAATGACTGATGCTTTAGGTACTTTTTGAAAATTTGTATTTTCTTCAAAAATTTTAATTTTTTTTTCATATTTTGTTGTCTTTTTTTAAAAATGTTTGCTTTAATATTTTGGCAGTTTTGAAACTTTTAGCATTTTTTAATTCTTTGGCTGTTTATGGAATATTTTAACTGTTTTAAAAATGTCGAATTTCTTAAAACTGTTTTCATTTCACGTTTATGTGCAAATTTTGTTTTTTTTTTCAAAATTTAGCTGTTTTAATAATTTTTACTTTTTTAGATGTTTCAAATATTTTTTAATTACAACTATTTCAAGTTTTCCGTTTTATTTTTTTTTTCTTCGAAAATTTTGACCTCATTTGTGTAATTCGACTCTTTTAAAAACTGCCGAGGTTTTTTGAAACCTGCTGAAATTTTTTTGAAAGTACTTCTCTCTAGAAATTTTGACTTTCTTTCTAATTTCGACATTTTTTTTATAAATTTTAACAATTTTTCAAAATTGCTTTTGTTTTTCCAAGCCTCCAATTTTGTTCTGATTTCGACTTTCGTCAAAATTGCAACTCTTTCTGAATATTTTCATTTCATATTTCCATCCCAATATATTTTCTAAAATATTAACGGCGACTCCTTAAAACTTCGAATTTTTTTAAAAATTAAGTCATTTCCTTAAATTTTTAATTTTGTTTTAAAAATATCGACCTTTTTTTCATATTTGTATTTTTTAAAAATTCGAGTGTTTGAAATTTTTTTTAATACATCAAATCCTATTATGCACTGGGAGCATTGCAAGTAGAATAGAAAAATAGAGATAGATGGCGGTGAACCGTATTTTTAAATAAGGATGTATTGTAATTTTTTCAAAGAATCAAATTTTTTTTAAAATGTAAAACAGATTTTGACTTTTTTGAAAATGTTTGTTACTCTCAAACCTTAAATTTTTTTGTTTTCAAAATTTTCGACTATTTTTTAAAATTTCGAATGTTTTCTAAATTCCACTTTATTTGAAAATCTTGTCTTTTGTCAAGATATTTTTTTTTAAATTAGGGCCACAAAAATGTAGAGATTCTTTGTAGATCCAAGGATTTTCAAATCCTATTTTTTTCAGTTGCCCCTTTTTTAGAAATTTTGGGCTTTAAAAAATGTCAGTCTTTTTTAAAAATTGTAACTATTTTTCAACATTTTTTACTTATAGATTTTTTAATTCGTCTTTTTCCAGAATTTTAATATTTTCCATTTTGATTCTTTAAAATACCGACTTCTCTAAAATATTTCGATATATTTTCAAAATTCATCTATTTTTCAAAATTTCAACTTTTTCGAAAATTTGAAACGGTTTGGCAATTTCATTTTTTAATAATAAGTTTTTAAAAATGTCAGTTTCTTTTAATTTTGAATTTTTTTTGAAGGTTTGGAATATTTTCCAAAATTTTGACTTTTCAAAAATTTTGGCTTTATATGATAACTATTTCGATGTTTCAAATCTCGACAGAATTCGACTTTTTCTTAAAAATGTTATTGCACTGAAAACTTCATTTTAGGAAAATGCAGACATTTTTCAAAATTTTGTTATTTTCCAAGAGATTTCCATATTTTGTTCAGGTAAGAGACCATTTTAAAATCATCTCATTTTTTTTTAAATGTGGCTGCCAAGTTTTTGAATTTATTTTGAAAATTCTGCCTCTTTCTAAAATTTGAAACTTTTTAAAAAATTTGACTATATGTTTTATCGACTTTTTTGAAATTTTAGACTATTTTATATTATTTTCACTTTTTATAGAAATATAGTATTTGTTTTTTTGAAAATTTTTACTTTCTGAAACTTTCTGCATGTTTTAAAAATTTTGATTTATATAATTTATTTTGAAAATTCATATTGAAAATTTTTAGAAATTTCGTCAATTTTAAAAATTTTGATTTTACCTACTTCAAAATTTTATCAATTTTTTAAAATTCCGATTTTTTTAAACCACTAGAATTTTTCGAATAATAATTCTTTGAATTAAAAGTTTCGACCATTTTGCAAAATTACATTTTTCAAAATTTCGATTATTTTTTAAACTCATTTCATTTCAACTGACTTTTATCGAAAATGTCGACTCTTTTGGCACATTTAATTTTTTGAAAATTTTTCAAATTTTGGAATTCGTGTTTAATTTGAATTTTCTTTAATGTCTACATTTTTTTACAATTTTAACTGTTTTTGAAAACAATAATTAATGTTTTAAATTTTGCATGTAACTTTAAAATAGTCAAGATTGTTAAAAAAAGTCTAAATTTTTGAAAAAAAAACACCCTATTAAAAAAATAATTTTGAAAAAAGTTCTGTATTTTAAAAACAGAAAATACGAAATTTTCATCAAAGTTGAATTTTTCATAAAAAGTTAAAATTAAAAAAAAAACGGTCAGAATTTTCAAAAAAGGTGGAAATTTTGAATAAACTCGAAATTGAAAATTTTGAAATTTCAAGTCATGTAAGACGCTATAGTTTAGAGCATTTTTTGTTGGTAGAGATAAAACAATTTGCGACTAAATATAAATTAATGTATTTATTGATGATTATTCACTTATTTTTACTTAATTATTTTTAGGTGTAAAAAAAAAGGTTTAATTTATTTGATTATTTTTGTATAAGAGAAAGAAATAAAAAAAATAAAAGAAAATATGAATAGATTTTTCATAAAAGGAGAGTCTCAGAAAAAAAAAAGTAGTCAAACCCTGACCTACACACTTATTGACATATACAGTGTCTACTACTAGTAAGCGGAGTAAAATATCTTCGATAAAGATTATCTTTTGCTCCAGCTGGACAATTGGCTGTGCAACATGTGAAAAACATTTTGAAGAAAATTCGAAAGAATTTTAACTCTGAATATCTCATTTTCAACAGGTTTTTCGATTTTTCTTCAAAATTTCTTTTACCAACCCTCTATATGTTACACACTGCATTAGGCATCAAGATGCTTTTATATGGTGCAATAAAAAATGAGGTTTTTATTTAAGAAAAAAAAATATCCTTATCCTTCTTTTGCAGCCCCCGGTTAAAATTTTGAGAATTAACTTTCACCAATGTTCATGATCCAAAAAAAAAACGTACGTCTTCGATACAGTTTTTCAAAAAATTGACATTTTGTGAGATGCGCATGACTTTTGAAATTTTAAGACGCTCTATATACTGTTAACATTTAGCGTGTTGGGAACGCCACATTAACATATTGGTGACGCGAAACCATAAGATTTTCGCCAATCAAAAATCGCTCATTACGCTTAAGAAGTTTTTAGTTCAATTTTCAGAGATCGATAACTTTATGGAAGATTCTGCATAATTACTAATTATATTAATATTTGTGGAATAAATATTTTAAATTTTATATTTGTGTCTCCAAACTTACATTTTTGCAAAAGTTTTTGGAAATTAATTATATACTTAGAAAAATGTAAAAAATTCTCCACTAGCATCTACCTATTTAGGTAAATTTTCTGTAAGAGTTCTGTTTTCATTCTGTAATGCCAAATGTTGAAATCCTTTTTTTTTTAATTTGAGAACCCAACTTGAAAGATTATTTCATGAGAGTAACTTAATTACCTCTGTTTTCCAAGACAACTTTAGCTAAATTTTTTGGCAGTAAAATGTACCCATTGCCCACTGCTTTGTAACATTCTTCAATAAGTCGCTTAAAAATAGCTCCAATTTTTTTTTCATCACGCCAGGTCGATTTATAAACTTCACGTACTCTCACACATCTTAGATGCAGTGCAGCGAGCAACGAACAGCATCGTGATTGATGAGGGGATTATTGAATTACGCGGCTCACGGCGGAAGTGGCCGCCTTTGTCTTGGGAGTGTCGGCCAGCCAGCCTCTCATTCGTGGAGCCCTAATGCCCTGCTCCAGCTTGCCACTCATTGCGTCCCTTAACACGATCAAACATGGACGTGACCTGGAGACTCTATTCGAACACTTTCTTCCCAAGGAACACAAACTGGATGAAACGTTTTCGTTAAAAGGGCTTTTCGGCCTAATGTAACATGCTCAAAAAAACACTGAAGACATGAGTTGCATTGTATACTAAAATAATTGCTTTTGCATTGATTAAAAGTTGACGAGAAGTACAATGCTTTGTACTGCTAATTTTCTTGAATTTAAAATGACATTGTTTTGAAATTAAGATTCTAAGCTGTATTCTCAACCTTAGAATATTTTTCCTTTGACGCATGGGAAATAATGGGAATTTTGTATTTCCAAACATAACTCATACCTCAACCAAATCATCATGTGAAGCCATAAATTTCGTGGAACAGACTAATCCTTGGTGTTCCTCAAAAATTTAAATACAAATCTTGTCTCCTGAAACCAAAAAAGATCAAAAAACACATCAAAGGTTGCTCTACCGTGTTTCGATACCCAAGCTCTCATCTTTAGAGAGATGGTGAGTATCTCTCTGAAGATGATAGCTTTGCTGTAGAAACGCGTTAAAGCAACCTTTGTTGTGCTTCTTAATCTTTCTTGATTTCAGTGGACAAGATTTGTTTTTTATTCATGTAAAGATTTGATAGTTAAAATGAGCGCATTATACACGCTAATTTCCTCCAATCCAACTCTATTATTTTTTCTTACTCTTATATGAATATTATTAAAAAGAAAGAAAAACTTGTTTATGGTTTGAAATGTGTCAAATAACTACAAAAAGTTTTTGACGTTTCTCTTGTTTCTGAAGAAGACGCTCGTGAGGAATAAGGGAAAAAACCAAAGTCAAGACAGAAGAGCACCGTTACTCACTAGGTCCAATTCTACAAGAGGCAAAACTCCTACGAAATGAAAATGGCACAAACATCAAGATTTTTAAGATAAAAAGATGGTAACTCAGTCTCTCAATCATACCAGGGCCGAAACTCTTCCGAAATAAAAGTGAAAAAGAAACAAAGACCAGATAGGTAAGACAGAAGAGTACAGACGTCATATGTCAATTATACCAAAGGCAAAACCCTTCTGAAGAACTCCAGGAGAGTTTTCGACAAGTTTGTTTTTATTTAAAATAAAAGAAAGCAGAAAAACCCAACTATTTTTATTTTAATTGTTCAAATATTCTCCCATTGTCTCCCACTCAATAACAATAACACTTAAATTCTCTTCTGACGTTTTCCAATATCTCGAAGATCATTCTTTAATATTTCTTCCACATCCAGCAAATCTTATGTTTGAATTTGAAAGATTACTCCTTATATATCCCTATAGAAATAGGGTTAGGGGATTTGGGTTTGGAGCTCTAACTAGTCATTCAATAAGTTCTATTCTTCCTAGCTATAACTGCCCTGAATTTAAAAAATCAATCAACCTGAATTAATTTTAGAATACCCTTCGCAAATTTAACAGTACATCCCCGTTGAAAGAGCTCTCATCTAAAAATCAAATAATTACATACCTGGCTAACAATTAGTCAAAAATATCTTAGCCAGAGCTGCATTTAGAAAGAGCACTATTTTGTAGTAAGAGTGTAATATGACTGCTTCCTGTGTAACATTATTATTTTGTTTGGCAGAATGATAAGGCGATTAGAAAAACCTTCGTCAAACAATGCAGATTAATGAAAAACTGCATTTAGTTCCGAAAAACGAAAAATAAAAAAGTTGCTAAATGCATTTTAAATATTAGAGGATCGTACTTCTTACACATAGTGTTGAGGAACTTCAAAGCCTCCTTAACCAAGTAGTCAGTTCATATAGCCAGTATGGTCTTACATTTATCACTGAAAAGACTAAACTCATGGTCGTGAGTAAACAACCGAACCCACGACGGAACTCTGGATTGGTCCAAATAAAATAGAAAGAGTACAGAAAATAAAGTAATTGGGACAGCTTCTGAATGAAAATTGGGACAACGCAATAGATATAAAATCAAGAATTGAGCAAGCCTTTTTAAGGATGAAAAAGATTCTATGTGAACATGAACTAAACATTGATCTTAGAATAATAATCTTCAGGTGTTATGTCTTTTCTGTTCCCTTATGTGGAGTGAAATTAGAGACCCTAACAGAGGATACCTTGAAGCGACTTGAAGCATTTGAAATGTGGCCATACAGATGCATGCTGAGAATAGCTGGATGGACCATGTCACTAAGGTAGAGGTCCTGAACAGGATGGAGAGGGATAAAGAAATTGGAAACACAGTGCCATGTCATGAGACATCCGAAGGTATATGTTGCATTTGATCATGTAGGAAAAGTTGATGAAAGACGTGAACCTGGTAGACGAAGAATATCCTGGCTTAGAAACCTAAGACAATGGTTCGGACAGACAAAAAGTTAGCTCTTCAGAACAGCTGTAAATAAAATAATGATAGCCAATATGATTGCTAATATCCTTTAAATTGATATAGCACACTCTGAAGAAGAAGAAAGGATTGCAAATGCCTTGCTTTTATGCTATTTTCAAATTACTTAAAACTGCAGTGGCGTGTTCTCCATGAACCTAGGCAGCGCCGTTACTGCAATAGTTGCACGGGGGCAGCATTTTATTTTCTCATAAACTAAAATGTGTAACTATCGGTTTTAAAAATATACAATGAGACGTGATCACCGCCCCCCCACCCCCCTCGCAATGCAGTATCATATTTGCGGCATTTTATTTCGCAAGTAAGGGTTTTTCAAAAGTACATTATGTGTGTTAACAGGTGACAAAAGTACCTTTGTTTAATTTTTGTAGTTGTTTACTTGCAAATCTTTAAAAAAATTATATTTCGAAAAAATCGTAATTTAAAAAATAAATGGAAATTTTGAAAAAGCAGAAATTTCTAATTGTTGAAATTTTCAAAAGTTGTAATTTTTGAAATTTCGTGGAGGGAAAAATTTTAAAAAAACCTTGAATTATTCAAAAAAATTTTTAAATTGTGTTGAAATTTTGAAGTAGTCGAAATATTGAAAAAGCTTAAACTGTAAAAAGTCAAAACATCCAAATTAAAACAAATTTTTGGAAAAAGAATTTAAAAAAGTAGAATTCTCAAAGTTTACAAAAAAAGGTAGGATTTCGAGAAATGGAAAACCTTTTAAAAGGTTGAAAATTAAGAAAAATGTAATGTTGCAGTCAAGTCGAAATTTTTATTACAACTCGATATTTAAAAGAGTCCAAATTAACAAAAAAAAAGTCTGCTAACGATCGAAAATTTAAACAAGAAGCCAAGTTTTCATTTGGATTAAAATTTTGAAAAAGATCGAAATTTTCAAAACATTTTATTGAAAAACCGTCAAAATTTGAAGAAAAGTGAAAATTTTGAAAAGAGAAGATTTGGAAATAGTGACATACAAAACTAAATCCTACATTTGCAAGAGAGATGACATTTTTAAAATTAAATATTTTCAAAAAGATTTCAAATTTTTTAGAAAACTTGACATTTTAAAGAAATAATAGAATTTTTGTAATAGGATTGTAGCATTGGATATCTCAAAGGCCTTGCATAGAATCTGACACCAATCTCCTCGAGCCAAATTAACGTCTTATGGTCTTCCTCCTCACTGAACCAAAAGTGAGCATAAATACAATGAAAAAGTTCGTAGCGCAGATGAAATGTTTCGTTAAAATTGGTCCTACGTAAAGTTTCATTGGGCTAACGAAACTTAGTTCGTCACTTAATGTACTGAAATCTCAACGAATTCCGTTCATGTTTTAATGTCATATATTTGTTGATTCAATGATCATTCGTTATTAATTTTATGAATACAATTCCTAATCTTTATGAATTGTAATAATTGGTTGAATGAACAGGAGCATTGATGCAATGAATCTTATTCGTTGGTACAACGATTATTAGATATTTCTATTACCATAATGTTCATTGTTTTTATGAATTTTGATAATTGCTGGAATGAATAAGGTTGTCATTGTAACGAATTTTATTGAAAAATAATAGTATACAAAATGTTATTAATATAATAATGTTAAATCATCAATTTGTCCTCCTGTGCAACATGTAAAGAGCTGAATCTGGAGATTTTTTTATTTTAGATTGTGGTCCTCGATGTATGGAGATGTTTCACAAGAAGTAAACAATAATTCCCGCTAATTTTTAATGCTCCTTTCATTATTTGCTTCCTTTTTCATTATCAGATTCGTTTTTATGGAGTATCGATGCATTGTCCACGTCCATCTGTTTGTATGTGTACCTACCAAACATAATTCAATAATATTTATTGCAGAATTACTTTAAAATATTAAAACCAAATAGGTAACTAATACTTACTCTTAGAAATATTTTCTTTGGTTTTGACCTACTCCAATGAAACCTTGATATTTTTTTCACATGATGAAGTTATCCAGAAAAATCAGTATGTCGTTTATCATGTTGTTCCAAGTATTTATCCATTTGTGTGATCGAGAACAACGTTATTCAATCTGTAAGGAAGAGAAAGTAAAGAAAGTGCTAGATTTATTTAAACCATACGTACCATCACGTCGGCATTTACTAAAAGCGCCATTTTTCCGCTGGTGTTTTGTTTCTAAATGATTTTGAATATGGTTAACTGAAGTTGCACCTTATAATAACTGTAACAGAAATAATTAAACTAGAAAAAACTTTATATTTAATAACAATAGTTACCTTTTCCTTTCTAAACATTTAGTAAATATTTCACAGAAAGCCCTCACTGTATCGTTTCGTTTATCTGCAAACGACTGAACCAAACTGAGTTCTTTTTTTGCAGGTAGTGGACGAAATGGTAATGGCAAGATGGCAAGCACATGTACTTTCTCATTATAAGGTAACAAATCCTGGGTTCAATTGATTCTTTCGTTATTGCAACGTATGATTTTCAATAATTTATATTTTTTGTTTGTTACGACAATTAATCATAAACATTAAACTCGAAACAGATTATCATATAATACTTTACTAAGTTATTACAACGAACAAATTTTATAAAACTGTTCGTAAACTGGTAATGAACGTAATTCTTTTATCCAATAAAATAGTTCATTGGATTTATGAAAATTTTGTTGTTAAAATAAATCTTTTACATCCATCCATTCATTAGTACAATGAATGGTAATTTATTTTGACAATGAACTCCATCATGAAATTTCATGAAAAAAATTATTGTCTCGATAAAATCTTGTCAAAAACCACTTGTTATTGATATTATAAACAGTATTTTTTTCAGTGCTGGATTCTGTCATTTGATATCCAGTTTTCTCGCCGACAGATCTCTTCAGGTCGTCGTCGATAGCATCTCATTCAAAACATTTGCGATTAATGCAGGGGTGCCTCAGAAGTCTATCGTGTCTTCCCTCTGTTTCTGTTACACATAAACGATCTCTTGGTTTCAACTTCAAATCCGATATTCAGTTACGCAAATGATAGTAGCCTGGTGTCATCTTTATTCCCCGACAAACCAGTATATGTCGCTGCTTCAGATCGACTAAGGGCATAGCAGATACATATAATTAATCGAGATCTACAAATCATTCTGGAATGTGGGAAGAAAAATTTAGTCGAAAACTCAGTTCGCGGTTTTCATTAAGAAAACAACAAGGGATAATGGAACAAACGTACTCATGGACGGTAAAATTCTCTCCATAAAATTTAGAAAGAAATGAATGCGAGCACTAAATTCTCTTGGGACGATCATGTGCGCGCCATTTCCAAATCCACTTCTCAGAAGCTAGGCTTTCTTTTTAGAGCTAAAAAGTGCTTCCATCTCATCAGCTACTTACACTATACAAAGATCATGTTAGGCCAACACTAGAATACTGTTCTTAAGTTTGAAGTTCAGCTCCAAAGCACACGTTAGCCCTTTTGGGTTCAATTCAAAAAAGAGCGATTCGTCTAATTGATGACGAAAGTTTGGATCGATTCTCTCGAAACACTAGAGCACAGGCAGATGTTTGGTAATTTATCGCTTTTCTACAAATACTTTCATGGAAGATGCTCACAAGAACCTACCAAGATTGATCATTCCAAAAGCAAGATTTTTGAGGCATACAAGACAGTCGGAGACAGCAAATTCCTGTACGGTCCAGCTTGACATAGTGAGAACTTCTAGACAGAAGAACCTTCGTAGACACGAAGGTTCTTTTTTCTATAGAAGTTCCAAGCTATAGAACTCGTTTTATTTGTTCAAGAAGGCGGTTCGTTGCTATCTATCCTTGTTTCCGCATCCTACTTGCGGTGCTTTAAAGGCATAAAAGGGTTATCCTTTGCGAGTAAATTGAACATAAAAAAATTACCCCAAAATTTTCTCAAAACTAGACCTTTACAATAACTTCGTGTTTAGATGTACACCGAAAACGTATACAGAATATTTTTATTATAAATTTGCAATTTTTTCTCAAATTTTGACTTTCCCTGACATCTACCAGATTAGACCTGAAAAAGTTTGACTATAGAATCGAAATTTTCTATTAAAAACTTCGAGTTTCTGCTTGAAATCTAAAAATTTAGATTCATGTTAATAAATATCTGATTTTTTTGTATTTTAAAATTTTGCCACAAATTTTGTTAATGTGAAATTAAAATTTCAAATTTTTTTCTCAACATGTTGGCTTGAATAGAAATTTTACTTTTTCTGCACATTTCTGCTATCATCTTCAGATTCTGACACTAAACTCGAAATGTAAACTAACCGCAATAATAATCAGCAAGATAATGTACGATTCCCTAATTTTAAAGAAGTTAGTGGGGATTAGTGGAGTTTTTACACCATTAATATAAATAAATAATATTTTGTTAATTTTTAATTCATTATAATCAAGAGAAGATAAGTAATTTTTCATTTAAAATTATTTGCATTTAAATCTAAAAGAGTACAGTTTTTACACTCTTTTGATTTCAGCTTCCCCATTCATAAATGACTCGACACGTCACTAAAACTGGTCGATAATCAAGCTACCGTTATTATTATTTATACCTATTTGAAGCGTATATTATTATGGGTAAACACACTTCTACGTTCTAATTTTTTGTAAATGGACTCATTCTGACAGTTATTAGCGAATTAATTGGATATTCCCTCGGAGCAATGCATCAGACAGAGGAAGCGAATTGGGAATAGATCACAGGCATATGCTATTTAATATAATTCAATTCACAATTATGCGTGGGGTGGCAAATTCGATAACGGGATTAGTGTCAAATCAAATCGCATTAAACAGAATGCAATCTGGGTGCACTGCCGATACCGCACCGACGGGGCTCACACGCAATTCTACAATCCAACTACTCCCATTAAAATACGTTCTTCCCATTTAATTAATATCAACAGGCACCAGGCAAAAATTTAATGCATTTAGTGTCAGAGTCGGAGTCGTTGTTTTGCATCTCTTGTTTTGGCTTTAAATTGCAACGTAATTTATCTCGTCTTTCTTGATCAAGGGAAGCATTGGGCCAAATAGAAATTGGCGCATTTTATTTGCTGCATTTTTATGTCTAACAAAGTAATAAATAAAAATATTGTGGGGGTTCTTTATATGCCATATGTTGTACTTTTTTTTTTAACTACCGGCATTCGCGATGTCTGCGTAGAGTCGCTTTTAGATGCGGGATATTCAGTACCTAGGCCATATATCACCTTCAGTGAAAATAAGGTGATTTAAGTTAATTTACCTTAGTGCAAAGTTAAGTGATTATGAAGTTGGAAGACTGAGAAACTTTTCTTTTTTAAGTCAAATTTTCTCAGTAATAATGGTATGCTTTTTTCTGGAATATATTTGCCTTATTCGGGAAATCTAAAGTTCTTAATTTCATATTTGTAGTTCTTACTTGAAATTTAGATTTCAAAACCAAAATTTTCAACTTCTTGGGAAAAATTTAAAATTCATTAATAGAAATTAAAATATAACAAATTAGAAGAAAACTATTTATTTGGACATTTTACTTGAACACTTTGAACTTTTTCTGAAATCTATTTTCTTCAAATTTGATAAATACATTTCATAATATTAATCTCTCACTTATATTTTTAATTTCAAAGTTGATATTTTCGACGTTGAACCCAAATTTTTGACTTTGTTTCTCAAATTGCTATAAAGTAAAAGTGTACATTTCAAAATTTCGAGAAAAAAATTAAAATTAAATTTGGTGAAAAAACTCAAGATCTCTGAGTAAAGTCAAAATTTTGAATGCAAATCTAAGTGCTTTAAGAAAAATTAAAAATGTAAAATCAGAAATGTTGGGAAGATTTAAAAGAAATTTCAATATTTTAGGCCCAAAGCCGAGTTTTTGCAAAAATGTTTTTTCTCAAATTCTGAAATTCTAAATTAGTGTAATGTTTTTATTTAATTTTCCATTTCGGAGCTGATTTTTCTGATTAAGATATAAACTTTCGACTTTGCTTTCCAGCTACCTAAAAAAAAAGATGTTTCCAACATTTAGAGCTCAAATTTAAACAGTTGAGAATAAAATTCAAAGTTTCAATGATACACCAAAATTGAGGTGAGTTTGGTTAAAATTCTAATTTTGAAATAATCGAAATATCGAAAGGAAAATTGAAAATTTCGGGAATAAAATTAAAAGTTGAAGAAACATTCAGAATTTCTGGAAAAAATCAAAATCTAGGGAAAAACTAGATTTTTTACTAAATTGCGGAATACTTACGTAAACAGTACTATTTTAAGAAAAAACTGGACATTGAACTTTTTTAATTTTAATGTTTTTTGAAATTTCAATTTTATATTTAAAATTTGGGAGGAGTTGCCGGAATTTATTACTTATCAAGGAGTTGTGTATTCCAAAAGGTTTAAAAACGCTGTTCTAGGGCATCGCTTAGGTATAGAAAGCAAATATTAAAAGGAGTAAGGAACCTTGCTCCTTACTAATTTCCTGACAGAAGAAATTTTTGTCTTGCTAAAAGAACTTCTTGTCTTGTCCTCCTGCTTATTTTCTTGTCTTATTCTTGCAGCAAGAACAAATCAGGAACAAACAAAATGCAATACAAGAATAAGAAAAATCAAGGCAAGAACAAAAATTCATGAAACACTAACTACAACCTAAAAGGTCTAATACTGTAACAAAAATTAGTTATAAAATTTGTATTAGTGATAGTGTAAGGAATACCCTGGAAACATTTAATAATGGAAAGCGGCCGCGAGAATGAATCATACGACAGATAAGCGCTCTACACTTTTCCGCAAGCGATAAGTCTTGTCTGTACGGGAATCCGTTCGAGAAACCGGAACGGTATCTATAAGTGCGGGATCGTCTTTACCTCAGGAGTTAGTTGGTTAGTTAGTTAGTCAGATAGTCTGATAGTTAAGTAAATTATAATTTTAGTGTTCCGAAATAAGTTTGAAATAAAATGGTTACAATTTCCGAAGTTTTAATTTTCGAAGAGATAACGCGCAAAAACTGGCGTCAGAAGCGGGATTAGTTTTGTGGATTGTGCTTTATTTCTCGGAGGAATTTGCGCGAGGTTTAGAAATATTGTGTTAGTGAACCGTAGTAATAATTAAATTTAGACTTCATCACGGACGTTATAAACTGAAAAATAGTTTATACGGAGCGCGTCAAGAAAAATCTTGCACATTCTAAAACGCTTTATGGAAACGAGAGTAAAATTGGTCAAAATGGAACAACGATTGTAAACTCTATTAGCAATGATTAAAGACCAAGAAGAACAAAGACGACAAGAAAAAGAACAAGATGAAGAACGAAGGCAACAAGAATTGCATAGTCGATTAGCAAATATAACAGAAAAGCTGGGAGTCGAAGTTGCAAAAGGAAAGAACAAATTACAGGAACAAAAGATAAGATGGGCCAAATCAAAAAAGAAATTAAAAAAGTAAAAGGAGATTTTAATAACAAGGTTCTTGGTTTGGACAAAGCAACACAAAAACAGATCAACAATATTAAAAATGCCATTAAGAAGCTGCTAAGTGGACAATTCATACGACATGAATCCGAAAGTGTACTTGCTATTTCTTCTCAAAAGGTGAAACCTCCAACCTATAATGAACAAACATCCTTTCAGACCTGCAGAAAACAGTTCGAAGCTGCTGCTAGAGCTAATTGGTGGATGGAAGACGAAATGGCAACCTCATTAGTGATATTTTAGCGCGGAAAAGCTCTGGAACCACTCCGAGCTCTATCTGACCATAAACTAGCTAAATATCAAGAATTAGTTAGGGCTGTAGACCTAAGATTTGAAGACCATTATTTGTAGCAAGTCGCCCAGTCGAAGCTACTAGTAAGGAAGCACAAAAGTGGTGAAATGCTACAAGAATTCAAGGCTGACGTAAAAAAAATGGCGTATGTCGCCTACCCAACAGCACGAACCGACTTTCTGGAACTTTACACATCTAGGATTTTCATAGAAGTAAAAAACCAGAAAACCAGCGAGTGATACGCTTGTCGAATTTTCGAACATCGACAGAGGGACTGATTAGAGCTTTGGAGATTAAACCTGCTTACAAGGTTTCGGAGCCAGGGGCGTCACGCAGAATAAAGAAGGCCGACCCTGAAGAGAACATAAGCCCTAGCTTAAAGAAACTTGACGCAGGCGTCTAAGAACTGCTGGGAGCCCTTAAAGTTATCCAGAAGAAGCACAACATGTTACAGCTGTGGCAAACCGGGGCACTTCAGCAGGGACTGCAGGTCAGCCCCCAAGAAGTCGACAAGCCTAACAGCAAGAAGACAAAAATTCGCCAGCGAGAAGAAGCACTCACTGGCTAATGTCGAGCAACCAGCCTCCAAAACTCTTACTATCAAACAGATAAAAAGACCATGGAGAGTTTGGTGGTGGAAACCAGCGTAGATGGAAGAAGGAATATACAGGCAACAGTGGACACAGGAGCCACGGTTACTCCAGTATACGAGACTCGAGCAATTCGTGACTGGCCAAGACCCAAGGATAACTTGACTTGAGGAACTTCCTGGAATTATGCACCTATTACCGAAGATTTGCGGAAGGTTTCGCTAACATCGCTGTGCCGTTACACCGAATAACGAAAAGGAAAATGCAGTATGTTAGGACTCCCGGTTTTGATACCGCTTTCCAAAAACTGAAGTCCGCCTTGTGTACAAGCCTTGGCTTATCCTCAGCAGAATGGAAAGTTCGTGTTGGACACAGACGCCAGTAACGTGGGTAGTGGAGCGGTGCTGCCCCAAGTTCAAGGCGGTGAAAAAAGATTCATCGAATATTACAGCAAGATCCTGACGAAGCCAGAGAGGAACTATGGCATCACCAGAAAGGAACTTTTTGCGATAGTAAAGGCTGTGAAACTTTTCCACAAGTATTTGTACGGACAAGAATTCCTTATCAGGGCAGATCAGTTGACGCTTTCTTGGTTACACCGCATGAAGAACGCGGAGGCGCAGACGGCTGAAACGCTCCAACAGTATCACTTCAAGGTACATCATGGACCGGGATGACGTTGACGCTTTGTCCAGAAGACCTTGTGGGGATTGCAAATACTGCAGATGCATCTAGGTCCATGAGGACATGGTGGATGTAAGGGTCATGTCTGTCGAGCCAGAAGATGAATGGGCTGTTGAAGGTCTTCAGGAGCAACGGAACAGCGACGCTGATATGGGACCCATAATGGAGTGGAAAGTGGGTGGAGATAGACCTGAATGGCAAGAAGTTTCGGACAGAAGCCCAGCTCTCAAAAATCTGTGGGCCCAATGGAAAACCCTCCAGGTAGAGGACGGGGTACTGAAGAGAGAATGCGAAAGCGCGGATGGAAAACGTGTCAACTTGCAGTTGGTGGTGCCTCAGGATAATATTCCATAGTGGGGCGGCGGAAGCGCTTGTCCTTCAAGCAGTAGTTAAAAAATAAATACATATTCAGCTAAAAAATTTCGATTTTTTCCTGAAATTTTGCATTTTGAAATTCGCCTTATTTTCAAAAGTTCGACAAAATTTGACCCTTTTTGAAAAATAGCGTTTTTCTACTTTTTTTCTTGAAATTTCGATATTTTCTCTCTTTTCCATGAAATTTTGATTTTTTAAAATTTATTTGGGTTTTCGAAACTTTTCGATTTTTACCTCAAATGTTTTTTCTCAAGATTTCGATATTTTTCAAGTTTTTTCAAAAGGTCAGGTTTTTGTTTTCAATTCAATTTCCTGAAAATTTTCACTTTATTCCAAACCTAGGTTGTTTATTACTATAGCTCGTCTTTTTCTAAATTACGACTTTATACTCAAAATTCTATTTTTACCTCTTAAAATTGGACTGTATTGGAAACTTTGAATATGTTATAGAAATTTCAAACTTTTTTTCAAAATTCATCTTATTCTCGAAGTGTTTGAAAATTTCTACTTAAAATTAAGCTTTTTATCCAAAATTTGACTTCTTATCAAATTTTGTTTGTTTCTAAAATTGAATAGAATTTGAGGATATATTTTTACGACATTTAGAGAAAAAGATTTTTTCTTAATTTCAAGATTGTGTAAAAATTTAAAAGAAAATAAAAATTGTGGGAGAAATATTTTTAGAAACTGAATTTTTTCCAAATTTGTTTTATTCTGGAAATTGTGACATTCCTCATAAAATCCTCCAAGTGCCAGTGAAAAAGCCAACATTCCCAAATAATTGCATTCGAATTTGCTTTCGTAAATGTGGAAAAACCAACTTTCGTTACATTCTAATTAAGTACATAAGAACTTGATTGGGCTATTTACTGAACATGTGGCAGTAATAATATGTAAAAAATGCTACTTATCAATTTCGTCCCGCAAAGATATACTTAACCTTTGGCGAAGAGTTGCGGGGGTGACAGATCCGTGACTTCAGCAAGAATATCAAAGCTTTAAATCAGAAATGTATCGAAATTCCCAGACTGAAATCAAATCTTTGCAAAAGAAGAAAACATGACAAGGAATGTGAGTCTTAGATAACGTTATTAACAGAGCCCTTAAAATGCATTAGGGACTAGGAAGCAAGGATAACACGACGGTATATTTCTCGGATAAATTTGTGATAATTAGGTGTCCTACCATTGATGACGTGCGGCTCACCGTCCATGAATAAGTCGAACTCTCCGAGCCTTGATGGAACGAATGCTTAGTACAGTGACTGTTCAAACAGAAATCGAAGATGACGCAATCGTCATAGGACACCAATGAAATATCGCTACCGATAGACAAATCCAACGATACTATAAGATATTATGGTTGGCAATATGTCATCAATGCTTCTTGAAAACGTAACACCCAGTAATACAACTCTTCAGTAACGCCAGTAAAACTTTGGTGGTTTTGAGAGGTGATTAATTTGATCATATAATGGAAACGTTCAAAAGGGGCACTCTGCATGGGTGACTATTGCCCATTATTACAATAAATGTTTTGCATCATTCCTATTGGTCGTGCGTCAAATTTTGACTTTATCGAAGACATTGGCGGTGGTTTTAAATTAAAGGAAATTAAAGGAAGATTAAAAACACAACAAAGGTTGCTCTAAGGCGTTTCGATTGGGAAGCTATCATCTTCAGCGAGATACTAACACCTAATCCTAAAATTATCCCATAATATACTAAGGCTAGGCGCATACATCCAATTTTAGTCGGCCGATAGTTTAGTTGGATATCAAATGCTATGGGATTATATAAGAACGCGCATACAGCCAACTCTTAGTTGGAACGATTAAAAAATCAAAAAGCCGCATTGATCGTCTTTTGACAAAACACTCGTACAACTATCGGTCTACAGCCGTAAATGGGAGTGCGCATACACACAACTAAACTGTCGGTGCTCGATTCAGTTGCACGCCGGCATCGAAAGAGAAAGGTTTGCAAGAAAATGGCAGGACAAATTACAGATGACACAGAATTCTTTATTGAATGTTTAGAGAAGCGGCATGCGCTTTATTTAAAATCACTCAAGAAATACCCCGACGTAATTTTGAAGAAAAAACTATGGGATGAGGTTTGCATAATGTTGTCTCCAGCCTTATGGATGGCTAAGCTTAGCTTATTTGTATTTCAATTTTTGAAGATAACCAAGAACCAGTCCGTTTCACCAAAATTTATTTATCAAACAATTGTAACAAGATCCGGAAAATAGAAAATAATATCTATACCTAACAGTAATAAAAAATTAAAGTGTTCATATTGCTAACGGGTCATACATACGACCGTTGAAGTATTGAACTGGAAGCCCGCATTACAGAGAAACCAGTGAAACGAATGAATAATGGTATATCTGCAAACATCCATTTTATCTAACAAAATAGCTGAAGGGTTAAAAATTATAATAAATCATAAGGTGCGTTAGTTTAGAGGTGGAAGTGTAACTGATACAAAGCGGCGGCCGGGCTGACAGGTGAGGGAAGACAAATGATGGAGTGCGGTGGCCGTGCTAGCGCTACCTTGGGGCGGTTGAAAAAATCCCGACATGATAAATTATATTGGAGCCAATCCACCGACGACGTCCAGCGTCGTACAGCGACCGACGGTGCCTGCCCGTGTCCCGCTCGGGTCGTCCTTTATTTTCCAATCAGGCCCTCGACTCATTAACCTAATCAACTTTCTAACTTCCATCCATCTCGTATGTTTCACGCTGCAGAAAAATTCAACTCATTTATTTTTATTGAGGAGAGACGTGCTGGAATAATTAATAAGGTAAATGATGGGTTCGTCAGAACACAGAATACTATAACAACTGATTTAAATCATCTGGTCGTTTTAATAGGAATCAAAGAATTATGTAAAAGCATATTGAATAGACCACAGCTTTTAATGTTTCTGTAAGAATAATGATTTAGACGCAGTTCTTGTTGCAAAACGCGTCACTGGTTCCATATAATGTCTGTGCATTTTAATCGTTTTTTAACAAAAAAAAAACTCATTTATTTAACATTGAATTAATTACTGACTACTAGAGACGATTCCCGTTACCCATACCACCTAATTCGTCTTCTAGATATTGTAGAAAGGTCTAAAATGCACTCCTGTATATGAGTCATTGCTCCGGAGTACTATCCGGTCACCGGTAAATTGCTTTTCTACGGAGTTTCTTTAAACTTATTATATATTTACAGTATTATCCATACCACTGCAAAATTAAAATACACGTAAACCGAAATATTCAATGTCAAACTTACAATTTTTAATATGTAAAATATAGAGCAATAAAGGCGAAATGATGTTTTCAAAGAGATTTTAATTAATTGAGACGAAGTATTTCTACACATTTTGATAAAAAAAGCTAATAAAGTAAGAGAAGAAAGTAAATGAATGAAATAGTAAAAATAAAAAGATTTCTAGTGGTAAGTGCCGTTTTTACGTAATCGCAATTTCAAATTACACATCTCGTGGAATTTTGATGCTTCCATCAGCACCTTAGGAAAACATCGTGAACTAATGGCTACATAGTAGTTCTACTACTCCTTCTAAATCTTTATGGTTAAGATCCGTTGCGTAAATTATATCAATTGGTGCAGTATTATTGGCTTAGAAAATCTACTGCAAAACGATTTGAAGATTTTTATTAATATATCCACGCGTGCAATCTATGCTAAAAATCGACTAGTAGTGGCAGTCTGGTATTTATATCTCGCTTACGCAGCGGAGATCTAGCGTAACTTTTTGTTACGATTAATGCCAGTAAAATACCTTAACAACTCTCCAGTAAATTCGATAACATTTCTAATAAATGATAGCATTTTAAGGGGTCCATACAGTTTACAATTATTAATGACTAGAAACCGGATTATATGCAATATAAAAAGCTTGAAACATGCCTGCAAATATGCACACAAAAAACTTAAAATATGCATGAAAAGTGTCAATATATGCAATTTTGAATAATAATGCAGTTAATTTTAGTAAATTTGCTTCTGATTGCTTCCAGTTTATTTGCAATAAGTTTCCTCTGATTTAAATAGATTTGATTCTATTTCAAAAAAAGCTATTAATTTGAATAAGTTTATATTTCTAATATGAACAAATTTGTTTCTAATTTGAATATATATGCTTCCAACTTTGACCAATTTTTAATATACACCTCCCAACTTTAAGAGTTTTTGAGTTTTTTTCAAACTTGGCTTTTTTTTTCTCTCTAACTCAATTTGGTTTAAAAAAATTCTGAATTTTGTTTTATTCTGGATTTCTTGATCTTAAAATTTTGACATTTTTTTAAAAATTTAGGTTGAGATTTCAAGGTTTTTCAACAAATTTCGGGGGGGATTGACTTTTTTAAACAATTTGGCCTGTTTCCAAAATGTTGATATCTTTCATTTTAAAATTTTATATTTTTTAATTTTGACATTTTATGAAAATCTCCTCTTTTTTTCAAAATAGAGACTTAGAACTCTCGACCTTTTAAAAATTGCGTCTCTCAAAATTCAAAATTTTGAAACATTGATTTTTTTGGAGATTTCTATCATTATTTGAAAATTTAGACGTGCGAACTTTTCTACCTTTTCTTCTGAAGTTTTTATTTGTTTAAATTTTACTTCTCTAGGAATTTTGATTGTTTACAAATATTTTTTTAATTTCGAGATTTTTTAATTATTTCGAGTTTTTTTAAAATATTATATTTTTGTCGAAATATAACATTTATTATTCCTCGAATCATTTTGAAAAGTTACTTTTTTTGGAAATTTCCAGCATTCTCTCCAAATATATTCATTTAAGAAAAAATGACGGGATTTTAAAACTAGATGATTTTTGAATGAAAAAATCAAGAATTTTAAGAATAAATGTAGGAAAAATACCTATTTTAAGAGAAAAGGAAAAATTTCGAGAGAAAAGATGAATTTCGAGGAAAAGGTTGAAATTTCTAGAAACTTGGAATTCAGTCAAAATTCTGAGAAAATTCAGATTCTTGAAGATCTAAATTAAAAAAGAGGTGCAATTTCGAAAAAAACAGTCGAAATTTTAGGGGTCAAATATTAATAAAAAAATTGAAATTTTCCGAAAAATGTCATTTTTAAAACAAAGTCGAATTTTAGAATAAAATGCAAATTTGTGAAAAAAAATAGTTATAAAAAATTAGTCAAAAATCCTGAAAAACTCGTATTTTTAGCAAAAAGACGAAACTTCGGGAAAATAAGAAACATTTTCCACAAAAAGTTAAATTTTTGAAACAAATAGTCAAATTTGAAAATAGTTGTCTATAGAAAGAACAAATTTAAAAAAAAAATCGAAAATAAAAACCAAAGAATAACTTTGAACCTAAAGCTGCGATTTCTGGGACCGTAATGGATAAGATTTTGGCATAAAAGTCGAAACCAAAAGATGATTTTTGAGAAAAAATGTCGAATCTTTGAGAAAAAGACAAATTTCAAGAATCAAATCTAAATTTTCAGAAACAAAAGGAAAGGAAAATAGAAATTTCGAGAAAAACATTGAAATTTTGAAAAAATGACAAATTTTGAATAAAAAGCCGTTATTTCCAGAAATACTAAATACTGAATTTTGAGTTAAAAGGTGAAAATTTACACAAAAAATTAAATTTTAAGCAAACAGTCGAAATATTTGCAACATCTGATTCTAGCAGATAAAAAATTTTAAAAAGGATCGTATGTTAAAAAAATAGCTTTTCTAAAAAGACGAAATTTCGGGAAGAACGTTAAAATTGAGAAAGAAAATTTTGAGAGAAAGTCAAATTTTAAAAAGGAAACCTCAAAGAAAAAGACAAAATCTAGAGAAAATTCAAAATATTTCAATGACTTAAATTTTGAGAAAAAAGTTTGACTCTTGACTGCCTAAGTCAGAGATAGACAAGTGACCCACCTTGACGTCAGAAAATGTCCTATATTGAGATAATTTTGAAAATTTAAAAATTTTGAGAATCAAGTTGGAATTTTCAAAAAATAGGATTTAAAAAAATCTTGAACACCTTGCAGTTTTCAAAGAAAATTCGCTAGACTTTTTGGCCTTTAAAAAAATTAAGAAATTCCAAAAAGAGATTTTCAAACTTTTTATTTTTTATAAAAGATCGACCAAATTTTTGGCAAATTTTGATGAACAAGTCGAAAAAGTAGGAATTTAAAAAAAATGGAATTTTGAAAAATGGACATTTTGAAAAAATAAAGAGAGAGATAATTCAAAATTTTAAAGAGGTCAGATTTTGATAAGAAAGATACATTTTAATACTAAATTCGTTATTTTAATATAAATGACAAAATTTGCAAAAAAAGCATAATTTTGAAGATCAAATGGTACCCACCTAGTTGAATATAAGTTTTCGATCGAGTGTTTTAGCCAAGGAGAGTAAACATCTTACCCATATGCATATTTGCATATGTAAATGCATATATTCAGGTCTGTACTAATAACTAGAGAGAGGATTATATGTAACTTGCATATGCATGCATATTGTATATTTATTATTGTATATTTTTGTTGCATTCGGCAAAAAGAAGTGCAAAGTTCAACACTAAAATAGGATAATGCCTAAATTAAAGTCATTATCTTTTGAAAATGTACACTCCACAAGTATAATTTTTCTTGTTGTTGAGCATTACATTACTATTTTTGCGAAATTTTGACTTTTCACATTTTACAACTTTATTCAGAATTTTCAGTTTTTATTTTTGAAAACCACAATCTTTTACAAGATACCCACTTTTTTTCAAAAATTTGCATGTTTGTTTACTTTTAACTACTTCTCAAAGTTTTGACCTTTTTTTTGAAAATTTTGATTTTTTTTTAAATTTTGACTTTTTTCCAAAAATGTTGACTTTTTATTGAAGTTTCGACCTTTATATAGTAAATTAGATTTTTATTTCAATCATCGAAAAATTCGACTTTTCAAAATTCTTAGTTTTTAAAAAAATGCATTTTAAAAAATTTCTACTTGAAATTTTAGAAATTCGATCAAAATTTTCACTGTCGTTTTTAAACCTTTATTTTTTTCAAGATATCCACTTTTTTTTAAAATTTGTAACTCTGTTAAAATTTTTGACTATTTCAGGAAGTTTTGACTTTTTCTTTAAATTTCGACTTTTTTAAAAATTTTGACCTTTATGCAGTAAACTTGACCTCTCTTTGAAAAACTAAAACATTCAACTCTTTTTTAAAAATTTTGACGTATTTGAAAAATTGTTTTTTTTTAATTTGATTTTTGAAATTTTCGACCTTTATTCAGAAGTTTCACTGTTTTTTTTTTGTTTTCGGAAACCTTTACCTTTTTCGAGATATATATTTTTTTTTAAATTTGCACCCTTGATAAAATTTTTGACTATTTCTAGAAGTTAGGATTTCTTTTTAATCTTCGCTTTTTTTCAAAAATTTCGGCTTTTTCTTGAAGTCTTGACCTTTATGTAATAACAAGACTTTTATTTAAAAAATTAAAAAATATGACTTTTTTTGAAAATTCTCAGTTTTTGAAAAAATGCATTTTTTTATATACACTTTTCAAATTTTGAAATTTTTTTCAGAATTTTCGATGTTATTTCATCTTTTTTAAGACATCTACTTTCTTTGAAAATTTGCATCTTTGTGCGAATATTTAAGTACTTCTGGATGTTATGACTTTTTTGAAAATTTCGATTTTTTTTCAAAAATTTCGACCTATTTTAGACCTTTAGGTGTAAACTGGGGTTTTATTTAAGAAACTAAAAAGTTACACATTTTTGTAAATTCTCAGTTTCTTGAAAAATTGCATTTTTTCAAATTTTTCACTTCTGAAATTCTCGAATATTTTCAGGATTTCACTATTTTTTTAAACCTCTTACTTTTTCAAGATATTTTCCTTAAACATTCATATGATTTAAATTTTTGACTATTTGAAAAATTCGACTTTTTTTTTAAATTTTTGAAAAATTGAAAAATTTGACTTGCTTCGAAAATTTCTTTTTTTTTAAATAATTGATGATTTGCAAAATTTTGACTTAAAATCTTCGCACTTCAGAATTTATAGTTTTTTTAGAAATTTTTTTAGTACTTTTATTATTAAGTTTAGACTTTTATATTTATATACGAAATTTCAAGAACAACTTTGGAATTATTATAATTATTCTAAAGTTGCTTCTGCAGATAGATTACATAGGGTAAAGTGGGGTAATTGTATACGGTTTTGGAATTTTAATGCTTAAGGCTCCATGTATTTTTGGGACATCTATATGATTGATGCCATTAGTAAGTTTTATGTCAATTTATATTATTAAATATGCAAATTTTGCGGGATTTTTTACAAAAATTTCAATTTACAATTACCCCTTTGCTTTTAATGACAATCGAAAATATTGTAGTAATTGAGAACAGCCATTTTGGAGGTGCTATAATTTATAATAATTTTCAGGGGGCAATTGCCTTTACTGTTTGAGGTGAACTTTGTTCTTGTAATGTACCCTTATTATTTTCTGTTTGGGTAGATAATTCAGATAGCATTCTTTTTTTTGCTTTTTAGTAGAAGAATAGAGTCTAATTGACGATCTGTAAATGTGTTATCTTCAAGACAATTTCCAGTAGATGCAAAACCTCAGATGACATTGGCAGAAGTAACTCCCGACATCCAAACGTCGTTTAATAGTTCACAAAACTTTGACTTTTGAAAAAAGTCTCATTACCTATGCATTAATTCATGTTTAATATTACCCCATTATGTCGTATCCAATTACCCCTAATAAGTGAATTTTTTGAAATTATAAATGTTAACTATCTTTATCAATGAGCATTTATAATTTCAAGTGGTCATGTAATTTGTCGACTTATATTAGGTATATTAAGAGTAATTATCAATAATTTACCTTTAATTATATTTTACAATAAAGCTGAAGCTGATTTTTGGAATTTTTCGCATCTTTTCACATAAAATATCGTGAAACTTTGATTCTGCTGGTTAGTGCGCTAACAGTTTTTCTAACTGAACTGTATATTACCGTCTATAATTTTCATTAGTTTAAAGCTTCTAAAGATTGATGTTTTAAAAATAAATGTGCTGTTTCCATTTACTCTAATTTTACAATTACCTCGCTTGACCCTAGATAACTGGTTGTTTCTGTTAATGACATCTTTTGAAAAGCCGTTCTAAAATATGAGAATATTTCGAAGCTATTTACTATTTAAACTGTTGCCAAAAGGAAATAGTGCAACAATGTAATATATCCCTTCCACAAAAGTAAGCTACCTAGTCTTTTAAATTATTTAATTAGAAGAGATTTTCATAGAAATGGTGCAGGTGCAAATCGTCTCCGCTTGATTGAATTACGCAGGGGCCTGCTAATACACGTGACACAAATCTGCAGGAAATCAGCAGGAATATCTTATATTGGATATTAAATGAAACGGCACCGGGGGAATTGGATATTAAATACCGGGTATAGGTGTTTACTGGGGGAAAACTTATTAAATATCTAAGAGGATTGGCAATTTTAAAGCTTTGTGATTTATTCATGAATGAAATAAAATATATCCGGAATTTAATAAGCAAATGTCAAACTTTTTTATTTATAATAGCGCTCAACTCGCTCAATATAAATCTTTCGGATATTGCTGCAAGAAAAAGGATATTGGATTAGAAGTAAGAAATGTGTTTGCGTTTTTCAGATTCTTATTTAATATATGAGAGTATAACAATGGACACATCATTTTCCGTCTAAAAATGATAATTATTTTTGAGGAGATTCATAACTTCGTCTACGCAGACCCCAAATGTGGAACACCTATGATAACATTTTTTAATAACTTCGGCAGTTAATCAACTAAAAACACATACAAGAAAAAGTCAACTTTATATTTACAAACAGAAGAGAAATATTCAGGGGTTATCTATAAATAATGACCTCGATTTCCAATAACTATAAGACGAGGTTTCATAACCTTTTTGTAGTCGCAGACCAAAATTTCGGAATCACCGAGAAGCGTTTTTCATGGGATTAAGTAGGATTTCGTTCAGGAAGAAGCAACAATTATTGTAAAAAATTAATCGACCAAAAAAGCAAATCAGAAAACCTTCCGGCTGAGTATATGTATTTTTTCATTTAACAACCTAAACGGACGGATCGAATTTACAGCAGAACTTAGGAAAAATTCAGAAAAACCAAACCTTCTGAAAAATTTCCAAAAAAAAATTTTTCTTACAAAAATTGCAATTTTTAGAATCAATCAAATTTAGAAAAAGAGAGGGGAATTTCTAAAAATATTTCTCTTGGAGTTTTAACTTTATTCAAATTCTGACATAATCCTAAAATTTAAAAGAAATTTTTCTCTTGAAATTTGATAAAAGAATATTCTCAGAATTTTCATATTTTTAACAAACTCTTAATCCAATTACGAAAAAATGGACGAAGTTTTGAAAAATTGTCTAAATTAGAAGATAAATCCCAATTTTACTTTTCAGAAACATAAAACATTGCAATTAAGATACTGACCAATATTTCGGAAGCAGGACAAATTTGGAGGAACAGGTTGCAATTTCCGGAATGTCAAAGTAAAGAAACATCAAAAAACAAATATTAAGGAAAAACAATCTCAAAAAATTAACAATTTGTTGAAAAATACCACCAAAATTAAAAGAAGAGACCACTTTTACACGGCTGAATCCAATTTTGACAGGAAAAAGTAGAATTTTGGGTATAAACTCGTAATTTAGAAAAAAAAAATTTCGATAAAAATTCCAATTTTACATATTAAATTTAAATTTAACCTCTTCTTCCGGACAATTTAGAAAATTTGAAAAAATCGTTAATTTCCAAATGACGAATTTTGTTAGGAAAGGGCAAAATTATCAGAAAGAATCAAATTTAAAAAGAATCGAAATAGATTTTTTCCAAATTGTAACTTTTTTATTTAATTTTGACCTATTTAGATATCTGTAAAGAACAGGAATTTACAAGTTCAGAGAAAATAGCCGAATTTGGGATAGTCGAAATTTTACGGAAAAATTAGTTTTTGGGGAAAAGATCGATATTCCTAGAAGCATGGAAATTTTCATTTTTAGATGGGAGTTAAAATTTCGAAAATAGGTGAAATGTAAGATACAAATTAAGATGTTCACGAAGTCAAATTTAAAAAAGTCCATGTTTTCAAAAAATACGAGTATCAAGAAACATGGCGGAATTCCCAAAAAAGGTTAATGTTGAAAGAAGGGTTCAAAAACTGCAATTTTTAGAAAGTCTAAATTTCGAAAAGGACGATTTTGAAGAAATGGCGATTTTTAGGAAAAAGCAACTTTTAGAAAAAATCGGCTTTCAGGAAACGGACTAATAGAAGAAATAGTAAAATTCTGAGAAAAAGACGAATTTTGGGAAATACTTCGAGACAAGTTGCTTTTGTCTGGAGAAAAAAGTTGAAAGTTTTCTCAAAATTTGTCTTTTTTTCAAAGTTTTTCTCTTTTTAAAAATTCAGAAAACCAGAAAAGAAAACGGAAAAACCCTTTGGTTTAAAAAATAACGGCATTTCAAAGAAAAGTTGAAAAAATAGTCGAAATTTCCAGACAAAAGTACAGTTTTGCGAAAAATCAAAATAAGAAGAAAAAAACTAATTTTGAGAAAGTACGAAAAAAAGACAAATTTTGCGGAGAAAAAAAACAAAAAACACAGAAAGCCAAATTTTGAGAAATTTGATGAAAGCCTAAGATTTCCAGAAACATAAAGGATCAGAATTTTAGATATAAGGCTTAAAAAGATAGGTTTTAGAGAAAATATCATAATTTCGAGAAAATTGCAAATTTCGAGAGAAAAATCGATAGCTCCAAAAATGCGAACTAATTTTCAGACAAAAAAATTTAATTTTGCGAAGATCCATAATTTGAGAAAAAATCTAAACCAGAAAAAGTCGAAATTTTAGTAAAAATTTTGCAGAGGAAGTAAAATGTTATCGGAATTTTTAAAAAAGGGTCAATTTCAAAAAGAAGACGAAATTTCAGGGGAAAGTCGAAATTTCAAGAAAAGTCGAAAATTCTCGGCTGATTATTATTACTACACTTATTAGAAAGAAAGTTGTGAAAAAGACGATTTTGAGGAAAAGGTGACTCTTACGAAAAAGCCCCTTTTAGAAAAAAACCACTTTTAAAAAAAGGACTAATAAAAGAATAGGTAAAACTTTTGAGCAAAAAACGAATTTTGGGGAAAAACTTCGAGACAAAAGCAACCTTTAAATAACCAGACAAAGAAAAGAGAAAAAGCTTTTGGTTTAAAAAATAAAGGCATTTCGAAAATACGTTGAAAAAATAGTCGAAATTTTGAGAAATAAAGAAAAATTTTGCGAAACATCGAAATTAGAAAAAAAAACGAATTATAAAATTTTACGGAAAAAAGAGGAATTTTGAAGAAAAAAAAAGACATTTTGAGACAAAAATGAAAATTTCCCAGAGGAAGCCAAATTTTGAGAAATTTGAGAAAATCTTGAGATTTCCACAATCATAAAGGATCAGATTTTTAAATATAAGTCCAAAACATGCATTTTGAGAAAAATATCAAAATTTCAAAAAATTGCTACTAAAACGTAAAAATCGTTCCAAAAACGCAGGAAGGAAATTTGAAATTTTGCAAAGATCGGTAATTTGAGAAAAAATCTAAACCAGAAAGAGTCGAAATTTTGGTAAAGATTTTTCGACTGAAGTAAAATTTAGTCGAAATTTTTAAAAAAGGGGGAATTTCGAAAAAAGTCGAAATATCAGGGAAATGTCAAAATTTCAAGAAAAGTCGAACATTCTTGGCTGATTATTATTACTGCAATTTTAGAAAGTCTAAATTTTGAGAAAGAAGATTTTGAGGAAAAGGCGACTTTTAGGAAAAATCGACTTTTAGGAGAACTTCTAATAAAAGAAAAAGTAAAAATGTTCAGAAAGAAACGAATTTTGGGCAAAAACTTCGAGAGAAAAGCAACCTTTAAAAAACAGACAAAGAAAAGGAAACAGAAAAACCCTTTGGTTTAAAAAATAACGGCATTTCGAAAATAAGTTGAAAAAATAGTTGAAATTTTGAGGAAACAGCAGTTTTGCAAAAAATTGAAAATAGAAAAAAACAGATTCTGACAAATTACAAAAAAAGGACGAATTTTGAGGATGAAATAGGAATTTCGAGAAAAAAAATGAAAATTTCCCACAGAAATCCAAATTTTGAGAAAATTAAGAAAATATTGAGTTTTCTAGAAACCTAAAGGATCAGATTTTCAGATAGAAGTCTCAAAAAGATACATTTTGCAAAAAATATTAAAATTTTGAGAAAATCGCAAATTTCGAGGGAAAAATTGAAAGTTCCAAAAACGCAAACTAAATTTGAAATTTTGCAAAGATTGGTAATTTGAGAAAAAATCTAAACCACAGAAACGGTTGAAATTTTAGTAAAAATTTTCCAGAGGAAGTATTTTGTCGGAATTTTTAAAAAAAGGGGAATTTCGAATAAAAGTCGAAATTTTAGGAAAAAGTCAAAATTTCAAGAAAAGTCGAAAATTCCTGGCTGATTATTTTCTTATGACTGATTAAATCAAGAGAGGGATAAACTGTTCATGATATCGCAGTGTCAAATATTGAGATTTTACAAAATTTTCCAAAACAATTTCCAGATAAATATTATTCTAAAAATGTTTACCTACTTTTTTATTTAAAAATCAACCAAATATCATCGAAAAGACAAACTTTCATATACAAATCAAATTTTGTAGAAGAAGAAATCTTCAAAAGAAGTAGAATTTAAAAGAATGGCAACATTTCGATTAAATACAACGAATTTTAGAATAGAAAAATCGAAGTTGTAAGAGAGACACATTTTAATAGAAGAAGTCAAATTTTAATAATAAATTTGAAATCTCCTCAGAAAAATACAAATTTGAGAAAAAAAAATGAATTTTAAGGAAAAGATTGAAACTCGAAAAAATATTGAAACAAAAATGGAAATATCTAGCAGTTAAGAATACCTATAAAATTTCGGTTGGCTGCTTGAGTCGAGTTGCAGCAAGTGCCCTACCTTGCCCTTTTTTAGCTACCCCTATCACCCCTTTTCAAGAAAATTGGAAAAAGAAAACAAGAGAATTTAGAAATTGAAATACAAATCTTGTCCCCTGAAACCAAGAAAGATTAGAACACAGAACAAAGGTTGCTCTTACGCTTTTCGACAGCAAATCTATCATCTTCAGAGAGATATTGTCTATTGAAACGCGTTAGAGCAACCTTTGTTGTGTTTTCTAATCTTTCTTGGTTTCAGGGGACAAGATTTGTGTTTCAATTTTTGAAGATAATCAAGGAACAGTCCGTTGCACCAAAAATAAGAGAATTCAAAAATTCTTTTTATTATGTAGGACGGTACAAATTACTGCATTAATTATTGTGTTAATAAATGAAGTTAGTTGGGCTAGTCATGGACCCGCGGCACTTATGGTGTGAATCATAAATCCTGATTTAAGGTAGGGGAACATAGGCAACAGCGAATCGCTTTTTTTATATTGCAGAATATATTAGCCTAAAACAAACTATTTAAAATTAATTCAATTAAGACGTTTCTTACATGCCAAACAGTCACAACATTGATGATTAATCAATTATTTTACAATTTATAAAAACTTATTTTCAAGGTAGAAAATGATCCGCTGTACCCCGTGGGCGGATGAGACAGTAAATTTTCACCTGGGTTGTTTTAATAATTTTAAATAATTCAGCCAAAACGAGTCGGAGTCGCACAATTAGGATTCCGTAACAATTATTATAGTGAACAGTCAATAGACCAAATTAAATCATTTTTACTTATGCATAAATTTGAAATTTTATCCAAATTTTTTGTGTTACAATTGGAAAATAAAAAAGTTGTCTATTTTCAGATATACAAACTTTTTTTTACAATCAATCCAAATATTTATGGAACTGATAACAGGGTTGATAATGTCTCAGATAAAAAATATTTAATCGCAATAAGTCGATGATTAACACAGTTTATGAGATCGTCTTGAATAGGGATAAAATGTTCTATTTCAACCGCAGTGACTGCCTTGCGTGTAATCTAATAAACTAGTGCTAACCCCGAAAACACTCATCCAAATTAAATAATGTAAAAGGCAAATTTGGTTTACATTTTTATTAGAAAAAAATTATTACTATATGGACCAAATACTCTAGGATTGCAAGCATTTATTTTTCCATAATTTTTTTCCAACAACTAATACAAGGTGGAAAAAACCTGCATTTTTCCAGAAACAATATGTGACAAATTTCAAAAAAATTTAAGCACCCTACCCAAATTTTCGTATCTATTCATTTATACATGACGCTTAATAAGAATATATGCATAACTTTTTTCTCACACATACTATTTTTTGGGTAGATTAATATTTAAAAAAAAATAAAGAATAAGCTCTTACACATATTTCATTTTTTTATGTTAATTTAAGACAATCCAAATCCAAAGATAAAAGCTTTCATTCATATATTTGCAGGAAAAAACATAAAATTTATAGTTAAAAATAAATATTATACACAAAACAGGTAACATTTTTAACTTTTTCTTTTATTTTTGGAAGTATCTTTTGCCTTCAAATGCTAGCAATAATAACCTAATATAGTTGCATTTTACCGACCTTGGTACTACTTCCCAACTTCTCAACTTTTTAAACCTGGCGAAACCTCTTTCTTCACTCATCACTGATGCTTTAAAGATTTGAAAGGAAAATGGGGAAATGGGAATGGAGTTTCACAGACAAATTCTGGTCTCGTATCAAATCATATAACTCCTGTTGTTTAATTAAATGCTAATAACATTGAACACATAAAGGGTTAAAAAGTTTAAATCTTAATCTTGGTTAAGAACTTTCATCACTGTTATCTTTATCCTTGGGCATTGAGCATACCTAATTCTAAAGTTTGACTTTTTTATGAAGGAAAAGAGGAGGCAAAGTTTCAGTTTGAGTTATTTGTTTTATTACAGAAGTTGTTATGAAGAACTCTATATTATACTTGATTTTCTTTAAAAATTCTTCGTTATCAGTCAAATAACAGCAGCAATCATTGTAATGATTACTGGATTGGCACTGCACACTCTGTGTTGCAAATGGTATGGATGTGTTGTTTTCATTTAGCCAAGACTGGAAATTGGCATTTCTTGATACCCAAAGCAGTTGCTAAATGCATTCATTACCTTGCAATAAACATAAAACTTCCCCAAAAGGTGTTTGGATTAATTCCTTGAGAAGGAAAACAGAGGGAGAGGATCGTTTCTAACACAATTTTAGTTGCATCTTTAAAACGATTGGAAGGAAAATTGTAAAAAAAAAATATTTTAGGATGCCTAGGGGAGCTCTTTTAAGTAATATTTTACACGGTATATTAATTAAACTTGATTTTTCGGAGGCAAAATTAACCTCCCATTTCATTATAAAATATTTTCATTTTTTAATCATTGGCTGGCGGTATTTGCGTGCGTCATCGAGAACTAACCCTGTGCAAAATTTTAAATTTCTACGTTACGTAGTTTTTGAGAAAAACCTCTTTGTGACAGACGGACGGACCGTCACGAGAGTGAGATTCTTCCTTTTAAGTCACGGAACCCTAAAAAGGACAAAATTTCAAGAGGATATTCAAAAATTCCAGGTTAAAATCCAACCTTGAGAGGAAAATGTGGAATTCAGTCCTAATTTAGAAAAAGACAAATTTCGAAAAAAAATCCTAATTGTAACAAAATTAAATTTAAGTTTACTTTTAGCCCTACACTTTCGGAAAAAACTCGAAAATGCCGAAAAAACCCGAAAAAATCCAATATCCACAAATGTCGAATTTTGGTAAAAATAGGTTAAATTTTTGGAAAGAGTCATATTTTGAGAAAAAATTTGCAATATTTTTTTCCAAATTGTAACTTTTTTAATTAACTTTGACATTTTTAATATTTTAATCTTGAGAAAGAACCGGATACAAGTTTAGACAAAATAAACGAAAATAAGAGTTTTGGAAACAAAGACAAAATTAAAAAAAGACGAAATTTGAAAAATTCCGAGAAAAAGACGAATTTCGGGGACAAAAGGAAAATTTCGACGAAAAATTGAAAACAGAAAGTAAAATTTTGAGAAAATAGTCAAATTTTTAGAAAAAGCTTGAGATAAAGAATAAGATTTTATGATACAAACGGAAAAGAGATGGATTTAAGGAAAATATCAAAATTTCAAGAAAAACACGAATTCTGAAATAGAAATATAAAATTCTAAAAATCCAAATGAGATTTGAGAAAAAAATAGAAAGCCTGAGAAATAGATCAAAAATTTGCAAAAAAAATCAAAATTTCCAGAAAGATCTAAAATTTAGTAAAAAATAAAAATTTTCCGGAGGAAGTAAAATTTTGTCTTTGTATAAGAGTTTTGGAAACAAAGACAAAATTTAAAAAAAGACAAAATTTGAAATATTCCGCGAAAAAGACAAATTTCGGGGACAAAAGGAAAATTTCGACGAAAAATTGAAAACTTATTACAGAAAGTAAAATTTTGAGAAAATAGTCTAATTTTTAGAAAAAGCTTGAGATAAAGAAGAAGATTTTATGATACAAACGGAAAAGAGATGGATTTAAGGAAAATATTAAAATTTCAAGAAAAACACGAATTCTGAAATAGAAATATAAAGTTCTAAAACCCCAAATGAGCTTTGAGAAAAAAATAGAAAGCCTGAGAAATAGATCAAAAATTTGCAAAAAAAAATCAAAATTTCCAGAAAGATCCAAAATTTAGTAAAAAATAAAAATTTTCCAGAGGAAGTAGAATTTTGAAGAAAGAGAGATTTTGAAAAAGAAAGTTTAAATTCCAAGAAAAAGTCGAAAGTTCTCGGATGAATATTTTATCATAACTGCCTAAGTTCCTCATGACGTCACAAAGTGTCCAATACTGAGATTTTACAAAAATTCAAAATTTGAACAACAAAAATATTCCTATAAATTTCTGGATCAATATTATTCTCAACATGTTTACTTCTTTATCAAAGGGTCAACCAAATTTCAATGAAAAGTTATATTTGCATAAACGAGTCGAAATTTGTAGAAAAATAAATATAAATCTTTAGAAAAAGTAGAATTTTAAATAATAGCACAATTTCAATAAAATATAATGGATTTTGAAATAAAAAAAATCGAAATTTTGAGAAAATAATATTCTAATGAAAATAGTCGAATTTTATAAGTAAATTTTTAATTTACAAAGAAATAGAGAGAAAAAAAACGAATTTTAAGAAAACGGTTGAAGCTCGAAAAAATATCGGTTTCGAAAAAATATGAATTTTGAAGATAAAATGGAAATGTCTAGAAGTGAGGATATAAATGTTCGGTTGGCTGCATGAGCCACGGGCCAGCAAGCGCCCCAGCTTGACCTATTTTAACTGGGCGTATTATCCCTTTCGAAGAATTGCTGAAAAAGAAAACAAGGGAATTTAAAATAACTTTTTTATTTATGCAGTTACTGCATTAATTATTATGTTGATAAATTAGGTTAGGTAAGCTAGTTATGGACTCAGAACTTTTGTGAATCCCAGCTTAAGAAGCCCTGATTTAAGGTAAAATTTTTAACAATATAAAGTGACCCACACTTTTAAATAATTATTTAAAAAAATTACAAGATCTCTTGAACTGGTTATTTGTTTAGTACAACGACAAAGGAAAAGAAATTGTATTTTAATAACAATAATATGGTTTAAATTTAAATAATCACCATCGCGATTTCATTTGTCTAAACAGACATCCAAATTTTTAAGGATCATTCGATATCCTAATCCTGAGTTTGTAGAGATTTGCTTCTCGAATATTTGCTACCGGTGATGTCGATTTGGTGGTGGTTTACACATCTCCACAAATAGAAGTTTGCAGGATGACTTTTTTCTATAGAATTTCCAAGTTATGGAACTTGTTACCGAAAGGAATTTTCCCTAAAAATTACAACCTATCCTTGTTTAAGAAGGCAATTCATCGCCATCTATCCTTGTTTCCGCATTCTACTCGCAATGCTTTGAACGCATAATGGGGTTACCCTTTGCGAGTGGATTAAACTTTAAAAAAAAGAAAAAAAAAATATATATATGTATATATATATATATATATATATATATATATATATATATATATATACAGGGTGTTACAAAAGTCCGGGCCGCTACTTCAGGAGCATATTCTACACATTAAAATATGAAAAATGTTGAAATACATTTTTTTCTTTAAATTGCCTCCTAACGGAGATATGACCATTTAAAAATGGCGCCCCTAAAGTGGTTTTTTTACTACAAAAAGTTAACGGTTAGTAGCAAAGTCATGAAATTGGGCAAGCAGTTAAAGAATTGGATTAGGCATATTCTCATGTAACATATTTTTTAAATAAGCAGTAGCGTGGTGTGTAGGGGCTTGCCCGCGATTATTTTTTGCCGTAACTTTTTTGTATTGCAATATTTCGTGTATTTAGCGTACATTTCATTCATTCCGTCTTACTTCGTGAAAATTTACATCATTATGTTTAGATAACCATAGATCTTATTTTAAAACATACTTCCGATGATTTCCGTGTACCACTGGATGAAGTCCAGAATTTTTATAGTAATTCAGTAAAGGTTTGTATTTTGAAGCAGACGTAGGCGACATCGCGGTTGAGGTTAAAAATAAAATGAAATTTTGAAACGTAAACATTTACTAGGAATTCAAATACGACTCTGTTTGTTTATCAGGTACATAGGTAAAGATACTCTAACTGAAACGCTTAACCTATTTGTAGATATTTACACCCACTTGTCAGGAAAATCTGTCACAACATGCATTAAGACAAATGGCCCATGATGACAAAGTAACCTAAAACCGAAGAGCACGCGTAGTTTTGTGTTATTAGGGGAAGAATTGACCCGAGACGAGTGTTTGTAGTCCGTGACACCCGACATGTGCATGGGAGTTCGCCACTGGACCTGGAAATATAGAATTTCATAAAGTGATACTTGTCTCATATTTTGCTGAACATGTTCAAATATTTGGTCTTCGTAATAGCGAGGCGTCCTAGTTTTTGTCTAGACATTATATCTACGAAAAATAATAAATACTGTAAATAATATAAAATTTTATAATTTTGTTATTAATCAAATTACATAAAGCATAACAATTTATAGATATTAATGTAACGAGATTATTATGCGATTTATAATAATCGAGGACGTTGCCAGGCGACGAGGCGTCAGCCGAGTCGTCTGACCACGTCCGAGATTGTTTAAATCGCAAATAATGGAGTTGCATTCAAAGCTTTATCGTATTGTTGCCCGTTATCGGTTCGAATGATTAACACGTGAATGTTAACCACTTTATTTCTAAACTGAACTCGCAACACTTCAATTGCAATCCACTAACACTGTTTAATTAAATAACTTATTCATTGCCTTCTAATTAACTTGACTAACTAACTCGAGGGAAAGGCTACCGAGTTTATATAGTTCCCGTTTCCGGGTTCTAGAAAAATCCAGCAGGTAAGGCTCATTGTTTGCCAACATTTCTGGAACGCTTATCTGCCGTTTGCTTCATTATCGCCGCCGCTTTCCTTTATCAGATTTTTCTGGAAAATTTCCTTAACTAATTTTTATAATTACATTTCGTTATAGTATCATTGACAACGATGACAAAAAAAGCAAAAAACTTTTGTATTTGGGGTATCATGATTGGTAACGTATTATAATTGTAATTAACGTATTATGTGCTACTAAGGTATTGTGAAGCTGCTAAATATTATGAGATTAATTATTATCAATAAAGATTTCATTTTAAGGACACTTAATTTTCAATGATACGATAAATATTTTAATTTAATTTACATTATTTGTCCTGTTAAAACAATCAATTTTATATCTCACGGGTCTAAATTTAACTTCCTCAAATTTTTCGAACCATCCTTTATAATATATAAATGCAGAAGTGTGTTTGTCTGTTTGTTTGTCCGCTTTCCATGGTTCAATTACTGAAGCGTTTTTGAAGAAAATTGGTATAGACATCCCTTACGATACGGAATAGTTAGTAAACAACTTTCTATCCCAACTTGTAATTTCTCAGAAGATGCAAACAATCATAAAGTGAGATAAAATGTCAACTTTGTGATCTTGTTATTGATAGCGATCCCCGAACTAGTATAATAAAACTAGGTATCTATATTATCGATTTCCGCAATATTATGTTATCTGCTTGCAACTACAACTCAAAATTAAATTCAAATTTCCTTTAAATATATCATTTTTTTTAAAATCTCCGTTCAGTTGTATCGCAGTTATTTATTCAACTTGACTGATGAAATCGCGGGTAACAGCTAGTGTTGTCATATAATGATTGTAAAGTATCTAGATGATGTTGAACCAATTAAATTTTAAAAGGATTCCATCATCGTACAGTTATCAGGAAGACTCGAGGAGTATTTTTTAAAGGTAATTAGTGTTAATTAAAATCTAAACCTACGTATCGCTAAAGGAAAGGCCGATTCTCACGAAGCATAATTAGAAACGCACGATGTCCTTGATAAGAAGGCGAACGTTCTCGGTTCTGTTGGCCTACACGTTGCGGTGTTCACGCTGTTCGTCAAAATGCCCTAGTAATTAATTATTAGGTTTCAATCCTGCACCATGACTGGACAGTTTGTAGGTTACCTTGGTTACCGCGCTAATGCCGTGCAAAGCCTTCCCGACGCCTTTTCACTCCTACATAACGGCAGCGGATGCCCGGCCAAGAATGTGGACGTAAAAAACAAAACATAAATTTAAAATGTGCATACATAAATTGGATAGACTCAGTATGAAGTTCTAAACTCTAGATTCAGCTGCACAAGACGTCGAACCAACTGGATTTTAATTGACTAAAATTTGAAGTCGATGTGTCAGAATCGCTAGACCTTTTTTAAAAGTGCTGAAAGATACATAAAAATGGTCACAATAAAAACACATTGAGATAATGGCAGGCAATCCAAGTAAAATAATAGGTTAAACGTATTGTTGTCCAGTTTTAGGACAGTATTTAGTCTTAATGCCATTAATTTTAAGTACTCATTTAGAAGGCTTGGTAAAGGCAGAGAATATAGCAAAAATTTTTATTCGACCTTTTAAACAAGATTCCCTTTAACATGGCGCTGCTGATTGCAACAAATTGTTTACGATTTCAAAGGTCAATACATGCTTATGACGTCATTAGTGGCGAAGCATGATTAATTAATAAATACTTAATCTTTATCAATAATTAAATTTTGGAGCATAATTATTTGTATTTCAATTATTTCAAACTAATATGAAAATAGTTGCATTTATTTTACATTTTTTGTTTCATTAATCAATCAATTTGACGAATAATAACATGGAAATTTAAGAAATAAATAAACGTAAAATCTTTTAAAAATAATTGACCTCAAGGACCCACACTAAAACATGAATGTTGAAAAGTATATAACATTGTAACATATTCACAAAATTAATGTTAAAAGCGCAAACAGGCGGATTATTTAATTCAGAAAGAAATTAGACATTTGTCGGGAATTAGGTTATTGTGTATAATAAATGTATCAACAATGACATTTTCTGACATAGCCAAACTATATTTTTTATTATTTTTTTAATAAAAAATTCTCCTACATCAGAATACATTCAGGACCCGATCTAAGGACTGACAACCAGGCCATTTGTCTGGAGTGGCAAATCCAAAGAAAATCATTTTTGTTGTCAACGTGAGGAATTTTACCAAAGGAATCAGACATCATGTTCCTATAAAATTTAAGATGAAATTGATAATTTGATTTCGGGAGGTTCTACTATTGTCCAAAACTCGGCTTTTTTTATTTAACTTGAGAAATTGCAACTTTTTATAAAAATTTCAGATTTTAACGTAGACTTTTTGAGGTTTCAATTTTTTTCACAATTTTATTCCAGAATTGGAATTTATGTTTAAGAAATTTGGACTTTTAAAATGTTAACTGTTATAAATTTTGGTGGAAAGGATGGGTCCTTGGTTATCTTCAAAAACTGAAATACAAATCTTGTCCCCTCAAACAGAGGAGGATTAAAAACACAACAGAGGTTACTCTATCGCGCTTCGATAGCCAAGATATCTTCTTCAGTGAGATACTCAGTATCTCTTTGCAGATGATAGCTTGGCTATCGAAACGCGTTGGAGAAAACTCTGTTGTGTTTTTTTAATCTTTCGTGGTTTCAGGGAAAAAGATTTGTATTTCAACTCTTTTAAACATTTGACTTTTTAGAAAGGTTCGACCTTTTTGAAAATTACGACCTTTTTGAAAATTTTAAAATTTCGGAATTTCAATTCGTTTTTCAATTTTGGAATTTTTCAAAATTTTAAGTCTTTTTTTTGAAAGTTTCGACTTTTAAATTTTGGCGTTTTTGAATTTCTAGATTTTTCCAAAATAACCTTCTTTAAAATTTTTGATTTTTTGGAAAATTTTATTTCGTGTATCAATTTTGGAATTTTTTAAAATTCTATTTCTTTTTTTTCAAAGTTTCGACTTTTAAATTTTGATTTTTTGGAATTTCTACATTTTTCCAAAATATCGATAGATTTGAAAATCTTGACTTTGACATTTCCAACCCTTACTTTGTGAAATTCTTTAATATTCATAACTATTAAACTTTACTAGATTAAAACAGGACCAGATATTAAAAATTCCACAATGTTTCGATAAATATTTGCTAACACAGGACCAGGTTTCCCTTTTTAGCAGCTTGATCTTCTGAATACATCTCTAATTGAAGCTTTGGACTAGAATTCGGATTAGACGGAATATTCGTACGAGTCTGTGATCCAGCTAAACAACTTGCTGGTATAACCGCCGATGATGTTGTAAAGCGAAACCTGGACGGGTGTTAGTAAATGTTTATCGAAACATTGTGGAATTTTTAATATCTGTTGCTTTTTTAATCGTTAATATAGTGTAATAGTTATGGATTTTGGCTTTTTAAAATTTCTTTTTTTAAATTAATCTTTTAATCGAATTTGTCGAATTTTGTGTAAGTTTCGATGTTTTCAAAGCTAGACGTTTTTGCAAAATGGCCACATTTATCGACTATTTTAAAATTTTTACTTTTTTTGAATATCTTGACTTTTTTTAAAGATGTTAAATATTTATTCCAATTTATACATTTTTCAAAATTTTGACTTTTGAAAACGTAGTCATTTGAAGGGTTGAATTTTGCAAAAGTATTGACTTTTTGTTTCATAATTTCCCTTTATTTAAAATTTCTACTTTTAAAATAAATTTTTATTAATTTGGAAATTTGGGGTCTCAAAATTTTTGAATATTTTTAAAATTTTAAATTTTTAAAAATTTCAACACTATTGAAAAAATTTTGCTATTTTTTAAAACTTTTTTTAATTTAACTTCGAAAATTGCAGGTTTTTAAATACATATTATTTTTTAAATTAGGTTATTTAAGGGTTAATTTTTAAACGATCCTTTTTTGAGAATTAGAATTTATTTTTCCAAAATTTCGGCCCTTTTAAAATTTTCGACTTTTTCTCAAAATTTAGTTGTTTTTTAAAAATATTTACTGTTTTAAAATTTGTCTCTTTTGAACGGATCGAACTTTATGAAAATTTCGAGCTTCTTTAAAACTTCGAAATTTCAGGTTATTTAAAAAATTTCGATATTTTTTTAAATTATTAAATGTTTTAAAATTGACCTTTTTTGCAAATTTTGATGTTAAAATTTTAAATATTTTTGAAAGTTTGATTATTTTTAATTCCTAGTTTTTTCTAAAATATCGAATTTATTTGAAAATCTTGACTTTTTAAAATTTCATTATTTTTAATTAATCTTGTAAAATTATGTAGACTTTTTTTCATAACTTGACGTTTTTTTATAATATGGCCTTTTTTGAAATTTTCAACTATTTTTAAAATTTTAATTTTTTTTGAAAATCTTTCTTTTTTTGAACATTATAAAAATTTATTAAAATTCAATACTTTTCGAAATTTTGACTTTATAATGTCAAATTTTCTTTTGAAAATTTCTGCCTTTTTCCGTAATTTCCATTTTTGGAAATTTTGGCTTTTGAAAATTTTAAATTTTTTAAAATTTATCCATTTTTCCAAATTTTGACTTTTATCGAAAATATGATTTTTCAAATTATTCTTTGCAATTTTTGTTTCTTTTCTTTAAAAGTTTCAAATTATTCTTTGCAATTTTTGTTTTTTTTTTCTTTAAAAGTTTCAAATATTTTTTGAAAATTTCCCATTTTTGACTTTTTTAATTACTTTTCAATATTTTGTCCTTTATGAATTATTCTAATTTTATTCAAAATTTTGCCTTTTTTGAAAATTCAGATTTTTTTAATTCTAATTTTTTATAAGACTATTAACATCTCTCAAAATTTTATTTTTAAATTCCTAATTTTTTTCAGATTGTCGAATTTTTTTGAAAATTTCGGTTTTAAAAAAATTTTTTTTCATCTTTTAAAAATTTATCCAATTTTTCAAGATATTAAAAATTTTTCGAAATTTTCGAATTAATTGAAAGCTTTTTTTTAAATAAATTTTGAATTTTTTTGAAAATTATAAAAATATTTGAAGTTTTCCAAAATTCTGATTTACTTGGAAGGTTCCCTTTTTTTGAAATTTTTTAAAATATTTGAATATTTTGACTTTCTTAAAATTGGGTAATCAAATTTTTTTCAAACTTTATTTTCTTTAATTTTTTATTTTTTTTGAAACTTTTAAAGTTTTTATATATCGAAATTTTCCAAATTATGACTTCTTTCAAAATTTTGGAATTTATTACATATTTAATTTTTTTTTAGCATTTCAGACTCTTTAAATTTCAACCTTTTTTAGACATCTTGCCCTATCTTTCAAATCTTTGAATTAAAATGTATGGCTATTTTGATATTTTTCAAAATTTCGAATACCTGCTTTTTAGGATTTCAACTTTTTTGAATATTTTGACTTTTCTAACTGTCAGTTTTGATTCGAATTGTCCACTTTTATCGACAAAAAATTAAAAGAGTCCATGAATATGTTTTTATAGTTCGAGGGGAGTTAGTATAAAAAATGTAGGGAACCGTTGGGATAAAACGCATACTTGATACTTCTAAAAATTACAACCATTTCAGAACTGTTGAGAAAATAATCGTTATTTTTTTCTTTCTAGGAATTAATCGCATAAGGTTTTTCTCAAAATATCTACTTTAAAAGTGTTTGAATATTATAAGAGTAGGATAGAGATTTCGATTTAAAAAAAATGTTGATAATTATAATTTAAATTAAGAAATTTAAACGGAAGTTTCAAAAGCTGTCAGAAGTAAACATTTGTAAGGTAAATATTCCAAGTTTTGACTTTAAACTCGTCATTATAGCAAAAAATGGAAATTCTGGAAACTTCGAAATTTGGCATTTATAGTCATAATTTTTGATAAAAACGTAAAGGTTGCAAAATAGATATTTCCAATTTGGCTAAATAAATGACATTATTTGATTATTAATTACAAAGGGTTAAAATATAGAAAAAAATAATTTAAAATCTTAAGTAAAACTGGTATTTTAGATAAAAAAGGTGGAATTTTTAGAAAAAATTAAAAATATTTAAAAACAATATTTTTACACATCGTGGAACACTAAGAACATAAGTACCTACATTATAATTATTATTTTTACTGTTTTGTATGAAGTAATAAAGCTTTGAAGAAATATGTGATTAAGTCAATACCAGTTTATATGTTGTAATACCACTGAAAAAATCTTTTCAACGAGGGGTCACAAAACGTCATTTAAATTAAAAAAAAAATGATGGTTAGTTCTCATCCCTGGAGAAAAATCGTCCCAAAATGTTTTAAACATGAAACAGAAAGAAATTGACGTTAGAAAAATGTTGGTTCAGTTATATGGAATTTATTCTGGTTAAAGTTTTCACAGTTTATATTAAATATTTCCCTACTGTTTACAATTTTAATTGACGTCATATAGTTTGCGCGGCAGGGGTGCCTTAAATAAGAATGTTTTTTCAAATAAAGCACTCCCGGGGGAACCTGCGAGTAAGCAGTTTTATTAAGCGAGATAAAACAGGGGTTAGTCATTAAACTTCAGTTGCATCGTGGCCTAAGCTGTATAGGTGAGTATCCCCGTATAGATTGGTGGAGGTGCCAGGCGATAATTATCTAATATTGCGTATGTAATCAGTGTTAGATTAGAGAGGGTGTTCATACTAGCCCTTTATCTGCACATCTCCCAGGGGACCTGTCGACTTTCTCTCTATCTGCTTCACAGTCTCTTGTCATCGCTTTCTCCTTTTGGTAACAAGTTCTGTCTGTAAGATATCGCTTCAGCGGATATTGATATTGCGCGATATCGATTTCATGACTTTTGCTTTCTCTGCGTGGGAACACAGCTATGTGCGTCTAATATGGAGCACTGGCGACTATTTGGTGATAGTTCCGTCGAGAATTTCGTTTCGTAAGTATCTAATAATATTCTTCATGGTAGACCCTTATTGACCGAAAATATTATGTTTTTTTCAATTTATTTAACATTAATATTTCCAAACTGGGCCGAAGAAATAATAAATAAATTGAAAAAAACATATCTAATAATATTTACAGATTTTTTTATCAGGATGTTATCAACTATCCTGTGCTACATTGAAAGATAAATTTTTAAGCTGACTATATGCGTAAAAAATTGTCAATGATTATAAGTAATGTAAATGATTTATAGAATTTTTTTATGTATATCTGTAGCAGAGTAAGCTAAGCAAAATTTTATCCCGGATTCCTAATAATTTTTTATTCTCATTCAATTTTTTATGTCTATATTTTCAGACAATTATATTGGAATTTGGTTTATTAGAATAGAAAAGATGTTGGTTAAATTTAACCAAAATTGCATATTTTCTATGAACAGTGCAAAAATAAAAACATCTAAATAATAACCAGGACTATTACAAATCATTTTACTTCATGTAGGTAAATATTCGTATAGGATTTTTGTCTGCTTTCATAATTTCTCTGTTATTTTTTTCTTTTTGGTGGAACGGGCTGGTCCTTGGTTATCTTCAAAAATTGATATACGAATTTTGTCCCCCGAAACCAAGAAAAAAACACAACACTGCATGCTCTAACCCATTTCGACAGTTAAGTTATCAGTCTCAAAGAAATAGAGCATATCTCTGAAGATGATAGCTTGGCAATCGAAATGCAAGTTGTGGCGTTTTTTTTAATTTTTTGTCGCAAGTTTTGTATATCTATTTCTCTGGTATTTACAACACATCTTTGCCTTTTTTGAAATGTGCATTTTATTCTCAGAAGGCGTCCATTATTTGAAAAATGTGGCTTTTTTCGGTTTTTCTTAAAATATAGAATTTTCTAAAATTCTGTTAAAGTTTTCATTTATCTAAAAATTTAGTAATTTTAGAAAATTAAATATCTTAAATCCCGATTCATGAAAATCTTTTTTGTCTTTTAAACTTTGATAGTCTTGCAAAATTTAGATTTTTCTTTCAAAATTGCTTTTACCAGAATTTGCATTTGTGCAAATGTCCACTTTTTCTTTGAAATTTATCATTTTAGCAAAAAAATTTTTCCGCCATTTTATTCCTAGCGATGTTATCTCCCAAAATCTACTTTCTTTTAAATTTCACCTTTTTTAAAGTTTCGTCCTTTTTTAAGGTTTGTTCTTGGTTTGCTCTTTGGTAGTGGTCTTTCTAAATTTGATTTTTTTAAATTGGTATTTTCTTGAAATTGCAATTTATTATCGAAATTCGACTTCTTTTTGAAATTTCTATTTTATTCTCAAAATGTGACTTTTCTCCCACAAATTGGTTTTGTAATGAAAAATCTGACCAATAATACTTTTCAAAATGAAGAGCGTTTACCAAAAGTTCGATTTGTTTAGAATTTGTTTATTTTTCTTCATCTTTATCAAAGTTAGGCTTTTCTTATTGCAGATTTTTATTTTAAAATTCTACATTTCGTACTTGTGGAGATTGGGATTGTTTTCTGTGAATTCGTCTTTTTTTTCCAAAATCTTGCTTTTTTCTTCTAGAAATTCGATCCAAATTTTATTATAAAGGGATATTTTGGATATTTTCCGAAATGTCGGTTATTCTTTTAAATTTCTACTTTTCTATCCTTGTCTTGAATTTCACCTGTTTATAAAAATTTTGACTTTTCCTTTAATTCTTGTTTTTTTTTCATAAGATTGACTTTATTCTCAAAATTCGACTTTTTTCTCAAAGTTTGATTTCCTCTGGGATATTTTGTTTTATTTTTTAAATTCAGCCTTGTTCTGGAAATTGAGAACTTTTCTACATTTCGACCTTTTTAAATGTTTTTTTTTTCTAAATTTTAGTTCGTGTTCAAAATTTGTGTTTTTTTTTCAGAATTTTGGATTCATTCTCAAATTTCGAAATGTTTCCCAAAATTTGACTTTGTATTGTAAAATCTGTTTTTTTAATGTTGGCCTTTTACTGGTTATTTTGACTTTGGTAGAATTAGATTTTTCCTATTTTCATTATTTTTAGGCAAGCTTGGCATGTTGACTTGTATCTCAAAATTAGACATTTTCTGTTTGTGGAAATTTCGACTTCGATTTGAAACTTGCCTTTTTACGCAATTTAAAATTTTCCTCTCGTAATTAGATCGAAGTTATATTAAAAGTGTTAAAATTTCATTGATTTTTAATTTTTCTCTTAAAATTTAGCAGACATTCTCTATTAGTAGAAATTTCAATTTCCATTTCTGTTTGAAATTCGTTTTTTCTTTCAAAATTTTAATTTATTAATTATTGAAAGTAAATCCAAATTTTACTGAAAAGGTTAAACATTTCTTCGGAATTTCAACTTTTCTCTCAAAATTGAACCTTTTGCAGTTCTGCAAATTTCCAATTTTTCCTCGAAATTAGTATTTTTATTAACGCCTGACATTTGTTACGAATAGTTATCTATTTTTAAGTTTGACTATCCTCAAAATTGATTTCATTTCTATTAAAATTAGATTTTCTTCGAAAAGGTTCTCTTTTTGAAGCTCAATCTTTTCTGGAAATTTAAAGATTTTTCCGAATTCTCTATTTTTAAATTGATCTTCTCGAATTCTCGAAATGTCAGTTTATTCTCAAAATTTAACTTTCTATTAGTTTCCTTTTCTCAAAGTGTTAAAATTACATAAAAAATTGACTTGTACTTTGTTGTTAATTTTTCTTAAAGTTTAGTTTTTTTCTGGAAAAGTTTACTTTTATTTCTATTCTTTATTCTACATTTTATCTTTCTGGAAATGAGTTTTTTCCTCGAAATTCGATTTTCTCGACTTTTCTTTTTGCTCTCTCGCAATTAGGTCAAAATTTTATAAATTATGGTAACAACTTATCCCGAAATTTTAAATTTTCTCTTAAAATTTAATCCTTTCGTTATGTTTCTGCAAATTCCGCTTTTTCTCGAATCGTACTCTTTTTATTTATTTAAATTTTGACACATTTTATCAACATTTTTTCTTCTTCTATTTCTTTTTACAAGAATTGTGTCATGCTTCTTTTTCTTTGGGAATTCGCTTAGGTTTTTTCAACTTCTACCCTATTTTAAATTGCGCTTTTCCTTTAAATTTCCAAAATTAAAATTAAATTTCCAAAATTCACTTTTTTACAAAAATTAAAGTTCTATTGGAAAATTTGTCTGTTGCTCAGATTTTTGACTTTTTTTCGGTTCTTTAAAGGCATAATAGGGTTATCCTTTGCGAGTGGATTGAACATAAAAAAAGAAAATTTGTCTTTATTTCCTTCTGCTTTTTCAAAGTTTGGATTTTTCTGCAAATGTTAATTTTTATTTCAAAATTGGACATTTTCTGTTTCTCAAAATTTTGATTTTTTTCGATTTCAGGAATCGCAGCTTTTTCTCGCACTTTCAAGATTAAGTCAGAATTTAAATAATAGAAAAGTTTAAATTAGTGGAAAAATAATTGTCTTTTTTTTCTAATATATTATATTTTCTTAATATTTGTTTATTCTTTTAAAATCAGGCCAAACTGTAAGTAAAAGGAACTTTAATTTTAGGAAAATAATGTTTTAGCTATTTTGAGAGAAGTATTACTTAAATGACTGTGTCGAAGTTTAAATGCGTAAGCACATAAAATTGCTTTGAAATTTCCCCCTCTTTTTTAAAGTAGGCTTAAAACAGCTGATTCATATGAGTCTTCTGTAATTACTCTTTAATTATGGTCGGTAAAATTGAAATATTTTCGCGTCAGCTCAGTAGCCTAACCGAGCCACCATGGTGCATAACTAGGAAACTACGGCTTTTCAAACTAAATACTATAAAATAATCAAAGCTAGAGTTTAAACTCAACATATGTAGGGGAAGCATGGGTGAAGTGGCCACCTTAAACAAACATAGTTTTTTTTTGGAATGCAAAAAATAATTTAAAATTAAATGCTTAAATGACAAACACAATGTAATAAATTGTGATTGAAAAAAAATATATATTTGGGGTCAATTTAACAGCAACTGTAGTAGATAAAATTTCTGTTGTTTGTGCACTACAAATTAGCCACTTTTTCCTATCAGGTGGGTAAAGTGATCAGGGTTAGCCGGAATCTGCTTTAATTGTAAAAAAAACTCATGCCATTAGTTTTATTGAATGATGTTTCCCTTGCAACAAAAATGGCTTCAAACTTTTGTAGGATCAGGTTAAGATGCCCAAAATTTAAAACGTTTTCTCCAGTTTTTTGTATAAATTCTTTTTTTCATGGTTGAAGTTAAACTATTGTCGATTTTTTAAAATAATTTAAAAGCTATATGTTGCAAATCACTACGGGTAATTCCAAACACTCTCATTTCATGTCCAGGGGTAATGTACAAACTGTTATTCTTATTCTTCTGTAAAACAGATGCGTGGCCGCCATAGATCTGACGCTGTGTGAGATCTATAGGGGCCACTTTACCCGAAATAAGATCCACTCTATGTCATATTAGTAATTTTAAATTTGAATTGATTGTGAGAAAAAATAGCCCACAGTACAACTATTTAACTTAAAATTATAGTAAATAATAAAATGGAAATTATCGTATGTAAAAAAATAATCTAAATGCCACTTAAATTAGATTAACATGTGTAAAATTCACATTTTAGCTCAACGCTTTTAAACAGGTGGCTTCTTTGTTCACTAAATAGTCAAAAACTAGACCTATTAGAATTTCGAGCCCTCGTCTATAGGTTACTACTTCAAACAGGGTCCCAAATCGGCAGTGGCCACTTTACCCGCTATGGCCACTTTACCCCTACCCGTTTTTTCTCAAAACTACGAATTTTAAGGCATATCTTTTAATTTCGAAATCTAGTGGACTTTTGTAGAAAAATTAGCTTTAGAATTTTTAAATCCCTTAAATAGGAATATTTAGAAACCTTAATTGTTTAAAAAAGTAAAATTTTTAGTCAAAGTTTTGAGAAAAAAATGTGATGATTTTATTCTGACGCTTGGAAATAAAAAAAAGTCGAAATTTTGAAATTAAGGTCGTATTGTATTTGGAAAAAGTTCGTATTTCGAGGAAAATTTTATGGAAAAACTGACATGAGAATTTTGTGCTACACGTAAACATTTTAAATAAAATAATTCATGATCTAAATTAGGAGATTAAAATGGGAATTTTATTGAAATAAAATTTTATAATAAAAAGGTATTATTTATTATTTAAGTTGGAAATTTTGTAAATAAAATTAAAACTTCTTAAAAAAATTCTTAAGAAGGGTGAAACCTTTAAGAAAAATCTATATTTATGCATCGAGCTGTACTCGACATTGTCGCAGGGCCGGATCTGACTGTTGGCGGTTACCCACATCCTGTTTTGGAATGCTGCTCTTATGAGGAACCAAGTCAGTAGCTCTTCTGTGCTTATAGAGAAGAAGCAAATAACAAACCATTTGCCTTGTTCCAGTACCTGGAAAGACTCAGCCGGAGTTTTATCATCAACCAGAGAAAGTGCCCCTCTTTGAATGGAAACTATAAGAGCTAATGTGGTTAAGTGATCAATTTCAGCGTTGGTGCATTTGGAATTTTGTTGGAAAATCCTACATACAACTTCAAACTATTAAGCACTTTCATTTAAATTTCCCAAATGTCAACTAAATTCATCCAGTTGAACAGGTTTCCAAATGTAAAACCATTGAATATAAAGCGTCATGCTCTTTCTTAACGCCATACGCTATACAAGTATATTAGAAAGAGGATATTGCACTCCTTATATTGACCGTATATAAAATTTTGACCAAAATGCATCTAGAAAGTGACATGGCTTCGAATATTTCTTTTTTCTCTTTATTTGTAAGTAATTTGTCAATGAACATACATGGAGTGCGCAGTCGTTGATCAATCAAGATATCATAATGGCAGTTGCAGCTGAGTTGTTCTATTGAAAGACGATAAATAAACCACCTAAAATATTCTTAGATATCTTACACTTCATCTTTTTTATTAAAAAAAATGAATGAACCCAGTCAGAAATGACACGAAATCGGCAAGTTTCTACATTTCGCAATAGCTATTTGGCAGTCATATTTATTTCGTTCCTCATTGGTACTAGAATTCCGTCACTCCTGATATCATGAGAAGAAACAACCTATTCTCTAAGTGCCTTTTTAATACTGTTTTTACGAGAGTTGATTATTTTTCTTCTATAATCCGTGGCTAGAGATTTATTTACCTTTCAGTTTGAGTTTTTACTAGTTGATGCTAATTTCGAAACCTGATAAAACATATTTCATTTTTAAAGATGTTTTCCTTTTCTACAAATATAGCTATCTGCTCAAATGTTTTGTAACGAAAAGGTGTCTGTGTCTGAAGGTTGTTGCTTTCAAGTTGCAAGCTATTTGGGAGTCCTTTATAGATGTGGATCTGTCGATCATCGACATCACTTATATCAGTACCTACTACTACTGTGTACATATTATGAAGCTACGAAAGATCTTACAAAGAGCACAAAAGCATTACCATGGAACAGTATACTCCTAGAAAAATGTGTTGAATAGCGGCTCCCTATAATGCAGATAGAAAAACCTTGACAAAAATTTGATGAACGGACTTCTTAAAGTTCCACTTTTAGTCTTACCAGAGTTAAAAGAATTAGTAATGCTATTCGATATATCCTAACCAGAAATTTGCGAAGGTAATATTTTCTCCACAATAAAAAATACTTCAATTATTGAAATAGTACACGCGTGACCTTATATTTTGTGCTTCTTTATTTGACATTAAAAGCTCCGTATGTCTCAATTGCGTCAGTCGAGCTCAAGGGGTTATCGCCCCGTTCGAAATTAGCTGAGACACTGGACGCCGTCCAGGGACAATGTGTGTGGTGAAGAAACCGAGTCTATCTTTGTAGAGTGTCATTGAAGTGTTTCCGGTAGCAGATGTTTGTTCCCAGGCGGACAAAAGGAACTCGACCCCAAATCAAATTATCTAATTCTCTATATTGGCCAGCCAGGCCGGTGGATTTGTTTAATCTACCAAGGCGGTCACAGATGATAACGCAAAATAAGTTCGATATTAACCAAAATCACGCTATATGAAAAAATTTTCCCTAAAAATAACTACAAATATACAAATGATGGCCAGCTGGTGATTTATTAAATTCTCGATTATCCAATAGATGATATATTCAAGGATTTAGCTAAATATCCTGCTGTTTGGCAATCAAAAATCCATTACTTGGATTTCGATTGAAATGACCCTTGCGGATAAGGACATGATATATAGAAAATCTATTCTGGATGCTCCATTTTTATCTCTCCCTACGTCAATTAATGTGAATGTGAATAGTCATCTGTCTATTCTATTATTTACAAATTTATATATTCATATAGAAGAACCAATGCAAATTAACTGTTAGACATAAATTGTTTTGGTAAAATTTGTTTTTTAATAAATCTTAATTGCCTCAATCTACAGTAGAATGAAGTTAACGGACTATGTACAGAAAATATTTAGACTATATACCTTTTAAAATCGAAATCCAAAAATCACCCACTCTTGAAAATAGAGCTAAGGATTTAATTACTCGAAAAATTCGGCTGTCAATATAAATGCGTTTTATCATACCACCTTGATGTTTCGCAAAGTAGTTCCGAGTTGCTTCGACACTTAATAAATTAAATTCGTGGCATTTAAACTGAGCTCCCCGATAAATAATCCTGATAATGAATAGGCAGAATCACAGGCGGCAATGATAAACTACCCAATATGCCATGCTATATCTCATCATCCAAACGAGCATCATATGTTTTCTCTCATATTAATCGAAACGCTATCAAAGGCCCGCTATTGCGTGACGTGCATTGCATCCAATTTATTTACTTTATTCGTTCGAAATTTTCGAGTAACTCTTTCTAACTAATGAAGCGAGATGTTTCACGGTCAAATTAACCCTCTTCGCATATTATTATTAATACAGCTTCTGACGCCAGAGATGGCAATTTAAATTTGATTATCATTTATTTGGAATATCAGTAAGAATCTATTATAATATACACTCGTTTAGACTGCCATTACATCACAAGTAGTCTTTGTACGAAGCTATTAGTCTGCATTTATAAAAAAAGTACCAGTTTTTACTTCGCAGGAAATACTTCAGATGCTATGCATAAAAAATAAAGGGAAAGGTTTTGCTTCGCCGTTGAAATTTTTACCTCAAAGTAAAAGGTTTTACTTTTCTCGTATTTAAAAAAAAGCTTTTGCTTTAAAAATTAAAGGATTTGCTTCAACATAAATATATCTACTAGGTAGCTAAATTTTTCTATATTCCAGTCATTTGTCTGTTTATTAGTTTTGTAAATTTTAGTCACTCCAAGTTTATGTTTGTAATTAAGCGTCTGCAATGACTAAGGTGGTGAATTTATGTGCAAAAAAAATATTATAAATCAAGAACTATTTTTTTTTGTGGAACGGACTGGTCCTTGGTAAAAATTGATTCATAAATTTTGTCTCCTGGAACCAAGACCAATTAAAAAATATATTCGTTTTCCAAGAATAGAAAATGGTGACCAAAGAGAAAGGGCTTGGCAAATTTCCTTTTCCAGGAGCTATTGGAGATTCTGACTGAACTCATATTGAAAACCCGCTCAAATTTGTATATGAATATGTAAATAAAAAAGATTTTCAAGTTGGAATGTCCAAGTTTTTTGCGATCCAAAGCGTATAACTAGTAATAATACGAGATGGCCTGGATTAGCTTATGATTTTCGTATATCAATAATGGTGGTGCGTAAAGTTATTAAGAGGATAACAAACACAGTTACACCAGGAGACAGTGGGATGAGGAATAATGCCATAGCTGATAACCAAGCCTGCCGAGAGTCCTGGAGCAATTCTGCCCCTTAGTATGGTACTAAAGACTCTCATGAAGCCTGGGCTCCAAGAGTATTTGCCCCCTTTGCCTCCCCCTCTCCGCGGGCCTACTGATGACTCCCTACATCAACCTCGAGGAGGAATATTAGAAGCTGTATCATATTTATATTTGTAATAGCAAATGTTTACCTTTTACTTTAATTTTTCAAAGGATTTGCTTAAAGAGGTAAAGATTATAAATATGAATTAAAGTAAAACCTTTTACTTCTAACTTTTATTTCTCATCCTTATCTTTTGCCTTTTACTTCAAAGTAAATCCTTTAATTTTATAAATATCGCCTATTAGGCGGGAGGATTTACTTTGAAATAAAAAGCAAAGGGTAAGGATAAGAACTAAAAGGTTTTACTTTAATTTGTATTTATATTCTTTACCATTTTTTGCAAGCAAATCCTTTGAAAAATTAAGGTAAAAGGTAAAAACTTGCTATTTTAAATATGATACAGTTTCTAATATTTCTTCTCGGGGTTGATGTAAGAAGTGATCAGTAGGCCCGTTGAGATTGGGGGTAAAGGGGGAAGGCAAATGCCCTGGGGCCCAGGCGTCATGGGAGTCTTTAGTATCCAACTAAGGGCCAGAACATCATAATTACTCCAGGACTCTTGGCAGGCTTGGTCATCAGATATGGCAATATTCCATATCCACTGTCTCATAGAGTATAACTGCGTTTCTTATCCTTTTGATAATTTCGCACACCACCTAATTTCTCGCTATAAGAAAATCATAAACTGATCCAAGATATCCTGCATCATTACTAGTTATGACACGCTTTGAATCGCCTGTAACATTCCAATTTGAAAACCTTTTTTCATTTAGAAATTCATATACTAATTTGGCGGCTTTTCAATATGAATATTTATGCAGTCAAGATCAAAAACAGCTCTTGGAAAAGAAAATTTGCCAAACCATTTCTTTTTGGTCATCATTTTCTATTCTTGGACACCGAATATATTTTTTAATTGTTCTTGGTTTCTATAAGAAAAGATTTCTATATCAATTTTTGAAGATAACCGAGGACCAGTCCGCTCCACCAAAAAATTAAAGAACATAGTTTTTGGTTTATAATATTTTCTTGCACGTAAATTTACCGTCAGCCCTAGAAAACACTCAATTACCACCATAAACTTAGATTGACTAAAATTTACACAACTAAAAAACAGATAAATAACTGGTCTATAGAAAAAAGTTAGCTTCCTAGTAGATGCATTTTTGGTAAAGCAGATCCGTTGATTTTTAAAGTGAAAGCTTTTTTTATAAATACGAAAAAAGTAAAAGCTTTTACTCTAAGGAAGCAGAATTTCAATGGCGAAGTAAAATCTTTTACTTTACTTTTTTATGCACAACATCTGAAATATTTCCTTTATTTTTGCGAAGTAAAAGCTAGTACTTCTTTTTATAAATAGGGACCATTGTCTGCTATTATTGATTCAGCTTGGTAGCATGAGTGTCGTTGATATCACTGCAAATCCATGACGCAATGGTACCCTTAGATCGGCCTGAGATACCTAGATATACAATGTTTTTCAACGAAAAGTAGCCACCCTTAATAACTCAAAAACAGAGAATAGCAGAAAAATTTCCAAAAACAGGGCGATTTTTATTTCAAGGGGGACAACTTTTGGCGTCTAGTTCTTGATGACATCGATTTCCTCCTTCCTCCACTCCAACTACCTCAAAAAATTTAAATGGCAATACGATCCAAATAATACTTCATTTAAAAGATATTTTAACCATCTATTAAGTGATGTGCTACATTTGAAATTCGGGCTATTAGTGTTTAAGAAATAGTCGATTAACCTTTAAGAATAAACTTGGGAAATTTACCGTGGTGGAACAAATTTTGTAAACATTTTCTTGCTAATCATAGGTATTTAGTCATTTTTTGTCGCAGTGATAAGTAGCGCCAGTAAAATTTGACGGTAATTTGATTGACGCTACTTTTCTGGAACTTCTTGATACCACCGTTGATCCACGCATAACAGAACTACTGGAAAATGATGAAAATTTGCTTGAGAATGATTTAGTTTTCATTAAGATGGGGCACCTCTCCACTATGCGGTTCCCGTTCAATCGAATGGCCGGCTAGATCACAAGACCTGTCTCCGTTGGATTATTTCTTATGGGGGTATTTAAAATCCAAAGTGTATGCAACACAACCAGCGGACATTAAAGATCTTTGGCAAAGAATAATAGAAGAATGTCTACAATTGACATCCTAAGTTCTCTCAAATGTTAGTGATCTTTTTCAAAGTCGTCTGTATTATTGTATGGAAATTAACGGAGGTCAGTTTGAACACTTTAACGGTAATTGCCATGATTTAATCTAAATGAGCAAGAAAATGTTTACGAAGTTTGTTCCACCACGGTAAATTTTCTAAGTTTATTCTTAAATGTTAATCGACTATTTCTAAAACACTAATAGCCCGAATTTCAAATGTAGCACATCACTGAATAGATAGTTAAAATATCTTTCAAATGAAGTATTATTTGGATCGTATTGCCATTTAAATTTTTTGAGGTAGTTGGCGGGGGGGAAGGGGGAAAGCAATGTCGTCAAGAACTTGACGCCAAAAGTTGTCCCCCGTGAAATAAAAATCGGCCTGTTTTTGGAAATAGTTCTGCTATTCTCCGTTTTTGAGTTATTAAGGGTGGCTACTTTTCGTTGAAAAACCCTGTATAATAGCAATATGCAATATGTTAAGAACACTGAATAAAACGTAGTTATCGTGCTTTTTTGTGTCGTCTTCCTTGCCTTTGGGGCCATTTTCATTTTTAAATAAATCATCTCTAATATGGTTGAAATACTGAGTTACCATGATTTTCGGTCCGTAGATCAGTTTCGTTTTTGGTATGCTACCATACTGAGTTATTGTTTTCTACTGTTTTTAATTTGGTTTATTTTCTTATACCTGAAGAAGCCTCTTAAACGATGGCTAGCAAAATGTCAAACATATTTAGTTAGTTCCTTGACATATCTCGATTCAGAAAAAAAAATGCAAATTTCGAAGTTTTATTTTCATAAATTTTGGATTACTTGAGGAATTCCTATATTTTTTCCAAAATTTGCTGTTGTGAGATGGGTTCGAATTTTGTTTGTTCTTATCAAAGAGTCTTTGTTTTCCATAAATATTCACACACAGCATTCACCAATGAACTTTTATCTTAAAGCATCAAGATTATAAATATAAAATAGAAAAATGTCTCTAAGACACGATTGTTCATTAACAAAGTACAGTATGATGCTTTACTCCTGTCCATATAGATGAACTAGGCCACCCCCTAGAGGATCTTACAGACGGTGAAGGAATATATTGAGGAGCATCACCGTATATTGGGACTAATGACCTAGGTTTCTTTACTCTACATAAACTATTAGACAAGTATAATTCGACTTTTTTGCTGTGCAAATACTATTTTTCCTAGAGGACTTTTTCTGACTATCAGATACAACTACGGGTGCTGCATAGGTCTTTCGTCTAGAGTGTCAAATCTGCTCGATTCTGGCACTGCTGCCATGAACCCATATGGCCAAGTTTAGTTTGTGCTTGCTACTATTTTGGAATTCATGACACTATATAAAGAGGATAAGGTCATCTTCTTTGTCAATAACCAATGTCGCCATATGCGAGCATTGCAAATAATTTGTGTATTTGAAATACCAACAAAAAATATTCACCGCTTCTTCTGGAATTGAAAGCTGTTGACATAAGACTGGACTTATTCTTCCTATGGGCAAACAAACTGAAATATCACTTCGGTTATTTCTTACCATATTACAAATATCACATACAAATATTATCTTGTGTTTTTAAGAATAGCAAAGTAGTGATTCTAATATAAATGGAGCAATAAAGTCATATTAAACATACAATATGTTCAACAAGAAACATTTCTTGATTTTAGGAAAACTATTGAAAATTTTTTGATTTTTTTAAATGAGGTACATTAAAAAGTCTACGGCGCAACTACCTAGTGCTAATCCCCATATATCCCCATCACAATTATCCCCATGGCTTTCCAGAATAGCCTGGCACCTTTTCGGCTGGCTTTCTACCATTTTTTAGAATATCCTACGGGTAGTTTCTATAATGAGCGGCCCTTCTTCTTGATTTTTTATAAAAGCTGCTTGAGGATGAACACAGATGTTCCTGCAATCTTTTTTTCACAATATTCCAAATATTTTCCATTGGATTTGCATCGAGAGATTGTGAAGGCCACTCTAAAGTTGTGCTGCCAGTTTCTGCTTTTCAGGAAGTACATAGACGACCCCGATGTCGTTGTCCCTGTAGAATACCCAGTTAGCTCCAAACATCTTTTTGGCAGGCTTTAGTCCACGTTTAAAAATATTGATTCTTTTCTGAGCATCCAAGTTCTAAGTAAAAAACCCTTCAAAAATTGAAATACAGAACTTGTCCCCTGAAACCAAGAAAGATTAAAAAACACAACAAAGGTTGCTCTAACGCGTTTCGACAGCCAAGCTGTCATCTTCAGAGGGATACTGATCAGTACCTCAGTATCTCTTTGAAGATGACTTGGCTGTCGAAACGCGTTAGAGCAACCTTTGTTGTGTTTTTTAATCTTTCTTGGTTTCAGGGGACAAGTTTTGTATTTCAATTTTTGAAGATAACGAAGGACCAGTCCGTTCCACCAAAAGAACCCTTAAAACCCAAAACCATGCTTAGAGAAACATCCCCGAACATGGAGTTTTGACTAGATGTTTGTAGGCTCGTTAAAGCAATCGCGTGTAGGAAACCAAGCATACTTAATGGGAGCATGGGAGCATGGGAACATATGGCCAGAATGACCCTTCTTCAGCAAAAATACAATGGACTAATCATGGTCGAGATTCTTGCGATTTTTGCTATGGTCTCCGAAAGCAACGGTGTTTGCCTCGTGTTCCGATATTGTAGGTTTTCATCAGCCAAACGTTCTCTGATGGTGTTTGTGCTGAAGTCAACTCCCCTATTAGCTAGCTTGGCTTTGGCCTTAGGTATAACCGTAGAGTCGAATTGCACTTAAACAGCTTACCCTGCTGTTTTGTTGTCACTCGAGATTTGCCTCTATCGGGAAGATCGTCCACAGTTTTGTTGGTTTTATAGCATTCTATCCCCCTCTTTAAAAATGTATTTAACTTTTTTAAATATTTAGGAGCCACACTATAAGACATTCGTGGACGAAGTAACGAAGACACAAAAAGACAGCTTCGAAACGTATAGCATATACAGCCCTGATTTTCTTTACATCTACACTCTTTGACAGTTCTAGCGGTAGTAAAACAATCCGGCATCCACGACGTAGGAAGAGAATGCACTTTTTCGCGAAAAACTCTATAAAAGCCAAATCGTTAATAGTTTTTGCAAAATCGAGGAACGTTTCTTGTTGAACCAACTGTACTTGGAATAGTAAGCAAAACAATTGACCGCTTGTTTTGGAATTAAAAATTGTTGAGGACATAAGACTTGGTTTATTCTTCCTATGTGGAAACAACCGCAATATCATTTCCGTTACTTCTTAACACGTTACACTTTACATATATTTTCTTGAGGTCTCGAATGTAATATAGGTAGTGGTCCTAACAAAAATGAAGCAATAGTCATATTATAGATTACACATTACACTAAATTATATGCAGGCTTTGAAAAGACAATTCAATTTATTTCTATCACGAAGTTATGAAACAAAATATGATTGCAAAGGCGATAAAAGGAAAGGAAGGTGTTCCATATGCGCATATCAAATTTCCATAGATTTATCAGGCAACGGGATCGGACGTCGAAACAAATGAAGCGGAAATAAGACGTCTTGCATATTCTGCTGAGACCCGTCATCCAACTCGGGCATATTACACTAACCCGTATCTGGTTCCTTCCTCGGCATCAACTGCGACACAGAAGCGTAAGCAGAGGAAGGTTGGTTGGCATCGCGCCTCAATCACGGCCCCATTGTTCTACGACTGTCACAGACACGCATGACACATGACGTAATCGGGGGGGCGGGTCCAGCAATCAACTGTCTGATTTAATATTCACCTCCGACACCAGGCGGTGCCCGACTGCTGTTGACAACCTCTTGTTGTACACGCTCGGTTCGGTTATGTATGTGCTTACTGCTCGGCCCACTATAACTATATCATCTTCCAAACCTCAAACATCAGAAATCAGTCCCCAGTGGGTTTTATTCATTGAAAAATTCTGGATAATTTCTTGCAAAACTCATTTGTGTCCCACCAGATGTACGCACCATCTACGCCACTGGTTTCTGTACATTTTTTGAGATTTTATACTCCATTGGGGGCTCGTGACTTTGAAGTTGGAGGCCACCGAAAAACAATTTAAATATATCTCTTAAAGTAAAATCCATTTGCTGTTTCTTGAAATAAACAAAATGATTAATAGCGAATTCACTTAAGTCATCAGTAACTGTTTTCCAATGCAACACATCCTCAGAAAACAGTCTGCTTTCCTTCATGGTATTTCAGGAAAATGTTTTTAACTCCTTTAAAGTAGAAAAACGCCATTTACCTTTTAAACTGATTACAATCAATTAATTTTTCAGAGATGTGTCTGTTTCTAAGGACATCTTCGTTGTGCTAAATTGTATTTAGTGTCTTTGTGCCTTTTAAATTTATTATCAAGGTGTGTTAATCACTCAACAAAACAAAAAAAGGGGTTTGGCTACAGCCGCACAACTTGCTAAACTGTTAGAATTTCTACTGAACTTCTGTTTTGTTAGTTTTTGAATTGTGTTTTGCTCGCTTAATCAGGAAGAGGGAACCTATATCTTAATTATACATGCGTCAGTGTCATAATTTTTATTAGTTCGTTTATGTTACTGACGGAATCCATAGTTGCAAAATCACTAAGGACACGAAAAAATACAATAAATACCTCATACACGCGATGCCTAACACTTAGCGCTTTAGACTGTCGAGAATCGAGAAATGCATGACAAGTGTTAGTGTCCCGCTGACTTGCAATAGCTGCATTTTATCCCCAATGCGAACAAAATAGTAAGCTGACAAATATCTACCAACAAAGAAAATGATTTGCTCATTTTTTACCATCGAGGATTCACTGTCTTTCAGGCAGGAAATTTGAACAGGCGTTTTCATAAATTTGAAAAGTTCGAAATCGCTTCAAAGATGCAGAATAAATTATCAAATATCAAACTGAGCTAACAGGCATGAGTGACGAGGAGACACAAAGGGGTCTAGGGAACATAACAAACGATAGTTTGATGTGCTAAATGACGCAAGGGTGAGACAATGACGCTATCTGAGAAGAATGATGACAACTCTGGCCGGTGTAACTCCCGTCTCTCGTCATATCCACGGCATGGACGACACCGTCGTCGTCGTGGGATAATTGAATTTTGTGCTCATTGCACACCATTGTGCACTCAAGAATACATTCTGATGATGGCGACGGCCTTAATCAAATATTCCCATGATTAAATGTGTTTTTAAGGCAAACCAGCACATGACAATGTTGGATGTAAATTTCGCAGAGATGCAGGACACACGTAAGGTTATTGCAATGAAATTGCGAGTCGAGGGAAATCATCGATTGTACTCGCATACACTGTAGCAAATTCCTTTAGACTCAGCAGTGATTTATGTTATCTATTAAAAATGTAGACGCCAGCTACTGTTGCTCTTGCTTTATTACATTCAAGGATAAATATCTATGTTACTGCACCTTTGTAGAATTTCATTAATGTCCTAAAAATTAATGTTATCGTAATGGTAAGTAAAGTATCGAGCGTTCAAAAAAATCATCAGGTGTGTTCTGATTTTTTGTTAGAAGAGGACATAGTGAAAAAAATATAAGATTACTTATCGATTATTTCGTTGTTGAAGTTAGTTTGAACATGGATTTTTGGTCCAGGTAAAGAGGTTAAAATTTCGTTACTAGTTTTCGGAAGCCAAAGAAAATGATTAAACAATTATTTTTTAACAACGTGTGACCTGAATTTTAACAAAATACATAAATTCATAAAATAGCCGTTTAGAGATACTTTTATTTTCTCGGGATTCCAGAATTCTTCACTTTAAAAATTTATTGCAAAAGTAATTTACGATTATTAATAATCGTCAATATCTACCTGCACCCGCTAATTTATTTGGGCGAGATCCAATAACGCAATATTTCAAAATAAAATAATTTCTCATTTCATTTTAATAGAATCATTGATTCAAATGTTCGCACTCCTTGTTCTAGTACCCACTACATTGCAATTTTATATCATGTGGTCACTTGAGAAAACCCTACAAAGAATGAATTCGAAATGATTGAAATACTTTAACATTTATTTTTAATGGAATTTAACAAGAAAAGCCAAACCGTAATATTATCTACATTATAATATTGGCCAAAACGAAGGTCTTTTTCCAGCTCTTCTTCAGTCATCCATTTTTTTTCTTCTTTAAAATGGTTTAGTGCCGCACCAATTAGCCATAAACGGAGGATTTGTTTCTCTTTGCGGGTTATTGGTTCGAAATGAATAAATACGCTGTGAATTATAACCCTTTATTTCCAAACTAAACTCGGAACAACTGAATAATTAACTCACTTCTAACTACTAACTCACTAACTAACTACACTGACTTCTGACTGATTTGAGGGAAAGGCGACCACCTTATATAGTTCTCTCTTCCGGGTTCTAGAAAACTCCAGCAGATGAGGCTTATCGTTTGCCGAAATTTCTGGAACGCTTATCTGCCGTTTACTTTATTATCGCGGCCGCTTTCTTTTATCAGATCTTTCTAGAAAATTTTCTTACGTACCAAATTCTATAATTTACATTTCATTACAATATGTATTTCTGTTATGACTCCAAGTAAAATTGTTCAGTTGAGTTTTTAGAAATGAAAGGCGAATTTTTAGTGTAATAAAGATAGACTAAAAGTTACCCCAAAAAATTGTCTACATTTTAGTAAAAGTTTAATGAAAATCACTTTAGCAGTTTCCGTGATTAGCCTGGACAAATGGTCAATCAGCAGGTATACAGACACTTACAAGGAAAGGTCGCGAAGTGTCCGGCGCCGATTTTGCTAATTTTTGGATATGTTTTAAAGGATCAAAATCTAAGAGACACGTATTTTTTTTTATCGGCTGATAAACGGTTTTAAGGGTAGTTTTACCACCTCAAAGTTGGGGCAAAAAATGCAGATTTTGGTGTTTCTCACATACCAAAAATGATATTCTACTCGTTTCTTTTTTCAAAAGTTGTGTTTTGACGAGAAATATAAGAAAAAATATGTTTCAAAATTTTCCCACCCCCCTCATGGGGGCAAACTACCCCATTTAGAAGTTTTTTAATCATAAAAATGGTAATTACGACAGCAAAATTTAAAAAAATATATATGTTATTTTATACACCAAAACTAATTTTACCTGTTTTTGGATTTTGTCGAAAAAAAAATTTTTGGGGGGTAAACACCACTTACACGAATACGTGTATGATAGGATGTATTTTTATGATTTTTGTTTTATTTTTTTTTCTGAAGCGAAGTATTTCGTCGAGAAACTAATAAAGTAATTTTTTAAGATTTTTTCGGTGATCCCTCATCCCCACCCTCCACCCTTCCCTTATAAGAGGCTGAGCTATCTACTTAAAAAACCGGAAAATTCGAGATTATTATGATCCATCTACTATCTATATACACCAAAAAAAAGTTTACCAAATTTTTTTACCCCCACCCTCCTGATAGGGGTAAATTACCCCCTTATGAAATTATTAATTAACAAGGAAATAGTCATTATAACAGGTCAATTTTGAAAAATAAATGTTATTTTATACATCAAAATTAATTTTACCTGTATTTGGGTTTGGGTGAAGGAAAATATTTTGGGGGTGAACATCCTTAACGCAAATATTTATATACAATAGGAGATATATTTGTATAATTTTCGGCTCGTTATTTTTGAAACGAAGTATTTTAAAGAAGGTAGAAAAATATTATTTTTAAATTTTGGTTCCACCCTTCGTGTTGGTATACCAGTAGAATGAGCCAGTTAGCTATCTACTTGAAACACTGGAAATTCGAGATCATTGCTGTCTCTCTAGATACCACAAAACAGAGCTTAGAAAGGTTTAAAATTTTTGCATTTCCCATCCCAGGTGACTTATCCTTCTGATAGAAATAGGACGCGAGGTGTGGCTGGAAAAATTATTTTTATTGTTTCTTGTTGAAATATTTCGTTCCAGGAAAAAAGAAACGAATATCTTTACCGCCATAATAATATGCACTTAAATGTTTTGGTAAATTCCCATATTTCTTGTGTAGGTATATCTAATATACAAAGCTTCTAAATTTTTATAAAGTTCAGACAACTGACCGCATTTTTTATATAGATATTTTATACACATATTTGCTCTAAAGGGTGTTTACCCCCAAAAATTTTTCTTCGACAAACCCCAAAAAAATTCAATAAAATAAGTTTTGGTTATAAAATATAGTGTTTTTTTTTTCAAAATTTTACTGTTATAATGACAATTTTTTGAATTCTTAAAAACCTCAGAAAGGAGTAGTTTATCCCCTTACGAAGGTGCAAAAATTTAGAATTTTTTTCGGTGTACAAAAAGAGATCGTAATGATCTCGAATTTTCCGACTTTGAAAGTAGATGACAACCTCTGGTAAGATAAGGTGGAGAGAGAGGAAGAGAGGTGACTGGAAAAGTTCAAAAAAATTAATTTTTTAATTCCTCGTTGAAATACTTCGTTTCAGCTAAAAAACGAATTAAAAATCATAGAAATACATCCTATTATATACGTGTTTGACTTCAAGGGTGTTTACCCCTAAAATATTTTCCTTTACCAAAACCCAAATAAAAGTAAAATTAATTTTGATGTATAAAATAACATTTATTTTTCAAAATTTAGCTGTTGTAATGACTATTTTCTTGTTAATTAAAAATTTCATAAGGGGTAGTTTACCCATATCAGGAGGGATGGGGTTAAAAAAATTTGGTAAACCTTTCTTTTGGTGTATATAGATAGTAGAGGGATCATAACAATCTCGAATTTTCCAGTTTTTTAAGTAGGTAGCTCACCCTCCTAAAAGGGAAAGGTGGAGGGTGGGGATGAGGGGTCACCGAAAGAATCTTAAAAAATTATTTTTTTAGTTTCTCGTCGAAATACTTCGCTTCAGAAAAAAAATAAAACAAAAATCATAAAAATACATCCTATCATATACGTATTCGTGTAAGTGGTGTTACCCCCCAAAAAAATTTTTTTCGACAAAATCCAAAAACAGGTAAAATTAGTTTTGGTGTATAAAATAACATATATTTTTTTCAGAATTTTGCCGACGTAATTACCATTTTTATGATTAAAAAACTTCTAAATGGGGTAGTTTGCCCCCATGAGGGGGTGCGAAAATTAAAAAAAAATTTTTTTTCTTTTATTTCTCGTCAAATCAAAACTTTTGGAAAAAAAACAACTCGAATATCATTTGTGGTATTCGAGAAACAGCAAAATCTGCATTTTTTGCCTCAACTTTGAGGGGGTAAAACTACCCTTAAAACCGTTTATCAGCCGATAAAAAAAAATACGTGTCTCTTAGATTTTGGTCCTTTAAAACATATTCAAAAATTAGCAAAATCGGCGCCGGACACTTCGCGACCTTTCCTTGTTAGATGCTTCAATTTTATTAATATAGATTCAGTCTTCCTTCAGATGCAATTTTAATTATTAGAGAGCAGATTACATGAACAATTTTTTAGGAAAATATGTGCATATTATATGCAGATTTTAAACAAAATATGCATCGTAGTTACAATTATATGCATTATATGCATCCTAAATCCAAAAAAATTGGGTGTGATATTAAACAAACTTTTAGCGACCATTTAAAAACCATTCAATATTAATTTATTGACATAAATCAGAAATATTAAAATTATAGTTTCATATAATAATTATCAGCAATTTAACTGAACTAAAATCTCTTGGTGCACATTATTCCAAAAATGTACCGGATTTTAAAATTACTAGAAATCGCTTTTTCTGTGGATAATTTAGAGCCATATTACTTCTAAATCAAACATTAGTTTTTGGTGAAACTTTAAGCATTTACATGTTCTTTCAAATGAGAATATAAACATTTTATTAAAATCGTCAACATATTTTCCCTAGAAGAGTTACTTCAGATACTTTTAGCTGATTTATAGAAATGTCAAAGGAGTCTAAGTCGCGTATTCTTCATGGAAGCTAGGATAGTGCCCCTTCCCCCTTACAAAATGAACATGTCCATATTCATTTTATTTTAAAATCTTTTTTTTTTCACACAACAGCTGCAGCCACTATTTATTGATATTGATAATACTTATGATCAAAATTTAAGAATTTTTGGATAGTCTTAACTTTTTTGAAAATTTTGACATTTTAAATTTCAACTTATTATTGAAAATTTCGACCCCTGAAAATTTAGACATTTCAAAAGTTTACCTTTTTTCAAACTTCCTTTCTTCAAAATTTTGATTTAAAAAAATGTTATCTTTTTTTCTTAAAATTTTAAGTTTTTTGAAAGTCTTAAGCTTTTCCAAAATTTTGATTTTTTATAAAATTTTATCTTTCTTTTTTAATTCCGACTTTTAATTAGTAGTTTAGCTTCAACATTTCAAAAAGAATTCATTTTCTTTTTAAAATTTTTGTTTTTTTTCTCGAAATTCCGATTCACTCTATTGAAAATTTCGATCTACTTAGGAAGAAACTTTTAAAAAGATTTTAAAAAAAGTTATACCTAATGAAAATTGTGATTTAATAAGAATTTTGCGAGTTTTTATTCAAAAATTTCGGCTTTCTCGAAAGTTAATAATTTCAAGTATTTCCACAAATTTCCAATTTTATGTCGAAATTCGACTTTTTGGAAATTCTGACTTTTTCTGAAAATTTTGACTATTTCTGAAAAATTACAAAAATACTCTATTCTGAAAATTTCAAATATTTTAAAAATTTTGCTTTTTTAAAAATTTCGACTTTTTGCAAACTCAGATAACAAAATTAACATTTTTTTCAAAATTTTGTCTTTTTCTTAAAATTCTGACTGACAATTTGTAGCTATTTCAAAATATAAACTTTTTTTAATTTTCGATTTTTTCTCCACTTGACTTTTTGTAAATCAAAACTCTTTTTGAAAAATTACTTTTTGTTAAAAAAAATTTAAAATTTTTCAAAATTTTAACTTTTCTTAGAAATATACAAAAATACAAGTTTTTCAAATTATTTTAATGAAAATATCGTCTTTTTTGAAAATTAAGTCCTAAAAATGGAAACTGTCCAAAATTTTCGCTTCTTTTTAATACTATGGGCGAACATTTTTGCAAAAATTTACATTGTTTACAACATTTTTCTTTTTTATAACATTTGCACTTTTTGTTCATACGTTCTTATTTATATTGAAAATGTCGACTTTTTTAAAAATATGTTTTTCCAAAATCTAATTTTTTTCGTGATGTTTTGACCACTTTTTAAACATATCTAAGCTTTTCTAAAATTCAACTTTTTCTGAAATTTTAAATTATTTCTGAAAATACTGACACATTTTAAAGCTTTTTGAAAATTGGGTTTTTTTCGAAAAATTAGACTTGTTCCAAAATTCAACGTTTTCTCAAAATTTTCTCTCTAAATGTCAAATTGTCCTTGAAATTTAGATTTCATTGTAATTTTTAACTTTTTTAAAAATTTCCATGTTGAAATTTTTTTTTAAATTCGACGTTTTTAAATTTCCATTTATTACCGAAAATTGCGACTTTTTTTGAAAAGTTAGACATTTTAAGATATTAACTTTACAAAACGTTCTTCTTTTAACTTTTTCTTGGAACGTTGACCTTTTTAATTGTAAATTTTAATTGTTTTTAAGATGATTTTGACTTTTTTAAACATTTTAAGTTTCCCAAAATTTTTAATTACTATAATGAAGGCTTCCACGTCCAGAGTCAGTACAGGATATACTTCTTCAGCGATTGGACCGTGTCAAAGAAGTACTAAAAGTATTCGATGTTTCGTCCGCCATCCTAGGGGGCTTCTTCGGGAACAAAGAAACAATAAATGAAAAATAAAATACAAGGGAATATACAAAAATGAAAAATAAAAAAAGGCCAATTTCAAAATCAGAACACGCTAACTCAATCATACCGGAGGCGAAACTCTTCTGAATTGAAAATTTGATACAAAGGATAAGAAAGTTTAGAGAGAAGAGCACGGTAACTCAGTATGTCCACCATACCAGAGGCAAAACTCTGCAGTGTGACTACATACAAGATTAACGCTGTTCAACGCCTTTTGGAAGGTGATCTCCGTTTAACTGTTGGTGAAATTGCAGCCCAGATAGGGATAAGCTTTGGGAGTGCTCAATCCATCATTACAAATGGGCTGGGGTTTCGAAAAGTTGTTGCCAGAGTACCTTGTCTTTTGACTAAAGAACAGAAACAACAACGTCTGGAGATTTGTCAACTTCATCTTGGAAGTTTTCAAAGTGAAGGTGATGGTTTTTTGCAAAATATCGTTACCTATGATGAGACTTGGGTCCACCATTACACCCCCCAAATCTGAACTAGCAAGCATGGAATGGAGGACAAAAGGGGAAGGTCCACCCGTCAAGGCAAAAACTTGCCTCTCAGCTGAAGAGGTCCTTGCGACAGTGTTCTGGGATTTTAAAGGAGTTGTGGATGTCAATTTTCTGCATAAACGTCGTAAGGTTAATGCTGCCTCCTACTACTGCCAGCTATTGGATGAAGCAAAACGTGCATGTCGACGGAAGAGGTGCTAATTTTCGGTCAGAAATGTGATTTTGCTCCACGACAATGCCCGCCCCCATTCAGCGATTCTGACACTTCAAGAATTAGAGGAAATGCATTAGACAACATTAGAACACCTTCCTTATAGTCCCGACTTATCACCACGCGATTATCATATGTTTGGGCCACTGAAAGAAGCTTTAGGAAGTGAGCGACTCCATGATGATGCTGTTGAGATATTGGTGCCCAATTGACTGCAAACACGCCTCCATTCTTTTTATGATGATGGCATTAAAAAACTCCCAATCCGTTGGGCAAAATGCATAACAAAATCAGGAGATTATGTAAAAAACTAATTAATAACTTTAATATATGTATCTTGTACCAATAAATTTTTAAAAACTAATTTCAGTTCATGTTTGGTTTACCTTCACAAAAGAACTGAATTTTCAAAAAAAAAATTATCCTTTAAGATTAAGAATTTTATTGTATTTATTTGTTCTTTTAAATTCTGCTTATGTGAAAATTCTGACTATTTTCAAAATATTTATGAACTACTTCTCAGAATTTTCTAATATTTCAAAATAAGAAGTAATTTAAAGGCAAAGTAAGTTAAATTTTAGGAAAAACCTAAAATATTTAATACCGGTTGAAAATCGGTCAAAATTTTCTGGAAAGGTCAAAATCTTGGTCAATTTTTAAGAAACTCAATTAGAAAAATCGAAATTAAAAAAGTCAATATTTTCAAAACAGTTTAAATTAAAAAAATAGAGTTTTTTAGAGTAAGTCAAAATTTTCAGTCAGAATTTAAAAAAAGGTGAAATTTTGGAAAAGAATCGAATATTTTAAAATTTGAACGTTTTGAGAAGTCGAAATTTTGGACAAAAAAATAGTAATTTGAAAAAAGTGGAACCCTTAAAATCTCGAAATATTTTGAAAAAAGTCGAAATTTACAAAAAAAAAGGTTAAAATTTAGAATAGAGTGGTATTGTAATGTCGAAATTTTTAAAAAGTCAAAATTTGTTGGATAGTTGGATATTTTTAAAAAATTTCTTAATCTTTAAAGAATTTCGAATATTAATAAAAAATGTGCAACTTTCATAACAAAATTAAAATGTTTGGTAATTTACAAAATGTCGAAATTTTTAATAATATAATTTAGAAAAAATCAAAATTTCGATAAAGGTAGAAATCGTGAAAAATCTTTGTATTAAAGAAAAATGAAAACCTATAAAACTATTTTTAAAATACATGCATATCAAAATTATAGGAAAAAAATCGAAATCTTGAAACAGATCAACATGCAGAGAAATTTGAAAATATTAGAATTTTCAAGAAAAAATGAGCAATTTCAAATATGTCTATATTTTTATAAATATTAAAAATTTTTGAAAACACCTAAAACATTTTTAAATTTTGATTTTTCAAAAAAAAATACCGAAATATTAAAAAAGTATGAAATCAGGGGAGATATATTAAACTTGTTTTTGCAACAATATTACGTTTACAATTAGACAACTTTTTGTAAAGTAACCAATTATATCAATTGCACTTTAGGAAATCTCAATGAAAGACTTAAAACGGTATTAACCCCCTATAAATATTTTATATTCGAAATTTGATTCTTTTTACAAAATTCTTCGCCTAATTACACAGGTCCATAATAAAAAAGTGGTTTGTGTTGGGGGCCGGACCAAGTTTTTTGGGGTATTTTTTCCCTCTGAACACAAATCTGAAGTCAAAAATGGCGGTCAATGAGCAAATAATTGAGAAAAACCGATAGAAATATCGTGACTTTTATCAGTTTTTTAGGTTTTTTCGATTATTTGCTTACTGACCCCCAATTTCGACTTTAGTTCATTGTTCAGCGGATGAAAATAGTCCAGAAAGCCATAATTCGGCCCCAGCACAGAAAACTTTTTTGCGGACTTGTACACAGGTCCACAAGAAACATACGTTAGAAAATATTATTCCGGCCCCAGCACACACCACTTCTTTTTGTGGAGCTGTGTTATTAAATGTTAAAAACTAAATTTCGAATATTGTTATAAACTTTTTTTTGAAGTGAAAACACTTTTTAGGTGCATTAAGCGACTAAAGATAAGGGACAAACGAATGGTTTTGCGTTATCAAATAACACCACTTTAAACTATTTGCCAAATAATCTTCCCCTACCCCTGCACTTAAATTGAATATGTTAAAATGTGTATACTATTATTGTTTAAATTTCATTGGTATTATTCCTATTTTCCCTGTAAGCCAAAATGGCCTATATTAGAGAATAAAAAACTCTGGCAAAATTCTGGTAGGTCGGCAGGCGTCAATTCGAAATGCGCCGTGCGAGATAAGCGAGACAATGGGAATAAAGACATGCGAAACGATGTCAATTTTAGAGGTTATATGTTTTCTTATGAAATTGATTTATCTTTGAGATTGGAATCTCGTACACGTGATAATTACAAAGAAACCATGGACAGCTTTATATTATATGCGTTAGCTGGTTATTTATATAAATTGGACGTTAGTGAGCGATACCTCGATTATAGAGAAGACAGTTGAAACTTTATGAATTAGGAGCTTTAAGAAGGCAATTGTGGAGACGTTGTAAAGGTTTTTAAAAATGGACGAAAAATATTTTAAACATTTACCCAGTTTAATTGAAGTCAGAAGATGTTCTAAAAGTACATGGAGTTTCAAGGAGTATCATTAATTAATAATGCCTTGAAGATTTTTTAATTTTTATGGCCGAAGTTTAATGTATCCTTTTCGTGTTGCTGAGTAAACTATTTCTTTATAGATAAAAGTGGCGTGGAGAGCTGCCTATGAAGCAGTCGTTGACATAAGGGCAAAATTATTTTAATACATTTGAATTTATAAAATTAATTCTACATATTTTGCCTACCGACTCGTCCAACCAAGATTATAGTAATTGGCATTATTGAGATAATTTAAATTAAAGTGCTGCTATGCAAATATAAAATTTAGATAATGTGACAGGTTATTAATATATATTTACCCTAAGTAGACAAGATTAAAGACTGGATCGTATACAAATGTAAAAGATTAAAAACTAGAAATAACAATTTTAATTTACAAATGACGACATTTTAATTTTTGATATTACAATTTGAAAATTAAAAAAACATTATTATATCATATTTTTAAGTTTCCACTTCCGTCGGCAGTCCCCATAACTGCCCAATTTTGTTTAAATTTTGTCAAAATTTAAACCATTTTTCTCAAAGTTCTGAGTTTACTTTTCCAATATTTTTAAATTTTAATAATATTAAGTAAATATGCGAAATCTAAATTTTATTAGAATTGGCATATTTCGAATTCTTGAATCTTGGCGCAAACATTTCGCTTTAAACATAAAATTTTAATTTTTCCCAACAGTTTGATTAATCTTAAACCTGTTCTGTTTAATTAAACGCTAATATTTTTTGTTTTCGAACGCATGCAATTCCATTTTGGATGCAAGGCATCAAAGCTAACGGACGTTCGATCGCATCATCCCGATAGAATTCTTTCAATAATTTGCTCTGCGTGAGCCATATGCACAGGCCTCGAAACTAATTTTATGGTAGCGCTCAATTATTGCCTTCAATTTAAGCAGTTTTTTAAATTGGTTTTTAATCAACAATTACCCATTATTCGAGCTTTCGAACACCTGATATGTGGAACGAATTCGTAATAGTTTTTATACAACACATTAAGCCTCTTCTCTGACCGGCGGGATCGACATTACCTTTCGGTCTTTAATTGTCGAATATTTAAAACCCGGCCCGAAATGATTTTGTTACCAAATTTTCAGTGAAATTCGTTTTTAATTGAAATGTAATATTCTGCCTCGATTTTTTTTACACTGTAAATAATTACCAACAAGGCAGGTATTATAAATCTTTATTTATGTATTACACATGCCCTAAGAATGCGAGATGGGGAACTGCCTGAACTTTTTGGCACTATCCCGGTTAATGACATTATTATGTATTCAAGTAATTTTTTAAATATCTCAAGAATTTTTTCAAATTGTAATTTTAATTAGAAAATGTTTAAGTTGAAAAATCTACCTTAGATACAAAAGATTCGACCGAAACTCCAAATTTTAACTAATAAGACTTGAAAGTTTTGAAATTAAAGAAAATTGATATTTTGATTAAATATAAAAATTTGGAAAAAATCTCAAGTTCATAATTTGGCACAAACTCAGATTTTCCTAAAAATAAAAATTCGCCTTTTTTGATGATGTGCGAACATAGGTAGGAACAGCTTCGAAATTAAGAGCTTAAGATCGACATTTTAAAGAAACTTGAAATATTAGAAGTTGCAATTTTTTTTAAGATAATTTTAGTTGAATTTAAAAACGAAATTTTAGAAAAAGGTGACTCTTGGAAAAAAGAAATCTGGAATTATATAAGAAAAGTCAAAAATTTCAAAAACTTATTGGTTATTTTGAAATTTCCAAAATAGGATCAAATTGTCTACAAAAAAACTGATACGAGGGTAAATCAAATATGAACCGGAATTTCTATCAGGTCGCCGCGAGGGCATTGGGAGTGTACGCATATTCTTAGACATGTAAGGTGGAAATATCACGTGACTTTCTGCCCTCAAGCGAATTCCGTTCTCGCTGTTCGTCAGTTCCAAATACAATGAGTGAGCAAAAGGTTCATTCGCAAGTTGCGCAGCGCATTATTATTAAATTTCTTGTCCTTGAAGGTGCAAAACCCGCTAAAATTCTTCGTAGACTAGAAGTGCAGTTTGGGGATACCTGTTTGAAGAAAACTCAAGTGTATGAATGGCAGAAAAAAGTTTGGAAAGGACCAACTCAAATTGATAATGAACCTCATACCCGTCGTCCTCGAATCAGTGTGACTACGGGCAAAAGTAACACTGTTGTGCCCGTCGATTTTCTGCATGAACCTCCTACGGTTAATACTGCCTACTACTGCCAGCTATTGGAGGAAGCAGAATGTGCATATCGGCGGAAGAGGCGCGAATTTTCGGTCAGAAATGAGATTTTGCTTCACGACAATGCTCGCCCCCACTCAGCCAATCTGATGATTAAAGGAAGTGCATTGGGCAACATTAGAACACCCTTCTTATAGTCCTGACTTATTACCATACGAATATCATATGTTTGGGCCACTAAAGGAAGCTTTAGAAGATGACCGATTCCATGATGATGCTGCTGTTGAGACATTTGTGCGCAATTAGCTGCAAACACGCCTTTCTTCTTTTTATGATGATGGCATTAAAAAAGTCCCAATCTGTTGGGAAAAGTACATAACAAAATCAGGAGATTATGTAGAAAAATAGTTAACAACTTTCATATTTGTATCTTGTACCAATAACTTTTTAAAAACAAATTTCGGTTCATATTTTATTTATCCTCGTATTTTCCGTTTTTAAGCGGATTACGAAAAGAAAGGAAATAAAACCAATTCAAAATAAATTTGTCAACGAAAGTTCAATCTTCCAATTTACATTAAAATAAAAATTTGATGAAACTTTCGCGTTTATAATCGAAATTGGTTGCAAAGGTTAAAGTTAGATTAAAATAGTTGAAATTCTAAAAAAACCGAAAAATTTATAGCACAATCTTAGGGTTAAACTTAAAATTTCAAATAGTTTAAAGAAAAAATTTGGAAATTAATACCGAAATTTTGAATTTAAAATAATAATTTTAAGAAAGAGGTAAGATTTGAATGTTTTTAAAAACATAAATAAATAAAAAAATAAAATTCGACACAAAATACTGATAAAAACTTTCTTAAAATTTGAAAAGAATTGGGCGTTTATAGAAAGAGCCAAAATGTGGAATTTGAAATAAAATGTTTACGAAAAAATGCATGAATTTTTGACAAAAAAAAAAACGAAGTTTCAAATGAATCTACAATTATAAAATTATTAGATTTTTGAATTTCGTGTCAAAATTAAACAGAATTTTAAGTTTTTGAGACTTGTAAAAAACATTTCGATAAAATGTCGATATTTTACGATCAAAGTCATAATTTTGATAACAATTTAAATTCCTTAAAAAAATAGAAATTATGAATTTACGAAAATTTTTAAGAAACAGTAAAATAGTATATTATCGAAATTTTTAGGATTATCTTGAAATCCTAAAAAAAACTCAGTACATTTAAATTTAAACTCCGATTTTCCTAGAAATGGTGCAACTGGGTAATCTTTGAAAACAAATAATCAAAATAGCCTGGCTAACAACAGGCCGAAATCAGTCAAGTTTAAAATTAAAAATCTAGGAAGACAGTAAAAATCTAAATTTAAACTCGAAATATTAGGAAAAATTGAAACTACAGAAAGGAGCTTTAAATTAAAAAAACAATATAACTCAAATTTAAACCTTTCCAAAAAAGTTTTTCTTCAAAAAAAAGAAATTTTAAACTTTTTTGAGGATTGCGGATTAAACACAGGGCTTCCAATGTCGAAATCTGGTTTTTTTACCTATATCTTATTTCAAACGACAATGAAAAAAGAAGCAACATTACTCAACTTTTTGCAAGCACATATTGTCTAGGCTAACCATCCCAAGTGAGACAGCAACATTTGAAAGGGTTGAATAGTAGATTTTTTTTGTGGTGCAGGTTAAAAATAAGAAGGGAATTTTGAAAATTCGTCATCTAAAGGAGTAAAAAGGAGGCGACATAGAGTTTTAAAATAAGCATGGAACAAGAGAGAGGCGCATCCAAGGGACGTTCTTCAGTTTCTCAACAAGGTTGGGTGGCTGAATGAATGACCAAGGACACCTCAATCACGAGGATAGCACAATGGGCCCGAAAAGGGTGGCCTAAGTGCTGGCCTAAACTTTAGGCAACCCACAACGAATCCAGAATCCAGAAGCATGGAACAAAGTTAATGCTGCATTTCATTCCTAAACTTTTGTGTAAATAATTTAATACGAAGGAAACAATTAGACACATATTTAGCAGATTTTAACAATATAACCCATAAGAGGTACAAATGGGACGAAACGGAATTTTAAAATTAGTATGAAACAAAGGTTACAATGACTTTATTTCCTTAAATTTTAGAGTAATCTATGAAATAAATAATTAAACATATATTTGACTGATTTTAACCATTCGACCCCTAAGGTGATAAAAAGTCGCATCATATTGTTATGAAAAAAAATCTAAAAAATCATTTTATAACCTTAAATTGTGTGTAAATAATTCATAAGATAAATAACTGAGTACATACCCAGATATTCTATGTATTTGGCCCTAAGGGGGAAACAGTTTGGATGCAAAAAAGTTAACAAAGCTTTTCATAACTCAAAATATTGTGTAAAGATTATATGAAAGCAATGTCTAAGCACGTATTAAGTCAGATTTAAAAGTTTGATCGCCAAGGTGATTGAAAAAGGATACCAATGTAATACTGATAAAATTTAAAATTTTATTTTATAAGCCAACAATAAGGTTTTTCAAAAAATTTTGTTTGAACAATAAGCAGTTTTCAAAAATAGAACTTTTCAAAAAACGTCGAAAACAAAAAAAAACTAAATTTTAAAAAACTTAAACAAATGAAAATATCGAAAAGAGAATTCTTAAAATAAGACATAATTTGAAAAAAAAAATCCAGTTTAAACACCGCAAACAAGTCGAAATCTTACAAAAAGAAATTTTTAAGAAAGATGAATTTTCCAAAAAATATTCTAATTTTTAAAGTTGACATTCCAAAAGAGAGTCAAAGATGTTAGAAAAGTCAAAATTTACAAAAAAATCTTAGCGTGAAGTAAAAGATATTTTGAAAAAAATCGATATAAACGTCAAATTTTCGAGAAACGCAATGAACTTAAAAGAAAAATCTAAATTATTGACATTTTAAATAATTTGTGCATTCCTGAATAGGCAAAATTTTTCCCATTCAAAAAAGAAATTAGCAATAAAAATTTCGAAGAAGAGACGAAATTCTGAATAAAAGTCAAAATATTCAAAACAAAAGTGACAACCCGTCAAAAGCTCAAAATTTCGAAAGATTCCAAATTTTAAAAAATTTAAATTTTCACAAAAAGTAATCAACTCTCATAAAGATAATATTTTTAAAAAGATTATTTTAAAAAATTGAATTAAATGAAAAGTGAAAACATCGATAAAAAGTTAACATTTCAAATCAAAATGTTTGAGTCGATATTTTGAAATTGAGTCAAAATTTTGAAAACAAGTCAAAATGTTGACAAAAAATGGAATGTTAAAAAAAAGTGGATATTTTGAAATGTCAAATTAAGTAGAATTCTTTAAAAGAAAAGGGGAAATTAAAGATATAGAAACTTTCAAAATAAAAAAGTACCGAAAATTCGAAATTCCCAAGAAACGTCGACACATTTAGTAAAGTGGCAGACATTTTTAAAAATAAATCAACAAATTGGAAAAAAACTCGAAATTTTTAGTACATTTTCAAAAAAGTTCAAATTTTGAAGTCAATTTTTTTTTAAAAATCAGTATTTAAAATATATCTTAATTCTGAAAAGATGTCAAAATTTGGAAAAAAATTGAAATTGGAAATTTAAAAAAGAGTCAAAATGTTCATATTCTTACGCCTTTTCACATATGGCCAAGTTAATAATTAACAATTTGCATATAAATAAATATTAATTAATTATTATAAAATATTTAATTAATAAATTACATACATTGTGGAACACCCAAATGGAGTAAATTAAATATTTCAGTTATTGTACATATTTATGAAAAACCCCGAGACAGGTTAATTTTGGATTATAAGATAACATCCTGTATCGCAAAAATTTCATCCCTAGATGCAACCCCTTTCGAGCTACCGTTTCAATCCCCAAAATTTTTAATTGGAAGTATGGACTTGGTATTCCTCATTTGAAAGTTCTATTTATTCTCTATTCAAAAATGTCATAGTTGCTACATTTATTTTAGAAATAAGGATTAAAAAAAATAATTTGTCAACTAGATGGAATTTTCTAAAATCATAACTAACAGCGGCTTATCCGGTTCGTCCTTGATAGTTATAAAGGAACCAAAATCAATTTCAATATATTTTTTTTGATTTTGTAATAAAGGAAACATAAAAACCTATTAACCTTATCATAGTCAATTGTACTTTTTGTCGAAAACATCCCAGTAACTTTCTGAAACTGTGAGAGAATTAAACAGTGATCAATATCGTGTTTTAGTTAACATTTTGCATATTTTGAAAATTTAATATGGGTCATTTAACAAAAATGCATAAAATAATAATTTTACAAATGATCGGTTATGAAGATAGAGCAAGATCACAAGCAGAAGTCGCTCGTCTATTTCAACAAAAATTTTCTGACAGAGAAGCATTTTCAAGAACATGAACATGAACGAAAGCTAAGAAAAAAAAACCCCTCCAATGCATTAACTAATGATACCAAATTGGAAATAATGAATAAGTTTCAAGAAAATCCACATTCTTCAAGTCGACAAATAGCTGCAATACTGAAGACCATGTCAAGATCTCCGTGAAGACAATTTTAATAGAAGAACTCATTTTTGTGACCAAATGGTGCAACGATTAGATAATAATGTCATCCAAACAGAAAACATATTGTTTTCTGATGAGTCCACTTTTACTCTTCACGGTCATGTAAATCGTCAAAGCTGTCGCTATTGGGCTTGTGAAAATCCTCACTGATTGAGAGAATTGCATACACAGAACCCTGAAAAAGTTAATGTTTTGACAGGGATTATTGGAAACCAGGTCATTTGTTTATTTTTCATTGATGGAAATTTAAATGGAGATAATTATTTAGCATTGCTCTTAATTAACATTGTACCAGCTTTGGTTAACTCATATCCAGCTCAAGAAAATCCACACGTTTCACCTAATGTAATATGGTTCCAGCAAGATGGAGCACCATCATACTACCAAGTCAATGTTTGGCAATATCTCGATTTTACATTTCCAAATCGATGGATAGGGAGACGAAGTACGGTAGAATGGCCATCACGATCACCAAAGCTGACGCCTCTGGACCTTTTTTATGGGGTTATGTAAAAAGTGTAGTGCATAAAACCAAACAGGTGCCCATTTTGAACATTTCCTGCATTGAGGATGGTAATATTTTGTTGTTGAAAATATAAATTAATTTTGTTACTGTTAATTTTTGAAATACATATGGCAACCATGACATTTTTAAATAGAACATGAAAATACATTTCAAATAAAGTATAACAAGCTCATATTTTTAGTTTAAAAATTTGGGAGTTGCAACTGGCACTCGAAGATGGTTGCATTTAAAGATAAAATTTTAACGGTGGAGGATGTCATTTTATAATCTAAAATTGAGGTGTCTCGAGATTTTTTTATAAATTTGTAGTATAACTGAGATACGGAATTTATTCCATTTGGATGTTCCACACTGTATGTGAAAACCGATTTCGTCTTTTCCTACAGATACAATCGATCGATTTTCGATCACAAACGAGGCTAATAACCTAATTGAAACATACTTTTCCAGCTTTGAAATGGAGTTAAGCTGCATGGGATTATTTTCGATAGTTTTTATATTATTATAAGAACATAACCTATTCTTGAGTAATATTAATTTTAGTAATGTTAGTTATAAGTAACTTTCAGAACACTCGCATACGGTAGCTAATGCAGAAACTATAATACTAATATTAATTTTTTTTATACAATAAAATAAACTTTTATTTCTGTCTATATTCTTTCTAACGTTCTGAATTATGAATATTGAAAATTTTACGAATTATAAGGGATAAAAACATAAGTTGCATAAAATACACTTGACGAAAATCCCTGTTTTATTTTTCAAGATATTGATTAATGGAAATAGATTTATTGTCAATTTTCCTATTGCTTTTGATGTGGATTATTTTATTTGTCTGTCCAATCAGGTCACTTTTCCCAAAGTTGTTGCCTGTGTACATAATTTTAGGTTAATTTTAATCATAAGCAATTTGGCTAAGTGAGGAAATAATGAAATATTCAAAGCTTGTTTGCATATAAACTCGCGCCCCTAGAACGCCGAAATATCAATTAATTAAACAATTAATTTACTTATAGCGTGTTAGGCCCTTGGTGTTTCCTGAGAGTTAGAAGACTTCCTTTATTGACTTGCTCCTTCACCATACTAGCATGAAACAGTTAACAACAAACACTTGTTGTCTCTCACTTTCTAACACATGTTGTTAAAAATAGGAGGTCTTTAAAATTCGTGGATTAATTAGGAAAACGAATGTGACGGCAAAAAAACGATATGGGGAATTAAAGAAGAGAATGTGATTTTAAGATTATAGGGAGGTGATGCAGCTAAAATTGACACCCTTCTCTTATTGGATAGGTATGTTTTTTTGCATTCCTAGACGTTGATTGGGCTGCATTCCTAGCTGACATACGCCATGACTTTGCGGATTTGTGATAGAGATGCGACCGGTAAAAGGGTGTAAATGCCTATTAAACACTTCTTTAGCTTTAACACAGTGATTGTCACGAATGTGTTAAAGGCTGCTAAGAAATTCCTGCAATATTTCCTGTGTTTTTCTTTACCATTTCTCATATAGTTCATTTCGTGAAGTATTAATACATTTTTCTAATAGCTTTTTGTTATATTTTAATTTACCCAATAAAACTTTGACTAACCGGCAACACACAACCTGAACAGGAGGGTCTAGAAGCAAGAAATTCTGCACATGTTTTCCTTGTAAAGTAAAGTAAGCTAAAGTAGGCTAAGCACCAAAAAATAATTTTTCAAAATTAAGGAAGCTAAACAGGGAATGACAATTTGTATGCAAGTTTATAATTTTTAAAGTTACAAATAGAGATTGGTGTTTAGGTTTCAGTTTATGAATAAAAGTCAGTTATGTCAAAATTTCCTTGGGAACCCTGTAGGTGAGTAGAATCTATTAATAAAGTAAAAACAGATTCGTATCCGCAAGCACAAAATACAGTGCATGCCTCATTTTACACTTTGCAAATAAAGGGTGAAAAAGGTTGTATGGTGATTGAAAAGAGTGAAGTCAATAGTATATGTTTCCCTAATTACTAACGAGTGAACAATAACATGAGCATTAATTAGTAATGATACGACTGTACTAAGTATTATTTTTTTTCTTTTTTGGTGAAACGGATTGATCCTTGGTTATCTTCAAAAATTGAAATACAAAACTTGTACCCTGAAACCAATAAAGATTAAAAAACACAAGAGATATTGCTCTTTTTTAATATTAAAAAACAACAAAGGTTGCTTTAACGCGTTTCGACAGCCAAGCTATCATCTTCAGAGAGGATACTAACTCCTAATCCTAAAATTTACCCTTATATACTAAGGATATACACTTCGTGCATGATCGACCACATTCGAACGCGCATGCGCATCTTATTATACACGTCGCAGTGTCATAATTCCGTATCTATTAACCTTAACTATTTTTAACAGAGCTGAATGGCCTAAAGGCCCGGCGCAACCATTCATAAAGTTGTTTCCAGCCTTTCCAGCTTTCACATGCATTTAGCATATAATTCTTATTTACTACTCTTAACGGTTTAATATTATTATCTATCCTACGATCTAATTCAAAAGCATGGCGAGCCACACTTGACTTCTCAGTTCTTCCGCACCTCAAATGAGCCAAATGCTCTTTCAGTCGGATTTTAAGAGATCGTCTAGTCTACCCAACATACTTTTGAGGACAATCTTTACATGAAATTTGGTAAATAAAAGACTTGTACGTTTGCTCTACTTTATCCTTCAAGCTACCCAAAAGCGCATTTAATTAGCCGTTAGCACTATTAACAAAAGAGCAAACTTTGTTGTGTTTTTTAATCTTTCTTCTTCTTGGTCTCTTGGTTTCAGGGGACAAGTTTTGTATTTCAATTTTGGAAGTACTCATTATTCACAAATAAACTATAACACATTATCCACAGAGGTTGGAAAATATGAATCTTTAAGCTTGAACATTTGACGAAATTGAATTGACAAGAAAATTTCTTAATAGATCAATGGCCAACAGGCTCTTGTGCAAAAATGTTTTAAGGCCCCCTAATTCTTTAATATTTCCTAAAATTTCGACTGTATAGGATTATTTCTGAAAGCTTCAATTTGTGTTAGATATAATTTTTCTGTGTTTTTTTAAAATCAATTTATTTTCGCACAATTTCAATTTTAAATTTTTAAAAATTTCAAAAGCACAATCCAAAATTATATTTTTTAAACTTCGTCATTAACACAAACCTTTTTTTTTAAATCAACGAATTATTTCGATCGAATTTTGAATTAATTTTTAAATCAACATGAAATTCGGACTTTCTTCTTAAAATTTAGGATTTATATTTAATTTTTTTATGAATTAAGAGTTCTCTTGAAATTGCAAATTTTTCAGCTTTTTGAATTCTTTTAGAGACTTCTCATTAAAATTTATGCTTAAAAATTTCTTACACTAAGTTTTTCTAAAAAAATTTCTAAAATATTCGACTTTGTAATGCCGAAAATATGATTTAATCTAAACATTCTACAAAACTAATAATATTTTAATGATTTCAATTTTAAGCTCTCAGTTTTATCGTAGCATATTTCGAATTTAAACTGAAAATCTCAATATTGTATAGACATTTTTGCTTTTTTTGAAGTTATTTTAGTGCCAAAATTTTAACCTCGTTCTCCAAATTTAGTGTTTTACTTTTTTACTTCTTAATTTTTGATTTAAAACAGAACTTTGACTTACTTGAATTTCCGAATTAAACTCAAAACTTTGCCTCTTTCAAGAAATTTTATTATTATTTTTTTAATAGTTTCACTGTTTTTTCAAACTTCTTTCAAAAAATCTGATAAAAATTACACTCTTTCACTGAAAATTTTAATTTATTATCATAATTTCAAGTTTAAATTTGTGGTTTTGATTTCTTTTCGATTTAATTTCGGCTTTTTATACGCCAAAGTTTGTGTTTTTCGAGATATTTCTTTCAACGTTATTTTAAAATTGTTAAAAGATTTTGGCTTTTTTCGCTTTCACTTTCAATGTTTAAATTGTTGACATGAATTCAAAAAAAACGTCTTTGGTTTCCAAAAGTTTTAGTTTTTTCTTGATTTTAAGGCTCCTCCAAACCAACGCAAATTATTCACAGTGGATTCGTAACGAAAAATTCGTAGTGAAATTTATGATGAAAATCTCACACCAAAGGAAATATAATTGTATCATATGCATTATGTACAGACCCACAGAGAGAATTCCCGACCCCGGGGGTAAGAATGATGGTCCGGGCCCCTTATGTTCTATGCATTGGACGATCGGGCCCCTATTATGCCTTTCTCAAGCAAAGCAACAAAATAAAAAAATGAAAGTTTAAATTCTAAATAATTTTTATTTTTGACAAATAAAAGAATAGCAAAAATGGATTTTTTTAACTTCTGGGCTTTTTTCATTTAGTTTTTTTATTTCGACGCTTTTGAAATTTCTGACTATTCAAATTTTTGATATTTTTAGGAATGTTTTTCTTTTTCTTTATAAAAACTGCCTTTTCTCAAAATTATAAATATTTCAGTTCGTAATATTTCAACTTTTTTTAAATATCGACCTCTTTGGAATATTTCTCTTTTTTTTAATTCTGACTGTTTCTGAAGAATTCGAGTTTTACTGAATAATTAGCCTTTTTTAAAACAACTTATTTAAATAATTAGACATTTTTCAACCCCCGAAATGTTTGGCTATATTTAAAATTCTCGACTTTTTCTTCTTTTTTGAAATAATTTTGATAATTTCATTCATTCATTATTTCGAAATTGTTACCTTTTGAAAAGGTCAACTTCTTTTCAAAGTTACAGTATTTTTTGAATATTTTGGCTTTATTTTAAATTTTGGAAAAATTTTGAGTTTTTTCTTGCTTTTAAAATGTTGCCTAAAAATATCAACCCTTTTGTAAATTTGATTTTTTTTAAAATGTCATTATATTTTTGAAATATTGAATTTTTTCAAGATTTCGGTTTTTTTCTTAAGATTTTGACTTTCAGAAAGTGAAAGATGTGAGTTTGGATGTCTGTTGAAAATTTCTCTTTTTTTTGGGGTAGGTATTTTTAACTTATTTTGAACGAATTACAAATTTTTTCTTTTTTTTTTTTAATTTTCACATTTCCCAAAATTTGACTTGTTTTTCGATACTGTAAATGAATGGACGATAGAAGTCCAAATTTTGTCTCAAATGTCGAGATTTTCAGAAAAAGAAAAAAATTATCGCATAATTTAAAATTTCCAGAAATAGTCGAAATTTTCAATTTTGACTTGTTCTTTTTTTTCCTTAGAATTTTGAATTTGGAGACAAAATGTGGACCTCTTTCGACTATTCATCTACAAAGAGACAAAACTGACGTCTAAAAATGGGTAACTTAGGTATAGCTAAGTTTATTGACCTAATGACTGGCACAGATCTCTTCTCGCCAAATTAACATCTTATGGTTTTCTTCCTGGCCCCTGTCATTTAATATCCAGTTTTCTCGCTGACAGATCTCTTCGGGTCGTCGTTGATGACGTCTCATCCGAGACATTTGCGATTAATGCAGTAGTGCCTCATGGGTCTTTTCTGTCTCCTACTCTGTTTCTGTTACACATAAATGATCTAACTTTAAATTTCAATCCGATATACAGCTGCGCAGATGATATTAGCCTTATGTCATCTTATTTCTTCAACAATACATTATCCGCCGCTGCTTCAGATCGGCTAAAGGAACAACAAATACATATGATTAATAGGGATCTTGAAACCGTTCTGGAATGGGATAAGAAAAAGCTGGTCGACTTTAGTGCCTCAAAAAATAAAGCCGCGGTTTTCTCTAAGAAAACATCAAGGGAAAACGCAACAAACATACTCATGGGCAATAAAATCCTCCCGATAGGATTTAATCTGTCTATCCTAGGAATAAGAAGCGAGCATCAACTTCTATTGGGACGATCATGTGAGCTCCATTACCAAGTCCGCTTCTTAAAAGCTAGGCTTTTTTTCTAAAGCAAAAAGTACCTCATGTTTCATCAGCTGCTCACCCTATACAAAGCTGAAATTAGGCCAAACAAGAATATCACTCTCATGTATGGAGTTCAGCCCCAAAGCACACTTTGGCGCTTTTGGATTTAATTCAAAGAAGAGCTTCTTCTTCTTTTTTTCTTTTAGAAGACCTATTATTCTGTTTTCTGTTGAATTCATCAGGCATTCTGGTTTTCTTGAGTTGTGGATTGCTAGTTGTCTTTTCATCTCTTCGGTGTTCTTACTCTTGGTCTAGGTTTTACAGGCGTACTCTCCAGGACCTTTTGAACAACTCTGTCCTCTGCCATTATTCTTACGTGGTCATAGCATTGGCGCCTTCTTTTTCTGCTCCATCTTACCACATCGTCCACTCCTCATTTTAACCTGATTTCATCGTTCCTAACTCTGTCTCTAAGTTTTTCCTGGTGAATACTTTTAGCGTTTTCATTTTTGTTGTCCTTTACATTGATTTGGTTTTGTTTGTGTCTGTTCTCGTTTCGATTGCAAACGACAGTATAGGTCGCACGCATGTCTTATATATTCTTACCCTGCTTAACTGATGACAAGATGACAAGAATATTCTCTCGAAACACTAAAGCACAGGCGGATGGTTGATGACTTACCTCTTTTCTACAAGTACTTTCCTAGGAGATGCTCGCAGGAACCAATAGGATTGATCCTTCCAAGTGTAAGATTTTTAAGACATACAAGAGTGTCAAGGACAGCAAATTCCTGTGCAGTTCAGCCTAACACAGTGAGGACTTCTACCTATGGAGACTTTCTTCTATTGAACTTCTAAGCTATGGAAATCGTTACCGAACAGAATTTTTCCCAAAAATTACAACCTATCCTTGCTTAAGAAAGCGCTTCATCGCCATCTATCCTTGCTTCCGCATCTTACTCGCGGTGCTATGATAGCATAATTGGGTTACCCTTTACAAGTGGACTAAACTTTAAAAAAAAAATAACTTACTGAAGTTTCTAATAAATTGTATATGATACTTTCAAATCAATTTAATATAGTTTGTATTTTAATTATTTTCTTATTTATAGACCCTGCGAAATTATTTAGAATCCGAAAAAAGCGCAACCAGTGGCGAACTAAAATTCCATGCGAATAAATTCACAGAAAATTCTGAGACAACTTTTACCGCGAATGCTGCGAATTGTAAGCGAAGCAAAATATCATAATATCAAAAATTTGCTAAAAATTCCTCCCCATTTTTGTCGAAATTTTTATCTTTCCTAAAAATCCGACTTTAAATTTGCAATTGTTGGCTTTTTCCCTGAAATTTTAATATTATGCTCGAAATTTCCTTTTAGAGAGACTTTTACTTTAGTTTCAAAATGAAAATTATGAAAATTTTACTTTCTTTGCAAACATCTCAGAGTTCATTCTTAACGTTTTCTTTCTTAAACTTCTTTTTTCAGCTTAAATTCAATTTTGACTTTTACGTAATATTTAAATTCTAGTTCTTAATTTTATTTTCGAAATTTCCATATTTCGATATGTGAGATTTCATGTTTTAAAAATTTTCCTTTAACTTTGTTTTTTTGAAATTTATTTTTATTTCAAATGTAAACTCGAAATGTTTACCTTTCTTTCAGAAGTTCTCCTTTAAATTTGAAATTTTGATAAACAATTTTATTTATTTTAAAATTTTCCCGAAAGTTTGTCAACATTTTCTCTTTAACTTTTTGTTTTCTAAAACTTTGGGGATTTAACTTCAATTATTTTTTTAATTTCGAAATTCTTATCCGAAATTATAAATTTGTTCTTAAAATTCTGGAAGTATTATTTCAGTATTTTTCTTTCTTCGGGCTTTTTGATTTTAAGCTCAAAAATATGTTTTTCCTGGTAATATATTAATTTTTTTTATTGGAAACTTTTATTTTACATCGCAAAATTTTAATTCATTTTCCATTTGTTTTTAAAGTTTGCTTTCAGAGTTTGGAAATATCGACTTTTTTTTTGAAATTTGAAATTTTAACCCCATTTTTTTTCATGAATTACGGATTACTGTTTAAATTTCGGCTTTTTTATCCAATTCTGGATTTATCCCTTCAGTTACTATCTCTTCTTTCAAACTTTAATTTGGAAATCGAATGTTTTTTAGAAATTTCAACTCTGAATAAAAAATTTCGCATTTTTTTCTCAAAATTCCAAGTTTACATAGACATTTTTCATAATCTTTTAATACTGAAGTGTTTCTATAAACTTCATATTTGTTTTGCTTTAAATTTTCAATTTGTCCCTTTTTCTTTATTAATTTATAAAACATGAGAATTTGGACTTTAAACCCTTTTTCATTACTTTTTCTAAATTTCGTCTTTTATTGTCAAACATTTTTTTCTTGAAATTCCGCGTTTATACAAGACCTATTTTTGTTTTTGTTTTTATTTTTCAATTTTTAGACTAAAACTCAGACATTTGACTTTTTAGAAATTTAGAGTTTCCTTAGTTTTGACTAAGTGAATGGTATGCAAGAAGAATGCAACCTAGACTACAAATTCATGCAGCCCTCCAGGCGTGTATAGTGAATCATAGGTAGCTGAACTACCAACAGTTGAAACACTGCCACCTAGCGAAGCGGTTGCTCTCTAGGAGAGTTCCCAGAAGACAAGGATTCTATAATGCACAGACCAATAGGTTTGAACATTTATTAGATTCGAAGTTTGGAAACCAAATACCGGTTTCGATCTTGTTAGATCTCGTCAGTTTGGTATATCCAACTCGAATGCTAATAAATGTTCCAACAAGTAAGTACTAAAACATTCACAGGCGTCGAGCGAGTGACTTTTTAGTACTACCACCTATTGGTCCAATAGGTGGTAGTACTAAACTATACACGCCTGGAGGGCTGCATGAATTTGTAGTCTAGGTTGCATTCTTCTTGCATACGACATTGTTGGCGATGGCCATAGTTTCTCTATGGACCAATAGGTGGTAGTACTAAAAAGTCACTCGCTCGACGCCTGTGAATGTTTTAGTACTTACTTGTCGGAACATTTATTAGCATTCGAGTTGGATATACCAAACTGACGAGATCTAACAAGATCGAAACCGGTATTTGGTTTCCAAACTTCGAATCTAATAAATGTTCAAACCTATTGGTCTGTGCATTATAGAATCCTTGTCTTCTGGGAACTCTCCTAGAGAGCAACCGCTTCGCTAGGTGGCAGTGTTTCAACTGTTGGTAGTTCAGCTACCTATGATTCACTATACACGCCTGGAGGGCTGCATGAATTTGTAGTCTAGGTTGCATTCTTCTTGCATACGACATTGTTGGCGATGGCCATAGTTTCTCTATGGACCAATAGGTGGTAGTACTAAAAAGTCACTCGCTCGACGCCTGTGAATGTTTTAGTACTTACTTGTCGGAACATTTATTAGCATTCGAGTTGGATATACCAAACTGACGAGATCTAACAAGATCGAAACCGGTATTTGGTTTCCAAACTTCGAATCTAATAAATGTTCAAACCTATTGGTCTGTGCATTTATAGTAAGTGAATGGTATAAATTCCAACTTTTTTTAATTTTGAATCTGTCCTTGATGTATCTTACATTTTCAGTTTAACCTTTTCGATTTAATCTTTGACCTAAATTTATCTTTTTGAACGTTTTATTGGGTTTTAATTTTTTTTAAAGTTTTTCTCGGAAATCTCAAAAATTGGTTAAAGATTCTAGTGAATATTGGGAAATATTTTGAAAATAAATGTGTACAAGTGTTATTTAAGCAACAAGTATTCAAGATATTTTCCAATGAATATTAAGCATCCAATACAAACCTTTTAAGTCCATCGCAATATTTTCCACCACTTATGGTTTACCCAAGAATCATCTTTTCTTCATAAACGCAACAACCCACTAATGGTTTGATATTGGTCTAATAAATATTTGAATATTGTCGTAAGTACGCACGTTAAATTTTGAAAAATGATCATAATTTTCTTAAGATCTAAATAAATTTGAAAAAGTCAATATTTTAAAATGTCTTAATTTCCTAAAATAATAATATTAAAATGAATCAAAATTTTGACTTAATGGAAAATTTGGAAAATATGCGAAACCGAAGAAAGTTAAACGTTTAAATTTTGAATCTTTTAAACCAGGTAAAGGGGAATTTTTAAAAAATTTGAAAATTTTAAGAATAGACAAATTGTCAAAAAGTTTAAATTTTTTTAAAAATCAAAAATTTTGAAGTTGAAATTTCAAATTTTTTTTTCAAAGATTGTCGAAATTTTATGGAAAATCAAAATTTCCATAAAAGTAATATTTTCTCAATAAAGCCAAAAGTTAAAAAAAGCAACATTTTGAAAATGTCTCAATTTTAAAAAAACTAAACAGATAATATGACGACATGTTGTTAGAATTTTTTAAAAATTGAAGTTTTCAAAAGCAGACCAAAATGTCAAAATTTAGAAAAAATATCGAAACAATTTTTTAAATAGGCCGGAATTTTCGAAAAGTCCAAATTTTAAATAAAAAAGTCGAAATATGGAAAAGTTAAAATTTTGAACATCCTCAAAATATAATAATTTTTTAAAGAGTCTAAATTTTTAATTGGAAAACAATTTAAAAAAAAACGAGTAAAGTAGCGAAAAACCAATTCAAAGATTTAAAAAATATTCGAAAATGGAAAAAAGGTCGATATTTTAATCAAATGTCAAAATGTTAAACAAATTTTGTCATGTTAAAGAAATTTCAAAATTTTCATTAAAATGTAAAAAGTTCTAAGAAAGTTTTAACCATTAAAAAAATTAAAGTTAGGAGAAACTCGAAATTTTGAAAAATATTTGAGATTTAAAAAAAAATCAAATTGTGGATCGTCGACATTTTCAAATGTTCATACTTTAAAAAAATATATACAACTTTTTAAAAAAGTTTAAAATTTGAATAAAGTAAAAATTCTAAAAAAATAAAAATTTGAAAAAAGATGAAAAAGAATCGCAAAAGTCCAGATTTCAGAAAATTTTACTTCATTATAGATTTTCATATGTTGGAAATTTTAAAAACAATTGTAGGCATTTTTGAATTACTCGCAATTTAAAAAAGGCCAATATTTTCGAAAAAAATCTAAATCTTGAGAAAAATCGACCTTTAAAGTCTTTTAAAAGTCAAAATTTTAAGAAAGTAGTCAACAATTTAAGGGGAAAACTTTGACATAAAATTAGAATTTTTGAAAAATCTAACCTTTCAAATAATTCGACATCAAAGAAAGTTAAAATTCTTTAAAAAAAAGACTGAATTTTAAATAACATGCTAAATTTTCAAGGCAAAGTCGTCAAAAACATTCAAAATTTTTAAGAAAGCGTAAATGTTATCACAAAAGTTAAAATGTTTTTGAAAAGGGGGACAGTTTTGGATAAGGAAAATTTTAAATAAAAGTCAAACATTAGGAAAAGCCGAAATGTTTAAATACATTTTGGGAAAATCCAACCATAGAGGAAACTACATTTTTAAAAAGTCCACTTAAAAAAAGCGAGAATTTGCTAAAACTCTAAATTTTGAAAAAAAAAGCAGTTGTTTCATTTCGAAGCCCTAGTTTTCATAACTGTTATATTTAAAAGGCATCGTAAAGCTGTATATAAAATATTACAAAAAATATATAAAAAGTCGTAGTATTTCAATCCGTAAGAATTTGATAATCTGCTTAAAATATCTCACTTTTGGTTGCGACGTCATGAATTTTAGGATAAGTCAAAAGTGCACATTATAATAAATGGTCACTGCCATTAGGTCCTGACTGTAAATTATATGCCCATTGGTGATTTTGACATTGGCATTTTTAGTCTTGAGGGTAACTGAATGTGTTACTGACTAAAAGGATGTCTCGTAAATTATTCTATGAGCGCTCGTTTTATGACGGATATTAATTATTGACTTCTGTATCATTAAACGTAAATTATTATGCGGTCGCATGAACCTTTTAACAGTGCAATTATAAAAATTTTACCTGACCGGACTATAAAATAGAAACTATTAAACAAAAATTATTGCTTCTCGTGGCATAAAATCAGTTTTAGTTGACAGCAGCTGTAAAAGTGAGTAAGTGGTCGTATAGGGGGTAAATTTGCAAAAATTATAACCTGCATTTCCAAATTAAATTTATTGATAGGATAATGAAAGATATTATCTCTGCAGTGTGAAGACTTTCTTCGAAATAGAGCATATTTTCGAACTAACGGTAAGATACTAAGTGGACAGTTTTCCTATATCTATTTCAATTTATGACCTACATTCGGTTAATTTATTCATTATCCTAACCCTAGCTGTGAATTTTTCATGCTTTTCACGACTCAGTTACTGAAGCGATTTTGGCTAAAATTCATATAATAGACGTACCTTGCTAGATAGTATTGTTAGTAAGATAGGTTTATCCCAAACAAGTTTTGCAGATATTCCGAAACTAATATTATATCCAGAAAGAGGAAATAACTTCTCTACATTATCTACCTAAAAAAATGATTTGACAGGCGACCATTGCGGCATCTAGCGATAACCGTAACTTAGCACCCAGGATTCTTTTCATATAATGGTCTGATAGCGTCATCTAACGAGAGAGCGCAACTTTGCTACCTAGACTCTCTGCAAGGCAGTTAAATATGCACATGACCCTATCGATGAATTTGAACAAAACACCTTTCAGCAATCTGCACGAACTCTTTACAGCTGATTAACTTGTTAAGTTTATTTAAACCAATATTGTAAAGGAGAAAGTATGTTTGATCGGCAGCAATATCTATTGCTACCTTAGGCTTAGGCCGTAAGCAATTATTCATCTAATTCCAAAGACGAAGTCGCGGATAATATCAAGTTTTATATAGATTTTCAACCAATTGTAGCTTTTTAAAGAATGGTAATTGAATCACAGTTGAGGAAATACTAAATATAGAAAATAAAGAATATAAAAAAAACTAAAATAATTTAGGTGACTTTCAAACGGTTGCAATCTGAAAAAAAAGCTCATATATTTTTTTTTTAATCTAAGCCTTCTTATTTTTAGCTAGTGGCTTGGAAATTTTTTAGCATCAACAGTTTTTGAGTAATTAGGAGAAAACGATCGGTACAAAAATTGTTTGCTTACTTTAAGAAAGTCCGCGTACTTTATATAATTGTTTTCCACTGATGTCGTCATAAAATTTCTTAAAGATAATTTAATTCTCTTTAATTTATAAATCCACCTTTCTTCAAATTTCCAGTTTAAATTTTTCACTTTTTCCCGAACTGTTAAGTTTCGAATAAAATATTGAGCAACAAGTTTAGTAGCAGCATTTTCTACTTAAACTTGAAATGTTCAAATTTCATAACTAATAAACTGTAATAACAACAACTAGAACCATAAATATTAACTAATGTTTCGACAAATATTTGTCGTAACATTCTGAAATTTTTTATATTTGTTACTGCATTTATTTTTAAGAGAGTTTATTAATTATGAATATTGAAAATTTCCACGTAGTAAAGGTTAAAAATGTTAATTATTTCCACATTTTTCTTGACATAAATAAATTATTTTTAATTTCAAGTTTTATTTTTTAATTTGGATTTTAATTTGAGAAATAAATCCAAAGGAATGAAAAAAAGTTACAACTTTTAGAAAGCTTTTTTTTTGTTGTTTTTTGAAAAAAACATAATATTTCCGATCAATAAGGGTCTACCATGAAGAATTTTAGAAAGCATTACACCCCAAATGTGAAAACATTATTTTCAGAATTCCCACTGACCAATATTTTTTCGAAAATTTCGGCTTTGTTTCAATTTAGGCTTAAAACAAGAAAACAGAAATTTCAGAAGAAGTATGAAAAAAAAATAAAATTTGCAAAAAATCTAAATTCTGAATCAAATCTTCAAAAAAAGAAATTAAAAAAAGTTTTAGATTAAAAATAACCAGTATTTCAAAAAGCCATGCTTTTTAAAAATTTTTAAGTAGTCGAAATCTTACTAATTTCGAAATACCTAAAACTGCAGAAAAATTTCAAATTAAGAGAAAAACTTTAAATTCCCGAAAAATAAATCTAAAAATTTTAAAAATAATCTGTTAATGAAATGAATTGACTTTATGACAATTTCGACTTTTTTTAAATTTTTGAATTTAATTTTCCGGAATTTCGTCTTTTCCTCTTAATTTACAATTTTTCTGAAATTTTCTATAATCTTAAATATTGCGAATTTTTAAAAATTTTAATTTTTTCTTAATTTTTTTATAAAGCAGGAATTATTGAAATATTGGTTTTTTTAATCTAAAGCTTTTTTTACATTTTTTTTGAGGATCCGATTTAAAATTTAGATTTTTTGCAAATTTTATTTTTTTTTCATACGTTTGAAATTTCTGTTTTTTATGTTTTAGATAAATTGACAATTTTTTAAAAGATGTCAGAAATTTTAACTACATGAAAAACTCGACCTTCTTCGAAATTTCAATTTTATTTTAATTTTTTGTTTTTTAAAACGTCCTATTTTTATCATAATTACTACTTTTTCCCAAGAATTTTATTCATTTTAAAAATTCCCAAACTTTTTTTAGTGTTTCGGCTATTTGTCAAAATTCTAACTTGGTTTGAAAAGATCTCTTTTTCCAAAATTTTGTCTTTTCTATAAAAAAATGTTACTTAATACTTTAAAAATTTCGACTCTTCAAAATTTTGACATTTTGTGTAAATTTTTACTTTTTTGAAACATTCCAGGTTCATTTTTTAGGATTTCCATTTTTTTCTAAATGTTTTGTTTCTTTCTAAAGAATATTTCGATTTTTTTTCTACAAAAATTCTTTTTTTTTAATATCTCTACCTTTCTCCCATTTAATTTACGTGAAAATATCAATCTTTACTTGAAAATATCAATCTCTAGCACTTTTTTTTGAATATTTCTGGAATTCTGGAATTTGTCATTTTTTTCTAACCCATCACTTTATTTTAAAACGTCCTATTTTTATCATAATTGATACCTTTTCCCAAAAATTTTATTCATTTTAAAATTTCCCAAAATTTTTTTTTAAATTTCGGCTTTTTGTCAAAATTCTTACTTGGTTTGAAAATTTTTCTTTTTTAAAAGTTTTGACTTTTTGCCCTTGAAAATATCTTTTTTCAAAATTTTGTATTTTCTAAAAAAAATTTCCCTGATACTTTGAAAATTTCGACTCTTCAAAATTTTGACTTTTTCTGTAAACTTTTACTTTTTTGAAAAATTTCAGATTTTTTTTTAAGATTTTCATCTTTTTCCAAATGTTTTGTTTCTTTCTAAAGAATATTTGGATTTTATTTCCAAAAAATTCGCCTTTTTTGAATATCTCCACTTTCAATTTATTTGAAAATATCAATCTGTACTTAAAAATATAAATTTCTTGACCTTTTTTTTTTAAATTCAAAAATTCTGGTTTAAATTTCTAAAATGTGGAATTTTTCTTAATTCTATTGATTTTTAATTTCGAGTTTTTGAAGAATTCCTATTTTTTCTTAAAAATTTATTTTTTTCTGAAATTTTCTTGTTATGTACATTTTTTCTGAAATGTTTGTTCTTTTTAGATCATTTCGATTTTCTTTGTCTATTTTAATTCTTTTTTTTAATGTTTACATTTTTTTCTAAATTATGACTAACTTTCGACCTATTTTAATGGTTATTATTGAAACTATATTTGAGAAGTTATTTTTTTTAATTTCGACTTTTTTTAACATTTCAACATTTATTATTCTTTTTCCAAAGTTATAACTTTTTCAAAATTAATTTTTTTTTAAATTTTGACCCAGCATTTTTCCCTAGTTTTAAAAGTCTTATTTATTATTTTTAAAATTTTCATTTTTTTCGCAGTTTAACTTTTTTCGAGGAAAGTGAATTTACTTTCAAAATTTTCATTAAATGTTTGGAGATGCTGAAGTTTGAAAATAACTTTTTCTGAACAACTCAATTTTTTTTAAAAATTTCACTTTTTTAATATAATTTGTTTGAAAATAGAGCCTTTTTTTAGTTTCAAGTGTTTTAAATTTCAATTTTTTTTAAATGGTTCGACATTTTTCCCAAAAAGTTTTTCTCTTTAATTGCCATTGTTCGGAAATTGTCCTTTCTGAATATTTTTGTGTTCAAGAATTAAAATATATATTTCAAAACTCCAATTTTTTGTTTTTTTTTTTTTGAAAAGTTTGAATTTTTGAGACACTCACATTTCAACGTCAGGCTTTTTTAAAATCTTAACTTTTACCAAATTTGAATTATTCTTGAAAATTTCGACTTTTTATCAAATTTTTTGGTCATTTTGAAAATTTCTATGCTTTTTTCAAAATTTCAACTTTTCTCAAAAATTCAGGAATGTGAAAATATGACTCTTGCAAAATTTCAACTTTTTCTCGAAGTTTTCAATTTTTTTTAAATTTTAAAATTATTTTTCCAAAATTTACTTTTTCTAAAATATTTGACTTTTTGTTAAATTAAAAAACTTAATTGTTTATTAAAATTTTGGCGTTTTTTTCAAAATTTAGATTTTTTTAAAGATTAAGTGTTTCTCAAAATGTCGACAGTCCAAAAATTGAGATTTTGAATATTTCGTGAACGTTTCGATTTCCTTTGAAAATTATTACGTTTTTAGATTTAACCTGCGAAAATTTTGATTTTTCGAAAAATTCCACTTCTTGAAAATTTTGACATTTCAAAATTTCCATTTTTTCCAAATGTTCACTTTTTATGAAAATGTCGTTTTTAACATTTCAAGATTTTTTTAATCTAACTTTTTTGTGACAATTTTTCTGAAATATCCAATTTTTTTTAAATTACTACTTTTTCAGTATAATTTTTTTGAAATTAGAGCCTTTTTAAGTTTCAAGTGTTTTAAATTTCGATTTTTTTAAAATAATTTGACATTTTTTTCAAACAGCTCTTTCATTTGCCACTTTTCAGAAATTGACCTTTTTGAATATTTTTGTGAATAAGAATTTCAATGTATGTATATTTGCAAATTCCTAGTTTTTTTTCTGAAAATTTAGACTTTTTGAAACATTTACCTTTCAAAATCAGACATTATTAAAATGTTTACTTATTCCAAAATTTCCATTTTTCTTGAAAATTGCAATTTCCTGTCAAAGCTTTTAGTCATTTTGACAATTTCCATGCTTTTTCAAAACTTCAACTTTTCTTTTAAATTTCAAAAATAATAAATTGGATTATTTTTCAAAATTTCCCCTTTATAAAATTTTCGACTTTTTGTTAAATTGAAAAAATTTGATTGTTTATGAACATGTTGACCTTTTTTTTTCAAATTTTGGTTTTTTCTCTAAGATTTAAACTCTCCCGAAATGTCGACTGTCCGAAAATTGATATTTCGAATATTTCGTAAAGAATTCGACTTTCTTTGAAAATAATTACTTTTCTAAATATAAGTTATGAAAATTTTGATTTTTTGAAAATTTTCGCTTTTTGAAAATATCAACATTTTAAAATTTCCATTTTTTTCAACTGTTCACTTGGAAAATGTCGATTTCAACATCTCAAAATTTTCTCTAAATTTAAGTTTTTTGTGAATTTCTACTTTTTACAAATTTTCGACATTCTAATATTTTTAATTTTTGAATTGGAGCAGGTATTTGATTCAGCTGTTTATCAAAATTTCGACTTTTTATCAACAATTTGTGTCTTTTAAATTTGTATTCATTTTCAAATGTATGACCTTTCTCTAGATTGACGTTTTTGAAAATTTCAGCTTCAAGTTTTCGAAAATTTGCCCAGATTTTGACTTTTGCAAATTTTGAATTATTTTGAGAAAATCTTTTATATGTTTATTCTTAAATTGGGCTTTTTTGAAAATATTAGCTTTTTTTAAAAGAGTTCTATTAATTTTGGTCTTTCAAAATTTAGGCTTTTGTCCAAATATTCACTTTCTGGGAAAGAATTACTTCTTAAAAATTAGGATATATTTACAAAATGTTGACTCTTTTCGAAAATTTTGATTCTTTTGAAATTTTGACTTATTTAGCAAAGGTTTTCTTTGAGGAAATTCCTTTTTTTTTCAAAATTTAACTTCTGAACATTTTTGCCTTTTAAAACTTTTGAAAAACTTGGAAAAATATTGTTCAAAACTTCGAGTTTTCAAAATTGTTTGCCTTTGCTTACAAAATTCTGCTTTTGACGAAAATTGCTATATTTGATCAGTATGATTTGATTTAAAAATTTCGACCTTTTAAATTTTCGTCTCTTTTAAAATTTCGAGTTTCCAAAATTTTAGGTTATTAACAATTTGAACTATTTTCAAAATTTTGTATCTTCAAATTTTAAATTTCTTTATAAACTCTCTGCTTTTCTGAATGTTTCGACTATATTTTGACCTTTTTGAAAATTCTGATGCTTTATTTTTAGTGTAGCATTGAAAGCTTTCCCTTTGCCAAATATCTTTTACTGCCCAAATCGTCACGCTTTATTGTTAGTACGATACTAGAACTTTTGTTGCAGGTAGATAAAGAAAATTGATCAACATCAACAGGAAATGTCCCAAATTTTGTTGTGTGTTATCGGTTCGATAATTCGTAAATTGTAAACAATTTATTTCAAACTTTGTTCGGCACAGTAGAATTATGATTCCCTTTACTATCAGACTATTCAACCGTCTGATATCCGACTAACTGAGGGAAAGGCGACCGCGTATTTATACCGTTCCGGTTTCTAGATTGGATCTCCGTACAGACAAAATTATCGCTCGCTGAAACATCTATAGCGCTTATCTGCCGTTTCCCATTATCAAATGTTTCCATTGAGTCCCTTACACTACACAATCACTAATACAAATTTTATAACTACATTTTGTTACAATATTTTCAAATCTCACAATTGTAGGTCAAACCAATAATTTTAAATTTCCGGAAGGGCGAAATCGATCTATGATTGTTGGTTGTAAATATTTTCAACTATAGCTTGCTTGACTTTGATTACAAAAGATTTAATTGACATTATTAGTTAAGTATAACATGACCAAATACATGTCACACCGAGGACGCTGTTTTTAATTGTACTGGCTATGCAACCCATAATACAAAAATTACTAGTGGTGACCTTTGTAACTTTACTTTCATCGTATTACCATTAGCAAATATGTTCTCATAAAATATGGTTGAAAGCGTACCGTTACAAAGTGCTCAATGGAAGTTAGATCTCTTGAACATTCATGTGGCTGCCCAATGGCTATAAGCTGAAAATGTTTACAGTGAGTTGAGGCCAAGGAAGAAAGAAGTTCTTACTTAGGTTCGGTAATTACTATAGCGGGTACAACTGTCTCATTGCACAGCATTTAAGTGATAATTATTAGTTGAATTTACAAATACATATCTTTAGTGTAATGTTGAACAAGCTTGCAATTGTTAGTTGTAATCAAAAATCGTTTACATAAAATTGAAACAATCAAAGGCATTTGTGGTTGAATTTTGTAAAATTTGTCCTAGGCCTTTCTAAATCTTCATTAATTTTTACTTTATTTATTTTGCATTTCCTAAATTCTGAGAGTAAAGTTCAAATTTTGTGTCTAAATTCCAAATTTTGATATTGGCGATGTTAAGTCAAAAAAAAGACTCACTCAACACTTGACCTTTTAACTAAACAGATTTTTATTAAATCAATAATGTGAAACAATGTAAAGATAACATTGGTCAAAACTGATTCTGTAACACAAACTTTGGCAGGTAATTGTGTTCAGACTACCTACCTCCATCATGAAACCGTACTTATTTTTTTTCCATCACTCCCAGTTCTCTTGTGACAAGGTAAAATTTATTTTTGGAAAATGTAGTCCTCCCAAATACTCTTCGTTTTTATTTGGGTTGATATATTATTTACATCCTAAAAAATGTTATCAACATTAAAACCTAATCATGTTAATTCTTTATTTAAAGTCTTTTTATCATTAAAATTTGGGTACTTTTTATGTGAATGGGATACCAGGGATCGAAAAAATCTCACTTAAGAAAAAGTTTCTCCTACACGTAGATCTTTAATTTGTAAATAGAAAATTGTAAAGCATTTACACTTGCAAAGCTCTCTGGTATATTTCTACCACCACTTCATATCAAATTAGGCTTACCAAAAATTTTCTAAAGGGAATGGGATGGGTCCCAATAAAAATGGATTTTTATATTTCAAAGAGAAATTCCCCAGAATGAGTGAAGTAGTAGTAGTAGAACCTTAAATTAAGAAAATTAATAAAAGTCTCGTTGTTTAAAAAAATTAAATGTTTTGAAAAAATCAGCATGAAGATGCTTCAACAATTTAATTGGAATTTTTTTGGTTTACCATAAGAGTGACATCTATGGATATTAGGTTAAAAATCTGTTATTGAAGTATAAAACTTTGTAGATCAAGATTCATTTTTTAGACACACATTCTTGACTTTATTCCTACGAATTAGGAGCTCTGGGGGGGCTCTAATTGTAAGAAACTGATAATGATGGAAAACTTTTATCAGGGTAGATTAAACTCAAGGGCGTTGACTGACTACTACAGCTTGATCAAGAGAGACCAATTAAAAGCTAAATAATCTGGGGAAACGAAGATTATAAGTTGCTTATGTACATTTTTTATGTTATATTTCTGGAGATCCATCATTTTTCAAACATTTAACAAATGTCGTGGGCGATGAAAATTATAAAACTGCTTATTTTAAATACTAATACTATTAAAAAAACACAAAAGAAGTTCATGTGACATGACAAAACGTCATTTTGGTTGACCAGTGTAATCAGATTTCAGAAAAAAATTGTAGAAAAAACTCTAAAGTTTACAACATTTTGAATTAAAATTAGAAATTTCAGTTTTAACCCATGATTTTCAACTTTAAGCTCGAAATAAAAACCATTAATTTTTTTCATTCGTAAATGTATTTCGATTGTAAACTTCGAAGTGTTCCTTTAAATTGGAAATTAGGATCCTTAGGTTAAAAAGAGAAATTTCGTTTGTTAGAGATTGGTAATTTTCTGCTGGAAAGTTTGAATTAATTTCCAAAACTTTGGCACTCAGTACAAAATTTCCACAAACATTCTTATAGAATTTTCGATATTATAAAATCAAAATTATATCTTCAAGATGAATGAAAATTTGTCTTTGATATTTTTTCTGAAATTCGGCTTTAATCCTTTTGGGATTTTAAATATACAGTTTTAAAAAAATAATTAGAACAGAAGAAAGAAGAGATTTAAATAAATATGGAGACGGCAAGTTTAAATTTGAAATCTTTTATTTATTTTAAGTTATCAGAATAAATTAAAGATATTAATTTAAGGTTAACGGTCTTTTAAAAAGATACTTTCGAGAAAAATGAAGGTTTTTAAAATACTAAATATTCAGAATTCCATTAAAAAGTTGAAACTTCGAGAAAAACTCACACTTTTTAACCAAAATTATCTTGAATTATTCTCATAAATCATGTTATCGCATAAAAAATTGAAATTTGGGAAAACCTAGAAGATTAAGCTTAATTTTCAAGAAAATATAAATTCCAAAGAAATTTATTCTTACAGCAAAATTGACAGAGTAAAGTTCGAGCGCTATTTACAAAACTTGCCTGAATGGCTTCTGCTGGCCTCCAAATGAAAAATTGTTCCGAATCACGCTTAGGATAGCCTAGGCGTTCTATTTTGCCAATTTGGATGGGAAACACAAGAGCCCAGCTTGTTGCTTTATTTCAGGAATGACAAACTTTATCATATTTCATTCGAAATGTAGTTTTAAAGTTCGAGGTTTTTTAAAATGTCAACATTATATGATGGTATTATAGTAGTAAATAAAATACGTCTGCCAATAAATGTAGATTTAATAAATAGTACTCTAATTATCTGTATTCAAAGCTGGTAATTTTTTCTATTCAAATGACGTGCTATTTTACTAATGGGCTGTGTCGATTTGGGTTACCAGTTAAACCATCGCCACTGTTGGTGGGCTTCATGGTCGGAATAAAAGAAAGTCTTTAATCATTTCAGTCCCATCAACTTAATGATGTTTATGCAATTCGAAAATTATTACTAATAGCATAGGTGTCGTATTGTGAGAACCATTAGATTGATGATACTTTGGTGTGAAAAACTTACATAATTCGCCGCCCAAAGTCAAGACAAGGCAAAGGCTAATTTTCATTAAAAACGTCCAAAACGAAAGACCATTCGCATATGGATTGAAAGGTAAAAGGCTAGTTTTCATTTGCATTTTGGTTTCCATTTTGCTTATAAACTATCTATCTTTATACAATATAGGCCATATATCATGCATTTCCATGATACATAGGAAAGCGATAACAAAAAATGCAAGGTAACATGGCATGGTAATTGATTTTTAATTTCCATGTTTAGGTAGTTTTGCAGAGGGCGCATTCCATCATCATCCCAAACTGCCATCCGCTTGACCACGCTTGAATAGAGGTTCTCGCTTGCGATACAGCCGCACACATTCAAATGATTGATTAAGGATTTCGTGATATATGGACGTTGCAAATTCACGATCGTTGGTTGGTTTTATTGGCCACAAAATCATTTCTGAAATACGCCGGATCTTTTTTGTGGAGCGCTTAAACACGCTGCAGTAACTTTAAATTTTATAATTCCCAGACTTGCATGTTTTAACCAGGATTTCAGAAAATAAAACGAGAAATTTTAAGTCAGGAGAAATTTTATAATCTAAATATGATTTCAATCGTTTTTACCCAGGAATAAGTGTCATTTTTATTTTCATAGCTTATTAGCCAACAATTGCAGTTTAAACATCACAAATGGCACCATAAAATATTACTAGAAATTAATTAAGATTAAGAAAAAAATTGTATTATTAAATAACATTATATTTTAATCAAACCGATATATTTATCTAACAAAATTTGGATTAAAAATCGAAATATTAAAAATTAAACTGAGAGTTTTATCTCAAAAGTTTTATTTAAAGTCGAAACTATAGATTTTATCTCAAAATCTTTTGAATATATTTCTTGGAATTTTGACTTTTGTCTGAACATGTTTACTATCATCGATAATTCGTTTTGAAGTCAAAATTTAAGAAAAATTAAAATTATTGTTTTAAATTAGAATAAAAAGGATTCAAAATCTCAACATTCTAAAAACGTAAAATTCATAAATCAAAATTTACAAAAAGAAACATTTCTAAAAAAGTTAAAATTTGAAAAAAAAGCGAAATAAAAAGAGACGAAATCTTAAAAATTGAAAATGTTAAAAGGTATTGAAATTTTAGAGAAAACATAATTTATAAAAGAAAAAACTGAAAATTTAAACTTGTTCAAATTTTCAAAAAGTAAAAATTTTCATAAGAATCGAAAGTACTGAAAAAGAGTTAAATTTTGAAAAAAGTCGAAAATGTTGTTAAAATCCAATTTTTTAAACAAAGTAGAAATTTTGGAAAATGTAATTTTGAAAATATTTGTCGAAATATTCATGGAAAGTTGAAATGTCCAAAAAAGAGTTAACATCATAATTTAAAAAAAGACAACATTTTGAAAAAACGGATATTTTCAAAATTTGAAAATTAGAAAAAGTGGCGAAATTTTCAAAAGTATACGTAATTTTTTTTTAAGTTTAAATTTTGGAAAGTAATCTAAAAATTCCAAAATGGTCAAGATCTTGAAAAAATGTCTATATTTAAAAGAGTACTTATGTAATCGTTCAAATTAAACAAAAACCGAATTTTTTAAAAGAATAAAAACCAGAATTAACTAAAAAGTTAACATTTTCAAAAATTATTGAAATTTTGAAATGTTAAAATTAAAAAAGAAATCAAAATTTTGGGTAGTTCGAAAAAGATTTCAAAAATAGAACTTTAAAAGATTTTTCAAAATTACGATTTTTAAAAATTCTTTGAAAGTTCTATTTGTGAAATTCTAAAAAAACATTTTTGGAAAAGGTCGAAAAAAAATTTCAAAAATCGAAATTTGGAAAAAAACTGACATTTTGAGAAATTTTAAGAAATGGCGAAATTTTCGGAGAAATTCTAATGGTGAAAAACTTCAAAAAGTCGACATTAAAAAAAGTATTGCAATCTAAAAATTAATAGAAGTTTTTAGAAAAGGTCGAAACTTTCAAAAAAAAAAGATTAAAGTTTGCAAAAATTCAACAAAAAAAAGTGAAATGTTGAAAAGTTGTAACATTTCAAAAAGTTGAACTTTTGGAAAAAGCCTAGCTTGCATGAAACTTGACATTTTCAAAAACATTAAAACTTTTCAAAGAGCAGAAATTTTGAAAAAAATTCAAAAAGTCAAGATTTTCAATAAGCCCACATTTCCTAAAAGAAATCTAAACTTTAAAAAGCTGAAAATGTCAAAAAAAGTAAAAGTTCTGAAAAAGTCTAAATTTTGTAAAGACAAATAAATTTTAAACATATTCAAACAAATGTTAAGAGATCAACTCAATTTTGAAAAAAAAGCGGAAATTTTGAGATGTCGAAATTAAAACAGTTGTTAAAATTTTTAAAAATAATCGAATTCCTCAAAAGAAAAAGACGCGCACAGCAGCCTTAATTTTTTTCGCAGTCACACTGGTCCGAGGAAAACGGACATGGGGTTCATTTTCAACTTGAGTTCGTTCTTCCAAAAATTGTTTGTGGCATTCATACACTTGAGTTTTCTTTAAACAAGTATCCTCAAACTGCGCTTCTAGTCGGCTTTTATCGGGCTTTTACACCTTCAACGGCAAGAAATTTAATAATAATGCGCTGCGCAACGTGCGGATGAACCTTTTGCTCACTCATTGTATTTACAAATGACGAACGGCGAGAATAAAATTCCCTTAAGGGCAGGAAGTCACGTTATATCTCGACCTAACATGTCTAAGGGTATTCGCACACACGGCGACTTGATAGAAATCCCGATTCATATTTGATTTACCCTAGTATGTTAAATATATCGACTTTGATTTCTTTTAATATTAACTACTTTGAACGTTTTTTGAATGACTTTTTCAAAAGCTCTACTTTTTTAAAATTTTGACACATTTTAACTTTAAGAAATTTCGTCCATTTTTGAATACTTCGATCCTTTTTAAAAATATTAACTTTTTTTGAAAATTTTAATATTTTAATATTTACCATAATTTCTTCTCTTTGCAAGATTTCGTCATTTGTAAAAAGTGAATTTAATAGTTTCTATACCTCTTGCATATTCGTAGTTTTTTTTTTAATTTTCTTATGTTTATATCTAAGTCTTTCAAAATTTCCAAAAATGTCAATTTCAAGGATAATCATAACTTTTAAAACTATCAAAAAATGTCAAAATTTCGAGAAAACATTGAAAATTTCACTTTCTTTTAAATGTTGCTTTATCAAAATTTCAACTCTATGAAAATTTTAACTTTAAACTTGTAATAATTTTTGCATTTTAAATTCTACGATCTTCTATGGAAATTTCCACTTTTTTTGAACATGTTGAAATTTCAAAATTTACACATTTTCCCAAAATATCTTTTTTTCTTAAAATGTTGAGTAATTTTAACACTTTGGTTTTTCTAAATACACTTTTACTATTTTGTGAAAAAAATTAACTTTTATTTTTTTAAAAATTTAAACTCGTTTGAAGCTTTAACCTTTTTTGATTGAAAATTTGGACTTTTTCAAAATAGTTGATATTTTAAAAATCTTGATCGTCCTTAAAATTCTGATCTAATTTTTAGGAACCCCGTCCTTTATCAAACTTTGACTTCCTTAAATAATTTTGATCATTTTTTAATATTTTGTTTTTTTTAAATAACTGTATTTTTCTAAAGTTTTGACTGTTTTCAAAATTTTGACTCTTTCTCAAAATTTATAGTTTTTTAAAAATCTTGCCCTATTTGAAAGTTTAAACCGCTCTATTTATTTGAATATTTTTTCTTTAATAGATATTGACATTTCATATCTAAACAATGTTTTATTTCTACCGACTGTAATAAAAGCATCATTTCCAATGTCAAGTCATTTGACTTCTCCTGATCCTAATCTTAAATAATAGATTAATGCAAAAGTGTGTTTCTATGTCTGCCGGATCTTCGAGATTCGATTATTGAGGCGATTTTAACAAAAATTGGTATAGGCGTACCTTGCAATAGGGGATCGTTAATATGGTACTTTTTATCCCAAAAAACTATTCCAGATTCAACGAAACTAATATCATATCAGGGTAAATAATCCTTTTCTGTTTATTATAATCTAAAATAAATGATCTGACGCCGACGACGGTGAAATTTTACTATAGGGCACAATCTTACCGTAGATATACTGGTAGACTTCTTTTAATATAATAGCCTAATAGCGTCATCTGATGACATAGGGCCCCGCGCAACTTTGTTACCCAATTTATTAGTTAGAGACTCGTTAGGCAGCTAAATGCACATATGAACGTATCAAAGAATTTGAACAAAATATCATTCTGCAATCTGCACGAATTCTATAAAGCTGCACAAGCGGATTAATCAATTTTGTTACATTTATGCGAAATATGAAATTGGTTTCAGGGGACAAGTTCTGTATTTCAAATTTTGAGAAAGAATGATTTATCGATAGCTGCATCCATCGCTAATTGACAGCAATCTGCTGTGTAGTTCTTAGTTAAAATCAAAGACAAATTAAAATTTTGAAACGAAACAAATCAATCAGTCAGTTTAGCAAATTTAAAAATACACTTTAATTATAGACAGTTAAATAAAAAAAAATAACATATCTAGTGCCTTTTGTAACCTCACAAATGTGAAACAACAACAAAATAGAACATAAAAAAAAGGATTGACTTCTTTTCAATATTCACACCTTGACGATGTGGCGCACTATTTTATGCTTTGGTTTGTTTAACTGGCGATGTGAAGGAATCAAATTTTTCATTTCTAGTTTTCGATGGTAATAGTCAAGCAGAAGTAAAAAACCAAGCCGTAAAAGCCACAAGAATAGCGGCATGCCTTAATGACTTCATAAAAAACAAAAAAGTGTTAGAGACAACAGAAATAACGTAAGAGAGAGAGAGAGAGAGAGAGAGAGAGAGAGAGAGAGAGAGAGAGAGAGAGAGAGAGAGAGAGAGAGAGAGAGAGAGAGAGAGTGGGAGAGGGAGAGGGAGAGAGAGAGAGAGAGAGAGAGAGAGAGAGAGAGAGAGAGAGAGAGGGAGAGGGAGAGGGAGAGGGAGAGGGAGAGAGAGAGAGAGAGAGAGAGAGAGAGAGAGAGAGAGAGAGAGAGAGAGAAAGAATGTCGATTATTTCCAAAAAAAGATCAAGTCGATGTGTTCAGAAATAAATTGAATTAAAAAAGTGTCGAAATTAAAAAATGAACTTATTTTAATAAATATCTAAGTTTTGAAAAAAGGAAATTGCCAGCAAATGTCACAACTTCCAGAAAAAATAAAAATATTGAAAAATGTCGAGGTTTTCAAAAAGGTCCAAATTTTGATGACAAAAAGTCGAAATTTCCAAAAAAAATCATAATATTCAAAAAGTAAAATTTGAAAAACAGTAAAATTTGCAAAAAAAAGTGGACTTTCCAAAGAAAATCTACATTTTCAAATGGTCAAAATTTTCGAAATGTCCACGTCGAGAAGTAAAAATTTTGAAACAAAGACGAAGTGGTCTTGTATATTCAAGTTTCGAAATTTTCAGTAAATTTCTTAGTCAAAAATCAAAAGTCTTTTAATAGCATTTAAAAATCAGTATACATATTTTCATACATAAGATACAAATCTCAAAAAAAAATGGAGATACGATACGACCTTTTGTTTGGGAGATGTGTGCGTTTCGAGTTTTAAAAATTGTCAAATATCGAATAAAAATAGGACATTTTGAAGAATAAATAAAAATTGTTAAGAGTCTAACTTGTAAAAAATAGACATTTTAAAAAACTCAAAATTTTCATCGTAAGACATCGTAAGTTATTTTCAATCAAATTCCAGAGTTTCCAGAGAGAGAGAGAGAGAGAGAGAGAGAGAGAGAGAGAGAGAGAGAGAGAGAGAGAGAGAGAGAGAGAGAGAGAGAGAGAGAGAGACAGACAGAGAGAGAGAGAGAGAGAGAGAGAGAGAGAGAGAGAGAGAGAGAGAGAGAGAGAGCGAGAAAGAGAGAGAATACGTAGATAATATCGATGAGTGGGTGCTAAACAAAAAGATAGAACGGAACAAGAACATCGATCGCATGGCTGAAAACAGAATTATAAGGATAACAAGAGGCAAGTCACCAGTAGGACGAAGAAGCACAGGAAGACCCCAAAAGCGCTGGTGTGACAATATTCCAAGCGAGTAACCAGAGGCAAAGACGATGAAAAACAAGAAATATGCCTACATTACAAGATGAAAGAAGAGGAAATTTTCAATATCAATGATTTTTTTGTTGAACTTTCTTATTTTTTTAATAAGTAAAATTTTTGCACAATTTCATTTGAATATTTCGACTCTTTTTTAAAATTTTGATCGACTGCAAACCTCAACTTTTTTAAAATTGCGGTTCTTTTGAAAATTTTAACTGACTGAAAACTTCTATCTTTCTAAAAATGTTGACTTTATGAGAAAAACGAATTTTTTGAAGAACTCCGCTTTTTAAAAATTTCTAATTTAAAATAAAAAAGACTTTTAGAAAATTTCCACTGCTGCTTCTTGTGTTTTACTGAAAATTTTGACCTGTCTTAAAACTGCGACATTTCCATTATTTTTCAAAATTTGCGTGTTTACAAAATTTCCATTTTTTTTTTATTTAACTTGTTTTAGGGATTTTTATACTTACTTGAAACTTTCAGGATTTTTTAGATTTATTTTAAAAAGTTCTACCTTTTTCAAAATTTCTTTTATTTTGGAAAATTTTATCTTATTTATTTTGAAAATTTCGACTCAAAATTCTGACCTTTTCTCGAACTTTTTACTTTATTTTTGAAAAAACTGTGTTATTTTCTAAATTTTATACTTTGTATTGAAATTTCGACCTTCTGGAAACTTTGACTTTTTGAAATTTTGACTCTGAACATTATTTCTAAATTTTGACCCTTTTGTAAACGATTTGATTTTAAAATTTTAACTTTTTATCGATTTTTTTTGTTTTTTTTAAATCTTTTTTATCTTTTTATAAATATCCATTTAGTAAAAAAGAGCCGACATTGAAAATTTCCACTTTTTCCAAGTTCCCATTTTTATCAACATTTCGACTTTTTCTCAAAATTTTTACTACAAATTTTCTACTTTTTCTTGGATTTTTTTTTTGTAAATTTAACTCAAAAAATCGAAATCTTAAAATCATGGTAATTGAAAATTTAGAGAATTTTGGCTTTTTTTGTATACTTTGACTTCCTCGAAATTTAGTTTTGCTATTGTGGACTTAAAAATTTTTAATATTTCGACGCTTTTGCACATGATCTATTTTTTTATGGAAATTTTGGATCTTTCTTAAAACATTTAATTCTAGGACTTTAGGCGTTTCTCAAATTTGAACTTTTCCTAAAAATTTTGACTTTAAAAATTTTGGTGTTTCAAAATATTTACTTTTATTTTCAAAATTTCCCCACTTTTTCAAAATTTTGCTTAATTTTAAAAAATTAGATTTGTTTACCAAAATTTTGAGTTTTTTAAAAAATATGATTTATATTAAGGGTTTCTACTTTTTTTTTAAATTTTGACTTCCTTTAAAAAGTAGATATTAAATTTTTGAAAATTTCAAATGTTGATTTTTTCTCAAAATTGAAGAAACTGAAAATTAAAGATTTATATTTGGAGCAGTGAGAAAAATTGAAATATTAGATTATGGATTTTCAAGAAAAAAGTTGAAAGTCCCGTTTTAATTTTAAAATTTGAAAGTTCTAATTTTTGAATTAAAAAAAGTCGAAATTGCTAGTTAAAGTCAATTTCAATGTTGAGAAAAATTCCACCTAAAATGAATGTTTGAGTTTAAACGAAATGTTTCGAAAAAAGAAAAAAATTAAACATTTGTGCTGAAAAAAATGACATTTTAACATTATTAACAAAAAATCTGAAAGAAACCTTACGATTTCTAAAATTAAAATCTTTGGTAAAAGGTCAAAATAACAACAAAAATTAGGTTAAAACACCAAAAATGAAAAATTGAAATACAGAACTTGTCCCCTGAAACCAAGAAAGATTAAAAAACACAACAAACGTTGCTTTAACACGTTTCGACGGCCAAACTGTCATCTTCAGAGAGATACTAAAAAAGAAATCCAAAATGAAAAGTCAAATTCGGAGTTTTAGAAAAGCTTTACCATTTTAAGTTTCCATTCGAAAATTTGACCTTATATTTAAAATCTTTACGCTTTACTTTTATATTTGACTTTGAAATTAAAAAAATCAAGATTTCACCCGAAATTTTGAGAAAATAAAGTTTGTATTTAACGTCAAAGTTTTAAACAAATATAAAAAATAAAATTTATTCAAAAAACTTTCAAAAAAGTATCGAAATTTTGGGAGAAATTCAGCATGGTGAATAAATCCAATTTGCCCCCAAGGGCAAGATTCTTGAGGCATACAAGACAGCAAATTCCTGTGCGGTCCAACTGGACACAGTGAAAACTTCTGTCTACGGAGACTTCCGAGCTTTGGAACCCGTTACCGAAAGGATTTTTTACCAAAAATTACAACCTATCCTTGTTTAAGAAGGCAGTTCATCGCCATCTATCCTTGTTTCCGTATCCTACTATACTGGGGTTACCTTTTACGAGTGAATTAAACTTAAAAAAGAAAAGGGAAATAGGTCGGAATTAAGAAGGAAAATTTTGAATAAGTAGAAATTTTAACCTTTAACCTTATAATGTGGTCGAAATTTTGAGAAGAAAATCGAAGTTTTAAGATAGTTAAAATAGGTTTTAGTGGGTCACAAAAGGGAAGCATAAAAACGACCGGTCATTACAAAAAAAGTTTGGAAAACGCTGCCCTATGTAGTCTAAAATTCCAATGAGATTGGAAAAACATGTTAATTAAACCAAAATATTTATTAAAGACAAACCTTCACAATAATGACCTTCAAAACACGGGCTGATATACATAATAATAATATAATATGATAAGTATATGTTTTAGTCTTATTTGCCCCAATAATGTATTAAGTAAACTTGCCTTAGGTGAAACGTATATTTCGAGCTTAAAACATACGTATTAGCAATTCGAAACTTCGCCCCAGAAGACTTTCTACCGATTTCTCCCACGATCCATTTAGCTGAAATGAGTGTTACACCTCAAACAGGTAGCTGAGAAAACATAAGTGCGCCTACTAAAATCACCTACATATTTAGGTTTAAGCGAAGTACAATGTTTGAAAAGCATCATACTTGCTGGTTTGCTACCTGAAATGCAAGGACCCTCGCTCTTCGGTTTGAAAGGATAATCAGTAGTTGGTATAAACAAGTCTTACGGCCCTTCTCGATTTTACTTCGTCTTTCCACCACAGTTTATGAGATTTGTTTGAAAATTATTGCTTTAATTATTTAAGTATTCAATCTTTGATCAGATAAAAGCATGTATGAAAATATTGATAACTCGTTTCTTGAATTTTAAGCTAAAAATTGGATAAATGGATCCAATTACATGGGCAACACCACAAGATATAAAATTAATTTATGAAATAATTTTCTTCGGTGCTCACAAAGCCGCACAGATATGAAGAGAAAATCTGATATGATTTAAATCTAAAGTACTTTTATGTTAGCGATTACAAGGCTACTCACAATAGATCATAGGTTTGCAAATGGCATATTCGATATAAACTTAACACTTTTTGGCAACCATTAATGCAGGGTTTCTTAACCAGGAGTCCGTAGCGTGAGTATTAGGGGTCCGTGGCTGTCTTTTAGTCGTTACTTATATATGGGCACGACAAGAAATAATTTTCGGACAGAATATGACTTATCCGACAAGAAAGGATATGCAAGATTTCATTGAGTGATTTTTTTTAGTACACAGAAACTTCTGATAATTCGTGAGCTTATTTTGGTCGTTAAAAATTTCGCCTAGTCTACAAGGAAGAATTTGGCCCATTGGACTTGATTGACGATTTTTCTGGTCGTCAGAGTTACTATTGGAATAATAAACTTTTTTTAGTCATCACGAATATTCTTAGGGTTAGTAGGGTACGGTTTGTGAAACTTAGAAATGGTTCATGCCTTCTACAAGCTTAGGAAACCCTGGCTTAGTATGTACCTTTAATTATTTTAGATTAGTAAGTGAGCATATTGTAGCGCCTTGTATTTTAGATATCTAAAACAAGAGATATGTTTGTTTAATTGTAATATGTTTTTAAGGTTATTGTAGCCTGTATATGTGCAATTAAAAATTATATATAATCATATAATTATCAACATTAATTATAAATTATTTAATACCATCTACAATTGAATTACCTTATCATTTAATTATTACCAAAAAGAGGAATGTCATTTGACGTATTCTCTTGCCTGTAATAAATCTGACAACGGCGCATGTAATAGCTCTCTATTGTATAGCTAATTTAGTTATAATCTAATCTACCCGAATATATAAAATGAATGACTGAACGCCTTAATTGTAACAAATAATCAGGATTACCAGGATTTACCGAGGAAAAAATCATTTTTTCTCATGAAAAAGCACATCCTTCCACACGGAACAATTCGTAAAACAAAAAAAAAAGATAACTTTTCTAAAAATATATTAAATTAACCTGTATTATCAACAAATAAAGTAAAAAATGTAAATATGGATCAACCCTTGGTGGAATTTTATTAATCCATATAAGCATAGGTAACTTGGTTATACGATGTGCGATGTGGAATTTTCGCTGTCGAGAACTGTAAGCGGTAGGACGAGAGTGGTCGGGGGTACAGAGAGTTGCACCCGTGTGAACGCGACCACCGGAAACTGCCCTTCAGGTAAGCCACCGCCCCCTACCCCTGTGGGAAGCTCAGGAGGGTCCTTAGTGCACGGATTATTAGCAGAGCTTCAATTTCACACAACAAAAAATAAGCGGAATGATTGCCGTGTGTTTGCCGAACTGCATCCAATGCAGCCGTACTTTAAATTCCGTAAAAATACTTACTGCTGGGATGGTCTGTGGCTGGAATGCATGATTGACAGCTTTTAAATTCGGTTGATGCATCTGGCCTTACATGCATAAACTCGTTCTTCCTCAGAAATTAGAGGTTATCAGATAAATTATTTTTGAAAGGCAGTAAGATGGTCATTTTTCTACTGAACAATTTTTTGGAAGTTGATATACTTATTTAAGTATGCATACACTTCAAGATAACATACCATTTCCAAATTTTATTCTAGTGATTTAATTAAACATTTTTAAATTCGGGAAATTTTTCTAAAAATTTCTAGATTTGTTTGAAGTACGATATTTTTTCCTAAATTACAGGGTTTAAGCTTGAACATTTAAATTTCAGAAATTTTACTTGTTTTTCTGAAATTTTTGCGATTTGAATGGAAATGAGAATTTAAAAAAAACTTACCGAAAATTTTTCAATATCTCTAGTTTGACCCGAAATATTGACGAGTTTTTTTGGAATTTTTGATTTTAATCTCCATATGTCCTTAGTTTTTTTTTATTTTGACGTTCAATTCAAATTTCGGGTTTAAAAGTCAAAAATCAAAAAACTTTCAAATATTCGGGTTAAAAGTCTAAATTTCATGACTAGGCGATGGTTTGGTTTTTTGTTGTAAAATTTTATTTTAATATAATGAATGTTGTGCTCAGTTTTCAGTATTTTCTCAAAATTCAATATTTCGACGTTTTTTGTGTTTTCCAAAATTTTAAACGTACCGGGATGCCAGTTAAGATAAAACTCCAATAACCGTTTTTTAATAATCACTTTAATGTAACTTTTGGTTTTTATTATAGTAAGTATATCTAATCAGGTCTATCCTACTAAAATTAAAATTAAATTCAAAATTTTGAGTATTATTAAAGATTTTCACTTTTATTTTTGAAATCATCAAACACCTCATGATCTCGATTGATTTCAAAATCCCCCCTGAAACTTCAATGATTTTTGGAATTTTAACTTTAATCGCAACATTTAAATTTTTCTAAGAATTGGTTGCTAAATTTTGAATTTAAATCCGAAAAGTCGATGTTTGTTTTAAAATAGAAAACCCTTTTTAAACAAACACATTTTCCATTTTTACTATTTTTCGAAATGTCAACTTTAATTCGAAATTTCTACGTCTTACAGATATTTTCAAATCACGTTTTATCTGAAATTGTCCACCTTTGAAACCATTTGAACTTTGAAAATTTTAAAAGCTGGGCTTCTTTCGAAATACTTCCTTCTACGAAGTTTCAAATTTTTGTACACAAATTTTGAATTTTTTCGATAATTATTTACAAAATTCTCAATTTCGATTTTTAAACTAAATAACAACTCGTTAGAATTGTTCGATAACTCTTTAATTGCATTTAACTATAAATATAACAAACAAATGCTTCTATTTATTGTTAAGTAGAGTTTATGAGGTAGGTATTTTTCTAGTTTGTGTCAAGTTAACAAAATTTTGACTTTCGTTCTCAATACTTCATATTTAAACTCGTTTGTATTTCTATCGACTGATCCAGATTTATACCTCCAAGTTTACCCTTTCGAAAATTTCTATTCTAAACTTTAATTTTCATGATTTTTTTTATGACATGGATTATGGTTTTTCTGATAACTTTCGAGAACTTATTTTCTTAAAAATTTTCTATTGCTGTTTAAATTTTACTTATGTTAAAAACAGCTTAATTGCAGACTAAATATTTAATATTTTTAGCAAAATATATAAGCAATAAATTAGTTATAATAAAAAATATATTTACAGAAGTATTATATATTACTGTTAACATATTTTATGAGTTATGGATTTTGCCTTTGGAAATGATTGATTTTATTTCGATTTATAACTTTTTCCTTGAAGTTGAGTTTAAATCAGTTTTTTTTACAAATTTAAAAGTTTTCTAAACCTAAGCCTTTTTCAGATAAGTTGAAACATTTTGAATATTTACCCTTTTTCTAAAATTTCCATTTTAAACTACATTATTTATTTTTATAAAATCCAATCCAATTATTTTTTTAACTTCGAACACTTCGTTTAAATTTTTGCCTTTTAGAAAACAAAAGTTTCAACATTTTGGGTTTTTCTTACAGTTTGATTTTAATCTCAAGATTTTGGCCAAATTTCTACCAAATGTTACCACGAATTTTTGGGTTTTTTTTTTGAAATTTATGGAAAATTTTTTCATAACTTTCAGGATTTTCCCGAATTCTTTATTTTTTAATTTCGTATTTTTATTCGAGTCTTCTAAAAAAAACTGGAAATTTTGAGAAAGAAAAAACATTAACATCCAATTTTCGAGTCAAAATTAAAAACTTTTAAATATAAACCAAAGTAGGATCCTCAAAATTTTGATCTTAATTTCTAAACAAATATTCGAGAATTTTGTGCTTAAAATTAGAATGTGCACATTTTTTAAATTCCAAATGTTCTTCGGAATCTTGAATTATTTCTACAATTTTGTGTTAAACAAGATTAGATTATATATGGGCCGTTTCGTGTTTCTTTTCGTTCACCCCGCACCTCGACCTAAGGAGGTCTTTTGTGCATATCCTGATCTATGTAGTTCCCAGGTTCAAACTCTTGTAAAGGTTTATTATGGACCTGAGATTGAATTTTTCAATATCTGAGGGGTCTAAGGATGCCCATCCGAGTTGCACTACCTTTTGCGAGCAAGCGCATCGCACTTGCACAGCATATGTTCTGCAGTCTCTGCCTCTTCTGCGCAAAAGTGACATAGGTCTGTTTCATCTTGACCCATTTTCTTAAGGTGGTACGTCATAGGGCAATGTTCTGTTAAGAGGCCGGTTAGTATCCTCAATTCGGATTTTCTGAGTTATAAGTTGACCATTGTCTTTTCAGGCGTTCCAGATATAAATCTTTTTGCCTGTCGTAGCCCTGGATATGATCTCCAGGGAAAAATTCTTGACTCTGCTTTCCATTTTTTGACCTCATTGTTAATTTGACTTTTAGAAAAGCTAAAAGCCGGTTCAGGTCCAAGAAATGACGATGCAGATCCTTCTCTAGCGAGTAGGTTCAGAGTTTCATTTCCTTGTATTCCTTTGTGTTCCGGCATACACTTAAGGTTGATCTTGTTGTGTTTAGCTAGTTGCTCTAGAGTTGGTTGACAGTCCAAAACCAATTTGGGTTTGACAGTGCAGCTGCTGAGAGCCTTTATTGCCCCTTGACTGTCAGAGTTAATGTACATTTTTGTTCTTTTCGGGTTTCTTCGAAGATACTCGTAGGCGCAGAGTTCTACTGCGTGTATTTTAGTTTGAAGGGTAGTTGGGTCTTTTTCTAAGGCTTTAGAAAACCTATAGTTAAGGCCATAAATTCTCACTGCAGTTCCATGTGCTGTCATTGATCCATTTGTAAACCGGTTGGATAATTTGTGTTATTCTTCGGGTACTGAGTGAGCGTCAGTGTAGCTATTTAAGTCCACTTCAAAAGAATGAGCAAATTTATAACTGGGTTGCATATAACCTACCGATGTTGCTAAAATCACAGGGCTATATTCCTTGAGGATTCTCGTGTGACCGATGAAATCTCCTTCTTTGTTGTACTTTGTTTTAATTGCAGTAATCTTGATGCTTCTTTGATCACCTCCCTCTTCTCTAAAAGGTGGAGAGGAGTTAGACCTAGCATTATATCCATTGCTGCTGTTGGGCAGGTGTTCATTACGCCTGTTACGCCCAAACATGTGTACCTTTGAACTATGTTCAGTTAATTTTCATTATTTTTGGCCACTAGACTACAGAAGCGTATGTGATCAGGGGTGCGATTATCATCTTATATCATCAGTAGATCATTTTTGGTTTCAGACCCCAGGGTTTGCTGAATAGTCTGCGGTACGTTCAGAACACTGTGTCGTGGCTCGCTTGATTATTCAAGTCAAAGGGGGATTCCAGGTAAGCTTTTGATCTAGGACTATTCCTAGATATTTACTTTCGCTTGAGAAGTTAAGTTGAACTCCATTCATAGAGGGAACTGTTAGCTTCCTTCTCTTCGTGAAAGAAATTGTTATTGTTTTATTTGGGTTTACACTTAACCCTTGTTTTGAACTACAATTGTCAATTGTGTTTATGACTTTCTGCATTAAATTCGACAGGATTTTATCGTTTTCGCCCCTGATAATGACAGTAATATCATCTGCATAACCTGCCTCCTCAAACCCCGAAAAGTGCAGTATATTTAGCAGGTCATCAAGCATGATGGAAAACAGCAGGGTAGATAAAACAGATCCTTGAGGACACCCCCTTGCTGCGTTCATTGTGACTGAGGTTAGGGTACCTAAGGTTGCATTGATTCTCCTAGCATCTAACATGGAGACGATCCAGTCGATAGTAGGTTTCTTAGAACTTTTTTGAGATTAAGGAAGAATTTTTAAAGGGTTTAACTTTAAAAGGGTAACATTTTTTGAAAATTTAAAGCTTCAAAAGAAATCTTATTTGATTAATAAAAATTTAGATTTTCAGTTTTATGTCAAAATTTTAAAGAAAATAAGCAAGTAGAAAAGTATGAGTATCATTTAAAATTGTGAAAATAAACTTATTACTACCAAAAATTGGTATAGTTTATACGCAATAAATTTAAAAAATTTGTTCTGTTCTTGCTGCAACAACAAGACAAGAAAATTTTGAGGAAAAACAAGACAAGCTAAGAAATTCTTTTAGCAAGAGCAAGATTGCTTATCAAAAATTAGTAGGAATCAAGATTTCTTGCTTTTTTTGATATTAAGCCCTAAAAGGGTGTTTTTAAACCTTTTTGAATACACAAGTTCTTTACAAAGCACACCTCTCAAATTAAAATTTGTAAAAAGTTCAATGGTAAGGTTTTTCCCAAAATGACACTAAGTATCCAAAATTAATTAAAATTAAGTTTTCCCTAAATTTCGATTTTTTTTTTGTTTAGAAATTTTAAACGTTTCCTCAACTTTTTAATTTTAATTTCCAAATTTTAAATTGTTTTCTCAAAATTAGAATTTTAACCACCAAGTTTTGACTTTGACCCAATTTCTTATATGCATTTTGACATTAATCGCAAAATTTTTGCGTACTAACCTTAGCTCAATTTCAAATTAGTATTGAAACTTGGAATTTTAGTCTTAAGAGTTCTAAATTGAACTCTAAATTTTGGAAAACATTTTTTAAAAAGAATTTCGGAACTAAAGTCGAAAGTTTAAATTTCAGTTTAAAAAAGTCGACTTTGAAGTGAAAAATTAAGTAAAAAGATTACACTTATTTAAAATCATAAATTCGGAATTCGAAAAAAAGCTTTTTTAAAGAACTCGAAATTTTCTTAAATAATAAAATTTTTAGTTTCAATGAAACATTTATGATTTTGCATTTTTAAATTTTCTTAAAGTGTTTCAAATTTTGCAGAGATTTTTCTTTTTTCCGGAAATCTTGAGTTTTTCTGTGAATTGTTCTAATTTAATTTTTTCCCTAAATTTAAAAAATAACATTTTTACTACATACTATCGCAATTTTAGGAATAAAATTTAAAATTCTAGTGTAACGGCAAACCATTTGACATTGAAATTAAAATTTTAACTGACTGACTGATTCAATTATCAAATTTTGAAACATTAGCAATTTCAGAAAAAGTTTAATATCTCCAGATAGAATGTTCAAACATTGAATGTTTGCTCGTAATTTGTAATTTTTTTTATTATTTGCGTCGCCAATATGATAGATATTCCCAGAAAAAAAAACGAAATTATTACTAAAACAATGTTTTTAATTAGGAGTGTTTTCTCTAAATATCAACTTCTTTTCTCAAAATGTTGACTCTTAATTTTTAAAGTTAAAAAAGATTATTTTTTAATTTCATTGTTTCCCAAAATTTTGATTTTTATTTAAAAATTTCGATTTTTTTATAAATTTTGAATGGGTTTTCGTTTTGAGGGGCCACATCTCCAATTTAAAGTTTTCTCTTATGTTTACATTTTGTATACGTGACATAGTTTTTAAAGTGATTGTGTGCCATAAATTCTGAATCTGTTTTCTTGTTGTTCATGGGCAAAACAAATAAGCCCGCAAGAACAAAAAGAAATAGGACTACAGGACAAGAATCAAATCAGCATGAAATTAGCAAAACAAAAACTATATCAAATTCAAGAAGTTAGATAGCAAGACAAGTAATCTGACTCTATGCATCACTAATCAAAATAGAATTCTCAGAATTTTATTCTTAATTTTATATATTCTAGTAGTTGTCAATTTACCTTTTTGAAATTTTTATCCATCCCATTGAGCTTAAAATAAAAACTTGTACATTTTTAAAATTTAGAATGTTTTAAGAAACTTAGACTTTTTCATAATATTGTTGCGGTCTATCGGTTCGAATGATTATTACACCGTGAAATATAACTACTTTATTTCCAAATTAAACTCGGAACACTACAACTGAATAATTAACCCACTTCTAACTGCTACTCACTAACTAACTGCACTGACTAATTAAGGGAAAGCCACCCGGACCCCCTTTATATAGATCTCTGGTTCGGGTTCTAGAAGTTTTCAGCAGATAAGGCTTATCGTTTGCCAAAATTTCTGGAACGCTTATCTGCCGTTTGCCTCATTATCGTGGCCGCTTTCCCTTAACAGATATTTCTAGAAAATTTCCTTAGATTCTAAATTCCATAATTACATTTCGTTACAATATTTTGTATTAAACTAAATTTAATTTTATAAATTTTTTTCGAAATTTGAATTTTTTTCTCAAGATATTTTGTTTAGTCTTGAATTTTTCTCTTACAAAATTCATGAATTTTTTTATCGTGCAAAATTCGAAAATTATTTATAAATGTTTCAGATTAAAGCTTAAATTTTTAAAAGTTTTAGTTTCATTTTGAAATATTGAAGGTCTCTTCTAACGTCTTTTTAATTTTTTTATCTTCAAGAGAAATATTTGGTTAAAAAAATCTAGATTTTCAGTTTTAGGTCAAAACCGGAAAAAAATAAATTCTAAAATGAAAAACTGTGATTTAATATGAAATTTCAAGAAAAAAGACCCAAGTTCGCATCTAAATTTGAAACTACGAGAAAAATCAAAACCTTGTGTAAGTCAACATTTAAAAAGAAAATAAAAATGTATAGTTACAAATATTAAAATTGTAAGCTCGGAATTTTGCAAGGCAACTGAACATCTTGTAATTTATAAAAAAAAGTTTAGTTTGAGGTTTTTTCGCTAATTTTCGACTTTAATTTCGAAATTTGGACTTAAACCTCGATTTTTTTTCTCAATACAAATTTAGTTTTTGCTAAGATTTTAAAATTTCTTAAAAAAAATCTAAGTTTTAGTGTCCCCAGTCAATATTTCATAAAAAAAATTTACAAATCGAAAATTTAGAAATAAGGAAGGGTTGAATATTATAATTTACCATAAATTTATATAAAACAAAACTGAAAATTTAGGTTTGTAGATAACATGGGTAAGAAATTTAAAAAAAAAGAATAAAAATATACAAAAATGTCGAAATTTTGAACTCAGACTTTAAAAAAAAGTCAAAATTACAAAATCTAAATTTTGAAAAACAAGTCGAAATTTTCAAAAAAAATTAATTTTTTGGATTTTTTTGTGATTGTTAAAACGAACTTTATGAATTATTTTTTCTATGCTATTATGTAGCATCTTTCCTGTAATATGAATCAGAAAATGTATTCCACTAAAGTTGACATTACATTGAAGATGTGCCCTTTAGTTGATAGTTTATTTTGAATTACTAAATAAAAAAAATGAATTTTGTACATTATGTATTCTGGTTTATATTGTAAAATTTAAAAGTAATTGAAAATGTAATTGCTTTCTTATTAACTCCTTTTTCTAAATAATGGATAATTGAATTACTTTTTAACCACTAATAATGCAATTCAAAGTAATTTCATTCCTTTTTCTGAAAAAGTAATGGGCAATGTAATGATTCCTTTTTAAAAGTAATTTGCCCAGCTCTGTTTCCAGGGATATCATTGCAAAAAGTACCAGAAAACAAACTTCTGCACAAGAGTAAAACAATAAAATTTATCACAAGAGACAGCACGCCCATAGTGTTATATAAGATGAAAAGTAAACTGATTGCAAATAATACTTTCCTTAATATATGAGAGTGATTTTATTGAGAACAACTGTAACTTTTAAACATAGAAATGGTCGTGAATAGCTGGATTCGCCGAGAATAACACCTTGCTTTATATCAGCACAATGTGATAATGGACTACCTGTTTAACTTTATTATTCATGTCTTTACACAGTAAAATCGGAGTTTAGATCAAGTGCACAATCCACGGACAATGCTGCCAACATTATCCGTACAATAATGAAATGTTGGGGTCCTATTATTACTTTGATAAAGAATGTATACAGTGATTTTACACAGGCGCTAAACTATGAATTGAATAGGGAGTCGTTTTAAATGCTTTAACGTGTAGGTATAAAAGGACCTATGAACTTTCTGTGACGTTAGCCACTAAGAAAAAATTGCTTTACCAAATCTTAGGGGTAGGTTTGCGGAATCATTATGTTAAATGTGTACACATCTATCATGCCAGGTCTTTTGCTTTGGAGCAACAAGTTGTTTTGTGTGCTTGGCTTCGTTGAATTGTAACGATTATTCAATTGTTAACAACAGATGCGCTGAATAGGAGAATTAAATATCTTTACAAGCAAAATACCAATACAATAACAACAGCATTGTGTTCGGATTATCTTGGAGAAAATTGATATGTCTATAACAGTTACAGAATTGCCAATTTATTACAAACATAAACATTGTCTTATACAAGGTGTTTTGGGTCCAATTTTAATTGATTTCAAATAAATTCTATTTATTTTTTTAAATAATAAATTATCCTGTTGAATGTCATGTATATTATATTATTGTAAGGGACTCTGAAATTACAAGTGTATAAACAGCTTTAGTAGATGTTTACTAGATGTTTATTAGATGCTTACTAGCAGCTATTAAAATCTGCTAATCGAATGTTTCCAATTAAAAGACCAGGCCCGTAAGCGGGACTTAATTTTGGGTGGGGGCTGCGATTCTTCTGATAAAACAACCTAGTCTTTGTTTGCGTTTATGTTATAGCTAACTCACGGTTCAATACTACTTTACTATTAATATTATTATTGTATACAAGTATATTAAAATATAAAAAAGTACCAGAGACTAAAAATAAATTAAAAACAATTCTAGAGTCTTATCTCTTCTGACATTCTGACAAAGTAATTTAACAACAATTACTTTTATGATCCACCCAGTCCCATTTAAGTTTTTCCTGCTATTGTAACGCAGGACAATTAAATCATGTTGCTTATATATTATTATTATATAATTTAATTTCTAGATTAAAACAGATGTGTGGGTAAGATGTTAAAATTACTCGAAATATATTCCTTTTTTAAAATTTATCTTTGAATTGTATTCTATAACCTGCACGGTGTATGAAAAATGCCTCTAGAAAGTGCTTTACGTAAAGTTCATCTCTCCTCTCTCTCTCTCTCTCTCTCTCCTCTCTCTCTCTCTCCTCTCTCTCTCTCTCTCCTCTCTCTCTCTCTCTCCTCTCTCTCTCTCTCCTCTCTCTCTCTCTCTCTCTCTCTCTCTCTCTCTCTCTCTCTCTCTCCTCTCTCTCTCTCTCTCTCTCTCTCTCTCTCTCCTCTCTCTCTCTCTCTCCTCTCTCTCTCTCTCTCTCTCTCTCTCTCTCTCTCTCTCTCTCTCTCTCTCTCTCTCTCTCTCTCTCTCTCTCTCTCTCTCTCTCTCTCTCTCTCTCTCCTCTCTCTCTCTCTCTCCTCTCTCTCTCTCTCTCTCTCTCTCTCTCTCTCTCTCTCTCTCTCTCCTCTCTCTCTCTCTCTCTCTCTCCTCTCTCTCTCTCTCTCTCTCTCCTCTCTCTCTCTCTCTCCTCTCTCTCTCTCTCCTCTCTCTCTCTCTCTCTCTCTCTCTCTCCTCTCTCTCTCTCTCTCTCTCTCTCTCTCTCTCCTCTCTCTCTCTCTCTCTCTCTCTCTCTCTCTCCTCTCTCTCTCTCTCTCTCTCTCTCTCTCCTCTCTCTCTCTCTCTCTCCTCTCTCTCTCTCTCTCTCTCCTCTCTCTCTCTCTCTCTCCTCTCTCTCTCTCTCTCTCCTCTCTCTCTCTCTCCTCTCTCTCTCTCTCTCTCTCTCTCTCTCTCTCTCTCTCTCCTCTCTCTCTCTCTCTCTCTCTCTCTCTCCTCTCTCTCTCTCTCTCTCTCTCTCTCTCCTCTCTCTCTCTCTCTCCTCTCTCTCTCTCTCCTCTCTCTCTCTCTCTCCTCTCTCTCTCTCTCTCTCTCTCTCTCTCTCTCTCTCTCTCTCTCTCCTCTCTCTCTCTCTCTCTCTCTCTCTCTCTCTCTCTCTCTCTCCTCTCTCTCTCTCTCTCTCCTCTCTCTCTCTCTCCTCTCTCTCTCTCTCCTCTCTCTCTCTCTCTCTCTCTCTCTCTCTCTCTCTCTCTCTCTCTCTCCTCTCTCTCTCTCTCTCCTTGATTTTTTTAGAAATAATCGACTTTATTGAAACTGTTGGTTGTAAGTCTGGACTTTTCTCGCATTTTTCCTTTTTTTAATTTTTTTTCGCCAAAGGGTGTCTTTTTGTAAATTTTAACATTATCTCTCTCCCTTTCTCTCTCCCCCCCTCTCTCTTCCTCTCTCTTCCTCTCTCTTCCCCCCCCCTCTTTCCTCTCTCTCCCTCTCTCTCCCTCTCTCTCCTTCTCGTCCCCCTCTCTCCCTCTCTCCCTCTCTCCCTCTCGCTCCCTCTCTTCCCTCTCTTCCCTCTCTTCCCCTCTCTCTCTCTCTCTCTCTCTCTCTCTCTCTTCTCTCTCTCTCTCTCTCTCTCTCTCTCTCTCTCTCTCTCTCTCCTCTCTCTCTCTCTCTCTCTCTCTCCCTCCCCTCTTCGAATCTTAAAGATTCAAAATTTTGACATTTTTTATCATGAAGTTAATTATTTTTAATTAAAAATTTCGAATTAAGGTGATGGGTTAAAATTATTTTAAAAAAATCCTGAATTTTCCAGTTTAAAAATGCTCAAGTTTTGAGCAAAACTCGAAATTTATAAAAGAATTAATATTTTAGACTTTTTTAAAAAAAGTTCAATGGACATTTTAGAAAAATTAAAGAAGAAATTTCTAAAAAAAATTATTAAAAAATGTCTTTTCAGAATTATGGCTTATAAGAGATTTTGATTTTATAATAAAGAGCCGAATATTCAAAATTCTATTCAAATACCGAATTTAAAATTTAAATTTTTAATTTCAGAAACTGTAAGGATATTATCACAAAGTCCAAGTGTTTCTCAAAATTTCGTGTTAAATCTCTAAAGATTGCTTGTATAAATTTTTAGTTTTTCTTAAAATTTGAATTTTATTTCAAAATGGAGAGTTTAAACTTGAAAAACGTGCAAAATTCGACATTTTCTTAATAAAATTTAAAACGTAAGATTGAAGTTTCAAATAAAAAAAAGAAATTCCAAAAAAAGTTTAAATTTTTTTAGAACGAAATCTCAGATTAAAAAGCCAAAATTTCGGAAAAAATTTGAATGATTTTAAGGTAAAAATTTTAGGAGTTGGGGTAAAAATTCGAGAATGAACTCAAAATTTTAAGAACTTCTTCATTTAAAAATTTTATGGTCCTTCTAAATATCGCGAATATAATCTAAAATCTATTTTTTTTTAAATTTCGACTAAGAGTATAAAATGTTTTTCTTGCTAATTGTAAGTTTTGGTCTGTTAATGCCTTTTTTTAGATTATTTTACCTTTTTAGTGCCTTCGCTACCTTTTCGTTTTTGTTGCTCACCGTTTAACCTTATTTGATTGTGCTTAAAATCCGGTCTCTAATAATAAGAAATAGCGTCAAATTTAAATAAAAATTTCTTGCATTTTAGTACGAAAACAAAATGATTAAAACTGTTTTTTAAAAAGGTTCCACGTTTGGAAAGTTCAGTTTTACCTAGGATGAAGTCAATACATTTCATGGGGAGCTGCAACCCTCCACGGTTACGGGTCTGTAATATGCTCTTAAACAGATAACCTAAATGTGTAATTGAAATATCTACGAGCAAAGTTAACTCATTAGACTTGGGGGGCCAAAGCCGAACATTAGAAGATATATTCATTTTCTGTTATGTACACCGTCGGCAAAAAAATGTCCGTATATTTTTTTTTGCATTATAAGTGGGTAATTTTTTATTCACCAGATATACAATAAGGTCTAACTCATAAGTTTTTACACAAACAAATCAAAAATTTCAATTTTTATAGGGAAAGTTTCAAAAAAATCTGTCTCTGAGTGTTTCTCAAAAAACTAAGTATTTACATAAAAATAACTTAGCTATGTATTAAAGAGCCTAATATTACAGGACATCACAAAATTATGGACAATATCCAGCCACATATCCTAAGACTACCAAAAGAACAATATGGTTCTTTTCTTTAAGTTTAATCCACTCGCAAAGGATGACCCCATTATGCCTTCAAAGCACTGCGAGTAAGATGCGGAAACAAAGATAGATGGCGATGAACCGCCTTCTTAAACAAGGATAGGTTGTAATTTTTGGAGAAAATTTCTTTCGGTAACGAGTTCCACGGCTTGGAAGTTCTATATAAAAAAGAGTCTCCGTAGGCAGAAGTCCTCCCTGTGTAAAGCTGGACTGCACCACAGGAATTTGCTGTCTTCGACTGTCTTGTATGCCTCAAGAATATTGCCCTTGGGGGGATCAATCCTATTAGTTCCTGCGAGCATCTTCCATGATAGTAGTTGTAGAAAAGAGACAAGTCACCAACCATACGCCTGAGCTCTACTGTTTCGAGAGAATCACTTAAACTCTCGTCATTAATGAGGCGAATCACTCTTCTTTGAATTGAATCCGAGAGAGCTAAAGTGTGTTTTAGGGCTGAACTCCAAACATGACAACAGTATTCTAATGTTAACCTAATTTGGGCCTTGTTTAATGTGAGTAACTGATGAGATGTAAAGTACTTTTTAGCTCTAAAAAGAAAGCCTAGCTTCTGAGAGGCGGATTTGGCAATGGGGCGCACGTGATCGTCCCAAGAGAAGTTAGTGCTCGCATTCATTCCTAGGATAAATAGATTAGATCCCATAGGACGGATTTTACCGTCCATTAGTATATTTATTGCATTACCTCTTGATATTTTCTTAGAAAAAACCGCGTCCCGAGTTTTTAAAGCGTTGAAGTTGACCAAATTTTTCTTACCCCATTCCAGATATATGGTTCTAACTTTAGGGTACCACATTCCCTTGGCAATATCCCCACGATCTTCGAGTCCAAAGTGCATACCATAAAGATGTGCCCTCATGGAGGTCTTAAAAGACGCGTTAGAGGAACTAGAACATTTATATTATATGAAAATCAGGAAGCTATTAGAGCTCTGAAGTTCTATACTTAGGACACTAAAATTATTTGGGATGAGTGCAAACAATGCTTAAAGAAACTGGCAATAGGTAATAAATTAATCTTAATGTAGATGCTAGTTCACGAGGAGATAAAAGGAAATAGGTTAGCTGATAATCCCGCGAAACGAGGAGACAAAACACTATTTCGTGAACCCAAGTAAAATACATTTCTCTGGTATTACCAAAAGCCATGTCTCAGAAGAACTAAACAATGGGGAAAAGGGGCAAATGAACACCCTCTGGAAAAATACTACACGTCAAAGGCAAGTGAAAATATTTTTAGTCAGATATTCACCGGAGAAAGCAAGAAAGCTCATCAATATACCAACAGAACGATTTGAGGATCATTACTGGTCTTCTTATCGGTCATTGTCTCTGTAGATTTCTCCTGAAGAAAATAGGCAAGACGGATAACTGTCTATGTAGTTTCTGCCATGTCTCAGGCTAAACAGCGGAGCATATAATTTGCAGCTAACCGTCACTGATTCGGGGCAGAATGAAACATTTCCGAAGGAGGGAATCACACCTGCTTCAACTGGCACCTTAGCTCCAAGGAATATCCTAGACTTTATGAAAAGTCTATGAGACATTGGAATAATTTATATTAGGGTTACTCAACAAAGAAATAATTTGCTCAAAGTGAAAAAAAGTCATAAAAAGCCAAACGACTACCCACAAATTTACAATCTACAATAAAAAAAAATGAACCAAATAGGCATTTTTTGGCCATCATGCAATTTTGACCCTGTGCTTAATGGTTCACTTTATTGAAAAATCTTTTTAATTTAAAAATAACACAAAATTAAATTTGAATATTTTTGATATTATTAATTAAATTAAATTTCAAAACCTTGAACAAATTTCAACTTTTGAATAGTTTTTAAATGCACGTCCCGTCTCAAATGAAAGGCCTTAATATTTGGGATATTATTCGACAGATCGATTTCAAATTATTTTCTGTTATAAAACTGTCCAAGGCGCATCTTTTTGCATGATTTTTAAGATATTTTTAATTTTCACATCAACTCATTATTTCGCCTACTTTGAAAATTTTCAGTTTTTTTAATATTCCAATTTTTTTCGGATGTTCGCACTTTCCCGAAGTTTCGATTTTAAATGCTTACCTTTTTGGAGGAATTCAAAATTTTTGAACATGACGATAAACAAAGACTTTAAACTTTGGTTAACAATTTAGACTTTTATTGAAAATTTCGACTTCGCAATTTTTGATGAAGAAACATTTTTTTTGAAAATTCCCAATTATTTTAAAAAGTGTTACTTGTTTGGAAATATTTTAAAAGGGTTGTCTTGTAGAAAATTTGGAAAATTTAAAATACCAACGAAACTTTGACTAGTTTAAAAAAAATCAACTTTTTCCAACAAAATTCTAGTAAAATTTTGAAAACTACTAAACATTTGGAGTTTTTTCAAAATGTTGAATTTTTCTCAAAATTTTGATTTATTATTGATATTTTTTCTAGGGTTTCAATTTTCTTGAAAATTTCTCGCTTTTTGAAATTTCGACCTTTTAGAAAATTTCGAATTTTTTTTGTGGATGTAGATTAAAAAATTTATTTTTTAGTAATTTTTTCAAAATTTCGACTTTTTTTCAAAATTTTGACTTTTTGGAACTTTCGACCTTTTTGTAAATTATTTTTTTCTGAAATATTCGGTTATTGAAAATTTTGTACTTTTTCAAAATTTCGAGTTTGTTTTTTTTTAAAAGTTAATTTTTTTTTAAATATTCTACTGATCAAAAGTTCGAACCTTTTTAAAATTTCGTCTTCTTTAAGATTTCGACTATTTTTCGTAATTTTAAGTTTTTAAAGAATTCAGTTTTTTTGAAAATTTCGAATTTTTTTGACAAATTAGAGGTTGTGGAAAATTTTATTTCAAAATTCAACTTTTTTACGTTTTCACTATTTACAAAATGTCGACGTTTACTTATTTTAGGGATATTAATATTTAAAAAAAACGGACCTTTTTTACCATTTTGGTGTTTAAAAACTGCTTCCTTTTTTTTGAATTATAACTTTTTTGAATTTCTTTCATTTGGATTTTTAAAAAATGTTTGGATATTAAAAACTTTGGAATTTATTTGAAAATTTTGACTTAGAATGAAAATTTTGAGTTTTTCAAAATGTCGATTTTTTTACAAGGTAAACTCATCATTTTTTTTTAAATGTTCTAATTTTATTCCATTTTTGACAATTCTCGAAAAGCACACATCTTCCAAACAAAAGGTCGTATCGTACCTCAATTTCTTTTTAGATTTGGATCCTATATGTGAAAGTATATTTGTTGATTTTTAAATGCTATTTGAAGACTTGATTTTTGACTAAGAAATTTACTGAAAATTTCGAAATTTCCATAATTTAAGTTTAAATTTTATGTCTGTCCCACGTAGCAAAGGCATGGATATGGATATACATCTAATATTTATTTACAAATGAATATTAGTGGTATATCTAAAGTATATCCGTATCCATGGTTTGCTAAGTGGGATTTGAAACAGAAAGTTGTAGCTCAGTTTTTTTTTCACATTCGGATTCAACTATACATTGCGAGTAATGTACAGAAATGCAATAAAGCCACTTTCAAAAAACAGAACGTTCTCGAAAATTTTGACGATTATGGATTCTATTTAATTTAAAAGATTCGGCTTTTCTAAAAATATTCCCTTTTTTTTAATGTCAACTTTTTTAATAATTTTAATAGTTTTCTTCTTAATTTCGATCTTTTTTGAAAATACGGACCACCTCGTCTTTTTTTCAAAATTTTAAATTCTCGACGTAGACATTTCGAAAATTTTGACCATTTGAAAATGTATATTTTCTTTCGAGAGTGCACCTTTTTTGCAAATTTTACTGTTTTAAAATTTTACTTTTTAAGAATTGTGATTTTTTTTGGAAATTTCGATTTTTTGTCATCAAAATTTGGACTTTTTTGAAAACCTCGACATTTTTCAATATTTTTGCTTTCTCTGGAATTTGTGACATTTGCTGGCAATTTCCTTTTTCCAAAACTTAGACTTTTACCCAAACAAGTTTATTTCATAATTTCGATACTTTTTTTAATTCAATTTTTTTCTCAACTTCTCGACTTGATTTTTTTTGGAAAAAATCGACTTTATTGAAACTGTTGTTTATAAGTGACTTTTTCTCACAATTTTTCCATTTTTTAGACTTTTTTCGCCGAAGTTGCCTTTGTTGTAAATTTTAACATTCTCTCTCTCTCTCTCTCTCTCTCTCTCTCTCTCTCTCTCTCTCTCTCTCTCTCTCTCTCTCTCTTTCTTTCTTTCTCAGAAATTGGACCTTTCAAGAAGGATAACCAAATTTCCAGTTTCAAACCGAATTTTGTTCGTACAAGTTAAGCTTCATTATTTAAAAAACTTTGAAGTTAGACTTTGGATTAGATTTGAGCTTAAACAGATATTTATGACGAGTGTCTATTTCAGGAAATTGGGATAACAACGACCAAACAAACTACTACTTATTTAATTCACAGATGATGTTGTAAAGCAAAACTAGTCCGAACAAATCTGAAATGTTATTGATGCATTTACAGTTTAGTTCGCTGTATATTCTTAAGTATTAGAGCCCAAATGTAAGAATTCAGGTTCAAAATAAACGTTTTTCTGTCGGTAATTTAGACAACAAATTTACCTTGAGCAAGCTCGCGAAAAAGGGAAAATATAAATTTATCCGACGCCGATAACACGATGTAATGAAATGGGGCCACAACGCCGGCGTTGTCAGCATTTGCAATGTAAAACTGTGGTCATACATCATTTCTGACAGCCAGATCTAGTCTTGGTCCGTCTCTAGCGTCCATAATCCCCACATCCATCATCCCGAGGCCTCTTGGATACGCCGCCTCATCACCGCAGACCGGGCAACGTGCGTCAACACCCAGACGAAGGCCCCATTGAATGGACCAATTGCAATTCATATCCGCGCACAGTTTATTATAAACGGATGATCAATTTCAATTTATTAGTTCCATGTTTTATACATTGCTTCAGAGATTTATGAGCATCTATCTTTGATGCATGATGCTACGAATTCCTATCGATATACCTGGAAAATTGCATTGTGTTATTTTTAGTCTGCGTAAAAATTACAATAATTAAGAATGTAATGGCTTAAATTATGTTCATAAATTTGGATTGTGTCACATTTAATGACTCGCTTTAAAATATTAGTGATATTGGTACTTCGAATACTTCTGAATTCAAAGTTTTCCTTAGAGATTTGGAGAAGTGTATTTTTTTATGGTTAATACCATCCCAGTGATTTGTGAATAATCAACTCCATAGTTCGATGCCAGAAAAAGTTACTGATACGTTTTTAGGGTGTAGTTTTTTGAGACAATTGATTCACATTCATGTAGAATTATATCGATCATTGAAGATACCCGTCTAAAGAGTTTTCTTTTACTTTAGAAAATTCTAACCTCTTCTCATATAAATAATGTGTCAAAGTGGCAATTGACAGATCAACGATCACATGCCTTTTTCGCTACATCCTCTTCTAACAAAAAATCGCAGCACAGTTGATGACTTTTTCATTTGAATATCCGATGTATTATTAGCTATTAGTTAAAGCATTTCTGTCATAACCACTAATAAATTCAGTGTGTGAGATCTTGAAAGCCATTGATAATTTTAGAATGCGACATTTTAGCTTTTCTTAGAAATGGCAGCGTACGATCCTTGCATAACAAAAGCTCTGGTTGAGTGACATTTTTAACTTACAAAATGTTCCAATGGAATACGTCAATGAAACATAAAACACTAAAATGGCAATGAATGACAGAATAAAACGCAGGGCGTGGTGTACACGGTGAAATATAACTCTGGGACAGAAATATCTTGTTTCGAGACCACAATGGACCAAAAAATAGGTTAGCCTATACACCATTCATTCGATCCGGAGTAAAAACTAGAAGCTCTACCCCCTACGGTTGCATTGTATGCAGAAATCGACATATTTGGGACGATTTCTAGGTGTTTATAAAATACGTTATGCTTTTGTTGTTCTTACACTAGTTGCATTCTGCGATGGAAAAAATAATCAAAATATTTTTTTTATAGAGCGTTTCTTTTTTCATAAGTCTTAGCTACGAGTTTAACTAACCGAAATTAAAGACAATATTTTTAAAACATAGTTGCAAACTTCAATCGAAAATTAATATACAAATCTTCTTCTTTGAAACCAACAAAGATTAAAAAACACAACAACACTTGATCTAACGCTTTCCGATGACCAACCTATCATCTTCAGAGAGAGCTTGGATATCGAAACGCGTTAGAGCAAGTGCTGTGTTTTTTAAACTTTCTGGGTTTCAAGGGACAAATGAATTTTTGAAGATAATTAAGGACCATTCCTTTCCGCCAAAAAAACACCTTGAACCATGGTTGAATATATTTTATAAATAGAATATGAGAAAAGAAAGTGAAATAACATGTGACGGCCGGGAATTTTTTTGTGCAGATACCAAACATAAAAAGAATTTTTTAAGTAACCTTTTAAGTAGGGCAGAAAACTTCTAAATGCGTATTTGCGGGACAAATTTAGGTTCAGTGCGGGACATTGATGCAAAAAACGGCGCGTTAAAAAATTGCTCCCTAGCAAAAGACCACCAGTCTGGCGATGCTTGGTGGAAAACAAACCTCATCAACATTTTTTTTTTTGTAAATAGGAATCTCAACTTTTTGCCGTTTTTCATAGCTTTTTGTATTATCAAAATAGAAACAGATAATATAAAAAAAATGGTACCTTACATTAAAAATTTAATATTTTTACCCAAACTTCCAAATTTCAAATATTTTTTCTGAATCTTGACTATCAACCTAAAAACTAAAATTTTAAGAAACCAAATTACTGAGAAATAGATCAAAATGACTAATTAAAAATATAAATTTCGTGTTAAATGCAAATTTTAAATAATAATCGATATAGAATAACTTCAATTTTTGAGTAATAGCGTATTTCTACACAGGATAACAGTTTGAAAAGTAGCAATCGGGAATATCTCTTAGACAAAAATTACTAGTTTGAAGGGGGAACCGAAATGAAGCACTTCTTGACTCACCTTGCTTCATCCCTTAGGAGGTAGACATACTAACTTATTTTGTTTACATACTTACCTAGCTTGTTTGGCACATCGTCGGAAATTTCATTGCTTTCTCTTTACAGCCTTATAGCAAATTTTTAAATCGTAGGATTAGTGTTTGAAATATTGATATTGTAACAAAAAGTAATTATAAAGTTTATTTGGTAATTTTCTAGAAAATTTGATAAGGGGAAGCGGTCGCGATAATAAATCAAACAGGAAATAAACGCTCCAGAAACTTTGGCAAACGATAAGCTTTATCTGCTGGATTCTTCTAGAACCCAAACCGGGACCTATATAAGGCGGTTGCTTTTCCCTTAGTGTGGTTAATTAGAAGTGAATGAATAAGTTGGTTAATTAAACATTATTAGTGAATTACAATTGTAGTGTTCCGAGTTCAGTTTTGAAATAAAGTGGTTACAATTCACCAAGTGTTAATCATTCGAACCGATAACTCTCAACAATATTTAAAATAAGCAACATTTTTGAAAACTAAGAATTTTGATTCTCTTAGTCAAGAAATTCTATCATAAAGCTTTCAAATACATATCGGGGAAACCAAAAAATGTTTTTCTACTCACCCCCCCCCCTCGTTTAGGACTAGCCGCCACTATTAATTCTTCTAAAATGAAAACCACTTCGCGTGATACCTACTGCTTGGAAAAGTTTATCTGCTTCTCTACGCCTGTAAAGAGAAATAAACAGTCTTTCCAACGACGTTTTACACGAGATGATTTCTATTTCACCAAAATTCAAAGGGAAGGTGACCTCCAAGTGAGGTGAGTCAAAATACACATCTTTTTATTTCGCTGATGATTGGAGAATTTGGTGACAAAATGTTTCGTGTAAGAGATAGTTAAAATTACTAGTTTTTAAAAAAGGTTGCTCATTTTCAACACTAAAAACTCAAAAACTAATCGTACGATATAATATTGTGCTATAAGATTGTAAAGAGAAATCAACGAGCTTTCCAACGATGTGCCGCACAAGATAGGCTCGTATTAAAAAAAATGGGGTGGCCACCCCCTAAGGAGTGCGGCAAAGTGACTCAAAAAGTAATTCATATTGGTTCCTCCTTCAATTCCCCTATATGTATTTCACTTTGTAGTGAGAGCATTTTTTGTCTAGGAGATACTCCCGATTGCCACTTTTCAAATTGGTACTCTGTATGTATTTCTATACATTAGGCATGGAATTCAGAAAGAAAATTTAAAACTTTCAGAGAATATAGACATTTTGAATATAACTAAATTTTCAATATATGATGGGAATTCCAATATTTATTTCAAAATTCGTAATTTCTACTCTACTTTAAATCAAAAGAAAGTAAGTAATTGAAAAAAAAGAGGAAATTGAAGTCTGTCCAAACGCCTAAATGTCAATATTTTCTCTAAATTGTTACTATAAACACAAAAATTTGGAAACAAAGCCGTTGAAAAAGTCAAATTTTAAAAATGCTCAAATGTTAAATTTTATATCGAAACTTGATTAAAGAAAAAATCAAAATTTACAAAACCTCAAGTCTAAATTTCAAGAAAATACTAAAAATTTAAAAGTGAAACTTCTTTAAGAAATAATTTCATCAAATGCATCAACTTTATAAATCCATAAGGTCGGGTTTCAATTTTATATTTTTAGAAAAAATCCGTGTCATTTCACGTCCAAAATTTCCAAAGCAAGTTTAAATGTTAGGTTAAAATTGAAAATTTTGAGCGAAAAGTTCGAATTTGATTCAAAAATTTAAAAATCAAGGTTCAAGATTTAACTATAACTTTGAAGAAAAAAAGTTTATGAATTATTAAGCGAATTCAGCATGTCAGGGTAAAAAATCTCAATTATTTTTGAAAATTGCAACTTTTTTCTTTGGGCCTAAATTTTCTTATCAATTTTCAATTTCCGGGTTTTCTCACGAAACGGGACTTATTTGAAAATTTATCTTGTTTACGAGACTTGGCACTTTTTGCATTTCTTTTATATTTTTGTAAATGTTGAAGAATATATTTCTTAAACCTTCAGCTTTTTTACAGAAATATCAAGATTAGATTAAAACTTAAATAAAATAGCGAAAATTTCTAGCAATATCTTTTTGGAAATTTCTATTTATTTCAAAGTTTTCTTTACTAGTTTTAACCTCTTTTGAGAAACTAGGGTCGTTTCGGAATTTGTATCTTTTGACAATTTTTAGAAAAACTTTCAGATTGTCGGAGAAATATTTCTCGAAATATTAACTTTTTATGAAAATCTAAAGAATAATTCAAAATTTAAATAAAAAATTAAATACTACGATAAAAATATTTTTTGAAAATCACAACTCCTTCATCGAAATTTAATATTTTCACAAACTTTGTATTTTCGACTTTATTCGCGAAAATGGACCCATTTGGTTTAGACTTTTTTGGAAATTAGATTACTTCCTGAAACTTTATTTTTTGAACATTTCAGAGAAAATATTATAGAGGTGTCTCCGTTTTAAGTGCCTTCATTGAAATAGAAGATAGAAATAATAATCTTACGCAAAAAGTGTTCTATGATCATGGATCTGGAAACTCTTGATAAAAAAGGAACAAGGTGTTAAAATTTGAGTTAAAAAAAATAGCTTTTACTTTGTCGCTTTCAAGTTTTGTAAGATATTTAAACCAAATTTTGCACACATGGTGTGTGGATGAGGGATCATAAAATAATATAAAATTAAGTTTTTATCTCAACCAGTGGCGGAGTTACGGCTAATCTGTGATATTATTACAGGAAAAACGCTGTACACCACTGAAGGAACTAAAATAAAATACCAGTTTTGGGTAAAGCATTTAATTTTGGATGAAATTATTTCTTGACATTTACCTGTATCTGCCACTGGTTGCGTCATGTCGTTCGTTTTGGAAAAAAACATCACTCTCACTAGTACTTTCACTAAGAAAAGTCCCAAAAATTTTAATTCTGTCACAATAGTGACAATTTAAAATCATGATTCAAACCACTTTTTGAGCTGTCACTGACTCCAAGGCTCCAAGGCCTAGATAAATAGAAAAAAAAGAATTTGCGGCTGCGCAGTTGGTACTTGGTCGAAACAAATAAACAGAACATTGCTAGGCTATGTCTAAATGACAATACGAAAAACATTAAATGATCCTGACGCGGCACCCGTGGTTGCGGAAAAGTCATTGGGTGATTTGATTTTTTATATGAAAATCGGGTAACAACTAATTGCAAAAGAAATTTACGCGAATATAAAAAAATGTGAAATCTCGAGATGGAGGTAAACGTTGAAATCAACGCTGCAAGTAATGAATTAAATTCACTGTTTTGGGTGAAAGCGTTAAAAGTGGTTAATACTTGAGAGTTATTTCCCGACGTTTTATTTTTTGTGATCCTCTGTGGTACGATGGAAATTTTTTAAACCATGTCTAGTTTACCAACGAATCATCACTTTTTTCATGCGCCCGTTAGGGCTAAAATAGTTTGGAAAAGAGGCACTCGCGTACACTGAACCTATTCTGATTGTGAGCTATCGTTGATATATTTTTATAAACAACAACTCAACTGCTAGCCAATCTTAAATAAACTAGTGCGTCGTATCGTTATTTATTTTGTAGATTTAATATTTTAGTTTAGGTGATTAGTATTCTTTATTTTTTGAATTTGAATTTAACGAAACAAAAACAAATGCTAAAGGTCTTAAGTGTATGAAAACAGAAATATGTTTATTAGTTTTCTTTCTTATCATTTCTACGACGCAATTTGGAAATATTTTATTAATATTTGTTGACAATATTCCAAAACATTAATAAAAATTTAAATATTTCCAAACTGGGTCGAAGAAATGTTAAATAAAATTAATGAACCTAATGTTTCCGACCAATAAGAGTCCACCATGAACAATAAAATACAAATACTTATTCGTCAAAATAACTAATAGAGATTTGTTGCCCATTAATTAGCGATGTTTCAGTCCGGCTTTTCATTGCAATTGGTGAGTAGATGATAACGTGATAAGCGTCTGTAGCCGTAAAGCATTTAATGTGGTCAGTAGCACCGGGCTTTTGATGATCAAAGGGATGATTTGGATTCATTTTAAAAAATCGAATAAATTTCTTTTTCGATTTTCTGTCTTTAATAAGCATTCCGAACTACATAATTAAAATTAATGCCCATTATGACTGAATAACCCTGTGTATGTCTATTTCTTAGCATTTCAATTTTTTAAAAGAAGTTTTAATTACCCATCTCCATTAAAATATTAAAATAAAAATTTAGAATAATATTTGTAAAAATTGCCATTTGCGTTGGACTTTTTCGCGAAGCTGGATTCATTTTGGAAGTTCGATTTTTTGGAAAGTTTGATCTTTTCAAATATTTTGAAGATATCAATTTTTTTTAGAAGATTATGTAAAAATTTAAATGAAAACATAAAATTTTCGTGAAATATATTTTTGAAAATTTCTATTTTTTTGTTCCACTTAATTCAGTTTGTTTTGAAATTTACAATTTTTTTATAAAAGCAATATTAATAACAAAAACATATTTTTTTAGAAATACCAAGAAAAGCATAATATTTCTTGAAAATTTGCACTTTTTCAAGATTTTGGTGATTTTGAATAAAGGTATTGGAAAAAAATCAAATTTTTACGTGTGGCAGGATAAGTATGTCGAAGTGGCCCCCAAAAGCAAACCTGTAGTGATATTTTTGAAAAGCTGTTACCTCCATATATGAACAAAAGGTATGTGTATTTGGGCTCGACTAAAAAGTTTTCAATATAAGAAGTTTTTTTTTAATTTTTTATATCTTGTGAATTAAATAAGTTACAAGAGTGAGACCAACGGCATATTTTAGCTAATATTTTATAGTATAATATATGTCTTTTGTTCATATCTTTTTATTAATTCTAGCTATCTCAAAAATGATCGAAAAAATGATTTAATTTTGTAAACTAGTTTTATCTGAGACATAGTCATCAAATTAATATGTTACAGTACTCTTCAAGTATCATAACATACAAGACAATTCATGGAATAAAAATTGATGCAGCACTTTGAAAAAAGTTAAGTTATAGTTTTCAACCTCCAGAATATAACAAATTTTTACTTTTCTTCAAGTAAAGTTAACTTTTTTTGTATAACACTTATTCTAATATGATGTGGTAAAATTAAATAAAATTTAGAATCCAGGCTACTTTTTATGTTTTTTTATTTTTGTTAAAATAAATATATTACAAATTTTATTTTTTTTGATTTTTAAAAAATTTCTATTGATTTTTGTCAGAGATTACATCAACTAAGAATAAAAAAAATCATAATATACTACGAAACATTAGCTAAGGAATGCTATTGGTTTCATCTTTCTACTTATTTGGTTAAAAGTGATGAAAAATCTAAAAAATTTTATGTTAACTATTTTTTGAATATCTCATAATCACATGATATATCGGGTCCAAATGGACATATATTTTGTTTATATTTCGAGGTGATAATTTACCTAAAATTCCATTATGGGTTTGTGTTTAGGGCTTACTTATCCTGTTAGAAGACCCTTTCCTTAAGAGTTGGAAATTAAAATCAATATTATTGAAAAACAGTCGACTGAAATTACGGGTTATGGTTTAGCGAGTGTAGAATATGCCAGTAGGCAATACTTTCTCTAAAAAGATTATAAAAAAACCCTAAATAGTTCATAAATATCTTCAAAATAGTAAGTAACTGTTACGTGTAACCATAGCAACAACATGAAACTTTGAGAAAAACCAGAATATTATTAAAAAGTTCACAAATTTATTTTCGTTTTTAAAAATTTCAAATATGAACTTTGAATTCTTTTACTTGAAATTTAAATTGCCACAAAAAATTCAAATTTCGAAATAGAGTTGAAATTTTGATATTACCTTTTATTAAAATTTGGGAAGCTCTTCTTGAAATTGTGACTGTTTTCCCAAAATTCTGATTTTCTTTTTTAATTTTTTAAATTAAAGCTTCGAGAGAATTTTTTTTGTAAAAAAATTTGGAAAAGTAGACTGAGTCATTTCATTACATACTTGGATAATTGCTTAAATGAATTTCGAGTAAAATTGGAATTTTGAAAAAATCTTTATGCATCGGGCCGGATGTGACCCGCGGATTTGCTGTTGTCCACCCCTGATATAGACAAAGATTATAAAATAATTTGTACTTTGATATATCTTATTTTTCATTCTCAGTATCCTTCAGTATTTTCCATTTTTATAGTTGTTATGTTAGCCAATCAAAAAATTTCCTGCTTTTGTTATCTGCTTGCTGCAGTCATTTAAAATTTGGAAGTTACGCTGTCAACAAAACTAAATATACTAATTAATGAACACACTATCCTGATACAATGTTGCCAAATTTTTTAATGTCAAAATTTGTTGGACCCTCGTCACAAATTTCCACATCAGCGAAGTTAAAATAATCGAGATAAGTAAATGTTTGTATAAATTTTAAAGTTGTGAACGCCTCGAACGGACAGTTTGCGTTTCCTGCATGTGAATGCATTTATCGGACTCGTGGACACCGGAAGTGGCGCCCAGAGCTGCCGGAACGAGAAGACACACGTAATTTCCTGATATCACTCCGAACTAGGCTACAGGACCAAGCCTTCGGATGAGTTTTAAATTGTTATGAGAAAAGATGAAACGTGATACAAATTAAATCAAATACCGTTGCGTGTTTTATCTGTCTTTATCTAAAAAACGGTTTAAAAACCCCTATATTTGTAAATATGCCCTACGAAGTAAATTTTAATTAAAGATTTAGTTCAAATGGGTAGGTTTGTCTACCTGGATGTTTGTAAAATGAAAGTTCATTGAAGCGAAAATTTCATCTTGCGTAAAACTACCTAACTGTCGGCAAATAACTTTGGGCTATTTATTTACCCAATATGTCTATCATTAATGCTACTTGAATCCTCAACCTTTAAGACACCGCTTTTACTGAAAAAATATCAGGATGGAATAATACCCTAGCAGTCGATTTATAAGCCCAAGATCTGGATCTGGGTTGTTGAGATATACATATGATCTTCCCCCGAGTACTTTGAGATTTACCCTATTATAATTATAACTGTGGTGGTCTTGAGGATAATTATGAAGTACACATCAATGCCTGCTGTTCGAGATGGGTTAACTCAACTCTAACGTCTATACCTCTGCGCTTTCCTTCCTTGTCTTCATTATAACTCTACCGAATCGCTCAAAGAAGACCGCGATCCTCTGCTGTCAATCATCTGGTCCCCTGCTGTCTCCGGATCTAAAGTTAGCAGTACCTGTATGTCTTCTATTCGGCTAGTTCCCTCTAAGAATTAACGCATCCGTACACCTGGTTTTAACTTTCTCTGGCTTATTCCCCTTGAGTCGAAATTGAATTTATTTCCTTAAATTATTGGCTCTATAATTATGACACCTTAATATTCTGTGTAAATAAAACAAATGAGAGAACATATTTACTCTTTCGTTTGCGTCAAATTTTGGCCATACCATAATTTTAATAATAATTATATTACGAGTGGTTTTAAAAATTGAAATACAAATCTTGTTCCCTGAAACCAAGAAAGATTAAAAAACACAACAATGTTTGCTTTAAAGCGTTTCGATAGCCAAGCTATCATCTTCGGAGAGATACTCTGAAGATGACAGCTTGGCTACCGAAACACGTTAGAGCAAACTTTGTTGTGTTTTTTAATCTTTCTTCGTTTCAAGGGACAAGATTTGTATTTCAATTTTTAGATAACCAAGGACCAGTCCGTTCCACCAAAAACGATTCATTTTGTTCATCTTAAATTGTATTATTTTGTTGCTTCATTTTTCTCATAATTTTCAGCATTCATTTCCACACACCATATTATAATATGCCCCTTAGGCATGCCTAGTATGCTTATTGCCTAGCACCACTCCTGGTAACTAGATTTTACCTTTTGTAGCAATATGTCTAAGTTCTAATTTAATATTTTCAGCCGATTTCCTTTCGTTAATCCACCCTAGAACTTCAGTCAAATGGGGGCCCTTTGCCAGTTTCTTCTTAGACCTTATTGTTTGTTTGGTAACATTTTAAAGCTGAAGAACTGTCTCCGTAGTGTCCTTGAAACAATATTTAATCACAGTCATATCAGTCGGTAGTTCACCGTCCAATTGCTTTTCTATAGATTTTCATCAAATTTCTGTCAGATGTTACCAAAGGTGTTATCCATACACCTAACCGCCGGTGCCGAAATATTCAATGTCAAATTTACGATTTTTAACATGTAAGATATAGGACAGTAGAGGAGAGAATGTTTTCAAAGAGGTTTCAATTTATTGCTTCCAAATTTTTCAATACATTTTGATAAAAAAAAGTTGTATATTATATAGGGCAATATAATGAATCAAATGGTAAAATATAAGGATTTCAAGCGGTAACTATTTTGCGAAATGGCAATTTGAATTTACACATCTCACAGAATTTCGACGCTTCAATCCTCACGTTAGGGAAACATCTTGAAATAATGACAACCAAAGCTGGGCAGTAATCATTACAAAATGTAATGGATTACTAATCTAATTCCATTTTTTTTAAATGAATTGTAATTGGATTACTTTAATTAAAAATATAATGTTATGTATAATTTATGTCATTTATTGAATTGTAATAAAAAATTCCTCATAAAAAGGAATTAATTACAACTAATAACTACCTCTATTAAACCACATTATAAATAAATTAAATTATTAAAGGTAATTGCAATAGCAAAATTGATTTTTGTTTTTTTGTAATTTCAATACAAGGAACGTTATTGCGCCTATTGTATAAAAATCCCTCTTTTGATAAAGTAACCAAGTTATTTAAAAAATGGAACTTATCTACTTAAAAAACTTAGTAAAACACATAAATTTTGTCAGTGATTAGTCCTGCCTTTTATAAATTAAGAAACTAATTGAGAAAAAGAGAAAATACTATTTTTGCAGGATTAACAGCCAAACTATTCTCAATGAATACTTACTATTCTGCTTTCAACTGAAATGCATTCAAAGAGTAAGGAATATTACTTGCCTTAAATGAAGACCTTCCTACATCATGTTACCAATTCGTTCGCAATTAATTTAAATGTTGACGCTAAATTCCGAGCTTTGAAGTTAAAGTAAAAAGTTCCAGATAGAATTTTGATGTTAAAATCAAAATATTGGAATAAAAATTAAACATTTTAATTTCAAATTGAAAAAACCTTCAAAATTTGAGCTTACCTAAATTTACAAATTTTGATAAAATTTCAATATTTATAAAATGAATTTAAATTAAATTGAACATTTTAATTTCGCAATTCAAGAGAAAAATTGGTAAATTATAAGCATTTTGGAGTTTAAAAGATTACAGTTTAAATCTAAACATGGAATTTTCAGAGAAAGAGTCAAGTCCAAATTTCGAGAAAAATTTTAGCAGGTATACAAAAAAATTGAGTTTTAACATGACATCTCGGAATAAGATCAAAATTTCTAGTTTGCATTTGAAATGTTGAAAAGAACTTTGGGACTAATGTCGAAATATTTATCGACCATTTTTAAAAAATATCCTAGATTTCCAGTTTTAAGTGGATACTTCAGGTTTAAAATCTAAATTTAAAAAAAAACCTAATCTCTCAAAGAAACTGCAGTTTAAATATTAATAATGTCCTAAAATTTGTAGCTTACTTTTGAGGCTTTAAATTTATCCTGAAATTTATATTTTGCTCGAAGTTTAGTATGTTTAGAAATCATCGATTTTCCAAGATAACAGGCTTACATTTGAAAAAAGTACCAATATTTTAAGACATTTTAATTTTTTTTCGAAATTTCGTCTTTTCTCATAAGTTTTCGAATTGAAAAATTGCTATCTAAAATTCCGAATTTTGAAGAAAAAATTGAATTTTGAAAAATTTTAAATTTCTGAAAATGAAAAAAGAGTTTTAATACGAAATATTGAAAATTCATAACTAATAAACTTTATTAACGATAAAAATGCAACAAAATATAAAATTCCACAAGGTTTTCGTTAAATATTTGCCAACACCGGACCAGGTTTCGCATTACTGCATCATCGGCGGTCGCACCAGCAATTTGTTTAGTCAAATATTGAGAACGTCAAAACCTCGAGGAAAACTTGAAATTTAGGAAATGAAATCCTGACATTTTCTAGGTTAAAATATTTGATGTTCAAATTTATAATTTTGGGAAAAACCTCAAAGATTCGACTTTTTACTTAAAAATTGAAGATTTCTAGAATCTAGAAATTTAAAGATTAAAATCGACATTTTTAAAGAAGTTTGTTTTTGGTAATTTTGCTTATTTCGATGTTTTTACTTTTTCTGGAAAATTAGAGTTCTTAGAATTTTGATTTTTTGCCTCGAAATTTCGACCTATACAATGTATCCCAGTGGACGTGAAAATAGAAAGTCGGGCAGATAGGGAAAGCAGTGCGGAATTTTGTACACATTATTATGCCATTAAGAAAATAATTGAATATTGGCCCGTTTAGATTTTATGAAGAAAAAATCGAAAAATGTCATTTTCTAAAATTTGCTGTAATTTCTTTATATAAGCTTCAGAAGTTTGTAATATACATTTTAAAATGCAACGCGGTATTTTCGAAAAAACAGGAAAATTAAGAAAAACATTTCGTGAAACAAGTTCTCGCAGCTATTTCGAGAAATTGATTTTAAATCCGAATAATTGACTATTTTTGGAAATATCACCTAAAAGTACGAAATCTCTAGAAAAATCGAATTTTGGAGCAAGATTTTTAATTTTTTTTAAGATTTAAGTTATCCTAAATTTGTTTATCTTAGCAAATAGTTTTATCATTTTTTTCAAACATTATTTGGCTTTAAATTTAAAATTTTCACCCTTTCTACATTATGATACCTTATTATCTAAATTTTTACTTCAGTATCCAAATTTCGACTTTGCGAATTTAAACTCGAGTTGAAGAACTGAGGATTATAAGTTTAATTTTGCAATTTTGAAAACGTCGACAATTATTTTACTGTTTGCTCAGAAGTGTAACATTTTTAGATACAGTCAAATTGTAAGATTAAGTCGAAGTTCTAAATATGTTTTATTATTAAATTTAGTTTCCTTTTTTGTTGAAATTTTGGGAGTTTGAAAGTTGGACTCTTTTTAATAATGTTAACTTTTTTTATTGAAATTTTATTTCTTAAAATTTCGAATTAAAACATGACAAAAAATTGAAAATTCAAGCATTGACAAAAAAGCCAATGATTCATGAAGCTTGTTAGCATAACTACGCCTAAACAACTTGCTGGTTTAACCGCCGATGATGGGCTAATGCGAAACCTGGTCTGGTGTTAGCAAATATTTATTGGAACATTGTGGAATTTTTAATATCTGTTGCTTTTTCATCGTTAATAAAGTTTAATAGTTATGAATTCAAGTTAAAATTTGAAATTTTGAAGTAGGTACTTTTGAGCAAAATTTCAAAATGTTTATTAAAATAAATCATTTGGACCTTTCACTCAAAATTTCGAAATTAACTTGAATTCTCATTTCTTTTATTTCGTGTTTAATTCGAAATCTCAAAAAAAGTCTAAATGTCAGTAGAAACAATTTACCATTCTTAAAAGAAGCCTTAAGTCCTAAAGTTCTTATGAAAAAAATTGAAATTTCTAAATCAACAACATTTTGAGATTAAATTCAGTTTCCTATTTTGAGTCGAAAGGTTGAGAAAATCAGAACAGAAACTTTCCAGTTTTTGCTAAAAAGTTCATGAAAAAAGTTAAAATTTTAAGAAACTGGAACTAATAAAGTCGAATACTATAACAAGAAGTCGATATTTTTAAATTGAAATGAATATTTTGTAATAAAAAAGTAAAATACTTTTTAAAAAACAAAATTTCGACTTTTAAAGTTAAAAAAATACATAAACTAGCAATATCCAGACTAAAAATGAAATGTTAAAAAAAAAGTTGATTTTTTCAGAAAAATTTGAATTGTAACCATGGAAAATCAAATTAGAAATTTTGGGAAACGCTTTAAAATTACTATTTTAAAACTTCGTGTTTAAATTACAATATCCTACTTTTCTTTTTGAAACTTCAACTTCTGAAAAATTTTAGACAAAAATTTCCAATTTTAAATCCTAATCTCACATTTTTAAGAAAAAAGTAAAAATTCTTATCTTAAAGTCTATATATTGGGAAAAGAGTGTAAAAAACTTCTAATTCCTAATAAAAAATTTATGAAAAATGTTGAAAAATATTCTAGCTTTGTAATAAAATTAACTGCAATATTTGGAGAAAAAAGACGAGTTTGAGAACTTTTGTTAAAAAATTAGCGAGAGTAAAAAAGAAGAGGACTTTTTATTATTATCTCTACCTTCTAAAATTGAAAAGTATCAAAAAAAATTAAATTTTAGGTGAAACATCTAGAAATTAGAATTTGCTGAAGAATAATTAGATACTATTTTAAGTTTACTCTTGAAATTTTGACTCTATTTTTAAAATCTCGGCGAGAATATTCGAGTATCTTACTCTTTTTATTTAATTTTTTTACCTTGGAGTTGCTAATTTCCAGAACAAATTGTTGATAACATTAAGATTCCTAGAAAAAAGACCAAATTACGATAGAAATTCTTCGTGTAAAAAAATCTAATTTTAAGACTAATCTAAAAAAACTATGGAAATTTAAAAAATAAATAAATAATGAAAAATTATAGAGAAAACAAGTAAACGAAACTTTAAAAAAGTCAAAATTTCTAGAAAAACTCAAACTTTGCAAAACTAAATATTTTACCCTTCCTCATTTTACAATAGTAACATAAAAAGTTTAAATGAATAGGGTTGCTAACTGTGGCGTTTAGATTTACACGAGATAATATGTGAAAAACCAATTTTTTAGTATTTTACGGGAGAAGTGGAATTTTGACGTTCAGAAAAAAATGATGACCGAAAGAAAAGCTCTTCAGCTTCAGATGTAAAAATGTATCCTACCCATTCCAAAAGTATAAATAAATATTTCTGAATAGAAAAAACTACTACGGTATTATCGTTATATAGTATAACACAAATAAATCAAAATATAATTAATTCCTTTTTCAAAATAATGGGTAATTATATTACTTGTGAACCACTGGTAATATAATTCGAAGTAATTTCATTCCTTTTTCTGAAAAACTAATGAGTAATGAAATGATTTCTTTTGAAAGTAATTTACCCAGCTCTGATGGCAACATAGCTAATCTACTGCTAATTCTGATTTAAAACTTAACCACTTTGCTAGAAATCGAATAATGGTGGGTGGCAGCCTGGCGTTTACGTCTTGCTTAGGAAACGGAAATTTAACGTTTTAAAAACTATTTGCTACGATTACTCTCGATGAACTACCTCAAATACATACGTTATGTTATTTACTATTGTATCTACCTGGTAACTACCTGGCAGTAGTATACTCCACAGATTTTTCTTATTAAACCCAATTTAAAAACTCGGAGTTTATAAAAAAAACAAATTTAAATTTCAAATTCAAAATTCGATTGAAAGAGCTTGTACTGAATTTATTGAAAAAAGTAGAAGTCTCAGATTGAATATCAAAATCTCAAAAAACTGGAACTTTATAACATGAAATTCTCGAATCGTTGAGCTTGCCATCTAAATTTCAAATAAAAATAAAAATTAAAAATACGCTTTGCCATTACGAAAAAAGTTGAAAATTAACAAAATCGAGAAAAATTATGTCGCAAAAAGGACGAAATTCTTGGAAAAATTAAAACCAAATTTGACGTCGAAATTTTTAAAAAGAAAAATAGGTATAGAACCAATTGTGAGAAAAAGATTAACTTTTAAAAAACACGTAATTTATTTTTAAAAAATGCCTAAATTTGGATTAAATCAAAATTGTTTTAAAAAAGTCGCAATTTTAAAATTAAAGTAGAAAGTTTGGATAAAAGACTTTAGATTTCAACTTTACACACTGGATTTTAAAAAAAGTCAAAATTTCAAGTTCAAGACATGCTTCCGCTCTCAAAATTTTTAGTGCTTGGGATCGCCGCTTGATTTAATGCGCCACTGAAAATTGGTAGTTTAAAAAGTAAAGTAACTACTTTTGAGTTTTTTTTTACTTTAATTTCTGGATGACTGATACTCGAACAAGCATGTGGCAGCTACAAAGGATTTTGAATCTAGATGGCAGGGCCAATAATGGCCGCCACAAAATGTAAACAAAAATCCTAATTTGTGATAATTTTTTTGAGAATTTGAAACCATTTTTTTTTAGTTAAAATTACGAAAATCTTTTTTTTACAAATCATTGAATTTTTTTTCAAAGTATCATATTTTTCCTTAATTCCCATACTTGTTGTATGTACTATTTTTCTCAAAAATTAAATGACAAAATTCGGATTTCTTCAAACATGGACTTTTGCGACATTCAGAAAAAAAAAATCTTACTGTTCTTTTCGAAACTTCTTTTATATAAAAACTCATTTCAATCTTTTTTTTTTCTGAAACCCCAATGAAACTCAAAATTTTCATGTTAGAAATTTTAATTTAAATTTAAAATTTAATTCCACGATATTTCTTTTTCGAAATGTCGAGTTTAAATTTGAGATTATTAACCAAATTCCCGATCCGCTGTTTAAATGTTCACTTTTTTAAATTTCGATTTTAAATTCGAAGGTTTACAAACATTTATTTTAATATAACCTATGTTTTTTTTTTAAACTTTAACTTTTGTTTTCCAAAATTCGGTTTCAGTTCTTACTTTTTTCAGAAATGTTCAATTAAAAACTCAACGTATTTCCTATTTAACGTTATTTGTTCGAATTATTGCCAAAAGTGCCCTACTACATTTACACTTCTTTCGTATTTGATTTTGGTTAAAAAACTTGGCTTGATCTTCGAAGTTCCAGTTTTATTTTTTATAAAATATGAGTTTTCGGAAATGTAGGCTTTTTCTGCTGGAATGGACTCTTCCTTGGTTATCTTTAAAAATTGAAGTACAAATCGTGTCCCCTGAAACCAAGAAAAATTAAAGAACACAACAATGGTTGTTGTAACGCGTTTCAATAGCCAAGCTATCATCTTTAGAGGGATACTCTGTATCTCTCAGTATCTCTCTGAAGATGATTTCTTGGCAGTCGAAACGCTTTAAAGCAACCAATGCTGTGTTTTTAATCTTTTTTGGTTTTAGGGAACAAGATTTGTATTTCAATTTTTAATGTACGCCTTGTTCTCACAATTTTTAAAAATATCAAAATTTCAGGAAAAGCCAAAACCTTTAAAAGTTTAATATTGCAAATACCAACTTTCAAAATAAATTGAAAGTCAAGATTATCAAAAGAGTGAAAATTTTGAAAAATTGAGATTTTCAGAAAGTCGAAATATCTTCAAATTCCAGAAAGTTTGAAACAATTTTGTTTTAGAAGTTTTCCAAAAATGCTTTTGTCTACATTTCTACATATTTATTTTTTAACGTTTCGATCTATTTTAGAGAAAATAAACAAATTTGGGAAAAAGTCAATTTTAAAAAAGTTGAAATTTTTAGAAAAAGGCGAATATTAAAAAAATGACGAAATTTCGAAATAAGAAGAACAATTTAAAAAACAGCATGTTTGTATTAAAGTCGCAATTTGGAATAAGGTCATTGTGAGAAAAATTTTAGGGAAAAGGCCGAAATTTCCAAAAACATGGTAAAACCAAATTTTAAGATAAAAATCAAAATTTTCAGAGAAAGGAAAACTTAAGAAAAAACAGTCAATTTTTTTTCAGAATCAGTTAAAGACATATCTTTATTTTAATTAAATAAATGTCAAGCTAAAATTTTGAAAACAAATCGAAGTTTTGCAAAAAAAAACCTAATTTTTAAGGAAGAAAGTAGAATTTTGCGAATAAAGGCTATGTTAAAACCAGATGAATTTTAAAGAAATAGCCGAAATTACGAAGAAAAAACGAATTACCACGACTAAAGGGAAATTTCGAGTGAAAAATGGAAATTTCGCAGTGAAAGTCAAAATTTGAAAAAATGATTAAACTTTGAGAATATAATCAAATTTTGAAAAAACAATTGACATTTCCAGAAAATGATCGAATTTTGAAATAAGCCAAAATATCGAAAAAGGCAGATTTTGAGAAAAATATCAAACAAACAAAAAGACGAATTTCGAGGTACAAACCGAAAGTTCCAAAAATCCAAACGAATTTCGAAAAAAAATTCAACCTATCGAAAAAATAATCGAAATTTTGAGAAAAATCTGACAGTAAAGAGAAGAGAAAAAAAACCGAAATTTAGCAGAAACTGGAAATTTAGGAGAAGTTAAATTTTGTCGAAATTTCGAAAAAAATTTCCCTATGATTTCAAAGCTGCATTTTAGAGTTTAAATTGTTACTTTTTACTAAAATGCATACAAAATGCACCTGCAAATTTATTGTTCTAATTTTAATTTAAAAATTAAAATATTTCTCCCAGAATTTTATGTTTAAATTTGAAACTCTTTCCGATTTTTTTAAGTTTCACCTTTAGGCCACAAGTTTCTAAATTTTCTACGCATTTTGAGTTTTCTGAAAATTTTAGCTTTAACTCTGAAACTGTCGTCCTTTCTCTCGAAAATTCGAGGGTTTTTGTTATAAATGTTAATTTTTTTGTGAAATCATCATTTTGATTTTGAAATTCCGAATTTCCTTTACATTTTAATATTGCCCTCTTGTAAATTTCAAATTTTCTCAAATTAGCGTTTGTCTTGATCAATTACGCAATACGAGGGTTAGGTAATATTAGGTGTTACCATGAGAAAGGGCCAAAATGATCTAAATCAATTTTACTGAAACATATATTTGGCAACAGTCTTGAAAAAAAAAACATATCCATAAGAAATAGGGGGCCTTGAAAAATATTTTGTTGTATTTTTGTTGCTTGCTGCGCTGCTGACTTAGGTAGTGATTTTATAGGTTGGTATTTAAATACATCGATTTTGATTTTGACCACCGTAAAATTCTGGTAACATAGCATACTTGCCATATTTCAAGGGAAAATGTATGCGGCTAAAATACGGTCGTAAGTGACAGGACGTTAGGCCGGTGCTATAAAGCACAAAAGTCCGCGTCTAGATAACGTCATATCCGGAGGTCGAGCTGTCAAACGGAGGAAATAGTCCAGGTTCCGGGCTCTTTTAAAGGTGCGATAAAAAACACAATATGTATGTATACCTTGGCGCTTTTTGCAAGTATCGCCATCTCCATGCGATTTTCTTGTTAGTCGAACTAAAAATGCCAAGCTTTGTTTGTTGGTAGAACAAAACACGCAGATAAAACATCAGGCTTTGTTTAAAATAATTAAATATTGGAAAGAATTTAAATTGAAGTATCTCATTGGCAAGATATTCTGGTAACTTAAATTTAAAACTTTATCTTACTTGAGAGGTAATAAATTAATAAATAATGACAGTAAAAAAAATAGCCTTCAGCAAAAGCGTAATATGAGGATGTAAATTTTGGAGACTAAACAAAGTGGGTCGCTGAACTTAAAATATTCAAAGCCATTGACATAACCATAAAAGCCAGTGGTTGTCACAACATCTCGTAAAACAATAAAACTTTCAAGTTAGAATTTATGGTGAATTATGGCGGTATCGACAGGTAATAAACTAGAAGAAATTGCGTAAGATGGCAATAAACATGTTTGGCAATAAAGATTCAACAACTGGGTTAGGAGATTGCAGTTATTTGAATTTTACACTTTACTGTGTGCGTTACGGTATTCGAATTACATGGCAGTTCAAATGTTACGTTGCTTGCACCCGGGTTGGTCATTATCATGCCACTTGTCACCTAATATATGCAACGTAATCAGTGGTTTGTGACGCATTCTATGTTTATGAACAAGAAAATCTCATAATTTACTTGTCAACGGATTAAGTGGTTAACTTGATCTGAAAAACTACTGGATTTGTAGTATTAATGAATTTTATTTGCTATCTTGCTAACTCTCGCGATTTTGTCTGCGCGAGATCCAATAACGTTATACTTCACAACAGGTTGACCTTTTATTCAGATAATGACTTCAAAAAAAAACCCCCGTAGTTGCATGGAAGGAAGTCTCAATATGTATGTAATACAGTGCGATATTTTTAAATGAACAGAAACGGCAGTGATTTCAGTTATAATTCGTTATAAAAATCCCCCACTACTATTATCACCTGAGAAAAAAGTTAGAGCCAAAAATTTACTAGCAACTATTGACAATATTCAGTATTTTGTTTACAAATGTAGAAATAGCGAGCTTCTTGAGCTTGAACATGAAAACATGACTGGCTAACATGTTTAAATAGGAGTCAATACTGGCAAGGCTTTCAACGCACTCCGTAGTAAGTTCAGAAAAATATGAGGGAACTTAAAACTTCGAATAAAATTGCTAACACAGATAAGTTCTTAAGGTTTACTGAGAAAAAAATAATTTAAAAGGTACCCCTCAAAGCACTCTAGTTTTTCGTAAAAGTTTCATTAAAATTGATTTAGCAGTTTCCGAGATTACCCCGGACAAAATTAGTCGACAGACAGACTCTTGGATATTTGGTTTTTTTCTTGTTATGGATTTATCCTTCTGGAAGTAAGATCCTAATTATATAACATCTTGATTCTTTGGTTAACGAAGTTAATAATTATGCTAACCCTTCTAGGCTTGTTCAAGCTGAAATATTCACACTTTGACCCATCAATTTAAAAAAAGAATAGCCTAAATCAGGCATAAGCAACCTTTTCTTACGGGCCAATTACAAGGTTAAAAAATTTGCAGGGGCCGCATGTGAGAAAAATATAAATTCTAGGCGCTTGCACCCCCTGGTTTTTGCAGCAAACTGAAAATTTATATGTATTAAATTGGGGGACTTCCAATTCTTCAGAATTTATCCTTTCCTTGAAATATTTTTTCGAAATTTGTACCTTTTTCTGATACTCCGTAATTTTTTTACACAATTTATATTTTTCTTTTAAAATTTCGCATTTATTCATAAAATTCGACTTCTTTTATTAAACATGACTGTCAAGTTTTCGAATTTAAAAGTCCGTCTTTTTTTTTGGAATTTCGCGATATCTCGAAATTCGATTTCTTCTGAAAATTTCGACGTTTTTTGATTCTGAAAATTTCAGCTTGTTTATTAAAATTTGCCTTTTCCTCAAAATTTGGTCGATCTTCTGACACAAAGGTATATTTTTTGGAAATTTAAAATTTGTGTGGAAGGACAAAAATTTCAGCCCTTCTTTAATCCAAATTTCTTAGAGTTTGTCAAAATTTCGATGTGTTATCACAATAGTTGACATTTTCTGACGCCCGTTGAGGCAAGGTAGGGCGCCTGTCTTTCTCTGAATCTAGGAGTCAACAGAAAATAAATATGCGATTTTTTTCTTAAAAGTTGCTCTTTCTGAATTTCGATAAAACCTGTTCTTTCTGGAAAATTTCGAGATTTCACTAAGATTAAACGCTTTTTCTCAAAATTTAGATCTTTTTTGCAAAGGTTCTCTCACAATATCGTCTTTTTTTCAGGGTTTTCACTACTTTTTTTGATTTCGACTGTTTTTTTTTTAAATTTGGCTTTCTTTGGACAATTTTTTTTCTATTTTAATGTTTTCTCTAAACTTCGCTTTTTTTCCAAATTCCGATATTTTTCTGAATATTTAGCTAAAAATTTCGATCTTTTGACTGGTTTCCTAAAGTGTACCTTTTTAGGGAAATCTTTTTTTTTGATGGAACTGACTGGTGCTTGGTTATCTTCAAAAACTGAAAAGCAAAACTTGTCCCCTGAAACCAAGAAAAACACACCAAAAAGTGCTCTAACGCGTTTCGACAGCCAAGCTATCTGAAGATGATAGCTTGGCTGTCGAAAGGCGTTAAGGCAACCTTTGTTATGTTTTTTAATCTTTCTTGGTTTCAGGGGACAATTTTTGTACTTTAATTTTTGAAGATAACCATGAACCAGTCCGTTCCACCAAAATCATAACTTTCAAAGAAAAAGTTGAAACATTGAGAAACTATCGAAAATTTGAAATATGGTTGAAATTTTTGATAAAAGTGAAGAAAAATAATTTCAAAATCAACATTTTGAAAAAAAAATTGCAAAAAACTTACCAAGAAAAAAATTCTAGAATCTGTTGAAAAAAATAACATTTTAAAGGACAATTCGAAATTTTAAAAAAACATTTTATAACAATGAGAAAATAACATAATTCTGAAAAAAAGTTTAATTTTAAAAGAGTTAAAATTTTAGAAGTTAAAAGATTCCACAAATGTAAATATTTTAATAAGTCAAAAGTTTCCGAAAAAGTACAATTTGTCAAAAGTCAAAATCTTCAAGTAAAGTAAAAATTGAGAGAACATATCTAATTTTTTAAATCAAATTTTTGAAAATCGATCGAAATTGCAAAAATAGAGGAAATTACTGAAAAAGGTTGCGAAATCTTTAAACGCCGAGATTTTACGATAAAATCAAAATATCAGAAGAGACGAAAGTAAACTAGGAAAATAAAAATTTTGAACAATATTTGAGATGTTCAAAAAAACTCAAAATCCTGAAAAAGTCAAACTTTAGAAATATTTGAGCTTAAAAAAAATCGAAATTGAAACAAAAAGTAAACATATTTATTAAATTTTTTTAAAAATTGAGTTTTTTGAAAAAGTCAAAATTTTGAAAAAAGTAGGAAGAGTTTGTGAATAAAGTTGAAATTTTCAAAAGTAAAATTTTTCAAAAAATTAAAATTTTTGAAAGTTAAAATCGAAGATCAAAATTTTTAAAATTATCTAAAATTTAAGGAAAAGTTGTGATTATAAAAGTAGAAATTTTAAAAAACTTGAAACTGATATCTTCAGGTCAGTGTAAAATGAACAGAATTTTAAAAATGTCGAATCAAAAAAGTCGAAATATTCAAAAAGCCTAAACTTCGAGAAAAAATTTGAAATGTCGAAAAGAGCAGTTATTTCGAAAAAATCGAATATTAAAATAAGTAGGTGTGATATTTTTTAAAATAAAAGGTAGAAACTTTTAAAATGAGATTGAATATTTAAAAAAAATGAAAATATTTAAAGTTTTCAAAATAGTCAATATTTTCAAAAAAAGTAAGATTCAACAAGGCGGAAATTGTTCAAAAAGACAAGATTTTTAAAAAAGAAATTAAAAAAGTCAAAACTTTCAAAAGAGAATCGAAATTTTCCAATTCGACATTTTTAAAAACTGAGATTTTCAAAATCGCAGAATTTTTCAAAGAAAGTCAAAATTTATAAGAAAATAAATTTTTCGAAATTTCAAAAAATCAAAATTTTCAGAAAAGGCCAATTATGAAGCGAACATACTCAAAAAATTTAAAAGTCAGAAAGTATTCAAATCTTCAGAGAGATACTTCTGAAATTTTGAATTTTATATCAATATCCGATATTTAATATTTCTATAAATTTTTATTTTTCCTGCTATATTTGTCTTTTTTTTTCAAAATTTCGAATTTTTATAAAATTTTCTTTTACTTACACTTTGCCCTCGAAATTTCGATTTTATGTCCAAAATTCTACTTTTTGTACTTCTTCAAAAATGGTTTATTTATTTCAAAATTTTGTCAGTTTCTTGAATATTTGTCTTTTTTAATAAATTATGACTTTTAAATCAAATGGTTGCATGATTCTGAAAATGTTCACCTTTCTCTTTAAATTAGATTGAAGTGTTAATAAAAATACTGCGAAAACATTTTTGAATTTCAATTTTAAATTTTGAGAACTATGTTTTTGAAAACTGCGATTTTTCTTTCTTAAAATTAGACTTTTTTTGAAAATTGCGTCTTTTAACATAATTAGACTTTTGAAAATTTTGACTCTTATTGAATTTTGAACATTTTTCGAGTTTTTGAGAAAGGTTAGGTTATGGTTTATTGAAAATTTCAACTTTTTTAATTTCCCTCTTAAAATTGGACCTTCTATTGAAAATTTGGAATATTTTCTAGAAGTTTAATATTTTTCTGGAAATTGCAACGTAATTTTCGAAAATTTTAAACTTATTTCGAAGTCTGTTTTCCCCGGTTTTTCTTTTTAATTTAATTACCAATAATTTCAACTTGTCGGAACTTAATCTTATTCTCCAAATTTTGATTTTTATCTCAAAATTCGAATCTCTTCCTGGACATTTCCATTTAAAATTGATTTTTTTCTGAAAATTTAGACTTTTTCACAACATTCGTTTATTTTTTTTAAATTCGATCAAAATTTTAACACTCTGGAAAGAATATTTTTAAAAAATTTTGAGAAAAAGGTTTCTTCAAAAGTTTCAAAAATATAACATAATTGAAATAAAATAAAAATTCTGAGAGAATTATTTTTAAAAGTTTATTTTTTTACCTGAATTCAACCTGTTATAAACATTACAACTTTTTCACAAAAAATTACTTTTCTAAATTTCGTTTTTTATACATTTCCATTTTTTCTAAATTTCGACATTAATTTGAAAATGCTATATCCCCAGTTCTGTAATGCTATTTATTTGCAACAAACTTGCAGGAGCAAAATTCCATGATGTCATGATGTGTAAGGAATTATTATCTTTACCTTCAGGTTCAATTAGCAGTTTTAAGAAACGCTCATGGTTAAAGTTACCTAATAATTGAGAGGAAAGTATATTAAAATGAGAGACTTCATAGTTATTACTGAGCCTTTCATTTTAATACTTGTCTCTCAGTCCTGTAATAACAATTGCATTAAGCATGACACTATAACTTAACTCTAGTAATAGTATCATGGCATTTAACTTTAGTAATGAGATTGCTTAAAATTGCTAATTGAACCCAATGGTAATGTACCTGTTATCAGTGTTGAATCAACATTCAGGGGCCGAGTTGTCGGTTATTTATAACAGAAATTTGTATTAAAGAGCCAAAAACAGTGTAAGAAGTTAATCTTCGGTAAATGGTAGATGCTACCTGCGTAGAAAGCTCAGCCGAACTCTGCGGGGGACGACATCGACCATTGTCTCTGATATTTATGAATCTCCTGATACTATCTCAAGTAATTGTTCCTGTAATTGGCTCGAACCCTTCTGCCTAACTGTCGTTAGGATGCCCTGCTGCCTGTAATCTTGCTTAAATATCGCACAAATATAGTTTTATTTGGGAAATTTATTACACAGATTACTTAATTTTTTAGGCACGTTGGAAACAAAGCAGACCGGAGATTTGTTAATTCGTCATGTTTCCTTCCGAGGAAGTATTGAAAAGCACAGCTAAAAAAAAACAATTATTCTGCATCTTTTTAGTTTTTACTAAAAATTTTGACTCTTTTATTTGACAGCGATCTCCAAAGTTTCGATTTTGTTTCTAATTGTAGCGGTTACATATATTTTTTTAATAAATTCAAGTTATTCTTTTTTCGTTTTATTTCTTGGAATATTTTTTTCATAATTCCAAAGCTATATCTAAAATTTTTACTTTGCATTGGTAGTATTGTTAGGCCAAGAAAATGATGGGTATCGTAACAGTCAATAACGCCCAAAGAAGAAGACTTTAGTCTATTTTCGCAGTAAATTTCAAAACCATAAATAATAACAGTATACAGTTAAAACGTCCGTGGAGATTATATTCTATAGATATACCACAGATGATCAAAATTACGAGCTAATAATAACACAAAGTGCTTTTAATTGAGGTTTCTTAAATTTCAATTTCTAAATTTAAAAGTTTTGAATTTTCTCTCAAAAATTTCATTTCGAACCCGAATTCTCTCAACTGTCTTTCATCTCAAAGTTTTGGTTTTAAATTCAATTTTTTAATTTTATTTCTCAAAATTCAGCCTTTTAATTTTAAATTTAAATATATTCAGATTTTTTCTCCAAATATCGATTTTAACCTCCAAAGTTTAACTTTTTTCTGCAAATTTCAACTTTAACCCAAATATTCTCAAAGTTCTTTAATCTCGAAAGTTTCATTTTCATACAGAAGATCGCAACAAAAATCTTTCTTAAAATCAGCAATTTCCAGTTTTTTCTAAAATGTTAACATTTGCTGCGAGTTCACATTTCAGCTTTAAGCGGCATATGTTGATTTTAAACTTGAATTTATGATTTTTTTTTGTAATTTCATTTTATTAAACATAAATTTCTACGCTTCAAATGTTTAATAATAATATTGTTTTAGACCTTAAAGGTTTTCTCAACTTTGATCGTGGTTAACAAATTTCAGCTTTACAACACGTCAAATCTAATACAGAAATTTTGAACAAAATAATTTTTGCCTGTTTCAAGTTTTTACCCAATAATTTTATTTTACGTCAAACTGTACTTTTGAGAAATTTTAATTTACTTACAAGATAAATTAAAAGTTCTCAAATTAAGAAAACATTTCCAGATTAAGCTAAAGCTTTTAAAAAAAATTTCGACATTTCTAAAAAAATGTATCTTAATTAAAATTCTCGAATTTTGTTTTCAAAATTTTGACCTTCTAGAAAATGATTTTTATTCCAATTAGTCTCGACTTTAAACTCAAAATCTCGACTTTAAATCCGAAATTTTGGGAAATATTTTGTCCAGAAATGTTGAATTTGTTATAGTAGTATTCTTCCTGTAGTTTTAATTCTTTTCTTGGCAAATTCAAGTTAAAATTGCGATAGTGCAATTAAAAAAAATTGAGAAAGACCTGGAGTTAGAAAAATCAATAATTATCTTTAATAGATTACTTCACTAAACACTGTGGTCATAAGTAAGCCCAAAGAAAGTTTCACCCCTTTACCACATCGGCAAATAGTGAATAATTACACGAGACGTATTTTACCAACAGACTTGACATCTTTAGACGTATTACTAATGTATTTTATTAGAAAAAAAGAAACGATCGAGAAATTTCGTTGAGATTTCAATCGATACTGTCCATCGTTTTTTGTCTTTCCTATTTGTAATTGTCTAAAGCATCTGGTGCTTGTAATTTCTTGACTTTTTCCTCAAAATTCATCAATTTCACGAAATTTGTTTTTTTTGTTTGACATTTGGAAGTTATTTCTAAAATTCGAGTTGTGTTATCAAAATTCGAATTCCTCAAAATTTCGAATTATTTATTATTTACTTATTTCCTTCGTTTTTTTTCTTCAAAATTTCGTAATTTCTCAAAATTCGACTTTTTTAAAATTTCATTTTTTTTTAAATTCAACTTTCTGAAAATTTCGACCTGTTTATCAAAATTGGCCTTTTTTTTTGAAATTTGATTGACCTTTTGATGAAGAAATAAAAATTTTAAAAAATATATTTTGGAAATTTAGATTTCTTGTAAAAGACAAAATTTGAGAAAGCTAAGTTTCAACATGTTTCACAAAATTTCGACGTTTAGGTACCTCAATATTGGACAAACTAATTGATAGTGTTCAAACTATGGAGAAATATAGAATGGGTAAGAAGAATTTAAAAATTTTATGTTATGCAGACGACGCGGTATTAATCGCAGATACTGAAGATAACTTACAGAGGCTTGTAGACCGATTGAACGCAACTGCAAAGACCTACAATATGTGAGTGTCCACTAAAAAAACTAAGTCATTAGTAGTGCCAAAGATCCAATAAGATGCAAACTGGTGGTAGATGAAAAAATAGTAGAATAAGTAATAAGTACCTATAACATATCTGGGTGTAGAAATGTCAAGCACAAGGAACAACTATAAAGAGGTAAGATACCAACCTTTAAAAGGAGCCCAAATATCTGTTTGCCTAAGGGATATAACATGAAAGAACAGGTACCTTAAAACGAAAAGCAAAGTAAAGATCTTCAAAACGATAGTCAGACCAACAATGACTTATGTAGCAATGACCCGAGCTGATACCAACAGAACTGATACGAACAACCGAAATGAAAACCTTAAAAGCTACAGTAGAAAAAACAAGAAGATATTGTATTAGAAACGCAGCAATAAAGGGATCAGTGTAACATAATAGACCTAACGAAATTTGTGAGAAAAAGACAAAAAGATTGGAATGAACACGTTCAGCGAGCAGATGAAGATACATTAATAAAAATATGACGTGACGGAAACCCAGTAGGAAAGAGAGTTCCAGGAAGATGTATGGAAACCTGAATATCTACCTCAACAGACACCATGAAATTCGTGAAGAAAAACAGATTTAGACTTAAATATAACAGAAAAAGAATAAGTAGAATATTGGGCACATCTGACGTCACAGTGAAACAGGGAGAGCTTATTCTTTACTCAGATAGTCACCAAAAACTAAATATTCAATTTAGAAATTTTGATTTTTTTTACGAAATTCACTTTTTTTGAAATATCAAGAGTTTTTTAGACTATTGACTTTTACTTCGAACATTTTTTTTCTCGAAATTTCAATTATTTTTCTCGAAATCCCCTTTTTATTCGAAATTTTGACATCTTAAAGTCTGATCCTTTATGCTTCTAGAAATCTCAAATTTTCTCAAAATTTGACCTTAAGTGCAGAATTTCAGTTTGTTTTTTTTCGTATTTTTTTTGAAATATCAACTACTTTTTTAAAATTCTTTTGCATTTTTAAATTAGTCCTTATTCCCAAAATTGGACCATCATAAAAAATAGAATTTTAGGAATAGTGTATTCCCAAAATTTAACCCTTTTCCTAAAATTTGACTTTCTCTGGAAAATTTCGTCTTTTTTTTTGAAATTTTGTTGTATATCTTAATATTGGTCTTTTCTGAATTTTTCGACCTCTTAGAAAATAATTTTTCACAAATTTTGACTCCTTTTTATTAAGTTTCCCCTTTAAAAATTGAAATACAAAGCTTGTCTCCTAAAAACAAGAAAGATTAAAAAACACAACAAAGGTTGCCCTAACTGATTAGTATCTCTCTGAAAATAACAGCTTGGCTGTCGAAACTCGTTAGAGCAACCTTTGTTGTGTTTTATAATCTTTCTTGGTTTCAAGGGACAAGTTTATATTTTAATTTTTGATGATAACAAAGGACCAGTCCGTTCCACCAAAAAAAAAGTCCCCCCTCTTCTCAAAATTTTAATTTTGATCACAAATTCGATATATATTTAATATTTCTGGTAATCTCAACTTTGTCCCCGAAAATGATCTTTTTTGAAATATTTATTTTCGTTTAAAATAAGTATTTTTTTCCTACAAAACGGACCTCTTTCTGAAAATCGTCTTTTTTGAAATTTTAAGTTTATTATAAAAACTTTTGCCTTCTCTTCCGAAGATAATTTTCTTTTCAAATTTCTACCATTTTTCTTAATATTCGTTTTTTTTCTAAAAACTTTGACTTTTTTAAATTCGACTTTTCTCAAATTTTGCCTCATTATCTAAATCTAGGTTTTTATTTCAAAAGGCAATGTATTAAGCTTCTAAAAGCGTCGATTTTATCTCGAAATTGGCTTTTTCTTGAAATTTTTACTTTCCCAAATTTTTTACTTCCTTTAAATTAGATCGGAATATTAAGCAATAAGTAAAAATGTTGGGAAATAGTGTAAGGAGTATCTAATAGTAAAAGCCATACTTTTCCGGACGACGATGTAATTGTGGCCGAGGCGTTAACCGAGGCTAACGAAGTCTGGAAATGTGCTTTCACTACGAGGTACACATACTATTTTTTTTTTGAAATCTCGATCAATATAACCTAAATGAAGGAAGCTCTACGAATTCTTGACATTTTTTATTGTAAAAATTACCTACTTTCTCGGCCTAAAACAAAAAAGACTTTTAGGAACTGTTTTTTCATGATCCTTACGGACTAAAATACTAGAATATTGTATTTTGCGGCCTGAAATTGCGCCGAGAAAGTAGACATTCTTCACCAATGTCAGAAAAAAATATTTTTCGGAAATTTCAAGAACATTCTTGTTGATTCGGCTTCTTTAGCAAAATTTAAATATTTAAAATTAAAATAAAAAGTAACAATTTCGAAAAAAAATACATATTTTTGGAAATTACAAAATTCAATTTTTTTTGAAAATTTATCATCTTTATTACAAAATATTCGATCTTTGGAAGGTTTGATTTTTTTCACAATTCCGATATTCTTTAAATTTTCTGAAAATTTAGGTTTTGTTCTCGCAATTTGTCTTTTTGTAAATTACGACTTTATATTCAAAATTCTATTTTTGCCCCCAAAACTGGACTTTTGGAAATTGAGAATGTTTTCTAGAAATTTTGACCTGTTTCTTAATTTCGTATTATTCTCGAAGTTTAGATAAATGTTATCTCTCAAAATTAAATTTATTTTGCTTCTGGTTTCTACTTAAAATTCGGTTGCCCAAATTTCGACTTTTTTTCTCAAAACTCGTTTATTTTTCTAAAATTGGATGTGAATTTTATTAAAAATATACAAATTGTCAGAAATAATATCTTATGAAATTTAGACGATTCGATTCATAATTTAAATGAAAGTAAAAATTTTTAGAGAAATATATTTTGAAATTGAATTCTTTTTTCATAAAATTCGACCTTTGGAAATTTCAACATTATTGGAATTCTTTCGAAAGGTTCGGTTTTTATATTAAATTCGGCTATTTTTTAAAACTTCTATTAAATTTGGAAATTCGATCACCCCACTTTATGTTGTTGAGCGTAAAGTTGGTCTCTTTATAAATATTTTGATGCCTACTTCTTTTAAAAATTTTAAATAATTGACATTTCCAACCCTTACTTCATGGAATTCTTTAATATTCGTAACTACTAAACTTCATTAACTTTATTTATTAGCAAATATTTATCAAAACCTTGTGGAGTTTTTAAATTTTGTTGCGTTTTTATCGTTAATAAAGTTTAATAGTTATGAATATTAAAAAATTTACTTTAACTTACCAAGCCCACTTTGTAAGATATTTAAATTGTTATTTAAATAAATGAATTTGTTTACAGTTCGTAGTATTGGGTATCGATGTTTCGTTTTCATTAGAACTCGTTAGCAATGCACAGTGTGGAACAAGAATAAGAAAGAAAGAAAAAAGAAGCAGTTTCTTAAAGTGTTCAAAATATTTTATTAATTCACGAATAGACGTCTGATTCAAAGCAGTTTTTTACTACTGAAAAATAGTGATAATAATTTAAATATGGAAAGCTTGATCTGTACGAAACAACTACTATGATGGTTAATACCCCTACCTGCATTGAACTACACTTATGGAATAAACTTATTTGGTCTGGGCTACTACTTTTAAATCCCAAATTTTTGTCGGAGTTGTATATTGAAAGTATAATATTGGTACAAATATTGGATCCACAAAATCTGCTAAAGACTTATTCCAAAAAACCTACTTGATTATCTTAATAAATAAAACACATATAACCTCAATTTAAATTACTAGGCCATCTATCCTTCTCCTACCAGAAAACTACTCCACTCTTCCCCTACAATATGTATATCGTTAGTTTTGGTTTCGCTAATATAGAATTGTTCACCAATCAATACTGGAAAGGGTAGCAAATTTTTGGTCCGCGAATAGCGAATTCGCGAATACGGGAACTACGAATATGAAGCTTTGGCTATATCAGCCTGAAATTCTTCTGCTTTAATTTTTGAACCCATCAAATTTTCAAAGCGATTGTTACCTCTTAATGTGTTAATGAATTTTTCTCGAAAACAAAAATCAATTTAGGTTTTATCCTTTTATACAGGGTGGCCCATAAGTAATAGTACATAGAGCAATAGTAGATTTTTTGCAGAAAAATAACCTGATTTAGCCACATTTACCTTATACCAAAAGTTGATATTAACGAGGTACAGGGTGTCAAATTTAAAAAATAAATTGTGATTTTTTCGCATAACTGATCAACACATTTTACTATAGACAAGAAATTTGGCATAGGGGAGTTTCTTTGGTCAAGAAATTCTAATTTACTAACAGATTATTAGTAACTCATAGGGGGCGCCACCTTATATTATTCTAAAGCATCATAACTTTTTTGTGCCTTCATGTACACTTATTTTAAATGGATTTTTTTAATTACTTACATTTTTTACGTAAAAAAGGTATACTTTCTAAATGTTGATACAAGCAACAGTTTTAAAGATATTTGACTTCAAAGTTTGTTGTACGTTTTTTTTAAGTTATGTAAATGTGAATTTTTCGCAGTAGGTTTCAAAATAAAAATAATAAAACTGACCCTAAAATAGTTTATATCAAATATTACTTTACTGCCATTATTATTACACAAATTTTTTTAATTTCTATAGCAAATTTAAATAAAATACCAAAACAAAATTTATTTTCAAAAATAAGTATGTGGGAAATGACCTTTTCCATGTAAAAGGATTGAAAAAAATTAAAACTCTGGCTGTTTTTTATTGAAATTCACCTCACAGTATCTGCTTTGACCACCCAGACTATTAAATTTTTTTTGTGCGGACTCAGAGGTCATATCTCACATCTCTATGTTAGAAAATAAATTACATCTTAATTTTTTGGATTTTCTTTATAGAAATTTTCAAAATTTAGGGAATTATATTATTAGCAAAGTAATATTTAACATAAATAAGTTTCAAACCTGTCTTATAATTACTTTTTTTTCAAGTCTACTTCGAAAATTTAATATCTTACTAATTTAAAAGCAAGGCACGTCAATCTTTAAAGGCAAATGTCTTGGAAATAGTTGCTCGTATCAAGTTTTAGAAAGTACACATTTTTTACGTAAAAAATATGGAGAAATAAAATAATCCATTTGAAATTAATATACCTGGGTGCACAAAAAAGTTAGGATGATTTAGAATTATGCAGGATAGCGCAGGTAGCGCCCCCTATCAGCTATTGGTAATATGTTAGCAAATTGAAGTTTGTCGACTTAAGAAACCTCCTTGTGTTAAATTTCGTGCCTATATTACAGTTCATTCCATAACTATACGAAAAAATCGAAATTTTTTTTTCAACTTTGACACCCTGTATCTCTGTTAATATCAACTTTTAGTAAAAGGTAAATATAGCTAAATCACATTATTTTTATTGAAAAATCCACCAATGCTCTGTGTACCATTACTTATGGTCCACCCTGTATATAATGCTTGAAATGAATCTAACCTAAAACACGTTTAAAATTTCTAAGGACCTCAGATTCCTAAAATTGATTTTTCCCCAATAAATTAACCCTGATATACCTGATTTTTTTTATTTTTTGCGGCATTTTGATAAAATAGTACTGAAATTATGTCATATAATAACATCCAATAGAAAATTTTGTTTTCAAAACTTCTTAATGCTCCAAATACTGTGTTCCTTTAAAAGGACAATAGGCATATAAGGTAAGAAAATGACCGAATTATAAAGTTTGTAAATTTTTATAGAAAATAATGTAGACACCCCAGATAATATGAGCATCATATAAATATAAAAAAAAAAGTATAGTCTTTGGTTTTTGAATTGTGTCAAACAATGGTCTAACTTTTGCAAAACGATCTGTTCTGTCCAATGTACCGTTATCACAACAATTCTAACTCTCTTTAACAAACTCAAATCTGTTCCTGGACAAGCCATTAACTTTAGTAGAATTGTGTATGTGTCTTTATTATTTTCTAAAAACATTCGTCTTCGTGGAAATGGCACATAACCACTCAGTAAAAGTATACCAAAAAATGACCTATTTTCACTTTCAGTAACATTTCCATTTTTATTGTGCTTTGCTGCTTATTTATTGCTTTTGTGTACAAACATGTCTAATATTTCTTGATCCATGAAATAGTGAAATAATTTTACTGAAAAAGTATTATTTTCAGCTGCAAAAATGAAAGGCCATTCTGCTCTGGTAACACCAAGTCATTATTTTTTTCAATCATATTTTTTAGAAGACTTCTTCTATCCCAGTTGTAAAATTATCAGGGGTATGTTGTCATTGCCAGCTGATATGTTTATGTCAGCTTCTGCTATTAGTTGCCTTCATGGCAGATTATTTAGGGACATAGTATTTTCGTCACCAAAATCTTCGTCGGTGAGGTCGTCATTTGCATTGAGGGGATGCATAATATTCATTTTAAATTCTTGGTAATCATTTACTGGGAAATTTTCTTCAAATGAGCCAGAAGATTATGAAGAGTTAGATCCCCCATAATAAATTGATTATTACCCTATCTCCCGATTGTCCTTTTAAAAGGACACACCTAATTAGGGAGGCATAGCAAAAATACGATAAAATTTAGAGGTTGCATATTGTAAACATATGATTGATATATTTTTCCAAACTCTACTAGGAAAACATAATGTGAAAATATGTTACAGAGCAAATCTATCACTTACATATCCAAACTTATACCCTGGATATATCCCATATTTAAAAATGAGATTTTTGAAAGGCTGATTACTTTGAAAGGCAAGGAAACATTTGAAAATAAAATAATGAAATAACAAGAACAATCGTGCGACAAGTCATTACCATAATCCTTAAAAAAATAATAAGTAGGGACCCAGACTGCGTCCTTCTAAAAGGACAATAGGCATATCTGGGTTCAATTATTCTTTAATAAAAGTTAAACTATTTTACCAAATTTTCCCAAATAAATATAAATGAGAATTTAAAAAATCGATCAAGAATTCCGACCTGTAGCGTGATTACATACATACCATATACCAACGAGCGAAAATACATGTCGTTTTTCAGGAATTAATAGCAATTTTAAAAATTATTAAATGTATAACTGTTTGAATTGAGCTTTTTTGTATATGAAACGCTGTATATTATAATTGGTTTATGTAAAATTTTCAAAGGTATAACTGTAAATATTTCTTAGTGTAAAGCAGGGATTTTTTATTTCTCATTTTTCTAAAAGTCGACAAGAAATTCGGAATTTCGATTTTTTTGCACTGTGTAGTTAAAACTTAATTTTTTATTAATTTCAAGCGTTACTCGTGAAATTCAACTTAACACTCTATCGACCATTAGTGTTTTTATAAATTTGTATACTACCGTGTAAAAGTATAAGCATATCATCGAAAAAATCGATTTTTTTAGTTTGTGATTTTTTTATTGCGTTCAACAGTCTTTTTTGATTAAAGCTTGTATTCACAAAGTAGAAAATATACTATTTTGTTATGATTAATGTACATTACATGCAAATTTTGTATAATAATATTTAAAAATACCGAAAATGTTAGGACAAGCCAAATCAGCTTTTTTTACCAATGTGTCCACCACATGCTTTGATGATTGCGGTTTAGTTTAAAATAAAGCAATAGTTATTATATTTAAAATTACAGCGCAAAAATAATGCTACTTAAAAAAAAGAATTTTTGATTCCGTCATATCTCTATCATTTTGACTAATAATAATTAGCTAATTTAATGGAAATGTATGTAAATCATAACAAAATAGTCTATTTTCTAGTTTATATACAAGACTTGAACATAAAACGCTGTTGAGCACAATAAAAAACAATCATAATGATGTCCTTATACTTTTGCACTAGTGTAGTGTGTATCAGTATAACTTTTTTGATATTATTTCGATACAATTTCGAGTTTAATATATTAAAATAAAATCATTTTGGCTGGTTTTTATATCTAAATTAGAAACGGTCTATTGTTTATAAAACATTACTTAAACAATTTAAAAATAATATATCACTATGGCGTAAGTAAAGGATTTAAAAAAGTTTTCAAATTGAAGTTTTATGTATATTTGAAAAAAATAAATAAATGAGTAAAAACTGATAATAAAAATCGCAAAAAATGTTTTTCTTCAATACACTACTATAATTGTACCCATGCGGTAAAAAAGTAGAACTTGCGGAAGTTTCAACTGTAACGAAATGGTGCAGGAGCCGGTTACAAATATTATTTTCGGGAAGCATATAAATTTCCACAATCCACTGTCTACTACTACGCTATTTGAGAGTCTCTATGATGCATGAGATCTAAAAAAAAAATTGAGTTCATTTGAAAACAACAATTTTTCCTCATGAAAATTTGAATTCTCGTAAGGTTATATAGTAACACATTAAGTTGGTCAATGTAGCATATTGAAACTATACGAAGGCAAAACCTATTCTTAGAGTACCATGTGTATCGTTAAAAATTCAAGACGGAAATTTTAAATTTAGATAAGCGGCGAGAAACAGCATCAGCATAGATAAATCTGAGTAAGTCGTCCGAGTCAGGGTCAAGCCAAAAGCAATTTATAAACCGTAGATTGCAGATAGAGCCGCCTAGCACGTAGATGGTTCTCTTTCACGTGTTCATTGAAAATGTATTAAAACCAAACAGTGTCGGGACGGCAACTCCGGGGGCCGGAAGCCAGACGCAATCTACCGAGCACTCATGCATCTTTGATGCCCTTTCCAACAATGACTGCATGCACAATTTACCGTGTTGACATAGTTTTACACGAGGCACGGTTTCGAGCTGTTTGAGCACCGACCCCGTTATTAGAGTCTGCAAATTTGTACGCGAATTCGTAATGACCATGCGTCCACTTCGAACTTACACAAAGCGCCCGCTAATATGTTTTTGTTTTTCCATCTCATAAAACAGACACACATCTCCATGCGATGTCGAATTTAAGTGAAAGTATTCAGACATTATAGTTATCATAAATATCACATTCTCCTAGGAAAAGCTAGTTTTAACAATCATTTTTATACCTACTTTATTCAAATATTCAAGTGTGTGTGTGTGAACGATTGTTAATGTGTGATGAGCACGTTCCCTTCGAAAATCTATGTTCTTGCTGCTGGCTATTATGTTTGTGTGTCTCATTGAGAGCATTTAAGAGAAGGTAGGGAAAAATGAGTAATATGTAGGGTGAAAAAAAAGAAAAACATTTTCATTCAAACTATAATTTAAAGCCGTTTTCGAACTGTCACGAACACCAAGAGGATTTGTCATCGCTAGATAATGCCATAGCTGCGCCATAACTTTGAGTCGGGAATTGGGAGCAACAAAACATTGTTTAGATTATACCTGAAGGATGAAAACATGCACATCTTCAAGTTATAATTTGGACTCAGAAAGCTCTGAAGCAATCTTTGAAAGATTCGTTTTTTTACATAAAAATCGGCCAATAGCGATAATGTCTGAAATAAAAATTTTTGATTTTATATTTAGAGTTTAGATTTATTATACCATAAATAATTTTAACTATTTATAAAATGAAAAACAAACATTTCTGTTATACAATTGTTATTTAGAATTTTTTAGGTTGAATCAGACATTTTATACTGTTTTCTTTTCCAAAATGTTCGTTTTTCTTTTGTCGGTCCACCCTCGTATGTATCTTGTACCAATAAATTTTTAAAAACAAATTCCAGTTTATATTTGATTTACCTCGTAACATTTTAAACAACGACCGACTGACAATGCACAGCCTCAACCCATAATGGGTCTAGAAGCATGGAATTTTGCACATGAGTTCTTTATATAACGGAGGTAAGCACAAAGAAAGGATTTTTAAAAATTCTTTTCCCAAGAGTGGGAAACAATGGCTAAAAATGTTTATGAAAATTTGTTATTTTTAAAACTAAAAATGTGGAAATTGGTTTTTTTTCAATTTTTGAAATGCGACTACGTGATATTTAAATTTATTAAAAACGTCACTTCATGACAGTTTACAAATTAAGAGGTTAGTTTCTTTTACATAGAATAGGAATAATGAAAAATAGGAGACCAAAAATTAGATATGGAAAAAATAAAATTTTTTGGTTTTTTTGATAAATTAGGAAAATATAAAAATACATAAAAAAGATTGTAGCACTGGACATCGATGTTTCGCTCTCATTTGAAAAAAACATAATATTTCCGGTCAATAAGGGTCTACCATGAAGTGGAAATTGGTGTTTAGACTTTTCTCTGTTTATAAATAAAAGTCAACTGTATATAAGCGAAATTTATGCCGATGGAGGTTAAATTTGCCTAATTGTTGGAACATGTCCAAAACTTTGAAAAAGTTGAAGTTTTGAAAAAATTAAAATTTTGAAGAAGTCGAAAATTTTGAAAAAGTCGAAAATTGTAAAGCTCAAATTTTTAAAAAAGGTTGACATTTTCACAGAAAGTTAACACTTAAAAAAAAACAAAATTTTTGAAAAAAAAATCGAAATTTTAAAAATTGCCTAATTTTTTAAAATTCTAAAATATTCGACATTCCAAAAAAATTTGAGAATATGAAAGCTTTTAAAAAATTCGAAATTTAAGAAAAAGTTGAAATTATTAAAAATAATGCAAAATTTCAAAAAGAGAAAACTTTGCAATCAAATTTTCAGTAAAGATATTTTCAAAAAAGTCGAAATTTTGAAAAGTTAAAATTTTGGGAAAAGTCGAAATTTTTTTAAAACAGATAAATCTTTTGATCGATATTTTTAAAAATAATTAATATTTTTAAAAAATAGCGGAATTTTCAAATGGGCAAACATTTTGAGATATTCAAAATTTTGAAAAAGATGTCGGGATTAGGAAGTCAAAATTTTGAAATGAAAAAAAGTCCAAAATGTTCATAAAAATTTCAAAGTATTGTTAAAAAAGTCATAAATTTCAAAAGAGGATCATTAAAATAAATGGTTTGACTTAAATTGAACAAATAAACAAAAACATATAATTTTCAAAAAAAAAATAAAAATTTGTGAAAAGATGAAATTTCGAAAAAAATCGAAAATTTAAAAAAGTTAAATTTAACAAAAGCCCATATTTAAAAACACTACATTAACTTCTTTTTCAAAAAAAGAAAAAATTGTCAAAGGGTGGAAATTTTAAAACAATGTCGTAATATTCAAAAATCAGGATTTACAAAAATTTGGAAAAGTCAAAACTTTGGGAAAAATTCCAAAGTCCTATAACAGTTCTAAATTTTAAAATAAAATCGAAATTTGGAAAAATTCGACGTTTAAAAAAACTGGACATTAAAAATTTTCATTGTCAAGTTTTTAAAAAATCTGAAATTTTCCTAAAGTAAAATTTTTAAAAAAGTCAAAATTATCAAAGAAGTTAAAATTTTTAGAGCCAAAATTTTTAAAAAAGTTCAAATTTTGGGTAAAAAGGGAAATTTTAGAAAGTGGAACCTTTAAAACACCAAAGTTTTGAAAGATGACGAAATATTGATCAAAAGGTCAAAATTTTAAAACAAAATCGAGATTTTGAGAAAAATCCAATTATCCAAAAACTCGAAATTTGCACAAAATGTCTAATTTAGAAAAAAATTAATTTTGAAATAAAATAGAAATTTTTCAAATTTTTAAAAAAGCCGAAATACTTGGCAGAGCAGATATTTTCAAAAGAAAGTTGAACTCTTGAAAGAAGTCGAAATTTTAGAGAAAAAAAAACGAGAATTAAAAGAGTGACAATTTGTATAAAACCGAAAGGGAAAACTGAAATAAAATGAATCGAAATGAAAAAATCGATTCATTTGACGCGCTAAAGAAGGTTTCTGTTTTTTGTCTTAAAAAATTTTGCTAGCACCGGGCCAGAGGCGTATGAATGGGTAGTCGTCAGAAAATAAATTTTATTTTTAAGTCCAAACTTGAGAAAGGTAATCTAATATCCAGAGTGTAATCTAGTTATGTGTCAAAAAGCATTTTGTGAGTAGAATATTTTTTTCTTTTTTTAAAAACTCTGATTTTTGTCATATTGTGACAATTTTCTCCAAGTCGTGCAAAATAAAAAAAATGCACTTTAAAGAATTAAGAATTATACAGGATGGACCATAAGTAATGGTACATGGAGCAAGAGTAGATTTTTCGTATAAAAATTACGTGATTTAGCCACATTTACCTTATACCAAAAGTTGATATTAATAGAGATACAGGGTGTCAAAGTTGGAAAAAAAATTGTTTTTTTCGCATAACTGATGAACACATTTCACTATAGACAAGAAATTTGGCATAGAGGGGTTTCTTTGGTCAAGAAATTCTAATTTGCTAACAGATTGCCAGTAACTCATAGGGGGCGCCACCTGCGCTATCTTGTATTATTCTATAACCTTTTTGTGCCTTTATGTAGACTTATTTTAAATATATATTTTTATTTACCTAAATTGTTTATGTAAAAAAGATTTACTTTTTAAATGTTGATACAAGCAACCGTTTTCAAGATATTTGTCTTTAAAGTTTGCTCTACGTTTATTTTAAGTTATGTAAATGTGAATTTTTTGCAGTAGGTTTTAAAATAAAAGAAATAAAACTGACTCTAAAATAGTTTATATTAATGTTACTCTACTGACATTATTATTACACATATTTTTTAAATTTCTAAAGCAAATTTAAATAAATATCACACAACAAAATTTATTTTCAAGAATAAGTATGTGGGAAATGACTTTTTTCATGTGAAGGGATAATAAACAATTAAAAATCTGGCTGTCTTTTATTGACATTTATCTCGTGCTTATATTACAATTCGTTCCACAGTTATACGAAGTAATCGAATTTTTTTTTTTTTCAACTTTGACACCCTGTATCTCTGTTAATATCAACTTTTGGTATAAGGTAAATGCAGCAAAATCACATTATTTTTATTCGAAAAATCGACCATTGCTCTGTGTACCATTTCTTATGGTCCATCCTATATGTTGTAAACAGACAACAGTGGGCTTTGAAAATAATAACTCTAACACTGTTAATTTATTGTTTTATTGTACTGATTGTACTGAAATTGATTTGAACATGCTAATACTGTTACCAAAGAGCGAGAATGATAAATCTTTAATGAAAGCATTATTGGAAGAAAAACAAATTGAACATTCCCAACAAAAACTGGTATAAGGTCTGTTTTTTTTTTTGTTAGTAAGGTTAAGCAAAACGATGGAGATTACCGAATAAGAAAAAGAAGCGGATGACCAAAATCTGTAAGAGAAGATGGAAATATCGAAATTATACGGCAAAATGTGGGAAGTCTAGTTAATTTGTCAGGCTCTGGCAAATATGCACGAATTATTGAAAAGAACTTGGTATTCAAAGATCGTTCATTAGAGGGAAAAACGACCGCGTATTTATAGGTACCGTTCCGGTTTCTAGAACGTGTCTGCATACAGATAAGACTTATCGCTTGCGGAAACGTCTGGAGCGCTATCTGCCGTATGATTCGTTCTTGCGGCCGTTTCCCATTATCAAATGTTTCCAGAGAGTTCCTTAGATAATCACTAATACAAATTTTATAACTACATTTTGTTACAATATTATTATTTTACCCCACTTTATAAATTGACCACATAATTGACTACAATCGCAGTATTTACAAAAATACAAAAAAGTTACACTCAGAAATATTACTCTTTTTAATACATAACTAAATTGTGTTTATGCAAATTCTTAGTTTTTTTACGGAACACTAAAAATAACAAATATCTTCAAGAACCGCTGTATAAAAATTGATTGTAGCTGCAAGACTTTTGACTTGGTTGCTCAAAGAGTTATACATTGCTGTATTAATGATAAGAATTTGGTAAAGAACAAGCCACTAATAAAAAAATAAATCAACCAAATAAAATGTGGACATTTTTTGGCCCACCGTGCAATTCTAGTGCTGAATATATTCGTCACAGCTGACATAAGTGATGCCAGCGAGAAAAATTTAAACTGATTAACAAATTTGAAATAATGAGGGAGTAACTAAAAAGTTGTATTTACGATAAATACAACAAAAAACATTAATTAATTTTACGATGTTTCGACAAATATTTGATATGGCCTTTCATATCAAATATATGTCGAAACATGGTGTAAGCTTTTTATTATTGACATTTATTATTAATACAGTTTATTAGTTATGAATTTATGAATATTAAGGCATTCCATAGAGTAAGGGTTAAAAATGGTAATAGTGAGAGAGTATCAATGATTTTTTACTCAATTGCGAAAATGGGGTGCGCTAATTTAAGGTTAACCCTGTACTTCCCTGGCAGAAATCCATGTTACGCTACAGCGTGAGGATAATATCCCGCATTTGCTATTTTTTTTTCAATCTTCATTTATTGAAGGCACGGCATGCAAGGTAATTTATGAACGGTGCCAGCATTTTTAAGATCTCACCTCCCTCAGAAGAAAATTTCTGGCTTCTGCCCTGACATGGTTTTTGTTAAGCCTTTTGCCAAAGTATATGGATTGTTTCGAACTACACGACAAAGCTAGACTAAATCTAAATATTAAATTTTATTTTCAGGTCAATAACTTTAGTGGGCATCGATCGTACACATATAATCCAGGAAATTAGTATAGTAAGTATAAAAAATTTTGAAATACTTTACAAATTATAATTTTTTATTTTTGATATTAAAAATTATTTTAAAATTAAAAAAAAACACTATTAAATCGTAGTTTTAAGTTTTCACTTCTGTCGGCAGCCCCCATAACTGCCCATTTTATTAAACTCCAAATTTAAGCTTTCAGTTTTGATCATTTGTCTTAATATTGTGGCAGTAATCTACAGAAGAGGTTCTTTCGAAAGTTGACTTCTTTTTATTATAATTACAAGTGTGCAAATTGCAATTTTTTCAAAATTTCCACCCTGCAATGCATCCTTGAAGACTTAAATTTTTGAATGTTTTTAATTTAGAAAAAAATTAGCATTTAAAAATTATTTCAGATTTTGAGAAACAACTTAATTATGCTTCCAAATGTTCATTCAGTTTTCAATTAAATTTTGAAAACAGATTGAACTTTAAATATTTTGTTTTAAATATTTTTTTTAAATAGTAAAAAAATAAATAAATTTAACCTTCTGTTTCAAAATATACAAGGCGTTACATTTGCATGAAAATTTAGGGTCAGATTCCTTCAAAGTATAAAAAAAGGTTTTTTTATCCCTTTTAAAACACTGCTTTCTTTAAAAAAAGTAATGAAGTGTTTATTTTTAAAGATTGTTATTCAATTATCGTTACTTTAGCAGCATTGTATAGAATTTTATTTTAAACAAAAAATCTTTTTTGTAAAACTGTCATTAAAAGTGACATTTTTAGTTCATTGATAAGTGAATTAAAAATTGACTTTTATAATGACACGTGTCAAAAACACTTTTAACACTAGTGCAAAAAAGTTTTTTCGCACTAGTGTTAAAAGTAAATATAGCAGCGTTTCCCAAACTTTTTTTTACCTTAACCCGGTTGTTTATAATATTTCTCCTTTCCGATACACTAAAGGATGTTTTAATTATATTTTAATGTATAAGAACTTATCATTTGTGAGTATGAAGACAATTCTGCAACCTGGTATTTTATATATTTTTGTGGCCCGGTGCCGGGTCGTGACCCACTATTTAAGAAACACTGATATATAGCAATATGCAATCTTATCAAATAATAGAAATCTGTACTGGTAAAATCAGAATGATTTTTTTTTTTTGGTTTTCAAACATTAAAATATATTCGAATATTTATAAATTATTTATAATATTATTATTACTATTACAATCTGAACGGTTACTTATTTTAGTTTTCCTGAGAAAATTGCAGAGGTATTTATGCTAGTAATCCATGCAAAAACTTCGACGGATGTTGCTTTTAGTCTTCACAATATGAAACAAAGATTTTTCTGATTTTTCAATATCCAGTGTTAATTTACAAAATTCCTCACGGCAACATATTCCAAATAATCAAAAAATTGACGCAACTTTTTTCTACATATTTTGTGTCTAAGCTTCATTCAAAAAAATCTTGTACCCTTGTTTTAATACTTTCTTATATCCTAGTTGTTCTCGATTTGAAAACTAGCTTTTATCATAGAGAGATTCCATAACTTAGAATTTCCTTCGACTTAAAACAAAAATATATTTTTAGTGAAGTTATCCGCTAGATTCTTTATTTCATACCATCATATTATTGTCCCGATTTCTGGAGCAATAAATCTCTGTTGATGTATTTGCTGTATCTTCAACATCTGGTGGAATAATAAAATTGCTTTAATTTCCAATCTTTTCTTCAAAATTCATGTTTATTAACCATAAAATTTACAATATTTTAGAAGAGGTTAAATTGTGGTTACTAATAAACATTACACAACTTACAATTGTTTTACTTAGTTACATTCTATCCAGTACCTGACTTGACTGTCAGATGTAATTGTCAAATATGTAATTCAACACGCAAACAATAAATCGAAAATTCAATTCTAAAGACAGCATTTTCTTTTTCAATTTAACAGTTTTACAAAAAATATTGTATGATACACTTGTTAAAAGTGATTTTATTTTGTTCGTGGAGTTGCTCCACTCGCTACTCTCGTTCCGCAATACACCCCACTCACAAAATATAATGTTACTTTTAACACTTGTATCATAAATAACTATTTACAAACTTTGTCACATGTGTACTTGTATGTTTATACGAGGATAAGCGAGAAACACCTTTCCCAAAATGACGTCTAAACGGACGTTTTTGAGGTGCAAAACTTATCTTTAAACATTTTAAATTTCTAAATAACGAAAAGAGAAAACGTTTTCATATCCAAAATGGAAGCTTAGCACATTTTAATATTGCCTTTCAATGGATCACGTAACCTTTTATTAAAGTCGTAAATGATTAGCCAAATATTAGCTTCAGATTAATTAAACAATCATTTTGTTAAAATCTTGTATTGTCTGCGCGGCCCTTAGCCTCGGCTCTTGCTACAGTCGACTCCCGCTAAAGTTGCGCCCATTAAAGTTGCACGCTCGTTAAAGTTGTCAGGATACGATCGTGTTGCACGGATATTCCCCCACTCTAATTTTCGAACAACGAATTGGACTTTTGAGTTCTAGCGTCACTTTAAAATAACCCATTCAACCGCACAAGGAGCAATAAAACAGTCTACTGTATAATGTATAAACTACACCTAACTATAAAAGTACCTCTACCCGCTATATTGTATCTAATCTTTAAGGTGGCAATATGGAACCCTCCCTTTACTACAAAATATCCAATTACCTCTATATATAGTTGTCAAAATTAAGTAAAAGTTATGCTTAAAAACCTCAAAACAATTGGCAATATTTATTGGGCTGCTAGTTTCGCTTGAAGTGGGAAAAGTTTCAATTTTTATGTTTGAAACATTTTGTATTGCGAAGTGTTTTATACCATAATTTTGTCCCATTTAGTGGTAAGTAAGTTCTGGCGGTTTCAGTAGCTTTTGTTTCTATATTTATACAATAAAACATCCGTATCCACTAGCTTAAAATTTTAATTTTATATTTTTCTTAAACCACGCACTGGTGTTAATGTATGGAACCCCTTGCTGATCCTAAGAACTGGATTCTACATCATACACATGTATTCTATTTGATTTTAAATAAGAATACGTTCCGTTGGCGAAAAACTTCCATAACATGAGCGAGCACAAAAAAGAGCAGACCAAAAAATAATGAAAATTCACTCATCCAAAGAAAGTGACATCAGCGTGATTTTTGACTCATCTAGCAGTCCAGAAATCTATTTTGGGAGATAACCCAACTCAAAAGATGAGACAATCTGTCATTCTTTAAACATAGCATGAACAAATATAAACAAACTTTTGAGGGAGTCCATATTACCAGCATGTTTTCGACCAAGTCAAAATTGCACCTTTTCGTGAATTTTGTATTTTCCTATCGATCTAGGTTCAAGAAGTCAATTGCCTTATTCACTATTAGTAAACTATTAATCAGAAAACTTGTTGATGTTTGTTTTTTGTCAATATTACAAAAAAAAAGAATTTATGTCGGAAACACAAAATGGGGTTCCATGGTACCACCTTCTCCTCTACTTCTCTACTTCTATATGGCGTGTTCTGTTCACTTACTTCTGTAAAGAATTGAAGATGGATAAATACTTCTTTTGAATGCCATCTGTACCTGGTATTTCCAACCGTGTGTTTTCTTTATAGCTTTTTCTAGTTCTGCTATTGTAATTGTTATGTCTTGGGCTACTTGAATATGTGCGAAGTGTTTCTGCTTGTCTTGTATCAATTTTGCTGTTTTGGTATGGTTTACGGGATAACTCCATATGTTGCTCCAGAATATTGATACTTCTTCTTTGCTAGGTGGTATGATTGTTCCCTTTTCAGTTGGTGTGATGTTATGGTAGAAACTTTTCTCAACCAGTCACAAATTTCATTTAGCCAATAACTCAGATATTCCTCCTTCTTTTGTTAATTGGCAATGTTGTCATTGGGTGTCATTCATTTATTTGTTCCCGCTATCTAGCTGATTAAGAGGATTTGTAAGCAGAATGCTAGTCCTTTAATGAATGCTAGATATATTTCTCTCTCAAATTGTGCGCGGAAGTTGGCAATTACACAAAATAAATAACAACCAGAATGTTAACTCTCCTCAACCGACCGTTTGAGTCCCGTGACCTTCGGGCCCGTCTATGTTGAAAATCTATTTTGAAACTGCTCAGTGCAGTAGAGATGGAAAGGTCCGAGATTTTAAAGGACTCCAATCCAGCTATATATCTAGTTCTATGGCTCCTTTTCTTTAAGATTGAAGTTATCATATTTCATTCTACCAATTTTATTGTAGGATTTAATTCTTTAAAGTAATTCAAACAATTACTCAAATAATATTATAACACAGTAATTGAAATAATATGCGGTGCGTTGTAGTTTATAATAATTCGAGGTCACGGGTTGTCGCCATCAACCGCAAAGAAATAAGACAAGCGTTAACCTCCTGGTTGTTATTTATTTTGTGGCAATTAAACGGAACACCCGATATGAAAGTATTACCAGGCCCGGATCCAATAAGTGCGGGGCCCTCTATTTTTTTTAGTTTTTGTTTTGGCTGAGCAGCTAACAAAAATAATTATGTTTGTGCTGTTATCGAGTTTATATGTAAAACAAAACAAATCGATTTTTCAATTCAACAAACTAGGAAATTGCATAAACTCTTTGTAAGTTTGCATAATTTATTACTTTATTTCTGTTAGGTATTTTTTCTCAATAGTATTTTAAAGTGTTTTGCCTTATTACCTTTTGCACTTAATATAAAGACATATATCATAGCTAACCACAGGCATAGCTAGAATAGGGCAGGATGGGACACTTGCCGCCCTCTAGTTCATGCACCAAACCAAACATTTATGTATTCAACTGGGGGACCAATCATTTTCTTTCCAGCTTTAAAATTCATTCTTTCCTTGAAATATTTTTTCGAAATTTCGATTTTTTTTTCAAATTTCGTATTTTTTTACAAAATTTGTCTTCTTTTAAAATTGTGCATTTATTCATAAAATTCAACTTCTTTCATCAAACATGACTATCAAAATTTTAAATTTTTATTTAAAAGTTCGTGTTTTTCTTTCGAAATTTCGCTATTTCGACTTTTTTCTGAAAATTTCGATTTTTTTTAATTCCGCAAATTTCAGCTTGTTTATTGAAATTTGCATTTTCCTCGAACTTTGGTCGATCATCGGATAAGAAGAGTCTATTTTTCTGAAATTTAAAAATTTTTTTTAAAAATATTCTGGAAGTTTCAATTTGTTTGTCAAAATTTCCACTTTTGAACATTAGACATTTTCTGATGCCACATGGGGCAAGGTAGGATGCCTGTCTTCCTCTGAGTCGAGCAATTAAGAGAAAATAAATATTTACCTACGAAATTCCATTTTTTTCTTAAAATTTTGTTTTTTTATCAACTTTGCTTTTTTCTCGCAATTTTGATAAAATCTGAACCTTTCTGAAAAATTTTAAATTTTGACTAAGAGGTTAAACGCTTTCTAGTTATTTTTGAAAATTTAGAATTTGATTTTTTGGAAATTTCGACTGGTTTCTTTTTCATGAAATTTTGAATCTTATCTCAATATCCGATTCTAATGCACAGATTAATGGGCTTAAACATTTATTAGATTCGAAATTTGGAAATTAAAGACCGGTTTCGATCTTGTTAGATCACGTCGGTTTGGTATATCCAACTCGAATGCTAACAAATGTTCCAACAAGTAAGTACTAAAGCTTGTGACTCTTAGACTACCGCCACCTATTGATCCATAGAGAAAACTGTGGCCATCGCTAACAATGTCCTATGCAAGTAACACACAACGTAGATTGCAAATTCATGCAGCCCTCCAGGAGTGTATAGTGAATCATAGGTAGCTGAACTATTAACAGTTGAAACACTGCCACGTAGCGAAGCGGTTGCTCCCTAGGAAAGTCCCAGAAGACAAGGATTCTAATGCACAGACTAATGGGTTTAAACATTTATTAGATTCGAAGTTTGGAAATCAAAGACCGTTTTCGACTGTTGGTAGTTCAGCTACCTATGATTCACTATGCACGCCTGAAGGGCTGCAGGAATTTGCAATCTAGGTTGTATTCTACTTGCATAGGACATTGTTGCCGATGGCCATAGTTTTTTCTATGGACCAATAGGAGGCGGTAGTCTGAGAGTCACTCGCTTGACTTTCGCTGATTGTTTAGTACTTACTTGTCGGAACATTTCTTAGCATTCGAGTTGGTTATACCAAACTGACTATCAAAAACTGGTCTTTGGTTTCCAAACTTCGAATCTAATAAATGTTTAAACATATTGGTCTGTGCATCAGAATCCTTATCTTCTGGGAACTTTCCTAGAGAGCAACCGCTTCGCTAGATGGCAGTGTTTCAACTGTTGGTAGTTCAGCTACCTATGATCCACTATACACACTTGGAGGGCTGCATGAATTTGCAATCTATGTTATATTATACTTGCATCCTATATATATATATATATATATATATATCCTATATTAAATGTTTTCTTGGCAAAATTCGTCTTTTTTCTCAAAATTTGTACTTTTTCTCTTAAAATAGTCTCTTTTCTCAAATTTTCCTTTTCCTCAGAATTTGACCCTTTCGAAATTTCGATTTTATTGTCAAAATCCTACTTTTTGAATTTTTATTTTAAAAATCGTTTATATATTTTAAAATTTTGCAACTTTTTTTTAATATTTGCTTTTTCAACAAATTTCCACATTTATCTTATAATGTGATGTTTTATGGTTTTGAAAATTGTTTATTTCTAAATGAGATCGGAACGCTAATAAAAATGTTGAGAAAAATATTTTTGAAAATTTAGAGAGAAAGATTTATTATAAATTTAACGTCTCTACTGACTTTTAAATCTTGAGAACAATGTTTTTTGAAATTGTGATTTCTTTTCTCAAAGTTCGACTTTTTTACAAAATAAGATCATTAACAATTTTAACTATTCTCAAATTTTGGACATTTTTCAAGCTGTTGTCAAAGGTTCAGTTTTTATTTTTATTATGATTTACTGAAAACACCGACTTTTCCAACTTTTTTTCCTCGAAACGCGTATTTTTGGAAATAACTTTTTTATTTTTGAAATTCCAATACCGATTTTAAAATTGAATTTTCTCTTGGAAAGTTAAAATATTTTCTAGAAAGTGCGATATTTTTCTCGTAATTTCTCTGAAGTGTACGTATTTTTGAAAAATCGTGAATTTTTTTGAAGTCCGTTTTGTTAATTATCTGTTTTCTTTATTTTTTAAAATTTGATTTTCAGTGGTTTTAGTTTATTGTTCGAAATTTATCATATTCTGCCAATTTGGACTTTTATCTGAAAACTCGATATATTCTGTTTCTGGATATTTCCATTTAAAATTGAATTCTTTTTGAAAATTTCGACTTTTTCACAAAATTTGTTTATATTTTTAAAATTGGAACAAAATTTTAATCGAAATCTAAGTCTCAGAACAATACTTTTAGAAAATTTTTAGAAAAGGATTTCTTGTAAATATCAAGAATATTTTAACATTTAAATAAAATAAAAATTCTGAGAGAAATTTTTTGAAAGTTCCATTATTCTTTTATTTATATTTGACTTGTTATGGATATTGCCACATTTTTCAAAAGAATCGACCTTTTTTTTTGAAACTTTCACTCCTTTAAAATTTTCATATTCCTTTTAAGTTTTTTGAAAGATTTCGAATTTAAATCTGAAAATTCGATCTCCTTAGTTCGTGTAGTTTTCAAGTGAAAATATATGTACATTGTTACTCAGCAGGAAGGTTTTCTTTTTTTTTATCCATGAATTATTTGGACTGATTGTTGCTTCCCCTTAAAATAAATCCTGCCTACGCCCATCTAGCTAACTATTAACGGACCATTGCATAACCTAAATCTCTGGATATAGAAACCTAAGCTTGGTTAGTAGATTCAAATAATGACTGCACCAGGAAATGGGCAATGCTTAACATGGAAAGTTTTTCTTAAGAAAATCCAGGAAGTAAAATGTTAACATTTTCTATGAGAAAAACAGTTATTTAATTCCACGCGGACGAAGTCGCGGGTGGCAGCTAGTATTATAATAAATCTTATCCGTCAATGTGAACTTAAATATATGTATTTTCAATTATTCGAATAATTTATAATTTAACCTTTATCGTCAAAAGCAATTTGCTTTAAATTTCGAAATATAATTTTGTTAATTTTGGTGGTGATGTGGGGCCCTTTCAAGTGCACCCCAATCGCCTTATATCCGTGCTGAGGAGTATTATATTATGTTTAAAACTCGAAATTACGTTTTTGACCTTGTTTCTCAAAAATTCCACCTTAATCCCTAAGTTTTCTAAAATTGTAGAATTTTTCAAAATAAATCGAAATTTAGGAAGAACTGAGATTTCTACTAGAGAGAATTTTTAAAATATATCAACAATTTAAAAATATTCAGCATTTTAATAAACAATCAATATTTTGAAATAAAATAAAAAATTTGGAAAAATCGAAATTTTGGAAAAAGTGAATATTTTAAAAGTAGAACTTTTCAAAAATGCCAACAATTGTAAAAAACCCATAAAACTGATGCAGAATTTTGAAAGAAGTTGACATTTTGATAAAGAATCGAAATTTTTAATACAAAATAAAGATTTTGAAAGAAAAAGCCAAAATGTAAAAAATTAAAAATTTTGCACAACATTAAAATTTTGTACAAATTAAAAATTTTAAACAAATAACAAATTTCGAAATGTTAAAGTTTTACAATTTTGTTAGTTACACTTTAAGAGAAAAAATAAAATTTGAAATGAATCAATATTTTCAAAAAAGTCAAAATTAAAAACAAAATTGATATATCCAAATAAAAACAAACCAAAAAAGTGTTTAAAAAAACCTATAATTTTCGGAAAGACTCAAAATTTTTGATAAAAATGGAAATTTTGAAAAGTCATTTTTTTTCAGTATGTCTAAACCTACAACTGTTTTTACAACAATTCATAAAAAAGTCAAAATTAGAAAAATTGGAAATTTTGGAATTTAACAAAGTTGAAATATATAGAAAGTTGGAATTTTCAAAAAAAAATATAGATAATTGAATTCTTCAGAAAGGATACATGATATGCTTCTTCCGGGATTGGACCGTATCAAAGAACTACTAAAAGTGTTCGACCTTTCGCCCACCATCGTAGGGGGCTTCTTCAGGAACAAAGAAACAATAAATAAAAAAATAAAATACAAGGAAATATACAAAAATGAAAAATGAAAAAGCTAATTTCAAAACATCAGAGCACCGTAACTCAGTATGTCTACCATACCAGATGCGAAACCCTTCTTATTTTTTCATTTATTGTTTCTTTATTCCTGAAGAAGCCACCTACGATGATGGGCGTAACGTCGAACAGTTTTAGTAGTTCTTTGACACGATCCAATCCCGGAAGAAGTATATGATCTACAGGGTTTGCCTTATTAAATGGACCCCCCTTTATTATCGTTATCACGGTCTATTTTGAAGATTTAAAAATGCAATCCTACATAGTTTTTCCTGAATTATTTAATTTTTCTATAAAAAATGTATTTCAGTGTGTGTATACAGGGTGAATCAGCATGAAGTCTGGTTTTTCGTATAGAACACCCTATATATATATATATATATATATATATATATATATATATACCCTATATATTTTTATATATTTGGATTCTGCCGTTTTTTCAGAATCCAAATATATATAATTGTCATATACTCCATTGACAAATAGGCGATTTATTTGCGATTAAAGCCTACTTTTACAGATCCTGTTTTAATGAAAACCTTTGGATTTTACTGGATGGTTTTGAAAAATAAATTGACTAACGCCTGTCAGACTAATCGCCTAACATATTTTTTACTTCTGATTAATTAATTATTAATTGAGAGACAGTTGTTATTAGAAATTTATCTTTCCTGAGAAAATGAGGTGATATGACGATATTATAAATATTACAACTTTCTTAAAAGATGGTTTCCATGTAGAGAAGGACCTAAAATGCGATAAAATGTGACATAATTTAAATTTTTGTATTTATTTAGTTATTGTTAATAACAGTTACTAAGTTTATGATAGTTGTTATTTATTACACTGAATTGTTCCTATTGCTGTTGCAAATAAATCTCCTATTTGTTAATGAAATATAAAGCTTTTATATATATTTGGATTCTGGAAAACTAGCAGAATTCAAATATGTAAAAATATATAGAGTGTTCCATAAGAAAAACCAAACTTAATATTGATTCACCCTGTATACATACACCAAAATATCTTTTTAATAGAGAATTTAAAAAATTTAGGTAACACTCTGCATAGCTGCATTTTAAAATATTCCCAAATGTCAAGTATAGAGAAAATAAAGGGGGGTCCATTTAATAAGACTAACCCTGTACTGACTCTAGCCGTGGAAGCCTTCGTTATCATCTTCAGAAAGGAGTTAAATAAAATTTTAAAAATGTCATAATTTAAAAAAAAACAGTTTTTCAGAAAAAATTTTAAATTTTGAAAAAAGTCGAAATTTTGAAATAAGTGGAATTTAAAAAATAGGACAAGATTCTAAGAACATGGAAATTTTGTAAGAGGGGAAAATTTTTAAATGCCAAAGTTTCATAAGAATTTGAAATTTTCAAAAAATCGATTTTCAAAACGGAATCGAAATTTTGACAAAAAAACCAAAATCTAAAAATAATTTTTTTAAAAATCCGATCGCGTTTTCCAGTGCTATTAGCGGCCATTTTAAAAAGAAAAAAAATTGAACTAAGGAGACGAATTTGCGAAAGAAGCAGCTGAAGAAAGTTTAAAAAAAGAAATGTCCATAGAAAGTCATGTTTTAAGCAAAAAGAGTTAAATTTTGAGAAGAAAGTTGAACTTTACTAAACATTACAAAGTTTGAGAAAACAAGTAGAAAAGAAAACGATGAATTTCGAGGAAAAATTCGAAATGTGCAGAAATATTTTGGGATCAAAAAGAGAAAGAGGCGAATCTTGAGAAACGAGTCTAAATGTTCAAGGGATTGTATTAGAAATAAAGGCGAATTTGTGAGGAAAACTGGATTTTGAGAAAAATGGGTAAAGAAAGAGAAAAATTAAAGTTCTTTAAGAACAATCAAATAAAATACAAAATTGCTAAACAATCGCGAGAATGCAAAGTTGAATTTGAAAAAAGCAAGTGGAAATTTTATTTTATTAAAATAATTTCAAGAAAACGGGGGAATTTCTGCAAACAAATTGGACCTCTTAGAAAATGGAAACTTAAAAATCCAGCAATTTTAGAAAAAGACGAATTTTCTTAAGAATAATTAAATAAAATACAATTTTCAATATAGTTGAAAAAGACTGAGGCGAATCATATCAAAATAAAAAATCCGTTGATATTTTGAATATCGCGTTGACACACGTGTCGCAAATGCCATTCGTTTGCATTCCGCGTCAACGCGATATTCAAAATATTAACGGATCTCTTATTTTGATCCGATTCGCCTCGGTCTACCCTACTGAATAAACTTTGCAATTGAAAATAATTTTGAAGTATGACGCCAACTAAAAGAAAATGTCGGGACCCACTGAATTTCGTCAAAGTAGTTGTCATTGAAATATGTGGACATTACCTGTCTTTAAAAATGAAGTTATTATTAAAACATTCTGCAAGCTTTGTAATGTTTCAGCCAACAGCATATTTAAAGGAGTTTTTCGTGCCCTAGTAAGCATTAAGATTTATTTTAGTCTTTTACAAGAGAGCAAATGCAAGTAGAATGCAACTTAGACTACAAATTCATGCAGCCGTCCAGGTGTGTATACTGAATCTTAGGTAGCTGAATTACCAATAGTTGAAACACTGCCACCTAGCGAAGCGGTTGCTCTCTAGGAAAAAGTTCCCAGAAGACAAGGATTCTAATGCACAGACCAGTAGGTTTGAACATTTTTTAGATTCGAAATTTGGAAACCAAAATGAAGTTTGGTTTCCAAATTTCAAATCTAGTAAATGTTCAAACCTATTGGCCTGTGCATTAGAAGAGAGCAAATATTAAAATGATACATCTGACGGTATACAGATAAGGAAAGTGGTTAACCGTGCATGTAGAACACTAAGGAAAATCCCTTCCTAAATTCTCGTATGTCTGCAGGTCGTCTTAACCATACAGATAAGGAATAATTTTCATTGTCCATATAAAACGCTAAAGCTAGGGTTTCCTACAGAACGGTAACGTAAAAGAGCGACCGTAATGTTACGTCGAGTGACGTCACCAAAAACCGTGCACGTGCTTCTAATAGGCAGTGTTTTCCTACAGAACGTTAGGGGCTACCGCTGCGAAAAAGTACGTCGACCCCCCTTTTCGAAGCGACCGCTGTGTACGGTGAGGATACTGCAAGCACGATTTAATACGTTACGTTGCCATTTTACGTTGGAATGTAGCTACTATGATTTATTTAACTTTTTTATTATTATGCGCATATGCAGGATGTTTTTTATAATATTATATCTCCCTTTTATATTATTTAATTTTTATGAAATAAAAAGTTTGAAAATACCAAATGACATAGAATTTGTTCTTCAATATGATGAAAAATTTCCGTACTTTTCGAAACAATTTTAAAATTTTATAGACATAATCTTTAAACTAGAAGACTAAGAACATATTTAATTAGGTATATGTCAGCTTATAAATTGACATCTTTAGAGTTTTTATTCGTGTTTATTGCAACATTACATTCTGAAGAATTTTTTGTTGAAAATTTTGTCAATACCTCAGTCTTCTCTAGGAATTTCAATGTAATGTAAACCATATTTAGAAATAATTACCATAGCAATAGTCCCTTGGCCTGCGGGGATTCTGATGGTTGTAAACAAGCAATTATGGGTATAAGAACAAATCTGTTATGAATCATTAGAGGTTATCAATTTTAGAAAGAAATTTTGTCTTGCAAAACAACATACTTTATACGTTCATGAGACAGATTTTTAGTTTTCAGCTACGTTGCCAATTAAAGAAACATCATGACCAAAAATGATTTTTGCCGATCAAAAAACCTCTAAATACCCCTAAGCTGATATAGTTTGTGACTACTAAAAAAATTATAGAAAATTAGAACAATACAGCTCGAATCGTGACAATTTTACAGCCCTAGTCTCGGCCGACGTACTCTACTGCAACACTTTTTTACTTTACATCAATGTTCACCGTCAAGGCGACCGTTCTGTCCTCGACCGCTGCGTGGCATAAAGCGGCGGTCAAATAACGGCCGTTCTTTTACGTTGCCGTTTGGTAGGAAACCCTAGCTTAAGAATTGTCCCTTCCATAGTTTTCTACGGCCGCTGAACGCAGCATGCTCGTATCTTCCAGTTTAGATGTTAGAAAAAACTCGTCGAGAGTTTTACAACAGACTGGAATATTGTTTAGCACAGTCTGGCGGCCTATTTGAAATCCTTATATTGTAATGTTTAAAAAGTTATTATGTTTTATTCGTCATTAGAATTATTATTTATTTTGTTTAAGAAATCTTGTTTATTTATTCTGATTATCAAAGAATGTCAGTTTTATTTTTCCTCAGACGTTAATTAAATCAAGGGACTAAAAGAACAAACAGCATCTTAATTTTAATAAAATTGTTGCCTTCCAGTAGTAATCCCTTAATAAAACACGTTAAAAGCTATGATGTATTACTGAAATCTCTACCAGAACTGATCGCTGCGCTCTGCGTTGAATTGTTTACACCGGTGTAGGAGAATACAAGGCGCCGCCCATCTATCCCACTATTAGCTCTCAATGTTAAATCTCTCATTAACATTCTCCCTATGGACAGTGTTTGGCTTTCCTGATGTGTATATGTAATACTTCCAGCTCCCCAGTCTCATCGTGAGCTTACTCTGTGAAAATCCAACAAGGCCAGTAGTGCTGGCAGCGAAATAAAAAACAAAATTTTAATTGGTGACACTTCGATGTTTACGTGCATATCTGATTTTAAACGTATGTGCACTGCAACTCAGCCACGCCGCAAAAATCTGAAACGACAGAGAAGTATTTCTCATGTAAGAAGGGGAGCTGGTCATATAGGAATATTAAATATATGGTGTGAACGTATTCCCCTACTTTGCCGGAGTAAGCTAGTTTCTTTATTTAATTTGTTTACCAATGAATACCAGCTATTGCTTAGGCTCAGAAAGTACAAAACGGTGATTAAATCATTGGACTAAAAGACCATGCAAATCGTGATAACATTGTTATGTGCTAGCACCAGTAACAGCATATCTAAAAGTGATGATTTAGTACTGAAATTTCCACTGGCACTGATTATTGGTGCGAAAAAACTCTTGTCAATATCTTTCCGCTCACCCTTCAATTGGGTGGTCAGTGAAGGAGCATGCAAGGCCCGCCCGTCTATCCCACCGTTACGCTCTTAATATAAATCTTCCATTAAATTTCTCCTTATGGACAGTGTTCAATTTTCCTGATCTGTAGACTATATGTATAAACCTGAAAAAGTTAGAAACGTAGTCTCATGTTTTACAATTAACAGTTACAAAACGTTAAAAAATAAACCCATATTATAAATACAAGATAACTTGTAAATTTATAAAAAATTCTAATTCTAAATTATTATTAGATTATTAGAAGTAGCATGCGACAATTTGAATAACGTATTTCTCATCTCCATTAAAATTAATTCACGTGTTCCATGCTTTTGATTATCATCGTTTAGATATGAAGTTCTAAAAAAAGCCAGGGCGATGAGAGAGAATATTTTTATGTGTATTAACGAAATGAACCAAAGCACGCGAATTTTTAAGTACCTTAAATTCATCCAGACCAATTTACGTCGATAAGGAACATTAATTAGAGATTTTTAAGCACGAAATGATGCGCTTATATTAATTAATTATTGCTTCGTATGTTATGGAGTATAAATACCCCAGAGGTATAATTAGCAATCGGCGAAGTAATTAGTGCTGGGATCCTCGCCGAGTGCAGCGCCCAGTGCGCAAATGTAGGGGAAAGTAGGCGAGGTTAGTTGTGGGACCTGCGCACCCATTGGCCGCGTGGAAACATGGCAGGCGTTGCTGTCAATCACGAGGTAGGTGGGGGTTTGTGGAAGAACAACCAGCAACGTTCATCGGCAGTGTGGAGAGTCACAACATAGTGAGTCGCTCGACTGTGCGGTAAAGGTGTTGTGATAGTGTTCAAGTGAAAGCCAGCAAGCTGTTCTCGCCGACGGAAGACATGTTGACGATGGAATCGGACCTCAAAGGAGGTAGCTTGCACGCGACGATGCCTCCGCACCACAGTTTACAGTCCTACGGTTCTTTGAGCGCCCTGGGGCAGGGACCGATGCAGCATCTGGGACAGCATCCCCATCAGTTGCATCATCAGCCGCAGCCTCCGCAAATTCACCATCAGCACCAAGCTCAAAATCACCATCAGGCGCATCAACCTACGGCACAGCACCAGTCGCAGCAACCTCCTTCACATAACAATAACAACAACAATAATAGTAGTAAGGCGCAAAATATGGAAAGGGTGAAGAGGCCGATGAACGCGTTTATGGTTTGGTCGCGAGGGCAAAGAAGAAAGATGGCACAGGAAAACCCCAAAATGCATAATTCGGAGATTTCAAAGAGGTTAGGTGCTGAGTGGAAACTGTTGAGTGAAACCGAAAAACGACCTTTCATCGATGAAGCTAAGAGGTTACGTGCAGTTCATATGAAAGAGCACCCAGATTACAAATACCGGCCTCGAAGGAAAACAAAAACGTTGCTCAAGAAGGACAAATATCCGTTAGGGACCTCCAGCTTATTACCATCGGGGGACCCGACCAGATCGACTGCTTCTGCTGTCCAGCAAGTGACGGCGAGGGATATGTACCAGATGCCTAATGGGTATATGCCAAACGGCTACATGATGCACGATCCGACCGCTTATCAACAACAATATGGTAGTGCCAATTACGCGAGGTACGACATGGGGCAGATGCAACATAGTGCTTACATGAACGGTGGTTACGGACCCTACGGTACCGCGACGGTTCCCAACAGCGCGGGTTCACCATACGGCATGCAACAAGCCGGATCTTCGCATAGTCCCTCAGGTTCTAGTATAAAATCGGAACCAGTATCACCATCGTCAGGGCTGCATACGCCAACACCGGGTGGTGTCAAAAGAGAGTACGGGAACCAACAACAACAAGGCGACCTGAGGCAAATGATCTCCATGTACCTACCAACGGACGGTACACAACACATGCAACAGTATAGTGCTTCGCCGGACACGTTGGGCCCAGGGCCCTTGGCGCCGCTCGCGCACATGTGAGAGCCGCTTTTCGCGGCTCCCGATCTGGACGTGCCGCATCTGTGAACTTGTGTATATATGTACTTTAGAAGTTTTCGACAATTTCTTGGTTCCTTCAACCAAACAGTATTCGAGTTTTATCGTAAGAAGACAGCGACTCATCAAGTAAGTGTTGTGGCTTTAGCGATAATTTTTTATACTGTATACTTAGTACAAATTTCGTATTTTTAACGATATGGTTAGCTGAAGCTGCGGCGACGGCGGCCTTTTTGCGGCCGGTGCCGCCGCGGCGCCCATTGCTACAACCACAAAACTTTGTATTCAATTGCTGTTTCTTGCCTATTATTTTACGATTTTTATATATTCGTGTATATATAGACCATTTCGCGTTTGTAACATATTATGTTATTCATTTTGGTACACTTTGAAATGCAAAAATAAGGGTTGATCTTTTTCAAAAAAAGTGTTTATATCCAAAGTACAAAAAAAAATGTAAGGTTTAAGATCTTAACAGTCTTATTTTAATTTGAACAAAAGACTCGATCATTTGCTTCTGACCATAAGCTAATTTTTATCAGATTAATGAATTTCTGGTTTTAGTGACTGAAAATCAGAAATTTAATCTTCCTGATTTAGTTGTATACTATGACCCAAATATAAATACTGATTATTGTGATGAGTATATTACTGAGCCACTAATTTCATTAAGGTATACTCTTGTTTAAGCACAGGATGTATGCAATAGATTGCAGTGTGGTCCTGGGAAACTTTGCACTAATCGTACTTCAAGTTCAGTGAACGAATCAGTTTTATTACATGACTATTTTTTATTAATAGGTCTTGATTTATTAAAGAAATCTGTGACTTATCCCATTATCTTCCCTTTTTTTCACTGAAATTTAATATTTGCATTTTAAAAAAATATTTCAGTTGTTTAATTAAATTAAAATTATTGGCAATATTATTCGAAAATTGGGTGGTAAAATAGTTGTTTAATACTTCTGTAGTGTTAATTATTTCGTGTCAGTATCGAATCTAAATGAAAACGTACGATGTTATTTACGTGTTAGCCTCAGCCCTGTTTCTTGAGTAACCCAATTATTATCATTGATTCTGTATCATGCTTAATTTGAAATACAAATCTGAAACCAACAAAGATTAAAAAACACAACAAAAGTTGCTCGATAGCCAAGCTATCATCTTCAATATCGAAATGCGTTAGAGCAACCTTTGTTGTGTTTTTTTAATCTTTCTTGGTTTCAGGGGACAAGATTTGTATTTCAATTTTGAAGATAACCAAGGACCAGTCCATTCCACCAAAATTGTGCAACTTTGTGATTAATAACATTTTCCAGTTATTATAAGTTGGATTATTTCTTATGAACGGTACTCATTTTAAATATTATTTAGAAAGGAAATAGGAACAAATTTATGAAGACTGACGATTTTATTAAAAATCGTCAACTTAATAAAAACATTCGTCTTGATAAACGTTAACCATTTTCGAGGTACAAGATAGATTGAAGTTGATGTATTATCAATAAGATGAGGTTTTGCAATCAATATGTTTTTTCAAAAATTGTTAGTTAGCAATAAGAATTTTTTAATCTAACAAAGCTAATTATAATACTTTAAAAATTATTATTTTTTTATTATATGGTAGTAGTCTGATTTATGGTACCACATTACATTAATGCTGGCCTAATACAATAATTTTATTTTAACTTATTTTTACAAATATTAAAAATTTCTTATTTCATTCAAATATTCATAACTGGAAAATATGACTTATCAGGCAAAGAGATTATTATTTTATTCTATCCAAAAGCTCCAATATTCTAACTTCATAGTTTATTATGCCGTGGTTGGTTGCTTTTTAAAATTTATTTAATTTTGCAATAAAATACATGCAACTGTAATTTATAACTTTTATTAATTAAAGTTTCGATTGCTACTAGTCAGAATTAGTTGCTTCTTCACATTTAATTAATTTTTTGAATAAAATGCTTTCAAATGTCATTTCTAACTTTTTTAAAATTATTTAATGATTATTGCTAGTCAGGGAAACAGAGAAGCAAAAAACCACAATTCGAAATTACAAGTCATCAAACTTAATCATCTCAAACTATGGATCCTCAGAGGCAGAATTTGAGATTGGTTTCCGATAACATATTTCAAATTTCGTTCCATTTCTGAAGAGTACTGTTTGTTAACACTCAATTTTGTATCAATTGAAAGAAAACGTAAATATTTGGTCACGGTTTTTTTGTTAGATCTTAACTTTCAAATAATCCTTCTGTACGTGAGTAGATAGGCATAGTGGATTCTAAACCAAAATCCCATTGTTTTGCTTATGGAAGTCCACCGTAACATATCTTTAGTACCTCGAGTCAACTAAACAACCAACTGATACCAACTAAACAAGTTGGTTAGTTGCTTATGTACTTGTTTGGTTGACTCGAAGTTCCAAAAATATACTACAATGGACCTCCATAAGGAAAAGCATGGGATTTTGGATTAGAACCGGCTTTGCCTATCTAGTGTGCATTTGCTTGACTGTTTGAAATATCAATCAAAGTGATATCTTTCGGTTGCTTTTGTGACTTAAGGTATTTTTAAAATCTGCACACGTTAGCGTTGTAAAAATAAACAAAGTGATAATCAAAGAAATATAGGAAATCAGAATCATCTATTATTACATTCAGTGCTTCTGATTTTCTATACTTTTTGGTTTCTCACTAATTGGATCAATGTGGTACAACATAAACTTGAATGGAAGGTTCCAAATCTTGGTTTCTGGGTTGATCCCTTGTCAAATTACACTGATTTCTTGATGTTTCAACGCTGAGGACATCACTGGCATCACTATGCTGGATAGTTTGATGTCAGCTCGATTCACTCAGCACTGACTGAACAAACGTTAACAAACCAGCAGGTTCCATACAGAATCCAGTACAAAATACTTTGCCTTATGATTTGTTTGGTGTGAAATAATCTTATAACTACTTCAAAAAAAGTATATTAATGAATAAAAATCATGAAGAAGAACCATTTTATGTTCAATAATTATATACAGAAATAGAAATATCAAAAAAGTAATAAAACCGAAAATTCAAAAAAGAAGTTCTTCTTTACTATGTTGTATAAAAAAGTAAATAAATTAGAAACATCTTAATAACGAACGAAAATCACACATGAGTTCTATCTTCACTTAATGTATATATAAAAAAAAGTTAAAAAAAAATAACGAACCAAATTCAATGTATGCCTTAGTCATTAGTCGACATAATATACTGATCACGTTTAATTGTCATTTTATTTTTAATTACTTTTCTATAAAAAAAAAAACAAAACAAAATTGAATTTATCACTCAATTTTCTTAAATATTTATAGGATTTTACTTCTTGTTATGTTTAAAACTTTTCCCATTGTTTCCTTTTGTTTGACATTAAATATCGTTTTTTGTTAGTACTTTCTTCACATATACGTAACATATATCATTCAAATATTGCTAACAATTTAATAATGAAATCAGTGGCAGGAAATATACATTATGTTGATACTATCATTAAAAAAGTATACAAACTAAATCTTCATTCAAAGCTGAAGACCAATTTCGAAAGAAACCTTCCTATAACAAAGAATTTTATCCGTGGTAACATTATCTTGCCTGTATGGTGGACATAAAGATACCATGCTCAATTCACCTCAAAATTCCTTACTCAATTAATTTATCAATAATTAGCTACTGAATTTAACAAACTTTTTCAATTTTACATTTCAAAGTGTACCTTGAACATAACGATACCTGAAAAAGGTCGAGTACCAAAAATCCATGTACATACATTCAAATTTACTAATCTTAAGGTGGCCATGCGATTCTACATCATGCGTGTTGTTTTGCTTCGATCTGTTCCATACATTTACTTAATAACCGACGAAAATTTGTTCACATCGATTACGCACACGACAATACGCATTGTTTAGAAGAAAAATAGCGCCCCCACTATATTCGTGTAACATAATATTTACCGGGGTTATTTACAAAACAAACAACTCGAAGAGAACTGGTTAAATATTGTGTTACGGTCGACTTTTTTTTTTCAAACAAATCCGACACAATTTTTATATAGAGATATTGTTAGTTTGTTAATTTTTTTTTTGAACAACTGTTGGAACTTGTGATTTGTTTTGGAAAAATCCATATCTGTGATGGGCCCTAAAATTTTACAATATCACAGCTTTGTATATATAAATTTAAGTTTTCTTTTGAATGTACAGTGTGTTTACATTTATTAGTCAATGGAACGAAAATGTGAATATATGAAATTGACAAGTTTTCTGGTGTTTCATTTGGTTATTCCCATTTGGTGAAAATGTATGCAGATAAAATGACTGCTGTTTGCATAAGTTAATTAAACAAGGTGTTATACTAGTGCCAAAAATATGTGGTTGTTAGGTCATCAGGATCTTAATTTTAACAACGTAAGTATTCGCAATTGTTTTTTAAAAGTATAAACTAATAAAAAGTTTGGTGCTTTTTCAACAGATTTTAACATTGTGTTTGTGATTAGATTTTGTGCATTGAATCTTAACAAAATTTGATTATTAACAATTAAATTTACAAATCCGATCAAGTTGTTTTTCTAAATATTTCTGCAAAATATCACAAACAGTTACCTATTCGGGATGTAACGAATGTTGGCTTTCCCAGTGTTGTTTCACTAGCACTTGGAGAATTTTGTGAGAAAACCCACAATTTTCAGAATAAAAATATTTCTCTTACAATGTTTATTTTCATTTAAATTTTGACATAATCTCGTAATTTACAAAAAATATTTTTCTCTAAATTTCGTTAAATTATTATTCTCAAAATTTATACATTTTTATTAAAATTTTAATCCAATTTTAAAAAAATAAACGAATTATGAGAAAAAGCCGAATTTGTTAAAAAGCTCAATTTTAAGTACAAATTTAGTCAAAACTTCGAGAATAAAACGGATTTTAAAAAACATGTTGAAATGTCCAGTCTGTCAAAGTTTCAAAAAACACTGAAATTTTTATAACATATTTAAAATCTTGTGTATAAAGTCGTAATTTAGAAAAAGACGAATTATAATTAAAAAAATCGAGTTTTGGTATAAAGTCGGAATTTTCAGGAAATCAAATTTAATATAAAAACCCGATTTTTTAAAAAAACTAGCTCAAAAAAATCTAAATTTCGAGGAAAAGACGATTTTCGAAATCAATATCAAAAAAAACCTAAACAAATTTTTTTAAAAATTTCTAAATTTTGGGAAAAAGATCGACATTTTGAGAAAAGGATGGAAATTTCGAGAATAGTCGAAATTTAGAAAAAGTCTAAATTTCCCAGAAAAAGTCAAATGTCGAAATTTCGAATAGAGGGCTAATTTTGGGGAAAATTTCAGAAAAAAGTCAAAATGCCAAGAAAAGTCGACATTTCTTGACTGAATATTTATTTTTTAATCCTGCCCCACTGTGGCATCAGAAAATATCCACTATTGAGATAGACGGCAAAATTTTGAGAAACAAGTTGGAATTTTAAATTTCTGGAATTTTAGCCTCTACAAAAATTCAAAGTTTTTAAAAAATATTTTTTTAACTTTCTATCCATATAAATATTATTCTAAAGATTTTTACTTTTTCATCAAAAAATCTACCATTTTTCGAGAAAAAGGCAAAGTTTGATAAAGAAGTCGAAATCTCCAGAAAAATGAAATTGAAATAAAAAGTTGAAATTTTTAAAAAAGTAGAATTTTGAGAAATAACGAAACTTTAGAAAACAAAATGACAAATTTTGAGGTGAAAATTCGAAATTTTAAGAAAGTCGCAATTTGATATAAGCAGTCGAATTTTAGAATTCGAAATTTCTAAAGAAGAAGAGAAATATTGTGAAAAAATGCGAATTTTAAGAAAAGAGTCGAAATTTCGAAAAAATATCGAAATCTCAAGGAAAGGACCAATTTTAAAAAAAAATATATAAATTTCTGGAAAAGACTCCCTTAGTTGGGAACATAAATTTTCTGTTGGGTGTATGAACCAGTGGGGAGCAAGCGTCCCACCTTGCCATATTGCAGGTAGCTAATAGGAAAAGAAAGCAAGGGAATTTAAAAATACTTTTTATAAGGTGGGACTAGAGGATTTGATCCCGGAATTCTGAATTACGGGATCCCGGGATCCCCACCGCTTTTTAATCCCGAAATTTTCGGGATTAAGTTTTTTTGATCCCGGGATTTTCGAAATTGACATCATTTTTAAAAAGTTGTGAAGTAGACTGCATCTATCGAAGCGCTCAATGTCAATGTTTTCAACAATACTTGTCTATCATTTTAATATAAAATGGAAGAAGTTTTCTTCCAAACAAGTAGCACTGCTCTGGGATTGGTATGCTTGTTTCAAATAAAAATCTTGCATTTCAGAAGATTTGAGAATGAGGCACCGGACGCGTTGTTATTTCTCAGATTAAGGGGGCCATAGGGGGCGAGACGAGTCATATGCTTCCTGGCGTCACAACGTTCCGACTTTTTTTTGTTTGAAGAATTTCACCTTTTTAAAAGTTTTGAGTATTTTCTAAAATGTCGTCTTTCTTGAAAATGTAGACCTTTTAAAACTTTGGATTTCAATTTCGATATTTTTTTGAAAAATTCAACTTTTAAAAAATTTGACATTTTCTAATATTTTCGACATTTTTTCTGAAAATTTCTTTATTTTTCTGCTTTAATATTTTTATCGAAATTTAAACCTTTTGTGAATACAAAAAATTTATTTTTTTCAAAATTTCAATACTTTCCTAAAACTTTTGAAAAAAGTAAATATATCAGAGAATCGAGATTCAGAAATTTGTGAATACAAACTCTTTCGAAAAAATGTACTTTTTTCTAAATTTCGATACTTTTCCAAAAATTATGAAAAAAGTAAATATATTACAGAATCGAGATTCAGAAAAAGTTTAAATTTCAAGAAAATGGTCGACACTTTTCTAAAAATTTTGACTTATTTGAAAAAAATGTTGACTAAGGATTTGACTTTTTTTGAAAATTTTGATTTTTCCAAGTGTTGATTTTTTCGAAAATTTAGGCCTTTTTTGAAATATTGAATTTTTTAAAGGTTTTGTTATATTTTCAAATTTTTTGCTGTTTGAAAATTCTCATCTTATTCGAAAATGTCAAGTTTTTGTAAGCTAGACTTTTTCCAAAATTTGTATTTTTTGAAGTTTTAAAACTTTTGCAAAATTTCGCTTTTTTTATCAATAAAAAATATTTTGAAAATTTCTATATTTTTTAAATTATAAAAAAAATTTTGTTATTCTTAAAACTTTTGACTGTTAATTTTCAATATTTTGAATTTTTCACACAACATTTTCTTCTATAGTTTCTTCAAAATGCCATGTTTTTCGGAGAATTTCAATGTTTTTTTTTGAATCGGGGAAATTTTTTTATTTCAAATTTTTTTAAATTATCGGCTATTTGAGTTTTTTTTTAATTTCTTTTTTGAAAGTTTTTGAAAATGTCGACAATTTGATTTGAAAATGTTGACTTTATTTGGAAATTTCAAAACTGTTTTAAAATTTCCATTTTTTTTAACTTTCCAATTAAAATTTTCGATTTTATAAAAAATGTTCTATTTTTTCAAAATTTCAACCATCCAAAATTTTGATCTTTTTAAAAATTTTAACTTTAAAATTTGAACCAGTTTTTGAACTTTTCTAGTAATTTTCTTCAATATGAAGACTTTCAAAAAAATTCTTTTTACTTTAAAAATTTGACGAAACATTTTTCAATTTTTTAATATCTTGAATTTTTTTCAAAATCTTGACCATTTTTGAAATTTTATTGCACTAGACTCAAGGATCTTAACGTTTTTGAAAATTACAAATTTAAAAAAAAAATTCTTCAATTGTTCAAATTTTTAAAATGTCAATTTCTTCAAAGCGTTGAAATATTTTTTTAGAATTTCGATTACTTTTTAAAAATCTTGCGAATTTTAATTTTCTGTTACATTATTCAAAATACCGACATTTTCGAAAATTTTAACTTCTTTTTGAAAGTGCTTATTGTTTTTAAAATTTTAACCTTTTATTTGAAAATTTAGATTTGACTTTTTGTCTTTTTTAAATTTCAACTTTTTTTGAAAATTTCGTCTTGTTTTTTAAAATTTAGACTTTTTCAAGAATTCACAATATCTTTAGTTTCGAGATGAAATTCGAAGTGTAGACCATTTTTTGGAAATGTTATTTTAAAACTTGAATCATCCTAATAAATTTTCTATTTTCGTGAAAATTTGTGTTTAAAAAAATTGTTTTTTAAATAAAATTTTTTAAACCACAAAATTCGAGCTTTTTTTCAATAAATTTCGTCCACAATTTTAACTTTTCAAAATTTTGAGCATTTTTAAAAGCCTTCATATTTTCTTATAATTTTGGTTTTTCTTGAATATTTAGTCTTTCAAAAAATTCTACTTTTTTGAAGTTTACGATTATTTTTTTTAATTCAGGTTCGCTTTCAAAGCTGCAAATTGGAAAAGAGTTTCAATATTTCTAAAAACAATTTCGATTCTGATTCTTGCACTATTTTACAAATTTGTATTTTATTCAAAATCTGAAAATGTGGAAATTTTTGGGTTTTAATTTTAGAGATTGGAGAGGAAGATCTGATAAGGAAATGGAAAAACCTAACAAAAAATTGAAACTTTTCAAAAAATTGCAGGTTTTTTTTCACTAATTTTAATCTTCTGTTTTGATGCAAACCTAAAAGAGGAATTTCTAATTTTTTGAAATTTCGACTTTAAAACGAAATATCTAGGATTAAATCGAAATGTTCAGATAAAAGTCAAAAGTTCAAGAAACACATTCAAAATATTTTGAGGTGAAATCCGCAAGTTAAAATTTGGAAAGTATTTTTATAAAATTTGGATTTTATAATCAAAATTTCGAGAAGGAAATGAAAATCCTGAATTTATTAAGATAACATTTTTTGTCAAGTTAAGGTTGGTGAAATATTAAACAAATAAGATAAAAAAGCAAATTTAAATTTATAATATACGAAAACCAAACTTGGGCAGATAAGATAATTTCTAAATTAAAAAATTAATTGCAAAATATGTGACGTCGGAGTGAAGAGGCTCATACAAATTTGACCACCTGCTGCATGGACGAGGTGAACCTCAAAAAATCATAAATGAAAGGATGGCCCCTAAGTTTAAAGAGCTCTTATTGATTCTTGAAAAAGAATAACTTCAAGATAACGATTCAGTGATTTTAAGCCTGGTTAGTCTACTTCTTAAGTCTAATTAATTATATCTGCCTTTTTGTCGTAAAATAGTGTTTTGATTTGTTGATTACTTATTATTTGTAACCTTCAATACCGAAATAATCCCGGGATTGAGTAAATGTAATCTCGAAATCCCGGGATTAGAAATAAGGATCGGGATCGAATTCCCTAGGTGGGACTAGATAGATTACTAGATTAGTTATTATCCTCAAAAGTGTTGTTAGCTACGCTACCCATGGGCCCCCAACACTCATGATAAGGATCTGCCAAGGGTTGATGAACCCAAATTTAAGAAACCCTTAGCAGTTAGGTTGCATTGTTATTTCATAAATAATTTCCCGTCTTATTGCCAAATACATGCGAATATTCGTTACGTCACTATTACCTATATGCTTGGAAAATTAAAGGACGTTGCCGAAGCCGAGATATTCAATGTCATACTTATGATTTTTAACATGCAATGTATAGACGAAGAATGTTTTCGAAGAGATTTTAATTTATTGAGGACAAACCTTTCCATAAATTTTTGTAAAAAAGTAATATATTACGTAAGATAATACCATGAACGAAATAGGGATGCGGATTCCTAACCGTACAGTATTTGTGTAATCGCAATCTAAAATTAAACATTTCACGGAATTTCGATGCTTCATTCCGCACGTTAGGGAAACATTTTGAAGTAATGGCAATAGTATCTTCAGCACTCATTCTAAATGCCTTTGGCAAAAGCTCCATCGCGTAAATTTTTCGCACAAGCAACGCAATGTTGTCAGAAAATCTATTGCAAAGCGGCTTGGAGATTTGCATTATTGTATCCGTGCCACTGTCTATGCTAAAAATCGAGTACTTTCGAGCTTATGTTATACGTAGCGCAGATCTAACATCCTAAAAATTTGTAATTACTATTATTGCTGGTGAAACGCCTTAAATTAGGGATGTTGTAGAGCTCCGAAACCGTCGGATATTCGAAACAGAAAAATATCGGAATCCGAAACCGATATAAATGTTTCGGATAATTTCGGATGTTATTTGAGCTAATTTTGCTATTTGCTTTTTGTAGGTCGATTAAAATTATAAGATAAACTTGCTGGTATGTCGCTCGACCTCATTTACTATTACCAGAGCCACCACTTTCTTAAACATGTTAAATGTTTCGATTTTTGAAGTGAAAACTTCTTTAGGCACGTTAAGTGACTAAAGTTAGGGGACAAACGCCTAGTTTTGCCATATATGTAATACACATATATATCTTGCGTTAGCAAAAAACTCTATTTAAACTGCTAGTCGATTGCTCTACCGCTGTGCCACTCCGGACATTTAACGACATTTTTCTTAATGCCTTTCTAACACTTGGATAATCTGACACTCGGATAATCCGACACCCGGATAATACGACACCTGGATAATCCGACACCCGGATAATCCGGCATCCGGATAATCCAACATTGAAATATCTTGAAATTTGTTATATCATAGATTTAATTTTTTCTTCTGTCGACAGTCCCCATGACTGCCCAGATTTTTTTTAATTTGGAAATTTTTCCAAAATTTTGATTTTTTGAAATTCTCACACATTTAGTTTTTTCAATTTTTTGTGACGATATGAATTTTTCACAAAATTTCGAATTGTTTCATCCAAGTTTCGACGTCTTTAAAAATTTCGATTTCTTAAATGTTTAAGTTCTCAAAATTTGAACTTTCCAAAATTTTGTTTCTTTGACAATTTAGGCATTTTTGAAAACTTTTACTTGTCGACAATTTCGGATTTTTTTTTTAAATTTGGCAATGAAAATGTTTGGTAATGTCGAGTTTTTTGAAGAGTTGAATTTTTGAAGAAATTGATTTTATTTCAAAATTTAGACATTCTTTGCAAAATTTCGACCTCTTGTCAACATTTGGGTTCTCCGATAATGACTACCTTTTTGAAAATTTCATTACTTTTTAATTTCTAGTTTTCCAGGTTAGATTTTTTTGCAAAATTTTTACTCTATAAAAATCATTAGTATTTTTAAAATGTAGTTTTTTGAAGGCTTGAATGTTTTTAAAATTTTACTTTTTTCAAAATTTTAATTTTGTTTAATATTATATATTTTTTATATTTTGACTTTTTTAAATTCCAACTAAGTATATTTCAAAATTTTTACTTTATTTGAAAATTTCAATTTTTTTTAAATTACGACGTTTTTTGAAATGTCAATTATCTAAAATTTAATTGCTATAATTTCGTGATTCTTTTAATAATATTTTTAAAAAATTTAACTTTTTCAAAATATCGAGAAATTTTTTTTCAACATTTTATTTTTTTAATTTTTTTGAAAAGTTTTAATTATCAAAATACTATTTTGATTTGTCGGTTGAAAAGTTGATTATTTATTATTTGTAATCTTCAATACCGAAATAATCCCCGGTTCCCGGAATTAGAAATAAGGATCGGGATCGAATTCCCTAGGTGTGACTAGATAGATTACTAAATTAGTTATTATTTTCAAAAATGTTGTTAGCTGGGCTACCCATTGGCCCCCAACACTCATGATATGGATCTTCCAAGGGTCCATGAACCCAAGTTTAAGAAATCCTTAGCAGTTGGGTTGCATTATTATTTCATAAATAATTTCCCGTCTTATTGCCAAATACATTCAAAGTATATTTGGATAATTTCTTGCGAATGCGAATATTAATAAAAATGCGAATATTCGCGAATATTCGTTACGTCACTATTACTTATATGCTTGGAAAATTTTTGACTTTTTTAAAAATTTCGACTTATAATAATTTTAGCTTTCTTTAATATTTAGACTTCGAAAATTTTGGATTTTTTGAAAATTTGGGTTCCTTTTACAAATGTAAACTTTTTCTCAAAATTTCGACTTTTCCAAAATGTTCAGTGTTTTTGACACTTTCGATTCTTTCTATGATTCAATTGCCTCCAAAAATTTCGGCTTTTTTAAAAATGTTTTAAGATCCTATTGAAAATCTCGACTTTTTTAAAAACTTCGACATTTTTTTGCTAAATTTTTACCCTTTAAAAATTTCTACTTTTTTAAAAATATTTTTTTGAGGCACGACTGTTTTAAAAATTTCAATTTTTTTAAATTTTCGACTCTCACTCTTTTCAAAATTATAATTTTGCTGAAAATTATTTTTTTAAATTTTGACTTTTTTAAATTCCAGCTAAGTATGTTTCAAAATTTTGGCATCAATTTTTTTAAATTATGACGTTTTGTGAAATGTCAATTTTTTTGAAATTTTATTGCTATAATTTCGTGATTCTTCTATTAATATTTTTGAAAATATCGACTTTTGTTAAATATAATATTTTGTTTTTAACATTTTATTTTTATTTTTTTTTTTTTTTTGATAAAAAATTTTAATTATCAACTTGCAAAAATTTGGACTTTTAAAAAAATTTCGACTTTAATAATAATTTTGGCTTTTCTTCAATATTTAGATTTCGAAAATTTCGGATTTTATTGAAAATTTGGGTTCTTTTTACAAATGTAAACTTTTCCTCAAAATTTTGACGTTTCCAAAATGTTTAGTGTTTTTGACTTTTTCAATTTTTTCTATGGTTCAATTGTCTCCAAAAATTTCTATTTTGACTAAAATTTCAAAATTTTTTAAGATTGTCTTAAAAATCTCGACTTTTTGAAAATTTCGAAATTTTTTGCTAAATTTTTACCCTTTAACAATTTCTACTTTTTAAAAATATAGTTTTTTTTGAGACACGACTATTTTAAAAATTTCGATTTCCTTAAATTTTCGACTTTTTCAAAATTTCACTCTTCAAAATTTTAATTTTGTTGAAAATTATTTTTGTAAATTTTGACTTTTTTAAATTCCAACTAAGTATGTTTCAAAATTACGGCTTTGTTTGTAAATTTCATTTTTTTTAAATTACGACATTTTTTGAAATGTCAATTTTCTTGAAATTTTATTGCTATAATTTCGTGATTCCTTTAATAATATTTTAAAAATTTCGACTTTTTAAAATATCGACATATTTGTTTTCACCATTTTATTTTTTTAAAATTTTTTTATAAAAAATTTTAATAATCAATTTATTCTTCATGGTTGACCCTTATTTCCAAACTGGGCCGAAGAAATGTTAAATAAATTGAAAAAAACTTAATAATCAATTGTCAAAATTTTGATTCCTATAAAAATTTCGACTTTCAAAATAATGTTGGCTTTTCTTCAATATTTAGACTTCGAAAATTTCGGATTTTATTGAAAACTTGGGTTCCTTTTACAAATGTAAACTTTTTCTCAAAATTTCGACCTTTCCAAAATGTTCAGTGTTTTTGACTCTCGATTCTTTTTATGGTTCATCTGCCTAAAAAAATTTGTACTTTTATAAAAGCTTCAAAATGTTTTAAAGTTCCATTGAAAATCTCAACTTTTTTGAAAATTTCAACATTTTTTGCTAAATTTTTACCCTTTAAAAATGTTTACTTTTTTAAAATGTAGTTTTTTTGAAGACGCAACTGTTTTGAAAATTTCGACATTTATTGTGAAATTTTTACCTTTTAAAAATGTTTACTTTTTAAAAATGTAGTTTTTTGGAAAGCGCGACTGTTTTGAAAATTTCGACATTTATTGTTAAATTTTTACCTTTTAAAAATGTTTACTTTTTAAAAATGTAGTTTTTTTGAAAGCGCGACTGTTTTGAAAATTTCGACCCTTTTAAATTTTCGGCTTTTTCAAAATTTTACCTTTTTTCAAAATGTTGGCATTTGTTATCAAAATTTTAATTATTTTTGAAAATTTTTGACTAAAGAAATATTAATTGTCCAAAATTTATAACTTTCCAAAATTTTGCCTTTTTTTATTTACTGACTTTCTAATAACTTTGGCTTTTCTTCAATATTAAGACTCCGAAAATTTCGAATTTGATTGATAATTTGACATTTTTTAAAATCTAGGCCATTTTTGAAATTTTAGAGTATTTTTAAAACTCATTTTTTTGAAAATTTCGAATTGTTTTTGACCATGTTTCATTCTTTCAAATTCCCGAATTCTATTGGAAATGTCGAGTTTTTCAAAATTTTAACATTTTTTCCAACATTTTGATCACTTCTTTTTTTTTTGTTTTAAGTTCATGTGAAAGTTTTGGCTTGTATGGAAAACATCGTGAAAAACATTTTGGAACATTGTCACCAACCTTACAGTCAACTACATTTTTTACGAAAATTGTAAAACAAAAGCAGTTTTTTTATTAATCCAGTTGTGCCCTTCGTAAAACTTTGCCTCTATTTGTTTACCCATTTTGTGGTAAAGAACTCTCTTTTTTAATAATAGGTCAGGCAAAAATAAAAAAGTCGTTTCAATTTTATAATCGTGTAGTGGAAGCTGAATTTTTACTTATAAATTTTATTTTACGGAGAAAATACCAATCATTTAAATGAAATAAACAGCATCAACAGTAGTTTTTTCTGGGCGTACATAATTAGCCAGGCTGGTTTGAATGATGTTGTTTTGAGAAAATAAACCAAAAAATTATTTTTAAGAATTTTTTCGATTATAAACTACATTTCTCAGTATCATTTTTTAAAATTTCTTAATTATTGATCTTCTTAAAAAAATAATAACGAAAATAATATCATTCGTCAGTGATTTCACATACAGCAGGAGAATGACTTTTTCTCATAAACCCACAAATAAAGAAGGAACCCCACTTCAGTATTCCTTCTTGGTATACACTGTATATTTCAAGAAAATTTCTAAAATAATGCTTTAAAGTAACTTGTCGAGTTTACAAAATATTAAATTTAAAGACGAAATTTTAATAACTTTTCTAATATTCGACTTATTGCTCAGGGATAACAACCTCGAAGTTAGTGGGTTAAAAATCATTTTTTTTATAAATGTCAATTTTACACACTATCATAATCATTTCAAAATTATCAAGTTTTTAGCCTTTGGTTTTTGTTTAAATTTTTTCTCAAAATGTAATAATTTTTAAAGTTGTTTACTTTTTCCCTAAAAGCTCAAGCTTAGAATCAAAATGACGACTTTGTTTCGACGTTTTAAAGTTCTGTCGACATTTTGAGATGTTAGGTTAAAACTTAAAAAAAGATGAAAAGTTTGACGTTATAATTAGCAACTCTCGACCACAATTAGTTATAAAATTTTGATCTTAATCACGGAATTTGGAATTTAACCTCAATATTTCAACTTGAATATTGAATTTTTGATTTTAATTGCCATATTTAAATAAAAGTTGAGAAGCATTTTTTAATAAATTTAGTTTCTTTCAAAAGCTTTCACTTTCAGTCAATGTTTAGACTGTTAGAAAATATTGTAACCTTTTCCTTTCAAAATTTTTAATATTCTATTGAAAAATCAAAGTTACGAACTTAAACTTGGGAATTTAGCAACATGCTAACATTTCCAAAATAATCTCAAAATTTCTTTCCCAAATCTCCTTCAAAATGTCAAAAAAAAATAAATTCAAAAATTTTATAATATCTTCCTTAATAGATGTGATCTTTTTTCAAAATGTTGACATTTTTCTTTTTCGTAATTTAAATTTGCAACTTTTATATTTTTTTTTATGTTCAACTTCAAAGTCAAAGCTTAATGATTTTTCCAAAATAACGAGTTTTTTTTGTCTCCATATTTAGGTTTTAATGTTTAAGTTCGAATTTTAGCATATTTTCACAACAGTCAAGAGTTCGAAATTCTTGATCGAATCGAAATTCAGACTTTTTCTAGAACTTTTGAACTCTTCTCTTGAAATTTTGATTTTTTAATTCTTGAAACCTACTGCCATTAATTTGGAAATTTGGAAAACCCTGTATTTTCTATCTTCAAGTTTTTATTTCTGTCGGCAATCTTTATGACTGCCTAATTTTTTTTCCTTTAGAAACTAAAGCAATGTGGATGCAATATGACATTTTCTTAAATCATTTATGAAATAGATATAATTTTGGTATAAAAAATTATTATTTTTTTTATTTTTAATTTGTTGTATCTGTCACTATTACTTTGAACAATATAATAATTTATATGATTACCTTAGCATCGGAGTGAATAATGATGGGATAACCAAATTACTTTAGGATGCTGGGAATCATTAGTACAGTAAATTGTTCCTTGACAATTAAGCGCTTCAAAATAACACAAAAATGATTAGGCATGATGAACCTGTTTAACCATTTGCACTTTTAAATTAATCTCGTTAAATGCACAATTTATCTAGACCTTTACTAACATTGTGCAATCTTGATAATGTTATATTCAGTACCACCATCAAGCTAGTTTTTCAGTTTTCAGTAGAAATATCACATTTAAAAAGTCAACCGTTTTAATGTAAGCTACCACTTGACATGAGTCACTCTCGTCCCTGTTAAATGATAGCACGTGAATTGAAATCGGCGAATGTAGGAAATTAATTCAATTGTGTGTGCGGAAAAAAGACATTAAATTTTCAGGCTGACGAGATGATGAGGGTAATGGTCTGTGGTACAGATTGTCTGAATCTAGTTCCCCAAAGTAATGAACACCAAACGCTTTAATGTAGTTTGTTGGGAACGTTTTCCCACATGAAAACTGTTTTAAATCGTTTTGTTCATAATTTGGGCGTGATACTCGTAAATTCGTGTAACAAATTGTTTTTGTGTAAACAATCACATCTTAAACTTATAAAGGATAACATACTGCAAGAATTACGGCCATGTTAAATATATTAGTAGAGTCAACATTAAAATAGAATGATTGTTTGATTTCTGAAATTATTGATGAAATTGTTGTTAAATCTTATCAATAAAATTGAAACGTCTAAGTATCTGCATAGGCGTAGCTAGAATAAGGCAGAGTGCTCTCCCCAGCTCATGTAGGTAAAGGAAAATTTATATGCAATTAAGAAGACTTTTCCTAAAAAATTTGCATTTCTTCCTCAAAGTTAATACTTTCCTTGATATATCGATATTTTCTCGAAATTGTGACTCATTTCTCATAATTCGACTTTTTTCACAAAATGTGTCTTTTTCTTTTGAAATTTAAAAGTTTATTTTTAAAATTCGACTTCATTAAAGCAGAATCCAACTTTGTTAGAATTTCAAATTTTTACGTCAAAGTTAGTCATTTTGTTTTCAGAATTTGACTTTTAAATTTTGATTTTTTTAATCTTGACTATCTGCAAATTTCGACTTCTTTATTAAAATCTAACTTTTTTTGAAATTTGGTCAATCTTTGGATAAAAAAACTAAAAATGTTTATCTGGAAATTATAAATTGATTTTTTTGGAAGTTTCTTAAAAGGATAACAATTCCGAGAAAATGTTCTGTGTAAATTGTAACTGTGTGAAATTTAAATCCAACTTTCTGGAAATTCCACTTTGTTTCTCAAAATTTCGACAATTATCTGAATATTAAACATTTTCTGACTCCACAGTGCGTCTCTCTCTCTCTCTCTCTCTCTCTCTGTCTCTCTCCCCCCCCTCTCTCTCTCTCTCTCTCTCTCTCTCCCTCTCTCTCTCTCTCTCTCCCTCTCTCTCCTCTCTCTCTCTCTCTCTCTCTCTCTCTCTGATTCAAACAGTCAAGAAGACTTTTTAGTTTCTCTCAAAATTTGTCCTTTTTTGAAAATTTTGAGAAAACTTCAACATTTCGACAAATCGAAATTTTCAGAAATAAAAACGAATTAAAAAGAATGGAAATTTCGCTATTTTTCTCAAAACTGTTTGCTTTATTCCGAAAATTTGAGGTTTAGTCTTTTTATTAAAATCTGGATTTTTTCAAAATTCCTTTTTTTCACAAGCGACTATTCTTACAGCTGCATTTTTTTTTTAAAGTGGACTTTCTCCAAAAATGTTCTAACTTCATCTTCATTTCGAAATTTTTCTCGAAATTTAGACTTTTTTCGCAATTTCGTATTTTGTTTTCGAAATTCAGATTTTTTTCAAGATTTTGATCCTTCAGAATCTAACGGTTTAGAAAATTTCACTGGTTTCTTAAAGTTTCCCTTTTAATGGACATTTTTATTTTTATCAGAAATTTAGATATTTAAGTTTTCTGGAAATTTCAACTTTTTCCCTTAAAATTAGACAAATCGTCTTTTTGACATGTCGACTTTATTTTCAAAATTCTACTTTTTTTAGTCTTCTTTCAGAAATCCTTTTTGCTTTCAAAATTCACTTCCCAAGTTTTGTTTGTTTTATTTTGACCCTTTTAAATTTGACCCCGAAAATTTCAACTTATATCTCAAGATTCGCCTAATTTTTCACTGTTATCTAAAAATAGTTAAAAATACGATGTTTTTGTTTCTGGAAATGTTGAGTTTTTCCTCCTTGAAATTGGTTTTTCCCTGAGATTTCGATTTTCTTGAAATTCGTCTGTTTTCTCTAAATTATATCGGCAAGTTATCAAAAGATAAAAAATTTGAGAAAAATATTTCTGGAAATTTTCAAGGAAAAGAATTCTTGTAAATTCAATTTCTTTGCCGATAATATCTTAAAATTGAAATAAAGAAGTAAAAATCTCGAGACAAAAGTTTTTGGCAATGTGAATGTTTTTTCAAAATTCAACTTTTTTTGAAAATTGTGACCTGGATCATTGGAAATATTTTGGCTCTTTGGGATTTTCAAGACTTCGCTGTTAGGTTAGCTTTTCCAAAAATTGCAACTTTTTCCAGAATCGGTTTTTCTCTTTGAAATTCGTTTCTTTCGAAATTAGTCTTAAAAATTCTACTTTTGTCCCTCAGAATTAAATTTTACCTGGAAATGTTCAATTTTCTTCTAAAAATTTCAACTTTTTTTTGGCATTTTTACGGTATTTTTCTAAACTCGTTATACATATACTCAGCCGGAGCGTTTTCAACTTTTCAAAATAATTGTTGCCCCCCATAAACGAAATCCTGTTTACGTCCATGTGTATCTGTTTGTCGACTGCTCCTTTGTCCAGGCTAACAACGGAAACGGCTAAATCGATTTCAATGAAGCTTTCACCATAATCTTGGTTATTTTTAGGAATACCTTTTTGGCTGTTTCTTATTTCAGTAGAACTCAATTTTCGTCTATGGACTTAACTGTGTTACCAATTTTTCTTGAGGTTATAACAAAATAAATAAGATACTTGTACCAACTAAAGCCATAGCCCATAATAAGACCAACTGCCCTTATTTTGAAAACCACTAAATTCTTAGATCGTTACTCAAGTGCAGCTTAAAATCATAAGCGCAGCTTAATTAAAATGAGCTTAAATGGCTTTCCTGGAGCGGACTGTTTTTAATACATGTAATTTATTTGTGAACTAAAATCAGCAATGTATTTATTTATTTTTTGCGCTAGCAACTTCCACCGGTGACCATTTTGTGTTTATGTAGTAAAGTAGTTATAGAAAACTTATTTATGTATTAAGTTGATATAGAAAAAAAATACAAACACCTGTTGCTCATTTGAGCTTAGGTGTGTTCAATAAGGCTCCGATATTATTATGGACATCTTTTAACAGTACCTTCTGTTTATTTTTGTTAACTTTGCCAAAACTGTGTATATAACAAATTGATATATTTCAATCAAAACAAACGAGCTATTCACAGCAGTCAGTGAAAGTACACAACATTCCACGAAGGACTGCTTATAATTATCTCCAGTCGGGATAAACCGGGGTGTTTGCTACTTAGGCTTAGAAAGGTATTTTATTATCAGTTATTTTCCCAGAAATATATGATTTTTCCTTATCATAATAACTTTTTCTTGAAATTTAAACTATAGCCATATTAAGATATAGAGAATATCTAATAAGGCCAAGGTAGTGCTTTAAAAAAATTAAAACAAAATGCATAAGGTATAACGGTTTACTCCACGAGGGTGTTTATCTGCTGACTCAAAGTAAACAATCTAAAGATGCTTCTATTAAAATTTGAAGAAGTTTTGTTAAACTATGTTAAATTTATAAGACATCAAAGTTTAAGCTGGCCTTATTTAATACAAGTACCTTAAAAGAGAAAGCAATCCATGTTTATGTCTGATACAATTTTGCGCGCCACCAATTATTCTAGCAAGTACTAGAATAACGGATGTAAATCTTTGAATCTATTATTCTATTAATTCTTTTATTTTGAAATATGGCGGAGACCATGGGGCTAGTTAATTAATAAAAAATAATAAAATATAGATTTTGGTAACAAGGATAATATTTTTGAAAAGATTTTTTTTTAAGTTCAATCCTCTCGCATTATCGCATTATCTCTTCAAGGCACTGCGAGTGGAATGCGGAAACAAAGATAGATGGCGATGAACTGCCTTCTTAAACAAAGATAGGTTGTAATTTTTGGGGAAAATTTCGTTCAGTAACGAGTTCCATAGCTTGGAATTTCTATAGAAAAAAGAGTCTCCGTAGACAGAAGTACTCACTGTGTCAAGCTGGATCGCACAGGAATTTGCTCTCTCCGACTGTTTTGTATGCCTCAAAATTTTTTTTCTTGGGGGATCAATCCTATTAGTTCCTGCGAGCATCTCTTATGAAAGTACTTGTAGAAAAGAGATAAGTAACCATCTATCCGCCTCTAATGTTTTGATAGAATCGGTCAAACTCTCGTCATCAATTAGGCGAATCGCTCTTTTTTGAATTGAATCCAAAAGAGCTAAGTGTGCTTTAAAGCTGAACTTCAAACATGAGAACACTATACTAATGTTGGTCTAACCTGAGCTTTGTTCTGTGTGAATAGCTGATGAGAAGTGAAGTACTTTTTAGGTCTGAAAAAAAAGCCTAGCTTCTGAGAGGCACCCTTGGCCCAAGAAAAGTTAGTGCTTACATTTACTCCTAGGATAGACAGATTAGCTCTCATCGGAAGGATTTTACCGTCCATTAGTATGTTGTTGCATTATCCCCTGATGTTTTCTTAGAGAAAACCGCGGCCTGAGTTTTTGAAGCGTTAAAAGTGACCAGATTTTTCTTATTCCATTCCAGAATGATTTTGAAGTCTCAATTGATCATGCATCTGCTCCCTTAGTCGATCTGAAGCAGCGACGGATAATGGTTTGTCGGAGAAAAAAGATGACACAAGGTTACTATCATCTACTTAAATGTATATTGGATTGGAAGCTGAAGCTAAGAGATTGTTTATGTGTAACAGATACAGAGTAAGAGACAGGACAGACCCCTGAGGCACTTCTGCATTAATCGCAAATATCTTGAATGATATACCATCGACCTCTGCCAGCGAGAAAACTGGATATCAAACGACAGAGTCCAGGATAAAGATCATAAGATGTTAACTTGGCGAGAAGAGATCGGTGCCAGACTCTGTCGAAGGCCTTTGAAATATCCAATGCCACAGTCCTAGCCTCACCATGTTTTTCCATAGCTGACCTACAGATATGAATAACATATGCCATTAGATCGCCAGTTGAGCCTTGGTGTCGGAAACCGTATTGCCTGTCCGAGATGATTCTATTCTTCTCCAGATATTTTAGAATCTCGATGTTGATAACATTTTCCACCACCTTAGATATAACGGTCAACAAAGATATAGGGCGATAGTTGTTAGCCAGATCCCTCTTTCTCTTTTTAGGGACAGGCTGCAGCCTAGCAGATTTCCAGATATTAGGAAATACAGCTTTGTTGTAAGAGAGTAAGAACAATTTGCTTAGAACAGGAGTCAACCTTGGATCGCACTTCTTAAGAACAATAGCGGAGATACCATCAAGGCCAGAAACTGTCGAGGTGTCGAGCTCGAGGAGAACCTTCCTGACCGTACGTTGTCTGAAAACAACTTCAGGTACCGAAGTGTCAACCTTAGGAAGAATAGGAGGTTCTGCGTTTCGAGAATCAAGGTTGAAATTTTCAGCAAACATTAAAGTTAGCAGGTCAGTCTTTTCCTTGCAAGTAGTCGCAATATTGTTGTCATCATCGAGTAAACGTGGAAAATTTGAAGATGCAAAATTCTTTCCAATAGACTTTGCAAATCCCCAAAAGGAGCTGGAACCGTTCGGACAGTTACTAAGCCTCTGGCGCATTTTACGATCGAAATCACTTTTCGAGGCACTTTCGAGAAAGTTTAAATGTATTTAAAAACAGTCTGGCATCTTTTAAACATATTTTACGTCTTGTATCTTAATGTGAATACGGTGAAATGGATTTTTATGCCCTGCATTATTATTCCAAAATGTTTTAGATTGGCCTTTGCTTCCTTATTTTTAGGGCAGTTCCTGGGTCTTGCCTCTTTCGACGTTTTGTAGAATATTTGTAATATTATACCGCCCTGGTTCCTGGGATATTGGCAAAAATATAACCATGGACTTTGGTATTTTTTTTAAATAAATGGTGCAAGTTTCACTACAAAAAAATTGAAATACAGAACTTGTCCTGACACCAAGAAAGATTAAAAAACACAACAAAGGTTGCTCTAGAGACACAGTATCTCTCTGAAGATGATAGCTGGGCGGTCGAAACGCTTTAGAGCAACCTTTGTTGTGTTTTTTAATCTTTTTTGGTTTCAGGGGACAAGTTTTGTATTTCAATTTTTAAAGAAAACTAAAGTCCAGTGCGTTCCACCAAAGTTTCACACTTACTTAGACAATTATTTATAACAAAAGCGAAAATTTTAATTTGTTAACTCTTGGTAGCGTTATTTTGAATAATTTACTAACAAAGGACATAACAAATTAATATTTGGTTTACTATTTTAAAGCAACAATATTCCTCTTTATTATGACGTAGATTCATGTAAACGAGGAAAGATCTACTTCTAAGAGAAATTAAGTTTTTATGATCTCTGACATTTATAGATCATAAATCATTTTTATTTTGAAATTAAATATGCTAAATATTAATTATAATTACCTTGAAGTCAATTCAATCTCTGAGTAAATTGGTTAAGACTTCATGGCACTAAGTCCATGGTTGATTAAAATGGTAACGAATTAGAGTTTTAGTGCTAACCTTATATACGATTAAAGTTGCATGCTGTTTCCTTCAATGTAAATCTTTTTGTCAAAGTAACAAGCTGAAGAACCGGTTCGTTCTGTTTTAGCCTTATTTCAACGTTCAAACTATCAAAATTTGAAATGTTCAAAAATATCGAACTCTTCAAAAAAAAGCAGAAATTTTTGGAAGCATCGGAACGTAAAAAAGTCGAAAACTTCAAAAAATTAAAAATTTTGAAGAAGGTCAAAACTCTGAGATAAAGTCATTGACGAAGAGTATGTATCGATATTTTTGAAATGTGCCACCTTATGCACTCTGTGGACTGTGAGATCTCTAATGTAGGCACCAAGTACAAGTATCGATAATATATATTTCTAGAATGGGGTATGAACTTTTTAGGGTGACTTTGTCCACTTTTTCCTCCCTAGCTACGCCAATGGATAAAGTCGAAAGCCTTAACATCTAAATACTGATAAAAGTCGAAATTATGAAAAAGTCTAAAATAAAATTAAAAATTTGAAAAAATCCGACCTTTCAAACAAATCGATATTATTAAAACTTTTTATTGTATAACTTTCAAACAAACTTGAAATTTTCGAAAAATAAAAAATTTGGCCTATTCTGAATTTATTATCACAAAGGCTAATCGTGATATGAATTTGTAAGCTACTTTTAATTTTAAGCAAGATAGTCAAGTAGTGACATTTTTTATTTTGTAATACAAAAAAATTAAGGGGTCTTGGAGGCTCCCGATAGAAGTGAAAACTTAAAATAAGAAAGTAACAGTGTCTGTGTAGTGTATGTAGTTCGAACCCATACTAGTAAACAAGTCAGAATATTGGAAATATTTTAAAATAAATCCTGTTAAAATGACCCACTATTTTATATTTGTGATTTGGATGTTTCTAGTCGTGTGGCAACAAATCTAATATTTTGTTTATTAATTTTGTTTAACATTTCTATGACCCAGTTTGGAAATATTTAAATTTTTATTAATGAATATTGACAAAGAACTAAAACATTTTTTCAAATATGACTACGTGATATCTAAATTTATTTAAAACCTCACCTCGTGACAGTTGACAAAGAATAGGTTAGGTTATTTTACATAAAATAGGAAAACATGAAATATTAAAGACCAAAATTAGATATGAAAAGAAATGAAACATAAAGAATAAATCTAATATTTATTGACAATAAAATCACTTACACATAAAGTTTACACACTTTTTATTTATTGCACGTAATATTCAACATCTTATAGTACTGTCATCTGTCTTTTCTGAAGCATTAGAATACCACGTTTTACGTTTTATTTTTAATATACTAACAAATATATGTTTTTAAAAGAGTACACCGTCGAACGATTGAGCACTCCTCTTGCGCCGTCGGGCTCAAACTTCCTTCTCATGAAAAATAAACATCATATTCGCTCTTGTTGTAAAAACTATCGTGATACTCACTGTTGTACTGAACGGCGATTCTGCAATTAAATAATTAAAATAATAATCCAGCTAAAACGCAATTTAAATAATGCCCAATAGTGAATTTAACTTATAATATATGTATAGTTCTGTTTAAGACAAAAGTTAGAAGCGGACTTATCAAGGTTTGATAACTTAGTTGGTTAGGGGTACATATAACAATCTCACAGGCTTGAGATGTCACAGGTTCGAACCCCGCATCCGATCAAGCATTTTTTAAGTCTAAATTTCGCGAAATCATAAATTTACCTTATATTCCAAAGTCGCGCTTAACGAGCCTAAAGAAGTCTTCACTTCAAAAAATAAAGAAAATACAAATGTTCTTTGAATACATTACAATTGAAGACAAAATAGTGTTTATTTAGAGAAGATCGTGTGTCCTTTAAATATGGAAACATCGTATTAGCTTTTTTTACGTTATATACTAATATTTTATCAAAATGAAAACGATTATTTACTATTAAAGAAATGTTACGAAACTCTCCATACATAAAGAAATATTTAATAATTGATATTTTTAACCCTTACAACATACACATACGTATATTAATAATTCTTTTTGACTACTCGCATCCAATTTCAGAAGTTGGTAGGTTGCGTAGCAGTATCAAAGCACGAAGAAAATTTTAGTCAAGAAGTCAAGAGAATTATGGGCGTTATAATACAATGATAATAAATTTATCGATCCTTGTACGAGTCATAAACACCTAAGTAAGCAACCGGAAAAATGAATGAGATTAAAGTTTTCTGGTTTAATGGGTAAATGTCAAAACATCACACATCTACAACAAATCCACATTAACATTCGCCTCATCTGTATTACAAGAACACGACGCGACGCTGTTAACCGAATATAAATCCTTGGATATGTTAAGTAAAAAATCCGGTTTGGCTTGTAACTCAGTTTTGGTAGCGAAGTATAAAGGAACTATTTGTAAGAGATTACACATGTTTAAAAGCCAGATTTGAATTAGTCAAAACATTTTTCGGTATATGGCATATGAGCATTTTAATTTAATAAAATTCTTGAAACTTTTGCATTCTTTTTCGTAGCACTTTATGCAAAAAAATCTCTTAAATTAACGAAAAAAAATATGCTTATGCATGAGGAAATTTCATTTTGATGCTGCATTTCTAATTATGCCTTATTCATCCTTTCAACTCCTCAATATTTGCAGGTTTGGTCTTAAAAACTTTGCTCTTTAAATATCCCCATAAGAAATAGTATATAGGTGTTAAGTCTGGAGACTGGATGGCCATTCAAAAGGTCCTCTTTTACCAATCCATCTGCCTGGAAATACATCATCCAGATACTCACGGACACATGCAAAATGAGGAAGGGCAGCGTCTTGTTGAAACCAGGTGTTTCTATTCGAGACATCAGCTTCGACCGGATCAGGAAACAAAATAGCTAAATCAGGAATTGCTCTTTCTGCAAGAATTCTAAATATCCTGCCTCATTGAGATTTCCTTGGAGGAAAATTGGTTCTATAACTCGATCACCATCAATCCCTACCCAAGCATTGACTTTCTCTAGAGGTTGAGTGTGGCTTTCCGTCATCCATTGTGGGTTAAATGGTCCTCTTCTACCAATCTATCTGCCTGGTAATACATCATCAAGATTCTCAGGTCTTGCAAAATGTGGAGGAGCATCGTCTTGTGGAAACCAGATGTTTCTATTCAGGACATCAACTTCGACCGGATCAGGAAACAAAATAGCTAAATCAGAAATTAGCTCTTCCTGCAATAATTCTAAATATCCCTGCCTCATTGGGATTTCCTTGGAAGAAAATTGGTTCTATAACTCGATCACCAACAATCCCTGCCCAAACATTGACTTTCTCTGAATTTTGAGTGTGGCCTTCCCTCATCCAGTGAAGGTTGTTTTCTGCCCAGTAATGACAATTTTGACGATTTGACTAACCATTTAACAAAAACGTTGATTCATCTGAAAACAGGACATTTTCTGCGCTTAGAACTGTCCAACAGATCCGTCATTTGTTCGCAAAACTGGAATGTTCTATCCGGATCATCTTCTAAGAATTCATGGAGGATTGTCATTTTATAGGGATGAAATTTTTGCATTTTCAAAATTCTTGCAACTGAAGACTGGCTAATTTTAAGTTCCCTACCTATCTGACTGGTGTGGACATGAGTATTTTCTTGGACAGAGAGATGTTAATTTTAAAATCTTCATTGAACGCATTCTGACGAAAATTTTTTCTTAAATGCCCCTTTTCCCGAAACTGTCTTTCAATCTTACTTACGGTACTTTGCGATATGGGTGGTAAATCAGGATACTTCTCTCTGAATAAACGAATTACTTCATTTTGTGTTCTTGTTCTATCTCCGTAGCCAATCATTATTAAAATTTCAATCTTATGGGTTTCGGTTAAGTACGGCATTTTTTATAAATAATGCTTCTCACTTCACGACAAACTAATAGCCTCTTCGATCAAAACGATTCTACTCTTCTTATTTGTTCATGTTAACTTTTTTTATAAGATTGTGATAAGATGTCATTCCAGTTTGACAAAAAATGTTAAACGAATACCTTGTGATAAGCCATTTTTAAATTTTATGAAAGTTGTATTGAATTGAATCAGATTTCTTAATTTTTCGAATTAGTTACTAAATTTGTAAATATCTTTTAAATGACAGGAAGTAAAAAATTGAAATTGGTAACGCATGTGTAACTTGATATACCCGTTAAAAATAGTCAAAAAAAAAATAAGGTTGGTATTTAAAAAAATTGTCGATGACGTTAGATCCTAAATTTGAAACATGCTGTATCCAATCTTCCTACATCAAAAAGAGCGCAAAACATTAATCGAAGTGTCCAAGCATATTTCCGAAAAAATAACTTTAAGTTACTGAATTTATTCCAAGTTACAGACTAGCTAGCACTGTATAGACTTTAGTGAGCGAGATCTCGAATATGGAGAAGATTATGAACTTTAAAAAGGTAATTGTCGGGCCGTTGTGAACGTTTTTAAGAACGAACGAAAAATGTTTTCAACATTAACTCAATGTAATTAAAGCCAGAAAGAGTATCCTGATATTATATAAAGCGTCAAGGAGAATTAATAACAGCTTGAAGATTTTTTCATTCTTATTTTCATGATCGAAGTTTCATGTATCCTTTTTATGTTGCTAAGTGAAATGTTCCTTTATTTATACAAGTTTCGTGGAAAACTGCCTATGCAGCACTTGTTGATATATAATAAAGGTAAAATTGTTTTAATAAATTTGAATTTTTAAAGTTAATTCTACATATTTTGCATATCGACTCATCCAACGAAGACTGCTAAGCACATATAAAATTTACATAGTGTGATAGGTCTTTTAATGTGCAGTAACTCAAAATAGACAAGTTCAAAGACTAGATCGTATATAAATATAAAAGATATAAAGACTAGAAATAATAAATTTAATTTACAAAATATGAAATTCTTCTTTTTCAAATTTAAATTTGAAAATTAAAAAAAAAACGTGTTATACCACAATTTAAAGCTTTCACTTCTGTCGGCAGTCCCCGTAATTGACCGCTTTTTTTTCCAAATTAGTACCTTTAATAAAATTATACGACATATTTTTATGGTACCCTAGTCATCATTTGTTTTTATCAAAATATCATATACAATAGCATTGCTTAGAATGAATACCCTTATTACGAAACTATATTTATAAAGAACCGAAAATCGAATTTCAACCTTTATTAGTATTTATATTTAGATTTATTTAAAAAATTTTGTTCGTTCTTATGATGTTAACTTACAGTCAAACCTACCTATAGCGAATTCAAAGATCCTACAAAAATTTCTCTATAGAGAGGTTTTGGTTATAGGAAGGTAACATTAAAAATGCACAAATCACATGTAAAATTTCATATTACACATTTATTTCAAAATATATAAACAAACATATTTAGTTAAATTAAATTTAATTTAAAAAATTTGTTATTTCTGTTTGAAGAGAGAATTAAGAGAATGTTTGCTGTTCAAAAAATACTTCGCACTTATTTAAGGCATTGAAAATAAGTTCAGGTGTTTTGTCAAACTGCAAAGCCCCTTTATACTAGCAGGTAAACAATGTCATTAGCATGGGGCATTCCAGAAATTGAGTATTTACTTATTTAGAACGAGAAACAATTAGAAACGAATCAAACCTTAAAATGTCATTAACTTGAGGTATTAAGAGCTTTCTTTGAATGAAAGGCCTTTATTAAAACTAATAAAACCTTGAAAAATCTTGGTTCAAAAATTCCTTGTTCCTGTTCGTTAAATGGAGGTAATATTACGTGTAAATTTGCTTAAAATGCTGAGTTCCCTAAAAAATTTCGTTATATAGAGAAATTCGGTATATGGAAATTCGTTATAGGGAGGTTTGACTGATTTTAAAATTTCCACTTTTTAAATTTCGATATTTTTTCAAAATTTTGACTTCAGCTCTTTCAAAAATAGAATTTCTAATTTTTTTTTTGAAATTTTGACTTGCTTCCTAAAAATTTTGACCTTTTTCAAAATTTCAACTTTTCCTCGAAATTTTAACTTCTAAGCTTCAAGCTGCTTTTGAAAGCTTTCTTTAAGAATTTTGAATTCTTAAAATGCGAATCTTTTTTGTTATTTTGACTTTAGAAATTTTGTTCTTTTTTAAAGTTTGATATTTTTGAAAATTTCCAATTCTTCTATCTTGTGAACATTTTGACTTCCAAATTTTCGATCCTATTTCAGAATTTTGAATATTCTTAAAACTTAACACTTTTTTTTGAAAACTTAAAACTTTGTTAAAATTTTGACTTTCCCGAAACTTTAACTTATTTTCAATTAGACTTTTTAAAAAAATACGGCATCGGCCTTTTTTAAAAAATATATCGATCTTGTTGAAAATTCGGATTTATTTTCACTCTTTGCAAGATTTAGTTTTTCACAAAATTTTTTTTAAGATTTCGACTTTTCTTGACAAGTTCGATTTTTCTCTAAAAAATGTCATCCTAAATTTTTTTAAACTTTTTAAACATTTGAAATTTGCGAAATTTTTACATTTTGGGAATATTGAATCTCTTAATAGCACGACTTTTTTTTCAAAATATTTGATTTTGAAAATTCAGGCTGTTTTAAAATATTTTACTTTTTGTAATTTCATATTATTTTTATGAAACGGTTCATTTTTTTTTTAAAGTATGAGTCTATTTTAAATGTTTGACTTTATTTGAAAGCTTTAAATTTTTTGAAAATTTTGACTTCAAATTTCCAATTTATTCAAAATTTTGACTTTGACCCAGCCTTTTTATGTTGTGCTCACCCAGTACATAAAAATATATTTGTTTGCCCGCTTAGATTTTTTCAATTGTGGTCATTAATTCAAATCTAATATGACAGTTAAAAAAGGTCAAAGCTTTTAAAAAAAGTTGAAATCTTAAAAAGTAGTCGCATTTTTGAAATATATCAAAATTTTGAAAAATAGCCAAAACTTTTAATTCTAAAATCTAAACAATAAGACCAGATGTTCAAAAAATTCCAAAATTTCAGTAAAATCAAAGTTTGAGAGTCAAATTTTTCCAAAAAGGTAAAAATGTTGAAAAAATTCGAAAATTTGAAATAGTTGAAAAAAATCATGATTTTTAAAATATGTTTGTATCTAATTTACTCAACTTTAAAGAAGTCGAAATATTGAAAAATTTTCAAAATTTACAAAAATGGAAATTTGAAAAAAAAACAAATTTATTTATTGAACTAAAGTACTTAAAAGTATAGGCAATTTAAAAAAATCCAAAATTAAAAAAAAAATTGAAAATAATTAGGACATTTCGAAGAACATTTTATAAAAAATAGTGAATGTTCAAAAATTGTCGAAAATTATGAAAAACAAAATTTTCAGACAAAGCAAAAATTTGAAACAAGAAGTAGAAGTTTTAAAAGTAAAATTTAAGAAATATTCATAAAAAGTACAAATTTTCAACGAAAAATCAGTATTATTAACAAAGTTGAAATCCTGAAAAAAATTAGTATAGTTTAAAAAGTCCAAATATTCAAAAATGAAAAAGGAATTGGAAAAGAAAAATTAAAAAGTCCAAATTTTAAAAAAATACAAAATTTACAAAATGGGGATTTAAAAAAAAAGTTTCAAATAGGTAATCGGAAAATTTGGGAGAAAAAATGTCAAATTTTCGACAATGTCAAAATCTGGAAAAATAGAAGACTTTCGAAAAAGACTGAAATTTGATAAACCACAATTTCTTAAAAAATGTTAACTTTGCAAAAAGGGCCAAAAGTTTGCAAAAAAGTCGAAATTTTAAGGTCAAATCTGAAAAATATCGAAGTTTTAATAAAAATTTAACATTTTCAAAACAAGCGAAGATTTAAAAAAGTAGAACTTTTGAAAAATAGTCGAATATTTGAAATACGCCACATTTTGAAAAAATATCAAGCTTTGAAAAAATCGAAATTTGCAAAAAAAATTTTAAGTATAATTTAAACAAATTGAAATTTTGAAAAGTAACGTTTTTAAAGAAATTCGTAATTTTGAAAAAATGTAGAAATGCCGAACTTGTAAGGTCAAAATTTACAAAAAAAATTAACATTTTGGAGAAAATTGAAAATTTAAAAAAGTAATAATGTTGAAATTATCAAGGAAGTTGGGATTTTCAAAATAAAATCGAAATTTTCGAAAATCTAAAACCTTTTTAAATTCGAAATTTAAAAAATAAATAAAACTATTGAAGTACATCTAAATTTTGAGAAAAACGTAAATTTTAAAGAATTTAAAATTTTGGAAAAAATTACCTAATTCTAAAATCGTGAACAAATTTCAACATGGAAATAACCTTCACATTATCAAAAAAAACTACCAGCTCAAAAACTCAAATTTCAAAAAGTTGTAATTTTGAAAGTCACATTAACAAAAAGTTTTGAACACAAGCAAAAAGTCGCAATTTTGAAATAGGTAAATATTTATTTTAAAAAGTACAACTTTTGATAATAGAGAAGTTATGAACAAAAGCCAAGATTTGGAAAAAATTCAATTCTTTAAATAGCTGCATGTTGAAAATAAGTCAAAATGTGTTCAAATACACATTGCGCTTTCCTTTTATTGGGAACTCCTGATTAAAACTTCGATGTATTTCAGAACCTTGATTTACTCGACATTTTGACTTTTGAAAAAAGTCGCAATTTTGAAATAAGTAAATATTTATTTTAAAAAGTACAATTATTGGTAAAAGAAAAGTTATGAAAAAAAGCCAAGATTTGTTAAATTTAACTCGTTAAATAGCTGCATGTTGAAAATAAGTCAAAATGTGTCCAAATACACATTGCGCTTTCCTTTTATTGGGAACTCCTGATTTAAAACTTGGATTTATTTCAAAACCTTGATTTACTCGACATTTTGACATTTTGAAAATTTCAATTTTTTTTCAGAATGTCCACTTTTTCTCGAAATGTCGACGTTTTTCTAAATTGAATTTTTTTCATTCGACTTTTTTTGAAGGAAATGCTTTTTTTTATTTTCAAATTTTTTATGTATTTCGCTTTCTAGTTTCGACCTTTTTTTAAAATGTCAATTTTATTGAAATTTCGACTTCTTTGAAAGTTTAATTTTTTAAATTTTTACCTTTTTTGCAAAACTTTTACTTTTGATCTTTTTTTGAAATTTTGATTTTTTTCTCAAAGTTTTAATTTTTTTAACTGTTTTCAAATCTTCAATTTTTTTTAAATGACAACCCTTTTTATAATTTCCACTGCTTTTTTTTGAATTTCGACTTTTATTCCAAATTTTAAATTTTTTGTGGACTTTTTGTCAATATGACTTTCATTTTGAAAAAATTAAACTTATTTTGACGTTTCTACTTTGTTTCGAAGTATTGTCTTTTTATAAAAGTTAACACTTTTTTTGACAAATTTATCTTATTTTGAAGATTTTGAGTTTTTACTACAGTAACAGTTTTGATAAAAATAAGTGATATTAAAAACATAGTGTTTTATTTTTCAGTTATTAATATGATACATCACAGATTATCTGCTTTAACAATCACATATTTGAGTAAGTGTGACTAAAAAAAATGTGACAACATATGAATTCTTAGGCTGAAACAAACAAACATTGTCTGCTTTTTGTCAGTGTCCAGGTATACAGAGGAATGTGTCAGCCAATTATTTAACTCATGTAATAATCTTTTAAGCGAAATTCACAAAAACATTAATTAAATTTGTTTAAAAATTTAAAACATAATTTATTACACCTTATTGACGATAAAATCTTAAACGAATGTATTCCCCATTTAAATGCAAATGAGTAATGTAATTAATTGTTAGAAGTCGCGGTTGCTACCGTAAAGAGGTATCCTATGTCTATAAAAAATGCTTTTACAGCAGAATTAGTTGAAGACGAGGCGTTATTAATTACTAGATTAGCAAGTTTTGACAAAATTAGAGTAATCAATAGATAATCTAGCCATAAAACGAGTTGTTCCCATCTTCTTTTTATTTGGTGCAACTCTCCTAGAAGTTATTTAAATTATTAGTCGTTTTTTAGCATTCTTTCGCCATTGACTAGATCATGTTAAATGTGGCTCATTAAAATTTTAAGTTTACTGAAGCCTTTAATAAATAATTAAGAAAAGAAATATGAAGGGATGTTCAGTTTTAAATTATTCGCTGTAACTTTTATGTGAAAGCTTGTAAATTCAAAAATTAATCTCGCCCTATAAATCAACAATTATAATAAAACGACCAGTGAAGTTGGCACATACAATGAATAAAATATCTCCAAGGAACCAAATGGCCGGGAATGCCATTATTTATACCTGCGGTCATTAGGCACCATGTCCTCACTAATAGTGTTTTATTAGCTTGTCCCGGTATCTTTTTGTGAGGCCCAAAATTGTTTCGGCTGCTCTAATCGAATACACTTTTTTTCAAAAATTTCTATCTGTTCTCTCTATCATTTAAACGTCAAAATGTAAAATCATGCAAATACAATCTACGTAACATAATGATTTAGAACTTTTATCTGGAGGAGTATCAACTTTCTCCTTAACTCTGAAACCTATACATTTCTAGGATAGTAAGGAATTAATCGCTTAAAATCTTTATAGTAAAATAGCCTAAAAATATCTTGTAACCATTTAAGAGACGGATTTCTCATTACTTTGATAAATAGAAAATATCTGAGTATAAATATAATTGTCTTCAGTGGTATCTGTCGCCTATTAACCGATGAGCATATTTTTCCTATTTTACCCAAATTTTTCTTTGGATGGTACATTGGTACAGCCTTGACAGTTCCTAAATCTTTAGCCGTTTGTCCATAACAGAATGCTGATTTTGGTAGTTTTTCCTTTTTTTATCCCCTTTTTGAGCTTTCACAAAAGAACCTTAAAATTTATAACAACTATTATTCGAAATTAAGAAAAAACATTTCGAAATAAAATTGAAATTTTGAAATTAAAAATTTGTCCAGAAAAATTTGAGTCATCTTAGAATTTATAAGCTTAAGAATCTTAAAATTTATAACAACTATTATTTGAAATTAAGAAAAAACATTTCGAAATAAAATTGAAATTTTGAAATGAAAAATTTGTCCAAAAAAATTTGGGTCATTTTAGAATTTATAAGCATAAATTAAAAATATTTGTAAACTGTAAGAATATAGGTAAATCTTTGAAGAAACATGACTTTATAAAAAAATAGGCAGTCTGGGGATTGCTGATGGAAGAGAAAATTTAAAACTAGGAGATAGAGGTGTTTTTTTTTAAATTTACAAATTAATTTTAATACCAAATATTAAAATTTCATAATTTCTAAACTAAAGTTATCATCATAACAGCTTTTGTTGTACAAACCAATGTGCTGCATGGTGATTCTACAATCAAACGGTTAAAATAACAATCAACATTGTTGCATTTTATTTACCTTGTTTAGATCAAGATTGCTTGGCACTGTAGATTAGTTATATGATTTATAAACTTTTCGCATTCGTTTTCCAATACTTGACTTGGTGTCTGATTATAAACTGCTTCAATAATGCATGTTGCTTTTCCATGTACATATTTTTCCCATTTTTATCACAACTTTATGATGTTTGATGATTATTTATCTTTGTTTATACTAATTGTTGACAGCTTGCGCAAATGTCAGTAGTCAGGAAAGCTAATTATGAATTAGTTGCAACGTTGCCGCTTCAAAACAGATAAATTGTCTTATTTTTAATTTAATTGATTTGATAATTTTCCTAATATTAAATTGTGGTATTGTGTTCTTTCTACTGTTTTTAGTTATTAGCCTTTATATTATTTTTAAAATCATAGATTGACAGAAACATCTAGTAATTTATCTTAATTTAGTTGATCCTCCTCCTATGGCGCTACAGCCCGATTTCGGGCCCTGGCCTTCTCCAACTTTCTCTTCCATTACTATTCTAGCCAGAGCTGTGCTTTTCCAATGCTCTACTTGCGCGATATTATGTGCGTCTTCCCTGACCCGTCGTCCCATCTCTTCTTCTCGGTCTTCCAACTGGCCTTTTACCATCCAATTTTCAATTGAGAGCCTTTTTTGAATCTCTGCAGTCTTCCATCCTCGCCACATGTCCTGCCCTCTGTAGCCTTTTCAGTTTTGTATAGGTATCCGCTGATGCCTTTTTGAAGAGTTGATACAATTCATGTTAATATCGCGTCCTCCAGGTGCCACCATCCTCATTCACTAGTCCAAGTATTCGCCTTAATATCTGCTGCTCAAATGCGATAATTGCGTCCGCCGATTTCCGGGTGAATGTCCACGTTTCACACCCATAGCATAGCATTGGTCGGATGATGGTCTTGTATATTCGTAGTTTTGTATTTCGATGCATCTCCCGCGATCGGAATATTGATGCAAGTCAGAAATATTGTTACGGTTTAAATTTCCATTGGAGATTGTTGCCTGTGATTAGGCCACCAATCATACAGGTTGATAGTAAACTGTTGGTTTTGGAAGCGCTGGCATATCATCTGCCAGTCTTTATTACTTGGGTGTCATCCTTCACAAGGTGCGGTTGCAGAGTCTTCCGAGTGAGTTTTGGGGGTTTGTCCTTAAAGAGATTTACTGCAACCCACCTTCGGACCGTCTGGGGCTATTGTATTCCATGGTAGTACTGGGTCAGAACTAAAGCCTCAGATGGTTCCAGTAATTCTGGGATAAGAAGTGAAATGTTCCCAACCATGCGGCAGAGCCGATCAAACATCCGAGGTATGAGCATGTGCCCCGCAACCCTAAGCATTTGGAGGGCTAATCCTATTCTCTTAATCTTTCCAGGCTCTTTTCGGATCCCTTTTAAGGATTCTATTTAGATCCCTTTTTAAGGATTCTATCCGGATCCGTTTCTGATTACCTTCAATTGCGACAAGTACAGTTACGCGAAGTGTTCCAAGGGAATAGTTATCATCCCGTGGCCCAAGTGTGGCCCTCGAAGACTTTCAGGAGCACATTCATCAGGATTGACTTCGTCGATGTGAGATCCTGCTCGAACTTACCCGATGGCCACGCGAGGTTCAACCATCCACGTCGTCCTGGGACCTTTTGTAACGCTCACTTAAATATCATTTTGAAATTTTGTCAGTTCTGACTAGAACCGCATATTCATTATCAGATATTTTAGATTTGATTTTCCCTAAATTGTATCATTGTTATATGCGATAGTTACCTGCAGTCCCTTTTTCTTTCCTTTGTAAATTGTTCATTGCACTTGTACCCTTCAGGTATGATTTTAAATTCTATTTTCTATTTTCCATTTCACATATAGCTCACTTTTTCTTTTGTTTTCGCTAAAAAGTAAATATATAGGTTATATCTATATTTACATATTTTAAAATAATAATTCAAAGGTAAAGTTTACCAACTATTATAATTTATTGTAACGAATAAAGTGCCGCACTTTCTTCCACCTGATCAGATTGTAAAAATTTTAAAAATAGATAATACTTAAGATATTTTGTGGGAGAATCGTGTACTTGATTGCGTTAGGAAGTCTCCGCCCTAACTGCGGACTAATTGGCAAAATATATTTTAAACTTTTGCGTTTGAAATACTTTGTTTTTATTTAACTACGCATTAGCTTCTCTTCTGCCTAAATTGTGAGGTTATAACCACAGATTGCATCACCACTCAATAAGGCAGGGCATAGAAAGAGAGTTGCTGTTACAGGAAGAACTTTTGGTTTATGTCTGTGAATTACACCATCTAGGAGTGACTTGTCTAGCTTCCATCTTACGTATCTTTTCGTGATTTTTCTACGTTTCCGATAGGTAAATTGTATGATTTAAAATCATATGGCACACCGTTTAGATATTTCTTTAGCTGTCGTGCCGCAGTTACCGATTTTTATTCAATTTAAGCGAAAGTTTGGTCTTAGGATAGTTTTCACTTTTGAGTTTCTAACTTATCAATTTTAAGGAAGCTTTTCACTCGTTATATTGTCACACCGGCCCAAACGAGAGGTCCTCACAGGGGTGTACGATTCTCAGTCTGTAACAAGAAGAGGCTCTTGCTCATTCCCCAATGCTAACCGGCGATAGTAATAGCAGTTTGTACAACAAGAGCGGATATGATGTCCATATCGGTCGAGAACGAAGTTTGAGCACGACGCCGTAGGCGGAGTGCCTCAATCGTTCGAGAGCGATATGGGCAATCCGCTCAAGTTATACAGCGTTTTTTTCCTACGACTACGATCTATCAAAAACTAAAATACGATTTAACAAATTAATAATTTTTCATGTGACATATTCTAAGGCTATGTTAAACAATAATGGTGCCAGTCCATCTCCTTGTTTGAGACCTTGGGTTATTCTGAATATTTCAGTACGCTGGTTTTGTATCTTGACTTGGGCTTCAGTATCCCGCATTGATTTTTTAATTAATCTGATGAGCTTGGCTGGGATTCCCAACTCTTACATTATCTCATACATTTTGGATCTGAGTATGCAGTCAAATGCTTGGCGGAAGTCTACGAGGATTTGATATGTATCTATGTTGTATTTCCATCATTTCCTCAGTACTACTTGTTTCACTGTGAAGATTTGGTCCACGATCGACGGTCGAGCCTTTTATTCTCCAATTATATTTTCCGTGATGGGCTCTGATTTCTTTCTGAGGATACCTGTGAAGACTTTATATGTTGTACATAGAAGAGATACTCCCCGATAGTTCTTGCACTGCAGTTTGTCCCCCTTTTTATGTATCGGGCATATTAGGCTTTTTATCCATTCCGTCGGCATCACTTTATTATTTCAGGCCTCGCTTTGAGGTTGTGTATGGGTTTAGTCAATTTTTTTCCTCCACGCTTATGTAGTTCTGCTGGTATTTTGTCAATGCCTGGAGCTTTGTTGTTTTTTAAGGCAGTGATTGTCTCTCTGACTTCCTCCAATGTTGATGGTGTAGCAGGCTTCTTCAGCAGATGGGCCTGGTATTTCTGCATATTGGTTGGCCTGCTCTCCTATGTTGAGTAGCTCTTGAAAATATTTCTTCCACAGCTTTTTTATTTCTTCACTGTCATTAATGATCTTTCCTGATGTACTTCTGCATACTAGTTCTTGATTTAAAGCCTTTTCCGATTATCTTCAGGTATTTGTATGGTTCTCTAGGGTGGTTCTCCTTAAATTCCTCTTTTAATTTTTCCTGTCTATTGTTTTGAACTTTCTTCTTCTTGCATCTGCAGAATTATACCATAAATAAACGATATATAGGGAAATAGCACCAGTAATTGACATCACCCCAGTAGTTGTTACCATCCCAGTAGTTGTCATCAAAGATATTTTTGGAGAAAAAATAAGATAATGCTTGTTTACATTAATTCTTTTCAGGCCTTAATCAGTTTCCATGTGTATTTGCAACAATTTTAAATGAAGTTCTTAATGGTGACCGTACATCAGCTCCTTGTCTAAAATATTTTGTCATGATTGTTAGTGAATTTGTTAAGGTAGATTAAAATAATTTTGCTTAAATTTAAACAGTTTTTATTGTAATCAATGCAATTTTTTTACACCGAAATAAAGTATGTTTGATAGAATTTGAAATAAAATATTTTAGGGTTTGTAATTAGATTTCAATTACGAAAAATTTAGTTGTAACTAGCTGTATAAAGAAAATCTAAAATAATCGAATGTTACAGTGTGGATAACTGAGTATAAATAGATCTGTCAGTAACAATTTTTGTTTTAATATACAGTTTTGGTTGCAACTGAAGCATGCAAACAATGGATGACATATTCAGTATAAATAAAACATTAAAAGTATCCAAAGCCGCAGATAAATATAAAATTTTCGAATAAAATAAAAAAAGAAAACAGCTAATGGATCAATAATTATTATATGAAGAGATTTTCCACTGACAATTCGGTGAATTATATTAAACCGGGATGTCATTGGCAACAAATCAAATAAGAACAGGACAATTTTTTTTAAAGCGACATCACTATTTCACTCATGAGAATTCCTTTTTGGACGTGGATCTGTTAGAACAGTCCCAAAAATAAAACGACGAAAGATCTATTTTGACAATAAGCGCAATCACACTTTAAAAATCAGTATTAATTTTAGATACTAGTGTCTAAACTTCTGTGGGTAAGAAGCAAACAAAAATATAATTAAAAACAGGAAAAGACGACCAATTAAATACACATCATACATATTGCAAAAATATTTAGTTATAAAATTTGTATTAGTGATTGTGTAAAGAATTCTCTAGATACATTTGATAATGGGAAGCGACCACGAAAATGATCATATGGTATATAAGCACTTCAGACGTTTCCGCAAGCAATAATCTTATCTCTACGGAGATCCAACTAGAAAACCAGAAGAGTATAAATACGCGGCCGTCTTTCCCTCAATCAGTTAACTAAACAGTGTTAGTGAGTTAGTTAGTCAAGCAGTCTGATAGATAAGTGAATTATAATTGTAGTGTCTCGAAATAAGTTTAAAATAAAGTGTTTACAATTCACGAAGTTTTAATGTTTGAACCGATAACACGTAACAATACATATTTGAGTATACAGGCTGGACTATAAGTAATAGTACACCGAGCAAGAGCAAACTTTTGTATAAAAATAATGTGATTTAGCTAAATTTATCTTACACCAAAAGTTGATAGAAGATGTCGAAGTTGAAAAAAGCCTATTTTTTCGTATAACTATTGAATAAATTGCAATGTAGGCACGAAACAAGTTCTAAGGGAGTTTCTTAAGTTGACAAACTCTAATTTGTTAACATGTTATCAAGAGCTGATAGGGGGCGCTACCTGCGCTATCCGGCATGATTCTAAATCATTATAACTTTTTTGTATATCCACGTATATTTGTTTTAAATAGGTAGTTCTATTTTCTCATATTTTTTACACAAAAAAGGCTTACTTTTTGGATACTTTTTAAGTTACTTAGGATATTAAACTTTTGAATTAGGCTTAAAAAATTAATACTAAGGCACCTTTCAAAGTTTTTTCATGTCAAATATTACTTTGATGATAATAAAATTACCTAAATTTTGAAAATCTCAATAAAGAAAATGCAAAAAATTTAGACCTAATGTAAGTATTTTCTAACATAGAGATGTGGGATCTCTGAATCCGCACAAAAAAATTTTAATTGTCTGGTTGGTCAAAGCAGATATTTGGATATGAAATCCAATGAGAAACAGCCAGATTTTTAACTGTTTACAATCCCTTTACATGACACCAATACCAGATCATTTCTCGCATATTTATTTTTGAAATTTAATTTTATTTTAGTATTTGGTTTAAATTTGCTTTAGGGCAAGAATCTTGCCCTTGGGGGGATCAATCCTATTATTTCCTGCGAGCATTTTCCATGATAGTACTTGTAGAAAAGAGACAAGTCACCAACCATTCGCCTGTGCTCTAGTGTTTCAAGAGAATCGGTCAAACGGTCGTCATCAATTAGGCGAATCGCTCTTCTTTGAATTGAATCCAAGAGAGCTAAAGTGTGTTTTGCGACTGAACTCCTCCGGATGTCTCATGACATGGCCCAAATAAGACAGCTTTCAAATCTTCACTGTGTTTACAAATTCTTTATCCCCCTTAATCCTGTTCAGGACCTCTAAGTTAGTGACATGGCCCATGAAGCTTATTTTCAGCATGAATCTGTGTGACCACATTTCAAATGCTTTAAGCTGCTTCAAGGTATCCTCTTTTAGAGTCCATATAAGAAAACAGAAAAGAAATAACACCTGACCATTCTTATTCTATGATCAATGTTTAGTTCACGTCCACATAGAATTTTTTCATCCTTACAAAGGCAGCCCTAGCTTGCTCAATTCTTGATTTTATTTCTATTGCGTTGTCCCAACTTTCGTTCAGAAGCTGTCCCAAATACTTTATTTTCTTTACCCTTTCTAATTTGTTTGGACCAATCCAAGGGTCCGTGGGTTCGGTTGCTTACTTACGATCATGAGTTTGGTCTTTTTAGTGTAAGACCATACTGGCTACATGACCTGACTACTTGATTAAGGGGGCTTCGAAGTTTTTCAACACTATGTGCAAAAAGAACAGAGTCGTCTGCATATCTAACATTATTCAGTGTTATGCCATTTATTTTCACTCCCTTTCTGGTATCTCCTATGACCTCCTGGAATATTTTCTGCGAGTATAGGTTGAACAGAAGCGGCGACAGAATGCAACCTTGCATTACTCCCTTTTTGATTGAAATACATTCAGTTAAACTGTATTCTGTTCTCAAATTTGCTTTTTGTTCCCAGTAAAGATTAGTGATGAAACGTAGGTTTTTAACATCTATTTCTGTTTTCAATATTTCTATCATTTTCTCATGTTTTACCTTGTTCAACACCTTCTCGAAATCAATAAGGCACATGAACACATAGCGATTCACGTCTCTACATTTCTGGATCAAAACATGTATGCCGAACAATGCTTTTCTTGTACCCAGGCCTTTACGGAATCCAAATTGTATATTTTCAATATGTTTTTCTATCCTGGGGTATATTTGCTAAAGAATTATCTTTAAAAACCATTTTAAAACATGACTCATTAGGCTTATAGTACGATGATCATTGCAGTTCTTTGCCTTTGCAATCTTAGGGACGGGATAAATGTTGACCTCAACCAATCAGATAGGATGTCTCCTCTATCATATATTTTGTTAAATAAATCAACAGGTTTTTCGTTTTTCCTCCCAAGATTTTCACTACATCTCAGTTGGTATTTCATCCGGAACTGTTGCTTTTTGGTTCTTTGCTGTTTTGATGGCTTTTATCACTTCATTTCTGGGTGATTAGTGGTCCAGTTATATCTTCGTGCATCCCGTGATCTATGTCTCATTCATCTTTAAACAATTCTGTAATGTATTCCTGCCATCTTCTTAATTTCTCTTCCATTTGAAAAATTGCGCTCCCAAGCTTGTCTTTTATGACATTTACACCATTGTGTTTGTGCCCTTACATTTCTTTAATTCTTTTGTGCAGATTGAAGTTCTGCCTCTTTTCGTATTCTTTAATTTCTAAGAATTCATGAAGGAAGTACTCAGCTTTTGCTTGTCTAATTTTTCTTCTAATCTTCAAGTGTATTTCCTTGTATTTGTCGTCTTGTTTTCGAATTTTGTTTTGCTTTCTACTTTCCATAAGCTCTCTCCTACTTTATTGCTAAAATTTGACTTGAAAGGCTCTCTTCGGAAGATTTAGAATATTTTCCAAATGTCTTTTTTTTAATTTTTGACCGTTTTCTCGAAAAAACAACATTTTTCAAAATATATCTTTTTTTACAAAATCCTCATTTTTTTTTTATTCGACGCTTTATGGCAGTTTTCGCCTTCTTGGAGTTTTATTTCAAAATCAAATGCTTTTTATTTTTTATACCAGTTTTTTCTCTAAGATCATCTTTCACGAAAAAATTATTTACGTTTTTTAAAGGTAAATTAAAATTGTAATTTAAATTGAAAGAAAATTATGTTTTTGAAAATTCTGATGTACAAATTTTTTGGAAGTTTCAACTTTCATTTTGAAATCTCTTGTTTATGTCAAATTATAATGGAAATATTTAAAATTCCAAAAAAAAATAATTTTAAAAATTTAATACCTTCTTTGTCGAAATTCAATTCCTTCTAAAACCGTGGATTCTTTTTCCCAATCTCGAGTTTTTTTCCCAAATTTCAACAATTTTGTTGGGAAAAAAGTTTTTTTACTTGAAATTGTATGTTCTGAAAATTTTGCTTTTTAGTAAATATTTGATTTTTTTTTTCGAAATTTTGACTTTAAGAGGTTAATGCCGGCGTCTGCATATAAGCTATGGCTTTCAGAATACAAAACTGTTTGACGTGTACCCCTGTTAATACACACATTTTTGAAAAGCAATTTTCAGATTTGGTGTGCTGCTGATATTTCCTGTTGATGAAATTATCAACCTTCTCCACCTAGCTAACTAATAAAACGTCTATATTGCCTAGTTTATGCAAATTATGAGGATGTGGACAGAAAAAATTTTGGCAAATAACAAAATCTTTCAATGGTAAATTTTCAAAAAATTAATTAAACATTTTTAAAAAATCGATACTTCTAAAACAATTCGAAATCTAAAGCAAGATGGGATTTCCAAATAAATCCAAAGTAAAAAAAATAAAATTAAGAGCTAGTTTTCTGAAAAAGTCACATTTTTACAAAAAGTCGAAATATTTAAAGAACTCAAAATTTTCAAAAATAAGTTAAAATGTTAAAAAAATGTTTTTTTTAAACTACAATTTTTTAAATGAAAAGTTGAAATTTACAAAAGTTAAAATTTTTATAAAAAGTCGAAACTTTCAAAATAAACAAGCGCTTTGAAAAAGCATGTTAAAAGACAGCAATTCTTACAACAGATCGAAATTTTAAGAAAACGTAGAAATTTTAAAAAAAAGTGGAAATTTTGAAAACAATTAAAATTTGAAAATGTTTCAGATCTTCAAAGGTGAAATTTTCCAAAAAGTCCAAATTTCTAAAATTAAAGTATGAAATTAGTTGAAATTTTGAAAGAGCTGCAAATTGCAAAAAGAGCGAATCTTTAAAAAACAACTCGATATTTTCAAAAAAGTCAAAGGCAAAACATAGTAGAATTTTTAAAGTCAAAATTTGTGAAGAAATCAAAGTTTATAGAATAAGTCAAAATTTTAAAATTGAAATTTTTGCAAAAGTATCAAATTTTAGAAATGGTAAAATCTTGAAAGGCCAACATTTTTAAAAATTCAAAATTTTTCAAAACAAAATCAAACTAGTCAGCATTTCGAAAAATAATTGAAATGTTTTAAAGAAGTCCAGCTTAACAAAAATCGGAATTTTTATAGAAAATTTAATTTTTCAACAGTTACGAGAAAGACAATAATTTTTAAAGGGTCGAAATTTTAAAACTATAAGTAAAATTTTGACGATAAGCTGAACTTTTGAAAAAAAATATAGCTAAATTTCTAAATAAGGCAAATTTTGATAAAATGTCGAAAAATGGGACAGCTTCAGATAAGTGGAAGTTTTTAAATGTCGAACCTTCAAAGAAAGTACAAATTATTTTCAATAAAGAAATTTAAAATTTTGAAACACGTCCACATTTTTTCAAAATGAAGTGTTCTTAAAAAAGCCATAATTATTAAAAAGTTGTGTAATTTTCCAAAAGATCTTGGTTTTCAGTAAGTCAAAATGTTCAGAAAGAGTCGAATTTTTAAAACGGTGGAAAGTTAAGAAAAAAATCGAAATATTCAGCGAGAACAATATTTTTAGAACATTTTAAAAACAGATCGAGATTTTCAAAAAAAAATCGATAAAATTGAAATACAAATTTATTTCAATTTTTGAAGATAACCAAGGACCAGTCAGTTCCACAAAAAAAAATCGATGTTTTAGAACTAGGTCAAAATTTTCAGGTAAACAGTTGAATTCTTTAAAAAATTTCGAAATTTTAAGGAATAGTCGAAATTTGGGAAAAAGTCAAAATTTTTATTAAAAGTTAAAGGCTCACAAAAAAGAATCCAAAATTTCTAGAAAAAAATCGAGATTTCGAAGTTGATATTTTCACAAAATAATAAAATTGTAAATGGCAAAAACCTTAAAATTCCAAAACTTTCAAAAAAGTCAAAATATTGAAAATAAAAAGTGGAATTTTTCAAAATATATTGAAATAATTTTTAGAAAGTCAGCATCTCGAAAAAAATTTGAAATATTTTAAAAAATTTCAACTTAAAAATAGTTGACTTTCCTGTAAAATTAAATTTTTCAAAAATGTTGGATTAAAGCCGAAATTTTTGAAAGAGTCGAAATTTTCTAAATATAAGTGCAGTCTTGATAATAGACTAAAATTTTGGAAAAAAAGTATAAAGTTTTTAACAACCTAAATTTTGAAAAAGCGTCAAAATTTTAAAACAGTTTATGTTTTGAGAAAAATGATTAAACATTAATATCTTATGTCTTTAACATATTAAAAATTTTGAAACATGTCAAAAAATTATATAAGGATGAAATTTTTGTAGATAAGTAGCAATTTTCAAAAAGATAGAAATTTTAGCAAAAGCTCAAGATTTTCAGGTAGGATTTATAAAAAAGAATAAAATTTTCTAAAAAGGTCGAAATAAAAAACAATAAGTTCCTAAAACTAAGTCGAGATTTTCAGTCAGTTAAGTTTTCCAAAAGTCAAAATTAAAAAAACGTCAAAATATTCAAAAAGGTGGAAAACGACATTTTTAAAAAAATTGGAAATTTACATGAAAAGGCGAAATTTTCAAAAATATCGATTTCTTAATCAAAGGCCCTTTTGAAAAAGGTGGAATTTTTTTTAGACTAGGTCATGTATGTTTATGTAAAAAGTTGAATTCTTCAAAAAAGCTGAAATTTAGGAAATATTCGAAATTCTGATACAAAATCAGAATTTTCAAAAAAATAGAAATTTTCAATTAAAGTTGAAATTTTTAAAAAATATATCGAGGGTTATAGTTATCGTTACCGCTCTCTTTCTGTGTTGACTATATCTTTTGCGCTATTTTCTCTTTTAGGAGTTTGGTCTTTGGTATAGTTAAGTTTTCTCTTCTTTTTTTTTTGGTTTTTTATTTCAGTCTCTGCAGGTAAGTTTGGTTCTTTTCTGATATGGTTGACAGGTTCTTTGATTGCATTCCTTCCGGTCCTTTTCGTTCCATTTTCATACGGTAGAGTTTCGTCCATGATATGGTATGCTCTTATGTCTGTGCTCTTATATCTTAAATTTAGTTTTTTTAATGGTGCCCTGTATTGGTGGAGACGGTAGTTCCTTGATACGGTCGAAGTAAACGGAAAGTAGATCTTTTACTAACTCTGACCATGGAAGCCTTCGTAATCATAGCCTCAATCACCAATGAGAGATTTCCTTCAAACTTGAAATAAATAAACTAGTAGAAGATAAGAAATCAATATTGTGTCATGGTGACGGTAGTATAGCATTAGCTTTATAATTTTATTTAATTATTTTTAAAACGTATTGCCATTAAAGCTAGATACTTCCTGAAATCCATGATAAATTTTACTAAATTAAACAGCATTTTTTGTAATTTTTTAACAGATTTGTTAATTTTCTGTTTTTATAAAAAATAAAACAAAATATAGAACAAAGTAACCGTGTATAAATAATATAACTTTTTGCCATCTGAACCATAAGATCTATAAGATATTCATCGAAAGCGACACTTATTAATTTAAGTTAAGATAATAGACCAGTTTGTTGTGACAAATCAAATGACATATTAAAACAAGCTGTTGGGCGACTATGAATTAAAAAACAAGTAGCCGGTATCCCAGCATGTGCCTTGTATAAATCACGGTCAGTTTTCCAACAGCGTACATGACAAATTTACTTGAGCATATCACCGGTAGTATGCCGTCCGAGTGTCGCTTTACGGCAGTAACCCGACTCTGTCTCGCTGGCTGATGTTACAAGCCCGCATGGGGGCCCCGCCAGGTTCGAGCTACCTCCACCGACGGTAACGTGCACCAGCTATATCATGTGTCTCCGTGGATCACATACTTCTTCGGAATTATGTGTTCAAATGGTTACGTAATGGACCTTTAAAGTATTACAGAGATCGGTCTAACCTTTGCAAGTTGCACTGTTGTACAACGCTAGAAACAGATTCATTTACGAGTTTTTTGAGAATTCTCCAGGTAACTAGTTAGTACAAACGCTCAAAAGAAGGTCGATAATTAATACTACTACTACTTCGCTTCGATATCTTTAGCACTGGCATTATCAAGCAGACTCGAACTAATTACCGGACAGATTAGACAAATATCCAATGGGCTGATGGAGTACTCGATTTGAAGGACTCGGAGAAAAATTATGCAATTTTTTTTTAATTTGCACTTGTTTCTCAAAATTTTGAGATGAAATTCGTCCTTTTTCCCGAAAGTATTAAAACTTGATTTTTTTTACAAGGTAGTTAGTAGTTTTTTCAACTAATAGGTACTTTCCTAGTGTAAATTTAAAATATTTGGGTGATTCTCTAATTGGAAAATCGTTGTCGGTACGTTTTTCAGATAAATATTTCGGTATTTTTGTTAAAATGTTTGTGGAAGATCAAAGAACTTCATAATATCCGAGTAAAAGTTAAACTGCGAGAAACTATTATGCATACTTTTTTTTTTAAGATCCAGACCATATCCAATAGCAGTCCCCTGCTATGTTTGACTATGAAAATATTACCCTTTCGAAGAAAGCTTAAAATATTAAAAGAAGAATAATCTAGATTTGGAAGTATAAATTGAAAGTACATAAAAGACAGAAAACAAAATATTTTCAATTTTAAAACTCTTCCCATGTGTTCAAAAAAAGTCACCTATCATTTTGGTGGAACGGACTTGTCCTTAATTATATTCAAAAATTGAAATAAAAATCTTGTCCCCTTTCTTGTCACCTCTCTGACAACTTTAACGTGCGCAACTATAGCGGGAGTCGACTGTACCCAATGTTTACATTAAAAAAAAATGTCGACTACTTTCTATCATATTCAGTTCCTCAAAAAAATGTTGATTTTAGAATTTTTTAACGTTTTTTGCCTCAAAATTTCAATTTTAAACTGAAAAATTTCTCAAAATTTCAAGTGTCAATTCCAAACATTGACTTCAATTTTTGAGCTTCTGCGTTAAAATTGGATTATTTAATTTAGCTCCTGAAAACTTCACTTTTTTTCTGAAACTACATCTTTTATATTTAAATTCAGGGGCGCGCCCATAAAATTGCTAAAAAGAGAGGCGAAATATCGTAACTTTTCAGTAGTTGAAGATAAGTTTCGAAAGTTCCAGAAGGAAATTAAAATTTGAAAAAATAAATGCCTTAAATACTATTGAAAATAGAACAATAAAGTAGAAGTTTAATCTGAATTTGAAATATGCAAAATTTATTAATTATCTTCGAATTTAATTTGAAGAAAACCTGGAAATTTCATAAGTAAGATGGAAATTTCGAAACTAAAATAAAAAATTCTAAAAGAGAAGTCGAAATGTTTAAATCAATTCGGCTAAAAATGGAAATCTCGAGATCAAAGTTGTTTTAAACCAAAAATAAAAAAAAAGTCATGAAAAGTGGAAGTAGAAATTTTAGGAAAAATGTGTTTTAAAAAAGCCTATAATTTAGAAAGAAAAAAAATTTTAGAATAGTATAAAAAAAGTCGACATTAGCGAAATTAAAAGTACAAAGTTTTAGTTGACCTTCGGAAAACAGTTGAAATTTCGAGATTAAGTTAAGGTAGGTAATTATTTCAGAGGAGGCAATTTAAATTTTCTAGACTTAACTCAAAAATTTCAAATTTTAAGCCAAAATTTTTAAAAAGAAGCCCAAAATTAAAATAAGCAAAACAATTTGTATATTCTTTGAAGAAAAAACCGAAATTTTAAACTTTAACATTATCAAAAATTCGAAGAATAGATCTGAAAGTAGGTATATGAACTTCAATTTTAAAATTTCAAAATAAAGTCAAAAATATCGTGCAGACAAATTCAAAGTTGTCAATAAAAGTAGTTTAAGATAATGAAATTGACAAAAACAGTCAATATTTTGGAAATATTTAAATTTGAAGAGAAGGTCTAAAGTTGGAGCCAAATTTTTCAAAAAGCAAAATTTACTAAAGTTAAAAGTTTCGGGAAATGGCGAAAATATTGAAAAAAAAAGAAATTTTCAAAAAATTCGATATTCTAAAAGATGTCGGAAATTCAAAAAAGTCAAAATTATAGAAAAATTTAACTTTTCCAAAGTTGAAATCTTCAAAAATGATTTCAAATAACATCAAATTTACCTAAAGGTCAAAACTTTAAGAAACAGATAAAATTTTGACCAAAGGCCAAAATTTTCAAAACAAAAAATGGAATTTTGAAAAAGAGTAAAATTTTCCAAAAAATTATTTCAAAATAATTTAATTTATGAAAAAACTAAAAATTTGCAGAAAAGTCGAAATTTTAGAAATGGTTGAAATTTTTTGTCCAAATTTTCAAAAGATAATTCGAAATTTTCAAAAAGCTTAAAATGTTCAAAAAAATCAACATTTTTAATGAAAATCGAAATTTTACAATAATATTCGAGATTTTGAGAATATGCACATTATGAAAAAAGTCAAAACCTTGAAGAAAAATTGAAATTTTGATGATAAAATGCCGAAATGAAAAAAAAAAATAAAACTTTGAAAAAATGTCAAAAATTTGAGTCAAAATTTTAAAAAATCCAACTTTTCCAAAGTAGAAATCTTGAAAATTGATTTCAAATTAAATCAAATTTACATGAAAGTTGAAGCTTCGAGAAAGTCTAAATTTTCAGAAAAAGTCAAAACTTTGAGAAATAGTCAAAATTTTGGTCAAAGGTCGAAATTTTCAAGAGTAAGTGAAAATTTTGAATAAGAAGGTCAACATTTTCAAAAATATCGTTCCGAAATAATCAAATTTATGAAAAAACTAAAAATTTTCTTAAAAGATCCAAATTTTAGAAAAGGTTTTTTTTTGTGTCAAAATTTTTAAAAAAGAATTAGAAATTTTTAAAAATGTTAAAAAGTTTAAAAAAGTCAATATTTTTAATGAAAATCGAAATTTTGCAAAAATGTTGGAAATTTTGAAAAAATCCACATTCTGAAAAAAGTCAAAACTTTGAGGAAAAATTGGAATTTTGATCATGAAAGGTCAAAGTTTAAAAAAAAATGAAATTTTGAAAATCAAACTTATGAAAAATCTAACTTTTCCAAAGTCGAAATCTTCAAAATTAACTTCAAATTAAATCGAGTTTATGTAAAAGTCGAAGCTTCGAGAAAGTCCTAATTTTCAGAAAAAGTCAAAACTTTGAGAAATAGTCAAAATTTTGAGCAAAGGTCGAAATTTTCAAGAGAAAGTGAAAATTTTGAAAAAGGTCAACATTTTCAAAAATATTATTCACAAATTCTTAAAAAATAATTAGAAATCTTCAAAAAGGTTGAAATGTTCAAAAAAGTACATTTTTAATAAAAATCAAAATTTTGCAAAAATGTTCGAAATTTTGAGAAAATCCACATTCTGAAAAAGGTCAAAATTTTTGAAAAAAATTTGAAAGTTTTATGATAAAAGATCGAAATTTAAAAAAAATGCAAATTTTGGAGATAAAAACCAACAAAATTGTTTGGTGCTATTGAAATGCAGAACTTGTCCCCTGAAACCAAGAAAGATTAAAAAACACGACAAACGTTGCTCTAACGCGTTTCCACACCTAAGCTCTCATCTCTGAAGATGAGAGCTTAGAGTTAGTAGTAGTTAGTAGTAGTTAGTTAGTATCTCTGAAGAGATACTAACACCTAATCTTAAAATTTACCCGTATATACTAAGAATATTCACTTCGTGCATGATCGATCGCATCCGAACGCGCATGCGCATCTAATCATATACGTCGTAGTGTCACAATTCCTAATCTATCAACCTTAACTATTTTTAACAGAGATGAATGGCCTAAAGGCCCAGCTCAACAATTCATAAGGTTGTCTCTAGCCTTATGAATGTCTAAGCTTTCACATGCATTTAACATATAATTCTTATTTACTACTCTTAACAATTTAATATTATTAGCATGTCTAGCCACACTTGACTTCTCGGTTCTTCCGTACCTGAAATGAGCCAAATGCTCTTTCAGTAGGATTTTAAGAGATCGTCTAGTTTGCCCGACATACTTTTGAGGACAATCCCTACATCAAATTTGGTAAATACCGGACTTATCCGTTTGCTCTACTTTATCCTTTAAACTACCCAAAAGCGAATTTAATTTGCCATTAGAACTATAAACAACCCGGAAGCCCTGTTTCCTAAAATTCTACCCAAACCATGCGTAAGTGAGGGTTCAAATGGAAGTGGGAAGAACTTAAAGTTTTTGTTTCCATCAGCTTTGAAAGTTGTGATATTTACCTATTCACATTTGAATTTTTTCTTATTAATAATTTTATAAATAATATTTGGATCGAATCCATTGATTTCAGCTATATGTTTAATTGTCTTCAACAAAGTTATGAAAAAATCCAACTTTTCCAAAGCTGAAATCTTCAAAAATGTTTTCGAATAAAATCAAATTGAGTAGCTACGTAAAAATTGAAACTTCAAGAAAAAGTCAGATTCTAAAACAAAATGAACTCTCCTAGAAATACTTTCGAAAATGGTAAAAATTTTCGAAAAAAGTTTGAGAAAATAAGGTAAAAATATGCAGAAAGCCTAAATTTGGCAAAAGCTTGAAATTTTGTGTCAAAATATTTTAAAAATTCAAAAAGGTCGAAATGTTCAAAAAAGTCAAAATTTTCAGTGGAAATCGAAATTTTTCAAAAACTGTCACATTCAGAAAGTTACTTTTTGAAAAAAGAAATTTTGGAAAGTCGTTTAAATTTCAAACAAAAAAAATTAAATTGATGATTTTAAAAACCGAAAAATTCAACTTTAAAAAAGTAGATGAAATTTCTTTAAAGATCGAATTCTGAAAGTCAACATTAACAAAAAAGTCGATATTTCAAGAGTCAAACCTTTCAAAGAAAAATTTTCAATAAGGATGGAAATTAAAAAAAAACAATGATTGTGTAAAATAATTAAAAATTTTTTAAAAAATCAACATTTTTGATATGAAGTCATAATTTTAAGAAAAAGTCGAAATTTTTGGGGTAGGAGATACGTATGTAAATAAGAATTTTAAGAAAATGTGGAAATTTTGAAAAAGCGGATATTTTAAAATATCTAAATTTTCAAAAATAATCGAAGTTTTCAATATAGGTTTAAATTTTTAAAGTCTTCATTTTCCATAAAAAACACATTCGATTTTTTCTCTTAGTTGAGTTGGAGTTAAAGACACTGACAGGGACCCCACATTACCCCCAGTCGTTCGTCCGACTTCAGTGCACATTAAAAACCGAATTTTAACTGGACGTTCTGTCAAATTGACTTGTCTAATCCAAATTTATTGCACCAAGATCCCGCAGGTCTCATTTACTTATAGACGACCTTGTGATTTTATTTCGTCTTGGCTTAAACTCATTTTACGCGAATACGTTTACGGCTTTCACCGTTTTATGGCTCCATAATTCATCCTAAACTTCAAAATCTCGACGACATTTAGAAACGTTGCATAGTAAATTACAGGGACAAAAAATGAGACCCAATTTGAAACACACTTGGGCGTGAAATTCTGGCCGATAATTAAATTTTAATTTTTAGTATCGTAGAAAAATATACATTATACAAATTTGAAATTTATACTTTGGTATATAACGGGAAATATTTGCTCGACAATTCAATTTATACTTAAAATTTTAGGAAATATGTCGAAACTCTAAATTTAAAAAAAATAACGACTTTAACATTTATAATGAGCCGTCAAATTTAAAATCGAAATTTTAAGAAAAAATTAGAAATAGTTTGAATCCAAATTTTGAGATATAATGCTTTTTCTCAAAGATATAAACTTTTTTTTGAAATTTCAAAATTTTGAGATTAAATTCGAAATATCGCTATAGTCAAGGGCATAAATATTTTGTAGTCAAGGTTTTGATTTAGTGTTGAAATTTCAAGTTTTAAACCAAAATTTCATTAAATTCAGTGCCAATATTTTTTAAGCAAACTGCAACTTTATCAGAAATGTTGAAATTTCGAGAAAAAACTTGAATGTCTAATCTGAATTTTGGAATTTTCAGTAGCATTGAAGATTAATTTTTTTTCTTTATCGTTTGGCATACAGCTTTTTCATCATTAGAATTAGGTCAAGAAGTCGTTAATCACAGTTGTAGAAAATTTAATTTTCTGTACAGGGTACCTCAAAAGGAAAAGCAAATTAAATTACACAATCTTATTTTGCAAATTAATAAAAAATATTTTTAACAATAATGTATTCCTTTTTTTTCGTCTCGTAGATTAACAGCTTTTTATAAAATTATTGTTAGATTCGCGGTATAAGAAAACACCCGTACATCGCTATATTTTGAATATAAGTTCACCGTCGCCTCAGATGACCTTAATTTAAATTTATCTTAGACCCTTTCATATCCCATTGACTGGAATAGTTTAGAAAATTATAAAGTTTCTCAGGAGCTGGTATGAAAGCAATTATCACAATGACGTAGCGATGAGGTGGCAGTATTGTGAGGTGTACAAGGACCTTTCTGCGCAAGGGGCCCTCCTACGCAAGGGGGCACCTCACAGTTTTTTTCTTAGGCCCAATTTTGCACATTATTTAACAGTCAATCTTGGCCTCAAGAGATAGAAATTTTAACTGAATTTTTCAAGAAAAAAGCGGAAATTTTGAAAAAAGTAAATTCAAAATCCCTTAAAAAAATGAAGTTTATATCGACAATTTAGGAGAACAGTCAACATTGAAAGTAAAAACTGTGTGAAATGAAGATTTTGAAAAAAGCTAACATTTGCCCACATTTTGAAAATAAAGTAAAAATATGTCGAAATAGACAAACCTTGATCTATAAGGTCAAAATTTTATCGGAAAGAAATAAAATTTATAAATTTAAATTTGGATTTTTAAACTAGATCAAAATTTACATTAAAAGAAGTGTCATTTTTGACAAATTGTTAGATTTATAACTAATAAACTCTATTAACGATAAATAAATACAATAAGATTATGGAACGGACTGGTCCTTGGTTATCTTTAAAAATTGAAATACAAATCTTATTTCATAGTTTCATGGGACAAGATTTGTATTTCAAATACAATAACAGATATAAAAAATTCAAAGTTTGTTATGAATATTGAAGAATTTCACACAGTAAGGGTTGTAACAATTTGTAAATGTCAAATATGTGAAACTGATAGTGAAATTTTGAAAAAATCAAGCTTTCTGTTTAATTCTCTTCTCTTCTCTTCTCTCTCTCTCTTCTCTTCTCTTCTCTTCTCTTCTCTTCTCTTCTCTTCTCTTCTCTTCTCTTCTCTTCTCTTCTCTTCTCTTCTCTTCTCTTCTCTTCTCTTCTCTCTTCTCTTCTCTTCTCTTCTCTTCTCTTCTCTTCTCTTCTCTTCTCTTCTCTTCTCTTCTCTTCTCTTCTCTTCTCTTCTCTTCTCTTCTCTTCTCTTCTCTTCTCTTCTCTTCTCTTCTCTTCTCTTCTCTTCTCTTCTCTTCTCTTCTCTTCTCTTCTCTTCTCTTCTCTTCTTTCTCTTCTCTTCTCTTCTCTTCTCTTCTCTTCTCTTCTCTTCTCTTCTCTTCTCTTCTCTTCTCTTCTCTTCTCTTCTCTTCTCTTCTCTTCTCTTCTCTTCTTTCTCTTCTTTCTCTTTTCTTCTCTTCTCTTCTCTTCTCTTCCTATCTCTTGTCTTCCTTTCTCTTTCCCTTTCTTTCCTTCCTTTTATTTTTTTCCCGTTTCGTCTCTTTTCTTATCTTCCCTTCTCTTCCGTTTTCTTCCCTTTCCTTTCGTTCTCTTCCCTTCTCTTCTTTTTTATTTCCATCTCTTCCTTTCCCATCTCTTCTCTTCTCATCCCTTCTCTTCCAGTTTAATTTCAGAATTCCAGAAAAAGTTTTTAACTTCGACACTTAAGTCGAGATGGCCTATTTAAAGTTGAAATTTCGGAAGGAAAATTTACATTTTTGGAAAGTCTAAATTCCAAATTTCAAGTCAAATATTAAAAAATAAAAAAGCAAGTATTAAATTTGAAGAAATAAATTGAAATTTTACTGTTAAAAATGAAAAAAATCGAAAATATAAAATATTGTAATTAGCAGAAATATGTTAAAATCGTGTTTTCGACATTTAAAGTCAATATTTTAAGAAAAAATTTAATTTTATACACAAAATTTTTGGGTATAAATTGACGCGTTTTAAACACAATCACAATGTAAAAAGAATTAAGTTTTTTAAATGCCAAAATTTTGAAAAAGCCGGCACTTCACTTAGGCCTAGACGATACGAGGAAACTCGAGCGCGAGAATGTGGAAGGTACCTTCTTTTTGACTCGCTTTGCCTCCGTTCGCCTCGGAAGTGCTCCGTGTCGAGTCGGTTTTTGAGGCCGAGTCAAAGGAAATGAACTTGAGAATGAGAGTGCGAGCGGAAGGGTAGATATAGCCCTCGCAGTTACATTTTTCCTGTCAAATGTCTCACCGAAACGTTCGGCGAGGACCCTCGGCGAGAGTGAAGAGCCGGCAATAAAGTTGCGCGGATATTCCCTCACTTTAATTTTTGAACAACGAATTGGAATTCAGAGTTTTAGCGCCACTTTTGAATAACCCACTTAACCGCGCAAGGAGCAATAAAACATATACATTTTTCGACAATCGTAGGGATAACGGAGAGTAGCAACTTTAACGGTCGATTCAGTACGCGCAACTTTAGCAACTTTAACGGGAGTCTACTGTAACTAGCTGCTCCTTGATCGAAAAATTTTGGACTGTTCGACTATAGGATATCTTGTCAAAATTGAACAGGATTAAATTCTTCTGAAAAGGCAATTTGGGAATTGCTGACAAAAGTAAAAATTTAAAATTAATAAAGAAGACTGTTTTTTTAATTTAATTGCAGTACCACAAATTAAAATTTCCTCTTGTACGGACTACTATAGTACTCACTGTTGTAATGCACAGTGATTCAACAATTAAACAATTAAAATAATAATCAGCATTGATCTAATTTGTACACCTTGTTTAGATGGAGATTGATTGGCACTAATTAGGTTAGTTTAGCTTAATATTTACTTACAAACTACTTCAGTCAGATGTTTGTTTATTTTCCATGTACAATTAATTTTTTTCTCATTTTTATCATAATCTCATAATATTTGATACTTATTCATCTATATATTATTTATTGACAGCTTACGCAACTGTCAGTAGTTAGGAATGTCAAAAATTATATAAAATAGGTTACAAATTAAGGTGAAACATAAGAAAATAACGTGGTAATCACTAAAAACAACTAACCAAAGTAAAATAAAATTATTCAAATACAGGTGCAGATTCAGGAGGGAAATGGTGATAATTTTCCTCGTTTCTTTAAAACCCAATGTGTATTCGCAAGAATTGAACTATTTTTTTGTTTAATCGCCCCTTTTTTTGATTAAAAAATATTATCTCATAACATCTTAGGAAATCTTCGGATGCTTGACCTTTTTTTTTCGTGTCAAACTTTGTTGCAAGAGATTGTAAAAAAATGTTTGCTCAATCAACGAGCACATAATCTGTTGATGTGTTTTTTTTTTCACTCTCTTTCTCTCTCTTGTAAAAATTATTTTCAGTTCCTCGAAGATAAACAATATTTCACAAAAATTGCCCCTCAAACAAAATTCTGGTTCCGCGCCTGCTTTTGTGAAAATTTCTACTCTCATTTAATTCTCTATACTCATTTGGTATCTGCATGTTGATTGTCTGCATTCTAATATACAGAACATCCAATTTTTGATGGTTTTGCCCTTTTACTACTACTTCCAGAAGAGAGAGGATTGGGGTTTTCACAAACCTAGACCAATTTTGTGAGGTAAAGTACTTGGCCAGCACAAGAATGTTGTATCTTTAGCCGTTTTAGCACAATTATGAAAAATTATAAGTTTTTCAAAATCGTATACTATTTGCAGCTCCTTTCCGGTTAACTACAAAACTTTGATAAAATATGATTCTAATGCAGTTTTTTACGTAGAATTGAACGATGTAAATGGTTTTTAAGTGACTATTTGGTTTTGGAATTATAACCTAAAGTTCAATCTTTTTAAATAGGTAATGATGTTTGATTTTTTAAATAGTAGTAATTTTAAATGAAAGAGCTTTTTTGCCTCTTTTCAAAAATATATATGTTTATATAAGTATTTTAAAAATGCTGAAATTACGATGATTTTTCTATCAACTTGCAATGCATTAAGCCTGTTTGTTACATTTACTAATGAAAAAATTCAGTTGATAGCTGCGTGATGTCAAACGTTTAAGGAGCTATCTCATCGAGGGCGAGAGTGGTGGACGGTTGATGGTGACAACAATCCGGAAAAGAAGGTTCATTTTATTCTGTTTGAGAATTTTATAGAGCGGCCCGTCACGAGGTAGATAAAAAAGCCTAATTTTAGTCAAAGACGTTTGTTTTCAAGCAGCTAGAAATAGCTAAATATTCGTATGCGCAACCTACAGGAGCTTAGTTGGTGCCGTTTTAAAAACATTATTTATTCTAATAATGTGAAGGTCCGGGTTTTAAGCCCCATCATGGATTTAGACATTCAAAACCCTTACGATACGGAAAGGTTGTGTGCAAAGGAGGAGATAATTGCAAACCTAAACAATGAAATACTCCTAAATTCTGTAATAATGTAGGTTTCACTGTTTTGTGACGCAACATTATTATTTTAAAATATGTATCAAGTATTCTTGCAAGTTCAAAAATTTTATTTTAGCTTACCGAACCCGATTTGTAAGATATTTAAATTATTATTTAAAATATTGAAATTATTATTTAAATATTCTACAAACGGGGCTCAGTAAGTTAAACTAAAATTTTTGAAATAATTTATGACGATTAAGGGACATTTTTATGAATTATGCATTCAAGATAAGCCAATAATGATCGAAAAATGAAAAATTTATTTACCTTATATTTCATTTTATATTTGGATCACATTCTGCAGTTGTTTTGCTTTTGCTATTGTTTTATATGGTATTCAAAAGTAGTCGTTTTTCAATGTTGTTATAATTATGTCAGGATATATTATTTTATTTGTCTTCACCAAATGGTTTAAAGCTTTCATCGAGAAATGTGTTTTAATATGAGTTGCTAAAAAACCGATTTCGCTGCAGATAACGAATATCCAGTAAACATTTTTAATCAGTTTGGATTTTTTCTGACTTGGTGACTACATTTTTCGAGACAGAAAGAGACAAAGCGCTCCCGCTTCCAGGAAATTAACGCGTTTGAGCAAAACTGCATTTTCCCGGACCTCGGACTGTTAAATTTTGAGGTTAAATTGAAAGAGTTGGGTTTATCTACTTTGTTTCATGGACCCTCTCCATAAAATTCCTAACGAGAGTAAAGCGAACCTTCACCTACCGTGGCTGTCGATCATCTACTGGATGCTTCTTCAAAGGCGATAGCTCCTTAAATTTTCTCATTGGTAGGTGTAACACATCAACCTATACTTGCTCATACATAAGTTAATAGAAAAATCGTCGTAACTTCAAAAATTTTTGAAACATATACTTAAACATATACATTTTTGAAAAGATGAAAACATGCTCTTTCATTTAAAATCATTGCCTATTATTTTTTTTAGGTCGAACGGACTGGTTCTTGGTTATCTTCAAAAATTGAAATACAGAATTTGTCCAGGATATACTTCTTCCGGAATTGGACCGTGTCAAAGAACTACTAAAAGTGTTCGACGTTTCGCCCACCATCGTAGGGAGCTTCTTCAGGAACAAAGAGAAGGAAAATAAATGAGAGAGGAATATGAGGAAATATGCAAAAATGAAAGAATGAAAAGGCCAATTTCAAAACATCAGAGCACGGTAACTCAGTATGTCCACCAAACCAGAGGCGAAACTCTTCTGAATTCGGAAAATTATTGAGAAAACACAACATTAAACCCATTTTTTCGTCATCCTCAAAGATCCAACAGCTCCTCCCATCTCCCAAAGATAGAATTTCATCCTTTTGTTCTAATGGCGTGTACAGGGTTCCTTGTACTTGTGGTTCGGTGTATATCGGAGAAACGGGGCGATCATTTAAGACGCGAATATACGAGCACCAAAGATGTCTTAGGTCTGGTTTATTTTCGCAGTCAGCCATTGCCGAACATCAGCATGAGACCGGACAGAAGATTCTCTTTGATAATACTTCAAATATATCCAATATTCCCAATTACTATAATAGGAAGATACGCGAGGCCATTGAAATCCAAAAATTCCCCAAAAACATCAACAGAGATGACGGTTACATGCTTTCCTCCATCTGGAAACCAACCATCGGAAATCTTCGCAAGTGATCGCGCAGACGAATGGTATATAAAGTTTCCCTTTTCCTCTTTCCTGTCAGAAGAGTTTCGCCTGTGGTATGGTGGACATACTGAGTTACCGTGCTCTTCTGTCTGAACTTTCTTATCCTTTGTACCAATTTTCAATTCAGAAGAGTTTCGCCTCTGGTATGGTGGACATACTGAATTACCGTGCTCTGATGTTTTGAAATTGGCCTTTTCATTCTTTCATTTTTGCATATTCCCTCATATTCCTGAAGAAGCCCCCTACGATGGTGGGCGAAACGTCGAACACTTTTAGTAGTTCTTTGACACGGTCCAATCCCGGAAGAAGTATATCCTGTACTGACTCTGGCCGTGGAAGCCTTCGTTATCATATACAGAATTTGTCCCCTGAAACCAAGAAAGATTAAAAAACACAACAAATGTTGCTCTTTGGCTGTCGAAAAGCATTAGAGCAACCTCTGTTGTGTTTTTTAATCTTTCTTGGTTTGAGGGGACAAGTTCTGTATTTCAATTATTGCCTACTATGGTTTACATTAAAAAAATAGAACTAACTGGTTATAACAAAGGGCCAATTAAAAAATCATTTTCATCATTAAATTTTACGTGAAAAATTGCATCAAGAGTGGTTTTAATCAAATTTTTGTAGTTAATCGAGAAGAAGCTACAAACGGTTTAAGATTTTGGAAAATTTTTAATTTATCAAAATTGTGCCCAAACGGGTAAAGATTCATTTTTGTTATGACCAGGTAATTTATCTTATAAAATTGGTCTAGATTTGTAAAAACCTTGATCCTCTATCTCTGCTAGAAACAGTAATATAATAGGGCAACACCATCGAAAATGGGATACACTGTACAGACCGAGAGGTAACAAATTCTCCGGCCGTATGCAAACACTATAAAATTACAAATGTCCCCAAATGTAACTTATAGAGATGTATAGCGGCACCTAGCCGTCTGTGGAATAGCTCCAACGAGTGTCATGCAAAGTTAATAAACCTAGTCACTACTGCATTCTAGGTTTGCCACAGCTGTAACATGTATGGTTCTGCTGGATCTACCTTTACGAGCTCCCAGCAATTCTCTGATGCTCTCGTTCATTGCCTTTGTTTCCTTCATGTTAGCACTTGTGTTCACGTTCATTTTCTTCATGTTAGCGCTTATGTTCGCGTTCGTTTCCTTTATGTTATTGCTTATGATTTTCGCGAGATCGTAGTCATTCGCGACCTCATCAATGTCGGCCTTCCTTATTCTCCGTGACGCATCTGGTTTTGAAACCTTGTAAGCAGCTTCCACCTCCAAAGCTCTAATCAGTGCCACCCTCGATGTTCGGAAGTTTGACAATCATATCACTCTCTGGACTTCTGGATCTTTTATTCCTTTTATGAAGATTCTAACTGCGTGAAGTTCCACCGGTTGATGCTGTTGGATAGGCGACATACGCCTGTTTTTTTACATCAGCCTCGAATTCATGCAGCGTTTCATCACTTTTCTGCTTCCTCACTAGTAGTTGCGACTGGGCGACTTGCTGCAAATAATCGTCTCCAAATCTTAGCTCAAAAGCCCTAACTAAATCTTTATAGCTAGCCAGTTCATGGTGAGATAGAGCTCGGAGTGGTTTCTGAGCTTTTCCGCACCAATGAGGACGCCGTTTCGTCTTCCGTTCATCGATTGGATGTAGCAGCAGTTTTGAACTGTTTTCTGTAGGTCTGGAAGAATGTTTGTTCATTGTATGTCGGAGATTTCACTTTTTGGGAAGAACTGGCAGGTACACTTTGGGATTTATGTTGTGTGAATCATCCACTTAGAAACTTCTTCATGGGATTGTCGATGTCGTTGATCTTCTTCTCTGTGGCATTGTCCAAATCAAGAAGCTCGTTGTTGAATGTTTCTTTGATCTTGCCCATCTCTCCTTTTATTCCTGTAATTTCTACTTTTACTTCTCCAATTTTTCGTTTGACTTTGCCAATCTGTTCTTTTATTTTAGCAACTCCCATTTGTTCTGTTATATTTGCTAATGGACTACCCAATTCTGGTCGCCTTTAGTCTTCATCTTGTTCTTATTCTTGTCGTCTTCATTCTCCATCTTGTTCTTTTTCTTGTCGTCTTCGTTCTTCATCTTATTCTTTTTCTTTTCGTCTTGTTCTTTTTCTTGTTATATTCGTTCTTCATCTTGTTGTCTTCGTTCTTCGTCCTTTTCTTATACGTCTTTCATCAGTGCTAATATCGTTTGCAATTGTTGTTCCGTTTTGGCTTATTTTAATCTTGTTTCCATAAAGCGTTCTAGAATGTTCAAGATTTTTCTTGACGCGCCCCGTATAAACTGTTTTTCAGTTTATAACGTCCGTGATAGAGTCTAAATTTAATTATCACTGCGAGTCACTAACAAAATATTTCGGAACCTCGCACGAATTCCTCCTCACACCAGGTGTTGTTCATTATCGATTCGATAATTAAAACTTCGTGAATTGTAAACACTTTATTTCCAACTTATTTCGGAACACTACAATTATGATTCATTTAACTATCAGACTATCCAACTATCTGACCAACTAACTGACTAACACTGACTCCTGAGGGAAAGGCGACCGCGAATATATAGGTATCGTACCAGTTTCTAGAACTAAACTTCGTACCGATAAGGTTTATCGCTTGTGGAAACATCTAGAGCGCTTATCTGCTGTATGATTCAGTCTCGGGGCCGCTTCCCATTATTAAATATTTCTAGAGAATTCCTTACACAATTACTAATACAAATTTTAAAACTACATTTTGTTACAATACTATTCCAAGTCTTATTCATACCTACATAATACTGTTAACATTAGAGCATGTTAGTAACACAACAACGCTAAATTATAATATTTTCCCCTACCTAAAATCACTAAATGCGACTAAAAAAAGATCTGTTTCTTTGTCGAAATTTTTGATAGCAGACCAATCCAATTCAAGAGTTATTCTCTATTACAAATCTTCAGGCTGCCTAAATCCTACTGTAAGGCTGCTTAGTTTATAAAGGAGTGAGTTCACTATTCCACTATTGGCTTTGACTGTGTTGCTTCGGTTAGGATACCAAGATACCATCCAAAAAATCTCATCCTGATGAATGTTGATTTTTATCAACACCGATTATTTTGATTAAGTTCCCAATTTAAAACGATCACTATCGCCTTTTCTGTTCTTTAAAGATCTTTCAGTGATTACAGTCTGTAGACATAATACTCCTCTTGAGTGTTCTCATCTTAGGCAAAAGATTTCATCGCATTTAATTCGAGCCAGCCTAAACAGAAAACTGAAGATATTCATAAGGGAGCAAATATTATGGGTAATTGAGAGGTGTTGTTGGCATTGTTTTACTAATGCGACGACGTTAGTAAAAGGCAGTTAGGACGCTTCCTGAACGCCCGACGCCGACGACGTTACGTCGAATGTGTACCGTGAAGCGAATGCATGTTGTATAAGCTTCTGCTATCGCAGGCACCATCGAGCATTACTGCTAATGCCGCCTTCGCGTGAACGCACCAACGCTATTAATTAATTCTCTTACATGCCACGTAAATTGTCTTTTAAATATTTGCTCTTTTCTCCTTCTTTTCGCTTCCTAATTGCACTTTGACACACGAAACGCGCCCCAGAAATGGAAACGGTATCAAATTTACGCACGTTTTATGGGGAATGGATTCCAGACTAAACTAATGATATTCGAAAACTTTGAGTAATGTTGCTCATTTGGATCTGATTTACTATAAATAATATTTTTCCATGTGGCTTTAATTATACTTAACAGCAAAATTAAGTTAGAAATATAATCTATAGGGTACAATTTAATAAGTGGGAATAAAGGAGGAAGTAATTGAAAGTTAACCTTAGTCTTTTTCGCAAAATTTTTTCCAGGCCTCATATTTCAGGGTTAAGCCTTTCCAACGTAAGGCTGGAAGAATATTTTTTATTATTTGTGAAAAACTGAACAACCGATTAACACGAAAATATTTGAATGTATTACTTCCATAAGAGGACATTTTATCATTCTTGAACTAAGAGGAGCTTTGAGGACTGCAGTCCTCGCTCTCCAGTACCTAAAACTCCTTGACACGACATATTTTTTTCCCAAATTTCAAAAACGCTTTCCTCTTTTATAACTTAAAATATAGGTATGTGAGCAAAAAAATTCTATATTTATATTAATCTAATAACATTCTAAACTCTAATTGAAAAACAACATACCAAGGCCACTAAAGGAGTGAAAATATTTATCAATTTTTAGATGTGATTAATAAAAAAGCTTCGAGTTGCATACTCTTAACAAATATAACAAACTACTCTGTCTAAATTTATTTAGCGCTTGCAAAACGTTTGCCCTTTATCTTTATCACATCGCTAGGTAGTCATGAATTCACTATACACGTATTTACTTCTTTTATCTATTTACAAGTCTGCATTAATTTATCAATAAAAGACAATATCTGAAAATAAATAAAATTATACCTGAGCAAAATATACCATTAGATAAAGTAAGAGATGAAACGCATCACTATTATGATTAATATTTTTTAAAGCGAAGGTTTCGCTGGTCAGAATTAAGAATGTGATAAGCTTTTGTAAACATGTATACGAGTAAACTTACACTAGCAACTTGTGTTAAAATTCTTGTTGTATTGTATAGAACCTTAATCAAATACTTTTGAAACGTCCCCGTTATAAATTTAAATAATCTTATTTTTCGAATCAAAAGTAGCTGTAAATTAATTGAAATTATTTAGAAAACAGTTGGTAAAACCCGCGAGTTCCAACAAAAATCGAAATTTCGTTTTTTTTTCTTCAAATTGCAGCACGCGTAATTTCAACTCATTAAATTTCAGGAAAAAAGATAAAAATCTGATTTCAGAACTCAATATTTTTAATTTTCTCTTAAATTTACAAAAAAATGTCATCCCGCTTTTAATAAATTCAAGATTTTGCAAAGTAGGTGAAAAGTTAAATGTGGAACTTTGAGAAAAAGCAACGAAAACACAAAATTTATAAAAAACATATTTGAATTTCTTAACGCACTCAGGTCAAAATGTTGACAAAAAAGATTGATACTTTTGGTTTAAAACAATTTAAAAAAACTTTTAAATTGCAATTTTATCAAAAGTTTGAAAACTCATAATTTATGTAATAAAAGTCGAAATTTAACCCGAAGTTATTAACGTGGAGAAAAAATGTCAAGAAAGTAGAAGTTGCATTAAGCAGACAACAATTTTCTAAAATCCAGATTTCGAGTTTACCTAAATGTTAAATTAAAGGCTGAGCAAGCTTAAACTTGTAACTTTAAGAAAAAATAAAAATTATGAAAACAATTCGAAATTTATTATAAAAAGACTTTTTTTAATTTAGGGTTTTTAAGGAAGTTCTGACGTCGTTTTGAAAATGCCAACTTTTAATTTGAATTTTCGAGTTTTTTTGCTTAATTGACTTGCAATATCGAAATATCGCCCAAAATATCGAGGTCTCCAAAGTTGAAATGAGGAGATTAGTTGATTTTCGAAATTTGGACTTTTTTCATGATTTCACTTTAAATTTGCAATGTTTAATTTTTCTCTAAAAATTCAACTTCGAGTTCGATATTTAGTCTATGTTATTTAACTTTTTCCTCTTAACTTTTACCACAAAATTCCAAATTACTTTAGAAATATCGAGATTCTACCTACGTATTTTTTCATAGAATATTTTTTTCTGAAAAACTGTTAGGATATCGAAAAACCTACACTTTTTCGATAATCTATGACCAAGTATTTCTAAATTTATTAAAATCTAAATTTAATCTTTAGAAACCTAGAAACCTTTAAAACCAATGGCCCTAAAATTATTAGAGCAAATTAATTTGGGATCCTTAGAGATAGCTCTTTCAAATGATAGCCCACATGATATTGTAGCCAAATGTAGTACGTAACAAAATTTTCTAGAAAGATCTGATAAGAGGAAAGCGGCCGCAATAACGAAGCAAACGGCAGATAAGCGTTCCAGAAATTTCTGCAAACGATAAGCCTTATCTGCGGGATTTTTCTAGAACCTGGGAGCTAAAACTATATAAGGCGGTCGCCTTTCCCTCGAGTTAGTTATTTATTCAGTCAGTGTAATTAGTGAGTTAGTAGTTAAAAGTCAAAAAGTGAGTTAATTATTCAGTTGTAGTGTTCCGAGTTTAGTTTGAAAATAAAGTGGGTATTATTCAACAAGTGCTTAATACTCATTTCGAACTGATAAGCCCGTAACAATATGTTAATTAAAACTTGATTTTTTAGTAACCAAATTAACTATCCATTTTGTTATAAAATATTTTATTTTTCTAATCGTTGGCTGGCGGTCTTTGCGTGGGTCATCAAGAACTATCGCTGTGCAAAATTTTAAATTCCTATGTTACATCCAGGGTGGCGCACTGGCGCACTTCAATCTGCTATATCTGCCAAACCGTTGATGATAGATATTTTAAAATTTATGTGATGTTATTTCATTCTATTGTTAACAAGCGTACAGAATGTCTTGCATGGTTTTTTTGAGAAAAAAAGTTTTAAGTCCCCGAATTTAATCCGAACAATGTTATTCCTCTATATTTGGTAGAAGATCGTAAACGACGACGGTTAGAGAGCTTCAGCATTTGAACGTAAAAAAATATTTTATGCATCGGACCATAAAAAGATACAATAATACTGGCATCACTGCGAAACGTTTTGATGTTGGTCTAATAATGGCAGCAAAGATGTTCGAAAAGTTATGGCAGAAAATTGGCTGCTGATTCGAAAATTTCTCTGAATTATCTGAAAATATCAGCGCGAAGTGTGCAACAAATATGGCAAAATGAGCTTTGATTAATGCCCTTTTGACGTTCCACAAACTACCAGATCTTACACTTAAACAAAAAAAGTTATAGAAAAACGAACCAAGAAGTTGCTTCGCTTGGCCGCAAGTGGTGAGTTTTCGAATTTTGTTTTCTCTGACAGGGCACACAACTAATACTTTATAAAATAATGATTCCATTTTATTTGATTTCTTATTGAGTAACATATTAGTAGAGACCAGATTATATTCAACATTAAAAGTTTTAAATATGCAGGCAAATATGCAAGTAAAATACCCAAAATATGCACGTAACGTGTCAAAATATGTAACTTTAATAAAAATGCTGTAATTTTAACAAATTTGCTTCTTATATGAATAGGTTTGATTCTAATTTGAACAAATTTGTTATAAATTTAAATAAGTTTGTTTCTAGTGATGTAAAATTTGTTTCCGATTTAAATAAGTTTGCTTCTAATTTGTATATAAATTTTGAACTTTTGAAAGTTTGAAAAAATTTTTTTCTAGTTTAGACAAATTTCTGGCACGTGACTACCCACATTTAGAAGTTTCGTATTGCATAAACTTTAAAACTTTTTGTTGAAGTTTGTTGTGTTTTTCTCCTTTAAACTTTTTTTTCAAAATTTTGAAGCTGCTATTAAAATTTTTAAACTCAAAAGGCCTAGAATCTTTCTATGAATGGAATGGAAATTAAAGTCGAAATTTTGAGTAAAATAAAGTAAAAATTTCGAGTAAAGAAATGAACACTTCAAAAAAAGATTATTTTTTGCAAAAAAGGTCTTTTCTCTGTTTGGCGACTGTAATCGTGAAATTTTCGACATTTTTCTTAAAATTTTCAAGGAAAAGTTACAAATATTTCAGAATGAATTAACTTTTTTAAAAATTTTGACTTTTTTCCTAAATTTAGACTTTAAAAGATGTTTCTTCTTTTGTTTCGATTTTTTAATATTTCAAAGTTTGTGAAAATCTCGTCATTTTATTCAAAATAGAGACTTTAAAATTTCGACTATTTCAAGATTGTGACTTTGAAAATTTCAGATTTTTGTTATTTCGTATTCAATTTTCTTTGTTTTTTTTTCGATTTGATCATCTTAAAATTTAGACTTTTTTCTCAAAATTGTTACTTTTGTAAAATTTACGTGAAAAAAGCGTATCATTACATACATCGTATTCAATATTTCCAAACATTAATTTTTTTTGAAAGTTTTTATCTTTATTTAAGAATTTAGATCGTTTTAAAACTTTTTAACCTTTTTGGAAAATTTTCGTTTTTTTTTTAATTTTGCCTATTTAGGAACTTTGATTGAATTGAATATTTCTTTTAATTTCAACATTTTTTAATTATGTGAAATTTATTTTAAATGTCATATTTTTGTCAAAATATAACATTTATAATCCTTCTGAATTGTTACATTTTATAAATTTCGAGTTTCTCTTTCAAAATTATTATTTTAGGAAAACATGATCAGATTTCAAAATAATTTAATGAAAAGACTAGAAAGTAGTATTTTAGGAAGAGAAGTTAGTTTAATCGTTAAGACGAAAGATCAAAATTTCGAGTAAAAGATGAATTTTCAGAAAATTTGGGAATACAGTAAACATTTCTAGATATTCAGATCTTAAAACATCGAAATTTTCAGAAAAAAATCTAAAACAATGGAATTTCGAAAAAGGTTGAAATGACGAGAAAAAACCTCAAAATTTTGTCGGTCGAAAATCCGAAATTTTGCAAAGAAAATCAATTTTAAGAAAAAGTCGATTGTTGGAATAAAATGGTTTGAGAAAGAAAAAACAAATCGAAAATCCCGAAAAAAACGTATTTCAAACAACAATTTCGAGAAAGCGATAAAAAATTGACACAGAAAATTAAATTTTGAAAAATATAGTGAAATTTTGAGAACAGTTTTCTATGGCAAAGACGAATTTTGAATAAAAAAATCGAAATTTTGAAAAAAAAAGACGAATTTCAAACAAAAAGACGAAATTTTCAAAAAAGACGATTTTGAAATAAAAGTCGAAATTTCCAGAAAAAAGCGAATTTTAAGGAAAAAAAATCCAAATTTCCGAAAACGAATTTCGGGTAAAAAAAAAAGAATTTCTAGAAAAATATCAAAGTTAAAAAAAAATTGAAATTTCGAAGAAAAGAAAGATGAATATTGAAGAAACAGTCTTCAGTTTCATAAATATTAAATACCGAATTTTGAGATAAACATGAAAATTTCGAGAAAAAGTTTTGATGCTAGCAGGTAGAAAATTTTAAAAATGTTACGTAAAATAACGGAATTTTGATAAAAGTCTTGTAACTGAGAAAGGAAATCTGAAGAGGAATTTAAATTTTAAGAAAAAATAAAATTTTACGAATAAAAGCAAAATTAAAAAATAACGAATTTAAACAAAAACATAAAAATTTCCATAAAAAGCCGAATTCCGAGAAAAAATTGAATTTTCGCATAAAAACTCAAATTTTGAAAATATATATTTATAAAAAATAAAAGAATTTTGAAAATTCCAAATATTGAGAAATAAATGAATTTCGACGAATAAAATTGAGGTTAACAAAAACAAAAATGAAATATGAAAATAATCGAGAAAAAGATAAAAATTATGAGAAAAATATCAAAATTTTAAGGAAAAAGTTGAAATTTAGTAGACATTCAAAATATCTCAGAGACTGCGGTTTTGATAACTTATGGAAAAAAAATGGACAAATTTTGAGAAAAAGTCAAAAATTTTCGATTGAATATTTTTTTGATCGCCCAAGTCAGAAAAATGTTAACATTTTGAGAAACAAGTTGGAATTTTCAGAAAATTGGATTTAAAAGCAAATCTCGAAAACCGTAAAATTTGCTAGGCAGAAATTTACAAATTCCAAAAAAAAACTCTTTCAAATCTTCACAGTTTTATTAAAAGATCGACCAAATTTTAAGGAAAAAGCAAATTTTGATGAATAAGTCGAAATTTGCAGAAATTCTGTTTTTAAAATAATGGAAATTTTCAACAAAGGAATTTAAAAAATGGAAATTTTGAAAAAAAAAGAGGAAAAATTTTGAGATAAAAATTGGAAATGTTAAGGAGAGCGATTTCGATAAGAAAGAAGCCACATTTTAATAATAAATCCAAAATTTGGAAATAAAAGACAAATTTTGCAAAAAAACAGAATTTTTAATAAAAAATGGTACCCTCTAGTTGAACATAAATTTTCGACTGTCTTAACCCAGGAGAGTAAACGTCCCACCAGGGCCGTAAACAGGGTTTTTTTCGAGGGGGGAGGGCTGCGATCTTTCTGCTAAAACTACCTAGTCTTTGTTTGCGTTTAGGTTAGAGCTCAGAAGCCACGGTTCAATAATACTTTACTATTAATATTATTATTGTTTAACTCTTCTAACATTCTAACAAAGTAATTTAACAACAACGTTGCCTATTTATCTTAATTTAATTTGCAAATAAAAGCAGATGTGTGGGTAAGATGATAAAATTACTTGAAAGATATTCTTTTTCTAAAATTTATCTTTGACTTCTATAACCTGCAGTTTTGTATGAAAAATGCCTATAGAAAGTGCTCTATTGAAAGACAGTTTGAAGTCAGCTGGAGAAAAACCTTTCTTTTTTAATTTTTTTCAAATTTCGATCAAATTCCTTATTTTAACTTTTATCTCAAATTTAAAGTTTGCACCCGAACATTTAGAATTTGGATATTCTTTCTAAATTCTGGAAGATTAGATGTTTTTTTTTAAGTTCAAGTTTCGCGTCCAATTGTTTTTCTAACTGGCAACAACTTCAATTCCCACGTTTTTTATTTTGGGCAATTTTGGGAATTATTGTTGCAATGTCGAAATGCATTTGATTCTTCCGAATTTCGAAAAAAAGTTTTTGCTATAAAGCTCTTTATCGTTTTTTTGTAAGTTTTACCTTTAATCTTAAAATTTCGACCTTTTTTAGAAATTTTCAATTTGAATTAGATTTTTTGTTAAATGCGAAGTATGTTAATACTTTTACTTTTTTTTCTCAAAATTCAAAGTTTAAAATCTTGGTATTTACTTCAAACCCAAAAATATTTTTTAAACTTCGATTCATTCTGGAAACCTAAAAATTTCGCCAACATTTTTGTGAAAAACTTCAGATATCGAAATTCTGAACTTAATCTTGAGTTTTTTGAATTTGGAATTTTAATTCGAAATGTCCAGAAAAGTCTACATTTAGAGTGGACAAACTCGTTCTAAAATAGTTTAATTACGACCCTTTTTATACTTAAAAATAACCAAAATTCATTATTAAACATTTCTGAAAAATTTAACTTTTTTAAAAACGTGAATTTCCCAACAAAATTAGGATATGTTAATTTTTAATGTGACCTGTTCAAACGCGAAATTTTTAGTTTTTTAAATTCGAAATTTTAGAAATAACTTGACATTTTGAATTACTTTCTAAATCCGAAGAAGAAAGAAGCCATAATTTTTGAAGAAAAAAAAGGTTTGAAGTCAAAATTTTCTAAAAAAAATCTATCATTTCCAAAAGATAAAATCTATTAACAAAAATTAATAACACTTAACATTTTGTCTTGAAACAAAATTCAAAAAATAAACTTTGGTATTTCCTGAAACTTTTAGTGTTTTCTCAAAATGGCCAGGGGATTTTTCATAAATTAAATGTCTAGAATGTTGAACCAGTGCCAATGTAAAGATTTTGAAAAATATACTTAAGTCATTAAGCTCATTTTTTTTTCAAAATTTCGGCTTTAATCTTGACATTTGTAAACTAGTCGTAAAAAGTTGTAAAAATTTTATAAATCAAGTTTTTCTAAAAATATGAATTTAAAGTTGAAATGTCGTGATTAAAAGTAAAATAAATTCTTAATTAAAGTTAATATTTGATAACTAATAACAATAACAATATTTTTTTGAAAGTTTTCACTTTAAATGTAACAAAAAATTTCGAAATTTTTTACTATGAAAACTGCAGCTGCAGCTGCCTAGCCCCCTCCCTGGTTACGGCCTGCGTCCCACCCAGCGCTTACTAAGACTTCAATCATTAGGTAACCATCGAAAAATATTGTAAATCTAGCGAAAATAAGCATTATCATTGGATTTTAGGTGAAATATGTAGTAATCAGTGAAAATCGGTTAAAATCCGGTCTCTACATATTAGCAAACAAAATAACGAAGGGAACTTGCCAAAGAAGTTTTTTGAAAATTTACACCTCCGAATGATTACTAGAAAGCAGAGGGTACCAATGGTGATTGTTTGGACTGCCGTAACCACCAATGGTTGCTCCTCGTCCACATTTTGGACCGCAGGATTAAAATAAACTCAGACACGTACCAGACACCTGCCGTAAAACCCTTCTAGAGGTAGCAGAAAGATTTCGCGTCCAGATCGTGAAAATTTCAGCGAGACGCGACATAGTCTCGTATAACGCGCATCAACCAAAAGTGGCCAAAAACCAACTTCATTTTTTTAACACAAAGGCTAGCAAGATGCTAATTCGATGGACTTCTCAATTTGGAGCAATCCAAAGAGCAAAGCTGACTCTAAACCTTACAAAAGTGTTGATTGTATCAAGCGAGCTCTTCGCCTGAAATAGACCAAAATACCAAAAAGCCACATTCAGGAAGCGTGCGATTCGTTTTTCTACAGTCTGATGGCTACAGTATGCCTTAAGGGCAACCATATCGAAAATTGGTGATGCATTATAAAAACTGCACTGTTTGTGAACGTTTTTAACTACAGTTCAATAAAACTCATAAAAAAATAAAAATATTTTTAATTAGTTTACAGTTCAGTTGCGCCACCCTGTAGTTTTCGAGGAAAACCTCTTTGTGACAGACGTTCCGAAAGAGACGAGTGTGTGATTATAAGGTCCTTTTTTTCGTTTTATTGCACGGAATTACCCAACCCAATATAAAAAAAGAATACTTGTTGAATGCTTTTCAATTGAAAGCAAAAGAGTAGATAACCATTGGATGAAAATGATTCAGCCTTTAAACCTGGGAAAATTCCATTTGCTTTTTTGACCACTTTCCCCATTTATAAGCAGCGCAACCACCACTGGTAAAATTTAAATTCTTATTTTGAAACAATTTAGTGCTTTAAAGGAAACTACAAAAATGTATCTAGTTGGTTATCTGTCAAGAGAAAGTAATTTTTTAATAAGTAGGGAGCCTTTAATCTCTTGCATCTTGCACGCGGACCTATTGGTCCATATCTACGCCAATGACTGATAGGTAGATATCAACGTAGCAATATGTATAGGAAATTAAAAAAAGCATATAAATATGCACAAAATGGCCAAGAACCATCGTTTTTAAAAAATATTAAATACTGGAAGCAACAACATTCATTAAACGACTCGATTTTATATCCGAGACTCATAAAAATTTGAGATTAATACCGCCTGGCTTCTAATTGACTATTAATCATCGTTAATACCACTTTATGGATTTTTTATGTAGAAATGACGAAGACCATCGATGTGTGCAAATTCTGTCGCGCTATCACGCACTTAAGCTCAATTAGATCAGTGCAGGCGTGGGTGGCTCTCTGGTCCACTAAGCAAGCGTAGTTCCCCGGTCAGTCGACGGCGGAGCTGCGGTCACCTGCCCGGAACCGGAAACCAGGCCTGACATTCCGCCGTTCATGGGAATCTCTCGCAGCCTAATTTCGATTGTTATCTATCATATCGAGGCACATACTGGGACACCTATTGCATACCATCTCGTAATTTCGACCATCAAAGCCAGATAATATTAATAGTAATCCAGATTGTTATGAAGCAGACTTCTATTTTGAAAAACAATTACAATTTAAATCTTATCAATATTCCAACTGTAGTTACTAATTTCAATGAAATTTAATTTGGAAAAATCTAAAAGTTGAGGTTAAAATCTAAAGAAAGTTCGAGTTTAACGTCGAAATTAAAAAAAAAATTGAAATCGTTGGTAAAACCAACATCGCACTCCAGGCGACTTAATTTTAAATTCATAGTGTGAATTTTCAAATTTTTTCCGACGTTTTAATCTTAAACTGGAATGAAAGATTAAATGTTCTATAATTAAACAGTTAAATGTGCTGAAAATTAAAAGTATTTACAACTAGAATCACATAGACTAGTTTCGGCGTTCCTTAGCCTCATCAGTACGGTAGAGTCGTTGTAAACACTTTCAACTTTAAGTCTCTAGTCAGTCGTATAAGTATCCAAGAGATTAAGCTCCCATTCGGTTACTTTTAGCTTGAAATTAGATTTTAATTGCATCGTAATTAACTTGGATATATTTGTTAATGCAAGGCTTGTTATCTCAGCAGGAAAAATGCTTCAATTAGCATGTAGCAAAAATGTAATAAACAGTTAAAAGTCTCTGATTACAAGTAACTCAATGGGAGTTTAATCTCTTGAATACCTATATGACTGACCAGCTTTAAGTTGAACGTGTTACAATGACCGCACTGTGCTGTTGAGTCCAACGAGGGCCGAAACTAGTCTATGGTTGTGGTTGTAAATATTTTCAACTGTAGGCACGTTTAACTGTTTCATTACAGAACATTTAATTGGTCATTTGCTGAAATGGGAGATAGAAGAATCACACAGAGGACGCTTGCATCAATGAATGTTGCGATGCAACCCGTAATACAAGCTGTTATCTCATTCAAGTGGCCTTTGTCACTTCGGCTGAAATTTGGAACATTCTTATTTTCAGTTTTGAAATGTTATTGTATAACTAAATTGTTGCTTATTTGGCAACAAAATAAATTAAAGAAAGGAATATAATGACCATTCTTCAACCCATGGATGTGAAAAGCCGCAAAAAATGTGTTGGGTAATATGAAAATGTGTCATTGACGTAGAAGTCTTCCAATGTTAAGACAAACTTTAAGTTTTCTTCACGTGCGAACATCACTTTTAACAAAAAATGTTTCCCTTGTTGCTTATTTATTGTATTTCTTCCAAAATCGTATGGAATTCTGATATACTTTTTGGAATTTTTGAGCCTTTAAATGCTATTTCTTAATAAATGTTGTTTCTTATCCTCAGCATATCGTTAGTAGTTATAATATCAACGTTGCTTTTTCTAACTTCTCTTCTAATTAGCTTTAAAAGTCGTTCATCGATGTCACCCAGAGCAACACGTTTAATACTATTACTCACTATTCAATATATCCTCGGAAACTGATTCGTGATTGTGAACCAACTTCGAACAATCTCATTGTCTTGGCCTTCCATCTTTAGGTAGGCCTTGTACTGTGTTCTTCTGGAGACCTTGTATTTTCTCCTTTTGAAACTGTTTGAAAAATAAATTTAAAACTATCAATTACTATTTGATCCATTTCTTTTCCATTGAGGACTTTAAAGGATTCCATCATCATCATCACTTTGAATGTATAATTAAGGAATAATACTTACTAATTCTAGGTCCTGTGATAATTACATTTTGGGATTTGCCCATCAATTTGTAATAACTGATTTGTTATTAAAAAGGAATTTGATAATACAAGTAAATGAGACTTAGGAGGCCATTGAACCCTGCTCGGGAAACAACTGCCACCCTAATTAGGATGTGGGGAGACAATTGCACCTCGCTCGAAATTTTTATTTTAAACTCCATGACTTTTTCGCTACGTCCCCTTTTAACAAAAAAATTTCAGCACACTTGAGAACTTTTTCATTTGAACATCCGATATGTGTTTTACTTTCTTTCCTTACCTTCAATTTTAATTTAAAAAAGAAATGACTTACATTTGCGTTATTTTATTAGTTTTCCATTTGAAAGTTCCAATTCAAATGTGTATTAAATTATTATTTAATGATACATTATGACACGTAATTTTTATGCCTTTAAATTTTCTCACTTTGTTGCGAAAAAGCGACAGGTTAAAACAAAAGTATTAACAATGAAATTTCCTTTCGCTTGTATCATCTTTACATTCTCAGCAGTTGCAGCTTTACAATCAAGAGACTTTTGGTTCCACAGAATGGTTGAAACGGGTACTTTTAGAGGCAATAAGCTATGTGTAATGTTCGAAGATAAAAATGGAGAGCTACTTATGGATGTAGCACAGAAAATTTCTAAAAGTACTAAAGCAATCTATTCATTGAATTATCTTCAACAAAATGTTATTGAAATGGATTGTGAAGCACTGATGGTCACAATGGCAGCTTTACTACTGTTAATGGCAGAAGAACGTCTTGTAGATTTAAATATTGAAAATAATTTATTGCTGATTAGATATTTTAATCACGAATTCGCGTTTGAGCAGTTTGACACAGTAATCTCTAAATTTCAAGTTTTCGTTATAGATGTACGGAAAGATAAGCGTCTCAGTAGTAATAATAGTAATTTTTTATCAGAAGAGCTAGTACATATTTCCATAAATTATCCCACATTAAAAAGAGACAAAATGGTTACCATTTTTAAAACAACAATTCAACTGTAATGAGGTATTACAACAAGATAATAATTATATATCATTTTCCTTCACCATTTGACATACAGATTGATGAGCGCACTGGCAAACCGATTCGTCGCTTGGAATATAAAATTTTGAAAGAAATATTCAAAGATTGGAATATATTAAATAGACTTTCTCAAGATAGTTACGTAACAAATTGGAGGTATTATGAATATTTTTCGATGATGGCCTTAGTTAATCAAGAAGTAGATGTTACGTTATGGGTGAAATATAGATGTATTAGTAGGTCTTCAAATTTTTGTGACGTTACTGAATATTACGGTCAACATTGTTTAAAATTATTGGTGCCCCGGTATTATAGACCCTTAAAATCAACATTTGTTTTAAGAATATTTGACGTCTATGTCATTTTAGCAGTGGCATTGATTTTAACAGTTGCAACATTAATAAACACCCTTCTTTTTGGGTCTCATAAAAAATGTCTAATATTCTACAATTTTCTATCCATTTTTCAATTACTTTTTTCTGGAAGTTCTACAAATCTTCTAAAATTGAATACCTTTCCTTTCAGATTGTTTTTTATATCTACTGGTATAACTTTCCTTTTGGTTGATGTCTATTATTCTAGTGGTTTGTCAAGTCTTTTAACTTATCCTCCATCAATTCCAACCAACACCTTACAAGATATAATAAAACACGATATAAAATATTTGGTTCCCCTTAAGACTTCTGTGGAGCAATTTAAACTGTTACTTCCAAAACTGCAGATGTTATCAAGACAAGAACTTCCTGTTGAAGATATAGAAGAAAGGAAAAAGCTATTGCAAAATGGGGATGCTGCGATGGGTATTATTACAAATGGAAAACACCTTTTCGTTGAGAAAGAATTTGAAGATCCTATAATAAATCATATGAAATTGCTACCGGAATCTTTAGAGTGTTATAATAGACATTTTATGTTGTTAAAAAATTCTCCTCATACGTCTTTGATTACTAAGCAGTTACGTAAATTTCGAAACGCTGGACTAACAGACTATTGGATGAGCGACAGCTTCAAGCGCATACAAATGAGGACTATAAAAAAAGTAACTTCCAATGACCAGCCAAATAAACATATGAATTTTACGAAGATAATGGGGGCGTTCCTCATTCTGATTTTTGGAATTGTACTGGCTTTGCTTGTTTTTGTAACCGAAATTTTGATGACTAAAGTTTAAAAATAGGTGCCGCAAATAGCCTTATCCTCATATACAGCGTGATTCACACAGGAATATTAACCTCACGAGCCTGAAACACAATCCATTATACAAAGATCATGAGTAGGAGGGATAAAAAATTATGTACTTGGACGGCCCTGTCATCACGGCTAACAGTGTCGCATGTAAACAAATAATGTTTTAATTTTAGCCAGGAATAGTTTAAACATATTTTAACTTAATTTTAATCTTGTATTAATAAGATCCAGACCAAAGTCAACATAACCTCATCTGCTATTTAAATGAACCGTGTTTTTAATAAATGATAACACGCAAATCAACAAATCGCGCATGGGTTAACTAATTCGATTCTAGCCTGAATACACATGCGACACCTAATTTGAATAAGTAAAGTGTAAAAGGTTTAGACATAGCGGTAACTCGGTGGATAGAATGTCAGTTTGCCAAGTCGGAGGTCCAGGGTATAAAGCCAGAAGCGGCGGCTACTTTTTTTTTTAATACTTCTATATTGCGGCGGTAAATCAAATATGAAGCGGAATTTGTTTTTAAAAATTTATTGGTACAAGATACATATATGAAAGGTATAAACTATTTTTCTACATAATCTTCTGATTTTGTTATGCATTTTTCCCAACAGATTGGGAGTTTTTTAATGCCATCATCATAAAACGAAGGGAGGCGTGTTTGTAGCCAATTTCACACAAATGTCTCAACAGCAGCATCATCATGGAATTGCTCACCTCCTAGAGCTTCTTTCAGTGGCCCAAACATATGATAATCGCATGGTGATAAGTCAGGAATATAAGGAGGGTGTTCTAATGTTGCCTAATGCATTTCCTGTAATTTTTGATGTGTCAAATTGGCTGAGTGGGGGCGGGAACTGTCGTGAAGCTAAATCACATTTCTGGCGCTCCTCTTCTGCCGATAAGCACGTTTTGCTTCATCCAATAGCTAGCAGTAGAAGGCAGCATTAACAACCTTTCCAGCTGAGAGGCGAGTTTTTGCCTTGACGGGTGCACCTTTTTTCTTTCTTTTTCTCTCCATCCTTGCCTGTCTAGATTTAGGGGTGTCTCAAGTCTCATCACACGTAACGATAAGTTGCAAAAAACCATTACCTTCACGTCGAAAACGTTCAAGATGGCGCTGACAAATCTTGAGACGTTGTTGTTTCTGTTCTTCTTATAAATTTTTGATTTGATGCATGAAACCGGGGGGAAAGGGGAGGTAAGCGCCCCATCCCGTCCTATTCTAGCTACGCCTATAATGTTCATTGTTTTTTAGTGCACTGAAATAGTCCATTTTTAAGATACGTTGAAGATTTAACACACTTCAGAAAACTTCACATATTTATTTTATATATATATATATATATATATATATATATATATATATTATTAGTATTTGTTTATGATCGTAGGGTATGTTAATTAATTTTGTTTTAGGGTAAGTCGATCAGTAAAGGTACAGGTAAAGAATACTCTTTATCTATTTCCAAGCTTTCGAAGCTTTATTTTTGCTTCATCATCAGGGATTAGATTTGAGATTTGACCTTTGTGAAGTGGTATACATCCTACTATATATTACATTGCATTTGGTTTTTATACGGAAGATAATCATTCCTGAATGGAATCATTAGCCTCATTTTTGACCCCTTATCCAGCTGCACTTTCACAGCAACGTTTTTAACTAGAATAGCTACGTTCATAACTCAGTCAATCAAGACATTTCTTAATAATAATAATAATAATAATAATAATAATAATAATAATAATAATAATAATAATAATAATAATAATAATAATAATAATAATAATAATAATAATAATAATAATAATAATAATAATGTTAACCAAAATTAGCCAAGTGATTACCAAAGAGATTGGTATTCATGTGAAATAAAGGTTTTTTTTTAACTACTGACTTTAATCTACTTATTAGTTAGATTTACAAAAACTGCCAACCCGATTTATAAAATCATAGCAACAAATGAATATATTATTAACATCGAACAACAATACCAATAGTATAACGGATCGAATAAACGAAATTGACAACTACGCGATTCTAATTGATCTGAGACGTATTAAAGAAAAATATTTTTTTAATGCTTTTTATTTTCATCTAATGTTATCTGCAATTACTAAAATTTGTTGAAAATAAAATTTAAGGAATCATTTTTTTAATCCAATAATGTAATTTGGTATACGGTTAGTAAAAAGATGAAAAGTGTCCCGATGTTCTTTTTAAAGAATTTTTACTAACCATATTCCAAATTACATTTTTGGGCGACTTTAAAAATGAGTCCTTAAATTTTATTTTTAAACTAGAGATATTAAAATGCCTTTGTATTAGGGTTTTAAAAAAATTAGTGACAAAATTTCCCAAAAAAGCTAAATATTAATAAAAAACTTTGCTTTAAATTTCAAGAACAAAAAGTAGACACTTCCGAATTACAGCAGAAATTTCCATTACAGGCCCAATGCTGAAATTTCCAGTTTAAATTTAAATTTAAAAAAAAATATCGAGCACCAAGTAAACCCTAAATTTCGTGAAAAAATCCAACTGTCCTACTAAGGTATTTTTAAAAATTAATTAAAAATTCGGTGAAACCATTTTGTTACCGAATTGCTAAAAACAATTTCATGGTAAAATTTTAAAAAAACAAATGTATAAAAAAAGGAGTTCCCAAATTTGGAAGCTTCCTGTCGAAATGTTAAGTACAAATTAAAAATTGAAATCAAGCTTAGAAGCTTGAAATTATATGTGAAAAGTTGAAATTTAAAAAAAGTTGGAAAAATTATGCTGAATAAGGTTAAAAGAATCCAAATTTTGGTTAGAAATTTTAGATAATAGAAATAAATATTGAAAGTGTTACAAACTTGAAATTGGTAAAAATAGATCAATTTTTTTGAAAAAAAATCTATTTTTACTTTTTGAAATTTCAACAACATTAAAATTATTAGAAAAATCGGTATTTTGATCTTTGGCAGAAGTTTTGAAAAAAAATGAGTTTTTGACTTTGCAGACTACAGTTACTTTGGAAGCCTCAAGATATTTACCACTTGGGATTCTCAATTGGCTTGATCAATGAAAGTTGGTAATCCAAAAAGATGTTCATGCTTGGGTTAGTTTTTGACCTAACTTTAAGTTTCATTTATCGAAATTATGTGTATCTTTTTTTATAGATCTGATTTATTCTGAAAATCTTGCGTTTTCGTTAAAATTCACGCACTTATATTCATACTATTTTTCCTAAAAATGCGATTTCGATTTCTAAACGGCTTCTACTTTTCTTTAAGAATTGACCCAAAATGTAAGAATGTTTATTAAAATTTCTCTCGATGCTTTTTTATCTCAAAAATTATTGAAATCTGTATTTTTTCATAAACAATTATGATTTTACATTTCACTTTTGAAATTTTGGCTTTAAAGGGACATTATTAAATAACGGCTTTGGTTCTTTTATAATTCATAGTTTGGTGTTGCAATTCTCATTTTTTTTTTGAAGAATTTGTTTTGTAAACTAGAAATTTTGTTTCGATATAGATTAGATATATATATTTTTTTTGTTGAAAAAATTCGATTTTTATCCCAACATTTCTATTTCAACTCTTACTTTTCCCCGGAGATGTTCGATTATAAACTCGTAATTTCAATTTTTTCTACAAACTTTGGCCTAATTTTGGAAATTGTAGTTTTTCTGAAATTTCCATTTTTTCTGATCATTTTAAGTTTGCACATTGCAGTTGAAACTATTACTTCTGCCTGATTTCAATTGTTGTCAAACGTTTTTTTACAGTTCTTTTTAATATTCATTTTAAGCTCTCAATTTCTGACCATTTCGATTTCTTCAAAATTTCATATTTTACCACAAAATGTCTATTTTCTTGAAATTTTAAGAGGTTTTTATTCAAAATTAACGTCAATTTCGAAATTTGGACTTTGATCTCAAAATTCATGTTTTTTTGAAGTTTTAAGTTTGAAGAGAGATTCTCATACCAATTCTTCAGATTTTAATTTATAATTTTCAGTTAACTGTTTTTATTTTCATTTTTTTTAAGTCGGATCGTAAATTAAAAAACTTAAAAAATTTTGTTCGATACAAATTATGGATTTTTGTTGGTAAAATTAGACTTTTCCTCCCAAAAATTCGATTTTAGTTCTTAATTTCCCCCTGAATAGTTGTTATAAACCCCATTTTATTTTTTCAGAAGTTTTGGTTTAATTTTCTAAGTTTCATATTTTCTTATTAATTATGAGTTTTTCTAATATTTAAATTTTCTTTCTCATCATCCAAGTTTTAGTTGCTACTTCTTTTTAAAATTTTTAAATAAGAATTTTTTATTACGATTCTATTTTTTTTGATTTAAAAAATGGATATTTTTCTGTAAACTTTTGTAAAGTGATTTTATTCTAATTATAAGACGCAAGTTTTGAAATTTTTTGCACATTTTTACTTTTTTTTCAAATTTGAATTTTATCTCTAACTTTTAAGAAGTTTTTCTTATACAATATATTTTAAATTTCTTTTGGGAAATTTTGATTTAAATTTCGAAATTTCGATTTATTTTTCCTTAAATTTCAAATTTAAATTAACTTAATTTTTTCTTTTAAATTTCTAATTTTTCCCAAGTTGATGCAATCATTGAGGTAGACAGAATTTACTTCATGGGCATCACTTGGTCGGAAAAATTGATGGCCAAGTTTTTAAAATACAATATTTTAAGTTTAAAACTATATTAAAATAAAATTAGAACTCTAAAAAATCGACGAACATAGTTTAGAGGATAATCGAAATATTAGGAACAAATGTTTATTAATTTTATTTAACATTTCTGCGACCAGTTAGGAAATTTTTATTATTGAATGGTGACAATATTCTAACACTTTTTTTGAGATATGCCTACGTGATACTTAAATTTATTTAAAAGTTGACCTCATGGCAGTTGACCAAAAATAGATTAGTTTGTTTTACACGGAATAGGAAAAAATGAAATATAGAAGACCAAGATTAGGCAGGAATTTTTTTTTTAATAAATTCTGAAATTATAAAAATATAAAAAATCTAAAAAAAGGTTGTAACACTGGACATCGATGTTTCCCTCTCATTTGAGCTCGTCAGCAGTGCAAAACATGGAAAGGAAACCATGAGAGAGAAATACTTAAAAATAAAACATGTAATGTATTAAAAAAATGTTTCTGACCAATAAAACTCCTCCATAAAGAATTTAGGAACAAAGTTGAAAATTAAATAAGATTTAAAAACTTCAACACGTTTTTTTGTAAATCTTTGCGATTTGGTGCGCCACTGATACTTTCTGTTAAAGACTGCTGACTAACAAAACGGTTGAGGTTGTCTAGTTTCGTAATAAGTCTTAAATATGTGGATAGTAAAAGATGTTTCAGGTGTTTAAAAAAAAATGGAAAATTTAAGAGAAAGTCAAAATTTTAAATAAATTAGACATTTGAAAACGGTCAGAATGGTACAAATTTTTGTAAAAAAAAAAAGATTTTTTAAATAAATCACAAATTTTAAGTGGGAATTTTGATAAAAAAATGTCGAAACTTAAAAAGTTCAAATTTTGAAAAGTCGAAAATTTAAAAGTCAAAATATTAAAATATTAGAAATTACCAAAACAAAACTCACAGCCTTCAAAAAATCAATATATTCAAAAAAATTTAAATTTTCAATAGAACAGAAAGAAAAAAGGAAAACAAAAAGAACTTCGAGAAAAAGTCGAAATTTTCAGAAAACAAAATTTTCAAAAAAGTTTAAATTTTAGAAAAAAAAAAGAAATTTTCAAAATAAATCAAAAATTTGAAGAGGTTTTCATTTATATAAGGTCTTCAAAATTTTTAAAATAATTTTAAATTAGGAAAAGTTGACATTTTAAAAAAGTGAAAAATTTGAAAGAAATTATAAATATTAAATATTTTAGAATATAGAATTTTTCAAAAAAAGTCCAAATTTTCAAAAGTTGAAGTTTTCAGTCTGATAAATTTAATTTGAAAAACAGAAATCTTCAAAAATAGACATTTTCAAAAAAAAAATAGATATTCTTCATGGTGAACTCTTATTGACCGGAAACATTATGTTTATTAATTTTATTTAACATTTCCTCGGCCCAGTTTGGAAATATTTAAATTTTTATTGTTTGTTGACAATATTCTAAACAGTTTGTGAAATATGACTACTTGATATTTAAATTTATTTAAAAACGTCACCTCATATAATATCAAGAAGTCATATTTCGAAAACTGTTTAGTATATTGTCAACAAACAATAAAAATTTAAATATTTCCAAACTGGGCCGAAGAAATGTTAAATAAAATTAACAAACAAAAATAGATATGTCGATTATTTTTTCAAATAATTCGAAATTACAGATAGAAACATTTTTCAAAGTAAATCAAAATTTGGGAAAAGTCAAAATTCCAACAAAAAATAAATCGAGATTTAGAATCGAAATTTTCAACAACAAAAATGGAGGAAGAGTCGAATGTTTAATAAAGGTGGACATTTCAAAAAAAGTAAAAATTTTGACATTTTTTAGAAAACTTTAAATGTTCAAAAGTCGAAATTTCAAGAAAAAGCCGAAATTATTTTTAAATGGAAATTTTCTAACAAAATCGAAATTTGGAAAAAAATTAAAACTTTTAGGTGCTAAATTTTTAGGTCAAAGTCTCCAAAAATTCGAAACAAAAAAAAAGGAAATCTTTAGAAAAAGTCGAAATAATTTTCAAAACGTCAGATTTTCAAAGAAAGTCGAAATCTTTAAAAGGTAAAAATTTCCGTGAGTAATCGAATTTTTCAAAATTTGCGAAATGTTTAAATTTCGAAAATTTAAAACTATGGAAAAAACTGGAATTTTTTAAAAATAAAATAAAAACTCCGAAAATGTCGAAAGCTGCAGTTAAAAAGGGTGTGCACGAAATTTTTAAACTAATTCTAAATTTGAAATGAAATTAAACAATTTAAAATATAGAATTTTTCAATTGAAAATCCACAATTTCAGATATCTAAAGTTTTCAATATCAAAATCTGAAAATTTTAAGAGTCAAAATTTTCAAAGAAAAAAAGCAATTTAAAAAAGATAAATATATAGGGGTGTAACAGGGTACACCACATATTTTTTTTATTTATGAAGATGAAATGCTAAATTTTGACATAAAATTGACATTCCTACTGCTGTCACTTTCGCTAAAACTGATACCAACTTTTGATTTTTAAATAGAACATTCAGTATATTATTACATTTTTGGAATCTCTACAATTTTCTGGATACAATACACATAAAATAAGTGATTTTTAAAGGATCAAAATTTGTTTTGGTCCAATTTTATTTTTCAGCCTAAAGGGTCATGACTCATCCTAATTAACGCTAGCTTACGACATTAGCGTTGCAAAAAAATTAAATTAGGAAAACTTCGAAAGTGTCTATTTTCTAATTTTTTTCCACAGCTATGTTATGTTCTTTTAGAATAAATCTTCGAATAAATTGAAACCGAATATTTTGAAATCCTTTGGCTATAACTTCAGTTCTATTGATTTCACTGCAAAAATGAAAACATGGTTAGATTGGCCATTAATTATACTTTTTGGTGGTACCACAGTACCAATATGGTGTCACTTAAGAAAATGAGGTTATGACATAAAAACCATATTAGTTAACTTTATCATGTGATAAAAGAATGAAAGACTCCTTTTTTCACGTTATTTAATTTTTTTAGCATTAATCTGGTCCATTAGAATTAATTAGAATGAGCCTAGCCTTAGTTGAAAAATAAAATGGGACCAAAAAAGTTTTTGATTTTTAAAAATCACTTTTTTAGGTGCATTGTTTTCAGAAAATGGTGGCTAGTTGAAAAATAAAATGGGACCAAAAAAGTTTTTGATTTTTTAAAAATCACTTTTTTAGGTGCATTGTTTTCAGAAAATGGTGCAATTTGCAAAAATGTTATAATTTACAGGGTGTTCTATTTCAAAATCAAAAGTTAGTATCAGTTTTAGCGTGAGAGCAGTAGGAATGTCATTTTTATGTCAAAATTTGACAAGTACATTAGGTGCAGTAGGTTTGACAATTTTATCTTCATAAATAAAGAAAAAAAAGCGGGTGTACCATGATCCTGTTACACCCGATATGTCGCATGATTTTCAAAAAATTCGAAATTAAAGAAGAACAGTCTTGGTTAGAGTTTAAAAAAGTCCCAATTTCAAATAAAATCGAAATTTAAAGCAACAAAAAGAAATTGGTAAAAAATGGAAATTTTGATAAAAATGGAGATTTTAAAAAGTAAGTTTCGCAATATTGACATATTTTAAAAGGTCGCTTTAAGGAAAAATCTCTCTTTTTGAATTTTTTTCACAAAAAATCAAAATAAAGAAAAAAGTATAGATATTTTGAAATGTTGAAATTTTTAAGCAGTTCAGCTTTAATTCCAAAAAGTCATATACCAAAAAGTAGTATGCAAAAATTAAAACTTCTTCTTCAAAGTAAAATGTTTTTATTGATTTAAATTCTCTGTTTTGTTAGCATTAATAAATAATTGAAAGTAATGCAGATGGCAATGGTAATTAAGTGGAGTCTTGTGATTCAAGAATTTAGAAAATGTTCCATTTCAGGGATTCATTATTCTCTGTTAATAAATTTTAGTTAAAGGGGTTCAGATGAAATAGTTAAACGATTAAAAATAATCATGTTTGTATTAATTTAAATTTCATAACGTGTCGATATAAATATCCACGTCCTTGCCCTTATTCGTGATGCTTGGGTGTCGCACCGGAACAAGGATGTTATAATTTGTTACGGTTGGGACTGTCATTGTGTTGAACGACTTCTACCACAGGTATATTTTTTTCAAATTACATACGTGTATAATTATCACCTTCCCATGATATAATTTAAGGATGACAACATACGTTTTTTGGGATATTTATAGCCGCTTGTTTTTATGCTGCGAAAATGTGCTTTTTAAATTTTAAACGCCACTAAATAATATTTTTATACAATTTGATAAAAGCAGCATAAGTTAGCTAACCAGATTGTACAAAATTGCATACTCAATTAAACAAGAAGGCAACAAGTTTAGCTATACCCTAATAAAACAATTACATACGTAATGGAATAAGCGGGTTCAGAGGGCATATCTGTGTCCGGTCGGCTACATATTCGGTAATTGCAGAACTTGAGGGCACCGAGGGCCTAGCTTGGAGGGTTGTGGTGATTTTAACTTTTACCGTGGGAAACTCGCACGCATGCTAACGTCCACCTGTTCGTATCACTGCAGGAAGAGATTTCGTGTCCATGTAAAAATATGAAATTGTTTCACAGAGGCTTTTTTACCACAAAATGTATAATTAACCCCGATTTGAGAATAGTGATTTTGTGGGCTAGAATGTTGGCCCCAGCGGAATCCGTGCCGTATTTCGATGGAACTTTTGTCTCTCACACATAGTTAATTTCGTTGCAACTGAACCGTGAAATGCTGTTAGACACAATTAGTGATTTAGTACAATATTAATAAGTGTTTTAGTTTCTTAAGTATAAATGAAATGCATATTTACATTAGATGTATATTGTGTAAAGTTTTTCTGTGTATGTACTTATCTTAGAGACCGCAGGAAATTAGATTCTTAGCAGAAAAGGAAACCTAAAATTATTGAGACTTGTTAAAAGTTACGTTACGCACTGAAACATAGTATGTTCGTTCTGGTTAAACCATATAATTAAAAGTAAAGCAAAAAAACGAATGCCCGACTATGAAAAAATGAACTGAAAAGTGCACCTAGGACTCCGAGTCTACTTGGGCCTTCCCTGGGCTCAACAAAGGTCTATCAATGTTATTAACAAAACAATTTGTATTATTTTAAACTAGGGAATTGCTCCGTCTTCGTCCGTCGTTATGTTTAATTTTATTCCGAATAACTTAAGGACTTAATTACAAGCCACAGTGTTTAGTTCAGTGCTTTAGAGACAGAATAACTTAATTAAGTATTTGTGACTATACAACATTTTTTGTAATACTTCGTCATGGGGGCAAAATGTATTGATTTTCAACAATTATGACATGGTATACCTACTAACAATTCTATTTAAAAATATATCCCGTACCTAATTTACTTCAAAAATACCAAATTATTAACTAATGTTATATTAACGCGCCATAAGATGTTTGTTCTTGAAAATTTTGTTTGTAGTAAAATTTACGACATTTGCCATTCAAGCGGCCCAATTTATAAAATCAAAACCAAAAAAATTAACGAAGCGGACCTGGCTTAGAATTGTAATTTGATAGGGCCCATGTTTATAAAAAAAGAAACATTTCTATTGCGTTTTATTTTACATACGGTGCTATATATAGAACATCGTTAGAAATAAAAATTTAATGAACAAGCTGAAATTAGAAACATGAAATTACCTATGAAAACTGGAAATATAAAAACTGGCCCAAAATTAATTTTGAAAACCAAATTTTTGGCATATAAAACAAAAAGTTTTTAACTTTCTTTAGGCTCGATTTTTCTAAAATCAACCAAATACGTGTTAAGTCACGTCTTTTATATATTCTTTACAGAGTTTTGGATATGAAACGATATTTTAATTTTTTTTTTTGTATAATATAACAATTTCTTTTACTATTTCCCTCTTAGGGGTTGTATTCTTAAAGTTGGCCAAATAAATGTTTAATTATTTTTTTTCTCACAAACTCATCACAAATATTTTTAGGTTATAAAGTGCATATTGAATTCTTTTTTTATACTGATTTCGAAACTCCATTTCGTCCTGTTTTAACCATTCTTAAAAAACAAATTTTCGAAAATCATTTTTCATTGTGCGTTTAGATATTTAATCAATTGATAAGATCGTCTCTCTTTAATATAGAATCAGAATCACCCCCTCGGAGCTTAAATTGTCATAATCGGCCAGGACGCGTTTAATCATTTCTTTTATACATACATATGTATTTAAATATGTTCTTTACAGGTAGAATTTTGGATTATGAAGCAAAATTTTAGGTAAAAAATAATATTTTATTTTTTGTCTTACCAATTCTGATACCCACTTTGGAAAGGTTGATTTATTAGAGACGGCCAAACTCGTAGATTATTCCTTTCACAAATTATTTGCAGAGATTTGAGTTATGAAATGGTTTTTATTGTATTTTACAATGTAATTATCACCGTTTCCTTAGGGGCTGAATTATTGAAATCGGCCAAATATGCTCTCAATTATTTATTTCTTTCCACAAAGTTCTAGGTTATAAAATGATTTTTTAAATTTTGTTCCTCACCAATTTCTAATACTCTTTTTTACCCCCTAAGCACCAGCATTGTAAAAATCGGTGAAATACTTGTTAAGTTATTCTTTTCATAGATTATTTACTTAAAACGCATTATTAACCTTGTTCCATGTAAACCTCGAAATTCGATTTTACCCCATTTTACGTCTTGGTATGATTGGCCAATACGAGACTGATAATTGTTTTCGTAGATTATTTACACGAAACTTTAGGTTTTAAAATGAATTAACTTTTCCATGCTAATCTCGAAACTATATTTACTCCCTTTTTACCTCCTTAATGGACGAATTTCCAAAGTCCCTTCTTATTGCCCATCTTCACTAAGACAGGAATCATTCTGTTTAAATTTCATGTTTCTGACTTGGAAAAGCGCGCATGGAAAGCGTGTCAACTTGCAGTTGGTGGTGCCTCAGGAGAAGATTTCATAGGTTTTGTGGGAGGTGCACAATGGGACCTCTGGTGGACATCTAGGTATGAACAAAACCATGGAGAAGATTAGGAAACGTTTCTACTGGGTTAACTGCAGCGAGGACGTCAAGCGGTGGTTTCGAAAATGTGTCACGTGCGCTACATCCAAGGGTCCTCGTACAAGGACCAAAGGGACCCTTTAGCAGTATAGTGTGGGAACTCCATTTGAAAGAATTGCAATCGATATGGTGGAACCATTTCCAGCATCTGATGATGGAAACAAGTACCTACATCCTGGTGGTCAAGGACTATTTCAGTAAATGGCCTGAAGTTTACGCCATCCCGAACCACGAAGCTACCACAGTTGCAAGGGTTCTTGTGGACATCTTCATCTGTCGATTTGGTGTTCCATTGAATCTACACTTGGACCAAGGAAAGAACTTTGAATTGGGGGTCCTTCAAGAGGTGTGCTGCCTTCTTGGAATAAAGAAAACATAGACGACACCTCTTCATGCACAGTCTGATGGAATTGTGGAAAGATTTGACACGACCTTGGAGGAACATCTTGCGAAGGTCGTTTTCAAGCATCAGAAAGACTCGGACCGACAACTATTACTGTTTCTAATGGCCTAGCGCGCGGCAACTCATAAAACAACGGGTCAGACTTCGGAAAAAGTGACCTTCGAGAGGGAACTGCGGCTTCTGTGTGACTTCATGTTTGGATAGCCAAGGAAGACCCCCCGGGTAGACGACTTGAGGGAAGCGATATTGGAGACACATGCTCTGGTGCGGACGAAGATCAACTATGCGACGGACCGGATGGGGTCAAGATCTGACATAAACACCAACCATGGGACAATGAGGGTCTCAGTGAGAGTGAATTGATGTGGCTCTACAACCCTTAGCGGAGGAGAGGAGTTTCGCAGAAGTTTACGCTATCTTGGGAAGGGTAGTATAAAGTGTTGAAGAGGATCAACGACTTGGTATACAGGATCCAGCGCAGCCCCGGGATCAAGATGAAAGCGGTACACCTCAACAGACTGTGCAAGTGTAGTGTTGAAGTGACTAATTGGAACTGATCGGGACGATTACTCTTAAAAGAGAGGCAGTGTAACGAAGTGTAGATTCATAAGTTGTGTGTAATTTTGTAGTGTAAGAAACTCTTTGGAAACATTTGTTAATGGAAAGCGGCTGCGAGAATGAATCATACGGCAGATAAGCATTCTAGACTTTTCTGCGAGCTCGAACTAAATCTGTAAGGAGATTCGTTTTAGAAACCGGAACGGTATAAATACGCGGCCGTCTTTCCCCCATTCAGTCAGATAGTCAGATAGATATATAGTCAAAGAGTTAGTTCTTCTTCTTCTTTTTCTTCTTCTTCTTCTGTTTCTTCTTCTTTTTCTTCCTCTTCTTCTTCTTCTTCTTCTTCTTCGTACGACTAGGATTTCTTCTGTTTCTCCGCCTCATTCAGTTTCTGTTTTTGTTGACTGTATGTTGTCATGCCATCACTTTTTTGGTCTTCCCACTGATCTCTTGCTATACGATTTATTCTTTTTAAATATATTTGCCAGTTGATCTGGTCTCATCACAATCGCTGTATTCTGTCAGAACTAAATTTGAAATAAAGTGTTTACATTTCAGGGAGTTTTAATTACCGTACCGATAACACGCAATAATGTCAAAAAGTAGAAGTTTGAGATTAAAGCCGAATTTTGGAAATACACCTATTTCAAGAGAAAAGATCGAAATTTTGAGAAAAATGATAAACTTCGCAGAGAAAGACTTTAGGTATTTAGTCAAAATTTCTAGACATTGAGATTCTAAAATATCGAAATTTAAAAAAAAATAAACCTAAAGGAACAGAATTTCGAAAACAAGGTGACATTTCGAGAAAAACGGTAGAAATTTTGACTAAATTTTCAAAAAAAAATCAATTTTAAGAAAAAGTTGAATTTTGGAAAAAATGGAAATTTCAGAACAAATGAAACGAATCGAAAATCCCAAAAAGGCGTATTTTAAGCAAAAATACGAAACTTCAAGAAGACAATAAAAACTGCCCAGAGAAAGTTAACTTTTGAAAAAAATAGTCAAATTTTGAGAGCAGTTATGTATGAAAAGGATGAATTTTGCACAAAAAAAGTCGAAATTTTGAGAAAAAGATGCACCTTGAAAAAAATTGAGATTTGTATGATTACAAAAGTAGAAATTTCAAAAAGAAGATTATGAGAAAAATGTTGAAATTTCAAGAAAAAGGCAAATTGCAAGGAAAAAAAATCTAAATTTAAAAAACAAATTTAAAAAATAATTTTGAATAAAAAATCAAAATTTCCAAAAAAGACTAATTTTGAAGAAAAAGTCGTCATTTCCAGAAATATTAAATACCGAATTTTGAAATAAATTTCGTAAAAATATCTCATAGTTCTGATTCTAGTAGGTAGAAAATTTTTAAAAAAATCTAATGTTAAAAAAAATAACGCAATTTCGAGAAAAATGATGAAATTGAGAACATTTTTAGAACAAAGTGAAATTTTAAGAAAAAAGTCAAGTTTTGTGAATAAAAGCCACATTAATAAAGGACGAATTTTGAAAAGAAACAAAAAACAAAATTTTGAGAAAAAATTAATTCCGAGAAAAAATTAAAATTTTGCATAGAAAGTCAAATTTTCAGGATAGAGGTTTATGAAAAAAAAGGAATTTTGGAAAAATCCTAAATGTTGAGAAAAATATGAATTTCTGGAATACAATTAAAATTTCTAGAAACAAAAATCGGTTATGAAAAAAAAATTGGAGCAAAATTTATTACTAGAAAAAGATCGAAATTTCAAGGAAAGAGTCGAAATCCACTTGAAATTTAAAATATCTCAGTCTTCACTTTTGTTAAATTTTGAAAAAAAGTACCAATTTTGAGACAAAGTCAAAATTTTCTGGTTAAATATTATTTTTTCCTGACTGCTTAAGGGAGGCAAGTGCCTTATCATGACGTCAGAAAATATCCAATATTGATATAAATGTCAACATTTTGAGAAACAAGTTGGAATTTTTAGAAAATTGGACTTAAAATAATCTCGAAAACTTTGAAATTTACAAAAAAAGTTTTCTAGAATTTTTGTCTTTCTAGAAAAGTTGAAAATTTCCAGAAAAAAATTTTTCAAAGTTTTTACTTTTTTTATTTAAATATTTCCAAACTGGGCCGAAGAAATGTTAAACAAATTGAAAAAAACATAATATTTCCAGTCAATAAGGGTCTACCATGAAGAATAAGTTTTTACTTATTGATCAAAAGATTGTCCAAATTTTGAGGAAAAGGCAAATTTTGATAAACACTTTGAAATTTACAGAAATTTAAATTTTAAAAATGTGAAAATGTCCAAAAAAGATCGAATTTTAAAAATGGAAATTTGGAAGAAAAAAAACGAAAAATCTTGAGATAAAATTCAAAAATTTTATGAGATTAGATTTTGATAAAACAGAAGTCAAATTTTAAAAATAGATTTAAATATCAAAACAAAAGGACAAATTTTGCGAAAAAAAAAGAATTTTGAGAAAAAAGTAAATTCTAAAATTTCAAGGAAACGACAGATTTTGAAGAAAAAATGGTAACTTCTGGAAAACCCACTTTTTACCCTTCCTTTTAGATCGACTCCTTTAACCAAGCAGAGTAAATGCCCTATCCAGCGCCTATGTTAATGTTAATGTATTATTTATTATAATATTAACTTTTTGTTTTGTAGAAAGGAACCACCGCATTTGCGAGCATTCTGCAGGTTACTTACCTATCCAACCCATTCATTTGATTGGTTTCTTTGGTTGTTAGGTAGTAAAATGAGGTTTGGTCCTTTTTTTTCAGCAAAGATTATAATTTATTCTTCTGGACTATATGCTAAAGACCAATATTTCAGGATTTGTGGCTTGGTTCCTTTCTCCGAAATAAATTTACTTCAAGTTCCTGCAGGCCTATGTTTGGCAATACGAGGTTCATTTGGCCACTTTTATTGATTAACTGAATAGATTTAGTTTCACCCATCGAAAAATATTGCAAATATAACGAAAATATGCATCATCTTTAGATTTTAGATGAAATATGTTGTATTAGATGAAAATGGATTTAATTTGCATTTGTATATGGAAATCCAGAAACTACAAATGAATGGTGATATGGTCAAACATACCATAAAAGTACTAAAATTGTTTCTGCTGTTAATATATAATTTAGTTCTGAGTCTGGAGGCTTCAAAGAATGTTCAAAGAGTATGTATGGAAACCCTTTGTGGTTTGTATCCGAGGCGGATTTCATAACAGTTATTCTTATTTTTTTCTATTACTGGGGTACATTTAGAATACATTGAATTGCCTAAAATCATCTCTCCGTTGAGCACGATTAGACTCATTGCACTGTTATCTTTGTTTACAAAACATTAGTTGACAAACAGCTAGAAGTATGAATCAAGGTGTAGCGAACATGTGTCTAAAGATAACAAATCGATAACAGGAGAAATATTCAGCTGAAGATTATGGATGGACATTAGGAGATTGCGTGTATAATGTAATCAACGTTCGACTGGCTAAATCGACTTTCGCTTTTTAAGGCTGATGTCACACAATGAATAGCACAACTATGCTAAATCGTCGCATCGCCGAAAAATGCCAGTGACACATATTTCTGTTAGATTAAAAATCAATTAAGCTAGTGGAATAATCTTTTCGTTTCCGTGATTTTTTGGCAACGCCAAATTATTTGGTATGTTGTGGGTCAACGATATAGATACGTTATCTGTCGTTATTGTTCCCACTGCATATCGCAATTAGGAATATGTAGGTCCCAGTACAAAATCATGTCTAATAAGTCATTTTATTTAACAATAAGTAAATCGACACCATGACATGAAAAGAGAAGATATATCAATGCGATGAAAATGTTTGGGGAACAGATTGATTTGTATTAACCTATAGAAGTGCTTCGACACGAAAACGTTTTGGCGATACTATATGGAGCTCCCAAAACAAAAACATCAAATCATATATAATAATTATTATTGATATTGCCTTCTGTGTTTTGCAAAATTAAGTAGATTTGCTACAACTATGGTAAATTCCAACTTTTTCACCTACCGCTGCAGCTTCCCAGTCCTGGAAATGAGATGATTTGGATTTTCAACAATGGAAGTTCCATTTCAAATAACGAGTTTTAAATCGTATCAAGCCATTAAGGCAGTTCACCAGTCAATTGCTTTTCTTTAGATTTTTTAGATTTGTCAGATGTTGCTAACACTGTTACTACTACAATTAAATGGCCCGTCGGTACCAAAGCCTTACAATATTTAACATGTTGCAAAATATAAAGCAGAAGATGCAAAAGCATATTTTGGAAAAGATTTTAATTTATTGCGACCAAACCTTTCCTTAGATTTCGCTAAAAAAGTAATAGATTATGTAAGATGATATTGTGTATAAAATAGTAAAATAGAAAGATTTCAAGCGATACTGGAATTTTGATGCTTCATTCTGCAGGTTAGGGAAACATCCTGAAGTAATGGCAACATAGCAGCTCCACTACTCCTTCTGGATATCTTTGAACACTTTGGCTAAAGCTCCGTTACGAAAATGTTATCGCATTAGCAGTGCACCGTTGTCGGCTCAGAAAATCTACTGCTAAACAACTTGGGTCTTTGTGTTGTATCGCCACGGACAATCTACGCTAAAAATGGAGTAGTGGTGGGTAGACTGGTATTCACCCCATCGCCTACGTGGAGATCTAACCTTCTAAAACTTTCTACTATAATTGCTGCTGTGAATTATTTTAATTTTCTGCACCAAATCTTCTTCTCACCCATAAATGATTTAATTTTGATTCTGCATTATACCAACAATTTTGAAAATGCAAAAGACCATCCCCGCGAACATTCTATCTATCACAGGAGGAAAAAACCTGGAGGATATGAAGCTAGACAATTGGAAACTGCAGGAACCTTTTCAGGCAAAAGAAGAGGAAGAGGAAGCTTAATTGTTTATAATCCGCTATGTAGATTATGCTTATCACATTGACTCGTTGACTCGCTGGTTCTATGGGACCAGCACTCGCACAGGCTTACGTCTGGATCGTTCGTAGGTTCGTTGGATTCAGCCAGAATCAGCAAATCAGTTGAATTCCCAGAGTTGTTACTCACAGTGCCCTTTTTTAATGCCATAGACTAAGGGTGCGTTTAGATTAGACGCTTTATTTCCTCTCTGACATCAGTGTCAACTATCCTGAAAGAAGCTATCCCAGACTTATCTACACAGCTGGGATTAGATAGCTTCTCTCGGGGTAGTTGACATTTATGACAAAGAGGAAATATATTTTATGTCACAGAGAAATGTACGGAATAAAGTGTCTAGTGTAAACGCACCATAAGGTTCCCTATCTTTTTTGCATTGAGCCTCCCAGGATTGAGAAAAATGTATACATACCCCCTTTAAATTTTTTGATTACTACATTAAAAAATAAATCTTAGTCAGAAACAAAAGCAAATAATTAAAAATTTTAGAGCTCATTACTAAAAATTATTTAAATATAAATAATTAAATAATAAAGAAGATTTTTCGAATTTATAACAAAAATTCGAAACCTTAAAATAAGTCGAAAGCTGAAAAATTGTTAAAATTTAAAATTAAGGGCGAAATATTTGAACAAATGTCGATGTTACGGGAATGAAAATTTTGAAAAAAGTTCAAATTTTGATGTCAAAATTTTTCAAAAAAATTTTGAATGTTTTTAAAAAAGAAAGTTTCAAAAAATTTCAAATTTTCGAAAGAGCTTTAAAATCTTAAAAAATGAACGAATTTTGGAAAAAGGTCATAATTATAAGCAAATCGAAATTTTGAGAAATGTTTAAATTTTCATAGTAAGGTCGAAATAAAAACACCTATATTTAAAAAAGTAGAAATTTTTAAAAGGTAGTTCTAATTTAATTTAAAAATAAATCATTATTTTGACAAAGGTAAAGATTTTTATGAAATTTTAAAATTTTTAAATAAATCTAAATTTTGAAAATTTTTCAAAAATTTTCAAATGGGTGAAATTTTGGAAAAATATCGGGAGGTGATACATATTAAAATTTTTAAATAAAGACGTGAAATTTTGAAAAAATATCGGGACTTTAAATAAAGTTAATATTTTCAAAAAAAAATTAGGAAACTTAATAGCTGCCAAAATCAAAAAAAATTCAAAATTTTTTTATAAAAAGCGAAATATTCCAAAAATTTCAAATTTTTACAATAGTGACAATTTCTAAAAACTGTTGAAATTTAAAAAAAAAAACAAAAATTAAAAGAAGATTTTTGAAATTTTCATTTAAAATTGACATTTTCAAAAAGGTGAACCATTTAAAAGAATCTGGAACTTTTTAAAAATTCGTAGTTTATAAAATGGACAAAAATTCTGAAGGAATGACAAAATTTAAAAAAAACGAAATTTCTTAAAAAATAAAACTTTTGAAAAGTACTGTATACTAATTTAATTTAAAAAATTTTAATTTTGTAAAATAGTCGAAAATTTCAAAAGTAGGCGATATTTTGAAAAAACGTCGAAATTTAAAATATATTTAAATTTTCAGAAAAAAAGGATTTTTGATAAACATAAACATAAACATCAACAAATATTTAAAAACGGCCAGCGTATAAGAAAGTTAGAAACTTTTTATTAAACCGCAAAATTTTCTGTATATTACAAATTTTCGAATTTTGATAAAAGTAAAAATTATTAATGAAAAGTTTAAAAACTTGAAGACAAATTTTTCCAAAAAAAAATCAAAGATTTAGAAAAAAGGAAAATTAAAAAACAATTAAAATGTTTTTAAAAAATAAATTTTTAGAAAATTCTAAATTTTCGAATAGTCGAAATTTTGAAAAAGGGATAAATTTTGAAAAAATGCTGAAAAGGTCAAAATTTTTAAAAATGTCCCAATTTTTTATAAAAAATTCGAGATAAGAGAATTGAAGTTTGAAATAATTTAAATTTTCAAGATAAACAGAAATTAAGTATTGACGAAAGTGAAGATTTTCAGCAAAAATCGAAATTTTGATAAATGATCAAAATTTTCATGAAAGTCGAAGTTTTGCAAAAATATCGATAATCGAAAAATATTGAAATTTTCAAGTAAAGTTGAAATTTCAAACAGTCAAATTTTTCAATAGTTTCAGAACTTAAAAATATGGCTAAATTTCTAAAAAACCCAAAATTTTTTTAATAAACGAAATTTTAAAAAAATTGAAAATTTGTAAAAATGGACGAATTTTGAAATAAATAAAATTCGAAATTTTAATGAAAAATTAAAATTTTCATAATTTTCACAAAAAGAGAATTCTAAAAGCTTAACTTTATAAATAAGTTTTAATTTTAAGATGTGATCAAAAATTTGAAAATAATTTTGAAAAAAACCGAGAATGCAAAAATGAAAATTAAAAAAAAATTCCAAACTTTTTTAATGTACTGAACTAATTTAATTTCAAAAACACTAATTCTGCAACAGTCAGAATTTAAAAAACATTAAAATTTTTGAAAACATTCAAACATCTCTAACATCTCTAAGTAAAAAAAGTAAATAAGGATGTAATTATTTAAATTCTGAAAAAATGTCGAGATCTAAAAAAATCTGAATTTTTAAAGAGTCGAAATTTTGAAATAGACACAAAATGTTTCAAAAAGATGATTAAACATTAAAAAAAGGCAAAAATAAATCAAAATTTTATATTAAAAACCAAAATATTCCGGATATTACAAATTTTCGAAAAGGTAGACTTTTTCATACAATATAAAATTAGAAATTTTTAAAAAATATATACATAATATTAAAAAAGTTAATAATTAAAACAAAGTCAACATTTAAAAAATAGTTGAAATTATACTAAAATGTTCCTAAAATTTCTAAAAAAAAAAGTCGGATTTTTCAGGTAAAGTCGAAATTCTAAAACGAACTCGAACTTTAAAAAAAAATAGTAGAAATTCTAAAAAAACGAAATTCGAAAAATGCTAAATTTTTAAAGAAATCTAAAAACTTAAAGTAATTGCGAAATTTTCAAAAATTTTCTCGAAAAACGAAAATTTCGTTTTTTTAAATGTTTGTAAAAATGGAACAAATTTTGCAAATTAGACAAAAAGTCAAAATTTTAAAGATTCGAAATTTTTAAAAACTAATTAAAATTTTGAAAAAATCCAAACTTTAAAAAAGTTGAAACTTTAGAAAATGCCGAAATTTCGATAAGTTAAAATTTTCAAAACATGTCAAGATTTTTAACAGACAGTCGAAAATTGCATCAAAAAAAAGAAATCATGACGAGATTTGAAAAACATTGATATTTTTTAGAACAAGTAGACATTTTTGAAAAGTGGTACTAATTTTAAGCAACTCGTAATTTTGAAGTCAGGATTTATCAAAAAATCCCAAAGCCATTAGTGAATCGGTCTTAGAAGGATATTTAGATAATCTTTTATAATTTGGAATCGTTAGATTATTCCCAAAATATGGGCACTTTTTTTGGAATGTTTTATTTATTTTTTTCTTTAAAACGCTTTAGCGTGATTTTTAAACCAGCTTTTGTTTATGTTCTTATGATCAATCTGGGCATCTTCTTAAGGTATGCTGCTGCTAATAGCTGCTATTTAGAGATTTTGCGAATTTCAGACTTCTACTGATTCGGTTTCTAACTAAAAAACGGAAAAGACGAAAAATGGGAAAATATATTTTTTTCTCAATAACTTCTTAACAGTTTCAATGAATCCATTATAGGGGTGTATAAATGCTATTTATACTTAAAACAATACCGCAGAAGACGATCCAGATATTTCTGGGACCGATGCACTATCCTTATTATCCTATGTCCCTTTAAAAAAATGCGAAATATTAAAAAATAGTGGCAAATTTTTAAAAGGAAAAAATTTACAGGTTTAAAAAAATCGAAATATTTAAAGAAATTTGTAATAATTTTTACCACACAATAATTGAAATTCTGAAGAATCAAGGTTTTAAAAGGGTTGAAAATTTCTAGTCGAAGTTAAAAAAAAAAAGAAAATTTGAAAATATGACAAGATTTAAAAGAACTGAAAGTCTCAAAAAATTGATATTTTGAATTAATGTCTATATAACAAACAAATCGAAATTTTCGAAATGAGTCAAAATTTTGAAGAAAGTCGAAATTTTAAAAAACAATGGAAGTTAAAAAAGGGTCGAAATTTGGAAAAATAGTTGAAATATTAGAAAAAGCTAAAATTATAAACGATAGTCAAAATTTACAAGAAATGATTAAGATTTTAAAAAAACCTCGGTAGTTTTCAATAATGCTGAATTTAAAAAAAATCTAAATTATGAAAAAAGATAAAATTAAAAATCTAAATAAATTGAAATTTCGAACAAAGTGAGGTTTTTAAACATAAAGGTGAAGTTTAAAAAATCAGCTTTTAAAGAACTAGACATTTTTAAAAAAGTAGAAATTGGTTGTGGAAATCTTATTTATTTTATCGTGTTTCTCGTTAAAATTGTGGTTAAATTACAGGTGTTGGTTGTATTTTATTTCTGTTTTGTGGAAAATATTGCATTTCTTATCACTAGAAGATGAATTCTCAACAAGAATTTAAATTCCACAAGGAGTGCCCTCTTGCTCTTTTTGAAGTAATTAAATTATAAAAGCACTCATCACCACGATACAATGAATAAAGAGAAACCATTACAAGACAAGGCTAATCTTCTGCATTACAGTAAGAGAGCAAATTCCATCTCTGATAGCATCGCAATCTATCGACCATCCATCCTTTTAATAATGCACCCAACCTTGTTTGCTTCGGATGTTTCCAAAAGAGCGATCAAGAGAGAAGAATGAGGCGTAAAGTTGCGGGGCAAATTGACTTGATTTAAGAATGTGACAGGTTGGAAATTAAACCGAACACACAGGTGGTGCTGATATCTCGGCTTCGCGTTATCAGCAAGTCATTAGATTATGGTGTACTACCTCCCATTTCACGCTTTGTTACCCGAACATGCGTGTCGTGCCGCATTGCTCGAATTGTTGTTGAAACTGACTTGTCACAGCCATCAGAGCGTTGGGGGTTCTGTATTAAAAAGCAATTAATGGCTTTGTGTACCGGGATGAACTAAATAAGTAGAGATCTATAAAGATGAGTTTTCGAATCGTTAACTAGATTTTACTATACACTATACTTGACAGAGTTTTAGAAACGACGAACGTTCCCACGCGACTATTTGCTTATATTTTGCATACGAGGGCTGTATCAGTCTTGACAGTTAAAACCAGTTTTATGTGTAAAATATATTGTAATTTGCAACGTAATCATGATTCAGTTCACACACTTAGTTCAACGTTTTTTCTATCTTTTGCATCCTCTCGAAAAAATACAATTGCCCTAATCTTTCAAAATTAAATATGAAAAAAGTTTCCATTGTTAAAGTTATTTAGCTATTTATTTTTGTTGCACATATTTACGAATATAAAATAATTGCTGGATGCCCAATCTGATGAATATGGAAGCATTTTTATGAATTTTGTCATGGCGATCGGGCAAACGGTTGTATTGTGTTGGAAGAGGATATTTTCTTCGCCTGATGCGGAAGTATTTATTTTTCAGCATGATTCGAATGTTACAATTAGTTGGAGCCGTTCAATGTTCTTCGAGCTTTGTCATCGTGGAAGATAATTTCTATATAAAATCTTTCGTTTAGTAGAAATTTCCAAATTTTATTTGTTTTAAACAAGATGTATCAGGTAAATACTACATTTAAAAAAATATTTATAACAATACATTCTGTCATAAAATTGAAATCAGAGCAAAACAAAACAGAAAAAAAAATGTTCAAAAATGGTAATGACTTCGTGGGGCTTATTTATTAATGCACAATTTATCAATATCGGATGGATTGGTGATAATTCGAGACGCATATTCAAAGGTGAAATTAAGTCATCCGATCTGGAGGGCCAGAGTCCCCCATCTGATGTACGGCCATTATTTTTTTTATTTTCTTAACTAATTTTAATAAAGGATTGTCTAAAGCAAAATTCCTTTTGATCTTCTATTTTTTCCCTGTCACCTGTTATTATTATTTAAAAATTTCTTGTTTTTTCTGAAAATTTTAACTCTTTGTAAAAATCCCTAGTTTCCATAGAGTTTTATACATTTTTTTAAATAAATTACTATAGTTTAGATTTGAAACTTATAGCATTTCTCCCAGAAATTCTGGTTACTTTTTTCAAAATTTTGAATTTGTTCATCTGATTTTATGTTTTTGAATAATCAAGATTTTGTTTTTCATATTTTGATTTAATTTACATTTCCAACCCTTACCTCGTGGAATTCTTTAATATTCATAAATCATAAACTTTATTAACGATAAAAACGCAACAAAATTTAAAAATTCCACAAGGTTTTCGGTAAATATTTGCTAACACCGGACCAGGTTTCGCTTTAGTGCATCATCAACAGCAATTTGTTTAGCCGTTGTTATGCTAAGAAGCTCCATGGATCACAGACTCCTACGAATATGCCGTCTAATCCAAATTCTCGTCCAAAGTTTCAATTAGAGGTGTGTTCAGAAGATCAAGCTGCTCGTTCATAGGTGTAAATTGACTAGACTGTAAATATCTGTGAATTTCTATGGCTTCGAAGAAATTAAGTTTTTTAGTGTTATTACTAATATGTAATACTTCTACTGTGTTCGCGCATGTAAGTTTATGTTGTGTTTCTAATAGTTGCTGTGCAAAATTTGATCTTACATTCAAAATTTTTTTCCATAAATTTAAGGTATTTGTTATAATTTCGATATTAATATGAAAAATAAGACTTAACTTTGGAAATTACAAACAAACCAAATTTAAACCTAAGATGATGTTGCTTGAACACAGCTGGAATGACTTTTTTTAAATATCAAGGTTCGCCTTCATAAATTCCGATATTTTGGGAACTTCAAATTTTCAATTTTTTTCTATGCATTTTTACTTTCTCTTTCGTTTTTAATGACAATATTTTGACCGTTTTCTCACATTTTCCAATTTAAATTCCAAAATTTTCTTTTCTATTTCTTAATTCTCGACAAAAACCTAAATTTTCGCTTCGGAAATTTTGATTTTTTAAATAAATTTTCACTTTGAGTTCGAAAATTGTCATAGCTTGTGACTTTTTTTACGAAATGTTATTTTTCCAACAAAGTTTTCTATATTTTGGAAATGTCAGCTGGAACTTAATTTAATTTTGACATTTTTTATTTAAATATTTATTCTCTCTTTTTTTATTTTGGTGGGACGGACTGGTCCTTGGTTATCTGCAAAAATTGAAATACAGAACTTGTTCCCTGAAACCAAGAAAGATTAAAAACACAACAAAGGTTGATCTAACGCGTTTCGACAGCCAAGCTGTCATCTTCATAGAGATGTTTTCAGTATCTCTCTGAGAGTATTTCAATTTATTCTTTCAATGAACTGTATTTTTTTTAATCTTCAATACACGTAAAAATTCGATTTATTTTCAAGAAATTTTAATATTTTCTTCAATTTATATTCGATCTACTATATCTATAATGTAAGGATTGAACTTTTTTCCAGACAATTAATTTACCTTGACGCTATGGAAAGATTGGCTCTATGAAAACTTTGCCTTTTATTGAATATTTCGTGCTTTATTAAAAATTTTAAAATAGTCGGAATTAAAAAAAGTGTAAATTTTGAAAAAAGGTCGAAATTTGTAAAGTGCCGGAATTTACAAAAATTAAAAAAAATAAAATTTTAATAACGTCGATATTGAAAAAGGAATTTTTGAAGAATAGCTGATATTTTCAAAGAAGTAAAAATTGTTGGAAAGAATAAAAATTTTCAGTTGAATCTATCAAATAGGTTGAAATTTACAAAAAAGTTTAAATTTTGAAATGTCAAAACATTTTTTTTTGAAAAATATTGAAAATTTCCAAAAAAGTACAAATTGTCACAGTAAGTCAATATTTTGAATAAAAATTTTGAACAAAGCTGAAAATTTAGAAATCTCGATTTCGAGATTTCAAATAAAGCCACAATTATTCTTTTTTTTTAAAAAAAGGCTAAATTTTTAGAAGAGATCAAAATATTTAAATACAGGAAATATTGGCAATATTTCTAAAAGATAAAATTTGCCAAAATTTCCAACAAAATTAAAGTTTTTCATTAAGTTAAAACTTTTAAAACAGTCGAATTTTAAAAGCGGCAAATTTTTAAAGAAGTAGAAATTAAAAAAAATGACAAAATTTATTAAAAAGGCAAACACTAGAAATTTTCAAATATATAAAACTTCAAAAAGAAAAAGATAATTTTTCAAGTAAAGGCCGAAAATTTCAAATAAAGTCATGTTTTTATTTATTTTTCCCCGAAATGATGATTTTTTTAAATTTCATCTTTTTTGATAAGTGTCTCCTTACTTCGTGGAATTCTTTATTATTCATAACTAATAAACTTTGTTAACGATAAAAACGCAACAAAATTTAAAATTCCACAATTCCTTGTGGTATTTTATTATTTCAAAAGAAAAATCGAAATTCAAAAATCTAATTTAGATAAACTTCAAATTCTTGAAAAAAATCCAGAATTTTTGAAACAGTTGAAGTTTTAAGATAAAGTTGGAATTCATTAAAAAAGTTAAAATTTTCAAAAAAAAAAACGTGAAATTTGACAGTTTCTTAAATATTTTCGTGATTTAGCTCGATTTTTTTATTAATTTAGAGTTTTTTGATCAAAATTTTTATTTTTTTTTCTCAAAATTACGAGTCTCATTTATTCGATTTTTCTTAATTTTGACTTTAACCTTAAATTCTTTATGGTGGACTTGGTCGGAAACATTATGTTTATTAATTTCATTTAACATTTCTGCGACCCAGTATAAAATTATTTAAATTTTTATTGTTTGTTAGCAATATTCTAAAACAGGTTTTGAAACATAGCTACGTGATATCTAAATTCAATTAAAACGTCACCTCATGACAGTTGACAAAAAATAGGTTAGTTGATTTTACATAGAATAGGAAAAAACGAAAAATAGAAGACCAAAATTAGATACAAAAAAATTATGTTTTGATTTTTTGATAAATTTTTTCATATCTAATTTTGGTCATCTATTTTTTATTTTTTCTATTCTATGTAAAATAAACTAACCTATTTTTTTTTCAACTGTCACGAGGTGAGGTTTTAAATAACTTTAGATATCACGTAGTCATCTTTCATGAAAACTGTTTTAGAATATTGTCAACAAACAATAAAAATTTAAATATTTTTCAACTTAAAATTTCGACTTTTTTATGAATTTTAATTTTTACGATAATGTGTTTTCAATAGATTTAGAGTTTGCCTCGAAACATTAAATTTCGGTTTGATATCGAAATATTAATTTTTTTGCATTTTAACTGCTAATGTGCTGTTTTACTAAACTTAAAATAGTTTAGGAAGAAGGCATTTTATCGCATAACCATAAAGACGTCTCCTTCCTGCATAGGAACCATACTGTTAAAAAACACAGTTATACAAAAAATCATCTTGAAGACGCTTCTAGAGCTGCTTTAAAAATGTCTTTGGACCCTTTTGTAATTTCTTTTTAGTAGCAAGACACATTTTTATAATTATTATTAATGTTTAATTTAAACTCGCTTCGACCCACAAAAATTAAACTTGTCAGCTATTGTTATGTAAATCAACAAAGCATTGTCAGATTATTAGGTTAGAAAAATAATAAACGGATATATTTTTTTAATTTCTGACTGTACTTTTTCCATATATCTAATTATTTATTTATAAGTATCTTGAAATGAGATAAAAATGATATAAACAAACTCATGAGAAAAGCAGTTTTATTAAACTACGAGGGCAGATCAAATATGAATCGGAATTTCTCGTCGTCATGAGGGCGTCAGGAGTGTGTGCAGGAAGGACAAACTCGAGTTGAAAATGAACCCCATGGCCGTCGTCCTCGGACCAGTGTAACTGCATCCAAGATTAAGGTATTATGGAAGGTGATCGCCGTTTAACTGTTGGTGAAATTGCAGCTCAGATAGGGACAAGCTTTGGGAGTGCCCAATCCATCATTACAGATGAGCAGGGGTTTCGAAAAATTTCTTCCAGGTGGGTATCTCGTTTTTTGACTGAAGAAGAGAAACAACAACATCTGGAGATTTGTCAGCGCCATCTTGGACGTTTTCAATGTAAAAGTGATGATTACACGTATCATTACATGTGATAAGACTTGAGTCCGCCATTACACCCCTGAACTTAAACAAGCAAGCATGCAATGGAGAAGAAAGGGGGAAGGTGCACCCGTCAAGGCAAAAATCCGCCTCTCAGCTGAAAGGTTCCTGCGACAGTGTTTTGGGATTTTGAAGGAGTTGTGCACCTCGATTTTCTGCATAAACGTCTTTCTGTTAATGCTGTTAATGCGTGCATATCGGCGGAAGAGGTGCGAATTTTATCGGTCAGAAATGTGATTTTGCTTCACGACAATGCCCGCCCCCACTCAGCCAATCTGACACATCAAAAATTAGAGGAAATGCATTGGGCAACATTAGAACACCTTCCTTATATTCCCGATTTATCACCATACGATTATTATACAGATAAGGAAAAATTTTCATTGTTCATGTAAAACGCTAAGAATTGTCCCTTCCATAGTTATCTACGGCCGCTGAACGTATTCCCCTATTTTGACGCTGCATGCTCGTATCTTCCAGTTTAGATAGAAAAAACTCTTAGGGAGTTTTGCAACAGACTGGAATATTGTTTAGCACAGTCTGGCGGCCTATTTGAAGTCCTTATATTTAATGTTTAAAGAATTATTATGTTATATTCTTCATTAGAATTATTATTGATTTCGTTTAAGAAATCTCGTTTATTTATTTTGGTTATCAAAGAATATCAGTTTTATTTTGCCTCAGACGTTGATTAAATCAACAGACCAAAAGAACAAATAGCATGTGGTACGCAAATTTTAATAAAATTGTTGCCTGCCAGTGGTAATCCCGTAACAAAACACGTTAGAAGCATTAACGTACTACCGAAATCTTCACCAGCACTGATCGCTGCGCTCTGCGTTGAATTGTTTACACCGGTGTAGGAGAATACAAGGCGCCGCCCATCTATCCCACTATTAGCTCTCAATGTTAAATCTCTCATTAATTAACATTCTCCCTATGGACAGTGTTTGACTTTCCTGATGTGTACATATGTTTGGGCCACTGAAGGAAGCTCTAGGAAGCGAGCGATTCCATGATGATGCTGCTGTTGAGACATCTGTGCAATTGGTTGCAAAAATGCCTCCCTTCTTTTTATGATCATGGCATTAAAAAATTCCCAATCGCTTAGGAAAGTGCAAAACAAAATCAGGAGATTATGTAGAAAAATGGTTAATAACTTTCATATATGAGTATGTATTTTGCACCAATAAATTTTTAAAAACAAATTCCAGTTATTATTTGATTCGTAGTATAGCTTTAACTTATTCGCTCGCTGCGCTCGCGTCGTAGTCAAATGTCGTATCCGTTTAGTAGCACTGCCTTTATAGAATTGTTTTCAAATATACTATTTCTAAATTCAAAATTTTCCGATTTTTTTAGTAAATTTCAGTTTTGTTCTACAAAATTTCGATTATTTCTTTCTAAAATCTTGACTTTTAATCAAAATTTTTTTTCTTCTTGCAGTGCCTATTGGCTCCGAATGTTGGCGACTAGCATGGCTATTCTTACTTTATTGGTAGCTGCGCGGAACAGTCCAGTTGTGGTCATGTTAAACCATTTTCTTAAATTCTGAAGCCATGAGATTCGTCTTCCTCCTGGTCCTCTCTTACCGCACACTTTCCCTTGCAGTAGTATTAGTTGGAGAAGGCCATATCGTTGTGCGTTTCTCATAATATGGCCCAGGTATTCCAATTTGCGGTTCTTAATTGTAGCGGTAATTTCGCATTCCTTCTCCATTCTGCGTAGGACTTTGTTATTCGTGACATGGTCGATCCACGAGATTTTTAGGATGGGTCTAAAATTTTTAATTAATAAATATTTAAAATGTTTATAAAAAAACTGAATTTTGAGAATAAGTCCATTCTATTCTACGTATTTTGTTATTCGACTTACTCATTGCTACATAATATTGTTAAAGAGAATTAGCGTGACGATGACTTGAATTGACGTAATATGGGCGCGAATTAACACGACGGTGACGCGAATTACCGTAATGGTGATGCCAAACCAAAAGTTTTCCTCATATAAAAAGTCGACCGACTCGCCCAAAGAGATTTTCTCTTCAATAAATTTAAGCAATAAATTTCATAAGAACAATTATACTGGAATTCTTAATAGAAAGAAGAAAGTGTGTTAAAATATTAATAGAAAAAATATTTCATTGTTTTGTTTTTGAGTTTTCAGAGATTATATTTAAACCAAATTTTGCACACATGATATATGAACAAAGGATTGTAAAGCCCGAAAAATTAAGTTTCTGCCTCCACCAGTGACGAAGTTAAACGTAAATATTAATCGTAAACAAAAATTTGGTACGGGGCTAAAGAAAATGAAATGGAATATCATTTTTTGGGTAAAGGATTTAATTTTAAAGAAAGATCGTTGGGTTTTAAAAAACCATTCACTGGTAATTTTTCTAGGATTTTAAAGAAAACTTAAAACATAAAAAATAAACCCCAAAACTAAATTGTGCCGCAACAGTGACAAATACGCAAAAGAAATAACAATTTAAGTTAAAATTCTGAAACAAATTTTCCTGTTAAATTTTTCATTTCGTAGATCGTATTTATTTATTGTCTTGAATCTATCACCGCTTTTGGTCAAATTTGCCGACCCCGACATTCTGTATATTGTTTAATTCTAGCACAAAGTTTTAATCATTATTTACTTTAATTATTTACTTTTTTTTGGAAGAAATATTCAATTCAAATTATATAAAATATTCGTTAGTTTTGCTCCATACCTAACTATTAAGTTTTTTATTTTCCAAATCTAGAAAATATTGTCATTTTTTAGAAAATAATTTTTGATTTTTCGTTAATTCATTTACTCATTTATTTAATAATAAATATTTTTTTCAGATTATGTTGATTTAAATTCTTTTTAAATTGTTGCAGGCATAGTTTCGCCATTTCCCTGAACCGCATTTCAATGAATGGTGGATGATTTCTTCGTTCAGTAGAGTTCCTACGGTTGATCTAGCTAAGGAAAAGTTTGGTTCTGATGCCTCAAAACGCCTTCTCTCAAGGTACACAATCCTTTTTCCCAGAATGTCATTGATCCATATAAAGTTGACGGTAGAAAACCTGGTGAATTATTTTTAAATTGTGAGAATACTACTGTCTTTTTTCCACGTTTCAAAATTACTTAAATTAAGTAAAATCTTTCTTCATATTTTTGGGATTTTTTTGCAAAAGTCTGATTATGGCAAAATACATAACAGTCAGATTTCTTACTCTGTGCTTAATAATAGTTATTTGTTTGATTGTCTTATTTCAAAAAATAAGGATCAAAAACTATTTTGAAAAATATTCGAACTTTCGATTAGGCTGGTCAACGAAATTGAAGTTTTGTCATGTCACATGAACTTTTTTTGTATTTTTTTATTAGTGTTATTTCTTGTCATTTAAAATAAGCAGCTTTAAAATGTCCATCAAACACGACATTTGTTTTTAAATGTTTAAAAAATGATGGATCTCCGGAAATATAAAATAAAAATTATACATTAGGAACTTAAAATCTTTGTTTTTCTGGATTATTTAGCTTTTAATTGGTCCCTCTTGATCAAACAGTAGTAGTCAGTCAACACCCCTGAGTTTAATCTGCCCTACAAAAGTTTTTCCATCGTTGGAATATCCGCATGAAACTTTTATCAGTTCTTGTCACTTAAGCCCCCGGAGTACCCTAATTCTTAGGAATAAAGTGTCTAAAAAATGAATCTTTATCTTCATATTGCAACGTAAAGTTTAATGCTCCAATAAACATTTTTTAACCACATATCCTTAGATGTCACTCTAATGTAAACCAAAAAATTTCCAATTAAATTTTTGAAACATCTTCATGCTGATTTTTTCTTAAACATTTATTTTTTCTTTAAACAACGAGGTTCTGCTACTGCTACTACTACTTCGCTCATTCTGGAGAATTTTTCTTTTAAAAATAAAAATCCATTTTTATTGGAACCCATCCCCCCTAGAAAATGGTTGGTAAACTTAATTTGATACGAAGTGGTGGTACCAGAGAGCTTTACACCTGTAAATGCTTTACAGTTTTCGATTTACAAATTAAAGATCCACGTGTGGGAGAAACTTTTTCCTAATTGAGATTTTTTCGATCCCTGGTGTCCCATTTACGTAAAAAGTACCCAAATTTTAATGATAAAAAAGATTTCAAATGAAGAATTAATATGATCATGATAATATTTCTGAAAACATTTTTTAAGATGTACATAATATATGGACCCAAATATAAACGAACAGTATTTGGGAATACTACATTTCCAAAAATAAATTTTTACCTTGTCACCGAAAAACTGGGAGTGATTAAAAAAAATAAGTATGGTTTCATGATGGGAGTAGGTACTCCAAACACAATTATCTACCAGAGTTCGTATGACAAAATCAGTGTTGACCAGTGTTAATTATTCATTGATTGAAGTTTATAAAAAGAATTTCCAAAAAAAAAATATATTTTTTCAAAATATAAAGATGTTTATTTTGATCATTTCAACTTGGAACCAAATTTAAGTTTTTTTTATTTTTTCAAACAATCTGTTTAAAATAAATCATTAGAATATCGTTCAATTTGAATATTTTTATGGTGAATTTGTTACAAAATTTTAATTATGACAAAATATTTTTCTTAAATGGTTTGAGCCTTTTTCATTTTTTTACTTTTTCATTTTTATAAATACTCTTGTTATAATTATTGGAAATGTCAGTTTTTAAGTAAAGTTATTGAAGTTAATGAGAAAAATAAGGGAATTTGAATGCTTATGCCACTGCACACAACTCTATGCATACATTTTTTCACACCTTCATCAAATCCATATGCATCTATCTTGCATACAACACAACACTGATGCCTTTGGTCGTTAAGCTCGACGAATAGAGAGTGTTTCATCATTATTTTTTCCATCACTTTGTTACGTAACAAATTTCAGCGGGTTACGAACATAATTCCTTGCAAATGGCTCACAATGGTGGTAATTAACATGTGAAATATTACAAAAACAAGTGGAATTATTAATCTTCCCGTGAAGTTCGGGAGCGAGATTGCCCTGTCACGGCTGGGAAACAAATAGAGGCGCTGGACCATCAGCTGTAAATCATCGTCCGAACGCATTAATGTGTGTATGCTTTTCTACGCCGTCTCTATTATTTATCGTCGAAGTGAATACTTTTTTTACTTCGATCGCGCTTCTCCGGAAAATACTACGATTTGTATTTGAATGATACAGATAACACAAATTTTCCACAACCAATTGGAACAGGAAAATTAATTTAGTAACCCTCAAGGAAGAACGAACTTTCAATTAATTTATTGCAAGTATTTGGGTGTTAAAATTGAACCGATGAAACGAATTTTCAGGCATATCTCTTTTTTTTTAAATTTGATATAAGAATTTTAAGGATAATCTACATCATTAGCTGCAATTTCACGACAATATAAAAAGTCACTGGTATGCAAACTACATTTTAGAGTCAATTTTTATATTCTATGAACTAGAGTGTTTAGGGACTTTTTTTCAGCAGTCGCGAGAAGAAAATGAAATTTTTAGAAATGTTCATTTATGGATATTTAATTTATTTATTTCGAAATCTTGATTTAAACTTTTTTTGAAACCTTTGAATAATTTTTCTCTAAGTTTAAATTGTTTTCCTTTAAATATCGAATTAGAACCGAAATTAAAAAGAAAACCATGATTAAACTCAGAATTTTAAGAAAATAATCAAAATTTCGAAAAAAAACCCTCCAATTTGTGAAAAAAAAATACAAAAATCTCCATTTTAATTGTAAACTCGAATACAGACAAACAGAAGCCTTGACTGGGGAAATTATGAAATTTCGGAATGATCCGGTTTAGACAATTTACCTACTTCGACAGGAACATATAAAAAGTCTCCCAACGAAAATTTGAGCCCCCTTTTAATTAGAAAACCGAGCAATATTTTATAATTTACCGAGACTCGTCGATTTATGTTCTTGGGGGCACTATTTTTGACAGTCAAACCAACTTGATATGTTCATCCCCCTAGCCCCTATCAACCCCCACTTTATAATTTCAAATGAAACTATCCTACTCAGTATTTTAAAGTCCTTTCCATTGCTCATACACTGGTGCATCGTTTTTTGAAATTGACTGGGAATTAAAAGCAGAAAATGGAGTTTTTAAAATATTCCCTCATAGACAGGATTCCGTTTTATGAAGAGGTCGTCTTGGACAGATTTGAGTGTTATTCGAATTCTTTTTTGGAAATTTTCCTTTAAACTTCAGAATCTGATAAATGCCGAAATTTCCAAAATTAGTTTTTGCTTATTATTGTATCTTTGCAAAGTTGCGAAATCACTTTTACAAACATTCGACAACAAACTTAAATTTAATTTCTTTTTAACACGGTTTCTTTTTAATTTTCCTAGAAATTTGAAGCTTAAACCAACTTAAAGAGCTTAAACTGTTCAGGTTTAAACTGAAAATTTTGAAATAAATGTTGGTCGTAGTAGTTGCGTAAAGAAGAGGTTTAAAAGTAATATTAATACGTCATCTAGGTAAATTTTGCGAGAACAACTTTCCTAGTTTCTAAGGAGAACATTACACTTTACATTACACGATATTTCTGGTAGTTTACCCTTTTATTTTTTTATTTATTTGTGTAGTTATTTTTTCACCTTTGCGGCTAACCCAACATTTTTAACTTGTGATGTGATGGCTCCAATCAACAAAAGGTCGATAAGGATGTCAAAACTTTAAAGTTAACATCAAAATTTCCACTATTTTCTTAAAACTTCAGATTAGGTATAGAAAAATTTGACGTTTCAAAGTGACAATAACTTTCAATAATTTAAATTTTTAAATTAGTGTCAACATTTTTAGAGTAATCTCGACATTATTAAACTTTTACAGTTTTTCTGAAGATTCCATATTTTTCAAAGTATGGACTTTTATCCATAAATTTTCAACTTTCCAATAAAACTTTGAATATTAGTTTTTAAGTTTAAAGTCGAAATTTAAAAAAAAATGTATTTTTGCGTGCTATCGGTTCGAATTATTATTAACACTTGTTGAATAGTACCCACTTTATTTTCAAACTACTAGCTACTAACTCACTAACTACACTGACTGACTGCTGATTGATTGAAGGAAAGCCAAGCGGACCACCTTTATATAGATCTCTGGTTCGGGTTCTAGAAGTTTTCAGCAGATAAGGCTTATCATTTGCCGAAATTTCTGGAACGCCTATCTGCCGTTTGCTACATTATCGCGGCCGCTTTTCCTTATCAAATCTTTTTAGAAAATTTTCGAAGATTTTAAATTCCATAATTACATTTCGTTACAGTATCTACAGCATGTCCCAAAATAGGGTACTGTAGGGGGATTTCTTTTTTATTTGTGAATTTAGAAAAAGTCATTCTGTATAAAAACTCCTGCTTGATCTTAAATCACTGAAAATATATGGAGTTTAATTATTTGGAAATTTTAGAAAACGACCTGTAATAAATTGGTGTTATTTTTTGTAATATCGAAAATGTTACTTAAAAATATGGTTTAGAATTAGCAAAAAGCCTACATTTGAAATTTTATTTATTTTCAGAATACTGTAAACACGCAGCCTTTTAAATGTGCACATTATTGCACTCTGAGTTTATCTTTCTTACATAACAGTTGCCGGAACTATTCCATAATTTCTTCTACAGACCGCTAGGTGGCTCTATTCCTAGAAATGTGTGGTTCCTTTTAAAAACACCACGGAGAATAATTCAAAATATTATTATTTATATTTAACCAAATTTGACAAGAAAAATGCAAACATAGGTTCATTCCGTATTATTGACAAATCAACAAACAAATCAAATATTTGTTGTGATAGATATCATTACCAAGGAGAATATTTTCAATTTCAAACACACTCATCCATTTTTTTTCTCTCCAGACAGCCAGAAGATTTAGTGTAGCTATGATTAGGTTTGGAAACATTTGTAATTTTTTAATGTATTGCACCTTCAACCGAAGCATTTCGCAATGTTCAAATCTATCGGTCTGTGTATTTAAATTCAGACAAATAAAACTGCAGATACAAAATGCCTGCAGAGAATTATAAAGAGAGCAGAATTTTGCACAACAGCAGAGGGTAATACCCTTAAATATTTTTATTTTATTCTAATCACTTATGGTTATTATCAAATACCTCTTTATTTTCTTGTGTTTAACTTTGATTGTTAACCTGTTTTGCTTAATTTTTAGAAAATAAAGTTAAACTTCGTCTTAGGCATTTTTTGTAAGTAAAAATTATATTTCCTAGGAACAATTTTCAATACCGTCAAAAATAATAATTTACCTTTAGTCATTTTTTGAAATTTCCAAATAATTGAACTCCCTATACGAAAAATTGCGAAAATAATGAAATTTTCAGTAATTTAGGATCCAGCAGGAGTTTTTATAATGAATGACTTTTTCTCATAAGCCCACAAATAAAATTGAAACACCTCTTCGGTACTCTATCTTGGGATACACTGCATGTGTATAAAAAGTGAGCAAGGAGGCAAAATTAAAAAAAAAAAATAATAAATTTTAAAAATCTCAAATTTCGAGTTTCTGAACAATTTGAAGTTTTGAGCGACACTTTGAGAAAATAGTCGATTAGTGCTTAAATTTAATTTAATATTTTCTTAGTTTTTACGTTTTCATTTAAAATTTGATGCAATCTCGAAAATTAGAGAGCAAACTAAAATTGCGAGGAGATACTTATATCGACATTTTTTTCAGCCAAGGCTTACTTTCTTAACTAAAATTTCAAGCTCATATTAAGAAACTAAATTCATTTTAAGAAAGAAATAAAATTACCAAAAAAAAAAAATGAAATTTCGAGAAAGTTGAATTTAACAAAAGGCAGATTTTATAAAATGCTGAATTTGGAGAAAAGTAGAAAAAAAGGATTTTAAATTTAAAAAAATCAAAATTTTGGAAAAACGTTATAAATTTTTAAAAAAGTCTTACGTTTCCCAGAAAAAGTTAAATTGTGAGAAAAAAAAAGTCTAATTTTCAAAATAAAGTCGTCGAAATTAAAAAACATAGAACACAAGTCGAAAATTTCAGAAAATCTGATTTAAAAAAGTCGATATCATAAAAAAAGCATAATATGATAACGAAGGCTTCCACGGCCAGAGTCAGTACAGGATATACTTCTTCCGGGATTGGACCGTGTCAAAGAACTACTAAAAGTGTTCGACGTTTCGCCCACCATCGTAGGGGGCTTCTTCAGGAACAAAGAAAGAAAATAGATGAAAGAGGAATATGAGGGAATATGCAAAAAAGAAAAATGAAAAGGCCAATTTCAAAACATGAGAGCACGGTAACTCAGTATGTTCACCATACCAGAGGCGAAACTCTTCTGAGTTGAAAATTGGTACAAAGGATAAGGAAGTTTTAGACAGAAGAGCACGGTAACTCAGTATGTCCACCATACCAGAGGTATAGTGGACATACTGAGTTACCGTGCTCTTCTGTCTAAACTTTCTTATCTTGTACCAAGTTTCAATTCAGAAGAGTTTCGTCGAACACTTTTAGTAGTTCTTTGACATGGTCCAATCCCGGAAGAAGTATAAAAAAGCATAATTTTTGAAAATGTTGCGAAATTAAGTTTCCGAAAATAAATAGCAGTTAAAATTTCGCGAAAAACGTCGAAGTTTGGAAAAGAACTTAATTTCCTAGAGAAACCGCAAATTTTGAGAAAAAATAGGTCGAGATTAAAAAATATATAAAAATACATCAAAACAAATCGAAATTTTTAGAAATTCGTGTTTAAAAAAAACGAATTTTTTTTAGAAATCAAGATTTTGGGAAAAGAAAAAATTTCGAAAAAGAGAAATTCTAAAAATAAGTCGTGTTTTTCAAGAGGAAGTCCGATTTTGAGAAAATAAAGCCAATATTTGAAAATAAATTCGAAATTTCAAAAAAATACGACTTTTGAAGTCGAAGTTTTAAAAAAAAAGGAGAATAATAAGGGTCGCATGACTGAATTTTGTGCTAGAAATTATGAGAAAATGACAAATTTGGAGAATCAGCTTATGTCGAAAATTGCAAATAGTCGAATTATTAAAAGAACAAAATTTTTAGAACAAGTAGAATTTTTGAGAAAAATCTATTGTAAAATTTGGTAAAAAAAACCTATTGAGAAAAATTGAAGCTTACGAAAGGCTTTAAATTTATTTTGGTAAAAAAGAAATGTCGAATTTTGAATATAAAATGGAAATTAAGAAGAAAAACCTGAATTTTGAGAAATTTAATGGAAAAATGCATAAATATCAAGGAACGAGTTTAAATCCCACAGAGGACTATTTTGAACTGTATTTTAAAAATAAAATTGAAATAAAATAATGAAATTTGGGAAAAAATTAACAATTTTGAGTACACTACAAAAATTGAAAAAAAAAATGCGAAATATCATCCTCCCAGACTTTCACTCGAATCATGAACTAAAGTAAATGCCCCATCTTCTTCCACGGTGGCTAAATACTAATTTTATGATAAAAATCGCAATATCAAAGAGTTTAAAAAGACAACTTAAAAAAACATGTGAAATTTCAGGAAAGACTAAATTTTTAAGAAATATTACGAACTTTGGAAAAAAAACCTAATTTTGAAGACAGTCATAATTTCAAAAAACGTTTGAATAGTCTAGAATAAAATCGAGTTTCAGTAAACATCGTTAATTGCTCGAAAACGTGCAACATTTGAGAATAAATTAGAAATTAAAAAAAGGGGGTCAAAATGTTCAAGAAAGGGCAATTTTTGAAATAAAAGTCGAAACTTCAGGAAAGTTAAATTTAGAGAAAAGTAAAAATTTTAAAAGTAAACAGAAATTTAAAAATATTACGAAATTAAAAGGAAACAGAAGGTCGGGAGAATAGATCGAAATTTTGAGAAAAGAGTTAAAGTTTACCAAAAAGTTGAAAGAAGTCAAAATAAGTCAATTAAAAATTAATAAAAGTTTGAGCTCAAACGCGAAAATTAAAAAAAAAAGAGTGAAAGTTTTGAGAAAATGCCAAATTTAAATAGAAAATTCCAGAAAAATCGAATTAAAAAAACGAAAATTTTCAGGAAATTTAAAAAAAAGATGTCGGTTCCAAAAATAAACAGTTGAAATTTAGAAAAGAACTTATATCCTAGAGAAACAAAAATGTTGAGCCAAAATAGGTCGCAATTAAAAAATATGTAAAAATACTGCAAATCGAAATTTTTAGAAAGTCCTGTTTAAAAAAAAGTTTACATTTTTTTACAAATCAGGATCTTGAGAAAACAAAAAATTTTGGAAAAGAGACATTCCAAAAAAATATCCTATTTTTCAAGAGAAAGTCAAATTTTGGAAAAATAAAGCCAATATTTGAAAAAAAAACCGAAATTTCAAAAAAAATGCTACTTTTGAAACCGAAGATGTGAAAAGAAGAAGAATACGAACGGTCGAATGATTGAATTTTATGCTATAAATTATGAGAAAACGACAAATTTGGAGAAATTTGTAAGTTTTTTTAAGAAATTTTTTCAGAAGAAATACTGCGAACTTTTGAAAACAATTGAGCTTTCAAGAGAAGTTCAAGGTTTCGAGAAAAAGATTAAAATAAAAAAAAATCATTTTGCTAACAAAGTCATTGGAAATAGAGTCGAAATTTCAAAAAGCAAAATGTTAAAAAAGTCTCCAAAACAGACAAATTTAGAAAGTCAAAATTTCCATCAAGTCCAATTTAGAAAAAAGTAGAAATTTCCAAAAAGTCAAATTTGAAAAAGGTCGACATTATGAGAATAACCAAAAATTTTAAAAAATATTGCCAATTAAAAAAAATCGCGAAAGAAAAAAATCACGAGAAAAAGCTCGAAATCTTGAAAAAATAATTGGAATTTAGCAAACAGTATTCATTTTCCATCGAAAGCTAAATTAAAAAAAATGTTAACAACAAAGTCAAACTTTTGAAAAAAGGCAAATTTTCAGAAAAAAAGAAATTTCGAGAATAAATGAAATGTGGTTGTACCTTAAATTATTTCAGGTTACAATACGTGTAGTAATTATTGAGTTAACTTTTGCGACCATGTCTTTAAATTCCTCCTGTACTGTAGCACACAATTTACTTATGGTTCAAAGTTGAGTAAGGAAGGTACAACATTTAGATTTATCTTTTCAACGCTATAATTGTGCTGAAAACAGTAGGAATTCATAAACCGCGTCTACGACCTCATTCAAAACCAGTCTTGTTATTCCTTTCAGACAGCCATTGTTTCCTATTTTTGGGGTCTTTAAAACCAAAGTCTTGGAATCTTCTTCTTGCTGTATACTAGCAAAAGGTGATCCTATTATAGCGTGGATAATTCGGCATTAAACTCAAATAATTTTTTTTCCTAATTTTGAGAGATATTTTTTTTTGTGCAACGGACTGGTCCTTGGTTACCTTTAAAAATTGAAATACAAATCTTGTCCCCTGAAAACAAGAAAGGTGATAGCTTGGCTATCGAAACGCGTTAGAGCAATCTTTGTTGTATTTTTTAATTTTTCTTGGTTTCAGGAGACAAGATTTGTATTTCAATTTTTGCGAGACATTCTAATCAAGTATCTGTTCTCGATTTAATATTTTTCCAACTACCTCCCTATATACTATTAGGTGTTTCTATCTGTTCAAACGTTTTGAGAGCTCACGGTGAACATTTCACAATTTTTGCAATTGCTACTGCGATTTGCCTTCTTTTAAAAGATAAATCTCCTTGTTTTTTTTGCAAGTCGAATTCCCTTATTTTTGGAACATTTGTGCTAGAGCAACTATTAACCAATAATAAATGCCACTAATATTAATTATGGATGTCTGTATTCACTACGACTCACAAAAGTAAATTAATTAATGATTTCATTTATTGATCACTTTGTGGTTACAATTATGGAAACCACATGTTAAGATTTTAAATATTAGCAGGAAAACGTCACTAATACAACAAATGATTTTGATCGGGGTGCTCAAGCCTTAACCAAGGCTATAGTTAGCTGAACTACCAACAGTTGATCCGCTGACGTTTAATATAAATGGTCACTGACAAAGTTTAGAAGCTCTGATGTTTCATTGGCTTCTTCAATAAATGCAATTTTCTGAGATGTTAAAATTCATGGGTTTAGATGTTGGTCAGATATTAAATCAATCAAAACACAAAGTTTCTTTTTCATCATCTAACTAGAGACAGAAAGTTGCTGGTTATTTTAACACCAGTGAGTAGAAGGAAATACAAATATTTTTGGCTGAGGTGTAAACTCGAACATTCGTACCCTTTAGTATCATAAATGGGAAAAGATGTTGATACATATTTAGTTCAACGAGAAAAGACAGTTCCATTAGAAAATTTATTTTGCAGAGAGAAAATGTTGAAAAATCAAGAATTCTTACTTCTTGCTAATTTCTTGACAAGAAATCTTGCTCTTGGTAAAAGAACTTCTTGCCTTATGTTGCCCTTACTCACAAATTTATTTTCTTGTTCTTGCAGCAAGAACAAGAAAAAGCAAGACAAGAACAAGAAATTCGTGAAACCATGCGTATTAAAATAAAGTCTGGCAATGATGACATAACGTTGGTCTGCACTCTCTAGGTAGTAATTTAGGAAAGCCTGCTCTATGTAGACTGCATTGCAAAACACTTTCAGTGAGTTCAGGGGCTCTCTTGCCATTTTACGCTTAAGACATTGTGATGTTGTGATTTCCCCTAAGTCCCCAAAGGCCACAATGAAAGAGACAGATCTAAAACCGACATGGACTCATTCAAAACAGAACACGGACATATAAAGCTGAGAAAAACGATATTTTAATGACGCTTATATTTAGTAAATTTTATTGCAAGTATTTAATAATTGTAAGGTGTCACTGGATAATATTTTATTGCAATTGCAAGAAAAACAATAGAAATACCATAAACAAAATACAAATCAATAATATATGTGTTTCTAAATTTATTGCTTTATGCTAATTCGAAGGCCTGGTTGAAGTGTCCATTAAAAAGCTTCTAAGCTTGGTTTGCGAAACTCCTAAAAATGATATACGTTCAAAACGATAAAATTTATGTAACTTTGGCCACGACATATCGTCCGAGTAAAAGCCATGTGACTGGTTTAAAAACGAACGCATTACGCAATGCCCTCGTATCAATATTTTCTTCCGTTTATTGTCCGCACATTTGGGGTGCAAAGGGAAGCCAGAAAGAGCGCACCTGGGCACACAGCTGCGAGGATGCTGCATCAAGGTAAAGTGGCCCTTTTGATCTGGTTCTATAGAGATCCGACGTAAATCATGTACGAAGTGGATTTTTCAGGAACGCTTTTTTTACCAGACGCGTTGAGATCAACAGAATGACGCATATTCCTGTTGCTCTACGCGAGATTCGTCATCTCACGTTAAGGATTCTTATTCAAATGAATCCTCGTCTTGTAAACACTACCGAATATGTTTAATCGTAAAACTTTATCGTAGAAAAAAAAAGTCTGAATTCAGTTTAGGAAATCAGTCGTTGACCATCGTCTAACTTGATTGTGGCTGTTTGTGTCGCAAATATATGGAAAAAAAGATCATTTTGATGTCAGAAAATAATTTTCTTTCCTATAGAAACTTTTGGTTACACCTAAACCCTAAATCAAATCTTAAAACCTACACTATAAGGTAATATTTAAATATCCAAATCACCTTGTTTCCAAACTTCGCCGAAAATCTCATATTAATTTTACGAATTTCAAATTTGAAGTTTTTGATTCAAAATCTCGAAATAAACCTGAAATTTGAAAATTCCAATGTTTTTTTTTATAAACTTTAACTAATTTCTCAAGTTTTGGAATTTTGTAACAAATTTTTCAGTTTAAACTTAAAATGTTAAGTTTCCTTAATATTTTTCATTCAAAATTGAAACTTCGACTTTTTCCTGAAAATGTTAAGCCTATATTTGTTTTAAGAAAGTAGTTCCAATTTCGAGAGAAAGTTATAAATATGTATCATTCTGAAGATGACAGCTTGGCTACCGAAACGCGTTAGAGCAAACTTTGTTGTGTATTGTAATTTTTCTTGGTTTCAGTGGACAAGATTTGTATTTCAATTTTTGAAAATAACAAACGACAAGTCCGTTCTACCAAATAATAAACAATAGAATTCAAAATTTATCGAATTCCGAACAAATATGTCGAAAAGCAGCAAGTTAAATTATAAGAAGTCATTCCCTAACTTCAAGTTGAAAAATTTCAAATTTAAACTCGGAATTTTGATAAAACTTCGAATATTTAATTTTTCGCTTAGAAATTCAAATCTTAAAAGAAATCGAAACGAGATTAAAGACAAAATTTTATCATTACATATTTTTTAAACAAAGTTTATTCTCTTAAAGTTTCTACTTTTACTCAAAACTTCAAATTTGAGAAAACAGTAGAAATTCAAGAAAAATCGAAGTCCTTTATAAAATTATTTCTTTTGAAATTTTAAAATTTTTTAGGAAATTCCAAATTAAAACCTTCCTTTTTTAGTATGGTTTTTTCTAACATTTAAACTTTAATTTCGAAATTCAGGATTTTTTTGCAAATTCTGGCTCTTTGTTTTCGAAATTTAATTTGATTATATCTCTAAACTTTGGACTTATTTCTCGAATTTCAAGATTACACTTAAACTAAATAAGTCTAAACCTCAAATTTTGATAAATGCTTAAGCATATTTTTTTAAGTTTACTTCACTTGCAACCAGCAACCCTATTATGCCTTCGGAGCGGAACTTCCCAAGCAGGGAGGCAATGAAAATATAATAGATTTTGAAGAATTCTTCTATTATTTTTGGTCGGAAACATTAGGTTTATTAATTTTATTTAACATTTCTGCGACTCAGTTTTCATTACCAATTTAAATATTCGTAGACTGGGTCGGAGAAATGTTAAATAAAATTAATAAACACATTTTCAAATGTTAGATTTTTTAAGTTTTTAATCATTTCAAAATTACGGCTTTTTTAGAAGTGACTTGGTGACTTTATTAGAAAATCTCTGCTTCTGTTCAAGTCTTCGAATATTCTTGTAATTTGACCTAAAAATTGCAACCTTCTACAAAAATTTGGTTTTTAAGCTTTCATTTTTTTTCGAAATGTCGAGTTTTTTGAAAAATTGACCCTTTGTTACGATTTTAGTTCAGAATTGTCCGTTCCTTTTTCAAAATGTGGAGTTTTTAAAAGTGTCGAATAAATTTATGTAAAAATTTCGATGATTTCCGAAATTTTAACTATATTAAAATCTCGATTTTTTTACGGTTCGACTTTTTTGATAATTTGGACATTTTTTGATATTTCGAAAGTTCAGGTATTCAGATTTTTTCAAATATCCGGATTTTTAAAATTTTTTACTTTTTTCAAAATTGTAACTATTTGTGGAAGTTTTGACTGATATTTTGAGTTTTCTAAGTTTCGATAGGTTTTGAAAATTTCGAATTTTTTAAAGATCTTGACTTTTCAAAATTCCAATTTTTTTAAATTAACCTCAAAAAATTCCTACTCTTTTGCAAATTCGATTTTTTCAAAGCCCGACATTTGTTCAAAAAGTGGCTTTTTTTAAATTCTCCACTATTTTTGCATTTTAGACTTGTTTAAAATTACGAAATTTTTCAAAACTTTGACCTTCTAAAAATGTTTACTTATTTGATAATTTTAAAGAAAATTTTGATATTGCTTTCAATTTTGAATTTAAATCCCAATATTTTTCAAATTTTTGCGCCTTTTTCCAAAATTTTGACTGTTTTCTTGAGTTTGAAAGTTTTAAAGATTTCGACAAATTTTTCGAAATTTATGTATGTTTTAAAAGTTTTAAATCATCATGTTGAAACATTTGTGCTCTAAAAAAATTTCAAATTTTTGAAAACTGCTCCATTTATTTTATTTTTAATGTAAGTGATATAAAATTTTAGGAATGTACCCCGCAGATATTAAAATATATAAACATTTTAAGATAGTTCCGGAACAATTAAATAACTTCATACTCAATAACATCAGGAAAATGTTATTAATGTTATTTCTTGGTTTTAAATTTTCACTTCTGTCGGCAGTCCACGTGCCTATTTTTTTTTTATTTGCGTAATTATTTTTATTGAAAAATTATCTACCGTGAAATTCTATTTGTTTTTCTATTTTTCCCTGCCACCTGCTATTACTATTTAAAAGTTTCAAGCTGTTTCTGAAAATTTTAACTTTTTTGTAAAAATTCCTAGTTGTCATAGAGTTTTTTACGTATTTTGATGAATTAATATTCTTTAGATTCGAATCTTACAGCTTTTTTCTTTAAACGTCTGATCACTGAAATTTTTTCGAAATTTTGAATTTCTTCTGTTGTCATTTTTTTAATTAATCAGGATGTTTTTTTTGATTTTTTGATTTTACATTTTATTTCTATCAATCTGGAATTACTTAGAATTACACCCCATTGATTTTGGAAATGATTCGTCAAATGGTTTTAATTTTTTTTTTTAAACAAAACATAGTTTATTAGAGAAAAATCAAACTTAGGGATATAAGGTTCTTATAACTTTTATACACATTGTAAGCCAAGTTCGTCTAACAATAAGTACAGCGTATAATTGTCATGGAAATAGAAACTGCACAAATTACGCACTGACTTTTGGCTGACAATTTTATCTTTAAATCCTAATATTAAATTCACCAAACAAAAAGCTTGTTGCTGAACAAAACATTTACATTTGTTATAATCATTATAATTGGTTATATAAGAATGGCAATGTGATGAGTAGAGACCGGATTATATGCAACATTGCAACAGAAAAAGCTTAAAATATACATGCAAATAGACAAAATGTTTAAAATTATGCACAAAAAGTGTCAAAATATGCAACTTTAAATAATAATACTGTTACTTTTAACAAATTTGCTTGTAATTTGAAGAATTTTCTTTTTGTTTGAAACAAATTTACTTTTAATTGCTTCCAGTTTGAACAAATTTGCTTATAATTTCAAGTTTGCTTCTAATTTAAGTAGGTTTTATTCTGGTAGAAGGGACTGGTCTTTGGTTATATTGAAAAATTGGAATATAAAACTTGTCCTCTGAAACCAAAAAAAATATTAAAAAACACAACAAAGGTTGCTCTAACGCGTTTCGACAGCCAAGCTATCATTCTCAGAGAGATTCTTCAGAAGGATACTCCAAGTATCTGTCTGAAGATGATAGCTTGTCTGACGAAACCTTTGTTGTGTTTTTAATTTTTCTTGGTTTCGGGGGACAAGTTTTATGTTTCAAGGTTTAATTCTAATTGAAACAAGCCTCGTATTCATTTGAATGAGTTTATTTCTAGTGTTAACAAATTTGTTTCTCATTTGAATAGATTTGCTCAAAATTTTGACAAATTTCTAGTATATTCCTACCTTGGTTTTTTCCTCTCAAAATGAATTTATTTTCAATAAATTCTGAATTTTGTTTTTTTCTGAGTTTGTAGATCTTAAAATGTCGATATTTTTTCGAAAATTTAAGTTGAGGTTCGAAATTAATTTCAGGATGGATTGACTTTTCTGAAAATTGCAGCCTTTTTGCGAAATTTTGATTCCTTTTTTATAAAAGTTCTACTTTGAAAATTTTATTTTTTTAACTTTCACTTTTTTTGACCAGTTGAGTCTTTTGATTATCTCGTCTCATTTTTTCAAAATGGAGACCTCAAAATGTCGACTTTTTAAAACTGTGACTTTCAAAGTTGCGAATTTCAAGATTCAACATTTTCAAACATTGATTATTTTTTGAAAATGTTTATCTTCATTTGAAAATTTAGATCTTTCTTGACTTTGCTACCTTGTTTAAAAGTTTTCATTTTGTTAACATTTTGCTTTCTTGGGACCTTTGTTTTTTTTTAATTTCGAGATTCTTTAATTGTTTGGATTTTTTTTAAAATTTTGTCAAAATATAACATTTGTAATTCTTTGAATCCTTTTGAATTTTCACATTTCGTTTTTTCTTTAGATTTCGGGTTTTTTCTTCAAAATTATTATTCCAGAAACAAATGAAGAGATTTCAAAAAAAGATGAAGGTTTTTGGAATCAAAAGTCTAAAAGGTAGAATTTTGAGGATAAAGCCGAAGTTTTTGGAAAAACGCTTATTTTTAGAGAAGAGAATATCGAAATTTTGACTTTTTTATAAACATCAATAATTTAATTTTTTTTTAAATTTCAGTATTTTTTAATTTTTATTACTTTGAAATTTGGACCTTTTTGAAAATTTCAACTCTGAAAACTTTATTTTGTTAATCTTGGAGTTTTATCAAATTCTACTTTCCTTAAAATCTCGACTTTTTGAAAATTAAAACTTTTTTCGAAGTTGCAATTTTTTCAGAATATTGATTTTTTTCGAATTGACCCTGTTTAAAAAATTTCCTCGAAACTTTGACTTTTCTTTTGTTTTTGTTTTTATTTTTTAATTTCAACTTAAGAAGTTTTAAATTCTTGAATATTTCTACTTTTTTTTTAAGTCTTTAACTTTTTGTCTTAAATTTTCTGACCTTTTCCAAAAATTTCATATTTTCGAAAATTTCAGCTTTTTAAAAAATATTGACGTTTTTCGTGGTTTTGAAATTATCTAAAATTTCGACTTTCTTGATATTTCGACCTATTTTTTTTTAATTTCCTTCCTTTTTTTAAAGAGCACGAGTTTTTTCGCGAGCTTCCAGCTATTCTGAAAATCTCGACTCTTAAAATTTCAATTTTTTGTACATTTAACTCCGAGAAAACATTACAAATTTCCCACAGAAAGTTACATTTTCAAAAAAATAGTATAATTTGTGAATAGTTCTCTATAAAAAAGATGAGTTTTGAACCAAAACATATTTAATTTTTTATTGGCATAAAAGGTCGAAATTTCCAAAAGATAATTTTTGAGAAATGTCGAAATTTCGAGAAAAAGACGAATTTTAAGGAAAAAATCTAAATTTTCACAAACAAAATTTGGAAAGAGAATATAAATTTCGAGAAAAAGATCAAAATTTCGAAGAAAATAAATACATATTTTAAAGAAAAGGTGGTCTGTTTCAGAAATAGCAAATAAGTACTGGATTTTGAGATAAACATAAAAATTCTGAGAAAAAGTCAAATTTTAAGCCAATAGTAAAAATATGTGATAGTTTAGGTAGAAAATTTTAAAAATGTTGAAAAAAATAACATTTTTATAACAAATTTCGAGAAAAAAGCTTGAATTTGAGGAACGAAATTTTGAGTGTCAACTTTTAAAAAAGAATTTTCAAGGAAAGAGACGAAATTTAGTAAATTTCAAAATATCTGAAACCAAAATTTTGAAAATTTTCAGAAAAACATTAAATTTTTCAGTTAAATATTTATATTCTCGTGACTGCTTAAGTTAAAGGGAAAAAATTGTCCCACCATAACGTCAGAAAATGTCCAATATTGAGTAAATGTTAACATTTTAAAAAACAAGTTAAAATTTGCAAAAAATTGGATTTAAAAAAATTTCGAAAATCCTGAAATTTCCAAAGAAAATTTGCTAGGCCTTTTGTCTTTTTTACCCAAATTGGGAAATTTAAATAAAAGATGTTTTCAAAGTTTCTGCTTTTTTATCAGAAGATTGAGCAAATATTAAAGAAAAAACAAATTTTGTTAAAGAAGTCGAAATTTATACAACTTCGGATTTTCTAAAAGTGGAAATTTTCAGAAAAGGTCGAATTTTGAAGAATGAATTTTTGAATGAATTTAAAGAAAAAATAAAAACTTTTAAAGTAAGAATTCAAAATTTAGACCAGAATTTGACAAAAAGAAGCCAAAGTTTAATATTAATTTCGAAATTTAAAAAGGAAAAACAAACGCTGCAAAAAAGGAGAATTTGAAGAACAAATGGTACCCATCTAGGTGACCCTAAATTTTCGATCGACTGCAAGAGTAAACGTCCCACTCAGGGCCTAGTAAGACTTCAATGATTAAGTAAGTACCCATCGAACAATATTGTAAATATAGCGAAAATATGCATCATCATTGGATTTTAGGTGAAATACGTAGTAACCGAAGAAAATGGATAAAATATGCACTTGCATATCCAAATATTCAAATGCATATAATCCAGTCTCTAGTGATGAGAAATATTTTTTGTGAAACGCATATGGCATAAGATATGTTTATGTTATGAAGAGACTTGGAGACCAAAGTGGATTTTTGTAGTGAGCTTGAAGAGAATAACCAATTCGCGTGGTGCACACTTTGGTTTTACCAACGATTTATTTATTTTTATTTTAAAAGGGAGAAATGGAAGGATCATCTTTTGAGGAATTTTCCGAGAAACATTTCAATGCAGTTTTATTAAATTTATTTCAATTTAAGTATATTGCAAATGGGATCAAATAGAAATATTTCTGGGACAATACGTAAATGAACTATTACAACGAATAATCTCGAGTCTATTTCTGTATCATGTTGTAATTGTATTTGAATTGGAAGAAGCTGGTTTCTTTATTACAGACATCGAATCGTTTAGAAGATTCAATACATATGTCTAATGTTTTGTGTAAAAAAACTGTTAACAACAGCAAATATGAATTTTTTGCCACGTTCCTCACATAACATAACACATAACATAACAACAAGAAGTATATTGCTCCTGTCGAGTCTCACTCTGACCAGCTGAGAAGTTTGACAAAGAATTCGTTCTCACATTTCCTGTGCCTTAAAACGCAGGTAGGTCGTAAAGCATGCTTAAAAGTTGCAAGTGCATCGTAAAGTTTACATTTTAGATGAAAATTCCTAGAAATGCCCTGGAAGAATTTTCAATTCTACCAGACTCGTCGGCGTCTTTGCCAAAGCAACGGGACACGCGATATAAGCATCTAATGTTTACCTGCCCACCATCGCATTTGCTTTATGCTGAAACAAAATCTTTAATCTCCGTCAGTGCCTCTCGATTATGACCTCTCTTTGGTTCGGACTTAAGGTCGACTATTGTGCCAAAACCCATAAAATTTGCCAAATAGCTTTCAATTTTTTCACGCATCTTTGGCGTTACTGTAAGAAATAAATCCGTTTTACCTGGTCAGGTATATTTTTCTAAATGTTTTTAAGTTTTTGAGGCTTTTGTGCCTTTGTCATTCTATAATTACCTTCGTTCGGTTCTACCACCTCATTCAGTTTAGCTAAATTGATTTCAGTGCTTCTTCTGAATGAAGAGTTACACATGCAAGATTATACAACTTGATTCTAGAATATAGAGTTCTGGAGTTTGATGATTAAATATCACTCGCCACGTACGTAGATGTAATATTTTTTCGAATTACCTATCATAAGAATTTATATTAACTCGAACAATTATTTAATGAAGTATGAATCTGCATAGAGTCTTTGCCACCTCTAGGACAAAATCGTAGCTACGCCAATGCCTGGATGGGCTGGAAAGTTGTAAATGGTAATGGACGGTGCTTCGACAGCATATTAGAATGACACATAGCTAAAGATCCCATAATGTGATCTTACATTCAGCCTTCAGGTTGACAGTGGTATTTGCGTTATTTTCAGGCCCCAGTTATGCTTGTAGAGCGTCGTGCTTTCCTTCTGTTGCCTTTGCGCCACATGATTCTTAAAATGGTGCATTAAAAAGATTTTTGTTGTGAAAACATTGTTAAGCTACAAAACTTTACGATACTAATGACTTCCCTGCATAGAGTTTGGAGCAGAAACACCAAAAAAGTAAAAATTACAGCATGAATCTTAAAAAAAATTTAACGATTTGCCAAATTCTCATTTATTTCAGCATTTATTTTTTTGTTTCAAAATCTGAACTTTTTTATATTTTCTAGTTTAGTTTCAAAATTTTGACTTTTTTGTAAATATTCCGAATTTAAACTTGCCATTTGTACATTTTTCTAAACCCTTGTCTTTAAACTGGAAAATAAGGAAATATTACATTTTTATCTTAAAACGGTTTTTAAATTTTTGTTTTGGGAGCTCTACTTTTTTTTGGTGGGACGGGCTGGTCCTTGGTTATCCTCAAAATTGAACTACAAAGATTGTCCCCTGAAACCAAGAAAGATTAAAAAGCACAACAAAGGTTGCTCCAACGCGTTTTGACAGCCAAGCTATTTACTACAGAGAGTATCTCTCTGAAGATGATAGCTTGGCTGTCGAAACGCGTTAGAGTAACCTTTGTTGTATTTTTTAATCTTTCTCGGTTTCAGGGAACAATTTTTGTATTTCAAGCTCTACTCTGTCTACATTTTGTTTCAAATTTCTTTTTAAAATTCATTTTTTAAAAACAATTGCAAGTTTTCCACTTTTCGTTATAATTCTCAAAATTTGAAATTTAAATTTTCAGAAGTAAAAGTTCTATAAATTTATATTGGTTCCTCGAAATTTTCATTATTTTTCCCAAAAATTTTCTATTTATATTTGAAATTTTTATTTTAATCCTAAAGGTGCAATTTTGAAATGGAAACTGCGATGTTTTTATCAACACCATTTTAGAAATCGTAATTTTAAATTTAATAGTAAGATTTTGATTTCATTATCTTAAAATTTTTATTTTTTAAACTGAAAATTCTAACTTATTTAATCGCAACACCACACAACATCAATGAAATTTAAAAACATTAGAAAATAGAATCATGAATTAAAATAGAAACCAGCTTCGTGGGTGAACTGGTATTTTAGTGATTCGCGAATTAAAAAATATTAAAGATCCCCTCTTTTTTCGAAATTTTGCGTTAAAATTCAAGTTTTTTTAAACAATTTAAATTTTTTTTCAAACTACCTTGTCTACATTTAAAACTCGAAATTTCGTTTAAATTTCGACCTTTTTTGTTAATTTCTCAATTCTTCAAAAATACTCCTTTTTAAAATGTCAGTTTTAAAACTGATATTCAGTTAAATTTAAAACTTTAAAAATTCGCAATTTATAGTCAGATTCTTCTAAAGAAATTTGAAATCACTAATAGGCCAGCATTTCACAAAAATTTTAGTTTTAAAGAAATCAAAATTCTGAAAAAATATCAAAATATAATAAAAGTAACGAAATTTTTGAAGATGTCGAAATTGTCAAAGAAAAGTCGAAATTTTGAAAAGGTTTCGTCTCCGAAAAACTCAAAAATTTGAAAAAGAGCACCAATTTTAACGATAAAATGCACAAATTCTAAAAACGGTACATAATTTAAAAAAGTAAAAATTTTAAAAAACCACATTTTTTAAATATCGAAATCTTGGAAAAAAATAAAATTTTCAATAAAGGTCGAAATTTTTAAGAAAAAAAAAGTATCTTAAAAAAACTGAATTTACAAAAAAATCAGAAATGGAAAGTTTGCCAAAGATCGAAATGTTGGCTCAGAATTTAAAAAAATTCAAAATTTTTAAAAGGTCAAAATTTGCAATAAATGCTATTAAATGGAGTTTTTCCAAAAAGTATAAATTAGGACAGAAATCAAAATTTTAAAAAATAGGGAAAAGTCGAAATTTAGCAAATAAGTACTACATCTATATTTTGAAAAAATTTCAAAATAAACCAAAATTTGGAAAAAAGGAAATTATAAATAAAGGGAAAATTTCAAGTTAAATATTCAAAATAAGCCTAAAAGTCAGATTTTTCAAAAAAGTGGTCATGTTCAGAAAGTCAAAATTTTGCGCAAAAGTTCAAATCCCAAAGAAAAGTCGAAGTTCTAGAAGGAAATCCAAAAAAAAGTAAGTTCAAAACTGTTAAAAAATTTAAATTTTCAAAAATACTTTCAATTTTTAAAAACGGATATTAGAAATCAGATTTACAAAAAATTTTAAATTTCAAGAATCAAAATTAAAAGAAAAAGTCTAAATTTTCAATCAAAAAGCAAGGAAATCTTCAACTTTGAAAATCCGAAAAAGTTGAAATTTTTAAGAAATTCAAAATTTTTATATGAAACCAAAATATTTAATAAAAATCGAAATTTTAAATAAGAAAATTTCCAATAAACCCAAAATGATCAAAAAAAGTAACATTGTCCAAAAAAACAAAAAAATCAAAATAGTACCAAAGGTCCAAATTTTAAAAATGTAGGGATTTTCATAAACATGAAAATTTCGAAGTAAATCGAAATTTTCAAAAAATTTCCAGAAAAAATTGGCTCCAGTCAAAATTGATAAAGACGCGTAAAAATGTAGGTAAGAGGACAAAATTAAAAAAAAAATGAATATTTTAAAATGTCGAAATTGTCAACCTTTTTAACAGAAATCGAATTCTTTAGAATAAAGAAGGAATTTTCAAGAAACAACATTTTAAAATAAGTTCAAATTTTCATAAAAGTCGATATTTTCAAAAAAAGTCGAATATTTCAAAAAAATCAAAACATTCAAGAAAGGCCGACATTTTAAACAAAATGTTGAAATCGAAATTTTTAAAGAATTCGAAAATTAAAAGGTTTAAATTTTATAGAAAGGTTAAATTTTCAACAAAATTGATTTTTTTAAAAAGGTTATTTATTGTAGGGATGTTATGAAGCTCCGTAACCGAAACTGTCGGTTATCCGAAATAAAAAGATATCCGAATATGTAACCGAAACCGATATAAATCTTTGGATAATTTAGGATTTAATTTGAAATAATTTTGGCAATTCCAGCCGACGACAGTTTTTTTTTTGTCTACTAAAATTATGAAACAAACTAGTTGATTCATCACCTGATCTTACTCACTATTGCCGCCATGGCCACTTCAACGTTTTAATTAAGTAGATTTTTTTTAATGACGACATTTTCCAATATTTTGAATTTTTTTGAAATTTCGACTTCATTGTAAAATTTTTTCATTTATTTTTATTTTCGAATTTTTCTCAAAATTTCGACTTCATTGTAAAATTTCAGTTTTCCTAAACGTTTGACTTTTCAACAAATTAACTCCTCCAAATTTTGTCTTTTTGAAAATTTTCTAATCATTTACTTTTCGAGAATTTCAAATTTCTTTGAAAACTTGACAATAAGAATGTTAGAAACTGTCAAGTTTATTAAAGAGTTCAATTTTTTTCAAAATTTCGATTTTGTTTAAAAATTCAGACTTTTCTGCACATTTTTGACTTCTTTTCAAATTTAGACTGTTTCAAATTTTTAACTTTTTTCAATTTTTTGACTTTTTCAAAATTTTTACTGTTTTCGAAAATTTTCACTTTTTTTATATTTTAGCCGTTTCCGAAAATTTCTACTTTTTTGAAATTTTAGATTTTGTCTAAATTTTGAATTTTCAAAGTACAGATTTTTTCGAAGACATAGTATATTTTCAAATCTCTTTTCTTGAGAATGTGGTGTTTTAAAAGGTTCTCTAAAAATTGCATTTTTGAATTTTTTAAAATCTCACCTTTTTCTTAAAATCAAATTTTTTTCCAAATTTTCATTTTTGAAAATTTTGACTACCTTTTAAAATTTCTACTATTTAAAAAATGCATCTTTATATAAGAATTTTCATTTTTTTAAATTGCCATTTTTTTTTAAAGGTAGCTTTTTTGAAATGTTTTATTACAACTTCGTGATTCTGTTATTATTTTTATAATTTTCTAAAAATTTTAACTTTTTCAAAATGTCGAAATTTTTCAACATTTCAACTTTTTTGGAAACCTTAATTTTTCAAAAATTCCGAAGTTTTTTTAAAATTGTAATTTTGTTAAATATTATTTCTCTTCAAATATTGAATTATTTAAAACTTTTAGCTTCAACTTTTTTTAAAATTTAGATTTTTTTTGATAATATTGGTTTTTCTTAATAGATTAGACTTCAAGAATATCCGATTTTATTGAAATATTTGACTTTTTATTAAATTTGGGATTATCTATCAAACAAATCTTAAATTTTTTTGAAAGTTAGTAATATTTTTCTTCCGGGATTGGACCGTGTCAAAAAACTACTAAAAGTGTTCGACGTTTCGCAGGGGGCTTTTTCAAGAAAAAGGAAACAATAAATGAAAAATAAAATGCAAGAAAATATACAAAAAAGAAAAATGAAAAAAGCTATTTTCAAAACACGTCGAACACTTTTAGTAGTGTTTTGACAACGGTCCAATCCCGGAAGAGGTATATCCCTTACTGATTCTGGTCGTGGAAGCCTTCGTTATCATAGTAATGTTTTTAAATTCTCAATTTTTTTGAAAATGTCGACTTTTTCAAAACTGTGACTTTTCAACATTTTGATTTTTTCAATCTCCACTTTTTTATTTTAACTTTCCATGAAAATTTCGATTTCCCATTTCGTTTTTTTTTGTGAAAATTATAATTTCAAAATTTTAAACTTGATCAAAATTGTAACATTTCTAACATTTTCACGTTTTTTCAAATTTTGCAACTTTTTTAAAATTTCTAATTTTTTTGAAAATTTCGTCTATTCCGACTTTTTTGGAGATTTTGAATTTTTTGAAAACATTGCCTAATTTTAAAATTTTATTTATCTTAAAAATATTGTTTTCTTCAAATTTCCAGCATTTTTTTAATTTTAAATATTTACAGAGTATCTTCATTTCAAAATTTTGACATCTTTCAGAAGTTTTGTTTGAAAATTTTGACCGTTTTTAATGCAGCCTTTTTCATATTTCCAACTTTTTTTAGAAGATCCCAAAAATTTATTTAACCTTAAATTTTTAATTTTTTTAATATCGACAATTAAACTTATCATTTCAAAATTTTAAACTTTAACAAAATTGTAACCATTTTAACATTTTCACGTTTTTTCAAAATTTGCAACTTTTTTATAATTTCTATTTTTTTCATTGAAAATTTCAACTCGAAAATCTCGTCTATTCTTCAAATTTCGATTTTTTGGAAATTTTGAATTTTTTGAAAACTGTTTAATTTTAGAATTTTATTTATCTTAAAAATATCGTTTTCTTCAAAATGTCAGCATTTTTAAAATTTCAGCTATTTATGGAGTGTCTACATTTTAAAATTTTGACATCTTCAAAACTTTTCTTTGAAAATTTTGACCGTTTTTAATGTAGCCTTTTTCATTTTTCGACTTTTTTTAGAAATTCCCGCATTTTTAGAAATTTAACCTCAAATTTTTAATTTTTTTAATATCGACAATTTTTTGAAAATGGTGAATATTTTCCTAAATTTTACACGACTTAATTATCTTAGCGTTGTCGCTCCTACGAAACAAAAGAAAATGATTCGGTAGTATAGCACGTGTTTAAAAAATGTCCAGCAGCGTTACCTGTTTTTGTCATAGATTTCCAAAACTCAAAATATTTGTGAGCTTAATTTTCTTCTTCTGCAAATCCCATATTTTGTGCTTTTGAATAAAAATTTATTATATTACCTTAAGGAGATTACCCGTAAAGGGATGAATTGCCAAAAATGCTGATGCAACTAATTAATATTTCCGCTTCAAAAATGAGGAAGTTCTGTACAAATCTTTATCGCCTATTTAACACCCTTGCGGGACGAATTTTTAAAAATCTTTTCCTAGTGCTCGCCTATATTAGACAACTCGTGGGCAAAAATAATTTAAACATCTTTGTAACCAAAATAATACCTGAAACTATCGGATATCCGAAATAATTTCCTATCCGTATCCGTAATGGAAAACGACATAATATTCAGAATATATCCGTATCTGTATCCAAATCTAAAATAGCATATAGCTAACAACCCTAATTTAGTGTCAAAACAAAAATTATGAAATAAAATTCCCTTTTTTTAATTTTTGTTTTTCGCCAAAACTAAATTTGTATAGATTTTTATTTTTCCACTATTAAAGTTATTTCTCCTTGTGGTCAACTTTCTGGAGGGGTGGGGGGTGGAAAAATATAGGGCCTCGAGCGCAATATTTGAAAATAAAAGGATTTTTTGTTCTTTAGTATCTAATACATAGAATTAAGGCACCTGGTCCTCATAATTTCCCCCATATCCAGAAATTCTCTTGGACTACAGACGTCTATAACTGGTCAGTGGTTATAACATTTTTATGAAACCTTTATACGTTTAAAATAAAGTTTTTCTGGAATCGTTCGAGAATGCCTACTTTCTTGACGCAATTTCAGGCCCCAAAATACATTATTCCAATATTGTAGTCCATCGCTAAGGAATCATCACAAAAAAGTCCAAGAAATTTGTTTTCCGTCCTAGACAGAGAAAGTACGTAACATTTACAATGACAATGACAATGAAATATGTCATGAATTTATAAAAAATTCCTAAATGAAATAAATAATATAAATTGCGATTTTAGAAAAAGTAGTTGTATTCCTCGCAGTAAAAGCACATTCCCGGACACATATACTTCCGGGACGTCGATGTTTCTTAGCCTCCGCTAACGCCTCCACCATAATTTACATCGTTGTCTGGGAATGTATTGCCTTTACTACCAGATACACAGTATACAATTATACAAATATAAATTAAATCAATTATTAGTTTATTTAATTTAATTTTCATTTCTAATGTTTGGGTCATTTCAACCCGATTATCACGGATTACAATTGCAAATAAACTTGATAGGTTTCTTCTGCAATACAATGGTAGAACAAATAAAACGGTAATCGTAATAACGTTACTTTCACGCACAGCAAATCATGCAAATTGCCTATTTGTATCAGAATGAAAAACCTAAAAAAATTCACACTGCTTAATCACACAATCTTCGCCTGGAATCAGCTCCAATTAGCTTTCCAACGGAGCATAGAGCTACTTGAATTTTTTTCTTTCAATGACTAAACAAGGCATACTAATGAGTTTCTATATTTCAATATGTGGCGGGGCGCTAATAGAAGTCATGTACCTTAAATAATAGATGAATTCTTTAATTACGTAATTATTCCGTTTCGTGACGGCTCTCTAATCGACGCAGATGCATTCCGATAAGGCATTAATATTCCACGTGTGAAAACACATGTTGGCCGGCGCTCGCTAATATTCTGTGTGCGTGACAGATGGCGCTACGATATCACATGCATTGACATCTGAACTTACATAATCAAATTTCTAGATCCACCGATGAGATTTACGGCAATTACCGTTGCGCTGTAAATAGTTTTACGATAAAGATAACGCACTATCTGCTAATAGAATCATAACGATTCAAACCTATTAGATTTCAAATTTTTTTGGTTGTGCGCTTTTTACGTTAGAATTTACAAATCGATATGAACTTTTGAACTTCGCTTCATTTAAATTGCGAGCAATTGCAATTTCCATTTTTGAAGTAAAAACTTCTTTGTGCGCGCTAAAGATTTCAAATTTTTTTGGTTGATGCGCTTTTACGTTAGAATTTACAAATCGATATAAACTTTTGAACTTCGCTTCATTTAAATTGCGAGCAATTGCAATTTCCATTTTTGAAGTGAAAACTTCTTTGTGCGCGCTAAGCGACTAATAAAGATAGGAAAAAAATGGATTGCTCGATTGCTCGATTGCTCTACCACTGCGCCACTGAATTTAAATTGAATATGCCAAAATGCGTATACTATAATTGTTTAAATTGTGTTCTAATTTGATTATTATTATTTTTAGTCTCTTCATAAGCGAAAATTGCTTATATTAGAAAAAAAAAACCCTGGTAAAATTCTGATAGGCCGACAAGCATTAATTCGAAATGCGCCGTGCGAGATAACGACAATAAAGACAAGAAAGGCGAACCTAACAATATAATGGCTCTACTCATCTCCCTGCTAGTGACTTATTAATTTGTACCTACTCTACTTCCAACTTTTTTTTTGATCTGTCAGTTGCGCAAGTTATTTTTTCTGTTATAAAATTGCTTTATCTTTGAGATTGAAATCTCATACAGGTGACAATTACAAAGAAACGATCTAGATTATAGATTATGAAGAAGGCAATCAAAATATAATGAATTAGGAACTTTAAAAAGACAATTGTGGGGCCGTTGTGAATGTTTTTAAGAATGGACGAAAAATGTTTTGAACATTTACTTAGTTTAATTGAAGTCAGCATGGGATATTCCAAAATTACATGGAGTTTCAAGAAGAATTAATAGCGGCTTAAAATTTTATTCATTATTTTTTTATGATCGAATTTTAACGTATCCTCTTCATGTTGCTGAAAGAACTATTCCTTTATCTATACAAGTTGTATAGAATGCTGCCTGTGAAGCACTTGATACAAACATAAAGGTAAAATTGTTATAATTTATTTGAATTTTTAAAGTTAAGTAATATTACATATTTCGCATATTGACTCATCTAACAAACATTGTAGTAACTCATTGTTGGCAGAATTAAGATCATTTAAATTAAAGTGTTTACACTTTATGCTAATTAAGTGTCACATCCATTATTTTTGGGCGATCATTTTTAATGCATTGAGATATAAAAATTCATTTTACTTGAAAACTGTTGACAATATCTTTTAGTAAGAGCATCTTTTTTATGTAAAAAGGTTTGTAGTCTACTTAACTGCGACAAAAGTGCACCTAAAATAAATAAGGCACGTTTTAGGCGTCACCCTTTGAGTTTGGATACACCCGGCACTGGTTAAGTTCTATTTATTAATTCCTAGATTTTTGGAAAGGACATAAAAAGGTATGAAGTTGTGCCAAATTTCATTCAATTATCTGTACACATTTCGCAACTATTAATTAAAAAATATAATCAGGAAGTAATCTTCACCCTGTAACTCGGAAACGAAGCGTTTTACGACATATGTTTATACAGGATATAACAAATTCGCTTCTTACTACAGGGATCTCGAAAATGGTAAGAGATACAGCGTCAGTTAAATTAAGGCAAAGTTGCACAATTTGACGATAAGAGAAATCGAAAATATCTCTTGCTTTTCTTGAGATTTTTGAAAAATGGTAAAGTTTTGGATTTTTATTTTTATTATTTCTTGGCGTTATTTGGAGAGTAATCGAAAAACTAAAAACACTTTTTCATTGACGTTTTTTATCATTTACAAGATAGCATAAGAAGTTTTTTATTAGACGTTTCATCTTTTCGCTATGATCATCAAGTTCCTTTATTTAAATACGGACCTGTAATTTTTATTTCTTTTTAATATCGCTTCTGAATCTTTGATTTTATTGATGTTTGTGGCTAAATGTTTCGTAACCTCAAACCATCAACAAGGAAAAAACACTTTTTTAGAGTAAAGTTACTTTATTATTTTTTCATAATTAATAAGTAATTCTTGTTAACAATAAAATTATTAAAATGCAATGAATTAGTAAGAAAAGAGGTAATGGCAAAATTAATACCTTTTAACCAAAAACAGCAGACATAAACAACTGACCATCAAAAATAATGACTAATAACTGGGAACAAAGTAACTGTGGATATTTAGAATAACAAATAAAACAATAGCTGCCATATTTGGTTTTTCATATTTTATCGAAAAATTGAAATACAAATCTTGTCCCCTGAAAGCAATAAAGATTAAAAATCACAACCAAAGGTTGCTCTAACTCGTTTCAATAGCCAAGCAAGCTCTGGACAGTATCAGAGAGATACTAGCATCTAGAGAGAAGAGAAGAGAAGAGAAGAGGAGAGAAGAGGAGAGAAGGGAAGAGAAGAGAAGACAAGAGAAGAGAAGAGAAGAGAAGAGAAGAGAAGAGAAGAGAAGAGAAGAGAAGAGAAGAGAAGAGAAGAGAAGAGAAGAGAAGAGAAGAGAAAAGAAGAGAAGAGAAGAGAAGAGAAGAGAAGAGAAGAGAAGAGAGGAGGGAAGAGAAGGGAAGAAAAGGGAAGAGAAGAGAAGAGAAGAGAGGAGAGGAGAGGAGAGGAGAGGAGAGGAGAAGGGAAGGGAAGGGAAGGGAAGGAAAGGGAAGGGAAGGGAAGGGAAGGGAAGGGAAGGGAAGGGAAGGGAAGGGAAGGGAAGGGAAGGGAAGGGAAGGGAAGGGAGGAGGGGAGGGGAGGGGAGGGGAGGGGAGGGGAGGGGAGGGGAGAGGAGAGGAGAGGAGAGGAGAGGAGAGGAGAGGAGAGGAGAGGAGAGGAGAGGAGAGGAGAGGAGAGGAGAGGAGAGGAGAGGAGAGGAGAGGAGAGGAGAGGAGAGGAGAGGAGAGGAGAGGAGAGGAGAGGAGAGGAGAGGAGAGGAGAGGAGAGGAGAGGAGAGGAGAGGAGAGGAGAGGAGAGGAGAGGAGAGGAGAGGAGAGGAGAGGAGAGGAGAGGAGAGGAGAGGAGAGGAGAGGAGAGGAGAGGAGAGGAGAGGAGAGGAGAGGAGAGGAGAGGAGAGGAGAGGAGAGGAGAGGAGAGGAGAGGAGAGGAGAGGAGAGGAGAGGAGAGGAGAGGAGAAGAGAAGAGAAGAGAAGAGAAGAGAAGAGAAGAGAAGAGAAGAGAAGAGAAGAGAAGAGAAGAGAAGAGAAGAGAAGAGAATCTAGTATCTCTCTGAAGATGATAGCTGGGCTATCGAAACGCGTTAGAACAACCTTTATTGTGTATTTTGATCTTTCTTGGTAAACTATTATTCAAAAATACAAAAACGTTTACAAAGTTTACAATTACGAAACGTTTAACTAGATAAAAGTTTGATATATCATTGAAATCAGAGATGCAAAAGCTACACAAGGATGCAATAAAAATTACAGGTCCGTATTTAAAATAACGTACTTGATGATGGGGCGAAAAAACCAAACATCGAAAAAAAAATTGTAGACTATCTTGTAAAGAATAAAAAATGCCAACGAAAAAGTGTTTTCGGTTTTTCGATTACTCTTCAAATCCAAAATTTTAATTTTTTCAAACATCTCAATAGCAGTAAGAGATATTTTCAGTTTCTCGACGGCATATTACTCAACGCAGAATTATGTAACTTTGCCCTAGTTTAGTCGATGCTGCATCTGTCACCGTTCTCGAGATTCCTGTATTGAGAAGCGAATTTGTTACAACTTGTATAGACTTTTAGTGGGCTCGATAATAGGATCATGAATTTATGGTACTACTTTTAGAATCACCTTGTATAAATGTCCAATAATCTCTAAATCGTCTCTTAACAACAATTTACTTTTACTCAAGATAACAACTTACTTGTTCCTAGGATTAGACTGGCAACACAACTACTTATATGACTGTTAGTTTTAGTTATACAACTATACTTTTCTAATATGACAGATTAACAAAGGTATTACGTCTCCTCCGGTCCAGAACTATCCTGACATATCTACTTCAGTTTATATTAAGCGTATGTCAAAGTATATAAACCCCCCTACAAACACTCCGGTTTTCACACTGGCTTACTGCACAAACCTAGGCTGCGCAGATAAGCCAGGGCATATGTGTATAATACTCGCCTGTGCAAATGCACAGCCCGACTTTTACAATTTCTGGCACAATTCAAGCAGGCAGCATAGCTTTATGTGTTTTTGGTGGCATGTATTCTGTGGAATTTTTAGATACATTTGTAAACATGCTAGAAAATATTCAAAATATCCTTCAATAAATTTATAAAATTTTATTAAAATTAGCCTTATATGTGGAGCCTAAAAAAACAATCGTAATAAAAAATCGACAACGTATAAAGAATTAACAAAAAGTCAAAAAAGTAAAACCTGATAGAAGGATGTTACAAAGAGCTAAAATACAGAACTCGTCCCCTGAAACCAAGAAAGATTAAAAAACACCACAAATGTTGCTCTAACGCGTTTCGACAGCCAAGCTGTCATCTTCAGAGAGATACTGTCGAAACGCGTTAGAGCAACATTTGTTGTTTTTTTAATGTTTCTTGGTTTCAGAGGTCAAGTTCTGTATTTCAATTTTTGAAGATAACCAAGGACCAGTCCGTTCCACAAAAAAAAATGTTACAAAGAGAATCAATAATATTCAATGTTTCTTTTAAGAAGAAAATAAACGGTAAGACACTTAATAAAAGAGTTTTGTACTTTTGTAACTTGTTTTACAGATTTTCATTTTGTTAGCCTTGTCGGAACAAAATAAGAAGTCTGTATTGTGTGGAGGCAACTCTCGGTTGAGGTAAAACTACACCTATTTGATCTACGCAGGTAAGCCGGATTAAAAATGGGAGTGGCTATGGAGGCCTTGAGACTGTTAACATTTGTTTTTAGAGTCTGCTAAACAAATTTGATATTAATTTTAGATTTATTGTAATACACTTTTACGCCCTTATAGCTCCGTTATTATTCATCCTAACAAAAAATTCCTAATAATCATTTTTACTTTTAATTCCATAATCTTTCTTAATAATATAAAATATACAAAGTGTTCCACTTAAAATGGTGTAACTTTGCGATTAAATTCAATAACACCATTTCAATTGCTCGTCTTTTGGAATCACCATAATAATCAACGTTGAAAAATACATAACTTCGCTAATTTAACCGAATTTGTATCCTGAATGGTAGGAAAACTAGCAATAGTGCCGAATATAATTTGAACATCCTGTATAACTTTAAACTGTTTCACAAGGTAAATCAAGGTAAATCAAATATAAACCGGAATTTGTTTTTAAATATTTATTGGTACAAGAGACATATATGAAAGTTGTTAACTATTTTTCTACATAAATTCCTGATTTTATTATGCATTTTTCCCAAGTGATTGGGAGTTTTTTAATGTTATCCTCATAAAAAGAAAAGGGGAGTGTTTGCAGCTAATTGCGCACAAATGTCTCAACAGCAGCATCATCATGGAATTACTCACCTCCTAGAGCTTCTTTCAGTATCCCAAACATATGATAATCGCATGGTGATAAGTCGGGACTATGAGGAGGGTGCTCTAATGGTGCTCAATGCCTTTCCTCTAATTTTTGATGTGTAAGAGTGTCAGATTGGCTGAGTGGGGGGCGGGCATTGTCGGACATTTCTGACCGAAAATTCGCTTCTCTTCCACCGATATGTACTTTTTACTTCATCCAATACCTGGCAGTAGTAGGCAGCGTTAACCATACAAAGTTCATGCAGAAAATCGACGTGCACAACTCCTTCAAAATCTTTAATCTTGTCCGTAGTCACACTGGTTCGGGAACGATGGGCATGGGGTTCATTTTCAACTTGAGTTGGTCCTTCCAAAAATTATTTGTGCCATTCATACACTTGAGTTTTTTTAAATGAGTATCCCCAAACTGTGCTTCTAGTCTGCGAAGAATTTCGGTGGGCTTTACATTTTCAACTGCGCAACGTGCGGATGAACATCTTGCTCACTCATTGTATTTACAACCGACGAACACCGAGAACGGTAAATTTCCTAGTTTACATTTGAAAATTATAGTTTTTTTCTAAAATTACAACCTTAAAATCGTAATTTTGAATAAAATCTCGAATGCATTTTATTAACACCGAATTTTCCCCAGAATTTGAAATGTTTGTCAAAATTTTCAATATAGGATTCAACTGTGAAAATTTCATTAAACCAGCAATATTGCGTATCTTCTATTTTAGCCTCAAACTTTTTAACTTAAATTTAAATTTTGTTTATAGTTTTTGTTTTTAATGCAAAATCGAATTTTTTTCTGAAAAGGTTGCTTTAATTGGAAAATTCAAAATTCAAAATTTTATTGTTGAACTTTAACTAATGACAACATGAAATTGAAAATGCAAAATAGTAGTGGCAAAGTTACTTTGTTATATCAAAGAAATAAAAGGTAATATTTTTTGGAAGCATTTAATCGAAAACAAAGTAAAGTAATTTTATTTCAATTTTAATGTGACTTTTAACGTAAAAAGAAGGTTAACAATTTGTATACTCAAATTTTCAACTCCATTTCGATTTTTTTTTAATTTCAACTTCCTTTATTTAATCTTCATGGTAGACCCTTATTGACCGGAAATATTATGTTTTTTTCAATTTATACAACCTTTTTTATGTATTTTTTTTTATATTTTCCTAATTTATCAAAATAATAAATTTTTATTTTTCCATATCTAATTTTTGGTCTTCTATTTTTGATTATTCCTATTCTATGTAAAATAAACTAACCTCTTAATTTGTGAACTGTCATGAACTGACGTTTTCAATAAATTTAAATATCACGTAGTCGCATTTCAAAAACTGTTTAGAAAATTGTCAACAAACCATAAAAATTTAAATATTGCCAAACTGGGCCGAAGAAATGTTAAATAAATTGAAAAATGCATAATATTTCCGGTCAATAAGGGTCTACCATGAAGAATAAACCTATTCCTCTAATGGAACGAACGGACTCCGCAAATGGTGAGTGCTTCTAACTACCAAGCTGAATAGATTTCAGCGGTTAGGAACAGTAGTCAACAAGAGCATGTAAGTTCGACCCACAAGTGTAGTTCAATGCCGGAAGGGGTATTAGCCCTCGGAGTAGTTGTTTCTTGTGGATCGGGCTTCAAATATTAAAATTTTTAAATTTTTTAACACAATAAATTGATGATGAAACGTCTATTCATGTTAAAATTTCTTGATTTTTTCTTTTTATATTAAAATTTTTTTTTAGTGACGTTTTAAATTTAATATCACGTAGTCGCATTTCAAAAACTGTTTAGAAAATTGTCAACAACCATAAAATTTAAATATTGCCAAACTGGGCCGAAGAAATGTTAAATAAATTGAAACAACTGCATAATATTTCCGGTCCAATAAGGGTTCTACCATGAAGAATAAACCTATTCCTCTAATGGAACGAACGGACTCCGCAAATGGTGAGTGCTTCTAACTACCAAGCTGAATAGATTTCAGCGGTTAGGAACAGTAGTCAACAAGAGCATGTAAGTTCGACCCACAAGTGTAGTTCAATGCCGGAAGGGGTATTAGCCCTCGGAGTAGTTGTTTCTTGTGGATCGGGCTTCAAATATTAAAATTTTTAAATTTTTTAACACAATAAATTGATGATGAAACGTCTATTCATGTTAAAATTTCTTGATTTTTTCTTTTTTATATTTAAAATTTTTTTTTTATTTTTAAGTATTTCTTCCTCATTGTTCCCTTTCCATGTTATGCACTGCTGACGAGCTCAAATGAGAGCGAAACATCGATGTCCAGTGCTACAACCTTTTTTATGTATTTTTTTTAATTTTCCTAATTTATCAAAATAACAAATTTTTATTTTTCCATATCTAATTTTTGGTTTTCTATTTTTGATTTTTTCTATTCTATGTAAAATAAACTAACCTCTTAATTTGTAAACTGTCATGAAGTGACGTTTTCAGAGACTAGTCTCTGGACGTTTTCAATAAATTTAAATATCACGTAGTCGCATTTCAAAAACTGTTTAGAAAATTTCAACAAACCATAAAAATTTAAATATTGCCAAACTGGGCCGAAGAAATGTTAAATAAATTGAAAAAAACATTCCTTTATTTAAGTTTTGAATTTTAATACATAACATTTTGGAAGTAAAAATTAAAATAAACAATTTGAGTCAAAATTTATATAAAAAAAAGAAAAAATAGAAAATTATAAAAAGTCCGGAATTTTCGAATTTAAAATCAACAAAAAAGCTAGTTCAATATATTGTGGCAAAAGCGTTTCCAACCTTTTTTATACTGTGTACCTCATTTAAACTGACAGTTAAAATAGTTGAAATGTTCAAAAAAATCAACATTGTAAGAAGTATTCGAAATTTTAAAAAACGTCGAAATTTGAAATAATCGCAGAAAATTTTAATTTGAAAATCTGGAAAACATAAAGAAAGATATTCAAAAATTTCCAAATTTTTTGAAAAGTCGAAACTTTAAAGAAACTAAACAAATGTTTAAATAAGTTACTATTTTGAGTTAATTCAAAAATTTTGAAAAAAGTCGAAATTTTAAGATATTCGTAAATATTAAAATAAAAAATCCAAGTTTTTAAAGAACTTAAAATTGTAAAAAATGTTGCATATGTAATTTTTAAAAAAGTCTAAACATTGAAAAATAGTCAAGAATTTCAAAAAAAATGTGAAATTTTGAAGTGTCAAACTTTTTAAAAAAATTTTAAAAATCTTAAAAAATCGAAATTTTAACAAAGTAAAAGCTTCGGAAATCGAAAGAAGAATTTGACAATTTTTAAATAATCCAGATTTAAAAAAAAAATTTAATGCTAAAATAAAATTCTGAAAATATTTTAACACTTCACAAACTCGACCTTCTCAAAAGAAAAAACGAAGCTTAGAAGGCCTAATTTTTTACAAAAAATTACAATTTTTGAAAGCGAAATAAAAAAAACAGAAGCAGACATTTTTTGATTATGTCGAAATTTTGAAGTTAATAAAAATTTATTTTAAAAAGTAAAAATTTTGAGCAAAGCGAAATTCGGACAAAAATCAAAATTTTGGAAAAATCCAATCCTTCAAAAATTGTAATTTCCAAGAAAGTCAAGGTGTGTCCTAATACAGATTGGGCTCTCGCCCCCTTTGTGATCTCTTTACACTTCTCTAGAGGGTAGTCCCCCTCCCCTAATTGGGAAGTTTTGCCTACCGTCTTTGAGGATTAAAATAACCGTTTCCAAAAATAATTAAAGTGTCCTTTTTTCGGAGCTACATTTTCCGCCCAAGATTCATAAACCATTTTACCATTATAATGGGTATTTTTCAAACTTTTTTATTACTTTCATGCGACATACAATTTATTGACAATGACGTTTTCAAGTGCCCTTTTTATCACTAAGCAATAATGTTTCTTTCTTTTTTTGTCTTTTAACATTGGAAGCCCTTTTATTTAAGAAACTTTCACAAGATGTGTAAGTGAAGGCTCGTATCAATGCAACGTTATGCGAGGTATTAACATTTTATGGTGTCCTTTTGAGGGACAATTTAAGCAATTTTTGCACCAAAATACTGTGACCGTGCCCTCTCAAAGGAAAGGAGAGTACGCTCAACAAAGGTTCACTTGTATGGAAGTTTCCATTACACAATTCCGGACCAAGCAAAACTGTCCATTTAACAGAGATGTCCATTCAATGGAGTCTTCGTTATAAGAGATTTGACCGGATATAGGGTATTCCATAAAAAACATATTACTTTGGTCAATATCTCATAAATTTGAGTCTAGAAAAAAACCAACTATACGGTTGATACCTGACAACCCTGGAAAGCGACGTAAAATGCAGAAAAGCAGAATTGCTAATATCTGCAATTGAATTGTATCCTTCATGTTGAAAAATATTTAGAAAATATCTTAAAAAGTAAAATTTTAAATCAAGCTAATTACTTATGGAAAAATATTTTACCATATTGATTCCACCATTTTGTTGTTTAAAAGTTCAGTTATTAGAATCTCCAAAATACCCAAAGACCAAATTTTCGTTAAATCAATCAGTTTCTCAAAAATGGTTGACCATATTGTTTTTTAACTTTAACTTTAACGTTACGATAACATAAGAGATTCCTGTTCAATGTCCTCCAAAACTTGTGAGCCACAAATTGTATTGAAAATTACTGTACCCCTGTATATTTGAATTCTGATGATATATAGAATATTATTATACCGTGTTATGTATACATATATGTATAAATTCATATGACACTTATAGCCAAGAAGAAATATAAACACATATTGAGATCTGAATTATTCATTTTGAAAATGACATTTTAAATTAGGGCATCAAACAACAAAAGAAGTATTGAAAGAGCTTTATGTTATTTCACGATCAGCGTAGTTGTCTGCAATTAATTGCGACGATAATTTGTGTATTAACACAGACGACCAAGTCGCATGGATTTAAAATGCCATATGGTAACTCCAGATTACGCTGGGGCCGGTTTAAATTGTGGATTCACATAAATGAAGAGGTGTTACAGCTTGCCGCGGCGACTACTCGCTTGTAAATCCCCCAAATGACGTCAAATATTCGTTTGGGTGATTATAAATCATCCCCATATAGGAAGACCTCCCGCGGTTAGCCCTTCTAAACAATATAAGTACCAGGGATAATATTTTCTAATATCCCCAACTACTGCGTTGGAAGTGAGACCATCGGACGTTCTCCTGCAATCACAACGGTTGTTTGTTTCATAAACAGCTGCCTCTGTGAGTTGTTTGATAAATATTGGACGACAAATTTGGGGTTAATTTCACCAGAGACAACAGCGAAATCACACTCGTTTTATTTTTATAGAATGTGAACGAAAGAACGATTAGTAATAAGTAAGTTAGTGATGACATATGTTGTAATCCAAGAAGTAATAAATCACGTGGAGGTCCTCTTGCTAAACCACGAATTTAATGGCATCATTTATAGGTGCAGGCGACGATAGCATCCTAATTGTTGGGCATCATTTCCTGGTGGAAGTAAGTGCATGCGCTCCCTCAATTTCCGGTCAGCCCTTCCCCAATTACAGGCGTAATCGCAGGAAATTATCAAATGTGCACTAGCAGAACACATCCTCCTTATCTACCTGATTCATAGTGGGCCGTTCTCTCGCTATTATCATGTAAACACGGATAAATCAAGTCGGATTTGGGAACTCGCCTAGCAGCCGACGCCTGTCAGTTTCGAAGGTCTTGCGTAATTTTCACCGGAAAACGTAATTAAAGTTGATTGCGATTGGTCTCAGTGGGAGAATAGAGACAAAGATAAATTATTTTTTTTTCGGAGATTTCTGTTGAAATTAAAAATGATGCGTTGCAGTGTTTAATCAAAAGTGAGTACATAATTACTGTGAAATAAGAGGGCCTGTTGCATAACGGAACATTTTTCTGGTTTACCTTTAAAAAGAATAGAAGTGCATAATGTAGAGGATTGAGCTATTTGTTGATAAAATTATCTGTTCTTGCTTATTTTTTATTGTTACAAATAAACTCCATTGATCATAATTGCTTCTGATATTATTATTATATTTTATGGTTATTATTATATACAATTAATCCAATTCGTAATTCTGTTAATTCACAAATTAGACTAAATACGAAATTAAAAGTCGAGTAATACGCTACATAATCGGGATGCAACCAAAAATTGCTAAAGGACTTACTTTGTAATTTTTTTACTTGAAATTAAATTTCGAAATTTTCAGGAAAAATTGGAAATTTCGGAAAAAATTCTTATTTTATAAAAGAAATATTGTTTGCACTCGAAATTTTAGCAATAAAATAAAAATTAATATTTTCGTTTTTTTTTTTCGAAAGTTTAATTCTGATTTTCAAATTTCATTCTTTTGCTGAAAATCATGGTTTCGAAATTTCGACTTTTTTCAAAAAAGACCGAAACTATTTTTAAATTTCGGATTTTCCAGACTTGCTGGCAGTGGCCATTTGGCTACTTTTAGATTAAGTTGTTCTGTTTTCTGTGGACTTCCTGGAATATGCGGAACACTTTTTCTCCCCGAATTTATAAAACTGTTGTGTAGCTTTTCCTAGATAATTCATTTTCCATCTTCTGACGGAAAAGTTTCAGTTTACCTTTTTCGCACTTGGTATTTTGGTCTTTTTGCTATCACACAAGATAGTGAAGTGAGTTACCACTGGAGCCACAAAACTCAGCCGGTCCCCTGTTAACCGGCGATCTTAAAGAATTCTTAGTAATTTCTGATGGTAGTTTTTTACCCTCTTTTAAATCTTACTACCTTCATTCCATACTGATGCAAATTGCATTACCAAAATATTACATTTTTATTAATATTGAAAAATTTCATTGATGGCTCGTAGTGGTGGTACATGTGTTATATGTTTATAGATTACTAGCTGCGCGCCTTCGTCTACGTAAAAAAATAGGAAAGATTCTTAAGTCATTTTTTTGAAAATTTCCACTTTCTTGAAATTTTTATTGAAAATTTCGACTAATTTCGAAAATTTCGACATTTTAAAATACCTATTTCTTTCATAAAGTCGATCTTTTCTCGTTCGTCTTTAAAAAATTTATTTTTTTTTCTAAATTCTGACTTGATTTTACAATTCCGACTTTTTTAAAAATTTTGACTTTTTGAATTCCGAACTTCTTGGAATTCTTCAAACTTTTGTCTTATTTTGATTGATTTTTTGGGCTTCTTACCTTTTTTGTAACTTTTGTCCTTGTTTTTTTTAATATTTTGAAATTATCTAAAAATTTTGAAGTTTTTTAAAAATTTCGACTTTTTTCTAATTTGTCCCTATTTTTAAAAATGTATACCTTTTTTTAAAATTTTTACTCAAAATTTCATTTTTTTTCAAAATTGACTGTTTTTGGGTTGAGTTTTTTAAACGTTTTAATTCTTTTTAAAAATTTGAATTATTTGAAAGTTTAAACTTTGGAAGCATCGATTTTAAATTCGACTTTTGTTTCAAAGTTTTAAAAAATTGCAATACAGAACTTGTCCCCTGAAATCAAGAAAGATTTAAAAACATAACAAGGGTTACTCTAACGCATTTCGACAGCCAAGCTGTCATCTTCAGAGATCTTCTCTCTGAAGACGACAGCTTGTTAGAGCAACCATTGTTGTGTTTCTTAATCTTTCTTGGTTTCAGGGGACAAGTTATGTATTTCCATTTTTGAATATAACCAAGGACCAGTCCTTTCCACCAATATCAAAATTTTGACTTTGTAAAAGTGATGACTTTTTTTGAATGAAAATTCTTCCTTCGATTTTTATTGAAAATCCTTAAACATTTTTCAACTTATTTTTTAAATATTTCGTCTTTATATTTTGAAAATTTCGAAATTCAAATTTTTTAGCTTCCACTTTTTTTATTATTTTATTAATGAAAAAAAAAAGAGTTTTTCAGTGTCGTCTTTCTGTGATTTTGTTTTATTTACTGAATTTTTTGAAAATATTTACACAAAATATTGATCTTCTCAAAATCATGCATTTTTTAATTCTAATTTTTTTTCTATAAAATTGATTTATGTTGAAAAACTGACTTTTAAAAACTTCTACCTTTTTTTTTAAATTTCCACTTTTTTCCAACTTCTGACAATATCCCGAAGTTTAAACTTTTCTTGAGAATTGCTTCTTTTTTCAAAAATTTCGACTTTTTTCAGATTTTCGACTTTTATGAAATAAATTTAATTTTATTTAAAAAATTCGATTTTTTTTAATTTTCATTTTTTTGAAAAATTATTTTTTTTTTCAAAATGGCCACATTTTTAATATTGTTGAAGTTTTTACTAGTTTTTCACTTTTTAAAAAAAAATCGATCTTTTGTCATCGAAATTTTAACTTTTCTTGAAGTTTTTTTTGAAAACTCTTTTTCCAAATTTTGACTCCTTGTAGAAACTTTGACACAAGTTTTTTTCTAAAAATTTCTTCGTTTATTTAGAATTTATTTTCTTTTTTATAAATATGATTCTGTTCAAATATTGTTTTTCAAAATATTCATTTTTTTTTTAAATTTCCACCTTTATTCAAACTTTTTACTTTTTCTCGAAGTTTTAACTTTTTTTGAAAATTTCGCCCTTTTTTTTAAATTTTGTCTTTTTTCTCAAAGTTTTACTTTCATGTAGCAAATGTGAAAAATTCGATTTTTTGACGGACATTTTCAAATTTTTGAAAAAATTGATTTCTTTTTCAAAATTGCTTCTTTTGAAATTTACGAATCTTTTCAAAATGTTTACTCTTTTTGAAAATTTCTACTTTCTGGACTTTTTTCGAAGTTATAACTGTTTCCACAACGAAATTATTATCCCTTTAGAAGTTACACTTTTTGTGAAAATTTTGACTGTTCTTAACAATTTTTTTATTGAAACTTGAAAAATTCGCCTATTCTAGAAAGTTTTTAATTTATTTGGAAGTATCTAATTTTTCAAATTACGGATTTTTAAATTTTGAACGAATTCTATAAAACGAATTCGAGACTCAAATAAATTTCGAATTTTATAGCTGACATTATAAAAAGGAGCACTTTCTAAGTTTAAACTGAAAATTTTAGAAGTATTTTCGGGAAATAGGAAATGTAGCAAAACATTTTTTTGAAACATTTTAAAGTTTCTTTTTGAAATGTCGACGTGATTCCAAATTTTGATTTTGGATTGAAAATTTTGAAAGAGTTTTGTAGAAATTCAAAGGACCTTAACCACTGCATTACGACTTAAATTTAGAAAATTTAACTTTAGATTTTATGTAGTAAATTTGAAAAATTCGACTTTTTTCTGAACATTTTCAAATTTTTGGAAAAATTGATTTTGTTTTGAAAATTGCAACTTATTGAAATTTAAAAAAAATAATTCATAAAAAAACAAAATATTGTTGCGTGTTATCGGTTCGATAATTAAAACTCCTTGAACTGTAAACACTTTATTCTTCATAGTGCTACAACCTTTTTTATGTATTTTTTTAAATTTTCATAATTTATCAAAAAAAAACAAAATTTTTTTCATATCTAATTTTGGTCTTCTTTTTTTTATTTTTCCTATTCTATGTAAAATAAACTAACCTCTTATTTTGTCAACTGTCATGAGGTGACGTTTTAAATAGATTAAAATATTGTCAACAAACTGTTACGGAATTTTTCCCCAGTGAAGGAGTCGTGGCTTAGTATTTATAATTTTCGAGAAATTCATCAAGCTATGAAATAATTTCCTTCACTATCGCCGGCTAGCGTTGGGGAAAGAGCAAGAGCCTCTTCTCATTACAGGCTGGAAATCGTACACCCCTGTGAGGACCCCTCGTTTGGGCCGATGTGATAATGTAGTGAGTGGAAACCTTTCCAAAAATTGACAAGTCCGGAACTCGGGAGTGAAAATATTTCTAAGTCCAAGATTCCGCTTAAATAGAATTAAGTTTGGTAATTGCGCGGCACGACGGCTAAAGAATACCAAAAAGGGGCGCCAGGTGATTTTGAATCACGCAATTTACCTTACGGAGACGTCAAAAAATCACCAAAATATACCCAAAGCGGAAACTGGACAACTCATTCCTAGATGGCGTAGGTCCCGTTCTCGTTGCCACTCTCTCTCTGTGACCTACCTTGTTGGGAATGTTGCCGTCTATGTTTTAACCTTACAATACAGTCAGGAAAATAATTCTTAGAACCAATAAAACAAAGTATTTCAAAGGCAGAATGAGTTCAGTGTATTGCACGTTCTTTTAAAAATTAACAATTTACCCACACAAGGTAAGTGTATCTCCCACAGAATTTCTTATTCCGATGTTAAGCTAAAAATTATTGACACTATTTATTTGAAAGAAAGTGCGCACTTTGTTCCGTACAGTTTCTTACAAAAGTTGGTAAACTTTACCTTTTAAACATATTTAACATACTCGATCTAAAATCCAAAATATTAAGTTCCTGTTTCGTTTTAGCCATAACAAGAGCCGGGGAAAATTAATAAACTATTTAAATTAAGGCAACTAGGATTCGAAAATCAGACACAAAATTAACGCTGGCTGGACCTAAGCCCACCAGAACATGCTAAGTAAATAAACGAAAAAGGGCTATAGGTAATATATCAAAACGTATTATAAGTTAGGTTAAAATCCAAATAACTGACCCATATCTGGTTCCAACTAAAATGAGACAATTCCCACGTAATAATATGGAAAAGTGATACTTAAGTGATCGTCGCGAAGGGTCCCAGGTCGACGTGGATGCTTGTACTTCGTGCGGCTACGGAGTCGATTTACAAGAACTCTCTTCACCGAAGTCCTCAAAGCCCACACTTGGAGGTTTCCACGAGACGATGACCACTCCTTTGTAACTCCTCGTGTCTCTACACAGGTCCTGATTGAAAGATCAGAGATGGATCCAAAATACAGATGACAAGGATCTCAAAATAAAACGGACAAGGATCCCAACCGAAAAAGAGTCTTGGTTATTGGTCGGCTCTGCCGCGTTCTTGGGGAGCACCTCCCTGCTTATTCCGGAAAAACCGGAACCATCTGAGGCTTTCGTCTTGACACAGTAACACTACGAAATAAAATAGCCCCAGACGGTCCGAAGATGGGTTACAGTAAATCCCTCACAGGAAAAACATCCAAAATCCACTTGGAAAACTCTGTAACCTCACCTTGAGAAGGATGACACCCAAGTGAACGACCAGAGAGAAGATGGCCGATTTCCCCCAGACCAGGACTGACAGAAGATATGCCAGCACTTACAAAACCAACATGTTTGGTGGTCTAGCCACAAGCATTATCTCTAATGAAAATTCAAACCGTAACAAAACAATAAAAAATTAAATATTTTCAAGCTAGGCCGAAGAAATGTTAAATAAAATTAATAAACATGTAAACACTTTATTTCAAACCTATTACAGAACACTTAATTATCTGACTATCTAACTATCTGACTGTCTGATTACCTGACTGACTGACTTAAGGGAAAGACGACCGCGTATTTATACCGTTCTGGTTTCTAGAACGGATCTCCGTACAGATCGAACTCGCGTTCGCGGAATCGTCTAGAACACTTTTCTGCCATATTTATTTTCGCTACCGCTTTACATTAACAAATGTTTCCAGAGAGTTTCGTATACTACCCAATCACTAAATTTTATAGCTACATTTGGTTACAATATTTTTGCGATGTGGCTAGTTCTCCCTCTTGCAGAAGAAACTCTTGCAATTAGCCTGAAATTGTCGAAATCCTGGAATGAAAAAGACTTTCAACATGTTCAGGTAAAACGCCTTGACAGTGAAACCTCGTTATCTTGCCTCACCCTGTAGTAGACGTATTGATATGTTTAATATAAGTTTAAAGTTAAATTTATCCACAAACAGGATAGCTTAGTTGGGTTAGGGTTCCGTATTTCCCTGATAGGTCGTGGGTCGATACCCCGATGCCAATCACGCATTTTTGAAGTGAAAATTTCCTTATGCGCATACAGAGGATTTTGATAGTGAAAAATCTTATGGTTTAGCGTTACTATCACGCTAAATTGCGTTAATAACAAGCTCTAACGTAATAGCGAAAAAGGTTCCAATAGGTGCCCTGCGCTTCTTACAGGCCCCCATAAAATCATGTTAGTGACATCTTTGAGGATAACCTTAAAACATACCCAACTGGAAGCTTACAATATTCAATACCACATTCAGTTTTCGTTTTGCGTTGTTAATTTATGGAAAAATTTGTATTTTTGAAAAGTCAAATATTTTGTTAAGGTAAGAATGAAGATTTAGAAAAGAAGTAAAAATGTTGTTTAAACTAGAAAATTTAAGGAAAAAGTCTATAAAATCGTTGGTACTTTTTCCTTTTGTAAAGAAACTTGTGATTAAACAAAAAATCATTCTTTACTTTAATTAGGCAAATTTCATTACTAAATATAACACGGTAGCTAGTAGTATCTTATCATTGCCTCAGAAGATTGCACATAATTTGGACTTCTATTTTAGTTAGATAGATAGATTAGAAATAGATAAAGATATTTGGGGAAATGGCTACAAAATTGTAACGAAGAAACTTGGTTGCATAAATCCAACCACGTTGAACGACGAGGAACAGATTATTATCGCGAAAGAGCTTTTCCCCACATATGAAGAATATATGTGGCCCCGTAGAATATCCAAGAATAGGAAATATTTCCGTTCACACCAGAAGAACTTACAAAGGCACTAACGAAGATTAAGGAAAAGAAAGCGGCTGGAGTTAACCAAATACCCCCCTACTAGTAAAAGCCATAGGTATACAGACCTCTATTAGTGCTAAAAACTATGAATAACGTGCTATATCAAGGGAAATTTTTATTAGACTGGAAAATCGGAAGCTAGTACTACTGGAAAAAGAAAGATACTAGAAGAAAACGTCAAGTATAGACCTATTTTCTTATTAAATGTTCTAAGTAAACTATTGCAACATCTACTCGCACAAAAGTTCATTGAACTTGACGGAAAACTTTCGGCAAACCAATCGGCTTACGAAAAGGAAGTTAAGTCAATATTAGAGGCTATGCCAAAAGTCAACCAAATAGTGGAAGAAAATAAAGAAATGTCAACAAGGAAACGTAAATTCTGTACCCTAATAACTCTGGACATAAAAAATTCCTTTAACAGTGCACCATGGGATGGCATAATGGAGTCATTAACCAAATACGAAATAAGTTCCTACCTGAAGAAAATGATAGGAAGTTACCTAACTTACAGGGTCCTTAAAGTTGGAGACCGCATCGAGATAAAAGTCAAGAGCAGGGTGCCCCAGGGTTCAGTGCTTGGTCCTATCTTATGGAATGCGTACTATAATGATGTTCTAAAAATTCCTACCGAAAATCAGGTGGAGATAGTAGGCTTTGCAGATGACACCGGCATTGTGATAGATGGAAAAGATAGGAAATATTTATGCGACAAAGCAAACAAAGCACTCCAGTTGGTCATAAACAAGATAGAGGAAAAGAGACTTAAAATAGCTCCAGAAAAGCCAGGCATAGTGCTGCTAAGCGAAGGACTAATACAAATTTACAACACTTCGTTACAATATGTACGGATCACCTAAAAAAAATTAGAAAATTTGTAGACACATTAATCAACGGTATCAGCTCTCAACACTTATAGGCAACCTTAAATGCAATCCTATATCTTATTTATTACATAAAAATCGCCCTTCTAGTAATACCCATTTTTACTATCTTAGAGGCTTAATTTAAAAAAAAATTCTCTCTTAGTGCTCACCACTCACCTACGTATTAAAGTGAACGTCTGTGAGAAATTTTACACTTCTAGACCCATCCGTTTACGCTGTGCGTTGTCTATCAATCAGTGCTTAGAGATTTGTTGAAGTGAAAACTTCAACGCACGTTAAGCGCCTATCATAGGGGACAAACGAATGGTTTCGCGTTACCAAAAAACTTCGATTTGAACTACCGACATCTTTCTCTACCACCCCGTCACGGAATCTAAACTTACCAGATAATGTAACCCTACCCCTGAATTTAAATTGTATATGTGAAAATGTGTATACTATTATTGTTTAAATTGTGTTTTAATTTAATTATTTTCAATCCTATTCTCTCCGTAAACGAAAGCTGACTATTAGAAAAGGAAAACCGCTGGCAAATTAGGGGCAGGCGTTAATTCGAAAGACGGATGCTACGTGCGAGATTAAAATCAGCGTAATAAAGATATGTTCAGATTACGCACATAAATTCTCTGGAAGTTTAATGACATGGAGATTTAATGACTTTTCTTAAAACCTTCATTAAATTTAAATATTTTGATTTGAGTAATATTATAACACTCACAGTTAAATCTTTTGAATTTTGTGTTTTTGTGGCCCAGTTATTTCTTGCAAGATATGAAATACAGGGGTATATTTTTGATATTATAAAATGAGTGATTTAACTACAAAGTAATTGTGATGAATACATTCGATAATATCACGATGAATAAATGGAAAGATCAAAACCTAGCTAGTATTAGTCGCTTATCATTTGAGTTTGATGTAAGTAATATAAAATTTTAGGTATGTACCTCGTAGATATCAAAATATATGAACATTTTAGGTTAGTTCCAGAACAATTAAATTACTTCATGATCAATAACATCAGGAAAAATAAACTGTGTCAAGCGTACAAAAATAGTTTCAATCTATTAAAGACTAGATTGTAAACACATATGAATGTTATAAAAACTAAAAATAATAATTTTAATTTATAAATTATAAAATTTTTATTTTTGGTATTACAATTTGACAATTAAAATGAAACACTCTTATATTATAGTTTCAAGTTTTCACTTTTGTCGGCAGTCCCCATAACTGCCCATTTTTTTAAATAGACTTGCAAATCATAAATGCAGATAAGAGTAACATTTTCTATTAACTCACGCGTAAATAGACTACATAGGTCTTCTCGCTAGAAGCGACGAAAAGTAAGAAAAGGTTTTATCCGGTATAAAATCTAATCTTAGATCTCTGTGGACACCTAGACCCCGTGCTGTTTGTAATTTCGTTGCCTGAACAATAGTCCGCCTCAGGATTATGAACTAAAGCCGATCTTTCAACCTCTCAGTCACTGAAATTGACAGTTACTTCGTTACATCTTATAAAACTCACGAGGATATGGCAAATATCGTATTTCTAACAGAATTAAAAATATGTAATTAAATCAACTTATCTTTCGCCAGATATAAATAAGTTTTCATTGTATTTGTAATCATTTCATTAATTGAATTGTTAAATCTTGCATTGCTGAAGCACCTGCATTTATATGAAATTTCCATACCAATTTTTAAAGAATAGGACAAAATACGAATACAATCATTTTCCAACGCCCACTTTTCGTCAACACAATGAGTGATGGAGTATTTGCATGTCAGCCAAACGCGGACCTTGAGACGGCTTCATTTCTACCTCGATTCCAATTCTATATCGTAACAAAAAATTGGATCTCTCTCTACAAAATATATGCATTTTGAATTATTCATAAGCTTGTTCGGCTTTGCCACATTACACACTAACTTACTGGCTACCGTTTCTATCATTTTACTGCTGCCGTGGATCCCTGCTCCAAAGAACTATTGAAATTCAACAGATTTATGTAAGGCAATTAGTTATTATAATAACATTTTTTATCTTAATGAAATTTCAAAGAACAGATGGGTTGGGCAAGATGATCTAATTCAGATATGAAGATTGTCCAAAGTAGAAAACAAAAGTAAAAAATGTGGTCACTTACTATTCATTCAGCCTACACAAAGGGAGCTTTTGAAAGGATATCTCTATTAAAGAAACTTTATTGTTCTTATGAATATGTGTAGAACTTACCAAAAATGTAGTGAAAACGGCACGTGCTCTTTTGTCCTGGCGTACGCTTGTGTTTGGTCGTAGAGTCTTGTCCTACCAAGTTATTTTTAAGTACAATTTTCTCCTATAAGGATATTTGTATTATCTTGTCCTAGGAATATTGCAAGTAGGAGGCGGCAAGGGATATAGATGGCGATAAACTGTTGCCTTAAATATAAATAAATTGTAATTGTTTAGGTAAGTGCTGCTCAACAACGAATTCCAAAGTTTTGAAGTTCCGTAAAAAAGCGTCTCTATAGACAGAAGTTCTCACTGTGCTAAGTTGAACTGCACGGGAATTTTCTCTCTCCTACTGAGTTGCATGTCTTAACAACATTGCTCTAAGGGTCGCATACATGAGCCCTTGCGAACATCTTCCATGAAAATATTTGTACAAAAAATATGTCACCAATGCACCAGTTTATGGACAATCCAAAATCAATTAAATGAAGGCTTGTCCTTAAATGGAATTCAAAAAAGTCTATATGGGTTTTGGGGATGAGCTCCAAAAAACAGTATACTCCAGATTTTATTGAGAGTGGGATGTTTAATACTTCTTAAAAACTGGAAAAGAAAGTCCATATTTTGAAAAACTATTAGTTTTATTTATTTATTATTATTATTATGGTCCTTGAGCCTTATGATATTATTGTTGTACTGTAAAGATCCTCAGTTTAGCTTCCTGTTATTGACATAGACCAGGGAGGCACTTTTTGGACTTAACGTTCTATTCCAGCGCTATCTAAATATAAACCAGGATGCATTTGCATGTTACGTTGACTTTGAAAAGGATTTTGATAGAGTGAAACATGATAAGTTAAATCAATTGCTTCTCAGCAAAAACATTGACTCGGATGACGTGAGAATAATCAGCAGTCTATACTGGGGCCAAAGGTCTAATCCAAAAGTAGAAATATAACTATAACGGATGAAATAGAGAGACGCGGAGTACGACAATAATGCATTTTATCTCCACTCTTATCTAACCTCTATAGCGATGCCATATTTACCGAAACCCTGGATGAGGAATCAGTAGGAATAATTATAAATGGAGAAAATGTTAACAACATAAGCTATGCTGATGACACCGTCCTACTAAGTAGCAACTTCAGAGGCATACAACACCTTCTATAAAAGCTAAATGATTGATGTAACGATCATGGGCTAAAAATAAATTTTAATAAAACCAAACTAATGGTGGTCACAAAATCACTACAATATCAAAACCTAACAAATCTAACAATAAACAACATCTTCATAAGAAATGTTCAGACATATAGATATCTAGGAACTTGGATAGATCAATCGAGGAATCAAACAAAGGAACTAAGGTCAAGAATAGAAACAGCCAGATCGGTATTTTTAAAAATGAAAAAACTGTTCACCAGTCGAGACATCAGTTTAAGATTCAAACTGACAATTCTGCGTTGCTACGTATTCTCCACGCGGAGTTGAAGCATGGCCTCTCAAGAAGAAACATATTGTTACGGGCTTATTGGTTCGAATTGATTACCACGTGTGAATTACACCACTTTATTACCAAACTTAACTTGGATCACCACAATTGAACAATTACCTCACTTATTATTGACTTCTACTAACTCAATAATTACACTGATTCTGACTGACTCGAAGGAAAGCTGACCGCCTTTTATAGTTTTGGCCCCCGGCTTCTAGGACTTTTCGGCAGATAAGGCTTATCGTTCCCGAAATTTCTGGAACGCTTATCTGCCATTTGTTTCGCTATAGCGGCCGCTTTCCTCTTATCAGATCCTTCTAGAAACCTTTTTTATTTACTATATTATACAATTCTATTCTAAATTCTATTCCATCTATTTACATTGCGTTACAATATACACAAATTACAAGCCTTTGAAATGTGGGGCTACCGAAGAATGTGGCACCTTGGACAAAAAAGATCACTAATGTCACAGTTCTGAATAAAATGCGAAAAGATTACGAAATCATTAACACCATTAAGAGAAGAAAGTTCCAATATCTGGGCAACATATTGAAAGGCTCCAAATACATATTTCTCCAATTGATAGTTCAAGGAAAAATTAGTGGCAAGAAGAATGTTGGCAGAAGACGTGCGTCATGGCTCAAAAACCTAAGAGACTGGTATAACTGCAGCAACAACCAACTATCCCGAGCTGCGTTAACAAGATTAAAAATAGCTATAATGAAAGTAAACCTCCGATAGGAGATGCAACATAAGAAGAAGATTGACGGAAAAAATTCTTTAAAAAAAATTGATGGTGCAAGCGGTAATTACAGTGTGAAGGGTGCCTCTTTCAGGGTTGTTCTTGCGCGCAGGCTACATAGTTCTGTAAAAAAGAGTCTTCATAATTAGAAGTTCCCCTTTTCCACCACAAAAGAATTTTATATCATAAGATGACTTTTTTCAAAATGCAACTTTCATTTCGACCAAACATTCATTGCATTTCCCCAAAAATCCGAATATAAATTCTAAATTTCCAATATTAAATCCAAAATTGCGATTTTAATTTCCATACTGGAAAATTCGACTTTAATCTCCACATTTCTATTTAGACCTTAGACTAGGCATTTCGAAACATTCCGAAGTGTTTTCAAAATTATTTTCTGAATTTTCATCTTAGTAACGAAACTTCGATTTTAAATGAAAAGTTTCAATTGTAAAATGTCGAAAAGATTTTGTATAGAAACTCAAAAGTTAAATGTTGGGAAAAAGTCAAAATTTCTGCTTAAAGTTTTCATTTTTAAAGCAGATCTTTAACATGAAATTTTGAGAGATTTTTTTTTATAGAATTTTGCATATTTAATCGAAATTGCGTTTTTAAACTTTATATTTCGATTTTAGATTCAAATTTTTGGGAAATATTTGTAGAAATTTCGAGTTTTTTTTTGTGTTTTTTGGCATTAAATTTTGAATTGAATCAGGAATTTTGAATTCACAGTCGGCATTGAAACTAACATCTCGAAAATTCTCAAATTTCTATAATCTCTAACGTTTAACTTGGACCACCCCCAATTTGGTCTCGCAATTTTGGTCTCAAAATTCCTAATATTCGAAAGCACAAACAAGTTCCGACAAAAAGGCAAAAAATTCGAAATTTTTGTTTGTTAAAACTTTGAGAAAAAAGTTGAAAAGTCACAAATCCCAAAAAAAATTAAATTAAAAAAATGTCAAAGTTACTAAAAGAGTTAAAATTTTGAAAAAAAAACTCAAATGTTGAAAATTTCACATTTTGAAAAAAGTTAAAATTTTCGAAATAAATTAAAAACTTGCCAAATAATCCAAAATTTCAAAATTTTAACAAGAGTCAAATAAAAAAAAATGATATTTTCAGATAAAGGCGAAATTTTAAAGAAAGTGAGAATTTTTAGAAGTCGATTTCGAAAAATTTTCGAAATTTTCATAGAAAATTAGAATTTAAAAAAGTCAGACTTTTGAAAAATGTCAACATTTTGAAAAGATACTGTTTAAGTCGACCTTTTCAAAAATATTCAAGGATTTTAATAAAATAAAAAAATTTCAAAAAACTTTTAAAAAAGTTGATTTTGAAAGATAATCCGAATTTTACAAGTAATTAAAATTTTGAAGAAATATGGATATTTAAAAAAATTAAAGCATTTTCAGTTAGATTTTTAAATATAGCTAAAATTTTCGAGGAGCCTAAATATTGAAGAAAAGTGATAAATATCAAAAAATTCTAAACTTTCAAAAAACCACAAAAGAAAAGTAAAAATTTGAGAAACGGAAAATGTTGGTTAGTTAAAATTGAAGAAAAAAGATAAATGTTGTTTTTTTAATGAGCTAAAATTTTTGATTGAAGATTTTCAAAAAGATTGCAATTTTGAAAAAAATGTCGAAATTTTCAAAAATCAATTTTTTTTAAAGCTGTAAAAGGTCACACTAAAATAAGTTGAAATTTACAAAAAAAAAACAGAAATTTTAAAAAGCAGCAAAAGTATCAAATAAATTGGAAATTTTTGCAAAATAGTCCAGCAAAGGTGACATTTTAAGAAAATGTCACGATTGAAACATTCGAAATTTTTGAATTAAGTAAAAGTTTTACAAAAACTTAAAAAAAAACGTTCTCAAAAAAGGTAGACATTTTTGGAAAAGTCGAAATTTAAAATGAGGTTAAATTTTTAAAAATTAGGAATTTTAGAAGAAGAAATTTTGAGAAAACGTCAGAATTTTCAAAAAGTCAAGGTTTTTAAAGGTATCCAAATTTTGGAAAATAAAATATGCATTTTTAAAAGCAAAAATTAAAAAAAAAACTATTTTTTTAAGAGAGAGATTTAAAAAATGGTGGAAATTTTGAGTCGACAAAAGTCAAAATTTTTGAATAAAACCGAAATTTTGAAAAAACACAATTTTTCAAAAAATTGGACATTTTTAAAAATCTTTGGTGTGAAGCTTTTCGAAAAATCTAGAATTTTCGAAAGAAAAAGATTTAAAAAAAGTTGAAATTATCAGAAAAGCCAAAATTTTCAGTCGAAGTTTTCAAAAAAGTAAAATTTTGAAAAAAGTCGAAATTGTCAATAGTTGAAAATTGTGTGAAAAAAAATTTTAGAGCGAAAGTTTTTAAAAAGTCGAAATTTTGATGAAAAATTAAAAATTTGGAAATAAAATCGGAATTACAGAAAAACTCATTAAAAAAATTCTACATTTTGATTTTTTAGGTAAGTTCAGAAAGTTTAAAGTAAAAAAATTGGAATGTTTAACAAGTCGATTTTTTAAAAAAGGTGAACTGTTCGATAACTTGAATAGGGTTAAAAAAATATCGAAATTTTCAGTGAAGTGGAAGTCCTCAAAATAGGCAAAATTTTGAAAAAGTTGAAATTTTCGGTAAAGTCGAAACGTTAAAGAGTCGAAATTTTAAAAGTTGAAACGTTGAAGGGTCGAAATTTTCAAAGTCGAAACTTTAAAAAAAGTAGATATTTTAGAAAACGACTAAATTTAAAAACACCGAAATTAAAAAAAAATGATATTTAAAAAATCGATTTATTTAAACAAATTAAATAAAGTAGCGGCCGTGAAACTGTGAATGGGATTGGATGACGTATCAGTTAGTCCCTAAATAAATTTTAACCCCCGAAAAAGTAAGGTTTTTTTGAACGTACCTCACTAATCGATACATTGAAAAAATATATCGATACCGTCGATACATCGAAAAAATATATCGCTACCGTCGATACATCGTAATGAAGGCATCGATACAAAAATATTGAACGTCGAAACGAAAACATCGATGCTTTGAATACATCGGTGTATCGTGTGCATCCCTAATCGTTGCATTAGAAAAAATAGAATTATTAACATAGTTGATTTTGGCTGAGATAAGCTCACACAAAGAGACAAAAATCCTAAAAATATCCGTATAGATTCATATAACATACAAAATTTTATATGAGTTTTAAAAGATAGTTATTTTAAAATCACAGACACTTCATTTTTATTAACGTATGTTCTAAAATATATTAGAAAACATAAATGATAAACATTCAAATTATTGCTAATCATTCATTTTTCCAAGTTAGGTCATGCAATTTTATTAATCTATTACATTTTTCTTGCGCACTGGTTTCGAGGTAAATGGCAATCAACACATTAGTCACATTTCTACAATTACTCGCCCCAGTTCGATTTAAATCATACCTAACGTAAAACAGCACGATAAGGTATTTTAACAAATGTCAACGAGTTTCCTACAAAAGACGTCGTAGAAATTAATAGGTAACACTGTAATTATACAATCAGATGGCGTTGTTATTGCGTGTTCCGGTTTTGCTTTTACCGCCGTGGTCGTATCTGATGTACACGACAAATATTGCTTTTCCACAATACATGTTTGGGTTTTGTACGATTGTACAGAAAATACGTGTACGAAGTGCACGTACATAAAATGAGGGGTCATTTTCGCTACATTTAACCATAAAATGTTAGCCCTATGTTTTAACTAGCCATAGTATCTTCAAGTAAAATTTTGGCTGAAATAATTCATATAAAACAGAATTCATTAAAGTACTTCAGTATGTTACATTCCTATAGAAACAATAAAATATGAGACTATCCAAATATTTGCAGTTCAGAAAATTTACTTCTTTCAGATTTGGACTATATGGAGGAACCAGTAAAACTCTTCGATGATTTGTCCGCCCTCGTTAGAGGAATTTTGAAGAACAACGAGCAAGGGTAAATACCAAATTCAAGTTAGAAAAGCACGGTAACTAAGTCGACCATACCAGAAGCAAACCATACCAGAAATGAACGTAGCAATCAGAAGAATTTCTCCTCTGACATGGCTGATAATGTTGACATACTCTTTTTATCTCGACTATCTTGCCTTTGGTGCTATTTTCATTTTCAAAGATTTTCACCTCTAACATATGGTTGAGTTATGGTTTACTTCAGTTTTGAATTATGGTTTTTCATTTCAGAGTCACTATGAGTTTCATTTATGATATGGTGGTTATGCTGTGGACATAGGTATCGTGCTCTTCTGTACTGACCATCGTTCTTTTTTTGTGATACTTTCTCTTGGAAGCAGTTTAGGCTCTGGTATAATTGACATAAGAAATTGTTGTGCTCTTGCATCTTGAATTTGATCAAATATTTTAATTGGTTCATTAACACGATCCAATCCAATTTTAGCGATTGTGGAAATCTTCCTAATCAGATTCAATTAATATTTCTAGATATATAGGTGTTTGGAATTCTATTGAAACATATACCAGGTAATAATGTCTGGTATGTGTTACCGCATTTTCCCTAATATAGAATGAAGGTGACAAAAGATGCATTAAAAAGCAAAAACTGATTCTAGTTACCATCAAAAAGTGTTAACATTTTTGCTGATCGTCAGCCAGCGATGTTACAGCGCAGGCTGGATTTCGTAGCCCCAGAGATAACCTACTTTACTAATTCATGCAACTTTAAATATATGAGATGTGGGATGTGCAGGGAATTAACGAAAGTCATTTAAGCATCGCCTTTCCTAGATGAAGTGCAGCAAGAGCATTTGCCCGGGGCAACAGAATTTTGAGAAGGCATTTTATTTACAACAAAGCTCATAGCAAAGATACATATGACTGATGGGGCATTTGCCATTTGTCGCTATTTTTAGGTTATTTTGCCATATATTCAGAAAAAGAAAGACAAAGCAAAATAAAATAATTGAAATTGCATAAATTATAATTTCATAATAATTTGTAATTTTCATAATTTATATTTATTTGGATAATGAGTTTTTAATGTCCGTTCGATTAATAAATAATGAGGGAAAAATCCTCCAATTGAAGCACATAATCCCCTAATTTGACAAAGTTTACAGACTACTTGTCATTCCTTCCTTTGTTGTCTTGTTTGTTATAGGCACGTGGTTTGAGATTATCTTATGTGAATAACTGGGACAAATTTATAAAAATAAATAACTACGTATATAAAACTGACATCTGTTCAATGCAGTATGTATTTCGCTGTATATTAAAGATATCAGCTGTTAAAGATTAACTTTGCAAAATGTAGTTCGCTCTTACTCCATTGCACCTTATTCTTTTTATTATTATTATTTCTTTTGGGGTCGGTTATCCCTGTAGCACTGAAGCTTTTGGTTATTGTGCCCCACGATTGCACCTTTTGCTTCATCCAATAGCTGGTAGTAGTAGGCAGCATTAACCGTACGACGTTCATGCAGAAAATCGACGTGCACAAAAGGCGTTGAACAGCGTTAATCTTGTCCGCAATCACACTAGTCCGAGGACGACTGATATGGGGTTCATTTTTAACTTGAGTTCGTCCTTCCAGAAATTCTTTGTTCCATTCATACACTTAAGTTTTCTTCAAACAAGTATCCTCAATCTATGCTTCTAGTCTGCGAAGAATTTTGGCGGGCTTTACACCTTCAACGGCAAGAAATTTAACAATAATGCGCTGCACAACGTGCGGATGAACATATTGCTCACTTATTGTATTTACAACTGACGAACGGCGAAAACGGAATTTGCTTGAGCGCAGGAAGTCGCGAGATATCCCCACCAACATGTCTTAAGAGTATGCGCTCATTCCCGACGTCCTCAGGGCGACAAGAAAGAAATTCTGATTCATATTTGATTTACCCTCGTATTTATGAAATTTCAACCTTAATACCATTCTAATATCGCTTCTTATACAAATTTTTTATGTTTCGAAACTTCAAAAGTTTCGCAGTTATTAATTTCAAAGTAAAAATTAATCAGGGATGAAATCACAGCAGAATTTAATGGCCAAAAATAGAATTTGTTTAATCTACCTGATTAAAAAGAGATTTAAAACGTTTTTCTAACAGCATAGGACATTACTTATGCATAATATGCAAATAATAAAACTGAAAAAAGGTAAGATATCGTATTTTCTCTAACCACAAACTTAAGCAAGTTCAAAAAGTTATTTTCCAAGTTTTACTAATATTTCTTAGAAGTTTAAACTTGTGTCTGCTTTGGTGTATAAATTAAGTTTTGTTTACTAAAAGTTCATATCTGAATGGATAAGAAGAATGAAATTTTATATGTTTGCTCTTGGAAATGGTCCACTAAGAGCCGGGTAACACCGGGAGCGGCTTGTATTTCACATTACCTATCAACCTGGGGCGATCAAACATTCCCATGTCAAACCGCATTCGAAATGACAACTCGAAAACACGACATATTGTTTTACACGAGATTCCAGGAGCGATATTGTTGTACCGACCTCTGTTATATAAACGATTTATACTTTTTTGTTGCTTTAATTATACCCAATATTATTTCCTCACCACTTTTCTAGATCGTAGTCTGATAAACGGATTTACAAACCATAACTATACAACCACCTTTTTAACAAACGATATTGCTACTTGGAATTTTACTCAATTATTATTATTTCCAGGAGGGTTGTACTTTACCTAATAATAAACACTATACCGTTAAACCAATTATTCAAAAGGCGCAGCAAAATTGAAAAAAAATTTAGAGAAAAATCCATAATATTAAAGACCTACCTAAAGGTAGAGAAAACTAAGCACCTGAGGTGATTATTTTCGGACGTTTGTTTTCCTAGATATTTTTATAGCATTTCAAGAAAGTCCCTTATCAGTTGTTCAAGGTAAGTGGCATTATAGATAATAGTAAGATTCATCCAATAATTCTTAGAATAAGTTATTACATGTACGGAGTCTTTGGTTATAAATGCATCACCCCATTTATCTTTCGAAATCTGATAGATTCAAAAAATGTTGAATATAAAAGTTCCTAGACTTGATTAAATTTTTGTTTGAAATAAGTTTGCCATATACGAGGTGTTACGTTTTTTCAGAATAAAAGTCAGCTTTGGTTTTTTAAACGGAACACCCAATTTATTTTTTTATTTCCGAATTTTCCTGAAAATTATACAAATATTTCATACAACATATCTTATTCCTAAATTCAACTATTTCTGAAATATTGTTAGTCGAAAATCGTCAATATGATATACGTTTTCCACTATGAAACTCTGTAAATTCACTTATAATTGGCCGTGATAACACTAAAACAAACGACTGCCTTGTTAAAAATATCAAAAAAAAATGTCAAGGAAAAGCTTAAGTGAATCTAGAGACACTGCATTGCAGCAAAAAAGGCCCCCCAAACTGATTATTTTCAGCTAATAATATTTCAGGAACTATTAAGTTTAGGACTATGGTGCGTGTATAAATATGTGGAGAATTTTCAAGGGAATTCGAAAAAGGAAAACATAATCGAGATGCTCCATTTAAAGAACCAAAGTTAAGTTAATTTCTGAAAAAATGCAACACACCTTATGTCAAATAAAAATTTAAGCCTTTTTTGGAAACTTTTGTTTTTAAAATTTTTTCACTTGCATTCAATTTTGAGAGTTAACTGGGGAGTGCATTTATAACCAAAGACCCTGCACAATCACTTTTTTAACAAATAATCTTGCAACTTAGAATTTTACCCAATAATTTATTATTATTACTTCCGGTATGATATTTAACAATAAATACTCCAGCGTACAACCAATTTCACAGTCATCAATAAGCAAAATTGAAATAAAATTTAAAGAAAATCTACATAAACGAACTTCATAAAGGTGGAGGAAACCAAATATATCCAAAATTATTTTAGGATATTTGTTTTCCATGAACATGAGAGTCCTTCGATCTAAAATGGCTAAAGGGCTCATATACAAGATGAAAACTGAACAGGCATAGCAGTATCAGAGAAAGGTGAAATCGTTACTATTATCGAAAACTTCTATCGGAGATTGTAAGCCATTCAACACCAGAGCCATACCGTCTCCATGAGGATAAAGGCCGTCGGCTCCGAGGAGATCCCCGAAATTAACCAACAAGAACTGAGATTAGCACTGAAAGAGATGAGAAACCGAAAGGCCCTTGAGAAGACTAAGTGACAATCGAGATGGAGAAAAAGCTCTAGATAAATGGCTTCTTATTCTCCTCAACAAATTCCTGGATGAAGGAAAAATTCCCGATCCATGGAGAAACTATGGGGTCACCATCCTCTTCAAAAAGGGCAATCCAACGAACATCGCCAACTACCGGCCTATCAGCCTTTTCTCGGTTCTATACAAGCTCTTAACTAGAATAATCACCAACCGTCTCAACAATAAGCTTATTTTTTACCAACCTGTGGAACAAGCTGGATTCAGAAAGGGTTACAGCACGATCGATCACATCCAAACAGTGCGCACAGTGATCGAGAAATGCACTGAACACAATGTTCCATTTCATCTGGCATTCATCAATTTTCAAAAAGTCTTTGCCTCTATAGACATCTGAACGCTGCAAGGGTTGACTGAAGATACTCAAACCTCATCAGAAACATCTATAAACATGCTAGTTTCCACATCAATGTTGAATAAAACTTAGTCACCGGGGTGATACCCATCAAAAGAGGAGTCAGACAAAGCAAGACTATTTTGCCGAAGCTGTTTATGCTCGCACTGCAAGATGTCTTTAAAAATCTGATATGGCAACAGAAAGGAGTTAATATCGACAGAAGGTTTCTGAGTCACCTACGCTTCGCTGATAACAGCATCCTAATGAGCACCCAAGCGAATCAACTTAAAGGTATGTTAAGAGAACCGAAAGAAGACCATAAACCCTTAAAAGGTCAAAGTCATGAGTCCAGACAACATTAAGGTTACGCTCAACAACCACACACTTGAAGTAGTTAAAAAATACGTATACCACAACATCAGGTTCGACGAAGAAAATCAGGCCACGGAAATCACCAGGCCAGTTGGCTTAACATGGGCGAGATTTGGAAAACTTGGTCACGTTCTCAAGAAATCGGACATTCTCATCAATCTGATATTGAAAATCTTCGACTTTTGCATATTGCCTGTCATGACATACGGCCTCGAGACAGTAACCCTAACACAAAGCAGGGCACATCGTTTAAGGGTATGCCAACGAGCGATATAGTGCACAATATTGGGGATCAAAGAAAGAACGAGAGTCGTCGATGTCATAGAACGTGTAACCACTAATAAATGGCGCTGGGCAGCTCACGTCGCTAGAGATGATATTAAATGGACGAATACGATAATACAATGGAGATCCAAGGAAACTAATCAAAGTGTCGGACGCCCTCAAGCAAGATGGAGAGAGATATTCAGAGGGGAGCTGGTAACAACTGGATCTTGAATGCTCAAGATAGAGTGCGGTGGAAAAACGTGCAGGATGCCTATGTCCAGGAGAGGGTGAGAATGGGCTAAAGAAGAAGAAGATTTGTTTTTATAGATATTTTTCTAGTATTTGACACAGAACCCCCTTATTGGCTTAGGGCAAATGACATTACAGATCGTAATAGAAGAAAAGATCCGAATATAAGTCCCCATTTTGTTTTTTTATGTTACTTAAACAGCCTACATAGTTGGAATCTGAAAATTGGTATATCGTTAGTCTATGGACTTATCAATAATTCTTTCGCATTAACATTCTTTCATTATAAAAAAAATAATAATATTCAATTAAATCTAACCTGTTTCCAGTTTTACTTAGGGTCAGACTGTTTGAAATCTGGGTCCCCATATAGACGAACAGAATAATGGTACAAGGTGAATTGCTAATCCAAAATAAGTGCAAAACTTAAACATTATTAGGAAACAAATATTCGAATTTATTTTTACCACTTTGCCATTTTAGAAAGTTACGCTAGATCAGGAGATTTTTTTTGTCATTTCATTGTAAAAAGTGAAGCAAGATTCTATGCTTCTATTAAGACTCATTTTCTTCTGACAAATCTAGATTCCTTTAAACGATGATGGAAACATCAAATTTGGGTATGTGGAAACTGGAAGCACACTAAGTACTCAAAAAAAATTCAAATTTGAACTCGAATAATAGATAATAGGATCATAAGATGATGCGGCCATACATTAAATGACTTGTGATTTCAACTTCAACAACATGAATCAATCACATACTAATATGTACTGGTAGGGGCAACGTTTTGCAAAATAGACGGATAGGGTCAATAGATTTAATCGAGGCCTCCTAGGTCTTCAGATTTATTTCCCCTGAATTTATTTTTTATAGAAAAAAAATATACAAAATAAATTACAAAATCTAGATGCCTTAAAACAAAGCATTTGGATTTTTCAACCATAAGAGAAATTAAAATGCTAATCATAATAATTTTGTTAAAAATCTGATCCGAAAGCGATGCAATATTCATTTGTTCACTCTATTAGTCCCAAAACGATCCCTCAAACAGATAGCTTTTTTTATGTTTCCCCACGATCACCTTCAAGAAAATTATTCAAATGCTAAGGTTGTCTTTCTAGGTCATTTCAATGTACACAACATCCTCTGGTTAAGGTTTTTTTCCTGAAATGATGATGTGGAAAGGGCAGCAGAAGCTTTCGCCATCATTTGCGGGGTGTTGAAATTAGTTGAGGAATTTACACGATCTCTATCTACCAACAATCTAATATACTCGATCTTCTGCTTACCAATTCACCATATTCGTATATCACTGTATCATCACCACTGCTTGGAAACTTCGATCACAGCCTCTCGATCTCTTCATACATCACCTTTTTCTCAGATGCATTCCTGTAAAGTTTGGAACTTTAACTTTGCACCTTGGGGAGAATTAACACACTTCTATGCATCTTTGCCATGGAAAGACGTCTGCTTTAGTTCAGACAATTTTTATTCAGTCTCCGAATCCACCAATGAAACTGTACTGAAGAATGTCTACCTACAGTAAATTTTGCTTCAGCCAAAAAAGTGCTATTGAGTATATTGTCGTTGGCGAAGTAAATCGTCAGTCTAATATTTCAGGACTTCTTGTCTTGCTTTTTCCTGTTCTTGCTGCAAGAACAAGGCAAGAAATTTGTGAGCAAGAACAAGACAAGACAAGAAGTTCTGTTAGCAAGAGCAAGAGTTCTTGCTTTTTTAAATATTTTTTTTTAAATAACCTGTACAGTGTTTTTAAACCATGAATGCTCGTATCTTGAGGGATCATGGAACGATGAGGTCAACAATGATCAGCTGCTTCGAAGAATGGGCAAGGAAAAGGAAATAATTGAGACAGTGAAGACCAGAAAGTTGCAGATCTAAGCCAAGCGTCGAGATAAATACCAGCTAGTACAATTGATCATGCAGGAGAAAATCCAGGGTAAGTGGAGCATCGGCAGAAGGAGGATGTCATGACTGAGAAATCTCAGCAAGTGGTTCGAATGCAGCTCCAATCAGTAATTTCGGAATGCAATGTCGAAAATCCGTATCGCAATGATGATTGCCAACCTTCGTCGCGGAGATGGCACGTAAAGAAGAATGCACAATTTCTTTAGAAGAAATAAATACGGGCACCTCCCTCAAATTAAAATTTGGAAAAAACTGAAATTCCAGAAATCATCAAAATTAAAAGGAAAAGTTTAAAGTTGAGTTTTTTTCTCAAAATTACACTAAGTATCTGAAATTTAAGGAAATTAATTATTTTTTCCTAAATTTTGATTTTTTTTCTCAAACATGTCAGCTTTTTAATTTTACTCTCCAAATTGCAATTTTCATTTCGATTTTTGTCTCCAAATTAGAATTTTAACCACAACATTTTTTTCTAATCATTTTGACTTACCGAACAAAATTTTTCCCAAAAATTACAGCCTATCCTTGTTCAAAAAGGCGGTTCATCGCCATCTATCCTTGTTTCCCCATCCTACTCGTATTGCTTTGAACGCATAGCGAGGTTGCCCTTCGCGAGTGGATTAAACTTAAAAAGAAAAGAATTTCTGAAAAATGCATCAATTATGGAAACAAATTTTGAGATTTAATTTCCAAAAATAGTGAACATTTGAAGCAAAAATAAAAATTTTTAACTTGTAATGGAACTCTTAGAGAAAAAAAATATAAAAGTTGAAGAGTCTAAAACAAGCCTAATTTTATAAACATTTTTTGAAAATTTTAAGTTCCAACGGAGGTTTTAGAAAAAAGCTAAAATTTAATAAACATCAAATTGCAAGCAATACGACTTCATGCTTACAAGAGTAAAAAAAAAATTAAAAATCGAGATTTAAACTGAAGAATTTTGAGATTAGAATCGAAATAACGATAAAATTTCAAAATCACACTTTTGACTTAAGGCTCGAAATTTGGGAACAAACAAAATTTGAAGTTGACATTTTAAGGATAATGTCCAAATTTTGAGGTGATAAGTTGAAACTTCAAAAAAAAGTTTCTGAGATTCAACTCAAAATTCAGCTCTAAATTTAATTAGAGAAAACTTAAGAAATTTTTAAGTCGGAATTCATCTTTCGACTTTTCCAAAATTGACCCAAATAAATATTAATACTGACATTAAAGGCGAATTTCTGCGAACATCTTTGGAGCTTGAACTTAAAATTTTGAGTTAAGAGTTTGTATTTTATCTTGAGTTTAAAATAAAAATTTCTATTGAAAATTTTAATATTGCAATGGCTCTCAGATGTGATTTAGTTTGTAAGTGTTAGGTTCGATTTAGAAGATGGCGCGAATTTAATACGCTTTATTTAAACTAGGACAGAGCAGACAATAACAAATGCTTAATCCTGTACTGGATAAATCTCCATCAGGATATGTGTGTATTTACATGGGACACCTGCTTCGCGAGGTTTGCATCTGAGAAACGCCTGGAATAGGCGAGTCTGGCCACCTGCATAAAAGTCATTGCTATAACATAATTGGGGCGATCCATATACTTCACGATTTATATCACATTAGTTAGTTTCAATATTTTAAGAGAAAACGAGAAAATTGGGTTTCAATTTTTCGACCTGATTCCAAAATCTTGTACTTCAAAAAAAAAAATATATATATATATATATATATATATATATATATATATATATATATATATATAATAAAACCTCAAGCTCAAACTATAAGTTAGAACTTGCAGAGTGTTTTCAATATTTGTATTTCTCCGGAAGTTACATAAGCTCATTCCATTTTTTAAAGGGTCATTTTCTGTCACAGTAATTGATATCCAACAGAAATTAATCTTACGGAAGCTAGTAATAATTATCGAAAAAATAAAACTTGCCAATCATTATTAATTTATTGCAATAAGGGTTGGTGGTACGATTTTAAACAGGGTTTTGACATTCACAACTGACAAATGATTACTTCTTGTTTGACGTGAGATAATTTTTGAGGTGTAATTAACTATAACCCGGTAGTTAAACAATTAGGTAACTATTATGAGTTTTATATTTTATATCAGTAATAAATACAAATTGATGATTTTTGTGCATCTATGTATTTTCACCCATTGAGAATAAACATCAACCGGTATACATTTATAACTGTTATTCCAATCCTAACTTCACGGTAAAGATAAGAAACAAATTCCATGATCGCATTAGATTAAAATGTTTAGATCATTAGTACCACTAATCTTCTTTCCTTCTTGATAAATGATGATCGGTGTGTACAAGCAGAGGAATTTATAAACGAAGACTTAAGAAGCAAAAGAGTGGAGCATTACCAAGTTATGGTTGGAATGGTCATTAACACCTTGGGTGACCTCTCTCTTGACATATACAAATCACATATGCCATACCAACACCTCATCAGTAAATGAATTTATCTACCATTAAAGTCCCAACATTTTTACGATCGGGGCGGTTGCCATTAGAGAAAAACCGCAATCGTAACTTAAAATCGCATATAGAGCATCGTCGACTGTAAAATTATGCTTAATATATGGCTGGGAGTTCATTAAACATTTTATTAATAGACCTGCCAAAAGAATTACACTTAGGACTCATTTTATGTAATGACCGGCGTAATTTATAAGTGATATCTTCTGAGATGGAGTATCAACCTGATGTGGCATATGTAGTTACGTCTGATTAATAGAGCAATTTTTTATTTATGCAGGTCCCTAATTACGAGTGAAAATAAGTAAGTTTGAAATATTAGCTTTTGCCTAAGGTGTAAATACGTAATCTTTTTCTTAGTAAATCGTTATTATCATTTATTATGCGATGTTGTGTAGAAAATTTGACGGTTCAATTTAGAATTATGGATGTTCACGTTGAAGTTAGGAATAACTCAAAGTATTGTCTAAATCTACTAAATTAAAATAATCAATGTAGCTTCAATTATACCTCTAGTAGATTACCAACAATTTTGTTTATTAGAACTGCATTGAACAGAAAGGAACATGCATTAATTTAAAAGTCAGCTTACCAGGGAAAAACGAAGGTAGATTTTTGTCTTAGTGGCTTAAAGAAGGTAGGACGATAGTCGGAGGTCGATGGGTCCCTGGCCGGTTTTACGATAGACTTCGTGGAACCTCTCCTCGGGGGGCAGGGTCCGTAACGACAATTAGTCAAGCCACATATAATTCTGCATTGACAGGTCCTGCCTGCCCGCTTGGTCGATGTCAAGTTGTCACCCACGGACTTTTACGATTTCCAAGGAGTCGAAGGTCATCAATTTTTGCTGCCTTAATTGCGTTTCGCTTTAAATTTTACCTGCAAGGCGTGAGTAACAACGAGCGTGGTAAGCTTTAAAACCAAACTTTATTGTGGAACTTGTTCTTATTTAGTGTAATTATACCATACAAGTATATCTCACTTATGATGCGTAAAAAAGAGTTGGATGTCTTACTACTAAAATTAATTTGTGTCGATAAAATTCTTCTTTTTCTTTAATAGACACAAATCAATGTATTGAAGAACTACCACAATGCTATTAGATAAACAAGGTCAATCAAAAAAAGATAATTCATCGCCTCGGTTAACAACACATGGTTTGAAATATTTCCATCAACATCACATGTTTCCCTCATAGATTCACATAACTCAAAACGTTTTTAATGTAATGGTCATCAGAAATATCTTTAGAGTACTAGCCACGATGTTTATAAACATCAGCTTTTCCAAAATTTAAAACAAACTAGAATTTTTAACGAAATAACGGTTTTGTTTTCAAAACTGTCACGTTGTTTTCTTTTTTTACTCCCCTCTTCTGATTTTGGTTGGGATTTCCGAGTCGTAATCCACTGCCTGTCGAACTAGTTCGTTGGAATGCATTTCCGCTCTTAACATTGCCCTAGAGTTTACCTCCCTGAGAAAATCTCTTACCTTAGGTAGGTGGACTTCTCTTTGAAGTTGTTCATTTCTATCAAACCATGGAGCATCCATGACTTGTCTTAGAAAGCCGTTCTAGAACATCTGAAGTTTCTTCATCTGGTTATCAGTAGTCTGGAACCGAGCTGCAGATACGTAGGTCATCGCTGGTCTTATGATTGATTTGTACAGCAAAACTTTAAGCGCTATGGACAGTTTCCTATTTCTACCAATCATTGCTGGCAGCAGTCCCTTTAACATGTTGGCCTTGGAGACTGCATAATTGATGTGAGCCTGAAATGTCAATATTTTGTCGAGTATTACTCCTACATACTTTGCCTGAAGTCTCCAGTCGACGTTTTGCCCATGGACATGAATATAACCATATGGTTGGAGTCTTATGGTGAAGAAAACTGCTTGGGTCTTGTCTACATTGACTTTGATTCTCCATTTACAAAAGTATTCTAGTTATATTTTATAAAACTAAGGAAATTTTATGAGATAAATTATCTGTTCATAACAAAAATGTTGTATCTTTACCCGTTTTCCATAATCTTAGGCGGTTTGGAGCTCCTTTCCAGTTAACTACAAAAATTTGACCAAAACCAACCAAATGCAGTTTTTCTCGTAAAATTTAATAGTGTAAATGATTTTTTAAATGGTCTCATGGTTTTGGAGTTATAACCTAAAACTCTATTTATTTAAATAGAAACTATAGCAGGCAATGATTTTAAATGAAAAAGGATTTTTTTCTCCCTTCAAAAATATAAAGGTTTATATATTTATTTTAAAAAATTTCGGAGTTATGATGATTTTTTATTAACTTATATTATATTTATCGAGAATTTGTGTATTGCATTTACCAATGAGAACATTTTCCAACGAGCTACGTAATGTTAAACCTTAAAGGAGCTATCTCCTCCAGAAAGAAGGTGGTGGACGGTTGATAGCGACAATGAGTCAGAATAGATGGTTCGTTTTATTCTGTTTGGGAGTTTTATAGAGCGGTCTGATGTCGATAAAAGCCTTCCTATTCTAATACCTTGAAATTAATTTTAATTTAATGCATTCGTTTCCAAGCAGCGGGAAATGGCTAAATATTCGTAAGCTCAACGTTCAATTACGGTAAAATTAGTAACCTTACAAGAGGTTGGTTAGCGCTGATTTTAAAATATTATTCTAATAATGCGAAGGTCCAGGCTTCAATCCTCATCAAGAATTTAGGCACTCAAAACTCTAAGATACGACAAGGTTATATGCAAAGAAGGGAATAATTGCAAACCTAAATGACCTAATTTATAGAATAACTTAGGTTTTACACGTTTGTGACATAACATGATTTTTTAAAAATTTATTTCAGGTATTCTTGCCACTTGTGAACTTAATCAAATTTATTTAATTTTACATTTGGATCACTTTTTGTTGTTATTTTTGCTTTTGCTATTGTTTTATTTGGTATTCAAAGGTAGTGTTGTAAGAATTTAGCTAAGATATTTTTTATTTATGTTCGCCAAAAGGCTTAAAACTCTCAGCGGGGATTGTTTAGTAATATTACTTGCTTAAAATCATATTTAACTGCAGATAACTAATATCGAGTAAACGTTTTTCATCAGTTTAGATTTTTTCTGAGTTAATGATTACACTGATCGACACAAAAAGAGACCAAGTGCTTCCGCTTCCACGAAATTAACGTGTTTGAAGGAAACTGGATTTTTTCGTTCCTCGGACTGTGCACTCTGGGATTAGTTTGAAGGTGTCTGTGTATCTACTTCGTTTCATGGACTCGTTTCATAAAATTCCCAAGGAAGGTAAAACGAACCTTCACTTTTAACCTGCCGTGGCCGTCGAACTTCAACCGATTGTCTATTCGAAGGCGATAGCTTCTACATTTTCGGTATAACGTGACTCGCCAGAAAATTTTCTCGTTGTCAGATGTAAACATCGACCCGCGCTTTGTATGATTATCCTTTGACGGGTGCCTACTATGTTATCTTACAAATAAACTATTTGCAAACTTCGCATTTTTTCATAAAAATGAGATTTCATGAGAAACTAATGAATTTAGGTATATGAGCAGGTGTAGCAAAGTTGTAGAGAACTTAATTCTGCATCTCATGATATGAAAATATACAGGGTGTTGCATTTAAAATTTTCGAAATTTTTCAATTTTTAAATTGTCAATTTTGACATAATATTTTGGTCACCCTGTATAACTTAGGGCAGTTTTTGGAGCACGATTCGGAAGAGTCGTCCTTACTTAACATCTGATAAGAAAATGGGCATAGTAGCTCTTAGCATAACCTGTTAGTATCAAATAATGTAAGCAGCCAATATCGACTAGAAAAACCTTTCAAGCGAGATAACTCAAAAACCGTAAATATTCGAATAGGACTATTTTACAGAAAGTACCCTTTATTTTTGATGTAGAATCCAAAAAAAATATAAAAAATGTGTGTTTCCATTTAAAAAACAAAAGTTGGTGTCTGACCAGGAAAAGTGGAACACCCTGTGTAGTTGAAAATATTTTTAATTTGTACATTTCGAGAAATGTGACAACACCGTAAAAAGAATAATCCATTTTAACATTTCTCATTTTAACATAGTTATTGGAATTTCCCGCACTAGTGGGACACGCTGTATAAACCTATATATTTTTGACAAGAGAAGAAAATGTTTGTTCATTTTAAATGATCGCCTACTACGGTTCCTATTTAAAGAATGTTAGGTTATAACTATAAAATTATAAGACCAATTAAAAAATTTTTTAAATCAATAATTTCTATGGAAAAAACTGTATTAGGAACAATTTTGGTCAAATTTTTGTAGTTAACCAGAAAGAAGCTACAAACAGTGAAAAATTTTCGAAAATTAAAATTTTTTAATTTTTCAAAACTGTACTAAATATGGTAAAAATAGAAAATTTTAGTTGTGACCAGGTAATTTATCTTACAATATTGGTCTAGGTTTGTGAAAACCCCGATGCCTTATGTCTGCACTAAATAGTAGTAATAGGGCAAGACCCTCGGAAATGAGATGCACAATTAAACAACTAAAATAATAATCAAACTAAAACATAATTTAAAGAGTGCACAGTAATCAATTTAACTTCGGTGGGACAGTGAAAAGCCCTTTTTTCAGGTAGCCCAAATGAAATGAAGAAATGAAAGAAAAAATTGTGTATTACAAATTTTTAAATAACAACAGTGGAAATTTTAAGCAATAAAAAGTTCAATTTTTAAAAATAATTTCTGGTAAATGACGATCGTTCTTCTCCAAACATATTTCGAGTCTATTACGTAATTTTCACAAACTTGTCGTGGCACTGTTGCCTGTGGTATGATGGCCCGAGCTTTTTGAATTCAGGTTCTTTAGAAATGCATTGTTGCGTGTTATCGGTTCGAAAATTAAAACTTCGTGAGTTAAGTGATAACTGAGTAGAACTTTATAAAAGAATTCTCCAGATGTACTTTCCTTTTGGTCTGCGGCACAAGAAGCTTCTAAAGAACAATCTTCAGCCATCTTAGTCATAAGGTTGCGCATCACTTAACAGTTTTAGATGTAAATACATGAATAATTTTACCTCACCCAATGACACTTTATGTTAAATATTAAAGGGAACAAATCCAGTTATGACGAATCGAAGATAGAAGAGGTGTGCACTTAAATCGGAAAACATTTCTCTGTCACGGGAGATCTTCAAAGTCGAATAGAACACTTCGTGAATTGTAAACACTTTATTTTAAACTTATTTCGGCACTACAATTATGATTCACTTAAATATCAAACTATTTAACTATCTGACTAACTAAGTGACTAACTGAGGGAAAGACGACCGCGTATTTACACCGTTTCGATTTTTTAGAACGAATCTCCCTACAGATAAGATTATTGCTTGCGGAAACGTCTTTTCAATGAGTTCCTTACACTACGCAATCACTAATAAGAATTTTATAACTACATTTTGTTACAAAATTCTTACGATGTGGCTAGTCCTCCCTCTTGTAGAAGGAACTGATGCAATTAGCCTGAAATTGTCGAAATCGTGGAATGAAAAACATGTCTAACTGGAAGCTAACAATATTTGGTATCACATTCAGTTTTCCTTTTGCGTTGTTAATAATTTATAAAAAAGTTTGTATTTTTGAAAATTCAAGTATTTTGTTAAGGTAAGATGAAGATTAAAGATTTAGAGAAGAAGTAAAAATGTTGTTTCAACTAGAAAGTTTAAGAAAAAAATCTATAAATCGTTTGTACTTTTTCCTTTTCTAGAGAAACTTGTGATTAAACAAAAAACAAACATTATTTACTCCAATTGGGGAAATTTCATTACTAAATATAACACGGTGGCTAGTAGCATCTTATTATTGCCTCAGAAGAAGATTGCACATAATTTGAACTTCTATTTTAGATAGATAAATAGATTAGAAGTAGATAAAGATATTTGGGGAAATTGTTACAAAAATGTAACGAAAAAACTTGGATGTAGAAATTTAATCACGTTGAATGACGAGGAACAGATGATTATTGCAAAAGAGCTTTTTTCCACACATGAAGAATATATGTGGCCCCCATAGGATATCCAAGAAAACCCCCGTTCACTCTCGAAGAACTTACAAAGGCACTGATAAAGATTAAGGAAAAGAAAGCGGCTGGAGTTGGCCAAATAATCCCCTTCTGATAAAAACCATAGGTACACATTGGCCTCTACTAGTGCTAAAAACAGTGGCGTACATAGAATAAAGGCAAAAAGGCATTGCATATCCTAGCAAAATCAAAAAAGAAAATATAATTACTCCTAAATAAAATTAATTTTTTAGCAGACTCAGTATTTCGCTTTATTAATACTTTGTTTCCCTTTTCGATCATTAAAAAAGGGTACAAGCTTTTAAAATTAATTCAAGGTTATTGCAAAGTTAACACGAATACGGTAATATTCCAGTAAACAGTCACACTTCATCACAATATTCCCCTGTAGGTGGCCCATAAGCCAAAGGCATCGCGACAGATAACGACCTTACCATAGCGCTTATATGGAAATGTAAAGGCAGCACCTTTTATTTGCTAATGTGTATATTCCAGCGATACCTTTGTTACAGTGGACGTACATTACATTAGAACTTTTCATTTAGGTAAATCCCCTAGATATTAATTTATAATACAATTTGTTAGTCTTGTTGTCAACGTCTACGTTCCGTGTCTGTTTTGTAGTGTTTTTTTAGTACAAACCGAATTCGTTCGTTTTATTTTATAACAAGCTTTATTCAAGACATTTAATAAATACATAGTGTTAAACTGTTCTGTTACTGTTAGTTTATTGGACTGTTAGTGACGAAAATGCAGTAAAAATGCAATCATGGTGAAAACTGCTTACAATGGCTAAAAAACTTTCATTGGTGTTCATAAACACGAAATTGCCCCAACAGGACGTCTTATTCCTCTACTTAAACTTGTGTTTGGGATATTTTGGTAAAAAAATGTATGACAATTACAAATAGATTATTATTTTTAAAAGAAAAAAATACGTGGACTGAAAAATTTAATAATTCATAAAGTTTAGTTCCACTTTCAAACGACTTTCTGCTCTGTAAGTACACGATAATTTTTGCTATTACATTTACTTCAATGTTTACTTTTGTCTACATCGAAATCATCGGATATCTATTTGCCTCCCCTGTCTCAAATGGCACTGCATGCCACTGGCTAAAAGTGATGAATAATCTGCTGTATCAAAGGAAATTTTCATTAGACTGGAAAATCGGAAAGCTAGTACTACGGGAAAAAAAAGAAAGGCACTAGAATAAAACGCCAAATATTGACCTATTTCCTTATTGAATGTTCTAAGTAAACTACTGCAACATCTATTCGCACAAAGGTTAACTGAAGAACTTGACGGAAAACTTTCGGCAAACCAATACGTGTTCCGAAAAGGAAGGTAAGTCGATAATAGAGGCTATCCTAAGGGTCACCCGAATAGTGGAAAAAAATAAAGGACTGTCAACAAAGAAACGTAAATTCTGTACCCTAATAACTCTAGACATAAAAAAAGCCTTTAATAGTGCTTTATGGGATCGCATAATTGAGTAATTATCCAAATACCAAATAAGTTCCTACCTGAAGAGAATGATAGGAAGTTACCCAAGTTTTAGGGTCCTAAAAGTTGAAGACCGTAGCGAGATAAAAGTCACGAGCAGGATGTCCTACGGTTCAGTACTTGGTCCTATCCTATGGCATCCGTACTACAATGATGTTCTGGAAATTGCTACCGAAAATCGGGGAAGATAGTAGACTTTGCAGATGACACCGGCTTTCTGATAGATGGAATAGACAGGAAAGATTTATGCGACAAAGCAAATAAAGCACTCCAGTTGGTCATAAACAAGATAGAGGAGAAAAGACAAAAGAGCCCCAGAAAAGACAGGAATAGTGCTACTAAGCGAAAGACTAAGGCTAGGGCAAAACGACTTATGAGTTCAGGGCATATAAATAAAGTCAAGGAAACATATGAAGTACTTGGGTGTAGTATTTAACAAAAACATGAATATGAAGGAACACATTTAGCAAACGGATACTAAAAGCGAAAAAAAGACCTTCGCCATAAGTCGGCTGATGGCAAACAAAGGGGGGGCTCGGTACAGCAAAAGAAGTCTAATTAGCAGTGTGGTGTATTTGTCATTATTCTACGCAACACCAGTGTGGTATAAAGCTCTGGAATTCAAGCTAAGTGCAAAAAACTAAAAAAGGGCCAAAGGAAACTAGGAATAAAGATCTGCAAAGCATACAGGACAATCTCGCTAGAAGCTGTTTTAGTACTAACAGGAACACCGCCTATAATACTACTAGTAGAAGAAAGGACACTAAGCTACGGACAAACAGATACAATCAAGAAAGATATCAGACCACAGACGATAAACAGGTGGGGTCGAAACTAGGGCCAGAATACAGGAAAAACAAGCTGAACTAAAAAACTCATAAAAGACTTGGACAGATGGGTAAATAGAAGCTAGAGAACTAAACTATTACGCTACCCAATTATTAAGTGACCATGGATGTTTTGGAGTATATTTTAGAACATTTAAACTAAGAGATCAGACACCACTGAACGCACGGTTTTCAGATGTGTTAAATGGATAGAGAAAATAGCAAAAATGGAAAGACCGAGAGATAACACCAGACAATATTGTCACAGAAATGCTGGGAGAATATTACCTGCTTTATAAACTTCATCATGTCAGAGAAGGAAATATTTGAGCGAAATAGCAATAGTTAGAATTAAGGAAAAGTCTCTTACACGAAGTAATGCAAAATCGGTTCCAAGATGAGATACAGATAGCCTACGCAGAAGAGCACGGTGAGATATGGTGGGTAGGCAGCACGTTCACATAAAAAGCCCGAGTTCACACTCGACAGTAGATATGCTGCCAGTTAGTGCTGTGAGCATCCTCACCTGAGAGAAAAAAAAGATTAGATAGATTGAGTGGCAGCTCTACAAATTCTAGAAATGTTGGGTGGGGGGGTTGCGAAATTCCCTCTCTCCTTATCCAAGCAAGTTTTAACCTACTAATGTTTATCCATAATTAATGCAATTTTAGTGTCACCAATGTTATTGCTTATACAGGGTGGAAACTCTTAACTGAGTTAAATGCAGTAAAACTGAACCAAAATTTGTCTGACAAAATTTCTGAAACAGGTTGATTTCTGTTTCTGGTTTGCCCCAGCTTAGGGTATTTTTTTTTTCATTTTGTTCCCTATATGGGGATTAGAACCAACCTCCAACACTTCTTTTTTTTAAGGAAATTATATATATATTGTGTTCCCTCGATGAAGAAGCCTTTTCAAGAGGATTACAAAATACTATTGGTTTTGAAATTAATTATAATTCTACATTTCCTACAATAAAAATATAAGGATGAGAATTTAGTTAGTTCAGATAGTCTTGTATAACGTATTTAAAGAAAAAAAGGCTATCAATTTTAATTTCACTGGTTGGTGTTATGTAATTGGTAAATATGTATTTGTCAGTTAAATTACCCAGACAGTCATTTGTAAAAATATCAATCAATTTGCCGTCAATCCCGGCCACCTCCGCACTCATCTAATCTCTTAGCTATCGTTGCCTACGCCACGTATGGTGCAAGAAAAAAAATCATTGACAGTGCAAAGAGATAGAGTTAGTGTGATAAATAACGAGAGAGAGCACAATGAGACTACAGATTCCAAGCAGGCCGCGGATCAAGGTGCCGGCATCAACCTTTGACCGGCCTGCCACCTGCCATCTGATAGAGATATCATTAAAACTGATAGCCATTGTCTCCTTGTTACAGGACTTCCCTCACGAGCCAGCACTCACAAACAACCACATCGCTGTTTCATCGATGGACGAGAATCTACCAATTTATCTTCGGTTTTTCGCCCGGGTCGATGATTTACTATTTGCTTCAGTGATTGAATCCCCTCAACGTTAGTCTTTACGGTAAGCAGGTTTTTCTTTAAACGGGTATACAGGAGAACAATAAATTAAAAAAGTATTAATGATTTTTCACAAAGTACACCGTATTTGAATGTAACTAGAAAATCATCTGTATCTTTTTTAAGATTTTAATTAACAAAATACATAAATTAATAAAATGATGGGTCCCTTTAAGATCTTCGTGTGGTTTTACAAATAACTTTGGTTTTGCAACATCAGGTTTGTTATGCTAGTATTTCAAATGAATCTACAATTTGCAATTGTCAGTCAGTGATAAAGTATTAAAGACAAATGTTATAAACAATGACTTTTTTATTTGAACACCCTTATATTTAGATCATTTTCAGAGATTATCCTGATTTTAACAGCTAATAAAAATTCAGTAGCTCAAAGCTTGCATGCTTGCAATGCAACGGAATGCAATTACATGTCAATTAACAATCGCCCGTTGAACATACACATGAAGATTTTAAGCTGCATCGCAACATATAATCTCTAATTAAATAATGAAATAGGCATATAAGGCCGGGTTCACATGAAAGGCCCTTCAGAGGCAGTTACTGGAGTCATTAGCGAGTCAGTCCAACTCTATGCATAGCCAAACACAAACATGCGAGAACAAAGGTCGTATTTAGGCGGTGGACGCAGGTAAACGAGCTCATTACTGATCATATTACCAAGCAATCCCCATGTGATAATAACCGTACAAAGCGTTTGGTCCAGTGGGCATTGGCACTAGCCCAAAGCCATGTGCGAATGAGTTGTGCGGTTATGTGGTCAACAAACGTTCCGTGCATTTACCATCAAATGGGAAATGATGAATCGCTTTAGCTATATGACATTTTAGATTTCCTCTACTAAAAAATGAACACGCGCGTAACCTCTTTAGCTTTTTGTTCGGATATTGATGTTTTTATTGCTGGAACATTTACCTGCATATATTTTACTCTTAGGACTGTTTCATTCAAACTTTACAGCAGAAGATAGAAATACAGCGTGTCCCACTTGTACGCTAGCTTTAGAAAAAAAGCAAACTTCTTCAGCTTCACCATTTTAAAATACTTTCCATTATGTTTATTAATTTTATTTAACATTTCTGCCATTCAGTTTGAAAATATTTAAATTTTTTGTGATGATAGTTAACAATATTTTGAAACATTTTTAAATATTTAAATATTTTGAAACATTTTTTAAAATATCTACATTTTTAAAAAACTTCATGAAGAATACTGTCCATTGTACAGGATGTTTTGCATTAGCTGGATAGATGGTCACTTGGTTTTTGAAACGAAAACTTCTTTAGGCGATGCTTCAGCGTCACCATCATGCTAATTTTCGTTACCAACATGCTCAATGTTAACAACATTAAGCAGGGCCGTGCCGCGCTATGATGCAAAGGGGCAATAGCATCAGGCGGCACCTTAAGGGGGCGGCATAAATCAAAATATAATTTGAGCCATTCCAATAATTAAACATTTTTACACGTCGATTTTCTATATCGATTTATGTCAAAGGTGGCAAAAGACTAGAAATATGCAAAAAAGGTGACATTTTTTTTAGTCCAGAACCTTTTTACAATTCTTGTTAATAGTTTAAGCTAAAAATTAAATAAAATTCCAAAGTGTATAAAAAACATTTCGAAATTACAAAATTAAAATTATGATTTCCGAAAAAGTGCAGAACTCTTTACGCACAAAATTTCGAACTTAAACTCGTGATTTTGCTTTTTAGCATAATATAACACTGACAAATATTGAAAAAAAATTCTTGAAATAAAAAAAAAATCATCAATCACGTCTCATCAGTCTCAATTTCGCAAACAAACGAAGAAGAAAATAAAGGCGCTGTTTGAGGAAAATTAAGAAATATATAAATAAAACTTGAGTGCTACATAAAACATGTTTAGAAAAAAGCCATATTTTAGGATAAAATTGATATTCATGAAAAGAAAAAAAAACTAAATAAAAGTTTAAACATTTTTTCATAAATGTCAAGTTTTTCTTGAAATCTTCGTTTTTTCACAAAATTCTGAGCTTACATTTTACAATTTATATTATTTTCTTGGCTAAATTAGAAACCTTGAAAAAGAATCGAAATTTTAAAAATATTTTTAAAAATTTTGGGATAAAAGATGGACAAATCGAGACCAGATAAACCTGAAAACAGTTATTATTTCTAAAAAACAAAAATTCAAGCTTACAATCAAAATTTCAGGAGAAACGTGAAAATTAAATTTTGGCTCCATGAGACATGAAAGGTTGAAAAAAAAAGAAAATTCTAAAACTTCAAGAAAGTCGAAATTTTGAAAAAAAGTAAGTTTAAAAAAGTGGTTTTTTAAAAAATTTAAAAGTTATGAAACCAAGACGGAATTTTAAGACGGATTAAAAGTTTAAAAAAATGAGAATATTAAATTTTTTTTTAGAAGTATATAGCAAAAGTCGAAATGTCGAAAATAAGACGTAACTTAAAAAAAGTCTTAATTTTGAGAATCAGTCGAAAATTTGAAAAATGGTTGGAATTCTTGATAAAAGTGAAAATTATGAAAAAGCAAAAATGTTTAAAGTCGATATTTTGAAAAAATAAAAAATTGCAAAAAGTTGGAATTTTTGATAAAAGTGAAAATTACGAAAAAGCAAAAATTTTGAAATTCTACATTTTGAAAAAATTGCATAAAACTTACCAAAAAAAAATCAAAATTTGGAGAGAAATATGAAATCATGAAGAAAAAATCGAAATTTTGAAAAAATTAATAACTGACAAAAAGACAAAATTCTTAAAAAAAAGATACATAATTGTAAAAAATTTTAAAAAACCCATGTAAAGTAAATACTTTAATAAGGTCAACCGTTTTCAAAAAAGTACAATTTTCTAAAGGTTAAAATTTCCAAGTAAAATAAAAACAGAGAACAAATCAAAAATTTGAAAATCGATCGAAGTTTCAAAAAAATAAGTGACAATTATTAAAAACGATAGCGAAGTTTGTATAAGTCGAGATTTTATAATAAAATCAAAAATCTGAGAACAAACGAAATGCCTTCAAAAACTAAACTATGAAAATAAAAGTTTTAACGAAAATTTGAAAGTTCAAAATAACTTAAATTCCTGAAATATTCGAACCTGAAACAAAAAGTAAACATCTGTATTAACTTTTTCAAAAGGTAACATTTTTTAAAGAAGTCATCATTTTGAAAACTAGAAGAGAATTTTGAGTAGAAGTTTCAAAAAAAGTGTACAAAAAAGCACAAGAAAAATTTTCAATAACGTCGAACTTTTCCAAAGTAAAGTTTTTCAAAAGTTAAAATATATGAAAGTTCAAATTGAAGATTAAAATGTTTGTAATGGTCTAAAATTTAAGAAAAAGTCATGTTTTAAAAAATGGAAATGTTGAAAAACCTAGAAACTGTATGATTTGGGATTTTCAATAGAAGTGCCAACATTTTCTAAAATATTCGAAATTTTAAAGTTAGATTTAAAAATAAAATGAAATTTCAAAAATGTTGAATCAAAAATAAAAAATCAAAATATTCAAAAAGGCAAAATTTCGAAAAAATATTGAAATCTGAAAAAAAGACGATATTTTGAAAAAATCGAAAATTTCAAAAAAGTAAAAATATTCAAAGGTGACATTTTTTAAAAAAAGTTGAAATTTTGAAAAAAGAGTGAATATTTAAAAAAAGTCAAAATGTTAAAAATAAAGTCACGCTTTTCCAAACAAAAAGTCATAACTTCGAATGAAAGTCAATATTTTCGAAACTTAAAATTTTCAAAAAAAGTAAAAGGTCGAATCTTTCAAATAAATGGGAAATTGAAAAAAAAAGATCAATTTGTTTAAAGTATTGTAATTTTTAAAGATCAAGATTTTGAAAAAAGTTGAAATGTTCAAAAGGGAAAAATAAAAAAAGGCTAGGATTAAAAAAAAACGTGTGAAAAAGTCAAAACTCGTCAAAGTCGAAAATTCGAGAGTCGAAATGTTCAAAGTCGACATTTATAAAAAATTAATGTTTTTAAAAAAGCATAATGCTTCGAAGAAAATCGAAATTTATAACAAAATAAACATTTCGAGAAAAAGACGAAATATTAAATAAATTAAAATTTTCAAAAGAAGGCCAATTATAAGTGAACATATTCAAAAAATTTCAAATTTTAAAAGTATTTAAATTTTGAAAAATAACGTCGAAGTGGTTCTTCTTAAATTGAAATTTTAAAAAGGTCGCAAGTTCATAATTCTTAACAATAAAAATTTATAAAATGTCGAAATTTCGAGGAAAGTTCGAAATTGTGAGGAAAAATTAGAATTTTCAAAAAAATAGAAATTTTTAAACAGAACAAAATTGTCGATAAGAGATCATACATTTTCAAAAGAGTAGAATTTTTCACATTACACTCCTTTTCTCAAATGGTCAAGGTAAGAATTGATAATTGCATACAAACATGTATTTGGTTTTGGTCGAATTTGTGAAACTAAAACACAAATTGCATTACGAAAGACTGTTTATAAAATTTCAAGGAAAAAATCTTCATGTTGATATTAAGGTCAAAATTTTAAATAAACCTGTAGAAACTAAAAGTGCCAATTTTTATTTCGAAAAAACTTAAATTGTTGAGAATGATAAACAGAAGTACATTCAAAAGTATTTCCTGATATTTCTTGTGAAAATTCCTATTTTACGCCCTCAATTTTTATTATGTCCCTGCGTACCCACCAACAAATAGCTTCCAATGCAGCTAAAGTAATTTTCACTTTAGGAAATACGTGGTCGGCAGCGGGATTCGAACCCGCAATTTATATCTAATATTTTGAAATATCTAGAAAATAGAACTTATTGGCGTTCATCAAAAATTTCATATTTTTTATACCACCAGTGGTGTCCAACTTGTAGCTATTTAGCCGTGTGTAGCCCTCAGTAAGTTTTGATGTGCCTGGAAAATTTATGTTTTCAGATCGAAGTCGAAAGTTATAAAAAAAAAATTTCAATTTTAAAGTAAAATGTTGGCAAAGTAAAATAAAAATTGAGCCTCAGCTTTAGAGTGCAACCTTTGGGACAAAAGTTAAAAATCCTAGAAATTATTTTAAATAAATTTATTTTAAAAAATGAAATTTTCACATTTCAAGCTTAACCTCGGAATTTTGACAAACTTAGTTCAAAGAGAAAACTTATAGATGGAATTTTAAAAGGTATAATTTTTAATGTCAAACTGAAAAGTTCAAATGTCAATTTTTAGGTGTAAAATTCACAACAAAAATGTTTTCGAATTTTTGGCTCTAAAACGTAAACACCAAACCTTGAAAAAAATTCTAAATTTAAAAAAAAAAAATAAAAATGTCGTTTTACTAGAAATTTTTGTGTAAAGGCCAAAATTTCGAAATTTCGATAAAAAAGTTCAAACTTTGTGATCAAGGTCAAAATTTTGAGAACCAGAGTTAAAATATCTAAAAGAAATTAGGTTTGGGTTTAAATTCAGAATTTTCAAAAGAATAAAAAAAAACACTAAGAAACTTTGAAAATTCCGGATTGACTCTCGAATTTTGAGATTTCAATCGAAAATTCGATCAAATGGCTGAAATGTCAAGGTATAACCTGAAACTTTTGTCGATTTTTAGATATTTTGTTGTCGAAATTTTGACTTTTTATTCTTGGAATTTCGACTTTTTATTTTCGAAATTTCGACTTTTTATTCTTGAAATTTGGACTTTAATCTTAACATTTCAAGCCGCATTTAAAGAAACGAGTTTACATGTCAAGAGAAATTCAAAACTGATAAAAATGAATTTCAAATTAACGAAAAATTACGCGAAAAATCTTCGAGTTTGTAAATGTCAACTTTAACCGTGGAATTTTGATTTTCGAAAGAGACCCTAACTCTAAAAACAGAAGGTGAAATATCGAATTTAAAATGAAATCCACACCTTTCGAACAACTCCCAAAAATATCGAAATTTCGACAAGTCAAATTTGTGAGAAGAGTCACAATTTCCAGAATAAATCAAATTTAGAGAAAAAAATCAATTTCTAAAAATATTTTGCTCAGAATTTTTACAAATTTTTATAAAACTTTTTTTCTAAATTTCCTAAATACGTTATTCTCAAAATGTTTACATTTTGTTAAAATTTCCAGCCAATTCTAGAAAAATAAACAAATTTTAAGAAAAAATCGAAATTTGGATAAGAGGTCTAATTTTAGATGCAAATTTTCAAAAACCTAAGAATTCAATTTTGAGATACAAGTCAAAACTGCGAGAATAATGCGAATTTTAAGAAAAAAATTGTTTCCAATATATTCGACTTCTTGTTCAGGAATTCAAAATTTCAAAATTAAAGCTGTCTTTCAATAAATAAAGTTTTCATTTTGACACATAATTTCAAGTTTAAAGTTGAATTTTTATCGAAGGTTTAAGTTAAAACTTATTTTTTAATAAATTTTATATTTCATCCACTCTGTTGAATCGGTAACTTCTATCTACTGCAAAGCGGCTTCGAAATTTGTGTTATTTTATCCACGCAGATTGTGCATGCTAAAAATCGAAGAGTGGTGACATTCTAGCACTTACATCTCGCTTACGCAGCGAAGATCTAACTTTTCAAAAACGTTTAGCTCCGATTACTGGTGAACTATCTTAAGTCGCCCCCAAATAAGTCACTCATTACTGTTATTATTATCATAACAACACAAAATAATTTTTGTGACAATAACAAGTATTCACATTTTTAAAAATTTAGATTCGTTCTTCATTATATTTTTAGTAATCATGACGATGCATTCCAAGAGGCTAATTTCATCGTCCGAATGTGTGTTAGAATTTTATTCACATTCCTCTCCGCACCTGTCATTATTTATTAATCATCAATCATATCAACGGTTGTAGTACACATCGTGTTATTAACTTTGTGCATACTTTCTTCCAAATAAAACGAATATGAATGCCTTCTTGGATGATAAGAGAACATATGTATAATAAACCTACCTTCAACTAGCAATAATAACAGTTAATACCATCAGTTTTTTTCCTACTGGATTTCATGACATACAAGCATTTATTTTATGGTTGTGATGTTTTATGCTTATGACTCAAACAATGTTCAGCAAGTGATAAAATTTCGAAATAACTCTTGCGGGGCGACTATTGGGTTAAATTGAAAGTTCTTTCGAGGCAAACTGGAAATGTGTTTTCCGAATTTCGAAACATTTATAAGTCACATTTATATTTCAGATGGCTAAATTTGGTGTTCGATTAACTATCTAAAAGTTTTAGAACCCGCTTGAAAAAAAAAAATGTGAAGAAATATTGAAAATGTTTCAAAACATTTGATTTTAAAGGTTTTTAGTATAAATTTGATATTTCTAAATCTAATTTTAGGAAGAAAGTCGACATTTTCTCAATTAAACTCCAAATTTGGAGAAATAAAAAGAAATAAAAAGTTGAAAACGAATTTTTTTTTCCAAAATCCCATTAAAACTGTCGATTTTTTCCCAATATTTCAACCAAAACTTTAACTTTTTTTCTAAATTTTGGTTTTTTTCTCGAATTTTCGAGTATAAATATGTCGATTTTACAATCAATATTTAGAGACCGACAGAAACTAGATTTTTGACCGAAACCGAATTTCTGCTTCTAATTTGATTTCGACCGAAAACTAAACCGAAACCGAAACTTATGAAAATTGTATCAGCATACAAGTACATTTAAAACAAAACAGTAACAATAAGCAACAATGTAAATGTCAAGCTATTACTTTTACTACTTTTTACTTTTACTAGAGAAGGTGGTAATATCGAATGCCTTTTTTTTCCGACATAATATTCTTATTTTTTGTAATATTGACAAAAACACACTTCAACAAGTTTTCTGTCTAATAGTTTACTAATACTGAATAAGGCAATTAACTTCCTGAACATAGATCGACCGAGAAATACAAAATTGACAAAAAGGTGCAATTTTGACTTGGTGGAAAACATGCTGGTAATATGGACTCCCTTAAAAGTTTGTTTATATTTGTTCACATATCATGCTATGTTTAAAAAAAAAGACAAACTGTTTCATCTTTTGAGTTGAGTTATCTCCCAAAATAGATTTCTGGACTGCTAGTTGAGTCAGAAATCACGCTACTGTCACCTTCTTTGGATGAGTCAGAATTTTCATTATTTTTTGGTCTGCTTTTTTGTGCTCGCTTATGTTATGGAAGTTTTTCTCCAACCAAACGTATTCTTGTTTAAAATAAAATAGAATACATGTATGATATAGAATCCAGTTCTTGGCATCAGCAAGGGGTTCCATACCTTAACAGCAGTGCGTGGTTTAAGAAAAATATTAGCTTAAAATATTAAGGTAGTGGATACGCATGTTTTATTGACTAAATAATAGAAACAAAACCTACATGGATCTACTGAAACCCTCAAAACTTTCTTGCCATTAGACGGAACAAAACTATTGTTGAAAACACTTTCCAATACAAAATGTTTAAACCATAAAAATTGAAACTTTGCCCACTTGCAGCGAAACTAGCAGCACAGTAGATGTTGCCAATTGCTTTGAGGTTTTTAAGCATAACTTTTACTTAATTTTGACTATTACATATGGTGGCAATTGGAAGTTTCGTAGTAAAGGAGGGGGGTTCCATATTAAAAACAGGTTCCTTATAACCCCCTTCTCCTCTACTCAATTAGCTTCTTTAATTTTAAGTTTAAACATAAATTTTTAAAGTTTGTGAAGAGTTTAAACTTTCAACTTCGAAAGAACGTAAAATGTTAGAACCTTCAATTTAAGTTTCGAAACAAATAGGATCAAATATATCCGTTTTAAAGCACCAATATTTTAAAAAATGAAAAAAATAGTTTTGGAATTTTTAAAGCGAAATCAGAATTTTGAAAAAATTAATTAAACAAAAATGTTTTTAAAGCTTCGACTTTTTAAAGAAATGTTAAGGTTTCGAGAGAAACTCTGACGTTTAACTTTAACATTTTTCTTTCCTACAAGCTTCTAAACAAAAAATTTTAATTTTGTCAAAATTGTAAGTTTATCTAATTTATCAAAATCTCATATTAAATGTAAAATTCAATTTGTGCTTTAAATTTGGCACTTCCGATATTTACATTGAAATGTTGAGGAACATTTTCTTTAGACATTTTAAAGTTTCTTCTCGAAATGTCGATACCATTTCCAAATTTGGCCTTTCAATTCAAAATTTCGATAAACTGTTCTATAGAAATTTATAAATTATAGTCAAAATTTTACTTTGTACTCCTTTCTTTTCCAAACTCCTATTCAGATTTTAAACCAGAAAATGTTTCTAAATTTGGATTTCTTTTGAAACTTTTCGGTTTAAAGTTGAAAATATTCCTTTTTAAAATTTGATTTAAAATCAAGGTCGTATGAAAGTACAATACAACCTAGACTGCAAATTCATGCAGCCCTCCAGGCGTGTATAGTGAATCATAGGTAGCTGAACTACCAACAGTTGAAACACTGCCACCTAGCGAAGCGGAAAAGTTCCCAGAAGACAAGGATTCTAATGCACGGACCAACAGGTTTGAACAATTATTATATTCGAAGTTTGGAAACCAAAGACCGGTTTCGACAAAATCTAACAAGATCGAAACCGGTCTTTGGTTTCCAAACTTCGAATCTAATACATGTTCAAACCTACTGGTCTGTGCATTAAAGTCAAAGTCTTGAATTCATTTGATATAGCTCGTTCAAAATTTTCAAAATTTCTAAATTTGGGGAGTTAGTTTCTTCAAAAAAAATAAATAAAATAATAAAATTACAATTTTCAGGAATAGGCAAATTTTTCAAACAATCAAAGTTATAAAAATGCGAAATTTTAAGAAAAAGGTCAACATTTTCATAAAACTTTGAAAAAAGTCGAAATTTTTACGAAAAGTCAATATTTTGAAAAGAGTGTTAATTCGTAGAATAGTCATAACTTGCAGAAAAATTCGGTATTTATTGATAAAAAGTTGAAATTTTTAAAAATGGTAAAAATTCTGAAAAAAGTTTAAAACTTTTAAGTCTAAATTTTAAAAACATCCAATTTTAAAAAAAAAAGTGAAAATTTTCAGAAATAAGTCGAAATTTTGAATATCTCTAATTAAAATTACTATATAAAAGTCAAATCTTCGAGTAAAAAGTTGAAATTTTTGAAAAAATTTCGAAATTTTCAAAATAAATTCGAGAAATAAGCAAATCTTTGAACAAAGATGGGCATGTTAAAAAATAGCGGATATTTTGAAAAACTGTAAAGATTTTTAACAAAACCATATTTCAACATAATCAGAGTATTAAAAAAATCTAAATTTGGAAAAAATCTCAAAAAATATCCAAATAATGAGTGAACATTTTCCAAATATTTAAAAATAAGTTAAAATCTTAAAGAGAAGTGAAATTGTGGAAGAGTTAACATTTAAAAAGAAAATTGGGAAAAAGTGGAAAATTAGACATTTGTAAAATATTAAGTCGAAAGATTTTTTAGAAAAAAAAAATCGTCATATAAGGATAAACCGAAAGTTTTAAAAAAGTCCATTTTAGAAAAGTAAACGTTTCAAGTAAGTCAATGTTTTCGAAGGTCGATGCTTTCAAATTTTTAAAAAGAACTGAAATATTTTATATAAATCTAATTTAAAAAGAGTCAGATTCACCAATTTTAAATCAAACTTTTGAAGCAAGTATAAAATTTCAGTAACAAAATGGGCATTTTAAAAAAGACGCTCAAATTTTTAGAAATAATGTCGAAAATGTGGCAAATTCAACATTTTTCAAAAAATTCAAATCTAAGATTAAGATTGTTGAAATTCCCAAAAATGAAAATAAGAAAAAACCGGGGTTTTAAGTAAATTGGAATTCGCAAAAAGTCAAAAATTCGAGAAAAAAGTCGAAATTTTCCAAATTAGGTCAACTTTTCGATAAAAAGTTGGGAGTCGAACGAGAAAAAATGAATATTTTGGAAAGAGTGGATATTTTAAAATTTCAAAATGAGCAAAATAATTTAAAATTTTCCATATAAATCGAAGTCTTCAAACAAAGATGACCTGAGGATTCTTTCATGCAGACGAACGCGCGGGTATCTGCTAGCTCTGTTTATAAATTTTAAGTTCAAAGGTGACATTTTTGATAGAAAAGGTTAGTATTTGAAAAAAGAGTCAATTCAGTATTCAGTAAAACTCAACATATCGAAAGTGTTAAAATTTAGGGTTGATTCTCGAAGTTTGAGATTAGAGAAAAAGAGAGAGGAAAAAAAAAAGAAAAAATTTAATTAAATAGCTGAAATTTCAAGCATGACATTTTGTTAAACAATTTTCTTTTGCAAATCAAATTTTTTAAAAACTCGAATTTTTTTTTGAAATTTCAAGTTAAAATTTTAGCTTAAATAACAAATTCTTAAACAAATTTTAAATGATATAAGAAGCCCAAAATTGATAAAAATAAATTTCAAATTATTGCGAAATTTAAACTGAAACCCAAAATTTAGTAAATTTTCGAATATTGAACTTTTGGGGCTCAAAATTTTGAGTTTAATGTCGAAACCCAAATTTTTTTTGAATAAAATTTTCATTCTGAGAGAAATTTTTTGGAAATTTAGTGTTTAAGTTTAAACTTTTGAAAAATGATATTCGAACAATTTAAAATTAAAATTTATAAAAAAATAAGTTTTTGAATTTATAACCTTTAGGATTATCTCGAACATTTTTATTTTACTAAATCAACACTTCTATAAAAACTAGAATTTCAAAATTAAATTCAAAATTTGAAAAAAAATAAATTGAATTTTTTTTCGGATATATTTATCCCATGTTATTTAACAAATTCTTGTCTCCAGATTGAATTCGAAATTTCTAGAGGAGTCGAAATTTTCATTTTTAAAGTCAAGAATTAGGTCAAAACTTCGAAGTAAAGAAAAACAAAATTCACCTTAACCAGAAATTTTCGAATTTAATCTGGAAATTTCGACCTAATTATTTACAAAACTTTGGCTTTTAATCATATTTCTAATTTAAACTAAATAAAGAGTTTAGTAGTTAGTGTTTCAAAATATTTGATTTTTAAGATTTTTAGTATAAATTTGATATTTCTAAATCTAATTTTAGGAAGAAAGTCGACATTTTCTCAATTAAACTCCAAATTTGGAGAAATAAAAAGAAATAAAAAGTTGAAAACGAATTTTTTTTCCAAAACCCCATTAAAACTGTCGATTTTTTTCCAATATTTCAACCAAAACTTTAACTTTTTTTCTAAATTTTGGTTTTATTCTCGAATTTTCGAGTATAAATATGTCGATTTTACAATCAATATTTAGAGACCGACAGAAACTAGATTTTTGACCGAAACCGAATTTCTGCTTCTAATTTGATTTCGACCGAAAACTAAACCGAAACCGAAACTTATGAAAATTGTATCAGCATACAAGTACAATTAAAACAAAACAGTAACAATAAGCAACAACGTAAATGTGAAGCTATTACTTTTACTACTTTTTACTTTTACTAGAGAAGGTGGTAATATCGAATCCCTTTTTTTTCCGACATAAAATTCTTTTTTTTTTGTAATATTGACAAAAACACACTTCAACAAGTTTTCTGACTAATAGTTTACTAATACTGAATAAGGCAATTAACTTCCTGAACATAGATCGACCGGGAAATACAAAATTGACGAAAAGGTGCAATTTTGACTTGGTGGAAAACATGCTGGTAATATGGATTCCCTTAAAAGTTTGTTTATATTTGTTCACATATCATGCTATGTTTAAAAAAAGGCAAACTGTTTCATCTTTTGAGTTGGGTTATCTCCCAAAATAGATTTCGGGAGTGCTAGTTGAGTCAGAAATCACGCTACTGTCAATTTGAAAAAAAAATAAATTAAATTTTTTTTCGGATATATTTATCCCATGTTATTTAACACATTCTTGTCTTAGATTGAATTCGAAATTTCTTGAGGAGTCGAAATTTTCATTTTTAAAGTCAAGTTTTAGGTCAAAACTTCGAAGTAAAGAAAAACAAAATTCACCTTAACCAGAAATTTTCGAATTTAATTTGGAAATTTCGACCTAATTATTCACAAAACTTTGGCTTTTAATCATATTTCTAATTTAAACTAAATAAAGAGGGTTTAATATCGAATTTTTGACTGTGAGACATTTCAAGAAAAAGTCGAATTTCTAAAAAAGAAACGTCGGGTTTATCAAATATTTTTATTAATTTTCAAGTGTAAAAATGTCAATTAGAATTTTAATAAAATTTAAAATTTTCAAATTTTTCTTATAAATTCAAAGTTTCTGAAAAAGTGAGAATTTCGTTATAAAACCAAAGTGAGAAACATTTTTTTAATAAATTGAGGTTTTTTAACAGTTTCAGTATTAATCAAAATTTGGGTTTCTTCTCTTCTTAATTTTTAGACTTTTTTTCCTAAAAAATGAAAATTTCAAATTTCATTTTGGGAAATTTAAAAAAAATTAATTGTTAAATTTAATCATCAAATTTCGAGATAAAATTAGGAACTCCGGGAAAAATTTTAAGTCTATTTAATAAATCTCTAAACATTGACTGATAAACAACGCACAGCCTAAACCATTGAATCTAGGAGCATGAAAATTTCACTCAAGTGTTCCCCAAACTACGTAGGTGAGCACTAAGAGAGGACTTCTCAAAATTCAGCCTCTAAGGTGGTAAAAATGGGCATTAAATGCTAGGCAATGTTTATGTAATGAATAATACACACGATTGTATTTAAAGTTACCTACACACGTTAACTCATTATCATTTTGATTACATTACATTCTAATATTATTAATATTCGTGTATTCAAATATAACGTTTCAATGTTGAGGGTTTTCTGATAATTAGTAGTTGTTCCAATTCTTACTAAATTTTTTTGCATTTTTTCTGAAAAAGAGAATATTTTGCCACTAAAACTGAAAGTTTAATTAAGAACTAAAATTTAAAAATTTAAACTTCAGATTTCGCGAATAAGGTAAATATTCCAGGAAAAAACACGAAATTACTAATAAAATGTTTTAAATTTGGAATGTTTTCTTGTTTTTCCTTGAAATTTACAGTGTAGATTTATAATTTGAAACAGTTTAAGAACATTAGTTTCTCATTCCAATTTTTTCCCGAAATTTGGATTTTCATTTCAAAATTTGAATCTACATTTATAAATTTTGGATTGATTTTCAAAAACTCACGTTCCCAACTTTTCATTTAATTTTGTCTTTGCATCTGTTATAAATAAAGCAGATTTTAAACTGATTGTGTCGCAATCAATTCTAAACCTGTCTTGTTTTTGCTCATGCGCAAAACAGACAAACCAACAACAACAAGAAATAACAATACGGTTGCCAGCAAGACAAGGATCGACCCAGCAAGAAATTGGCAAGAAAAGAAGTAAAACAACTTTCCAAACAAGATAAGAAGTTGTTAAGCAAGACAAGTAATCTTGCTTTGGGCATCACTAATTAAAACTTTCAAAAAAAAGCAAAAATCCCTAGTTTTAGATCCAGATCTTGAGATTTAAGTTGAAAGCGAAAAAAAAACTCGCAAAAGGTAATAATTTCAAAATTTGAAAAAACAATGTTCCTACATTTTTAAAAATTTGGATTTGTTTAAATATCGATTGCGTTTTCAAAATATCAATCTTACTATTACTATATTTGTTAATTTCAACGTTTAAGTTGAAATTTCTTAATTAAAGTCAAAACTTCTAGGAAGAGTATTAAATTTTTAAGATTAAGTAATTAGGTAAATTCGAAAAGTTATACTTTTTCCTGGATTTGACCGTGTCAAAGAATTACGAAAAGTGTTCGACGTTTCTTCTCTGGTATGGTGCACATAACTGACAATTTTGTTTTTCAATTCTTGCATTTTTGAATTATATGTATTTTTTAGTATTTTTGAGATTTTCCTGTATTTTTTTTTCTTTTTTTTTTCCAAAGAAGCCTCTTACGATGGCGTGCGAAACGTCGAACAGTTTTAGTAGTTCTTTGACTCGCTCCAAATCCGAAAAAAGAATATATCTTTTATTGATTCTATTGATTAAAATCTGTATTTAAATAATTGAGAAATCAGTGATATCATTTATTTAAATTATAGTAAAAAATCAAGCAACATAAAAAGGTAAGAATTTCTAGTTTATAAGACGTCGGCCTAGAAATGGTTTTAGGTTTTGTATACAGCTAAGTAAATTATCGGTATCCGAGGAAATAAGCGAGTCATGTCGAACTACCTCGTCATTAGCGCGGATTCGGAACGCATGTTTAGTACTGCTGACTCATGCCCGTCTTGATTAACTTGTCAGTGTTTTTACTTAAAAAGCGGCATTTTTTAATTTCCCCTCGAAACACTGAGGAACTTCAAGTTTTATAATTACTGAAATATTATCTACGCTTTAAGTTTTTAATTAATCTTGATGCCGGGTTCGAAAAGGAAAAAATGTGCCAAATAACATAAATGCCTCCTATTTGATGAATGCTTCAACGACGACTTGAGATATTTTGTAAATGCCGGAGCGGCTTTCCGAATATTAATTATACCGTTAATGATTGAGCGATAAGCCTCTTGTTTTATGAGATCTTATTAATAAAAACTTGACTTACTACCGGCCGGTCCAGCGAACATCACAATAAGAATACTAAAATAGCAGTGCCGCTGCAGTGGATGTTGAAAGACAAAAAACACTCAAGACCTCCAATAACGAATAATGGAAAAGTTTGCTTTTTCTTTGAACCTTCAATTTCGTCACTCTTTACACTGAAAACAAATTAGCAATCATTTAGAACATGCTTTTTTAAAGATTTAAATAATTTAAAAATGTGTAGGAAAACCGAAAGTGCCCTCCACTTCGGTTAATTTTATCTACAGCCAGGTCAATCCATGAGTATAGTAGGCAGGGGAATAGCTAAGAGCTAGTAGGCCCTTGTGCAAGAAGCTTTTCAGGGCTCCCTATGTCTTGAAAATGTGTGGTTTTTGCGGGGTAGTTGCCAACAATTTTCTTTGGGGGACTTTCAGATGTCAAAATACAAAAAATAATATCCAAGTTGTACTTAGCGGGCAATTTTTGGTCATTGTGATTCCCCTCTCATCACCGAACTCTCGCTTCCCTTTATAGCATTACGTTATTACTCGGGACGAAAGTCAATTCGTAAAATACATGAAATTGAAAAAATTTCAAGAAAAACAAAATAGTTAAAATAGAAATTTCGCTGAAGAAGGTTGAAATTTAGAATAAAAATTTAGCCAAATTTCTGGAAAAACGTGGAGCATTTCGAATTTAAAGTTGCAATTTCTAAGAAACTTAAAATTTCTGAAATAATTTAAAATTTAGAGCTCGAAAAAGAAACTTGAGAAGAAATTCGAAGAGCATTTCGAACTCTCAATTTTGGAAAAATGTTGAAATTTTGAGATTAAAATTATAACAATAAATTCGCATTTACAATCAAAATTTAAAAAAGTATTAATTTAAGGTACAAAGTTCTTGGTTTTGCGAATAAAAAGTATAAATTTCCGAAAAATTCATAAGTAAAAAGTTAAATTGAAATTTTCAAAATCAACTCAAATTTTTACCAAATTTCGACTATTTTTAAATTTGATGGTTTAAGGTTGAAATAGATACATTTTTTCTAGAATTTCATCCTTAAGGTTGCTTTTTCATCCAAAATTTCATATTCAAAGGTCAAAATTGATTATTCAACTAAAATCCTGGGTAAAAACAAAAATACTTACCGCGGAAATTGGTTCTATAGTTTATAGTTTTTTCACAGAAAAGCAAAAAGTTCGTGTTCCAGGTCAATACATAGAAATCTACTTTTGTCTCCAAAACTATTCCAAAAACATACCTTATACCATATGCGTTCCATAAAAAAATATTCCTCATCATATTGCAGTGTTCTCATATCACCAGTTGCAATTGTTGCAAATAAAAATGTTTTGTTGGGTTAAGCATACCGACCTGATGATCATCAGCAGCCCTTGTGCAGAATTTAAAATGCCGCCTCCTTTTAAATTAAATAATTTCAAAATCACAAAATTGAATAAAAAGTCGTAATTATAGAAGCAAGAATTTAAAATTGAAAGTTGAAGGTTAAACAACTCTAAATTTCAGAAAAATGGAAATTTGACATTTGAAAATAGCACATTGAATTTTGGAATAAAAAAAAATAATTTCTGAATTTTAAGGAAAAAGAAATTTTGAAAAAAACTTAAAATGTCAGTATTTGAATTTTAAAATGCATGAAGCAGGACAGAAAACAGTCGATAAATTTAAAAAAGTGGGACTCCCGAAAATGTTCAATTTCTCTCAAAAGTGCCTTTTTTTTCAAACCGGCTATTATTTTAATTTCGATCTTTACCATAAAACTCTAAGTTTAAACTCAAAATTTTGATTGTGGAGATCTAAATCTCGATTATTTATTGAAGTTTTTTCGTTCTTTTTTTGAAACGCCGACTGTTTAATGACTAAATTAAAAAGTTTTAAGATAAAGTTGAAATTTCGATAATAAATTTAGGTTTCGGGATTAAAGACTTTAACCATTTCTTTTCGAATAAACTTGAAATTTTGACTTTAAAACCGAAAGTGAAAATTTGAAATTAGCAGAAAAACTCGACAGACTTTTTCTCGAAATTCCTTTTCATTTATAATTTGAAATATCTTTGCTTAAAATTTCGATTTTAAATTCGAAATTTCGTTTCTTTTTGCTTTACATTGAACCATTTTTTACAAGTTCGAACTTCTTGAGATCGCGCGTAAAATTTTAGGAACAAAGTCCTAATTTTTTTTAATTGAAGTTGGTTTTTTCAGAAATTTTGATTTTTCTTGAAAAGATATTAAATTTAAAAAAAATTAAAATATTTTTCCAAGTTTTCCTTAAGCTATATTTTTTCTAAATTTCGAGTTTTTTTTAAAATAAGCCTTAGTCTGAAATTTTCCTTTTTTAATCGATATTTAAACTTTTCTTGATATTTAGACCTTTTTCGTGAACATAATTAAGATGGTTTATTGTCGAAATTTTGAGACTGAAGCTGAAATATCCAGATTGGGGTTACAGTCTCGAGTTTAGAGTAGAAAAACAGCAACAAAAATGTAAATTGCAATTTGTGAAAAGTTTCTTACTAAAAATAGTTTTACACTCACAAAATATTAAATACATAATCCCAAAATTTGGAAAAAATAGAACAAAGAATGGGTTTAAAAACAAATTAAAAAAGTATTTTGGATATTTAAGAAATTTTCTTAAAATTTCGATTTTGTTTTATTAGAAGTTTGGCTTTAAATTGGAAATTTTGGCTTTTTTTCAAAATGCGACTTGTTTTAAATTTTGAATTCTGGCTCTAATTTTAAATTCACAGAAAAACTTTCAAAAATTTTGAATTTAGGTGTAAATAAGATGCTTGAACATTAAAAAACATATTCAATTAAATTGAAAAATTTGTTTTCAAAATTCCGACCACTGCACAGTGGGTCAATTTGATTAATTTCTGGCAAAAACTAAGGACTGAATTTTTCCGACTTAAGGAAAATAGCCCAATAATCAGCTAATTAGCAAGAATAAAGCTTCTTGTTAAAGGAACAATTAATTATAATTCTCATATATTTTCTCATTTCACCCTGCAGCTCTTAGAGCGAAAAGGTGTTTAAGTAAATAGTTGCAGAGTGAGGTTTCAGTATATTTTCTATTGCCATATAATTTGATAACCATATCTCATATTGAAAAAGTTAAATGTTGATCAATATTTCATTTAAAAAAATAACATGCGGCTTATGCCTTAAAGTCTGTCATCAGATAAAAGGTATCAGACATCCGTTAGGTAAAATTAACAAAATTAATATTTTTGTTTGTTTCGTATTTACTTTAACGAACTTTAGCCTTGTCGTATTTTTTTATATATTGAAAGAAGCATGGACTTCGATGTTCTACAATTTGTGGCTGCGCCTAGCTGCACCTTTTTTTACCATAACGCTTTAAACAGAATGATGCAGATGAGAGAAATTCCCACTTTGGGAGTTAGCGACTGATTCAATTTGACTCGTATCATTTCAAACTTATTACTACACTTAATTTTTGCAATAAAATAATTGTTTTACTAATTTTGTAATACTTTTAAATTGAATTATTTCCCAATTATTGTTTTAAATTAGTTAGAAGTTCAATTCCTAATACCCTAATTTCTTCGGGATAATTTTTTCAATATTTTTCCTGTAATGACTAACTATTATTAAGTAAGTTTTGTAATTTTTAAAATTTTGGCCAAAAATTATTAATTTCGACCTACTGTGTACTGATGGGAACAAATTCAAAATTTCTAATAGGTATAGTTTAAAAATAGTTATGTTAGAAGCTATTTCAATGAGATATTCATTTAATAAATTTGGATCTTTTTAATTTCAATGTTATACTGAAATTTTTAACTTAACATTTAAAATTATGCCTCTTTTCGAAAATAAACTCGTACTTTCCAAGAAATGGTTAGAAAAAGTTTTGTTAAGAGATTAACCTTTTTGGAATGTACGTAGCTTATTAAAAAATTAGGTTGAACACGAAAAAACGAGAACACTATGAACATTCAAACAACACGGATTTTAAAGAAATCTAATCTGTAAAACAAATATCTACTCGAATTTTTAAGAAGATTAAAATGTTGAAAAAAGTACAAGTTTTGAGTGAAACTAAAATTTTAAAATAAATGTTTAAATTTCGAGAAACAAAAATGTAAATTTTCTGAAATAGGCTAAACTTTGAAATAAAATCGAGAAATAGTAAAAATTTCGAAAACGGAAACTCGAAAGTTTAAGGGGCAATAAAATTCTTGAAATTTCACTCGACTTAAATAAGTAAATTTTGCTTTTAAATTTAAATATGGGACTATTTCTCAAACTGTCGAATATTAAATCAGCAATTTTAGAAATGTTGAACAATGAGTAGAAAAAATAAAATTGTTAACACAAGCCTGAGTTACTATTTTCAAAAAAAAGACGACAAAATCATATAAAAAGAGCCTTAAAATCCCATGTCTGGAAATATCCGCTTAAAACCTTGAAATTTTTTGTTCAAAATTTTACAAATTTTGAGAAATGAAAATAATTTCGGTAATCAAGATAGAAACCCTAAATGTAATGCAAAAACAACGGACTTTACAAATTTTAATTTGAAATTTTGAATAAATTTAAATAACAATCAAAAATTTCGCCGCTAACATCGTCATTTCGATTTTATTCTTAAAATTTTGCCTAAAAATCTAAAATTACCTTAAAATTTACGTAATTAAAGTGAAAATGTAAAGAGCAACATAAAATTGTAAATTTAAACTTACACTTTTAAGAGAGGCAAAAAGGGAAAAAATGTATAAAAATCTGAAACTGTATTTTTTGTCAAATTCGCTTTAGAGCTTCAAATCTACTGTTTTATTGTTTATTACCACAAAAAGACTAAATTAAGACAAAATGTTTCTTGAAGTTTAAGCCTGAATTAGAAGGAAAAATTGGACTATTTTGTATAAAATTTTGGGTCCGAGGAAAAAACATCACATCTCTAAATTCAAAATAAAATTTGAATTTATAGAAAAAAAGTTGAACTTTGATTTCAAAATTCCAAATTTTTGTATTTTAATCAAGATTTTTACAAAATGAGATTTGCATGTTTCAGCTTGAAGTTCTAAAAAAACTTTTCCAAAAAAATGTATTTAACTAAAAAATTCTCAAAATTTGAGTTTTTTCTTGTAATTTAGACAATCCATATTATTCGACCTTTGTTTCAGGAATTTCAAGGCTTAAAAAGCTCAAACTTCAAAATTATAAAAAAAATATACACACTTCGAAGTTAGTCGACATTTTATCAGAAAGCATAAAAATTCGAAATAAAAAACTCAAAATTTTGTTTTTTCTACTAATCTCAAAATGTTACTAGTTTTTTTCTCGACATTTCGACATTTTAAACACAGAAGTTTATACACATGCCCGAAATTTCTGAAAAAAGTCGAAATCTAAAGAGAATATTGTCAGCGAAATGTTTTTTTAAAATTCCGATTTTACACCTGTAGTGTTTAGATTTTTCCCTACAATTTTGACTTTCAACTTGAAATGTTTGCTTTTTCCCTATCTTTTGAGTCAACATTTGGGCTTTATTAACAAATTTTTGAATTATAAATAAAAATTCTTGACACAAAGCCTAACTATTATTTCTCTCTATAGATATGTTTTTTTTAATTTCATTATTAAAAATCGACACGTTTCAAATAAAATTTCATTTCAAAGATCAACATTTTGCTAAAAAAAATTGGTACTTTAAAAACATCTTGATCTGTTCGACCTGCAAAACAAACGACATGTTTTGTTAAAATTTCATGATTTACGAAGTTTTCATAGTAGGGAAAGTTTGGAAAATTCTAGCAAATCAATCACTGAAAATGCCACCCCTCTTGGTTACCCCTTGTTCAACGAACAACCTACAAAACTATACGCGATGGCCCTGGTAATATGCATCTTGTTTAGTGAACTTACTGTACCTAAGGATTTAAAGGCAAAATTGCCAGCCAGAGGTCAGTGCGTAATTTGTGCAGTTTCAATTTTTATGATAATTATACTGCAGTATACCGTATGCTATACTCATGGTTGTGTAATTTGTAGCTGGCTTTTAGCTTTCATAAGCAGTGAGAGGAGGTGACAATTCTGAAATAAATAAATTTGAACTGTCAGCTTTGAAATGCTTACCATCATTTTGTCATCGTTTGAACAAAGAATATAAAACAATTTCTATAAAATAAAAAGCAAAAACTTGTCGTTAAATTAATGTTTCTTAAAAATGAATAAGAATTACGTCTTATTCATTTAGAATGCACTTAAGAAGAACTTAAACTTCAATATGTATTAGAGTTATAAGAATCTGAGATTACGAAGTTTGATTTTTCTCTAATAAACCAAGGTTTTCTATAATAAAAATGAAACTAATTGACCAATTTTCACCAAAATCGATAGGGTTCTATTCTGATAAACTCCAAATCGATAGAAATAAAATTGGTTGAAAATTGCGACCTTTTGCGTCATAGATAACAGACATTTACATAGACTGACAGTCGTTTTTCGTTGACAAATTTTAGAGCTAATAGCTATATTCAAATGTAGCAAATAATATCGTCTAAAGATTGCTCTTCTCTATAGAAAGGCTATACATTATAGAACTAATTTGGTGCAAAATTACCGGAAACAGATTTAATAATTTTTGTGGCAAAAAATCCTGTTTTTTGGTGATAGTGTACAATACTATTTAATAAAAATCATTTCCAAAATAAATTCTGCTAAATTAAAAATCGATAAAAGCATGAATTTTAAAAATTTGTCGAAAATTGCTACCTGTAGCCTAATCGATTTTCAGTGACGAGTTTTGATGAATATAACAGTTTAGAAAAATAACAAATTATATTGTTGCGCGTTATGGGTTCGAATGATTAACACCTGGTGAATTGTAACCACTTTATTTCCAACTGATTCCTGAACACAGTTGTAATTCACTAACACTGTTTAATTAACTAAGTTATTTTCTGACTTCTAACTAACTACCCTGAGGGAAAAGCGGCCACCTTATATAGGTCCCTGTTCGGGTTCCAGAAGAATGCAGCAGATAAGGCTTATCGTTTGCCGAAATTTCTGGAGCGCTTATCTGCCGTTTTATTTAGTATCGCGGCCGCTTCCCCTTATCCCAAATTTTCTAGAAAATTTTTATCTAAACTTTTTAATTACTTTTTGTTACAATATTAAAAGAGAGCTTATCTTTCCAAAATAGCACCTTAAAGTTAACTTATCCAAGATATTAGTTTTATCGCGAAAACTTGAGTTTGTTGCGTTAGTCGAGGTGTGAAACTAACTGAGTTTCTTTTAATTTCAATAACAACGTTTGAAAGAAATGTTTTTTTTTTATTTGGATGCATTATTACAGTTAATTTTTTTTCTTATTTTTGCTTGGTTATTAAAATACTTGTTCCAATTTATCAAAATTATTCCCATTTTAGCACTTTATTACAGTTACACAATATAAGTCATCTGATAGTTGCTGTGCATAATTTGAAGAAAGGATGTTTTATAGTTTCGCGATAAGCGAACGGCAATATTTGCCAAGTACTTAACATTCATTCATTATTTATAGCGCATAAATCCTTGTTGGGCTCTTTAGTTGAGCGCTGGTCAAACTGGAGGCCCGACCGTGTAATGTGACAACTGTAAATCTTAGATGTTGTTGTAGATGGACCTCTGCAGTCATCCTTCGCTACCATTAATATTAATAACACCTCCAACCTTAAGTATATCCAAGTTACACAAATTACTTCTGACTGAACGTCCAGATTATTTATTGCGATTACCATATCTTGTTGGTGAACGTTATGCCTAAAACATCCCACTGATTTCTGTAACAATAATGGTAAACAAATGGGTGAACATAAAATAAAGAACGGTATTGATAAAATACTTTGTAAAGCGATCAAAAACATAATTTTTTACGAAGAGATCAGGAAGAGAATGTGAAAGTCAGTCCTTTACTTGCAAATTGTGGCAGGCTCTGTTAACTAAAAGAGGTGAACGATGTTAGAAGAAGATTGCACCCATATTTTACCAATTGGACTGGCATTATCTAATGCAGGGGTTCCCAGTGTGTGCGCCGCCGTGCCCTGGGTCGCCATGAAGAGAAGCCAGAGGCGCCGTGAGATGCCCTATATTTTTATGGAATCTAAATTTACTTAAACACTGCGGGTACAGATAATTCGTTCTGCAAAGCCATCAGTGAAAGCGCAAAGGCTCAAGAATTGTTTAACATTCTGGACAAGTTTTTAACATAAAATAATTTGGAGTGAAAAAGTGTATTGTAATATGTACCGATCGTGCTCGATCACTGTCTGGTCGATATGGAGAATTACAAATGCTTAAATGTAGTAAACCGTTGCATGCTATGTGGACCCATTTCATCGCTCACAGGTAAGCATTTGAATCGAAGTCGATGAGCTTTGAATATATAGTATCATCGATGTAAACTACATAAAAATTAGGGGACCAAAAACCAGAATATTTAAAAAACTTTGCATGGGACTGACACAGCACTGAGGGCTAAACACAGCACTGGTATTTTACTGCAGTTTACGATGTTTTTCACGTAGAAATGTCTTATAACGTGCATTTTAATTGCTGCAAGAAATACACACTTTTTTGCAAGAGGAAGGTCACACAAACTCCAGATACTTTGTCGAGTCAGTCTTTTTGCTGAAAGTGGTATATTTTTGAGATGTACTTGGCAAAGTTAATGCCCTAAATCTGTCTCTGCAAAGCAATAACATGCACATTTTGAAACTATTAGACAAGATCCGGGCATTTAGGAGAAAACTGCAGTTGTTGGAAAAAAAAGTTAGAGAAGATGGCGGTTAAAATTGTTTCCCAGAATTGCTTTAATAAGCAACTTCTAATCAGTTAGTAGTCTTCCAAAACTTGCTGCCTCTTTTCACGAAATACCTTTCGAACCGCGCTGAACACTGAACCAAAAGTGAGCATAAATACAATGAAAAAGTTCGTAGCGCAGATGAAATGTTTCTTTGGGTTCATTGGGCTAACGAAACTTAGTTCGTCACTTAATGTAATGAAATTTCAACGAAATCCGTTCATGTTTTAATGTCATATATTTGTTGATTCAATGATCATTCGTTATTAATTTTATGAATACAATTCGTAATCTTTATGAATTGCAATAATTGGTTGAATGAACAAGAGCATTGATGCAATGAATCTTATTCGTTGGTACAACGATTATTAGATATTTCTATTACCATAATGTTCATTGTTTTTATGAATTTCGATAATTGCTGGAATGAATAAGGTTGCCATTGTAACGAATTTTATTGAAAAATAATAGTATACTAAAATTTTATTAATATAATGTTAAGTCATCAATTTGTCCTCCTGTGCAACATGTAAAGAGTTGAATCTGGAGATTTTTCTATTTTAGATTGTGGTTTCTCGATGTATGTGGATGTTTCACAAGAAGTAAACAATAATTCCCGCCAATCGTTGATGCTTCTTTCATTATTTGCTTCCTTTTTCATTATCAGATTCGTTTTTATGGAGTATCGATGCGTTGTCCACGTCCATCTGTTCGTATGTGTACCTACCAAACATAATTCAATAATATTGATTGCAGAATTACCTTAAAATATTAAAAGCAAATAGGTAACTAATACTTACTTTTAGAAATATTTCCTTGGTCTTGACCTACTCCAATGAAACCTTGATATTTTTTTCATATGATGAAGTTATCCAGAAAAATAAGTATGTCGTTTATCATGTTGTTCCAAGTATTTATCCATTTGTGTGATCGAGAACAACGTTATTCAATCTGTAAGGAAGAGAAAATAAAGAAAGTGCTAGATTTATTTAAACCATACGTACCATCATGTCGGGATTTACTAAAAGGGCCATTTTTCCTCTGGTGTTTTGCTTCTAAATGATTTTGAATATGGTTAAGTGAAGTTGCACTTTATAATAATTGTAACAAAAATAATTGAACTAGGCAAAACTTTATATTTAATAATAATAGTTACCTTTTCCTTTCTAAACATTTAGTAAATATTTCACAGAAAGCCCTCACTGCATCGTTTCGTTTATCTGCAAACGACTGAACCAAACTGAGTTCTTATTTTGCAGGTAGTGGACGAAATGGTAATGGCAAGATGGCAAGCACATGTACTTTCTCATTATTAGTTAACAAATCCTGGGTTCAATTGATTCTGGTTATTGCAACGTATGATTTTCAATAATTTTTGTTTTTTGTTCGTTACGACAATGAATCATATAACATTAAACTAGAAATAGATTATCATATAATACTTTACTACGTTATTACAATGAACAAATTTTATAAAACTGTTTGTAAACTGGTAATGAACGTAATTCTTTTATCCAATAAAATAGTTCATTGGATTTATGAAAATGTTGTTGTTAAAATAAATCTTTTACATCCATCCATTCATTAGTACAATGAATGGTAATTTATTTTGACAATGACGTCCATCATGAAATTTCATGAAAAAAATCATTGTCTCGATAAAATCTTGTCAAAAACCACTTGTTGTTGATATTATAAACAGTATTTTTTTCAGTGAATGGTTGGCAAAATATTTTCCAGAGGAAAATGTCGAAAAAATGTCGTAGATCCAAGGTCCTTTTCATACTTAAGCTCCACCAGAATTCACTTTTCAAGAAAAAGAAAGTCTCTTTGAACTCTTTTGCGACAACAGCCTTTAAATAAAATTCGCCTATTCCGACTTGGTGAAGTTTTGGACAACCGTCATAAATGAATATCCAACTACAAGTTCAAAAGCTATAAGCAACTTATTCCCTTTGTAACATCCTATTTGTGCCAAGCCTGATTTTCAGCTGTAGCTTTAATAAAGAGCAAATAAGAATGGTAACGTCAAGCCTTATTTCTCGTTTTGAAAAAGGTGATGGATCGTCAAGCTCATCCGTCACAGTAAATTTTTCTATTATTTTTTAAAATATTAATATGTATATTCTTATGTGTAAATTCAATATATGAGCCTTATTTTCATTTCTATGTCAAATTTGTTAAATACGACTATAGACAAATTTCAACTAGGGCGCCGTAAGAAAATATTCTTTAAAAGGGCGCCACCACTGAAAGAGTTTGGGCACTACTGGTCTAACGTATTATATTAATCTAATTTATCAGCAATAGGAGGAAGCGTCTATTTTATCTGCGTAAAGATTTAAATTGATTAAATAAAATTGAATGGTATACAAATCAATCAATTATTATAACAGCTCAGCAAACTTATTAATTAGTTAATTAATACCTAAATAGGCCAAATAACGGCTTATAGACTTAAGTGTTTAGGGGAATGTAGGAAAACAAGGGTAGGTCATACTACACTTGGAAACCTCAACAACAGACCTTTTACCTTAAGACAAGACCACACTCCCAGGAAACTTTGGTTGGGATGGATTTTTAAAATTCTTATCCCGAATAGAAAAAATAGGAAAAATCCAGTGATAGGCCAAAGAAATGACGCCTGTTTCACAGACGAATCCGTCCTCAGCAGAAGATGCGGAGGTGAAATTTATAGACCAAGCAGTAACTACAGAAACAATATTCCAATGGAAGAACTTGCTTCGGTCTTTATAATCGAAGTATGGGCCATTGGAGAAAGCAAATTTCTAAATCAGCAGGATGCCTTGTCGCTCAATCTAAATCTGCATGGATAGACGTGCAGCGTTAAATGCCCTAAAGGCACATAGCACCAGTTCGTCCAGTTCGACTGTGGTACTCTTAATAGACTGGCACACTTGTTTGGGTGCCCGAACATAGCAACATACCCCCAACGAGTTTGTCGATAAACTGACAAGAGGAAAGTCTATCGAACAGATCATAGGTGTTCCTTATGAAGCAGGTAAAAACATCATATTGTTGCGGGCTATAAGTTCGAAATGATTATTGCGCGTGAATTATAACCACTTTATTTCCAAACTAAACTCGGAACACTACAACTGAATAATTAACTCACTTCTAACTACTAACTCATTAATTAACTATACTGACTCTAATTGACTGATTCAAGGGAAAGGCGTTTGCCTTATATAGTTTTTGCTTCCGGGTTCTAAAAAAATTCAGCAGATGAGGCTTATCGTTTGCCGAAATTTCTGAAACGCTTATCTGCCGTTTGCTTCATTATCGCGGCCGCTTTTCCTTATCAGATCTTTCTAGAAAATTTTCTTAGATTCTAAATTCTACAATTACATTTCGTTACAATATTTAACAAACCTTGAATGGGCTCATGTAAATCGGTTAAGGAAAATAACCACCTGCAGACAAGCGAGACTGCTGATCGATGAACCCTTGCAATCAAGGGCTGAAGAACTTATTGCAATGAATAAAAGCAGTCTAAACAAAGCGCTCACTAGCCACGGAAACTTTAAATCACACGTGATTAAACTCAGTAGAAAACGAGCGAAATCGACTTTGTGGGATTGAAAACGAAACAAAAGTACACATTGTTTGTGCTTGTCCAAACCTTGGCAGATACAGATATAATCTAGGTGGTAAAGAAATATTAAGACCAGAAGACTTGGAAGGAATGAGTTTAGGTCTTTTGAACCTGGCTGTCAAAGCTGACTAAGTAGCCCAGTCGCCGAGGAAATCGCTGTAGAGGTGAAAAATACAAACTAATCCAGCGATTTTATTTTTGCAATCTGTTAGTAGGTTGATTTTGAGCATATATTCAAGTTGACGTAGCGCGGGGGGCTGTGCATCAGCCGCCATTTTGATAAACGCGGTTTAATAAATATCTCGAAAGTGGATGGTCTTATAAAGAAAATACAGGGGACAATATTTATAGAAAAATATATAATTTAACTTTTTTATAAAACATATTTTTCTATAAAATAAATATTTTACGAGTTATTCTAATGAAAAGTTTTTACTTTTCAGTTTTTTCTTATTAGTTTCAAAACGGTTAGCACTTGTTGATATCAGTTATAATTAAAGTTATAAGGCGTAAAATTCTTCACAAATATTGTATATGTTTTATTTTTCTAAAGTTAATAGTTTGTGAGTTATAACGCCATGAAAATTGAACGGTCTTGATAAATTTGAACTCCGAATTTCGCCACCACCTAAAGTATATAACACAGTAAAGAACTACTTTAGAAATCGAATGTGTATTTATGTCAAAGGTGCTTTTAACCACCAAACGCTAATTTGATGAGACAATATAAAATTTTATTTTCAATGAATTGTAGAAAAATCAGTTTCATCACATTAATCTAATCTTGAATGAAATAGTAGAAGCTGTAGACAGTGACTTTGACGGAGTAATAGATATAAGTGGCTTTGGACCATCAAAAAAATCTGAAAATAGTTTTTCATTTTGGATTTTTACTGTGGATTAGACTTTCTGGAAGTACCACGTTAAAAAAAAACGCGCCGTGAACTTTACCTCTAAGGTGGTGGGGAAATAAGTTCAAATTGCTCACTATACATTTTCATTGCTCTAAAACTATGACACTACAAATTTTAGAAAAATCTATTTTTTTTTAATATAGATTTGCTAATTCTCTTAAAATTTTGATAGTTACTGTTATGAATTATTCTTGTAAGCCGCATACAAATTTTACTAAACAAAAACTAAAAAATGAACACTTCAACGCTGTTACTCTTTTTAGAGTAACAGCCAAAATAAACATTTTTATGTTTATAGGTTCCTTGTAATTTCTTTGTAAAACGAATTATTCTCGAAATATTTACAAAAACGCATTTATCAGAATAATGGCTAACGCACGACCAGTTGCCGTCAGAGACAGGATTGACCAACTAATAGGTTGTATTCATAAAATTGCTATTGAATTATACTTCAAATAAATTTTTCCTATTTATGTAAAAATAAGTAGTTTAATATTTTTATAAGAAGCGATTTTTTAGACACATATTTTAAAATTATTACGCTAAAAAATTGTCACTCTTTAGTTTTTTCTTAATCTAGTTCCATATCGGCCAACAGTATATTTGTAGGGTATAAAATTATCTATCAATTTTATAAAAACATTTTTTAAAAGATCATAGTTTATAAAAGCTATAATAGCAAAATATCTAAAATCATACCTATTCTTCACTTATCCAGTAAATATCGGAGCAATGAGAGACTCCAGTTAAAATAAAATCTGCTGTCGATAAGTCAGCATTTACTGCGCATACAATTTGATAAAACGCCTTTTTCTTGATTAACTCAGATACTTATTTTATTATAGCTTTTAAATTATAAACTTAAAAAAAAATGTTTTATATAAAATGTGTAAATTTTTTGATGCTCTACAACTTTGATAATTACTATTATCAATGTAGTGTTATTTTTTTACGAATTATCAAGCAAAACCAAAAAGAGAAAACAATTCAACTTAGTAACTTTTAAAATATTTATCCTATAAAAAAATATTATTTATAGAAAAGACAAGTCATATATTTTTCTACATATATGATTTCTTGTACTTTTTTAATAGAACCAACCATTATCGAGATAATTACAAAAACGCGTTTATCAAAATGGCGGCTAACGCACAGCTCCCCGCACCGCGCCAACTTGAATTTATTCTCAAAATTAACCAACTAGTTGATTGCAACCATAAAATCGCTGTTGGATTGTGTTGTACAAAAAAAAGCTTCGCCGACTAGGCTAAAGACTCGAACAAACTTGTGGAAGTTACAAAGGATTTTGAAAATAAATGACAGTCCCATAAAATATAAAAAAAACGCGTAAGTTAGTTTACACCCGTTACCAACTAAGTATGAAATTTCTTGAAATAACACATTCCAAAAAAAAGCATATTTGATGGAGAGTGGATAGCACGCAGGAGAATAATATACAAGAAATATTATTGGAAAGAGAAGATGACGAATCAAATCTAAAAGTCCAAAGGAATGTCATGTTACCAAATCGATAAACTTACAATTTCTTTTTCTGTTCCTGTCGTATAATCACTCTTTGTTTGACAACTTCCGAGTAGGACACATAGGTCATATCAATCTTCTAAGCTGCTGTAATTCAAAATCCTCCTAGAATAATCCTAGGATGGATATGAAATCGACCAATCCCGACGTGCGATAAGTTTTATTTTTTTGAAGTCAAAATTGGACCACAGAAATTATTAAATTGACCTTATGTACTTATACTTTACAATTATTTAACAAAAAAAAATATTTAAAATAGGTGATTTTATTGGAGAATCAATAAATTGCATCGCAACTGACATTCCAGAAGCGGCAAGTGAAACCTACGAGACGTTATTATTTCAGAAATGAAATAGTAAATACATAACGATAAATTTATGATGTTTCATTGGCACATGACACATTGTATGAAAAATGTTAATGTCATATAAAAAATATTGATTTTTTTTTTAATCTTATTTTTGTTTCTGATGGATCGTAGTCATAGGGAAAATTCGCTGTACTAGCGGATTGCCCATATCGCAATCGAACGATTGAGGCATTCGTTCTTGTACCGGGTGGCCAACTAAGAAAAGACGCCGGCTATATCTCAGGAACGAATCACTTCACAGCTTTGGGGAAAAAATTTAAATAAGAAAAGTGGCCCTTAAAAATCAGTGGAAAATATTTTTGAAGTTCTAAAATGACCGCTAGGTGGCGTAGTAGGTGAGACTGAATAGAAAATTAGGATTTTCTCGAAATTTTGCCTAATTAAGGTACATTGAAAGTACATGCATTGTAATCCTGGAATAAATTCGATTTGCTTTGCTAGACATTTTTTGTTCTGTGTTTAAAAATAAAGTGGTGGGGAGAGGTCAAAAAAATTTTTTTTGAATACCATTTACTTCAGTTAGCCTTAAGGAAATTTAACAAATTTAGTCTCTGTAGAGAGAGTGCTACTTAGTCTATCGACGGCACTTTCACGTGTTTTTATTTTAAAATTATTGTCGCTGCTACAGCACGTTATATAAAATGATATATATATATATATATATATATATATATATATATATATAAAAATTAAATAGAATGATATGTCAATTTGGATATTTTAAAATAGAGAATTAAAAGCCTCAAGTATCAGTAAAAATCGAAACTCTATATCTTTTGTCTAACCGAAGACATTTGCAAACAAAGTTCAAGTTATGAGTAATCACATAATTTGTCTACAAAACTGGTAAAGTGGCCCTTGAAAAAAGTTAACTGCGAAAATGAAATGAAAAAGTGCAAATCTTTAAGGTCCCAAATGTATTTAATTCCTGCTCTTCTAACTGAATTGTTATTTCCACTTTTATATTTCTTTATAAATAAAATAAAAAAATTGTTACAGGACACAAGATTTGTATTTCAACTTTTAAAATTAAAAAGATTTAAAAAAATGAAGAAGCATTTGACATGCTAACTAACCATTTATTTCGAATGTATGAAAATGCAAGTGATGTTGCTAAATATATACGTGCAGTATCCCGAAAAACGTAATCAAAGTGAAAGAGTTTTCCTGCGACTGATACATCGCATACGCACCACAGGAAATGTGCATGTTGCTGTGTTCAGAAGATAACGGAGAGGTCGCATCGAGCAAAATATTATAAATGTCTTAGAACATGTGAAATTTAATCCTCATTTAAGTGCTAGAACAATAGCTAATGACTTGGGGATATGCTGAACCACCGTTTAAAACCAGGCCCACGTGACAGGTAGCTAGTGAGTGGAAGTCAGTCTTCTTGGCCATCCAGGTCCCCAGATGTGACTTGCTTAGATTTTTATTTGTGAGGCAAATAGAAGACCTTGTTTTTGCCAACAAGCCTACAAAAGAAACGACGTGATCGAAAGAATAAGAAACACTATTTAGAGTAGTAAAATGGTCAATGGTAAAAGTTAAAATTTCAGTGTTAACTCGTCAGAGGATTCACTGCATGAAAATAATGGGCTGCAATCAGTTTGAACATCTAATGCTCCAGTCAATAGACGATATTAATTTACCAATTTTACTATAATGCAGTGTCTTTTTTTTTTACTTTTTTGAATATTAAATCGTTTATTCGGTTAATTTTTTTACTTTATTCACTGTTATTACTATTGGATCATTGTAGGTATGTTAATTACTTATTTTTATATTATGTAAGACAAATTCTAAACCTCCTCTGATTTCATATTCTAAATGGTAAACAACGTCATCAAGCTTTTACGTTACTGAAATTTTATTTGCCAATATTTCCGGTTAGACAGAAGATATCGAGTTGCGCTTTTCACTGATATGTAGGGCTTTCAATTCTCTATTTTAAGATATCAAAATTGACATATCATCCTATTTAATATTTTTTTAGAAAAACGGCAAAATGTGTTACCATTTTATATAACGCGATGTAGGAACGACAATAATTTTAAAATAAAAACACGTGAAAGTGCTTTCGATAGACTAAATAACACTCTTTCTATAGAGACTAAATTTGTTAAATTTGATTGAGGTTAACTGAAGTAAATGGTATTTAAATTTTTTTTTTCAATGTCTCCCCACCACTTTATTTTTAGAGATAGAAGAAAGAGTGTAAAACAAAAATATATTGAAACTACTCTAGCATTACAATTCATGAATTTTTGACGTATCTTAACTAAGCAAAATTTCAGGAAAATCCTAATTTTCTATTTAGCTCCACGTATTACGCCACTTAGCGGTCATTTTAGAACCTCAAAAATATTTTACAGCGATTTTTCAGGACCACTTTTCTTATTGAAATTTTTTTCTCAAAACTGTGGGATGGTTCGTTGCTGAGATATAGCCGGCGTCCTTTCTTAGTTGGCCACCCCGTACGTTATGGACATTATATCCGCTATTGATATACAAACTACTATTATTTGGGTTACTCATATTTGACCTGAAACGAAAATAAATCTGTTAGCAAGTGCAAAAGTTTAAGGATATCACTTGGGAAATTCACATAACACTTTCCAATCGTACATGCATTACACTCATAGAGTTACAAAGCGCGAAGGGAATTTTAAACTACACTTTAAATGATTCGATGAATATTTTCCAGTTTTCAAAAGATAAAACGCAGAACTGAGAATAAATACTGGGCTAATATCATTAAAAATATTTATATTCGTATTCGGAAAAAAGCGGTATCATTAGCTGAAGTTGGAGGTATTTTAAATTGAAACATCGTCAATTATAAATTTAAACCATAATACGTGGTCTTATTAACTATAAAGCCGATTGTTGGAAAATTGTTAAGCGGCCTCGTGGCATAAACGCTGCACGAACCGAAAGCGGTAACATCGCTGCTCCTGAAAAAAGGGAGTTGCCAGGCGACTTACAACTGTGAATAGATACTTCCTCTAATTAGCGAACCTAATATCCGATTTGCTCTCGGTGGTCGCTCACAATCGCTACTTGTAAACTTTGAAATACCGCCGAGGGTAAATTTAAATCACGCTAAAATATCTACACCATCGCGTCAACGGATTACGCTTCGACAAACTAAGAGATATCAACCACAAATATGACGCTTCTTAGGAGGGTTATTTGAGGTATGCAAACATACTTTTCAGTTTTATTTTTTCCAATTTATTAATTAATTTGCAAGTTAAAAAATATCCAAAGTGTTTTTCGACTTTTTACGAAAAGCGAATTTAGCGGAAATGACGTGCGGTTACTTATTGATTGTTTTATTTGATCTGTCCAGGTGTTACTGTCAATCAAACATTATTTTTTATAAATAAAACCCTCTAGAATATTTCAAAGCAATAAAGTAGCCTATTACTTGCTCATCAAAATTGTCTGTACCATATTTTAATTGATCGTTAAAGTATTTAAACTGTTATTTTTCCTGATGTTACGCAAGAAACGTATAATCATTTTTAATATTGGAAAGCAGAGATCTGATTCTGTAGTTGTCATTGGTGTTATTAAAATTATATTTGGTAACTTTACTGCTTCAGAAAAAATTTCAATTTAAGTATTTTCTGACATAAATGATAGTAAATTTACCGCAGCAATAATGTTCACACAATATTTACAAAATCCGGTCGTGAGTAAATAACTTTCAATGTTTTTAATCGAGGCACACATACATACATGTGGGTGAGCAGAAGTTATAATTTCGAAAATATTAACTGGAAAAGTAATAACTGCAAATTGACTGTCAGGGTTGTTCGATCATTAGAGATATATCTAAATAAGAAACTATACTTTCAATATATTAATAATCGTTAGTACCTAAATACATAAAATAAGTTTTTTACGAAAAATTTGACGTACAGTTTTAGTGTAGTTAATATCTAAGCTTTGGATATTCTGACCTATAGTTTTATAGATATTTTACTGCATAAAGTCGAAAATTTGCTAAAATATGTCTGTCAGGCAGAATCGCATTACTCTCACTGAATATATTGAGCACTACCACTGGATTTCCTGGGCAGGTTCAAACTATGCTATTTCTTATCTAAGCGGGCGGTGATTCGCGAATATTTATTGACGCTGACTTAACAATGTTAAACCTTCAACCTTCAAACCCTTTACTATTTACCTGTGTTGAGTGAAGATGTTCTAATATTGACCGCCGATGATGCTGAAAAGCGAAACCAGATCCGGTCATAGCAAATATTTAAAGAAACATCGTGGAATTTTTAATATACGTTGTTTTAATCTTTAATAAATTTAAATAGTTATGAAGGCGTTCTGTCAGTCTTTTGTAGCTCAGTTTAATTTTCCTTTAAAACACAGCTGCTGCCATATTGATTGCAGATTCATTACGCGTAAAACAAATACTTAACTTCAATGATCATTCTTTTTATGATAATAACTAATTAAATAATCATGATAATCCGATTAATAATGATATTAAATAACATACAAATTATTAAAATTATTAATTTATATTATTTTTTATTTGGCCAAAACAGAAATTATATTTTAATTTGACCTAACCAATGTAGATCGTACAATCTCAAACAGTTCACTAGCTAGAAGGTGTTCACGATAAGAAAATCTTCCCTTTATTTCGAGACGAAATTAAAACCAGGACCGGATTTAAGGCGATTTGAACGATAGGGGCCAATCGGGCCCCGCACTTGAAGGGGTCTCGCATCACCACCAATTGCTTTTGACGATAAAGGATAAATTATAAATTATTCAAATAATAAAAAATATATTTATTTTAAGTTCGCACTGATGGATAAAATTTATTATTGTGTTTATTACAGTACTAGCTGTTACCCGCAGCTTCGTCCGCGTGCAACTAAATAACGATTTTTTGTAGAAAATATTAACATTTTACTTTCTCGAGGATTCTTAAAAAAAAAACTTTCCATGTTAAGCGTTGCGCATTTCTCGGTGCAGTCATTAATTAAATCTTCTAACCAAGTTTAGATTTCTACAACCAGAGACTTAGATTAGGTTATGTATTGGTCCCTTAATAGTTAACTACATGGGTTTAGGCAGGATTTCTTTTAAGGGGAGACAACAAAAATTCTGAAAATTTCATGGACAAAAAAGGAAATTTTCCGGCTGAGTAATATACATGTACTAGCTGTCCCTGCGAACTTCGTACCGCCTCAAAATTAGTAAATATTGTGTTAACTTATTAGCTAAATTAAATTTTACATTTAAATATTACATACGGTCGTACATAGACTTTGTCGCTTCACGATAAAGCCCTGTTCCCGTTTCCTAGTTAATCCTACGCGAAAAAGCGTTAAAAACAGGTCATATTCAAAAGAGTTAAAGCGCCATCTACTGATTACAACAAATTTACGGTTAATGAAGGTAGCGATACATTTTTGTTATGTTCCTGTTTTAAATCAGAGATGGCACTGTACACGGTTTCTTCATAAAAAATCTTTATTTAGTCTGGCAGTCTGTGTCGCCTGTCGTCTGTCGTCTGTCGTGCCTTCGAATCCGCCAATGAGAAACGTTTTCGGGATATATCCGGGCGGCATCTTTCAATCGGAAGATTCCCTGCATCCTGAATTTAAAGAACTTTCTCCGAAGGAAGAACGAATGGAAACTTCAGTAGAGGTGTCCAATTAAAAATACATCGATGTTTTTATTTGACGTAATACATTGAAAGTATACATCGGTGTTGTTTCGATACATAGATTCCCTAACATCGATGTTTTTAAACATCGAATACTTTGTCAGATAGTATTTAGGGATGCAACGTCGTTCAAAAAAGCATCGATATTTTTTTAATGAAACATCGATATCTCAAACATTAACTTTCAGTAACGATGCATCGATGCTTTTCCGATGTTTTTCAAATATTTATTTGCGGATTCAAGTAGTCAAACTTACGAAGGTGCAGCAAAAATATCAATTTAAAAATTTTTTTTGAAATTTTAAATTTAACGTTCAAATATCGACTTTTTTCTCGAAATTCCGAAATTGACATTGAAATTTTGACTTTAATCTCAAAATTTCGATTTTTTCTCGAAAATTCAATTTCTTTCTTGAAATTTCGCCTTTGTTCTCGAAATTACGACTTTTTTTCTAGAAATTTGAAGATAAAAGCCCAAATTTCGACTACAATATTGAAATTTCGACTACAGGTAAACTTTAATTAATTATTGTCTTTTCTACGCCTAATTTCTTTAATTATTTTATTATTAAATGACAATTATATTTCTTTCAAATTGAAACCTATATTTTTTTATTTATTTTCTTCTCCACATTTTGACTTAAAACTCACAATCTACGTTTTTTGATAAAAATTCAAGGTTGAACTAGGGATTTGAAAAAAAAATTCTTCAGAAAATTTTATAAGATTAAATTATGAAAAATGTTGAAATTTTCATAAAAAAAATTTATTTTCAAAAAAATTCATGTTTTTCAAAATATTTCGAAATTTTGCTAACATTATTTTCAAAAATCAGGCAAAATTTTGTAAAAATGCCAAATAATATAAAAATCGGAATTTTTAAAAACAGCAAAGTTTTGAGAAAATATTGAATTTTAAAAATTCCGTCAAATGAATTCCAAATTCTTTAAAAATCAAAATTTTCCAAAAAGTTCAAATTTTCAAAAAAGTCGAAATTTCAACAGACAAATATTGAATTAAAATTTTAATAGTCGAAATTTAAAAAAAATATCGACATTTTCATAAAAAAGTAAAAACTTTCAACAAAAAGATTCCCCAAAAAGTGAAAATTAATTCTGAAAAATTTGTTATTTTAAAAAAAGTCGCAATTTTGAAATATAGTAAAAAACTTCAAGTGAATTATTTTAGAAAGATTTGAAAAAATCGAAATTTAAAAAAAAATATGAAATACTAATTTCATTTGAAAATAAATTATAAATTTGAACCGAGTAAAGATTTTTAAAAAAGGTCAAAGTTTTGAAAAAGAGTCAAGATTTCAAAATGGACAAAATTTTGAAATAATGTCGAAAATTGAACAAGCCATAAGCTTTCAAGAAAATTGGACAATATCCAAAAATACTGAAATTTTCAGGAAAAATTTTTTATTTATTTATTTTATTTTATTTTATTAATAAATGAAATTTTTAAAAGGGCCAAAATTTTTGGAAAAAAATGTAGTTCTATTTGAAATTTTCAAAAAAAAAACTGAAATTTACAAAATAAATTGTGATTTTAAAAAAGCTGAATTTTCAAAAAGGTAAAATTGTGAAATAAAGTCAAAAAAAAGGAAAAAGAAATTACAATTTTCAGGAAATTTAAAGTCAAAATTATGAAACCTTCATAAAAAACTTAAATTTTTAATAAACAAAATTCAAAATTTGCAAAAAAAAGTCCAAATTAAAAAACAAAGTCAAACTTTTTAAAAGTCAGACTAGATTTTATTGAAATGTCAAACTTTAAAAAACTCGGAATTTAAAAAAACGAAGTTTTGAAAAAATATCGAATTTCGAACATTTTTGGAGTCCTACTAATTTTTAAACACGTCAATATTTATAAAAGAATTCTATTTTTTTAAAAAAACAAAATTTTCAAAAAATTCCAAATTTTCGAAAAAATTCTAAATTTTCGAAAAAATTCCAGATTTTCGAAAAAAATCGAAATTTTAAAAAACATGAAGTTTGAGAAAAAATCAAAGTTTATAATTATCGAAATTTTCAAAAAATTCCAAATTTTCGAAAAAATTCTAAATTTTCAAAAAAATTCCAGATTTTCAAAAAAATTCCAGATTTTCGAAAAAAATCGAAATTTTAAAAAACACGAAGTTTGAGAAAAAATCAAAGTTTATAACTATCGAAATTTAAAAAATATCGATATTTTAGTAAAAAGTTTTCAATAAAAAGTCAAGTTTTCTAAAAAAGTGAATATTATGAATAATTCAAATTTTGTAAAAAAGTTTTTAAAACCGAAGGTTACTTTTAAAGAAAGTTTCGAAATCACAAACCAACATTGGACAAAAATTTCAACATATAAAAGGTAAACTCAAAATTTTAAAAATATCCACTTTAATCCCAAATGTTTATAAAAAATCTTCTAATTTTTGATAATAATTCAAAATTAAACTTCTGATTTGGAAATAAAGGCACCAATTTCGGAAACAAACAAAAATTTATAAAAATAGAATTTGGTTTATTACAAAATTTTAGGACCGATTTGAGATTTGTAAGAAAATTTTGAATTAAAAAAATATGCAATTTTCAAATGTAAGCATGAAATTTCAATAAAAATTTCTAATTTCTAGTACAGTAGGTACTAAATTTTTTTACCTAAAAATTGACAATTTCTCAAATAGTTCAAATTTGGAAGTTTAGTTCGAAATTTTTAGAATTCTATTTTGGTTTTTATCTGGACACTCTTACTTTTGACTCAAAAATTAGACTTTTTTAAAAATGTTGATTGTTTTCTCTGGAAATGTCGACTTCTTTGTAGAGAAAAAAAATAAATAGAAATTTAAAAATGTCGAACAAATTCTTCTTAAAGAAAATGAAAATTTTAAGTTTGAACTATAAATTTTGATAAGAACTGGATTTTTTTATCGAAAATTTAAAATAACAATTTTTTGAATGGCGAATTTAAAATCGAAATTTTAAGAAATACATTGTGTGAAAATGCATCGATATTTCCGATATTTCTTTGCTTGCCAAAACATCGAATACTTTTCGATGTCTTTAATGGAAAGGTCGAATAATTTCGAAACATGCGATGTATGTCGAATATCCCTAAACTTCAGGGCTACGGCATATCAAAATAGAAGATTCGCTTCATCTTACGTGCATTTTTTTATGCAGCGAGTGCGCGTATCGAGGTAGGTAAACAAATTTGAATTTACAAATATTAATTTCGGAGAAACTTCATGAAACGTTAAATTTGTCAAACTCCCAATCATGCAGACGTTCTATGTCTTGGTTCGTCGCGTAGCAACGAACCCTATGCGCGTTCTGTGGGTGTTAATTCGTCGCTTTCGAGGGACGTTCTTTGGCAAAATTTTACATGCGTTGGGGAAGTTGAATTTCGGAAAATCCTTTCTTTGTGGACCTCTACACCATAAAAGACACCTACCTGCTAAATTTCAAGTTTGTAGGTTTAATAGTTTCAAAGATTTCGTGATGAGTGAGTGAGTGGCATTTCCCTTTTATATACAGGGTGATTCAGTCATAATGACATTAAATCTAACTACGTGTTCGGAAGGCTTAATAAAGACAAAAAATCGAAAAAAAAATTGTTATTCGACTTTTTAAAATAGACCCAAATCAACCCGTTGACCACCAAAAGTCTGGCGCTACTCACCTCATTAAATGCCTTACGGCAACAGACGCTTATCACGTTATCAGCCACTCACCAGCTGAAATGATAAACCGGCCTGGCGAGGGCCAAATATCGCTAATTAATGGGCAACAAATCTCTATTAGTTATTTTGACGAATAATTATTTGTATTTTCATTCAGTTAAAACTTTTTACATTTTTTTGTTTCATTACACTTATCGAATAAGACCCACTTTATTACTGAACTCAACTTGGATCACCACAATTGACAATTAACTCACTTCTACTAACTCACTAGTTGCACTGATTCTAACTGACTGACTCGAGGGAAAGCTGACCGCCTTTTTATAGTTTTGGCCCCCGGCTTCTAGAACTTTTCGTCAGATAAGGCTTATCGAATGCCGAAATTTCTGGAACGCTTATCTGCCGTTTGTTTCGTTATCGCGGTCGCTTTCCCCTTATCAGAACCTTCTAGAAACTTTTTTTATTTACTAAATTCTACAATTCTATTCTAAATTCTATTACATCTATTTACATTGCGTTACAATATTAATTCTACAAAATAAATAACGATAACCGGGTTATTTAAATTTAACGTTGGTTAATAGTTAGGTTATTGTTTATAAAAAATATGTCAAAAATAGCTCACAGTCAAAATAGGTGCAGTGTACTTACATTTGTACTCGAGTGCTTTTTTTTCAAACTATTTTAGACCTGTCGGGCGCATGAAAAAAAATGGTGATTCGTCTGTAAACTACACATGGTTTAAAAAATTTCCACCGCATCACAGAGGGTCACAAAAAATAAAACGTGGGGAAATAACTCTCGAGTATTAACCACTTTTAACACTTGCACCCACAACACCGAATTTAATTCATTATTTGCAGCGTTGATATCAACGTTTACATCTATCTCGCGATTTGACTTTTTTAATTTTTGCGTAACTTTCTTTTGCAATTCGTTGTTACCCAATTTTCATATAAAAAAGTAAATCACTCAACGACTTTTCCGCACCCATGCCAGGATCATTTAATGTTTTTCATATTGTCATTTAGACATAACCTAGCAATTTTTTGCTTATTTGTTTCGCCCGAATCCCACCTGCGCAGTTGTAAATTCTTCTTCTTTCTATGTATCTGGGCCTTGGAGCTTTGGAGCCAGTGACAGCTCAAAAAGGGGTTTAAATTATGATTTTAAAATATTTTATTTCAGGGTAATTATACCTGAATTTGTTTTAATCGCCTATTTGTATTATACTCATTTTTCTCTATCTTCCCTTAAAATTAATGCCATTATGACTGAATCGCCCTGTATATAGATTTTTACTTAAGAACTGTACGAACTAAGAAGATCGAATTTTCAAGATTTAAAGTCAAAATTTCAAAAAAGAACCAACTTTTAAAAAGAAAACTTGCACTGGAAATGTTTAAAAAGTGAAAATTTCAAAAAAGAGGAAATTTCTGAATTTAGATTTTTGTGAAAAAGTGACAATTTCCATAACAAGTCAAATTTTATTAAAAAAATAAAGCAACTTTCGAAAATATTACTCTCAGAATTTTTATGTTATTTAAGTGTTAACATATTCTTGAAATTTACAAGAAATCTTTTTCTCAAAATTTCCTGAAAATATTGTTCTCAGACTTGTTTTATATTAAAATTTCGATCCAATTTTTAAAAAATAAACAAATTTTGTCAAAAAGTTGAAATTTTCAAAAAATAATTTAATTTTAAATGGAAATGTCCAGAAACTGAATATATCGAATTATGAGATAAAAGTCAAAATTTGCCGAATAAGCAGAATTTTGAACGATAATTTTAAATCACTCGAATTTAAATTTTAAAAAGAAATAACAGATAAGTAACAAAATGGACTACGAAAAAAAATCACGATTTTTCAAAAATACCTATAATTTAGAGGAATTAAGAGAAAAAGATCGCACTTTCTAGAAAATATTTCAACTTTCCAAGAAAAAAATCCAATTTTAGGATCAACTTTAGAATTTTAAAAATAAACTAGTAATTTCGAAAAAGACGAATGTTGAGAAAAAAAATTTGGAAAAGTCGAAGTTTTCAGTAAATCGTATTAAAAATAAAAACCTGACCTTCCACAAAAGCTCAAAAAATGTCCAAAATTCGAAAAGAGAAAAGTTAAAATATTCAATGGTCTAATTTTGTGAACAAGTCGAATTTTGAGAAAAAAATCGCAATTTCTAAAAACACTGTTCTCAAAATTTAAAGAGGTTGAATTTATGAGAAATCTTTCTCTCAACATTCTTATTAACATTCCGATCTAATTTGAAGAAAAAACATTTTCAGAACCATAAGATATCAGATTTTGAAATAAAAGTGGAAATTTGTCGAGGAAGACAAATATTAAGAAGAATTGCGGAATCTCGAAATCAATGATTTTTGAAACAAAAGTTCAAAAAATAGAATTTTGACAATAAAATAGAAATTTTAAAAAAGTCGAATTCTGAGGTAAGAGCAAATTTTAAGAAAAAGGCTATTTTAAGAAAAAAAGTAAAAATTTTGACAAAAAAGACGAATTTACCAAGAAAATATTAAATATCGGGTATTGAGATAAAATTGAAAATTTCATAAAAATAAATTAGTCGAAATTTTCAAAAAATCAAATTCTAAATTCTCAAAAATATCTAAATATTCAGAAAATTATCGAAATTTCAAATTTCAAAATATTTCAAAATGTACCAGAGAAAGTCAAATTTCAAGAAAAAATTCGAAATTTTGAAAATAATAATACAGTATCTCTGAAGATCATAGCTTGGCTGTCGAAACGTGTTAGAGCAATCTTTGTTGTGTTTTTTAATCTTTCTTGATTTCAGGGGACAAGCTTTTTACTTCAATTTTTAAAAATAATCTATACTCTGAGAAAAAGATGAATTTAGGAGAGAATGATCGAAATTCAGCGTAAAAGATCTAAAGTTTAAGAAAAAGCGTTTAATCTCTTTTAATTTTGTCGAAATTAAGAAGAAAAAAAACGAATTTTAAGGAAATGACAAAGGAAATTTTAAGAAAAAAATGGAGATTTCCTGGGTAAATATTTATTTTCTCTTGACTGTTCGACACTTGTCTGATGTGAAAAATGTCCAGTATTGTGATACACGTCAAAATGTTGACCAATTGAAACTTCCAGAAAATGTTTTCGTAATTTTCTTGCAAAAATTTTGGATTAAAAATAATATACTTTTTTTTATCAGAAGATTGACCAACTTTCGAGGAAAAGGCAAATTTTAATAAACAAGCTGAAATTTGCAGAATTAAAAAAAGTCGAAATGTTCAGAAAAAGTCGAATTTCCAGAAATAGCGAAATTTCTGAAAAAACGACGAACTTTTAAATAAAAATTTCAAATTTTTATAAACAAGCTGAAATTTGCAGAATTAAGAAAAGTCGAAATGTTCAGAAAAAGTCGAATTTCCAGAAATAGCGAAATTTCTGAAAAAACGACGAACTTTTAAATAAAAATTTGAAATTTTTATAAAGTCATGTTTGATAAAAGAAATGAAATTTTATGAATAAATGCAAAATTAAAAAAAAAGACAAATATTGTTAAAACTACGAAATTTGAGAAAAAAGGCGAAATTTCGAAAAAAATATTTCAAGGAAAGAATGCTTTTTGAAGCTGGAAAAAAAATGTTGGTCCCCCAGTTGAATACATAAATTTTCGGTTTGTTGCGTGAACTAGAAGGAGCAAGCGCCCCACCCTGCTCTATTCTAGCTACGCCTACAATTAGCCAGGATAGGTAATAGAAATAAAACTTTATGTAACCAACTATCCAAAGTTACAAACAGTTTTGCAATTTCATGGTTTTTTACGTTGAAAGAGTTCGATTTATTTTGTTTTACATATAGACTCGATAACAGCACAAACATTATTTTATTTCTGCTAGCTGCTCAGCCAAAACAAACACTAAAAAAAAAATAAAGGGTCCCATAAAAAATGTAAACGGGCCTCGCACTTATTGGATCCGGGCCTGGTTAAAACACAAAAATTTTTAAAAAAATCTGCCAAAGCACAGCATTGATACACACTTCTCAAACTCTGACTCGTACGATCATATGGCAATATGGACCCAAAATTTGGGGGCTAAAACTTGCTCTAAAAGGCTATTTTTTATTGGTTCTCCACTCAGGCGACTGTCATTGCCTATGCAATGAAATAAGCAATATTGATGCGGTTTATCTTCATTCTAATTTTATTTTAAAGATTTAAATTTGTGTTTCCTCATTTCAGATCACTCACAATGACTAGTAAATTAGGATATCGTTATTTTGTACTAAAAAACGTTATAAATTGTAGTCTTTTTACATTAAATACAGAGCCTAAAACAGTAATTTTCCGAAGAAGGACGAACGGGTTGCTGCCTTTGGGACTAGCCTTCACTCTTCTATTCTTACAACATAATAATTAAATATTTACACGAAGGGGGTTTGTAACTGATTATCTAAGACGTTAAAAAATGAGAAACTTTCATAGTCATTTTTTTTATTTTAACACTCGATATTAAACTAATCTCAAAACTGTCTCCTCAATCGATTCTAGTCAAGCTTCAAGTCATTTATACGCACACATACGTTTTCGTGGAACCGGATAAGGTATTAAAATAAATCTGACCCGTTGTCCAAAGGGTAGAAGAAAAGGAATTGTCTATGCTGATATTTTGACATAAATTAGAGGATGTAATCCTCCTGAAAAGAAGCTGAATGGAGACGGTCCTCTTGAATCTTCGGCCGGTAATCATGGTGATGTATCTATTTGTCAAAGCCGACTCGTCCACCCGAAGAGCAATTGCGGTCTCTTTTTATGTTTCCGGTCCACCGGAAGTTCCGCTTCGCTACTGCTCGATATATCTACGTGCAGTTGCAGATTAACTTCCTGTTTCCTGCATCGAGATTCAGGTTTAATAATGTGGTTTTTAAACATTTACGATTATATTTAATTATTCTAGATGTTTCTTAAAATTTTTAGATGAATTTCAGCTGGAATTACCCTCCAAAATTATAGATACAATCAAGAGTGAGTCAATGTGATTGAAAACTATTTACAGGTTAAGGTCAAATATTTAGTGAAATCATTTGATATTCTTTGGTTTTCTATTTGTAACTTGAATATTCTACTTAACACAATATACGCACCCACGGTCGTTGTTTCCTCTTTATAGACAATTACGAAAATCTTAATTTTTCCGCAATAGAACTAGCTAAATCTTTTGGTAATTTTCAACCAGATTAATTCCAATATAACGTTTTAATGAGAGGAGTCTTTCTTTCAGCAGTGATATCATTTGCTATATTTTCAAATTGATATTAATTCCAACACTAGCCATTAGAAAACCACCTGCAGTGGGTTGGTATGTATAAACAAATTTGTGATCACGACTCTTGATCTATTTTTAAAATTATTGTTTCCATCGCTACGATTTCGAAAATTATTGGTAAAATAGTTAATTTTTTATTAAAAAATAATGTAGTTTATTATAGAATAATCAAATTTAGGAATCACAAGTCTGTCACCGCAATTTTCCTGAATAGAAAATGATAGCTACAAGATATATTAAAAAGCAATAGATAATCCTAGGACTCCTAGCTAACGTAAGGAAATGGATGCATGAGATTTTTTATACTGCAGGCTAGGTTTTCTTGGTTCCAGTAGTAACCTACTTCAGTCACTATCGCAACTTCGAATGAAGGAACGATTCAGTACTATATTGCATAAAATGCAGGAAACTTACTAAAGTTTCGTGGTCCTTTGGTCGGTTTGGACGGTTGCATAATTCCGACGATTTAAGCATCAAGTAATTGCCTTGTGCCGCTGCCTGCCTACCGTAGACTGGAAAACTACCAAATAATAGGCGACCACTATTTGCCAGAAAGGGCATTCCTAAATGTTCACCGTGTCTATTAGAATTTAGCAGTAAATTTAAAATTTGTAACAAACCTAGCCGAAGTTTCAGGGAAAAAAGTGATACTTCGAAATTACTTGAAATTTCAAAAAATATAAAAGTTTCAGAACATTTCAAAATTTAGAGTTTAAAGCCAACACTTAAAGAAACCCAAAATAGCTATTAGAAATTAAACTATAAATTTTGAGTAACGTAAGAAACGTTAGTATTTTAATTAATTTAAGTGCACTTAGAATCGAGATTTTAAAAAACTAACAATTTAGTGCTGACTTTTTAATTTAGAGTTAATAAAAAAATGTCTAGTCAAAGTTTTCAAAATAAATCTAAAATTTTTACAAAAAATCGAAATTTTCAATTTTTAAACCAACAACTAGGAAAAAAGTAACAAGTAAAGTCTCAGTTTTCACTAACATTTTTACAAATGCTCTTAAACTTGTGAGTTTACGTTCGAAATGTTTTACAAAAGACATATATCAATTTTTAAAAATTGACATTTTTATCACAATATTCGTCGTGGTGGACTCTTATTGGTCAGAACATTCCAGTCATATTTTAAAAAATGTTTCAGAATATTGTCAACATTCATTAGTAAAAATTTCAATATTTTCAAACTGAGTCGCAAAAATGTTAGATAAAATTTAATCACAATGTAAAAAAAATCAAAAATGTTGGTACTGAAACCTGAAATTTAAAATAAAATAAAAATCGCTGAGTCTAAATTTTAAATTTTGGGTAATAATTTCAATAAAAAGAATTGGGAATTAAAATACATTTTGAAAAAAAAAAATTCTAGAAAAACACCATAATAAAAACCTTCCCAAAATTTCGAAAATAAAAGTCGACATTATCGGTCAAGATTTGAAAAAGAGTAAATATTTCTAGAAAAAGCTAACATTTTCAATTTGATTTCGAATTTTTGAGAAAAAAAAATGAAACTGAAAATGTTAATTCTTGGAAAAAAAAGTTGTTAAAAATCTGCAATACAAAATTATTAGTCTTACAATTTTAAAAGGTTTTTAAGTAGGCGGAATAAAATATCTGTAGAGAAATATCAATATATTAAGATTCAAGTAAAAATGTTGACGTTAAGTCAAATTCCCCAGAAAAATTAAGATTTTGAATTTAGAAAACAATTTTAAGAAATAATAAACATTGAATGTATAATTTCGTAAATTCAATGAAAAAGTTGAATTTTTGAAAAAAGCATTCGACATTTAGGAAAAAGATTTAAACTTTCAATTTAAAATCAGAATATCATGGAAAGGATCTAGAATTCGAAAGACATCATAATTTTTGGAAAAATAGACAAAATATCTAACATCATGCCAATTTCGTCAAGTTTAACATTAAAACTCTGAAAAAAATAAAAACCAATATTTTAAAAGCGGGATTATGGGAAAAAAATTGAACACTCGAAGTTTAAAAGAAAATTTTGATTTAAAGTTAAAAGTTCCTAAAAAAGGTCGAAATTTTGAAATTGAAATTAAAACTTTAAATAAAACAGTACTTTGTAGTTTGCATAAGTTCGTACAAATAAATGGTCATTTCGAGACTACAAATACAGAAAAGTCAACAATTGTTCTATAAAAAAAAATCATAATTTTCAGTACGAATTTTCGGATCAAAATTCACAATTTGTAAATTGGCATAAAAATTCTTACAATTTGAAGAGAAAAGTTAATATTTAATATTAGAATCGAGATTAAAAAATTAAAGTCATTAAAAGAAAACCAAATTGCCAAAATATAAAGGGCAAGTTTGGAATTTTTAGAAATTAAAGTTGTTATTTTAAAAAAAGATCTACACATCTAAAAATGTCAGAATATTGTCTTTTGCAAGAGGATTGAACTTAAAAAAAATCCACATTTTTAAATAAAAATATATAATGATTATTAGCATATTATCCATAGTCAAATTTGGAACTGAAACTTTCAAAATAAAGGAAAAAAAAAGAATTTTTTGAGTGTCAGCCTAATAATAAGTGGACATTTTAAAGTTAAGACCGAAAAGATGAATAAAAAAAAAGTAAAAATTTGAAGCAAAAATGATGCCAGAATTTTGCTGTGAGAAAGAATGAAAGTTAAAAATTATTAACTAGATATTATTACGAGAATTCATTTAAATTTTTAGGTACATTAATATCTTTTCAACTTTTATTTTATCAATAAAAAATTTCCTTAATTTAATAAATTTTTTAACTCGATCACGATTAAGAGGAGTCACTCTCCCATACCCTCCTTAGCAATACTTTTAACCAAAGTCGTAAATTCTGTTACCAGAAAAAATCAAAATTTCTAAAAAAAACAAGAATTCTAAAAAATAATAAATTTAATATTAAAAGAAAAATTGCAAAGTAATTTTTTTTTAAATCGCGAATACCCACCTCAAAATTTTGAAATTAACATTGAAATTCTTAAGAAAGTTCGTAATTTCGAGTAAAAATTTGACATTTCGGGTTTAAAGTAGAAATTACAAAAAAAGTCCAAAATCCCAGACAACATGAAATTTCGGAAGAACTGGAGATTTATAAAAACAAGTATCAAAATCCAAATATCGAAAAAAAATAATGTGACGAAGTGTGGTTGTATTATTTCTATTAGTAATTGTGTGGCGTAAGGAACTCTTCGAAGACATTTGTTAATGGGAAGGGGCCGCGAGAATAAATCATACGACAAATAAGCGTTCTATACGTTACCGCTAACATGATAGGTACGGAGATCTGTTCTAGAAACCGGAACGATATAAATACGCGGTCGTCTTTCCCTCAAGGAGTTAGATAGTCAGTTGGTCAGATACTCAGTTAGCTAGTCAGATAGTTAGATAGTATGATACTTAAGTGAATATAATTGTAGTGTTCCGAAATAAGTGTGAAATAAAGTGTTTACAATTCACAAAGTTTTAATTTTCGAAACAGTAACACGCAACAATAATAAAAGAATTGTTTTTATAGTCGTAATTTAACAAAGAAAGAGAAATATCAATTTACAATTTTAAGAAAAAACCTACTTTCCTAAAAATTTAAAATTTGTAAAAAATGCAAAATTTTACTTCAAACAGTCGAGACAAAATCGGTATTTCATAGTTTCTGAGAAAAGGTTTTATATACAATCAATAATAAATATTTACCCACAATTTATGAAAAAAGTTGAAGATTCCAAACAAAAACCATGTTTTGTTTATTTGCAACCTAGATTTTAAAACAATTAAAAGTTAGAGGCTTAAACGTAAAAAATGCAAAACAGAAAAATTTTGAAAAGTTTTTATTTACAAAAACAATTGCTTAACTTGCTGACAAAAGGAAAAACTAGAAATTTTGAGATTACTTTGAAATTTTTAGTTCAAAGTCGACATTTTAGGCAAAGAAATAATATAAAAGTTAAAAGTGAATAAAATTTACAACAAAGGTAATAAAGCAAAACACTTGAAAATTAAATAAAAGTCCAGAATTTAAATGTAAAATAAAAACACTTTGAAAGACATTAAATTAATTAGAAAAAAAGTCGACATTTTCCAGGTTCTAGTAGAATTCCTAGTACACTTGAAATTTCGAGAAAAAGAGTGAACATTTCTAGCAGTAGTTAAAAATTAGTAAAAAAGTCAAAATGTTTCAAATAAAATTAAATTTCGAAATTTTAGGAAAAATTCAAAATTGGGAACTTAAGTTTATCTGCAGAATGTCTAAGTTTCGAGAAAACTCGTATTAATTTAAATTCAGATCTAATAAGATAAAAACAATTTCTCTAAATTTCGAGCTTGACATTTCTATATTAAAATAAATATCTCGTAAAAAGTTAAATTTATTTTAAAAACATGCAAGTTTTGAAAAAAAAATTTTGGAAATTCATTTAAAATTTTGAAAAAAGAGGTTGGAATTCTGGGTTTACAATGAACATTTTAAAAAGAGAATGAAAATTAAAAAAGATCGGTTTGAAGAACACACCCGATAATTTCAGGAAAGATTAGAAATGTATAAAAAAAAATTAGAAATCTTGAATTTCCTCAGAATTGCTATTTTGAAGTAAAGAGTCAATAGTTTGAAAAAAAGGCAATTGGAAAATAAGCTCGAAATAGTTTTGAGAAAATAATGGAACTATTGAGAAATAAAAAAACCACAATTAACAAAAAATAATGGAGTTTACATTCTAAATTGGTAAAGATTTTTTATGCGAAATTTGGATGCCTCAAAATTTTGTTTAAGTATTTACTACGCAATACGAGTACATCGACGGTAGGAACGATTCTGTGAGAGATCATTCCAGATTTCAACTCAAAACAGCACTGTACCTTTCCTTTTAGAACTTAGCTTCCAGGTCTCAATAAGCGAAACTTTATTGGATAATAGGATATGATAAAATTTTAAATAGTAGTTTGTGCAACAAGAGCGGATATGATGTCAATATCGCACGAGAACGAAGTTTGAGTACGACGCCGAAGGCGGAGTGCCTCAATCGTTCGAGTGCGATATGGACAATCCGCTTGGGTTGTACAGCGAATTTTTCCCACGAACACGATTCCTCAAAAACAAAAATACGATTTAACAAATATTTTGTTCGTTAAATACGTCAACTTGACAAATTCTATGGTATAATTTTGAACCTAAAAATGACAGTCGTTCTTATCGCATGCAATCGACTTTGCAAATGCCGTAAAGGACCTGGAACCATTCGGACAGTTGATAAGCCTCTGGCGCAGTTTACGATCGAAATCACTTTTTTTCTCGTCAATAATATGTTTACAAAAGTTTCGTGCATCTACAAATGTGGTCCGAGTCTCGACTGAGAAAGTATTTCGCCAACGACGATATGCGCAATTTTTGAAGAAGACAGCCCGAGCATTTTTTTTGCTGAACCAAGATTTACTGGACGCAGACTTCTTTTGGGGGTGGGGAATTGAACATTTCATACCAATCAGGACAGTTTCAGTAATGGATACGGCGACTAAGGAAGAGTTGTCTGAGTTAAAGCAGACTTTTTGCCATGGGAAAGATGCAAAGAAGTCTCTCAATTCTTCCCAGTTAGCAGAATCAAAGTGCCAAACCCTACGGGACTGGCTGAGAAGGAGGTGGTATATGAAGCGAACGAGAGGCTGCTACAAGCTTGTGATCAGAATTTCCAAGCGGTAATGTCACAGATTTTATACGAATTTGGGGAATTTGTAAGAAAAAGGTCGAGAAGATTATTTGATGGGTATCTATATCAGGAATTCTTGTGGGCTCCTCATAGAATTGCGATAGTCACAAGTGAGAGAGAAAGCTTCTGCCGCCCTTATCGCCTCGTCAGTTCGGGAAGAGAACCTTAACTAGGGGATGTTGTGTACGTTGAAGTCACCAAGAAAGACAACCTCGGGGTTTGGATAATTCATCTGTAGGTGATTGAAGGTTACGGAGAGATAAGAGAAGAGCTATCTGTATGAGGGATGAGACAAATAAAGTCAACAAATTAATATTACTTCACTTTTGGAGCAGATTTTTGGCCAAATCACATTATGATCAGCAGATTCCAGTACTTCTTCTCATTGACAGGCCAGGTCACTTCACGTAAAAGCACACATTCCCCTCTTGTGTCAAAACTTTGTGTGCAAGTCGTATCTGAAGCAAAGCAAATGGACCGTGGTGACGGATGGGGAGACTTGGGTTTCTGTTAGAGACAGCACTTGGGGTCTTTCATTTTAAAGGTTTTGACAAACCTAGTTTTCATGGCTTACGGTACAATTTTCCGTCGATTTTGGATTCCCTCTCACACCCTCCACCCGGATATCCGAATGGGAGGGTTGTTTACGTCCGGAATTTTTTGCATAAAGGGAATTTATCATATTTGTTCTTAATAATTACAAGAAAAAAACACAGTAGATGAAAAAAGGAAATAAGGACAAGTACAGGGTGAGGAAATAAGAATAACAGAAACTGACTCGGGTGTCAGAGACGAAAACATGATATAAGCATCATTTCACTGTCCAGGCTACCACCTACGATACCTGTGATACGTAGTTGAATATATAATATAATATAACTATATAACTATTATGTTTACATAATTTCCAAAAGCAAGAAAAACGAGTAAATACTTAAGCTCCTTCTTAGAATACTTAATCATGGGAAAAGAAGGAGATTTTTCTTGATTTTTAAAGCGATCTCAAGAGAGTGATTTTCCAAAAGTAGACATTATTTCGAAAAGTTGGCGACGTTGAGTGTTTACAAATGGGTGTTTATGTCGCGCCGTTGCAGCTTCTGCGTAACATCAGAAATTCAAAACAATCAAAAACTACTAAGATCCCGATCACAACCCCTTAACCAAATTGACAAACACCAAAGGGTTAACATTTGCGAGAGGATTGTATTTAAAATAATTCAGGCTTTAAACTCTAAAATTGAACTTTTCTAAAAATCTTGCATCTTTTTTTCAGTTTTTTAATCTCTAAAATATTTTTTTTTAAATTTTTAACTGAAACTTGAAACTTGATTAGGTAGTAATTCGATCACCAGCAGAACTTCTTTTGCAACAATAAGCTATATAATAGAAAATATTGTTATTATTGTGATATTTCGAAGGAGTAATTGCAACACAGGAACTAACTACAACTTGAATCCTGAAAAATATTCCCTTTCACTCATTTGTATTCAAAGCTCTCTCGGTAGTTAAACTCGAGAAGTTTTATTTTAACAGATAATAATGTTCAGTTAAATGATCGACCTTATAAAGCAAAAGTAACGTTAACGTAATGCCTGATTCATTATCATCCGCTCAAATTCGTTAATTTTCATCATGCGTTACATATGGTGTTCATGAAATAAAATTCTGTACAACACGAACTTAATTAATTCTGCAAATGAGACGAAAGCATGATGTAAAGCTATATTAATATGTGATTACGGCTCACATTAGAGGCAGTTACCTGCACAGAATATATTTACTTGCCGGTTTATTTTCCAGGGCCGCAGACATCAATTTTCTACAAAAAAAGTAATGTCAGGGTTTTTAAAATGTTTTCCCTAGTCGAGCAGTATTAAATATCACGTCAAATAAAAAGCCTCAAGTTCCAAGAAGCGCAATCGAACTCCATTTATCGATAAAGCGAAACATGCGTAATATGAAGTTGTTAAAGCATATATAAAATTGAAACAATTCGCCACATATAGACCAATTTCGCTCTTCTCGCATAAAAACTCAAAGTAATTCCGCTTAAATGGCATTCTCATGATTCTCTCTAAACAGGATAAAAAATGTTGGTATAAATAATGAGAATTACACACCTTAAAATATCTCATATTATTTGCTGTAAAGCAATTTAATCGAAAAACTAAAGGTTCTTATTTTCGCTTTGCACGCATTTCATCTTAATCGTTATGATTTTATCACGTACAGTTCCTGATATAGGCAGTTAAAACGTTTAGGAATACATTTCCCATGATGGTCAATTTATTTTACAGGATTCTGCGTAATAAAAGTAAAAACTGTTTATTTTTTTCATCCGAAGATGCTGCAATAATTTTGCCTGAGAACCAATATTACACGAACTCGGTTATGGAAAAACAATTGATATTTTATGGATTACGTTTTTGAAAAGCTTACTTTTCAGTTTTCAGTAAACCACAAATATAATGGATTTTATTGGTAAAATAGCAATTATATGAAATGAAACTAACAATAAGTAAAACAGAACCTTGGTTTATTGTAGTTCAGTCGCGCACTAAGTTGGCGACCGTGGCAAACGTCAAGAATTACTTAGAGCAAAAAAATTTTAAGTTTCAACTTGATAGTCCCAAAAAAGTCGAAATTTTGGGATTAAATTATAATTTAAAAGAAAAAGGTATAAATATCCGGAAAATTTTTAAATGTTCAAATTCTAACAAAAAATGCATTTAACGACAACATTTTAGGAGAAAAAAAATAAAAATTGAAAGCGTAAAACTTGAGATGAGATGAGATTCGAAATGTCGGTCTTTTTATATAAAAAAAAGATGAAAATTTTGATATTCAGCTTAAAGTTTTTTCCATTAAATGTAGTTTTTTTTTTCCAAATTTTGTCTCTTAGAAATTCGTAGTTAAAATTCAATAATACAAAGCTTAAGAAATTTAAATTTGAACTCCTCGAAATTTTGAGAAAATTGTGGAAATTTTACGTAAGACATCTTCTTGAAACTATACGTAAGTTCGACCATCTCTAAATGGCCTGACCTGTCCCACCAGCAGATTCAAAACAGATGACATTAGCAGGAGTAATTTCCCACATCCAAACATCGATTAATAGTTCAGAAGAAAATTTTAACTTTTGATAAAAGTCCCATTACCAGTACATTACATTACCCCATTATTTTGTTTCCAATTTCCCATATTCAATAAATTTCCTGAGGAAATTTTAAATCCTATTTTACATCATCTATGAGCACTTCAAATGGTCATGCAATTTGTCGACTTATATTATAAATATTAAGAGTATTTATCAATAGTTTACTTATAATTTCTTACAATTTTTATTAAAATAATGGCAAAGCACCTCTGAAGCTGATTTCTAGAAATTGTTGTACCTTTTTACATAAAACATCGTGACACTTTTATTCTGCTGCTTAGTTCGTTAAAAGTTTTGCTAACTTAACTAGATATTGCAGTCAATAATTTCCATTAGTTTAAAGTTTCTAAAGTTAAATGTTTTAAAAATAAATAGGTTGTTTCCATTTACCCGGGTTTTACAATACCCCACTTGACCCTATCCTAATTTACAAAAAATCATGAAACCTTTCAAATATTTAAATTAAAAATTCGGTTTAAAGAGTTTGTTACCGAACTGGAACAAAAAAGAAGTGTCTTGTTAATGTCGAAAACTAAAAAAAAAAATATAATTTTGTGAAATAAAATTCTCTTTGACTTTACTAGTTACATTTTAAGTTAAAGTTAAGATTAAAAATGAGCTTTTAACTATAAGAAAAAATTAGAAATACAAAAAATCTATGAAAATTATGTCGAAAAATGTTGAGATTTCTTCAAAATATCCAAATTTAAAATCGAAATTTTAGGGAAGAAAAGTAGACATTCGGCAAGATCCAAAGTCATTTTAAAAAAACTCATAATTTTGATAAAATCATAATTACTAGGAAAACTGGTAATTTTAAAATTAACTTTATCTAAAAAAAATTCAAGTTTTCAAGTTGACGCGCTAGATTTCGAAAAAAGTGGAAATTTCGAGTTTAAGATATGCTTCAGGTTCTAAAACTTTTACTGCTTGAAATCACCATTTCGTTTGATGGACCTATGGAAGTTGACAGTTTAAAATGTAAAAAGGCGACGTTTTAGATTGTCTTTAATTCGAAATTGTGATTTTCTTGGTAGTATTGATGTTCTTTCTTTAAAAATGACTGTAATCTTCAAATGTTTACTTTTTTTCTTGAAATTACAAGAATGAATTTTTTTTACAAATCATGATATTTTTCTTAAACTATATCATTTTCCTAAATTTCATGATTTTAGTTTTTACTATTTTTCCTAAAATTTAAATTTCAAATTCATTTTTTTAACGAGTTTTACTTGAAATACAGAACTTGTCCCCTGTATTTCAATTTTTGAAGATAACTAAGCATCAGTCCATTCCACCAAACAGAGTCTTACTTCTTTTTAAATCTTGACACACTAAACATGGACACTTTTTGACATGTAGACAAAATTTTCAATTTTCAAAACATTTAAAATAATTCGAAAGCTTAGAAAAGGTCGAAGTTAAAAAAAACGAAACTACTAAAAAAATCAAAATTTGTAATATGCTAATATTTTGAGAACAAAGTGAAATTAAAAAAAATGCTTTTAAAGAATTTGACACTTTTAAACAAAAAAAATATGAAATTTTGATAGAAAATGTCGAAATTATTAAAAAGGAAGATTGAACAAGTTAACACTTTTAAAAAATCGAAACTCTTAGAAAAGTATAAAATTTAAAATATTTTCTTTGAAAGGTTTTGAAATAAAATCAAAATTTAAAAAAAAATCCAACCTTTGAAAAATTCAACATTTTCCAAAAATTAAAAAAAGGCGAAATTATTAAATTTTAAAATGGGATAAATTTTAGATAAAAGTTGAAATTTTCAAACAAAAAATTTGGACAAAAGACCAAATTTTAAGGAAATCGAAATATTTTTGAAATTATCGAAGTTTCGAAAAAACAAGCCAAATTTCAAATAAAAGCCTAATTTTTCAAAAAAATCAACCCTTTAAACAACTGCATTTTCGAAAAATTTAAGATTGTCAGAAAAATCAATATTTTCAAAAAAAAACGTCGTTCTGTAAAGTAAATTTCAAGGTCAAGTTCTTCATAAAGCTGACATTTTCGAAAAATCTAAATTTTGAAAATGTTGAAACCTAAAGTTTTGAAAATTTTGAAAAAAAAATGAAATTTTGATAGATATTTGAGAGGGTAAAAATAAATCGAAATGTTTAATTAAAAATTTCAAATTAAAACTTGATTCGAGTTTCCATTTTATGCTCTATCTTTCGAAGTGTTCTGAGCCTTATTTTTTAATTTCGACTTAACCTCGAAATGTCATCTTTATTTTCTCGAAATTAGAAGCATTTTTAAATGTCAACCTTCTTTTGTGAAATTAAATTTGATGGATTAAATTGAAAAAATATTTTTTTTTGTAAATTTCGAGTTTCTTTCGTCGTGTCCCGAGTAATTGCGTAATTGATTAAAATAAGTAAAAATGTGGTCGTGTATTATTATATGTTATGCCAAGGGGAGGGTACAAATGATCAAAACTAGAGTTGCGCATGTACCGTCCCTAAATCTACAATGTCGATGTTGTTTTCTGTTCTTTAAGATCTCAGCGCCATCTAAGGAATATTTCTGGCAACAACCCTGAAAAAATCAAACATTTTAAGAAGGAGGCCTAAAAACTTTCTTTATAAAGGCCAAACGATTCCTAGCTGCTCCTAACTGCCCAATCTGGAGCTGACGATTTGTAGCGTTATCACATACGTAAACATAAAACAACGGACGGAAATACATGTCGTTATTCAGTGACGGATTTATAAGACAATAAAAGTACTAAAGAAAATCATTGCTTAGGGAAAGGTCTCCTTTTTCCAAAACACTGTTACAATTGGTTTGGTTGAAAATTCCTGACTTCCTAAAATTTCGTTTTTTGAAATTTCGAAGAGAGTTTTAGGAAAAAAAAAATTGAATTAAGTCAGTATTTTGTTATTCAATTCTGCAATATTTAAAGGCTTAACTCAAATTTAAACTCGGTTTATCAACACCTTCAAAATGAAAGACTCAATGTGGTGTCTCTAACAGAAACCCAAGTCTCCCCATCCATCAGTACAGTCCATTTGCTTTGTCCTAACTACTTGCACACAAAATTTCGACACTGGAAAAGAATTAGTGCTTTTACGCGAAGCGAGAAGAAACACTAAAATCTGCTGTTCATAATGTGATTTGGCTGAATATCTGCTCGAAAAGCGATTTGTTCACTTTATTTGTCTCCAAACGATGCCTCATACAGATAGCTCTTCTCTTATCTCTCCGTAACCTCCGATCACCTACAGATAAATTATACAAACGTTGAGGTTGTCTTCCTCAGTAACTTTAACATACACAACATCCCTTGGTTAAGATTTTCTTCCCTAATTGACGGCGCAGGAAGGGTGGCAGAGGTTTTCGCCATCAATTGCGGATTATTGCAATTAGTTGAGAAACCCACAAGAATTCCTGAATGGGATACCCATCCACCTAATCTACTCGACCTTTTCCTTACAAATTCTCCAAATTCGCATAAAATCTCTGTGACATCACCGCTTGGAAATTCGGATCACAGTCCCGTAAGGTTTGGCACTTTAACTCTGCTAACTGGGAAGAATTAAGAGACTTCTTTACATCTTTTTCACGACATGCATTAATAAAGACAACCCTTCCTCAGTTGCCGAATCTATCACGGAAACTATCCTACTCCCAAAAAAGTCTCCCTCCAATAAATAAATCTTGGTTCAGCGGAAAGTGTGCTGGGGCTGCCTTCAGCAAAAATCGCGCTTATCGTCGCAGACGAAATAATTTCTCACTCGAGACTTGGACCATATTTTTAGATGCACAAAACAAACAGGTTATTGACGAGGAAAAAACTGATTTCGAGCGTAAAATGCGCCGGAGGCTAATCAATTGTCCGAACGGTTCCAGGTCCTTTTGCAGATTTGCAAAGTCGATTGGAAAGAATTTTACATCTTCAAATCTTCCACCTTTACTCAATGAAAATAACAATATTGCTGCTACTTCCAAGGAAAAGGCTGACATGCTAGGCTTAAGGTTTGCTGAAAATTACAGCCTTGATTCTCGAAAGGCATAATCTTCTATTCTTCCCAAGGTTGGCACTTTAATGCCTGAAGTAGTTTTCACACAACGCATAATCGAAAGTTTCCGAGCTTGCTGGTATCCCCGTTATCGTTCTTAAGAAGTGCGCCCCAGAGTTGACTGCTGTTCTAAGCAAATTATTCACACTCTCTTACAACAAAGGTTTATTCCCTAACATCTGGAAATCTGCAAGAGTGCAGCCTGTCCCCCAAAAGGGAAATAAATCTGGCCAACAACTATCGCCCTATATCTTTGTTATCCGTTATATCTAAAGTGATGGAAAAGGTAATCAGCATCGAGATTCTCAAATATCTGGAGAAGAATACAATCATCTTGGACAGGCAATACGGTATTAGGCAACAACGCTCAACTGGCTATCTGTGGCTATCTACGGCTATGAAAAAACTTGGTAAGGCTAGGATTGTGGCATTGGATATCTCAAAGGCCTCCAACAGAGTCTGGCAACAGTCTTTTCTTACCAAATTAACATCTTATGGTCTTTCTCCTAGACTCTGTTATTTGATATCCAATTTTCCCGCTGACAAATCTCTTCAAGTCATCGTCGATGACATTTTATCCGAGACATTTGGGATTAATGAGTCAGGGGTCTGTCCTGTCTCCTACCCTGTTTCTGTTAAACATAAACGATCTCTTAGCTTCAACTTTCAAGCCTATATAAAGTTACGCAGATGATAGTAGCCTTGAGTCATCTATTTTCTCCGACAAACCATTCGTCGCAGCTTCAGGTCGACTAAATCAACAGCAGATACAGATGATTAATCTGGATCTCGAAATCATTTTGGAATGGGGTAAGGAAAATTTAGTCAACTTCAATGCCTTAAAAACTCAAGCCGCGCTTTTCTCTAAGAAAACATCAAGAAATAATGCAACAAACATACTAATGGACGATAAAATCCTCCCGATAAGATGCAATTTGTATATCCTAGAAGTGAATGCGAACACTAACTTCTCTTGCGACGATCATATGCGCTCCATTTCCAAGTTCGCCTCTCAGAAGCTAGGCCTTCTTTTTAGAGCTAAAAAATACTTTACATTATCTCATCAGCTGGTCATTCTCTACAAAGTTAGTTACTCACACTATACAAAGCTCAACTTAGGCTAACCCTAGAATACTGTTCTCATGTTTGGAGTTCAACCCCAAAGCACACTTTAGCTCTTTTGGATTCAATTCAAAGAAGAGCGATTCGCCTAATTGATGATTAGAGTTTGACCGATTCTCTCGAAACACTAGAACACAGGCGGATGGTTAGTGACTTGTTTCTTTTCTACAAGTACTATCATGGGAGATGCTTGCAGGGACTTGATCTCCCCAAAAGCTCGATTTTTTAGGCATACAAGACAGTCGGAGGAAGAAAATTCCTGTGCGGTTTAGTTTGATACAAGAAGGACTTCTGTCTAGGGAAATTTTTTTTTGCCATAAAATTTCCAAGCTATGGAACTCGTTACCAAAAGGAATTGTCTCCAGGAATTACAACCTATCCTTGTTTAAGTAGGTGGTTCATCGCCATCTATCCTAGTTTCCGCATTCTACTCTCAGTGCTTTGAAGGCATAATGGGGTTACCCTTTGTTAGTGGATTAAACTTAAAAAAAAATGAAAATAGACATTTTGGGAGTTTTCTTTTACGTACATTTTAGAACCTTTTTCCAAACTTTGACTATTTGCCCCAATTTCTGTTTTTAAACCTGAAATGTTTATATTTGTTAAGCCTCAACATTTTTAGAAAAAATCTTATTTATGTAATATAAATTAGTCAAAACTTGAAAGAAGCAAACAAATTGAATTCATTAGCAAAATATTTTACTTTCTACAGATGGGTAGAGTCTAACAAATAATTTATATAATTAGATGTCCCTCTTTGATCAAAAGCGACATGTTTCGGCGTTTTTGCAAAAAATAATTTTGCTGAAAGCGGTTGACTCTTTCGGTGTCCAGAGTATTATTTTTTGTGATTTTATCTACATAGACAAATGAATATCAAGGCATGGATTGATTTGTCTCTGTATGGCTCTAGCAGCATCAAGAGGAAAGGGCAACTTCTGGTCCAATCTATCGAGATTGAAAAGAGCTATTACTAGACAAATTTAAGTAGCTGACCTATGAATTTCAAGTGTTATCTGTCTGAAATGGTGTTGGGATTTGAAAAAGAAGATCCAAACATTCTTTTAATATGAGAAACCTCAAAGATTATCCTAAAACGTCGATGTTCACAACGTTCCGTCCTCTATCGCTTTCTCGATCATTTCATTTTAAGTTAGGCTCATTATGTAATTATAAGTGAGGTCCATCGTGTGGTGGATTATGATATCACTTTAGAGAGTAACTCCCTACTTCCCCACATCCGGTCATACTGTAATATCGCTGTACCCAACTTCTTCATTAGATATGATTTACATATTACTGAACAGCAACAACAGTATAATTTATTGTCAGCGAATGTATCGCTTGAATCCTATCTATATTTTAGTTAATGTAAAAAATATTTGCCTAATATCTGTTTTGGAAGAAGTAGAATCAAAAACTTTGTCATTAAAAAGTGCCAGTTTAGTTTTTTAACTTTGTTAATATGACTGCAGTTTCAAAGGGATATCCATTTACATCAAACTTACTATGTACAGCCCAGATAATCACACGCGGTGATCTTCCCATAATCAATCGATGAAAAAAAATAACCGGAGGAAGCCCAAAAAAATCAATCCTGTAGAATGTGATTAATTACCACCTTCTAAATCCAGCTATAAGTTTCTAAATGATATTGGCTGCGTGCGAGAGAGAAAATAAAAGATAAAAATTGTGTGCTCGGTCTCGCATATGGCATATGCACAGTGTTTAATGGCGTACCTAAAACGTACAGCAAGAAGCAGGTTACAAAAAGCCCCAGCAATATGCAAAGTCAGCGTTATTAACAAGGTGCAACAAACTAGTCACTCAGACCATGGGCAACTCGTGCTTCGAAACATCCATATGCATATGTATCGCATCGATTTTGGTTCTACGGCACTAAACATTTAATTTTGCTTTTTTTATGTTACTGGATTAGTTTAAGGGTGTACGATCATTACTCAGCAAGTGAAAATAAAACGTAATTACTTTTTCATTAAAATAAAAGAAATATAATTATAATAGGTCAAAAGTTTTAATGTATCTCTTATTTACTACCACTTGTAATCGGATTATTCCAATTAATAAATTATCAACAGCAAAAGAATGTCATTTGATTTAGGTATTGTCTTGCGTGCAATGAATCTGGCAACAGCACATCCAGCAGCTGTCTGTTATTGTTGTTATTACTTTATTTTTGGTTCAAGCGAATATTTAAAATAAGTAGCATCAACATTTTTACATCTCAAAAATTCGACCTTTTCCAAATTTTGACATTTTTTAAAACTTTTTCTTTTATTGAATTTCAGATTTCCTCGAAAAGTTGAAACAGTGTTTGATAATGTTTTTTGCCAAATTTAGACCTCTTGTCAAAATTTGGGTTCTTTATAAAATTTGCTACTTTTCCAAAATTTTAGTGTTTTCGAAAATTTTGATTTATGAATTGTTTAAGAAATTTCGATTTGTATTTTTACTTTTTGAGAAATTGTACTTTCAATAATTTAGATTGTTTTTATTTTTTCTAAAATTTAGCATTTTGTTTAATATCGACTTTTATGAGAATTTCCACTTTTTTTAAAATATTTTTTGCTTTTTAACAATTTTTACTTCTCTTAAAATGCAGGTTTTGTAAGTTGGACTTTTAAAGAATTTCGACTTTTTTAAATTTTCGATCTTTTAAAATTTTTTACTTTTTCAAAATTTGCTCCTTTTTCAAATTTAAATTTTTGAAAATTATACTTCTTCAAAGTTTTAACTACTTTTTTAAGTTTCAACCCTTTCAAAATTTGGAATTTATTTAAAAATTTCAATGTTATTTTAAATTGTGAAATTTTTTTTCAAATCTGGAGTTTTTTCACATTTTTTCTATAATTTCGTGATTCTTTTGATGTTTTCAAATTTTATTGAAAATTTCGACTTTTTCAAAATGTCGGCTTTTGTTTCCAAAATTTCAACTTTTTTTGAAAGTATTTTTTCAAAATTACTAAATTTTCTTCAAAATTTTAATTTTTTTGAAAATTACCCATTAAAAGATTTTAATTATCCAAAATTTAATTTTTCAAAATTTGGACTTTTATGATAATTTTGATTTTGTTTTAAATTTAAATTTCGAAAATTTCAGATTTTATTTAAAATTTAACTGAAAATATTTTTAAATCTCGACATTTATTTTTTAAAATTTTAATTTTTTAAATATTTTGAATTTTTTGAAAATTTTTCATTTTCTCATTCACGATTTTTTTTTGAAAATGTAGACTTTTTAAAAATTTTGTTTTTTTTTCAAATTTTTGATTTTTTCCCGAAAATCTTAACTATTTTTATTTTAATTTTCAGTGAAAATTTCGAAGTTTTTCACAAGCTGCGATTATTTTCAAAATTTTTTGAAAATTATGTTTTATTTTTATATTTCTAATTATTTTGACAAAATATCGTTTTCCTCAAAATGTTATTTTAAAATTTTTCAAATTTTAATTAATTTTCAAGATTTTGATTTTGTTTAAAAATGTTGACCTTTTTTTAAATGTTAACTTTTCAACTTTTTTAAAATTACCCACATTTTAGAAAATTTTGACTTCTAATTTTCAATTTCTTTTTAATAATCGACTATTTGTGAAAACTCATGTGTATTTGGAGAAACACTTAAGTGTGATGAATTGTCAAAAACACTTATACAACTAACTATTGTATCGTGAGGTCAAGGTCAATAACGTCAAGGTAAAATGAGTTCAAGGTCACGTGTGGTCAAGGTTGTGTGATGTCAAGGTCGCATGTGTTCAATGTCATATGAGGTCAAGGTAGCACATGTTCAAGGTCACGTGAGGTTAAGCTCGCATATTTTCAAGGTCACTTGATGTCAAGGTTGCATGTGTGTAAGGTCACGTGCGGTCAAGGCCGCGTGTATTCAGGGTCACGTGATGTCAAGGTCGCACGCGTTTAAATTCACGTGAGTTCAAGATCGCGTGACTCAAGGTCACTTGAGTTCAAGGTCACACTAACTTAAAATCTTGTGAGTTTAACCTCACTTGATTTCAAGGTCGTACGAACTCAATGTGGAGAAATGAAAATCACATCAGCTTAAGCTCACGTGCCCTTGATCTTATGTGAGTTCAAGATCACATGTCTTGGAAATTCAAGGTCGTGTAAAAATTAGACAGCGTGAAGCAAACTGTTCTCTTAAATTTCGAAAAAAAGAAAAAATTTCCAGTAAGAGTTGAAATGTTGGGTTTTCAATCGAAGCTTGCAGAAGAAACAACGAAGTAGACATTTTGAAAAAATATTCGTTATTTATTTTAAAAAGATTTTTGATATTTTGGGTAAAATTTCAAGAAAATAAAGTTGTCAGTTCGAAAAATAAAAAATCAGGATGTTTCATAACTGCACTGTTTTTTGTAATGATTTATGTTGAATTAAATATTTTTTAGTGAATATTTTCTAAAGGAAATGCAATATGAGAACAAGTTTTTCTTTATTTTATGTTTGGAATTGGACTTTCAATTTGACATTTAGTTGCGAAAAATCTTGTTTAGTCGAAATGAAAAGCTCGAAATTTATAAAATAATCTGTAATTTCCAATGTTCTCAAAATTTAAAAAAAAAGGCAAACTATTTTGGAACAATAAAAATTTACTCCCACAATAAATTATAAATATAAATAAATTGAAAAATAACTCCCATAAAAAATTGCGCTTTAAGTTGAATTTTAGAGAAAAAAGCCAAAATTTCAAAAGGTTGCAGTTTCAAAAATAGTTTCAATATCTAAACATGGAGTTTAAAATTAGAATTTTTAGGAAAAGCCAGCAATCCTGAAAGACTTTAATTTATATACACGTTAAACCAAATTTGATTTCCACTATAGGGATCTCGTAAACTATTAGAGATACAAGGAAGCTTAAATGAGCAAAGTAGTAGTAGAATTTAATGCCTAATATTATTCCGCTGAGAAAACAATCTAATTTCAATTCGTCTTGCTCTTATTTAGAAAAAACTGAAAATCGCCATTTTTAAAAATCAGTTGTAACTTATTTATTTGAATTCCGATTGAAAAAATTCAAAAACTAGAGTTAGTTGTTTCATTAGTGTGCGTTAACTTTTTCTTAATTAAAAGTTTCGGAGAAAATTATTTCAATTTTGTTATTTCTCTCGATATAATACTTGAAATATATCAGTATCCGTATCCAAATCCGAAATATCATATCCCTAGCGACCTTAATTTAGAGTGAGTAATGTTACTCTTCATTATTATATGATCTTGTTGTCTAACTATAACTTATAGCTATTTGAAATATGTTCAATAGGGTGTCCATTATTTACCAAGTTGGCTTTTTTTAATTTGGGATCCTCTAGATTATTTCTTTATAGTCTACTGAAATAATTTTAGTAAAAAAAAAAATTTTTCGATGACGGTTAACCCTGCCTAAATGACGATACTTTTCCCATTTAATTAACATGGGGTTTTTGTACTTTTTGGAAAATAATTTTTTTTTATGTTTATTATATTCAGTAACTCACCAGCCGTTGTTGACTCTGCTTCTATTATGATCTCTTTATATAAAAAAGTTTTTAAATTGGAGTCATAAATTTATTTTATAAATTTAGGGATGTATAACTAATTTTTGCGGCAAGTTGGTATTTGTCGAACTTTGACGATCGATACTGGCTAAAGGTCCTAATCAATTTCAACTTTTAGGTAAGTCATTTGATGTAAAATGTAATCCTCTTTAATTTTGGAAACAATAAGCTTTTCTGCAGAATGCGACATTTCCGACTTGGAAGCAAAAAACTGAAACAAGTGCTAAAAATCGCAATTTCCTTTTATTTTAAAATTTAAGTGACGCTCAGAATCCGTCATAAGATGCCTAGAGTAAATTGGTAGAATTTTGAGGAAGCAAAAGGTTACTTTGTCTGGGCTAGAGGTCGAATTTTCGAAATTTATTTTTTCCATTTCGTATTTTTTTATTTATTGACTACTCAATATTTTTTCAGTATATTTAAATATACTATATTAGTTTATGCTCTAATCGAAGAGTCTCGCCCGTAGTATGAATGACATACTGAATTACCGTGATCATCCTGCCCTTTCTATCTTGTCTTTTTGTGTTATTTTTATTTCTGAAGATTGTCACCTCTGTTAGGTTGACATAATGAGCTACCGTACTCCTTCTCTATTGAATTGAGTCTTCACTTGTTCTCGAAGGAGTCCTCTACGATGTAGGACGAAACGTCGAACATTTTAAGTGGTTCATGGACTCCATTTATTCCCGTAACAAGTATTTTTCTAATTAAATTTTGTCATACCAAAAATATATTAATTCTGTAGGAAAAAGTTATTTTTCAAAACACACAATGTAACAATACTTCTTATTTAAAAATTCACATTCTACCGCTTTTTTTAACCATAATCTTCATTAAATTATTACTAAAAGTGCAAAATAAAAGATATCACATGTCAATATGAAAATGTCATGATATAGGCCCCAAAATAAAAAAAATAAGAAAATATTGGAAAAAAAGTTAAAAATAAATTTCGCAATTTCAACCCTAGTTAAAATTATAACAAAATTTTTTATCTTTAATATAAAAACTTTTCCATATAAACGAATCATAATAGAAGCAAAATCAACAACAGCTGGTAATTTATTGAATATAATAAGCCAGAAATAACTTATTTTTCAAAAAGTGCAAAAACCCCATGTTAATTAAATGGGAAAAGTATCGCCATTAGGCAGGATTAAACGGCATCAAAAAAGTGTTTGTCTTTACTAAAATTGTTTTTAAACTGCAGGAAATAATAGACGATACCCAAGTTAAAAAAGCCAACTTGGTAGATAACGGACACTCTAATATTCAAACTTACAGAGGCAAGCCATTATACTTGACTTTCAAAATTCGTACAAATTTTAATATGCTATGTTGAAAAACTTTGAATGTCAGACAGATATTATGCTGAATTTTTAATCATTCAAGTTAAATATCTGCAAAACCATACGTCAGAATACGTTTATTTTATAAATTTAACATATTCCAAAAGAACTGTTTAATATAAATGGTTTTTGCAGCCTTGTTATAGTAGTTAAGGTTAAATTAATTAAACTGTATGAAGGATGTGGATTTTGTACTAGACTTTCCTACTGACTTTATGTCAAATCACAAATTTTCCAAAATTGATTACGCAAAAACTATACGTCAGACCTTTCTCAAGAAATTAGTTTAATGTATTTGCTACCGATTAACTTTATAACGCTATAGTGATCGAGCAACCTTAATTCCAACGAAAACTGTGGTGAGCAATTCTCTTATTGGTGAAATTAATAACGTTAAGGCAACAGGACGGAAAGCTAAACTTGTTTGTTTTAATTTTATTATAGATAATAAATGTAAATTGCATTATTAATGCGATGTGCCAACGGCAAAATCGATGGTTCATCATAATATAATTTTTCAATTTACCTGTGTTAATAATTAAATTAAATAATGCTTAATAACACCAAAGCATTGAAACTTGTAATTTATAATTTGCTGAGTTTTGTTCCACCATATTAAAGCTGACAGCCGAACCAAAGTTAACCCGTCAAATGATGGTTTTAAACAGAAGATTCGTTTATTGTTATAACAAATAAAAAAAAGAGAAATGTTTGTGATATTCCACAAACCTAGTTACAAAATCCTTATGTATTATATACTGTAACGCAATGTAAATAGATAAAATAGAATTAAGAATAGAATTGTATAATTTAGTAAATAAAAAAAAGTTTCTAGAAGGATCTGATAAGGAGAAAGCGGCCGCGATAACGAAACAAATGGCAGATAAGCGTTCCAAAAATTTCGGGAACGATAAATTATCTGCCGAAAAGTTCTAGAAGCCAAAACTGTAAACGGCGGTCAGCTTTCTCTCGAGTCAGTCAGTTAGAAGTCAGTGTAGTTAGTGGGTTAGCAATTAGAAGAAGTTAATAATAAGTGAGTTAATTGTTCAATTGTGGTGATCCAAGTTGAGTTCAGTAAAGTGGATCTTATTCGATTCGAACCGATAAGCCAGTAACATCTGGTGTCAGAAGCGGAATTATTCGTGGATTGTGCTTTATTACTCAAAAAAAAATTCGTGCCAGGTGCCGTAGTTGACTTTATCTCGGACGTTTTAAACTGTTAAACAGTTTATACGAGGCGCATCAAGTAAAATATTGAACATTCTACTACGCTTTATGGATACGAGATTAAAATCGGCCAAAACGGAACAGCAAATGCAAGCGTTATTCGCAATGTTTAAAGAACACGATGAAGAACGAAGGCGACAAGATGATGAAAGGAGAAATGAAAGAACAAATTAACAGGAATGCAAGAAGAAATGCAAGGAGAGATGAGCGAAGTCAGGGAAGAAATTGAAGAAGTAAAAGAAAAATTCAACAGCAGCTTCTTGATTTGGAAAATACAACATAAAAAAAGATCAGCAACATCGAAAAAAACATGAAGAAGTTGCTAAGTGGACAAGTTGGTCAAAGTGGGTCTTATTCGATAAGTGTAATTATTTCGAACCGATAAGCCCGTAACAATACACATACTCTTGCATTGGAAATTGCCATTTGACCCAAAAAAAAGCACAGGTGCATTGAATTGACTCTGAATACTTGAAAGAAACACTATCTTCTTCACAAAAAAACTAAATGACATTCTAGAGTTAACCTTATTAGTTTCCAATTAAATTTTTCAGAGAGTAAATTCTTTTAGTATTAAAAACACATGTTTACACCAACCGTTGTAAACTGATGCGACCAAGGAAGGCCGAAACCGCTTTATGTTTGATGATTGTAAATATTTTTAACTTTTATTACGTTCGACTGTTTAATTGCAGAATGTTTAATTGATGGCCGTTATTAAAACCAAAATGCACAATCCGTGTTTTAATTCTCTTCCTTAAACTTGAAATTTCCAGTGTTTCTTTGTTAGTAGACGGAGACAACCCTCCTGATATATCTACTTCAGTTCATATTCAGCATATCAAACATTTGTTTCCATAGCTTACTAAGCTAATTTCCCATCAATTTTCGATTTTATATAAAGTTTACGTTTCCATAGATCAGTTACTATTCATCTTAACAAAAATTTTATGGTAACTATTATCAGTCTAAATTCCATTATTTTCCATAAGAACAAAATCTACAGAGTATTTCGTTTAAAAAATTGTTACTTTCTAATAAAACTCAAAAACCCTATGTTGAATTGTTTTTTAGTTATCACCATAATAATCAGCTTTAAAAAAATATACAGCTTTACTAATTCAAGCGAAATTATATCTTTAATAATCATAAAGTTAATATACTGCCGAGTTCATTTAAACACCCAATATATGTTAACCGATAACAATTGCAAAAGAAAGTTAGTCTTAAATTATGGTCTTAAAAATTATGAACAGTGCAAGTGTTACTAAACGCTTAACAGTCGAGACTCTTGAGTTTTGTGAATCTATGAGAGAAACAAGTAATGCCATTGACATTTTTTTAACTAATAAGTACTGTTCACCGACGGATCATCTTTGTTTTCTCAACGATGCAATCTATTAAATAGCTCGGTATTTGTCCAAGAAAAAGGCACTTAAATATTCATCTGATTGCGAGTACACATAAATAATATTTTTAAAAATATTCACGATTTTCAAAATTATGTCGCAATCGAAAATTCGAAAAAGTCGACATTTAAAAATGACTACAATTTGCGGAAAAAAAATTACAAAATTTAAAAGACCTTGAAATTTTGAAATAACAAAATTTTCGATAAAATTGAAGATTTCAAAATAAGCGCAAAAAAAAATTTACAAAATTTTAAGGACGTTGAAATCTGAAAATAACAAAATTTTCGATAAAATTGAAGATTTCAAAATAAGCTTCAAAAAAATCGACTTTTCATAAGAAGGCGTAATTTTAGAGCTAAAGTTTTTAATAAAAGTTACATTTTTAACAAAAGCCGAAAAGTTTCAAACAGTCAAAATTTTTAAAACCAATTAAAATTTTAAGAAGTCAAATATGCTGAAATAATTTTTTTTTAGAATAATCCAAAGTGTCCAAAAAGAGTTAATATGTTAGAAAAAAGTAAAACATCAAGATTTTGAGACCTTTAAAAATTTCAAGTATTTCAAATAATAAAAATATTTTCAAAAAATTTTTCTTTTCAAAAAAATGTAGTAGTAATATTTAAAAGAGTCTACAATTTGAAAATTGGCAAATATTTTGAAAAAATATTTGGTTTTACGGAAGAATTTTCAATCAATTATTCAAACAATCAAATCAATCAAATCAATCAAATCAAAGTCAATTTTTTTGAAGAAAAGCCAAAATTATCAGAAAAATTGTTTTTTTTAAATCGAAATTTTTAACAAATTCAAAATTTTGCAAAGTTAAAGTTTTGGAATAAAGCAAAATTTTGGCTAGCTATAATTCTGAAAACATAATCGAACGAGTTTAAACAAAGTTGAACATTTCTTTTAAAAAAAAGGCGAAATTTTGTTTTTTGCAAATGAAAATAATTTGAAAAACTGTCACAATTTTAAAAAATAGTTAAATATAGTAATATCCAAATTTTAAAAAATAACCGAAATTTTAAACAAAGTCGAGATTTTAGAGTCGCGAAATTGTCAAAAATACTCAAAATTTTGAAAAAAGATGCAAATTTTAAACACTCGAACTTTTTAAAAATAGTTAAAATATTTAAACAAAAATTGAAATACAAATCTTGTCCCCTAAAACCAAGAAAGATTAAAAAACACAACAAAGGTTGCTCTTTTTTTAGGAAAGAAACATCAGAAGAAACCAGCATTCCACTCTCCAACAACTTTTCATTCTAAATTTTCTGCACAAAGTCTTGGGAATTCTTGACTGACAAAGTGAGTTATTAGAATTCCAATTCGCTAACTTCTTTTACTGGCCATTTTTATAAGTTATAGCTTGATGCTCGACTAGCTGCCCCAATTGGTCTCACCGCCTTTCCAGGTTTGTAAATTTTGGGCAGACAATATAATTCAGGTACAGTGAGGTTGGATACCTGTAGAGATCTTTTTAAAGTTAGAGTAATAAGGTTGTTACTTTTGTGGAGCCCTTTTTTCGGACCACTTGACATTTTATTCAAAGGGTTTTCTGTAATTTTTGATAGGGAGCATTACTAATGAGTTTGATAACTCATTCATAATAGTCCTTTATATCTAGAATGACAACCTTATTACTTTTATCTACCTTTACATATAAGCAATCTTTTTCTCGCAGTCTTTTGACAATATTTCTGCTCTTTACGTGTGATGGTTTTTTCGTTTTTTAAATTTCAAGAAAGCTTTTGTTTGCAAACAACCCTCACATAATCTTTAGTGTTATCCGCTGTGTTTCTTGGTTTCAGGGGACAAGATTTGTATTTCAATTTTTGAAGGTAACCAAGGACCAGTCTATTCCATCTTCAAGAAAAATCCAAATTTTGAAAAAGGTCTAAATATCCATAGAAAATTAAAATGCCGACATGTCACAATTTTTTAAATGTTGACATTTTCAAAAAATTTAACATTAAAAAATATATTAAAATTTTGAAAAATAGTCTAAAATTTCGACAAAAACATAATTTTGAGAAAATGTTGATTTTTATTAACTCGAAGGTCAAATAAGTCGAAATTGTCGAATGCTAAATATCGGAGGAAAGCCAAAACTATCAGAAAAGTAAAAATTTTGAAAAAAGACTAAATTTTGAAAAACAATTTAAAAAAAGTCAAAGTTTTGTCAAACATTTTTTTAGAATAGTCGAAAAAAACTAAAATTCTAAAAATTTGTCAAAATTTTTTAAAATATCAAAATTTTCGAGAAACGCGCACTCTTGAAGAAAATTGTCTAAGTTTTGAAAAATAAAACTAAGATTCAAAATATAGAAAAATCCTGAATTTTGCAAAGATGTCGAACATTTTAGAAAACGACAATATTTTAAAAAATATCATGCTAAAAAAATTGGGATTACTAAATTAGAATTCAAATTTTCAGAAAAGCTGAGATTTTCACAAAAGGCAAAGGTTTAAAAAAGTCGATTTTTTTTTAAATTACAATTTTCGAAAAATTTTTAATTTAAAAAAAATGACGTTTTAAAAATTGTTGAAAATTTCAGAAAAATTCAAAAAATTGAACTTTGAATTAAAACACAATCGAAATTTTCAAAAAAGTAAAAATGTTTCTATAAGTTTGTTAAAACCCAAAAAAAGTCCAAGTTTTCAAAAAAAGTAAATATTTTCATATTGGACATAGTGAAAAAATTTCGGTGTTTTTAAAAAAGTCAGGGTTTTCAAAAAAAAATACTCGACAAAAATTAAAACATTGGAAAGTGGTAATTTTCCAAAAAGTAAATCGAAATTTTAAATAAAAAAGTAAAATAATAAGAAAAAGTGGAAAGTTTTAAAAAGAATCCATATTTTGATAAAAAGTCCAATTTTGCGAAAAAAAGTATAAACATTGAAACAACACTTTTGAAATAAAAAACTCGACATTATCGACAATTTTTGGGGTCAATTTTTTGAAAAAAATCTGAAATTTTCGAAAAGTAAATATTTTGAAAACAAAAATTGAAAATATCAGAGAAGTCAAAATTTTCAAAAATTCGAAATTTTAAAAATTTTAAATTTTGAAAAATGTCCACACTTTGGATTAAATTGAAATTTTGAACAGTCAAAAAAAAGCAACATTTAAAAGAGCTGGAATTGCTAAATATTACAGGAATCCCAAAATTATCAGAAGAGTTATAATTTTTAAAAAAGACTAAATTTTGAAAAACAATGTGAAAAAAGTCAAAGTTTTCAAAGAGTTGAAATTTTGAAACAGCCAAACATTTTTTTAGAAAAATTGCAATTTTCAAAAAACTAAAGTTCCAAAAAATTGTCAAATTGCTTTTAAAATATCAAAATTTTCAAAAAACGCGCGCTTTTGAAGGCAATTGTCTAAATTTTGAAAAAAAAAATTAATATTTAAACATTAGAGAAATAATGAATTTTGCAAAGATGTTTAAAATTTTTAAAAACGACATTTTAAAAAATAGTACGCTTAAAAAATTGGAATTTCTAAATAAGAATTCAAATTTTCAGAAAAGCTGAGATTTTCAAAAAAGACAAATGTTTAAAAAAGTCGAAATTTTAAAATATAATTAAAATACAAGAAAATAGTTGAAATTTTTATTAATCAAAAGTTTTAAAAAATTACAATTTTCGAAAAAATTTTAAGTTTGAAAAAAAGGACATTTTGAAAAATGTCGAAAATTTAAAAACTGAGATCAAATTCTGCATTTTTTAAAAATAAAATGTTTTCAAGGAGTAGCAATTTTTAAAAATGTCGAAATTTTCAGAAAAATTCAAAAAATTTAACTTTAATTAAAATACAATCGAAATTTTCAAAAAACTAAAAATGTTTGTATAAATTTGTTCAAACCTAAAAAAGTCCAAGTTTTCAAAAAAAGTAAAAATTTTTAAATTGGACATGGTGAAAAAATTTCGATATTTTAAGGTCAGGATTTTCCAAAAAAAATAAAATATTCGAAAAAAATCGAAACATCGAAAAGTCGACATTCTCAAAGGAGAAATTTTTAAAAAAAGTAAAATAATGAGAAAAAGTGGGAAGTCTTTAAAAGAATCCATATTTTGATAAAAAGTGGAATTTTGCGAAAAAAAAGTATAAATTTTGAAACAACATTTTTGAAATAAATAACTCCACATTATCAACAATTTTTGGAACCAATTTTTTAAAGAAATCTAAAATTTTCGAAAAGTAAATGTATTGAAAAAAATCAAAATTAACAGAAAAGTCTAAATTTTCAATAAAATTCGAAATTTTAAAAATTCAAAATTTTGAAAATGTCCAAACTTTGGATTAAATTGAAATTTTGAACGGTCAAACATTTAAAAAAAACAAAATATAAAAGAACTCGACATTTTGAAAGAAAAACGAAATTTTGAGAGAAATTTTAAATATATAAAAACTCGCAAACTTTACCGCAAAATTTAATCCAATGAAACTTGAAAAAATATTTTCAAAAGAACAAATTTTAAAAAAATCAAGATCTTCAAAAGGTCGAAGGTTCTGAAAAAAGTTGAGATTTTCAATAAAGCGCTTTTAAGATAGTTTTCGAAATTTTGAAAAAAAAATAAAATGTAAACGAGCGAAATTTTCAAAAATAAAAATTTTTGAAAAGACAAGGTTTAAAACAATGATAAACACGTTAATGGAAACAGTAACCGTGACAATAGTTTGGGGAATCGGGTGAAATATGAGTTGTTTATATTTTAGAAATCTTTATTTTTTTTTCAAATATATTTGTTTCCCGAAAGTTTCTTTTTTTTGGATATTTTTAAATCCTTTTCTTAAATTAGGTTTTTTTTTATTTAAATTTTTTCTTGTTTATTATATAACTTTGAATTTTTTCCTCTTAATTTTCACTTTTTTTAAGTTTTTTAATCTCAAAATCATACTTTTTTTATAAAAATTCGTAAAACCTTAATTTCAAGTTAAATCCTAAATTAATTTTATTATGGTTCTGGTTTTACCCAAGTTTTGATTTGTTATTTGTTTGCACTTGAAAGTTGTTTCGGTCGTTTTGGCTCGAAACCTAAGTTTTGATGGGTCTGGAGTTTTTGTTATTAAATGCCAACATTTAATTCTCATTGCTAGTGTTATTATTAGTGGCTTTTTTTTAAATGAAATTACCACCAAACATACCATAAGGTATAAGCATTTAAGCAGTCAAGTCTAAAGTATTAGAACTACAATAAGTTTTTATGTAGAAGGTCTCAAAAATAGTTGTCACTTGTTGTTACTGGAGTGTTTCCCAAAAGACTAAGTATTTGCACAAAAATAACATATTTATCTATCAAAAAGTATTTTCTGAGTATAATATTTCTTTATATTTCTAAATATTTTAAATATTGTTGCCAGTCTACTGACAATTTTCTAGAATTGTTTCAAAAATTTTATTTTAGCTCACCGAGCCCAATTTATAGGATGTTTAAATTATTTTTATATAATTGAAATTGTTCACTTTTGAAAACATTTTTGACGGGATATTTAAATAATAATTTAAAAATCCTACAAACGGGGCTCGGTAAGCTAAAATAATATTTTTGAAATAAATCAAGACGAGTCAATAATGACCTAAAATTGAAAAAGAATGTTCTGGAAGTCATGCGCAATTAAAAAATTCTACTCTAAGAAGCCATATGTTAAAAACGGACAATAGTGGGCTTTAAAAATTAAAACTAACATATTTAACTGTCAAATATTTCTTTTCTTGTAATGTTACAATTGATCTAATCATGCTATTGTTATTTTCAGAGAGCGAGAACCATAAAATTTTAATGAAAACACTTGTAAAAAAAAACAAATGGAGTTAGAAAAGTTGTTAAAGAATTCCTGGTCTGTACCCCCTTTAGAAAAATCTGTATCTCCGTTAGAAAAATTAAACAAAACTATGAAGGATCAAAAAAAAAGGAAGTAAATGTCCGAAATCTGTCAAAATATAAGGAAATATCTAACTAAATAATACAGCAAAATGTGCAAATTTCGGTTAATTTTTTTGGCTTGTGGTAAAAATCCATAAATTATTGAAATTGAGCTTGGTATTAAAAGATCATCCGATAGACATATTATTAAGTGTGGTCTGTAATAGTAACCATTTAAAAGGGTTCACGAAATTTCCAGTAAAATGTTGTTATTGTGCACGACTTAACTAAATTGGTCATAAAATTAAGTAGAATCAGAGTATTTCAAAAAACGAAAAAATGTTACAATCTGAAAATGTTAATTCTTTTAATACATAAGTAAATTGTGTTTATTTAGGCAAATTTTTAGTTTTTTGCGAAACACTGAAGGTGACAAATATTTTCAAGAGCCTCTATATAAAAATTGATTGTAGCTGCAAGAATATTGACTTTACGGTTTAAGGGCTTGTACATTACTGTATTATTGGTAAAAATTTCGTAAGAAACAATGGACTAATAACAAAATAAATCGACCAAATATAATGTAAACTTTTTTTGAACCACCGTGTTTACAGGTATGGCACCAATAAATATTTTTAAAATTTTCCAAGACAATCAGGGGTTTTTCCTTTCTCTTAGCTCAATTAATTATTTTATGCTACTTTTACATCTACAGCAATAGAATATGAATTAAATGTTAAAATAACATAAAAATGCGTGAGGGTAACTAAAAGAAATGGATAAGTTCCTATTTTAAAAAGAATAATTACAGGTTAATGAAGTCTTACTCCAGTTAAAGTTAAAATTTAATATAACGCCTTGTAGGGGTAAATTTACTTTATCTGTGGCCGGTGTCATTAATTTGAACCATAGTAGAATCGACGAAAGGATTATATGACCCGAGATGTCATTAGTAATGATAAGTAACCATGACGGGAATCGAGGGGCACCGGTCCGAGCAATTTCTAAATCCATTCAAATATTTGACTGAAAACTCGAAATTCGAAAAAGTAAGGAAATAGGTTTAATTTTCAACGCAAAGTCTCTACTAACATGAAAATATTTAAGTTTAAAGTAAAAATTTCGAGGGAAAGTATATTACTGCGGCTAAGTTTTTTTGCTTTATAATAATAATAATAATAATAATAATAATAATAATAATAATAATAATAATAATAATAATAATAATAATAATAATAATAATAATAATAATAATAATAATAATAATATGAAGCCATGAAACTCCTACCAACGTGGCTTTAAGTGAGTTGCGTAGAGCACTTGCAGAATTTGAGGATATGAACCCAATATATAGACCTAAACTTCCCAAATTAAGAACCAATGCAAATACTAACAGCATCATTATGGCATTCAATCAAATACTAAAAGATGTAGCAGTGGATTTCAATACACTGGAACGCCTCCATTCTCTGATATATTGTGGAGCCGTCGCTGTACTCCGTATTCATAAACAAAAAATAGGCGTAACATCTTTGCTGAGAATTAAAAAAAACCGTTTTGGCAACAAAGACTTGAAAAAACTATTAACAATATTAGAAAAGAATTGGGGCAGTTAACAGCATACAGAAAAACTAAATCGCCATCAAAGCGGTTAAAATCACGAGTGAAAAAACTTTTCCAAAAAATCAAGACTCAAGAAAATCATCCAAACCATCAACATCAACTGGACGACTACATGGATGTATTTAAACAAAAACTAAAGGCCAAAACCAAGAGGCTTACTCGATACATAAAGTGTACAAAAAGAAAACAGGAAAACTACCTATTTCAGAACAATCAAAAACTATTTTATAGACAGCTTAATGGTACCACAATTACAGATGCCCAACCAAAACCCAACAAACAACAACTTACCGAGTACTGGACATCTATATGGTCAGTTCCTAAAGAACACAAAAGAAATGCTCACTGGATAAGAACAGAACAGAGAGAAATTCATACCCCACAAATGAACTTCGAGGCAATTAGTGAAGATGAAGTGAATACCGCGATGAAATCTACAAGCAACTGGAAAGCGCCTGGAGTTGACAAGATACAGAACTTCTGGTATAAAAAATTTAACAGTTTGCATGTCAACCTAGCAGAACAATTTACATATGTTATTAACCATCCTAAAGAAACCCCAACTTTTCTCACATTAGGATCTAATAGGTTATGTTACCAAAAAGCCAACAAACACATGATCCAGCCCAATACAGGCCCATCACATGTTTGCCAACTTTATACAAAGTATTAACAGCCTAACTAACCGCATCTATAAACATGTGACTGAACATAACCTGCTGACAGAAGAACAAAAAGGATGCAGGAAAAATCACCAAGGATGTAAAGAACAGTTGGTCATTGATTCGGTTATACTTAAACAAGTGCAAAGGGAAAATAGTTATTTGTTATACAAGACGGTAAAATTTAAAATTTTTTTATCGACGAGTGAAAATGTTTAATTAATGAGCGACGAAGGAGCGAATTAATTAAATTTCACGAGTCGATAATGAAATTTTACCGTCGTGTGTAACATTGTATTTTTTTTTATTGCGAAGGTTAAAGAAAAATCGAGAGAAAAACTCAATAATTTTGCAGACAGAAATAAGAAAAGCAGTCAAAAATTAAATCGCAGTTGGTTCGTTTGGTATGTTGCTATAGTTATACCAAATAAATAATTGTTTCACATCAATTTTTCAATTTTGATCCGTATGAATCTCAAGATCTCAAGAATGTGTGAAAACGAGGTAGAGCAGGAAAACATTCCGGTATGTGTGAAGAAAGAAGCTAAATTATTGCCTCAAAAATCGCGATTAATATATGAAAAAGAGTACACATGCTTTCAAAGGCGGAAAATGGCAAAGAAGATTAATAGTTTAAGTGAAACGGTATTTCTGGCATATTTTTCTGAAAAATCAAAGAAGGTGAAGCCATCAACATTGAGGTCTTATTATTCGATGCTGAAGTCTACAATTTTGGTCAACGAAAATTGTGACATTTCAAAGTAAGTAACGTCAAATTTAGTGTATAATTTTTTTGCTAATACGAATTATTGTTTACAGATACAGTAAACTAATTGCATTATTGAAGAAACTATGTGATGGTTATAAACCTAAGAAATCGAACATGAAATTGAACCTGATGATATCATTCGATTTATAAAAGAAGCTCCCGATGATGATTATTTGTTTATGAAGGTTGTGGCGGTAATGGGTTTATATGGGGCATGCCGGTCCGATGAATTGTATAAATTAGAGATGTCTAATATTGATGATAGAACATCAGTAATGATCGTTCAACTGATTGATACTAAAACCAAAAAAGGACCGGTCTTTTTGTATAACTGACCAGGAAGTGGGTGTTTTGGACATCATAAGAAAATATATCGGCTTACGTTCTAAACACGTTCCTCATAATAAGTTTTTTATTAACTATAGACAAAAAAAGTGTACTATCCAGCCTGTAGGCATAAACACTTTATTTAAAGTCCCAAGAAAAATTGCCGATTTCCTAAATTTACCGGATTCAGAAAAATACAGTGGTCATTGTTTTAGACGATCTGCAGCCACAATGATGGCAAACTCAGGGGCTGACATGGTGACAATAAAGCGCTCAGGGGGATGGAAGTCATCATCAGTAGCTGAAACTTATATAGAAAATTCAGTACGAAGTAAAATTGAAGTTTCAAAGAAGATACTAGTTGGGTCAACGAGTGGGATCGTTAGTAATACTATATCTTCTGTATGCCCGTCTGTTCACCATTCTGAACACCGTTCTGTTCCGGACATCCATGTTTCGGGAAATGTGAATGGTACGATCCAAGTTATTATCAATGAAAACACTAAAGATAATTAAGTTGTATCTAATAATAATTATTATTTCAAATAAAAATAGATACCTACTTAATTAAAGTATTTTATCTATCCTTGCTGTTAAAGTTCCATTTTATCTACCCTTACGGTTAAAATGGTACTTTAATCTGGTGTTTTGAGTTGAATAAAGTATACTTTAACCTTCGCAATAAAAAAAAAGTAATTTGCATACCGCCTTTATAGATTATAAGAAAGCCTTTGACAACGTCCCTCATTCCTGGCTTGTACATATATTACAAATATACAATATTCACCCTACAGTAATAGCATTTCTGGAGAATGTCATGACACATTGGCGAACAAACTTAAATATATATACTGACAACGAGATAATCAATACGGATGAGATCTGCATACGAAGAGGCATATTCCAAGGAGATTCCTTAAGTCCGTTGTGGTTTTGCCTGGCACTGAACCCGCTGTCCACAATGCTAAACAGTACTAAATATGGATACAAGTTAAAAGGAGGCAGGCAAGTTAGCCATACAATATCACACCTCCTCTACATGGATGGCATTAAACTTTACGCAGGAAATGAGAAAGAAATACGCAGCCTTATTAATATCACTCATGAATTCTCCACAGACATTCATATGGATTTTGGCCTGGACAAGTGCAAAATATTAAATATTGAAAAAGGTCATTTAATAAACGGCGATGCTGTACTCTCCAATAGGGAAATTATAAAGGCGATGGAACATGGTGAAACGTACAAATATCTGGGATTTCAGCAAGCGCGCTTATTAGAACAGAAACAGGCAAAGGAAAGGATCAAAAAGCAATTTTTCCAGCGAGTTCAGCTGCTACTTAAAACTCAACTAAGCTCAGTAAACCTGATCACAGGAATTAACACATACGCCATCCCAGTTCTTACATATTCTTTTGGAATTATCAAGTGGACGAAAACTGATTTGGAAAACATCGAAAGGCAAACGCGCAGTTTAATGACTAAATTTAAAGACCATCACCCAAAGTCATCCACGATCAGAATTACTCTCCCTAGAAAGCAAGGAGGTCGAGCCCTTATCGATATGCTTAACCTTCACAACAGCCAGATCAATAAATTAAGAGAATTCTTCTGCAGTAAATCCTTAACAAGTAACCTTCATGCCACAATTAAATTAGCTGACAAAAACTGCTCCACTTTGAATCTTGCTGACGAAAGAGGTGATTTGACCGGTGGTGAAAAACTGCAACAATGGGCAAGTAAAGAACTCCATGGGCGACACTATTACGACGTAAACCAGCCACACATAGATAAGGAAGCGTCAAACAGATGGCTCAGTGATGGCAAACTACTACCTGAAACTGAGGGATTCATGATTGCCATACAGGACCAGGTCATAAGCACCAATAATTACAGAAATTTATTATTAAAGAAGAAGGTACCAACTCAGACTTATGCAGAAGACGCCAGCAAAAATTTAAAACAGTCCAGCACATTACATCTGGCTGCTCTCATCTGGCTAATACTGATTATTTACTTAGACATAATCAAGTGTGTAATATCATCCACCAAAAATTGGCCATTAAATACTATAAATACGAGCCACAAGCGGTACTTGAAAACGAATCTTTTAAACTTTATTACGACCGAACAATTATCACCGACAGAAGAGTAATGAACAATCGACCGGACATCGTAGTAATGAATAAAAAGAAGAAAAATGTAAAACTGGTTGATGTAACTATTCCAAACAACAATTTAATGGAAAAATACCGGGAAAAAAAGACAAGTACGCAGAATTAGCATTAGAAATGGGACAAATCTGGCACTCTAACAGAGTAGAAATAATACCAGTAGTGGTGTCGTCAACTGGACTTATTCCTAAAAACCTTCATAAGGGCATAAATACACTAAGACTACATAAGAACACATACGTAGATATCCAAAAGGCTGTTATATTAAATACCTGTCGCATTGTAAGAAAGTTTTTAAGCACAAACTAAGATACAGACCTACACCTGTAGTATTTAAATATACTTGGGATGGTTAAATGAATACCAGCAAAAGGCTGAGAAACAAGAGATAATAATAATAATAATAATAATAATAATAATAATAATAATAATGATAATAATAATAATAATAATAATCTTTATTCACCAACTTTACATTTTAAAATGTTTTTGATAAGTCAAGCTAAAATAACACAAAGTAAAATAGACATTACAGATAATGTTAACACAAAACTACATATAAAGCAGTGTAGAAGTACGAATGCGACGATAAAATATAATAAATCTTGACAAAAAAGATGAGGCAGCATCTGTAGCATAGAGATGTATTTTATTTTAAAATTTACTTCTGAAATATTCCTCAACAGAGTAAAAGCCGTGGCTTATAATATATTTTTTGACCCTACTTTTAAAGGTGTTAAAATTAAGAGATTTAATACTATCGGGAATATGATTATAAAACTGTAATTTAATGAATTTTTTCGGGATTTAGTTAATCTAAGTTGTGGCTGTTTGAGTTGAGATGCAGTCCTGGTGTTGTAGATATGAAAATCAGAGTTGACAGAAAATGTATTAATGTTTTTGTGTATCTCCAATATGTTATTGAATATATACAGATAAGGAAAAATTTTCATTGTCCATATAAAACGCTAAGAATTGTCCCTTCCATAGTTTTCTACGGTCGCTGAACGTATTCCCCTACTTTAAAGCAGCATGCTCGTATCTTCCAGTTTAGATGTTAGAAAAAACTCGTCGAGAGTTTTACAACAGACTGGAATATTGTTTAGCAGTCTGGCAACCTATTTGAACTCCTTATACTGTAATGTTTAAAGAGTTATTATGTTATATTCTTCATTAGAATTATTACTTATTTTGATTAAGAAATCTCGTTTAATTATTTTGGTTATCAAAGAATATCACTTTTACTTTGCCTTAGACGTTGATTAAATCAACGGACTAAAAAAACAAACAGCATGTGGTACGCAAATTTTAATAAAATTGTTGCCTGCCAGTAGTAATCCCGCAACAAAACACGTTAGAAGCTATGATGTACTACTGAAATCTCCACCAGCGCTGATCTCTGCGCTCTGCGTTAAATTGTTTACACCGATGTAGGAGAATACAAGGCGCCGCCAATCTATCCCACTATTAGCTCTCAATGTTAAATCTCTCATTAACATTCTCCCTATGGATAGTGTTTGACTTTCCTGATGTGTATATAACGATAGAATATGCATTATGCCTAAGTTTATAAAGATAGGTTTACAAGGTTTCCAGCCAACGTTGCTAATTAACCTCACCCCTCTTTTTTTCAATCTAAATATTTTCATTACATGAGATGAACCACCCCATAGAAGCATGGCATAATTGATATGGGTATGAAATAAGCAAAAATAACATGTTTTTAGAGTACTAGCACATAGTTGATTTTTTAATCTTCGTAGCCAATAAATAATGCCGGATAATTTGTCAGATAATTGATCTATGTAATTGAACCAGCTTAGGGTATCATCTAGAATAACACCAAGGACCTTGACATTGTCCCCTTTAATTAAAAACTGTTTTATAGAAAGTATAAGTGTTTGAGTTTTTTCTTCGTTCAGCCTTAGTTTATTTGACCAAAACCAGGCATTTGCTTTTTTAACTGAACTACATTTGCCTAAATTAATTCATTTATTTTAGAGTTAAAATCCAAAATGGATGTATCGTCTTCAAAATCTATGCATTTTGTAGCAGACATAAAATGAAAAAAGTCATTTACATATAAAATAAACAACAAAGGTCCTAAAACGGAGCCTTGAAGTACCCCATGTTTGACTGGTAAAAGCTTAGAATTTACATTCTTAATGGAAACATACTGTTTTCTGTTTGTTAAATAGGACTTAAAAAAGTTTAACGGTAATCCTCTAATGCCGTAGTACCTCATTTTTTCCACAAGGATCTCTTGAGAAATAGTGTCGAAAGCCTTGGATAGATCACATAAACTTATAACCACGTTTTTACCCTCCTCAAGTCCATTAATTATTTCGCTCACTATTTTGAGCACCGCATCTGTAGTGGAACATTTTTGTCTAAAACCGTATTGACAGCAGTTGAAGATTTTGTTCTTTTCAAAAAAATTTATAAGTTTGGTTTAAAGAATAATTTCAAGAATTTTTGAAAAAATTGAAATTATAGATATTGGACGATAGTTATCAATAACATTATTATCCCCTTTTTTAAAAAGAGATATAATTTTGGTTATTTTAAAGACATCTGGAAAGTGGCCTTCACAAAAGCAAGCATTTATAAGAAGTGTGAGCAGTAGCAAAATTATATTAATGGTTTCCTTAAGAATAAAGGTGTTTAAACCATGAACATCAGTGACATTTGAGTTTTTTAATTTTTTTACAGCCACCAACACTTCATATGTAGTAACCGCATCAATAAAGAAAGAGAGATTTGGAGAAGGCGTATTAATCAAATAATCTGTAGCAGAAGTATTTGATGGTGGTAAAAGTTTAATATATCGATTTGCAATGAAAGAGAAAAATTGACCCGTATGGGTGAAGTTGATATAGGTTTGTTACGTTCAGAAGATATTAATTTCCAGGTATCCCGTACCTTATTCTCAGAGTTTTCAATAAATTTATCATAAGCATATTTTTTTGAAGCCGCAATTTTGGATTTGTAGTCTTTTTTTAGCCTCTTGTATAGTTTGAAGGCCTTTATGCAGTTTGATATAGTCTTTATGCGGCTTAATGTGTCTCTTATTTGTCTGAGGGAATCATCAAACCAGTGCACTTGTGTGTTTAATTTCGTTTTATATTTTTTTAAAGGATAATTTTTTTTCAATAAGAGATGAGTAGGTGTTTACTAAAAACTCTGATATTGAGGCGCTATCAAAATTTGGATTTTGAAATAGTGACCAGTCAATATTTTTTAGCGAGTTTTTAAGCTTGTATATATTATTTGGATTTGCGCTTCTTCTCGAGATTGATTTGGCTTTATATCAATATATTGGATCAGATAAACAAGGATCTATTACCCCTGATTTGTAACTATCCTCAGCTAGATTTGTAAGGATATTGTCTATACAGGAACTAGAATGTGGAGTAATTTTTGTAAAATCTGATATTGTGGTTGTTAAGCTAAAAGAAGAAGTTAGACAAACTAATTCAGATAAAGAAGGAGATACCTCTCGAAAATTTAATTTAAAATCGCCAGTTATTATAATTGCGCTATATTTACCCAAACAATTTATTAATAGTTGCTCTAGTAGATCGATAAATATATTGATTTTGCCTGTAGACGATCTATAGACATTTATTAAAATGCCTTTTAACTGAGATATTTCAACTGCACAAAATTCTGCATCTGTTTGATTACAAAATTCGTTTATTTGTATTTGCTTAAATTTTGTTGTGCTTTTGACGAAAATACAAACTCCACCAATGAGGAATATTTAAAGTACTTTATATCCAAATCGTCTTGCCAATGTTCTGTGAAACAAACGATATCATCATTCTTTTATCTAGAAAGAGTGAGATCTCATCTAATTTGTTTGAGAGGCATTGTATATTTATGTGGAACAGATTCACCTCATCATTTTTGCATTTACTAAATTGTGTTTGATTATAAATAAAAGAAGGGATTGGATCAACTTCCACATCTTGTAAGGTTGTGGCAATAAAATTATTTTTACTAATTTTTCTTTTAGTTTGAAGAGTATGTTTCATGTTTCTATCACCTTTTGGTTTAAGGCTATCTTCTGAAAATTTGCTTTTTTGAGAAAGATAAATCTTCTTACTGCAACACCTTCTGGCCAGATATTTGGTTCATACACTTTGTCAACATGTGTTAAAGGAAAGGATACTTTGTTTAAGGAAGTAAAAGGATCCTTTTTTTAAGTTTTGCAAATTCAAACTTAATTCCTGGAGCTGTTTCAGCGAGTCCACCAGTTAAGTCTTCAATAGATGTGTTCGGGTCTATTCTAAAAATATGTAGATATCCCAATTTGGGTACTCTTTTGATGTTATTTAGGTTGCCACTTGTTCCTGTCACTAATCGTGGCTTTTTGTTTTTGTTGACTTGGCCAGAGGTTAAAAACTTTGTAATTAGCTTTAGATTTATTTCATGTCCAGTAGAGCCATATAATTGTTGCTTAACTTTGTTGTTATTGCTTTTGTTGGTATTTCTTTTTATAACCTCTGACAACTTGTCTTTTTTGTTTGTTGTAAACTAGATCGTCTTTGTCATCAATTTTTATAGTTTTCTGTATCTCGTCACACGTTCTGTTTACTGACTGGGAGATAACGCCTCTGCAAGGAGGTGTTTCTGATGATCCAGGTGTAATATTTTCATTGCTAGCCTGGCGATGGATTGCGTAATTTTCTTTAATTAGAGCAATTATTGCTTCTTGGTCCATAATACGTTTTTCCAGATGCTTTACTAGCTTTTGCAAGATCTTTATTTCCTGTTGTTTAGAATTATACAGGTATTTGTTACCACACGCCATGTTATCACACAGAGAATCTGATGTAGTATATTCGTGGGAATCTTGTATTTCTTCATTTTCTTGCTGCACTTTATGTAATACACCTTCTGAATCAGTTGTAAATACACTTGAAGACACTTTATTGTTTATAATCATATCCACAAGTTCACACTTTTTACGTTTAATTAGACTGTGTTTCAGTTCGTCCGCCATCTTGTTTCAGTATATTTATATTAATACCCTACTGACCCGCCGCTCTGTTTATAAAAAAATGAAAATTTCAAAAAAAAGCTGAACACTAGATTAAAAGCTATCAAAATTTTTAATTTATTAAGGTTTAAACTCAGATTTCGAGAAAAAAATATAAATTTCAGTAGAGAACTGAAAATTACAAATAAAATTAAATTTGAGTTTATTCTCAAAAATCTGACTAATCTAAAATTCACTACAAACTTTCTAGGAAGGGTTAAAAAGTTCGACACCATAGTTTTCGGGGCAAAAGTATTAATTAGTTTTATGGCGCTAAATAGAGTTTTTTTGCTTTTATCGATATGTAGATCGACGCTGATGAACGTGGAGCACAATTTGGATCGTTCTATTCTACCTTGTATGGTACACTTATACATTTCATACATTTCATGTTTACAAAGTATCGGGTACAAAATAGATAAAATAATACAATCAAATACACATCCTTTCGAAGCAATTATGTAGGATGCGTTATTAACAGGTGATGCTTCACCAGCTTTACGCATGCCATCCGGCCATGGGTTACCACACCATTGTCTTTAATTTAGTAATTAATAAAGTGTAGAGGAGGCGATGAATACTCCTGTCAGGAAATTATTTATTTTCCATCTGAACCGTGACCAATCTAGATTTATCTAACGGTTTTTTTATTCGATACCGTAATTATCGACTAAATTAAAAACTGAAGCCATTCGACAACAACTCTCGAGTAAGAAAGTCCTTTTAGCACCGTACGTTATACTTCAAAACATCGCGAAATTTCAAATAAAAGGTTTCCATGTTGCATATTATTATTAGACGAAAAATAATTACCCGGCATGAAGCGAAAATTAATATCTAAGCCGTCAAAAGAGAGAGAATTTCATGAATATTGGCCCTTTGGTAAATTGCTGCTTCACTTTCCATGACATGTCTGAAGAGGCATAAAAGGCGGTATCAAGTAGTTTTCGATTTTCACGCGGTGCGATGTGGGCGCCCCCCGCCGTGTCGCGGTGTAATTACCGGCCGAGTGATTGACGATGTTTCTTGGTCGTTCGGGCCAATTGACACCTCTGACCCAGCCGTAGCGACCGATACTTCTTTGAAACCTTAAAGGAATTTCTTATTGATCGACGCGCAGAGCTTTCCAACGATTTAGATTTTTTGAGCATATGATTATGTACTTGTTCCGAATATATAAAGGATTTTGTTTAACTCACCATTTCCAACTATTAAAGGGATGATATTAGAACTGCTTAACCCTTAAACTGTTTGTTGAAGATAGTCCTTACTTAAAAAGAGAAATTTCTTGAATACTATTACAAAAAAAATATTTGCAAAAGGAAAAGAAAATTATAGTTGTCCTAAAATGTTGAATTAAACCAAATTTGTTTCATATTAATGATGCACAAAGCAAGATTGTTTTGCTATCTAATTTCTTGTCTTGTCTGGCTGTCCAAGACAAGAAAGTGGTTTACTTCTCGTCTTACCAAATTCTTACTGGTTTAATTCTTGTCTTACTAGCAAGAGTACTGCTTTTTCTTTTTCTTGCTGGCTTATTTATTTTACGAATAGGCAATAACAAAATAGATTCAGAATTAATTGCGACACGATCACTTTAAAAGTACATCATGCGTATAGAAAAAAAAGTAAAAACAAATGAAAATCATAAATTAGAGATGTGGCCTCTCAAAACAAAAACCCTCCCAAATTTTATTAGAAAACTCGAAATTTTTAAATAAAAAAAAAATTTCGGGAAAAATGAAATTAAAAAATAATCTTTTTCGACGTTAAGTTTTAAATTTAGACTGGACATTTTGACAGAAAAAAGTGATATTTAAAGAAAACACTTCAAATAAAAACATTTTTTAATAACAATGTTGTGTTTGTTTCGCAAAATCTGAAGTTCAAATTTTAAAATTGAGGTTTATACTTAAAATTTCAATGTTTTTTTGACTTTTTTTTAAAGTTTAATCCACTTGCAAAGGGTAACTCCATTATGCTTTCAAAGCACTGCGGGTAGAATACGGAAACAAGGATAGATGGCGATGAACCGCCTTCTTAAACAAGGATAGCTTGTAATTTTTGGGGAAAATTCCTTTCGGTAACAAGTTCCATAACTTGGAAGTTCTATCGAAAAAAGAGAAAGTCTCCGTAGACAGAAGTCCTCACTGTGTCAAGCTGGACCGCACAGGAATTTGCTGTCTCTGACTGTCTAGTATACCTCAATAATTTTGCCCTTGGGGGGATCAATCCTATTAGTTCCTGCGAGCATCTTCCATAATAGTACTTCTAGAAAAGAGACAAGTCACCAACCATACGTCTGTGCTCTAGTGTTTCGAGAGAATCGGTCAGACTTTCGTCATCAGTTAGGCGTCGCTCTTCTTTGAATTCAATCCAAGACATCTATAGTGTGTTTTGGGACTGAACTCCAAACATGAGAACAGTATTCTAGTGTAGGTCTTGTATAGTGTTAACAGCTGATGAGATGTGGAGTACTTTTTAGCTCTAAAAAGAAAGCCTAGCTTCTGAGAGGCGGATTAAGTAATGGCACGCACATGATCGTCCCAAGAGAAGTTAGTGCTCGCATTCACTCCTAGGATAGATAGATTAGATCCCATCGGAAGGATATTACCGTCCATTAGTATGTTTGTTGCATTATCCCTTGATGGTTTTTTAGAGAAAACCGCTGCCTGAGTTTTTGAAGCGTTGAAGTTGACCAAATTGTTCTTACCCCATTCCAGAATAATCTCCAGATTTCGATTAATCGTTTGTATCTGCTGTTCCCTTAGTCGATCTGAAGCAGCGATAGATAATGGTTTGTCGGAGAAAAAAGTTGACACAAGGTTACTATCATCTACGTAGCTGTATATAGGATTGCAAGTTGAAACTAAGATATCGGTTATGTGTAACAGAAATAGAGTAGGAGATAGAACAGACCCCTGAGGCACCCCTGCGTTAATCGCAAATGTCTTGGATGAGGTGCCTAGACGCCGACCTGAAGAGATCTGTCAGCGAGAAAATTGGATATCAAATGACAGAGTCCAGGAGAAAGGCCATAAGATGTTAATTTGGTGAGAAGAGATCGGTACCAGACTCTGTCGAAAGCCTTTGAGATATCCAATGCCACAATCCCAGCCTCACCATGTTTTTCCATAGCTGAGTTACAGATATGAGTAACCTATGGCAGTAGATCGCCAGTGGGCCGGAGATGATTCTATTTTCCTCCAGATATTTGAGAATCTCGATGTTGATAACCTTTTCCATCACTTTAGATATAACGGATAACAAAGATATAGGGCGATAGTTGTTAGCCAGATTCCTTTTTCCCTTTTTAGGGACAGGCTGCACCCTAGCAGATTTCTAGATGTTAGGGAATACACCTTTGTTGTAAGAGAGTGTGAACAATTTGCTTAGGACAGGAGTCAACTCTGGAGCGCACTTCTTAAGAACAATAGCGCGAATACCATCAAGGCCAGAAGCTTTCGAGGGAAAATTCAAAATTTTTTTTAATAAAAAATAAAAAACTACACGTTGCGAGAAACTACTCAATGTTTTTTTCAATTTATTTAACGTTTCTTCGGCCCAGTTTATATTTTCCTAATTTATCAAAATAACAAATTTTTATTTTTTCCGCATCTAATTTTTGGTCTTCTATTTTTCATTATTCCTATTCTATGTAAAATAACCTAACCTCTTAATTTGTGAACTGTCATGGAATGACGTTTTCAATAAATTTAAATATCACGTACTCGCATTTCAAAAACTGTTTAGAAAATTGTCAACAAACCATGAAAATTTAAATGTTGCCAAACTGGGCCGAAGAAATGTTAAATAAATTGAAAAAACATAATATTTTTGGTCAATAAGGGACTACCATGAAGAATAAACTACTCAATGTTTGAACATTTTATTTGAACAATTTAAATTTTTTTGGAATTTTAAATGTATGGAAATTTGATGATTAAATTTAAATTTTTCAGTTGAAATTTTAAATTCAAGTCGAATTTTTCCACGTTACTGTAAAAATTTTAAAGTTAAATGTTAATTTCAACATTTCGAGAAAAAATTAAATTAAAAATATTTGGACAAAAACTCAAGGTTTCTGGAAAAAATAAACATTTCTGGAAGGTTATAAATACTTTAAAAAAATCTAAAAATGTAAAATCAGAAATTTTACTCTGAAACTGTAAATTTTAATATTTTGAAGAAAATTTGAGTTTTTTTCAAAAATGTTTAATTCTATATTTTTTATTTTAAATCAGGGTAATACTTTTACCTAGTTTACTACTCCAGAGCATAAGCGTGGGCAGGATTTCGTTCAGGGGAAGGCAATAATCATTTTGAAAAATTGATGACAATTCTGCTAAGTACATGTATGTTTTCACCTAAGTACATAACCAGGGGCAATCGGATTTCCATATTAAAATAAATAAAGGACAAAACTTTGGAGAAAAAAGTGAGAAAATCGAATCTAAAATAAAAACATTTTGGAAGATGTCGGAATTTTCAATAAGGATTAAGAAAAATCTTGCAATTTACAAAATATATCAAATTTAGAGAAAAAAATTACAATTCACTTCAATATTTCTCTCGGAAATTTTCCACAAATATTGTTTCTAAAAGTTTTAGCGCTTTATAAAAATTTTGATTTAATTTTGGAAAAGTAAATGAATTTTGGAAAAATCGAAATTTCGAGAAAATTCCTATTTTAAAAGGAATTTTTCAGAAAAACACGACATTGAATTTTGAGGTACAAATAGAAATTTCGAGAATAAGACGAATTTTGAAATACAGGTTTTAAAAATAATCAGAAAAAGTCGTATATTAATAAATTTAATTTCGAAAAAAAAAGATTTTTAAAAAATATCGAAATTTCCAAAAAAGAATCGATATGTCTAGAAAATACTCAAAATTTCCAAGAGAGAGCCCAATTTTGAGACAACAAAGTAGAATTTTGAGAATAAAGTGATTATTTCTAAAAAGATCAATTCTCAAATATTCACTTTAGTAAAGTCGGAATTTTAAGAAAATCGAAGATGAAATAAAAACCAAGCCTTTCAGAAAATATCAAAAATTTAAAAAAATATATCTTTATAGGACAAATCAAAATAGTTTTAGTATTCGAAAAAACTGGAACTTTGAAAAAATATCGCAATTTACAAAAATATTTTTTTGACATTTTTAATTTTTTTATTTAAATTTTGACATAATATTTAAACTTTTGTAAAGAAGTTGCATTTATAAGAAGCCTTTTCTAGAAATTTATCAAAAATATTTTCATAAGAAATTTACTACTTTTATTAAGATTCCAATCTTTTTTGTTTTTGGTGGAACGGACTGGTCCTTAGTTATTTTAAAAAATTTAAATACAAATCTTGTCCCCTGAAACCAAGAAAAAATAAAAAACGCAACATGGGTTGCTCTGACGCGTTTCGATAGCCAAGTTATCCTCTTCAGAGAGATACGGAAAGGTTATTAAATTTCAGCAGATCTCAAATGTATAATAAGGTTTGAGGTATGAATAAATACACTTGGGAAAAAGGAAGAAACTTCAAAAGAAACCAGTATCTCTCTGAAGATGATAGCTTGGCTATCGAAACTTGTTGGAGCAACCTCTGTTGTGTTTTTTAATCTTTCTTGGTTTCAGGAGACTAGATTCGTATTTCAACATTTCAATCTATAAGGAAAAAATAAGGAAATTTAGAGAAAGTCTAAATATCAAGGAAAAGCCAATTTCGAGGAAAAATTTAAAATTTCGAAGTAAGACGGATTCTGAGATACAAACTGAAATTTTGAGAAAGTTCAATTTAAAAAGTTTAAATTCAGAAAACGACATGACGATTTTTCAAAGAAAAATCCTAGAAGTAAAAATTTTAAGAATAAAGCAAAAATTACAAAAGAGGCCAGAAAAAAAGCTTATTAAAAAAAAGTAAATTCTAAGAGAGAAAGAGAAAATTTCGAGGAAACACGTATCCCGAGGAAAAATTAAATATCGAACTTTGAGATAGAAATCGAAATTTTGAGAAAAACCAGAAACGAATTAGAATTTCTATAAAATCGGATTTTAAAAATTCGAAATGTTCAGAAAAAAACCCAAAAAATAAGAAAATTAACGAAATTCCAAAAAAAACAAAATTTCGAAAGTAGAGAAAAAATTCTAAATTTTCCAGAAGACATCAAATACGAAGAATAAAGTCTAAATAAAAACGGACGATTTTAGAAAAAAAAATAGGTAAAATTCCTAGAAAAAGACCAATTATGAGGAAAAACATGCCCTAGCAAAAAAATTGAAATTTCGCACAGAAATTAGAATTCTGAGAATGATAGTCGTTTAAGAAAATTTTGAGAAAGGAACGAATTGTGCGAGAAAATTAAAATTGCCAGAAACAGATTTTGGGATAAAGTCGAAATTTCAAAATAATTTCGAAAAAAAACATCGAAATTTCCAAAAAAAGCGAGATCAAAATTTTAAAGAAATGGCTGAAATTTTCAATTTAGAAATTCCCAGAGACTTAAATTTTGTTAAATTTTTGAAAGCAGATCGTAAAAAAGTTATAATTTCACGAAAAAAGTCATAATTTCGTCGACTGAATGTATTTATTTTCTCTTAACTGTTTGCTCCACCATGCCATCAGAAAATGTCCAATATTGAGATAAATGTCTAAATTTTAAAAATTAAGTCACGATTTCCGGAGAGTGAAATATAACATATAAAAAAAAACAGCAGATAAACTCTTGCTAGACGCTAGAAGAGCTTCCTATCTTGTCTTGTTCTTGCTCAAAAATTTCTTGTCTTGTTGCAGAAAGAACAAGACAAGACCAAGAAAGAACAAGACAAGAACAAGAAAATCGAGAAACACTAGCTAGTGTTATTATTAATGGGTCGTTTTTTCTATAAAATTTTGATCGAATATACAATAAGGTATCTCTTCTCTTCTCGTCTTGCATGCTGGTTTGATTCTTGCCTTGCTGGTCAGAGTCTTGCTCCTTTTTGTTCTTGCTAGTTTGTTTTGTGCATGAAAAAAACAAAACAGATTTAAAACAAAAACCCACCCCAATTTCATTACAAAAAATAAAAATTTCGGGAAAAATGAAATTGACTAATAATCTTTTTAACTTTAAGTTTTAAATGTAGGCGGAAAATTTTGAGAGAAAACAATCCAAATTAAAAATATTGTTTTAGTAATAATTTCATGATTTTTACCTGGAATATCTATCTTAGCTAGATAGTTTGGCTATCGAATCGCTGTTGTGGTTTTTAATCTTTCTTGGTTTCAAGATTTGTATATTAATTTTTGAAGATAAAACAAAAAGAGATCTATCTTAGTGACAAAATATTAAGTTCAAATTTCAAAATTTTAGCTAATGCCTAAAATTTAAATTTTTCAACCAGAATTTCTATGTTTTTAAAGAAAACTTAGCATTTTTTTAAACAAAGATTGGAAAAATTACAAATTTCTAGCAAACAACGTTTAAACATTTTATTTGGGCATTTTAAAACTTTGCTGAAAATCTTAAGTTTTCGAAATTTGTTAATTAAATTTAAATTTTTCAGTCAAAATTCTAACTTGAAAGTCGAGCTTTTCGATGTTACACTCAAATTTTAGATTTTGTTCCTGAAATTGCGAGAGCATGCAGTAAATATGTTAATTCGGAAATTTCGAGAAAAAATTAAAATGTAAAAATTTGAAGAAAAGCTTCTGGAAAAAAATTTCTGTAAAATTCGGAATGCCTTAAAAAACTTAAAAATGTAAAATCACAAATTTAAGGTTGAAACTGAAAATTTTAATATAAAAATTTTTTAACTTTTTGTCAAATTCTGAATTTTTTATTTGAAGTTAGTGTAATGTTTTTACTTAACTTTTGATTCCAGAGTCGACTTTTTTGACTAAATTAAAACTTTCAACGTTGTTTGGGAAATTTCTTATAAAAATGTTGTCCGAAATTTCCAGTTTAAATTCGAACTCTTCAGATTAAAGTTTCAATAATAAATCCAAATTGAGCCAAGTTTAGAGGGGAAAAATTCTGTGATTAATGTTAAAACGTTTTGACTTTGTTTCCGAAAGTTCTTATAAAAATGTTTTCCTAAATTTCCAGTTCAAATTCGACGTTTCAATAATAAATCGAAATTGAGCTGAGTTTAGAGGGCAAAAATTCTGCGAATTATGTCAAAAAGTTTGAAAAAAATAAAATGAAAGTCAACATTTTTTACTTGAAATTCTAATTTTGACAAAAAATCTAAATATACGAAATAAAAATTGAGAATAAAATTAAAATGTTCAGGAAAATTTCTGGGAGAAGAATGAAAATTTAGGAAAAAATTAATTCTTTTCTTAAATTTCAGTTACTCACATAGTGTCATTTTGGGAAAAAATTAAACATTGAACTTTTTTAATTTTGATGTGCTCTAGAATTTCAATTTATTCTAAATTTTAATTTGTGAGGGGCGTTAGAATTTATTACTTGTAAAGAAATTATGCATTCAAAAAGGTTTAATTGCACCATTCTAGAGCCTATATAGTGTATCCCAAGGTGTAGTACTGAACCGGGGTTTCTTCTTTATTTGTGGGTTTACGAGAAAAAGTCATTCTTGTCATTCTTCTCATGCTTAATCTAAAATCGCTGAAAATGACATTTAACTGTTTGATAAATTATAACAAAAATAATTTAATTAAAACATCATTCAAACGTATTACCACATTCTTCTGCACAAATTTCTACTCTCTTTATAAATTCTTTATAAGCATTTCTTAGCTGCTGAAGGGGAATATAGTATTAACAATAGCTTGAGTAATTCTGTCATTCAGTTCATTGACTTCATAATGCAATGGTTCCGCATAAGCTTTTTGTTTGAGATACCCCCATAAAAAAGTCCATAATTGTTAGTTCTGGACTTCTAAGAGGCCATAGAACCTGACCATTTTTTCCTATCAAGCAATCACCAAACTCTTCATTTAACCATTCTCTAATAATTATAGTTGAATGGGATGGATCTAACTAGAAGTACAACTCTCTTCGACTAGCTAGTGCAGGGCCTAACATTTTTGTGCAGCCCTGCTAAGACTTTACTGTTACTGAAAAATGAAATGTCAAACAATTTGACGAAAAAAAAAACAACTTACCATTTGAAATAAACATATGTTGTCAAAAACCACTAAAAGAAACTCCTTCAGATAGAAGTAAATATGGCCAGGAAATTCAAAACTTAATAAACCAATTTGAATCGAGATTTAACATATTTCAATCCCAAGAAACTGCTTGTAGTTTCCATATTTTTTCTTAGTCAATTAATATACGACTTAGAAACAGTTCCAAATGAGTACAAATGAAATTACTGGATTTATAAAACAACACGAATTTAAGGATTACATCACAATATGGACATTCAAAAATTCTAGTAAAATTACCTTACTGATTTTTAATAAATTTCCATGATTAGTCAGGCATGCAAATAATGAAATATCTTGTACGTAGCGTAGGCAAGATTTTCTTCAAAGGGTGGCAGCAACAATCATTCTGAAAAACTCATAAGCAAAAAAGAAAACCTTCTGCCTTAGTAATGTATATTTTCACTTAAAAACTACAGAACTGGGGCTATCGCATTTTCAGATTAATGTCAAAATTTCGAAAAAAGCCCAATCTTAAAAAAACACTTTTCAGAGTACTTTAAGAAATGTCGAAATTTCGAAAAAAGTGGAAATGTAAAATTGACGAAATTTCAAAAAGTAATTTTGTTGTGAAAAGTTGTAATGTCCAGAACAAGTAGAATTCAGGTAAAAAAAAATGCAACTTTTAAAAATAATTCTCTCAGAATTTTTATTTTATTCCAATTTTGTCATATTTTTGAAATTTTTCAAGAAATCTTTTTCTCAATTTTTTTTAAAAATATTCTTTCCAGATTGTTTAAATTTCTATTAAATTTTGATCGAATTTAAAAAACAAAGAATTTTGTGAAAAAGTTTACATCTTTAGAAAAAATTCAATTTTAAATGAAAATGTCCAGGAAGGGATTCGACTTTTGAGATAAAAATCAAAATTTTGAGAATAAGATTAATTTCTAACAATTGAAATTATCGGTAAACAAATTAAAAAGAAAAATCAGAGAAAAAAAGACAATTATCAAAAAAATATTGAACTTTCTAGAAAATATTCCAAATTTTTAAAAGAAGGTCCAATTTTAAGAGGGAAATTGGAAAAGCTAAAATTTTCAATAAACCATAATGAAAATAAAAACCTAACCTTTTTCAAAAACTCAAGAAATGTTCAAAATTCAAAAAAGTCAAAATTTTTAAAAGTCTAATTTTGTGAAAAGACGCAATTTTCAAAAAAAGTCTAATTTTAAAAAAGAAAAATCGCAGTTTTCAATAACTTTGTTCTCAAAATTTAAAATTCAGTAAAGATGTTCAATTTTCAAGAAATATTTTGCTCGAAATACCCAAAAATATTTTCGCATTATTTTTATTAACATTTCGATCTAATTTAGAGAGAAAGGTGAACATTTTCAGAACCGTAGAACCATTTGATCTAAAAGTCGTAATTTATTAAAAAAGACAAATAATCATAAAAATGAAAAAATTTTGAAGTAGATGAATCATTTTTGAAAAAGTCCAAAAAGTAGGATTTTGGAATTAAAATCGAAATTTCGAAAAAGACAAATTTTGAGGAACAGGCAAAATTTAGGTAAAAGACTATTTTAGAAAAATTCGACATTTTGAAAAAAAAGGCGAATTTAGTGGGAAAAAGAGAAATTATAGAAATTTTAAATATCGGATATTGAGATAAAATTCTAGACTTCCTGAAAAAGGTAAGGTAGGGCGGGGCTAGTTGATCAGCGGGGCAAGTTGTGAAATCGAAATAACTCGAAAACTACGCAACTTACAAAAAAGTTTAAATGGCGCAAAGAAGGGGTTACGGGAGGAGAACACATCGCGCGACTGTTAATTGCCGTCCGGTGCTTAGACTTACGAACACAACGCATTGTTTTTTTTTGCGCTTGAAAAAAAAAACAGGTCTTTATACTTTTGTTTCTACACTCGCATGAAAACACTTTTTCGTGATTAAGTAAGTATTTAAATATTATTCAATTATTGCTCTTTCAGTTATGTATGATCATTTATTTTTAATTCCTGTCATTTTTTTATAACCTAACTTTTAGTTTGTTGCCCCATTTGGAGTTAGTTGATCAAGGCGCGCTAAGCGCTTGCTCAACTAGCCCAACTACACATTCATTGTAGAAAATTAAATGTTGCTTTACTAAATTAATAATTATCAATTAATTCGTATCATGTGATGATCTTACATAATCTGTAATAATTAAAATAATTTATATTAATTATTATTATTACATTTTAGGATGCGTACATATAAAAGGAAGACCACAAGAGGTTTAGCTACAAGTCAGCAATTGAATGATGCGGCAAAGGCTGTATCGGAGGAAGCAATGAGTGTAAATGGTGCAACCAAACAATTTAATATTAACAGGATGACCTTGAAGAGATATATATCTAAGTTGAAGTCCAAAGGCAATGGGTTATACAAAACCCAGACAAGTATTTTCTGATGAACAAGAAATTTCTTTAAAGGAGTATTTGCTTCAAATGTGATCGATGTTCTTTAGGTATACGCCTAAAGATGCTCGTCGTCTTGCCTACGAGTGTGCCGTTAAGTTTAAGGTTAAAATGCCAGTTACCTGGTCCGAAAACGAAATGGCAGGTAAGGATTGGCTCACAAAGTTCATGGCTAGAAACCCAGATTTATCTATCAGGAAACCTGAAGCTACTAGTCTCGGCAGAGCTACGTCTTTCAATGCCGAAAATGTTAAAGTTTATTTTGAAAAATTGGCTGAAGTAATGGCAAAATATAATTTCACTGCTTGTCAGATATGGAACGTAGATGAGACTGGAGTATCTACAGTATTGAAACCCAATAAAATTATAGTTGGAAAGGGGAAAAAAAATGTTGGTGCGATGACTTCAGGAGAACGAGGTACTAATGTTACCGTGGTAGCTGCTGTGTCGGCATCTGGAAATACAATTCCTCCCATGTTTGTATTTCCTCGCAAAAATTACAAAGATCATTTTATTAATGGCGGACCTCCAGATTTTATCGGGACAAGTAATCCCAGTGGATGGGTAACAGACGCGGAATTTTTTAAATTTATGCATTTTATCAAGCATGTAAGACTTTCAAAAGAATCTCACTACTGGTTTTAGATAATCATTCCTCTCATTTGAAAATTGAAACGTTAAATTTGGCTAAAGAAAATGGAGTTGTCATCTTGACATTCCCGCCCCACTGCAGCCATAAATTGCAACCACTAGATGTGTCTGTTTTTGGGCCCTTCAAAAAATATTGTGCCACTGCGTAAGATACATGGTTAAAGAATAATCCAGGAAAGACCTTAACAATATACGATGTCCCGAAAATTTTAGCATACTCTCTGCCATTAGCTACGGTGGTTACAAATATAACTAATAGTTTCAAAAAATCCGGCATCTATCCATTTGATCCAAACAATTTTACCAAAGAAGGTTTTTCTCCATCATTTGTGACTGATCGTCCAGAACCAGTACAAGTGGAATGTCAGCAACTAGAGCAACAACCTGATGCGAGTGATCTATCTTTTACTAGTCTACTCGATGCAAATGATCCAGCTGCTGCTAGTCAATGCAATGCAAGTGATCCAGCTGCTGCTAGTCAATCCGATTCCAGTGTTTCAGTTGTTACTGGTCAACCTGATGCAAGTGATTCAATTGTTACTAATCAACCTGGTGCAACCGTTGTTGCATCTACGTGTCAAAATAATCAAAACAAAGAAAACGTTTGGTTCTTGCTCAAGTACCAGGAATATTTTCTCCTGAAGTTGTTCGACTTTATCCAAAGGCAGGTCTAAGAAAAATCTCTAAAGCTGGAAGGACAAAGAGAAAATCTGCTATTTTGACAGATACTCCAGAAAAAAATTCATTAGAAGAAGAACAAAATAAGAAAAAACTGAAAAAAGTTAAAAAACCCAAAATTGAAATTAATAAAAAAAAGAAACGAATCTCTAAAAAAATTCTGCAGACAAACTCAGAAGAGGACGAGTATAGCTGTTTGGTTTGTAATGAAGAATTCTCTAAGAGTTTACCTGGGGAAAACTGGATTCAGTGCCAGATTTGCAAACAGTGGTCCCACATTAAATGTGTGCCAAACGTTGGTCTAACTTTTGTTTGTATTAATTGTGATAGTGACAACGATGATTAATAATTTGTAATTGTTAATCATCTAGCAATATTTCTGGTCTCATAACTAGTCACTGTTTTAATTTGATATTTATTTGCTTTATAATTATTTTTAAATATAGAAGTTAAAATACTAAAGGTGTAATAATAATCTAAATTATCAGAGCAATAAGAATGTTATAATAATATTAAATAAATAATTGCTAGTTAATAACAATTTTATTTTAGACATATCATTTTATAGAGCCGATCCGTTTATTCTAGCCATTGCACAACTAGCCCCGACCCACTAGTGGGGTACGTTGTGCGATTTGCAGCGCTCGCGCTTTTCCAGGAATAACTTCCAAATTTTTACCCGAATCGTTTTTGTGTCGCTAGACCGTTTGAACAGGACTAAATAACGAACCTAACTGCATATGGCGTAAATGAATCCGATGCATCGTCTTAGAGTTATGGGAGGTCAAATCAAAAAGTGATCAACTAGCCCCGCCCTACCCTAATCTTTAGGAAACCAGTCAAAATTTCTAAAAAAATCAGAATCTAAAAGATCTAAATTTTTAGATAAATGCTCAGAAAAATATCGAAATTTGGAAAAAAAGCGAAATTTCGAGAAAACTTTGAAATAGAAATAAATTGTTCAAAAAAGGTCAAATTTAAAAAAAAGTCTAGGTTAAAAAAAAATAGTCATAACCCTGAGAACAAGACGATATTGTGAGAGAACTTTTTCAAAGAAGATCTAAATTTTGAGACAAAGCGTTTAATCTTAGTAAAATCCCGAAGTTTCCCAGAAAGAGCAAATTTTTTAGGAAAAAAAATCGAATATTTATTTTCTGTGGACCCCTAGATTCAGAGAAAGATAGACGCGCCCTACCTTTCCTCAACGGGCGTCATAAAATGTCAAATATTCTGATAACACATCGAAATTTTGACAAACTCCCAGAAATTTGGATTAAAAAAGGGCTGACATTTTTGTCCTTGCACAAAAATTTTAAATTTCCAAAAAAATATAGCTTTTTGTCAGAAGATCGACCAAATTTTGAGGAAAAGGCAAATTTTAATAAACATGCTGAAATTTTCAGAATCCAAAAAATCGAAATTTTCAGAAGAAGTCGAATTTCGAGAAATGGTGAAATTCCAAAAAAAAGACGACCTTTTAAATTCGAAAATTCGACAGTCATGTTTAATAAAAGAAGTCGAATTTTATAAATAAATGTAAAATTATAAAAGAAAAAGATAAATTTTTTAAAAAAGTATACGAAATTTCAGAAAAAGGTATACATTTAGAAAAAATGTTTCAAGGAACGGATAAATTCTGAAGAATTGGAAAGTCCCCCAATGGAATACATATAAATTTTCAGTTTGCTGCATAAACCAGGGGGGCTAGCGCCCTAGAATTCATGTTTTTCTCACATGCGATCCGCGCAAAATTTTTAGCCCTGTAATTGGCCCGCTGTAAAAAAAGGTTGCTCATCCCTGAGCTAATGGTATATTGTCCAAATGTGTTGAGGAGTTCAAGGTAGATATGTAGATTTAAATTTTCATCAATGAAATATCGCCAGAATATTCCAAAACAGGTGACAGCGCACCAAACATTTAACTTTTTTAAATATTGCCTTCTGTTGTTAATCCTAAAATTAGGATTTTCCCTCGCCCAATATCTGTAGATTTAAGAGCTGGCTGCTCCATTTGCACTGGTGGAAGCCTCATCAGAAAAAATGATGTGGGAAAATGTTCTTCTTATAAGATGCTGTTCTCCACTCCACAAGCAGAAATCTAATCTCTTGGTATCGTCGTTTTTTTCCAGAGTGTGAATAAACTTTCGTTTAAAAGCATGGTTCTTGTTTTGGTGACGGACTAGCCCTTGATTATTTTTTAAAATTGAAATACAAATGTTGCCCCCTGAAACCAAGAAAGATTAAAAACACAGCAGACGCGTTTTGATAGCCAAGCTATCATCTTCCTCAGTATCTTTCTAGATACTGAGTAATATCCGTCTGAAGATGATAACTTGGCTATCGAAAGGGGTTGGAGCAACCTTTATTGTGTTTTTAAATCTTTCTTTAAAAACACAACAAAGGTTGCTCTAATGCGTTTCAATAGCCAAGTTATCATCTTCAGAAAGATACTAAGTAGTATCTCGTTGAAGATGATAACTTGGTTATCCAAACTCTTTGGAAAAACCTTTCTTGTGTTTTTTAATCTTTATTGGTTTCAGGGGACAAGATTTGCATTTCAATTTTTAAAAACATGGATTTTATGAAATTTTAAAATTCGGTGTAATTTTGATTTACTTGAATATTCTATTTGCGAGGCTCTTTTTCTTAACGAAATTTTGGGATTATTTTGCATAGACTGCAAAATAATGCAGCGTCATTATTTTCCTCATTGAAAATGATCTTTTCTCTTTTTTTATTTAAGACACTTCCGATAGCAGTAAACTTCAATATAATTAGTTTGGTGGCTCTCTCAGATACTGAGTCATTGGGCCACCTTTCTTCAAATTTTCTTTTGACTCCTGCATGATTTGTTTTCACCTTAATCGTAGCTTTTAAAAATAAATACGTTTTGTTCAGCAGTTAGCATATTAATATTTTAGTTTCTTAAAAAAAATGATAAACCAAATTGACAGCACCAAATATCATTATTTATATCAATCGTCATGTTCTAATAACAACTTGATTATTACTAAAACTTTTTGTGAATTGGTTGTGTTAATTCTATTCTTGCAGCAAGACAAGAACAAGAAATTCCTGAAACACTACTTTTTTCCAAATTCCAAATTTTACTCTTTAACTACGAAATATTTCCAAACAGCCCTTCATAAAAACGTAAAAATTAATGAGGAAAAAGTAACTTCAAATGTATTTTAAATAGAGGGAAGTCACCAAATATGGAATACCATTTTGTTTTAGGAATATAAAAAAAAACTTCATAGAAATGAAAACAGTTTAATGTTATTACTAATCAGTCATACATTTATATGTAGTAATTAACAGCCTTTAATCAAATATATTAGTTATTAAATTACAATCTAACACAAAAACCAAAATTACAAATAAGTAACCAAATATGGAATAGGTACCCATATATGGAATATAAGCATAAATCATCATATCAATAACAAAAATAGACATAAATATCCATGAGATCAAATAATTAAAAATAACATATTGTGATAAATGAAAGAAGTTACTTAATTCACTTGCAAAAGTCACAGATCCAAGTATCAAACTCTGGACCAGCACAATCATAATGTGCCCAGAGCCCACACATTAAGCATTTAATCCAGCTTTCTCCACTTTTATCCATGGAAAAAAGGCTTGAATAGAACATACATTCTGCATCAGCAGAGTCAGGAGATACTTGGTCCATCAACTCATCATGTTCACTGCCTTCATCAAACTGGATATCGTCCTGTTCCTCAGAGTCTTCTTCTTTCCAATCATCCTTATTTTTCTTCGTTTGTTTCTTTCTCTTCGCAGTTTTCTTCTTATTCTTTGTCTTGACTAATTTACTTTCTTTTTCTTGTCTCTTCATATTTTTATTTACTAAATCATTTTTATAGGGTGAAGATGTTATGACTGCTGCTACAGCAGCTTTTCTTCCTCTGTTAGATACTTTTCTTCGTTTCTCTGGTGCTGGACTTATGGCATGCGGAGACACCAGACCCAAACTGCTGCGATTAATCCCGGAAGTCGAGGGTGCAGGTTCAGGTTGTACATTAGCAGTTGTTTCTGGTACAGGTATTTCTATCAGAACTTGACCAGTTTCAGATCTTGATTCCAGTGGAGTGATATTGGCTGTACAACCGTCTCTTACAGCATTTTGTTGCGCAGCAATAAAGTCCACATCACTGAACACATTTTTATTTAAAGGTCATAATCCAGTGACTTTGAACCCGTTGGCTGCAATTTCACCTGTTTGTACTTTCAAATAGGATTTGCCAAACAGCTCCACAATATCATATTGACTTAGAAGTCTGTTGTTGTTTTTAATCCACATGCGTATTTCCTCACTGTAGTATGTTTTTAATGGCCCCGTGAAAGTCTTGTCTAACGGCTGCAATTTGTGAGTCGTATGTGGAGGTAACGAAACTATGTCCACGTTATTTTCCCTAGCAATATCTATTATATCGACATTGTGAGTATGACTATAGTGTCCATCTAGTATCAGTAAAACCCTTGATTCAGGAGTCGAGTTGGTGTGTTGAATAAAGTGCCTGAACCAGTCTGTAAAGATGTTCATTTGAATCCACCCTGATGGATGTGCAACTCCGACTGATCCTGGAGGACAGCCTCTCATTAGCTGAGCACTCATATTTTTTCTGGGAAAAATAATGAACGGTGGCACAAAATGACCAGTAGCATTCATGCAAACAACTATTGTCATAAGAGATCCTCTTTCTGCTGATGTCAGTGCAGCTATCTGGCGTTTACCTTTGTGACCGATGATTTGTGGTATCTTTCTTTGTACTATTGTGAGGCCTGATTCATCCACGTTGTAAATTCGATTTGATAGATAATTATTTTTAGTGTAAAGCTCTTCAAGGAGGTTGAAAAAAGCATCCACTTTTTCTTTATCAAATCCAAATGCTCTGGCAAAAGATGTACCAGTTGGTCTTCTTATCGCAAGTTTATCTTTATGACGATTTAAAAATAACTTTAACCACTTTTTTCCAGCCATACCTGATTTACCGAAAGGATTCTGCAAGTTGTTTCGCTTTGCTAGCATATACGCCATACGGCGAAGATCAGTTCTTGTTAAACCGTGAAACTTGCTCTCCATCATTAATATGTATTCTACTAGCTGACGTTCAAGTTCGGAGCCCAATATAGTTTTTCGTCCTAATGTAGTAGCTGCTGCCACTTCTGGAGACTGTTCATCTTGTTGGCATAAACGAAATAAAGTTGTCCTAGGCACTTGAAAATGCTGTGCCGCTTTCAAATATCCCATTTTCTTTCCCCGGACGAATTTTATAGCTTCTGCCATTTTTTCTTCATCCCAGATTTTTCGTTTCTTGGTTGATTGTGAAGTCGACATTCTAAAAACAAACATATCATATAATTTTTTAAAGAAATAGTAGCAAGTACCTATCATGTGAAATATAAAGACCTAATTATGGAATATTCCATAATTAGACACCAACGACTGTCCATATTTGGATTTTTATACTAGTTCAAACTCGTCTAAATATTTTTTCAAGTCACAATATTTTAATGACTGAAGATCACAAAATGTTGAAATAAACATAATATCGATATACTAAATAGTATAACACTTATGTATACATACCTAATAACTGGTAATACTCATTTATTACTTACCTTTAAAATTTTCTGCGTGACAACAAAACAAAACACGCCTGCCACACGTGTAGCGTTCGCGCAACTGACACGATGGTGTGAGTGCGGTAGTAAATAGACCGAATGAAACAAAAGATGGTCGTGTGTTGCGTTTCATACTTATATTTTTAGAGAAATTAAGGTATTCCATATTAGGATACTATTCCATATTTGGTGACTTTCCTCTAGGAACTAAGTGTGACAAGACCTTATGATAGAATTATCAATAAGTGACACCAGATCGTGGCTTAATTTGTTAAATTGCTTATTGACACACCCGTACTTCACGAAAATGTAGTTGCGCCACGTCATCTATTGACAATAGCCGTAGTTAAAGTCGAATCTTTTAAATCCGAAAATTAAAATTTTGTTATAAATGTTTGAAAGTAAAGTGGTAATGTTTAAAATTTCAATTATAAGTTTGAATGGTTAACGTTTTTCTTAAAGTACGACTATGATCTCAAAATATTGACCTTTTTTGAAAATTCCAGCTTCAAATACAATTTATGGTGCAAGAAACTAAATTTTGAGTTTTAAGTCAAAATTTTCGAGAATAACTTATAGTTTATCATCAATAAGTTAAAAAAAAAGTTGTTTGTTCTAAAAAAGAAAGAACTCTTTGTCATTTTTGGAAAAAAAAAGATAAAAGAGTATTATGTACCTATAGATACCGATTGTCTTAAAAAGGGGCATCTGGTCATCATATTAAAGAAGGTTAAAAACATTATGATGTAAAAGTTAAAATTAGATTAACACTTCCAGGCAAAATGAGTTCGAGGGAGGCCGGAAGGAGTGCACTTAATTCGTGGAAATTCCGCCGCGAAATTTGTAATTAAAAACGAAGATATTTTTTCAGTTGGGCCAACTAATACGTTTATCATCGTATTTGGTGTTAGCTGGCATAAGTTCTTAGAGAACAGCTGTCGGGTTACTTTTAATTGATGGTGCAACAAACAGCCGTGTCACGGCCAGAAGGCTGGAGTTTCACACCTACCTGTAATCTAACCGTAACCAGAACAACTCATCAAACTTCATATTCTTCACTTTATTTAGATCGATATTAACGATAGCGTACCGCATACGAACCTTCTTCGTTACATTTAAATTGTATGAAAAATGTTTGAAATTTAATTAGTTCGATCATTATTTCGCCTGTGTGTGATGAAGACAAGTAATAGGCAGTAGGCTACCCTTGATGAAAAAAAAGATCTGAAAATACTGTTGGATGAGATCTTCCATATTGTCTCCTAATTTTAGGCCCACCAGGAGAAATCTCGGATATGGACGCAATCATAAAACTGGGGTCAGGACCCTTACAAGTTACTACAAAAAGAATTTGTAAGGTACAATTAACTTGTTGAGTATTTTTATTAATTGATTATGTCATTAATTTTAACTACGAGTTTAAAAGGCTTAATAAAGACAGAAACTAGCGTATGATCTCTAAGGACATCTACAGATGCGTTAAAAGTACACTGTCAGTGCGACAAATTTCGGTGCCGAAATTCGAGTGGGCAGACAGCAAATTAAGATTTTTGACAGTACATTGACAGTTGTTTGCAAATTTTGAATAGATAACTGTTTTTGTTGATTAAACATTTTCGTTTATTGATTAAACTAGCAAATGACTGTGAGAATGCTAAGTATAGGGATGCACAAGATTTTTAAAACATCGATACTCTATTCAATTGATGTATCGAAAAAAATATAGCGATATGTTTCGATACATAAATTTATTCCATATTAGATGTATCATATAAATCCGATGCCATACAACAGGACTTCTCAACCAGCGAGGCGCTCTTCTCATAATTTCGCTTTTTTCAGAATTCCTACCTTCTAAAACAAATTTTTACTTTTTTAAATTTTGACTTCAAAATTCGACATTTATGTACAAAAAAACTTCTGCTTCTATTTAAATTTATTTTAAATTTTTTTTGAAAATGTCGAGTTTTTGAAGGATAGAAATTTTTTACGATTATGTTTGAGAATTAGGACTCTTTCCAAAATTTGCACTTTTTCTAGATGTTTTTCCTCAAATTTCAATGTTTTTCAAAATTTCTACTTTTTTAAAATGTCAACTTTGATTTTTGAAAGGTTCGATCTTTTTGAAAATTTCTACCTTTTTGGAAAATTTTGAAATTTCAGAAATTTAAATATTTTCGAAATTTCAATTTATTTTTGAAAATCTCAACTTTATTGATAAATTCGACATTTTTTCGAAGTTTCAATTGTTTATTTCAATTCCTGAAGTTTCGAATTTCTTTGAAAATCCTGATTTTTCAATATTCCATTTTTTGATTTAAAATAAATGGCAACGTTAGTGGTAAATTTCGATTTTTGTCAAACTTTGCTTCGACTTTTTTTTGAAAGTTACTAATTCTTTTTGATAACCTTCATTCTTTTTGAAAATTTTAATTGTCTATATTAAAATTTTAAAATGTTTAACTATTTTCATTTATGTTTTCAAATTTTCGCACTTTTTTCCAAAATTTTGACTTCTTGGAAAATTTAAAACTTTTTTTAAAGTATTTTTTAAAACATTATTTTTATTTCGAGAATTTGTAAAAATTCCTTGATTTATTCAGTTTTTCATTTTTTTGAAAATTTTGATTTATTTCGAAAATCGCTTTTTTTAAATTTTTTGACCATTTTCATTATTTTGATTTTTTAAATTTATACATTTCTTCATAATTTTGACTGATTTTTTTTGAAAATTTTAACTTTTTGTAAATATTTCGACATTTATCAAAAAAAAAAAAATTTAATTTCTTTTTTTTCAAATTTTAACTTTTTTGGAAAATTTGGCTTCGTTAAATATTGCGACATTTTTTAAACATTTATCTATTTTTCAAAATGTTGAAAATTTTCTGTTTTTTGTTTATAAAAATTTGGATTTTTTTAAATTTCGTGGTGTTTTTAAAAGAAAGTGGAAATTCTCCATTAGGTCAAAAATTGCAAAAAGGCCAAAATTTTAAAAATGTTAGAAGCTTTTATGGAAAGTTAAAAGTTCCAAAAAAAAGTTAAGGATTACAAAAAACAATATTTAAAAAAATGGCCAAATTTTCAAAAAAAAGTTTAAATTTGCAAAAACAGTCTGAAATTTAAAAAATATTTGAATTTATGTAGAAATGTTGAGATTTAAAAAAAATGAAGAATTTTCAGTGAAATCTCCTAAACACCTAAATTATCGGAAAGCCTAAATTCCGAAAAAAAGTCAAAACTACCAAAAATTTTAAAATTTTAGTTGATTAAAGCTTTGAGAGAAAAGTTAGTCACAAATCTTAAAAAAAAAAATCGATTTAAAAAAAACTGTCGAGGTTTTCAAAAAGAGGTATGATTTTCAAAGAGGCCAAAATGTTGAAAAAGATCCAATTCTGAGAAAAGTTTATATTTTGGAAATAAATCAAAAACTTTAAGATGCATCGAAAATTTTGCAAAAAAATCCAAAATTTCATCAACAAGAGTCGATAAAAAAAATCGAGTTTTTTCAGATAAAGACGAAATTTTAGAGAAAGTGGACATTTTTAAAAATCGAAATTTTGAAAAATAACAAAATTTTGAAAAACTTTTGAAGAATTGTGTTAGAAGTCGACCTTTTCAAAAAATTTAAATATTTTGATAAAATAAAGAAATTTTTAAAAAGCCTTTTAAGAAAGTTAAAATTTTAAAAAATAATGTGGAAATTTGGAAAAAATGTCAAAATTTTTAAAAAGTCAAGGTTTTCAAAAGATCTCAAAATTTTCGAAATATCTACATTTTTAAAAGCCAAAATTAAAAAAAAAACATCTTTTTTTAAAGAGAGAGATTTAAAAAAGTCGAAATTTAGAGTCGAAAGTCCTTAAACCTCAACTTTGACAAGTCAAAATTTTGAAAAAATACAATTTTTGAACAAAATGAATATTTTAAAAAATCTTCGGTGATAAGCTTTCCAAAAATCTAGAATTTTTAAAAGGGAAAAAAAGAAATTTTTAAAAAAGTAAAATTTTGTAGAGTTGATATTTTGGGTAGTTAAAAATTGTACGAAAAAACATTTTAAGTAGAAGTTTTGAAAAAGTCGAAATTTTGACAAGAAATTCAAAATTTGCCAATAAAATCGGAATTAGAGGGAAGGTCATTAAAAAAAACTCGATGTTTTGATTTTTCCAGAGAAACTGACATTTCAGAAATTTTATATTAAAGAAATTGAAATGTTTAAAAAGTTAAAAGAGGCATATGTGGGTCAACAGATGCTTATCACTAGAGGCCGATAAAAAACTTGAGATATGCATGCAAATATGCACGCAAAATGTTTAAAATATGCATAAAAAGTGTCAGCATATAAAACTTTAAATAATAATACTGTTAGTTTTAAGAAATTTGCTTCTGATTTGAAGAATTTTTCTTTTCTTTTAAACAATTTTGCTTCTAATTGCATCCCGTTTGGACAAAGCTTTTAATTTCAATAAGTTTGGTTCTAATTTAAATAGGTTTGATTTTAATTTCAACAAATTTGCTATTAATTTGAATAAATATATTTTTAGTGTGAACAATTTTTTTTTCTAGTTTGAACAGATTTGCTTCTAAATTGTAAAAATTTGCTGTCAGTTTAAACAAATTTGCCTCCAACTTTGACAAATTTCCAGTATGTGCCTACCCAAATTTAAAAGGTTTTCTCAAAATTTGTTTTTTTTCTTTCAAAATCAATTTAGTTTTAATAAATTCTGAATTTTGTTTATGTTTTGTTATGGGTTTGTTGATATTAAAATTTCGACATCTTTCCAAAAAATTACGTTAAGATTCGAAAGTTTTTTACCAATTTTCAGGATGGATTAACTTTTTTGAAAATTTTGGCCCTTTTCCAAAATTTTCGACTGTGAAGATTTAATTTATTTTAATTTTAACTCTTTTCGAGTATAAGATTTTAAAACATTGATTTTTTTTAAAAACTAATCTTTCAAAATTAGGATTTTTTTTGAAAATTTCTATTTTTATGTGAACATCTGGCTCTTCTATGAACTTTTCTACCTTTTTTTTTTGAAAGTTTTCATTTTTTTTAATTTTGATTTAGATGATTTAAAAATACTGTTTTTAATTTCGAGCGGTTTTATTTATTTCAAAGTTTTAAAAAATCTTTCATTTTTGTCAAAATATACCATTTATAATACTTCAAATCCTTTTGAATTGTTACTTTTTTTCCAAATTATTATTTAAAGAAAAAATGATGGGTTTTCAAATAAATATGGTTTCTGAATGAAAGGGCAAAAAGTAGAACTTATATTTTAAGAGAAAAGAACACAATTTCGAAAAAAATATGTTTTTTGAGGAAAAGGTTGAAATTTCTAGAAATTCAGTCAAAATTTCTGAAAATTTAGATTATAAAAATCTAAATTTAAAAAAACAAACTTAAAATTACAAAATTTTGAGAAAAAGCCTTTTTGAGGAAAACGTTCGAAATTTCTAAAGTCAAATATTAAAAAAAAATTTTAAATTTTCCATAGAAAGTCAATTTTAAGAAGAAGTCGAATTTAGGAATAAAATGCAAATTTAAGATACAAAATGAATTTTGAAGAAATAATCGAAAATCCCGAAAAATATCTATTTCGAGCAAAAAGGCGCTTTAAGAAAACAATAGAAATGTCTTACAGAAAGTCAAAGTTTGAAATAATAAACAAATTTGAGAATAGTTGTCTATGAAAAACATGAACTTTGAACAAGAAGACCGAAATTTTAAAAAAAAGATCAATTTCGAAAAAAAATTTGGGATTTCTAGAACCAAAATGGATATGATGTTGACGTAAAAATCGAAATTTTTAAAAGATCATGTTTAAGAAAAATATCGAAACTTTTAGAAAAAGACGAATTTCAAAGAAAAAAATCTAAATTTCCAAAAACACGGGATATACTTCTTCCGGGATTGTCCGGTGTCAAAGAAATACTAAAAGTGTTCGACGTTTCGTCCACCATCATAGGGGGCTTCTTCAGGAACTGAAGTATTTCATGTATTGTTTACACAAAGTCTTAGGCTAAACTACTTGTTATTATGGATAATATCTGGACAAAGTGATTAATTTACTACTTTGACTAGGATATTTAGTCATTATACCTAATAACTAGCATATCTTGACATTTCTAACCCTTACTTTGTGCAATTCTTTAATATTCATAATTATTAAACTTTATTAACGATTAAAACAGCAGCAGATAATAAAAATTCCACGATGTTGCGATAAATATTTGCTATGGTCGGACCTGGTGCAACCGCCTATCATGCTAAAAGCGAAGCCAGGTTCAGTAATGGCAAATATCTGTTTCCCAAACTCATGGGAACCCAACTCGGGTTGTCAAATCGAGTGAAATACCTTGGTATTGAACTTGACAGCAAACTGAGCTGGAAGTACCACATTGAAAATAAATTAAACAAAGCTTACAAGATCTTCTGGCAATGCCGTGGGGCCATCGGGAGGTCTTGGGGGTTATCCCCTAATCCCCTAATCCCCTATAGCCTTTTGGCTATACACGGCAGTCATCAGACCAATTGTAAGCTACTGAGTTATAGTTTGGTGGCCAAAGACAAAGTGCACCACTATAAAACAAAAGCTAAATCACATCCAGAGACTAGCGTGTCTGGCAGTGATAGCAGCAATGAAATCCACTCCAACAGCAGCAATGGAGGCGATCTTGTGCCTGCCACCTCTCGACATATTTCTTAAGGGGGCGGCACAGGCTTCTGCTCTCCGTTTGCAAGCAGGAGGAATGTGGAATGCGGTAGGTAAAATGGTGGGTCACCGGCGCATAATGGAGGAGGCGCTCCAAAAGGTACCTATTCTGGATGCGCCGATGGACCATCTACTGGTGAAATATAACGTCACAAAATCCTACCGTATAAAAATGGAGGAAGTACAAGCAAGGATATCAGACGTAAATATATACACGGATGGATCGAAAACAAATACGGGCACTGGAACAGGAATCTTCTCGGAAGATCTGAACCTAAGTGTAAGTATTAAGCTAGATAAATACTCAACAATCTTTCAAGCGGAGATGTTGGGAATTTTATATAGCGCCGAACAAATGACGCAACTGAACATTACAGGAAAATATATGCAAATAAAGACGGACAGCCAGGCAGCCCTTAAGGCCCTGAGGAATGTGAAAACAAACTCAGCGCTGGTATGGAATTGCCACCTAGCTCTAGAACGTCTATCACAAGAGAATGCAATTGATCTAGTTTGGATCAAAGGACATTCTGGGAAAGAGGGAAACGAACGCGCTGACAAACTGACGAGGAAGGGTTCGGAGGGACAATTCGTTGGACCAGAACCAACCCTTCCCCTGGCAAGATCAACCGTAAGATCCCTACTTAACGTACTACTTATCGTAAACACAAAGCCTTATGGGCATCAATAACAACATGCCGACAAACTCACGCATTCATTAGAATGCCGTGCGCAGGGAAAGGGCAAAACTATGCCTACAACTCTCAAGGAATAATCTCAGGAAACTTGTATGGATATGGACAGGTCACTGTCGATTAAACAAACACCTCCACAGAATGGGAATCATAAACGACCCGAGCTGCAGAGGGTGCTTCGAAGAAGATGAGAGTGTCGAGCACGTGATGTGTCACTGCCCGGCACTAGCATCAATCAGAGGATCCACGCTGGGGGACTTCTGGCCTAGTGTGGCCAGTTTGAGGGAGGCGCATCCAAGGGACGTTCTTCAGTTTCTCAACAAGGTTGGGTGGCTGAATGAATGACCAAGGACACCTCAATCACGGGGGTAGCACAATGAGCCCGGAAAAGGTGGCCTAAGTGCTGGCCTAAATTTTAGGCAACCCACAACGAATCCAGAATCCAGAATCGTTAATAAAATTTCCTAACATATGTTTAAATTTCATCACAAAATAGACAAAAGCGATGAATTTTTACGCTTTTAATATAGATTGTCCCTAACATAAAAATCTTACAGACCCTTGGGTACATTTAAATGAAATTACACCAAAGGAAATCAATTTGTCGAGAAAATTAGATTTAGCTTATTATTAAATTACGGCCCCTCGCAAATAATGTTATATATTTTAAAGCAGTTTCCGAGGAAACAGTGTCGTAGAAACGTGACCAAGAAGAAACAGTGGCACGTGTTCGGATTGATAAAGCGTCCGATGAAAATCGCAGAAATCCGTTTCTTGTATCTATCTATCTGTCATCATACTGGCGCTCTCGAGCGAAGAAAATGGGAAAAGAACAACAATATCGGCAATGGTATTTTGTGGGAAAGCTACGACAATGGGCTTGTTTCGGCCTGTGAATGACACGAGCTCTTGTGGACGTCTTTTGTCGCTCATTCGCAGTATTGATTGCGCTGACATCTGTTTATTGTGTCAGAAACAAAACCTTCTAATGCAAATTTATATTCAGTTCCGATTGTTATGTAGGAAGAATTTTCAATATCTTTCACTTAATTGACAAGCACGTTAATTGGAAATTTTTCCGGCACTTGTTGCCTTTATTACAACCTTTTCATTTGGACGTAAATTAATGGGGACTATCTTAATATTTAATATAGGAACAGGAGTCCTTCCTGATTTCTGGTTTTATAGCTTTTAGACTGTGACTGCGCCCTATAGATCACTGTCCTTGGAGATTCCCTCTCGGGGAAATTAGTCTGCAGTTTTCCGGTGATAAAGTGCAATAAGACATCGAGTGTGTAGTGGGTGATCACATTCGCCGTTGATAGATGTTCGCGCCGCGACGGTGGCTCTTGTTTTAGCTCATTGGGCGCCAACCGGATGCCCGGCTGGCGCGCCAATCGATACCGATCCCCGACCAATCCGGCTCTACTACGAGCCTGCCTTCTTTTGTCTTTAACTAGAACAATGGAGGAGCGATCGGCTTCGTTTTTCTCCACGTGTGTTTAGACGATGCCGATGGACCGTGCATGCATCTCAACTGTTTATTACCGTTAAATCGCCGCTTTCAAATCGATGATACGCATTGGAATTTCGACACGATTTTTTAATGGAATGCCTCCGTTTGAATTTCATATCAGACCATTAACTCGCGGAATTTATTATGAGGAAACGACGCGCTTATCTAGTAGTCATTCGCTTTGGTACAATCGAACAGATTAGAAATCTAAAAGAAAATTTTTTATCTATTCGTTAATTGGAATTGTAACAAGACAGAACGAATGTATCAAAAAAAGTTTTTTATCATTTTCTTTTATTTTTTTCACATCTTATTACCTGTAAGCGATGTCTCAGTAATAATGTCCTTAATTTTAATCACGCATTCTAAAGACTCAAGAAAGGCAGAAAATTTAACAAAAAATGTGGTATTCTAACTTTTAAAAGAGGGACAAATCAACCATGAAATGCCCCTAACAGGACGCTCCTTGTTCATAACCAACTCTTTTAAGAGACGTGGTTTACGACTTCATACCAGCGTATCACGTTATAACCTCACCCACTCACCAGATGCAAATGGTAAAGAAGACTAATAGGGAAGAATATTGTCTAATTAATTAATGAGTAACAAATTTTTACAAATAATTTCGTCAAATAACTACGACGAAAACTAAAACAGCAGTTCTAAAAGAGACTTAAATGATCTAAAAAAATTAACCGGATTGACAAAAATTACACCAGGAAATCTTAAAAATAAATAATAAGGCGTCAACAGAGTTAATGTTCAATGCTCAAGAATTACTTAATGTCAGAAATAAGGTTTGAAAATTATTAAATAATGACTAAGACACCCTGTTTGAAAGAATATCTTAAGGTTAATTCATTAAGAAAAAAATTAGAAATTCCAAGTTTGAAGTACACATTTTGAGATTAACGTTGTTAGAGATTAAACTCAAAATTAGAAGAATAACTTTTTGGGATTGAACATTTCAACCTTAAACTCATCATTTTCAGAAAAATGTAGAAAATTTGACTTAAAAATTCAGCTTTCGACTTCTTCCCGAATTGTCTTTATGAACAGATTCTAAATATAGGATATGCTTCTTCCGGGATTGGACCGTGTCAAAGAACTACTAAAAGTGTTCGACGTTTCACCCACCATCGCAGGGGGCTTCTTCAGGAACAAAGAAACAAAACATGAAAAATAAAATACAAGAAAATATACAAAAATGAAAAATAAAAAAGCCAATTTCAAAACAAACAAATGTTATATTGAATAAAGAATCTAACTCACAAAAACATAAAATGTGAGTAGATGTGTTATTTTTTTACACAGTTCAAAAACTTTGACTCCTTTCTGGTCTTTCTTCAGAGACCAGTTTTTTAAGGACAAAGTTTTGGGAAAAATTTTAAAAATCCCAATCAAAAATTGCTGCTTTTGAATTTAAAAGTTCTTGAAGCAAAAATAAAAATCTTGAAATTTTGAAGTTCAAGCCGAAAAACTATACAGGTTGAACCAAATTTGATTTCCACTACAAGGATCTCGTAAACTATTAGAGATACAAAGAAGCTTAAAAAAGCAAAGTAGTGCAGAATTTAGTGCCCAATATTATTCCGCTGAGAAAACAATTGAATTTCAATTCGTCTTGATTTTGTTTAGAAAAAACTGAAAATCACCATTTTTAGAAATTAGCTGTAACTTGTTTATTTGAAGTCCGAAAATTCAAAAACTGTAATTAGTTGTTTTTTGAGGCCTTTTCATTGGTGCAAGTTATTTTTTTCTAAATTTAACTGTTTCCGAGAAAATTATGTTAACTTTGTTATTTTTTAAAGACCTCATATTGGATTTGATCACTTTCGAATTTGGCATATTTTTCTGATTAATTTGATATATGACATGCCATACTTCAAATGTGGGAAAGTGGGTTAAATGAACTAACTTTTTTATTTTTAAACAAAAAAATTATAGTAGGTGATGCCAGTGCCATAACTGTTAATAATAAAAATACAGTTCCTAATTACATAACAATAATTATTAAAAAACTAAAAATATTGTAACAGACTGTGCAATATTTAAACAGTTATTAATATAATCTTAACATACTGCACCGCTTTAAATGGCGTAATTCTATGAAAACGTGTAGATGTTCTAAAAATTTTGTCGGCAGTTTTTACAAAATTTTTTTTAACATTGAATAATTACTCGTGTAACGTAGAATATCTAACAATTTAATATTAAAAATGATTCTCTTATTTATGCACATTAACCGTCTTAAAATATTTAACTTTTAGAGACGTCTGGAACGCACACTTGCGAATGAGTCATGGGAAAGTTATCCTTAATGAAGCCCTTACAATATTCTAAGAATTACTTAATTTAGAGGTAATCGTGCACTTTACGATTATTAATAAATATTTCAATACTATACAGTTTGTTATAATATTTTTGGATTTTTAATAATTATTATTGCTTTTTTAGGAACTCTATTATTTATTATTAAAAGTTATGGCACTTGCGTCGCCTACTATAATTTTTTTGTTTAAAAATAAAAAAATAGTTCATTTGACCCACTTTGCCACATTTGAAGTATGGCATGACATACATCAAATTAATCAGAAAAATATGTTAAATTCTAAAATGATAGAATCCAATATGGTGTCCATAAAAAATAACTAAGTTGATATAATTTTCTCAGAATTAGTTGAATTAAAAAAAAATAATGTACGCCAATAAAAATGCCTCAAAAACAAATACTTACAAATTTTGATTTTTTTCAATCGGACTTCAAATAAACAAGTTATAGCTGATTTTTAAAAATGGCGATTTTAAGTTTTTTCTAAATAAAATTAAGACGAATTGGAATTCAATTGTTTTCTCAGCGGAATAAAATTGGGCACTAAATTCTGCACTACTTTTCCCATTTTAGCTTCCTTTTTTCTCTAATGGTTTACGAGATCCCTGTAGTGGAAATCAAATTTGGTTCAACCTGTCTATTATTTTAAAATAAAATGTTATTCAAATTCTGTATTTTAAAATCAAAATTTAAAATTAAAATTAAAAACTTTGCTTTTGAAATCGATATTTTGAAATTTAACGTCAATATTAAAACTAACATTTCTAATAACAACTTCAAATATTTGTTTCCAATTCTTTATGCAAGTAGAATGCAACCTTGACTACAAATTCATGCAGCCCTCCAGGCATATATAGTGAATCATAGGTAGCTGAACTACCAACAGTTGAAACACTGCCACCTAGCGAAGCGGTTGCTCTCTAGGAAAGGTCCCAAAAGCCAAGGATTCTAATATGCACAGAGCAATAGGTTTGAACATTTATTAGATTCGAAGTTTGGAAACCAAATACCGGTTTCGATCTTGTTAGATCTCGTCAGTTTGGTATATCCAACTCGAATGCTAACAAATGCTCCGACAAGTAAGTACTAAAATATTCACAGGCGCAAAGCGAGTGACTCTTAGTACTACCACCTCGACGCCTGTGAATGTTTTCGTATTTAATTGTCGGAACATTTGTTAGCATTCGAGTTGGATATACCAAACTGACGAGATCTAACAATATCGAAACAGGTATTTGGTTTCCAAACTTCGAATCTAATAAATGTTCAAACCTATTGGTCTGTGCATATTAGAATCCTTGTCTTCCGGGAACTTTCCTAGAGAGCAACCGCTTCGCTAGGTGGCAGGGTTTCAACTGTTGGTAGTTTAGCTACCTATGAGTCACTATACACGCCTGGAGAGCTGTATGAATTTGTAGTCTAGGTTGCATTCTACTTACATACGACATTGTTGGCGATGGCCATAGTTTCTCTATGGACCAATAGGTGGTAGTTCACTCGCTTTACGCCTGTGAATGTTTTAGTACTTACTTGTCGGAACATTTGTTAGCATTCGAGTTGGATATACCAAACTGACGAGATCTAACAAAATCGAAACCGGCATTTGGTTTCCAAACTTCGAATCTAATAAATGTTCAAACCTATTGGTCTGTGCATATTAGAATCCAATTCTTTACTTGAATGAATATCATAATGTCTATAGGAAAATCTTCGGAATTACTATTAAACAAATTTAATATTTCTTGTTTAAGTCGACGAAATAAATAGGTTAAAATTGAGATTTCGAAATTAAAATTGAAATTTTTACTTTAAAGTCGAATTTTTAAGATTAGGAAACTATCAAATTTTAAAGCTCAATTTTTCATTTAACTTGAAATTTTGAGAAAAAAATGGAAACTTTAAAAGAGAGTTAAAATTTATTTCGATAAAACTGGAAGTTTCCAGTTATTTCCTAGGTTTAATTTTTATGTTTGAAGTCCAAGAATTTCAAGATCAAGTTCAAATTAAAATAGAAAGTTCCAACAGCAATTTAAAATTTGTTGTAGAAGTTTTAAATCTCAAGCCAAAGTGTGGTGATTAAAGTCGAAAACACTTTGGAACTTTCAAAACAATATGGGTCATCAAGTTTCAAAATCAAAGTCGAAATTTCGATGTCAACGTCGAAATTTTAGAAAGAAGCTTCAAAATCCCTAAAAATAATGGATCTGCTTTTAGGTTAAATTCGTTATTGTGTTCGAAATTTCGAAGGTAAAGTCGACTTTACAATTTACATAAAAATACAAATATCGAGAAATGCCAAAATGTTAAGTTTAAAGTGGGATTTTTAAAATTATGCATAGTAAGCATAGTGAATCGGCCCCAGAAAGATATCTGAACCTTTTTTTAAAACTGTTGCTTCTAATGAGATTCTTTGATTTTGCAAGTTTCAGATCTCTAAGTTTTTAAAAAAATCGAAAAAATTCTAAAAAAATTGAAAAGTAGAAATTTTTTTCTCAAAAACGACAACCAATTTTAATTAAATTTGGAAACATTATAGAAATATATATATATATATATATATAGGCTATATTTCAAAAAATTGACTGTTTATCGTCACTATGTTATTTAGGAAGAACGGGCAATTTTTTTCAAAACGATTTTTTTTCTTAGGACAACGTTCTAGAACAATTTTAAAACTAATTTTTGTTTATGTCTTTTTTGATGTAGAATACCCTTGCAAATTCTGAATCTGATCAAAAAGGTACGCCATGTTGAAAAAAAAATAAAAACCGATTTTTTCATTAAGAAATTGATTTATATTTCAATTTCAGGAATATTGGGCTCATCTCAGAGATCATATTCTTACTAATAGAGTAATTTAACTTTGCCGGTTTGAAGGTTTTATTTATTTTTTTTTTTTTGAAGAATTAAAAAAAACAAAAAATAGGAAAATAATTTTTTCTCAAATAGCGTAAAACAGTTTCAATAAAATTTGAAAATATTAGCTCCTTTATAACCTTCATAATAATTATTAGAGACGTTGTAGAGCAGTTTTAGAGTTAACTTTCTTAATGTATTTTGCGATGTAGAATAATCTCTCGAATCCTTAAATTAATTAAACATCGATTTATTTCAATGTGTTTTATATTATTGAAACAACAGAAACAAAATATTTAAAAAAATTATGAGATTTTTTTTACTACAATCTTATAATAAATATATTAAAAAATAAATTATAAACTAGATATATTAAGATCTTGATAATTTTACTGACAATATTTGTTTCATTTTAAAATACCAATATAATATAGAGGAAAGTCACCAAATATGGAATAGTATCCTAATATGGAATACCTTAATTTCTCTAAAAATATAAGTATGAAACGCAACAGACGACCATCTTTTGTTTCATTCGGTCTATTTACTACCGCACTCACACCATCGTGTTAGTTGCGCGAACGCTACACGTGTGGCAGGCGTGTTTTGTTCTGTTGTCACGCAGAAAATTTTAAAGGTAAGTAATAAATGAGTATTACCAGTTATTAGGTATGTATACATAAGTGTTATACTATTTAGTATATCGATATTATGTTTATTTCAACATTTTGTGATCTTCAGTCATTAAAATATTGTGACTTGAAAAAATATTTAGACGAGTTTGAACTAGTATAAAAATCCAAATATGGACAGTCGTCGGTGTCTAATTATGGAATATTACATAATTAGGTATTTATATTTCACATGATAGGTACTTCTGCTATTTCTTTAAAAAATTATATGTTATGTTTGTTTTTAGAATGTCGGCTTCACAATCAACCAAGAAACGAAAAATCTGGGATGAAGAAAAAATGGCAGTAGCTATAAAATTCGTCCGAGGAAAGAAAATGGGATATTTGAAAGCGGCACAGCATTTTCAAGTGCCTAGGACAACTTTATTTCGTTTATGCCAACAAGATGAACAGTCTCCAGAAGTGGCAGCAGCTACTACATTAGGACGAAAAACTATATTGGGCTCCGAACTTGAACGTCAGCTAGTAGAATACATATTAATGATGGAGAGCAAGTTTCACGGTTTAACAAGAACTGATCTTCGCCGTATGGCGTATATGCTAGCAAAGCGAAACAACTTGCAGAATCCCTTCGGTAAATCAGGTATGGCTGGAAAAAAGTGGTTAAAGTTATTTTTAAATCGTCATAAAGATAAACTTGCGATAAGAAGACCAACTGGTACATCTTTTGCCAGAGCATTTGGATTTGATAAAGAAAAAGTGGATGCTTTTTTCAACCTCCTTGAAGAACTTTATACTAAAAATAATTATCTACCAAATCGAATTTACAACGTGGAAGAATGAGGCCTCACAAGAGTACAAAGTAAGATACCACAAATCATCGGTCACAAAGGTAAACGCCAGATAGCTGCACTGACATCAGCAGAAAGAGGATCTCTTATGACAATAGTTGTTTGCATGAATGCTACTGGTCATTTTGTGCCACCGTTCATTATTTTTCCCAGAAAAAATATGAGTGCTCAGCTAATGAGAGGCTGTCCTCCAGGATCAGTCGGAGTTGCACATTCATCAGGGTGGATTCAAATGAACATCTTTACAGACTGGTTCAGGCACTTTATTCAACACACCAACCCGACTCCTGAATCAAGGGTTTTACTGATACTAGATGGACACTATAGTCAATATCGATATAATAGATATTGCTAGGAAAAATAACGTGGACATAGTTTCGTTACCTCCACATACGACTCACAAATTGCAGCCGTTAGACAAGACTTTCATGGGGCCATTAAAAACATACTACAGTGAGGAAATACGCATGTGGATTAGAAACAACAACAGACCTCTAAGTCCATATGATATTGTGGAGCTGTTTGGCAAATCCTATTTGAAAGTACAAACAGGTGAAATTGCAGCCAACCGGTTCAAAGTCACTGGATTATGGCCTTTAAATAAAAATGTGTTCAGTGATGTGGACTTTATTGCTGCGCAACAAAATGCTGTAAGAGACCGTTGTACAACCAATATCACTCCACTGGAATCAAGATCTGAAACTGGTCAAGTTCTGGTAGAAATACCTGTACCAGAAACAACTGCTAATGTACAACCTGAACCTGCACCCTCGACCTCCGGGCTTAATCGCAGCAGTTTGGGTCTGGTGTCTCCGCATGCCATAAGTCCAGCACCAGAGAAACGAAGAAAAGTAGTATCTAACAGAGGAAGAAAAGCTGCTGTAGCAGCAACCATAACATCTTCACCCTACAAAAATGATTTAGTAAATAAAAATATGAAGAGACAAGAAAAAGAAAGTAAATTAGTCAAGACAAAGAATAAGAAGAAAACTGCGAAGAGAAAGAAACAAACGAAGAAAAATAAGGATGATTGAGAAGAAGAAGACTCTGAGGAACAGGACGATATCCAGTTTGATGAAGGCAGTGAACATGATGAGTTGATGGACCAAGTATCTCCTGACTCTGCTGATGCAGAATGTATGTTCTGTTCAAGACTTTTTTCCATGGATAAAAGTGCAGAAAGCTGGATTAAATGCTTAATGTGTGGGCTCTGGGCACATTATGATTGTGCTGGTCCAGAGTTTGATACTTGGATCTGTGACCTCTGCAAGTGAATTAAGTAACTTCTTTCATTTATCACAATATGTTATTTTTAATTATTTGATCTCATAGATATTAATGTCTATTTTTGTTATTGATATGATGATTTATGCTTATATTCCATATATGGGTACCTATTCCATATTTGGTTACTTATTTGTAATTTTGGTTTATGTGTTAGATTGTAATTTAATAACTAATATATTTGATTAAAGGCTGTTAATTACTACATATAAATGTATGACTGATTAGTAATAACATTAAACTGTTTTCATTTCTATGAATTATTTTTTTTTTATATCCCTAAAACAAAATGGTATTCCATATTTGGTGACTTCCCTCTAATCTGCCATTATTAATCAATATGCTTTTAAAATAAAAAAATTAAACAATTCGAGCGATTCCTTCCAAAATCAATGTACTTATGTTTTTATAAAACCATAAAAACATGAGTATTAAAAATCAGTCAAAAATTGCAACCTATAGCATGATCAGAAACGTACACATAGATCGACGGATGGAAAAACGTGAGTCAATGGGGAATTTTTAACTTAATAGCCGTTTTAAAATGTAGCAAATGATAATTTGTTTAGAAAAAACTCTCTTCTATCCAAAATGTTATATCACAACTGATTTGGTAGACATCAGTTATCTAAGATATTAACTATAATTTTATGTTGAAAAATCAAGTTTGCGGTATTTATCGATAGTAGAGCAACCGACGCGATGGTCATGGTGTATCGAAGAGAATTTTCTAAACTGCAATTTTACAGTTTGAAAAATTAAAATTGATTATGATTGATCTGATGTATTGATGTTTTAAAGTTAATGCGAAAAAGGATATGTTAGGAAAAATTATTAACATTCAAGACTACTTAAAAAATTGATACTCAAATCTTGTCCCCTGAAAGCAACAAAGATTAACAGTTGCTCTAACGCGTTTCAATAGCCAATCATCTTCAGAGAGATATTGTACAGTATTGAGTATATCTCTGAAAATGATACCTTGGCTATCGAAACGCGTTGGAGCACTGTTGTGTTTTTTTAAATCTTTCTTTGTTTCAAGGAACAAGATTTGTGTATCAATATTTAAAGATAACCAAGAACCAATCCGTTCTACCAAAATTCAAGTATACTTCTTATTGATTTTTCAATATTGTGATACTTACTGTGCAGCAGCAGCTGCAACGGATATCTCCGCAGAGATCCGCAGAGAACGTGGAACGTCGTTTTTTTAGTCGTCAACAATACTTTGACGCCCGACTTTTTTTTTTAGTCATCAAAACATATTTTTAAATATTTCTTTTTAAAAACACTTATTTAGTCATCAAAAATACTAATAATACAATTTTGTTTATCTTCGATTTTTTAGAGCTTAGATTTAACATACTGTTACAGCTCTAAATCATTAAATACTAAACTTTTTTTTTAGAAATGTCTTCACCTCGACTTAACAAATAAGTACAGAAAGTTCCCTACCAAGATCATGTGCGGATTGGCCAGCATATTGACTCAAAATGGAAAATTTTGGTTTTTTTGTCAACAACTAACACAATTTTAGTTTAACAAAAAAATGTTTTTTATAAAAGTTGGAAAGCTTAAAATTTGATTCAAAGAAGTTATTTGCCATTTTTTCGTAGATTTAGTCGTTACTGGGAAAATTTCATGCTTTTGGATATTTGCATTGATTTCAAAATCACCTAAAATGTGATACGTATTTTAAATTACATTTGCCAAGATGCCTTATGTACTATTCCGTCTTTGGTTAAATTCGTAATTTATTGACATCAATGTTTTTATTGGTCTTGATGTTATGTTCTTCATTTAATAATTCACTTTCATGTCGTGATCAAAAAAATAATTATGAGAATTTCTACAAAGGTTTTAAGCATTGTGGTATGTATAAAGGTTTCAACGGTATCGTATATCGACCACCAACAAATCTAGTAGTATTCCTTGCATAGTTAGTAGCGCTCTAACATACCAATAATCTCCTAGTTACATACCTTTGTGCTTTTTTTTGTTGTTCCTAAAATTAGTGAAAGTGTATAGAATACGCACCATCGATCAGCTGTCTTTGCAAAAAGTAATCTGATCTCGTTTTAGACATTTATTTATTTAGATGACGTCAACGTGTAAACGGCGATAACGATAGTGAAGGTAAATAATAATTAACTCAGAAACGTAACATTCAGACCAACAAAAACAGCCCTCCCGCCAAAAAAATCTCAAATTCAATGGAAGTGGTGAAGTAGATTAGGCCTTCTGAGGATATCGCTCAAAAACTACAGGCCAAAATCTGTACATTTTGGGTAGTGCAGAAATGAGTGTGACTACCCGAAAGCACGCTATTTGTGAGACATTTTTTCAATAACGACTAACTCTAAAAGAAAATGGTTATAACTTTGTTGTAGTAAATTTAAAGTTCTCTGACCTTTATAAAAACATTTTTTTGCTAGATCAAAATTGTGGAAATTATTGGCAAAGACACAAAATTTTCCATCTTCAAATCAATATAGCGGCCGTTCCCCACACGATCTGGCAGGGAACTTTATAAACTCATTTGTTAAGCGTAAGTGAAGATATTTCTAAAATAAAAATGTAGCATTTAATTTTTTTGCAGCATCTATTTTTCCTGAACTTCAAAGAAGTAAATAAACATGTCTACATTTAAAAGCAATACATTGAGATTTTGCCTTTGTTCTAAATTATTGATAAAAAATACCTACAAAATGTGGAATCAAAATGCAAATTGATTCTGAATTCTGATTAAATTAATATTTAACATATTGATAAATAATTGTATGCACATGTTATATTGATATTTTAAAATGCAAAAGGATATTTAACTAAAATTATTGACATCTTTGCTAATATAGTTTAAATTAATTCTTAAATACTTTAATATTTGAATAATATTTATATACTTTTTTTGGATGTTTTGTTTCTGTTGTTTTAATGATATAAAAAAACAATTAAATAAATCGATTGTTATTTGTACATTCTCAATCAATTTTAAGATTCGAGATATTATTTTATATCAAAAAACACATTAGCAAAATCAACTTGAAACCTGTTCTAGAACGTACCACAAAGGAAAAAAAATCGCGACTGTTTCTAACAATTATTATTAAAATAAAGAACTAGTATTTTTTTGAGCAAAGTATTTATATATCTCTGTAATGTTTCCAAATTTCACTGAGATCGGTTATATGCGAGTTTTGAAAAAAAAATTCCTATTTTTTTTTGTTTTTTCCGATTTTTCCAAAAATGAAAAAAAAAATAGAATTCTGCAACTTGCAAGATCAAATTATCCTATTAGATCTCCTCAGAGATGATCCCAATATTAGAAAAATTAAAAGAAATCAATTTTTAAGTGGAAAAATTGGTTTGTATTTTTTTTTGAACATGGCGTACCTTTTTGATCAGTTTTAGATTTTGCAAGGTTATTCTACATTAAAAAAGACATGAAAAAAGTTTATTTCTTAATTGTTCTAGAACGTTACCATAAAGAAAAAAATAATTTTGAAAAAAATTGCCCGTTTCTCCTAAATAGCATAAAGAATATTTCAAAATGTTATTCAAATCGCTTAAGTAGTTTTTGAGAAAAAAATGTTTTTCTTTTTTTCGGTTTTTTTTGAGTTTTTTCAAAAACCAAAATAGAAATCTGAAACTTGCATAATCAAAGTATCTTATTAGTAGCAACATACCCTTAAAAGATAATTCAGATATCCTTCTGGGGCCGATTCACTATACTAATCGTCCTATGGCCTTTAAGATCGAAATTTCCAGAAACTCAAACGAACTAAGTTGTCTAGTTATAAATAGCTTAATTTTAATTTAAATTATGTTTTAGTTTGATTATTATTTAAATTGTTTAATTGTAGAATCACTCACTGTACAGTACAATAGTGAAGAGAGTAGTTTTTACCACAAGAGTGGATATAATGTTTATAATCTCACGGGAAGGAATCGTTTCAGAATGCACTATTTTTTATTTTACAACCAAATATTTGTTACTATTCAAAATATAATGTAAAATGACAAATTTGGTACTCTAGTGCTCCAATAATGGCATGTGACACTACTAATAAGATGTTGAACATTACATGCAATAAATAAAAAAATGTAAAGTTTAAGTGTAAGTTATTTCATTATCAATAAATATTAGATTCGTCTCCATACGATTACAAGTATCAAAGGTCAGTTTGACAGCATTTATTTTAAAATATTTCCAATATTCTAACTTTTTTACTAGTGTGGGTTAAAACTACAATACACATATACTGTTATTTCCCAATTTTAAGTTTTCCCTTCTGTCGGCAGCCTTCAAGTCTGCCTGTATATTTTTTTAATGTAACAAGTAAATTTTTCATTAAGGCCGAAAATCCATAAATTTCTTTTTGTGCGTGAAGCACTGCAGCATCAATATCCTGTTCCCATCTTAAATTGTTCATGATTTATTAACTTCATATCAATTTTTTGAGGCTTCGCTTTTCATTCTATTCTCTTTTGAAGTTCAAAGAAGTGAAAATAATACAACTTCTACTCGTACGCGTATTGTATATTTAGATTAGAAACGCATCGTCCTTTAAATATTTGTATCCGTCGAAACACCAACAGGAATCTGACTGCTTGCTCCCTCTGTTTGACAAAACCTGAACTAAATAACTAAATCTCTAAGGCATTTTCAATATGTTTTCTCCTTTGTACATAATAGTTATACGTAATTTTTTTTCTTGGACTTGATTTAAACTAGTCATATTTAAACCAATAAACTCTTGTCAACCATAGTATTGCAATATACAGGGTGTTTAACATGAAATCAGCACTATTGCTAACTTTCTCTTATTAAAGATACAAATTCGGTTAAATTAGCAAAGTAGTGTATTTTCTCAAGCTGATTATTATGGGGATGCCAAAAAAACAATTGAATATCGCATTTTTCAGCTTTATCACAAAATTACAATTTTTTAGATGGAACCCTCCGTAGAGGTATCTTATTTTTTTTATGAAAGATAATGGAATTTAGAACAAAAATAATTTTTAAAAATTTTTGACGGGATGAATATTGAGGACATCAAGATCTAAGGGTATTGTTGCGCCTTATCGGTTCGAATGATTAATACTTGGTTGATTCTAACCACTTTATTTCAAAACTGAACTCGAAACACTGCAATTGTTATTCACTTACACTGTTTAATTAACTAACTTATTCATTGATTTCTTACTAACCAACTGAAGAAAAAATGACAGTCTTATATAGGTCCCGCTTCGGGTTCTAGGAGGAACAAACAGATAAGACTTATCGTTTGCCGATATTTCTGGAACGCTTATCTGCCATTTGATTCATTATCGCGTCGAATTTTCTAGAAAATTCCTAACTAAATTTTATAATTATATTTTGTTACAGTATATTATAACAAAATCGAAAATTGCGCGTTATCGGTTCGAAATGATTATTAACACTGTGAATTGCTATCACTTTATTCCCAAACTAAACTCGGAACCTACAACAAAATAATTAACATGTATCTACTAACTCACTGACTAACTACACTGACTCTAACTGATTGATTCGAGGGAAAGGCGACCGCCTTATATAGTTTGCGCTTCCGGATTCTAGAAAAATCCAGTAGATAAGGCTTATCGTTTGCTGAAATTTCTGGAACTCTTATCTGCCGTTTGCTTCATTATCGCGGCCGCTGTCCCTTATCAGATCTTTCTAGAAAATTTTCTTAAGTACTAATTTCTATAATTTACATTTCGTTACAATGTCAAATCAGCTTAGCAGACTGTAGGAACAAATTTCAACAGTTTAATATACACTGATATACACCGAAGTAGATATATCAGAAGAGTTCTGGACCGAAAGTAATGTAATGAATTTGTTAATTAGTCACGCTAAGCAAGTATAATTCTACAACTAGAAGCAACTGGCAGACAAGCAGTTTTATAATTAAAACCAACTGATAGAATAAAACCATGTATACTAATCAACTTGCAAGCAAATCGTTGCATAACTAAAACCAACTATCAAAGCATTGCATTGGCGAACAATTCGTAAATCAAGAGGTGTCCTGGGAGAAGGCCACAACGTCGAATAATATGTTCATCCAACACAACTACCTATTTGTCTAACACTTGGTTTTCTTGTTCAAATATTTGTCTATGGTTGGTTTTAATTTTAAAACTACTTGTCAGCCAATTGATTGTAGTTGCACAATTAGACTTGTTTAGCATGACAGATTAATAAGGCTACTACCTCCGATCCAGAACTCTACTTTTATGTCTACTTCGGTGGGCATATCAGTGTATATTAAATCGTTAACATTTGTTTCCATTGTCTGCTAAGCTAATTTCGCAATTTTCAATTTACTATGTTATAGATTTACGTTCTCATAACTCCGTTATTATTAATTTTGGCAAAAAATTGATAATAACAATTCCTATCGAAATTCTATTATCTTTTATAAAAAAAAACTAGGCAGGGTATTTCAATAATTTTCACGACTTTATTTCAGAGTTAGGACTTCTTTCTCCAAAATTTTAACTTTTTAATATTTTCGGGTTTTTCTCAAAATTTAGACGTTTTTTTTAAATTTCGATCCTTTTTAAAAATTTCGTCATTTCAGAATTTCATATTTTTTTTGAAGAATTTTATTTTATTTGAAAATCTCAACTTTATTGATAATAATTTTGTCGACATGTTCTTCATGTTGTTCATGTTCGGTTGATTTTTTAAATTCTCGACTTTTAGGAATTTCGATTTTCTTTTATCGTTTTTACTTTTAAATTTCGATTTTCTTAAAATGCAACCTTTTGCAAAATTTCGAATTTCTTTGAAAACCTGAACCTTTCGAAATTTCATTTTAACTTTTAGAAAAATGTTGACTTGATATTTCTTTAAAAGGTCTTATTTTTGAAAATCTTCACTTTTTTTAAAAATTTTAAGTGTTTATTAAAATGTTAATATTTTTCAAAACTTCAAAAATTTGGACTATTTTTCAAAATTTCGTCCCTTTTTCCAAAATTTTAGCTTTTTTTGACAATTTTGGCATTTAAAAATATTGACATTTTTTCAATTTTTTTATCGTTTTTACTTTAAAATGTTGACCTTCTTAAAATCCAACATTTTTCAAATTTCGAATTTCTTTGAAAACCTTTTTCGAAATGTCATTTTTTTAACTTTTAGAAAAATGTTGACTTGATATTTCTTCAAAAGGTCTTTTTTGAAAATCTTCACTTTTTTTGAAAATTTTAAGTATTTATTAAAATGTTTACTTTTTTCAAAATTTTGAATAAAATTTGGACTATTTTTCAAAATTTCGTCCCTTTTTCCAAAATTTTAAATTTTTTGACGACTTTGGCATTTAAAAATATTGATCTTTTTTTAATTTTTTTATCGTTTTTACTTTAAAATTTTGACTTTCCTAAAATCCAATATTTCAAAATTTCGAATTTCTTTGAAAACCTGTACCTTTCGAAATGTCATTTTTTTTACTTTTAGAAAAATGTCGACTTGATATTTCTTTAAAAGGTCTTTTTTTTGAAAATCTTCACTTTTTTGAAAATTTAAAGTGTTTATTACAATGTTTACATTTTTCAAAATTTTGAATAAAATTTGCACTATTTTGTACAATTTCGTCCCTTTTTTCAAAATTTTAATTTTTTTGACAATTTTGGCATTTAAACGTATCGACCTTTTTTTTAAAATTTGTATATTTCTCCGAATTTTGGCTTTTTCGAAAACAAACCCTTTAAAAATTAATTATTTTATAACTTTTATGTTTTAAAAACTTCTATTGTTCTTGAAAATTGTCTCATTGATTTTTTTATTTTTTATTTTTGAAAATTTTGACTGTTTTTAAATATTGTTCTTTTTTGACTTTTTGGATTATTTTTTAATATTTCGAATTTCCAAAAATTGTACGAATTTGTTTCAACATTTTAGTTGGTTTGAAAAATCTGATTAATTTGACTTTTTATGATAATTTTGACATTTTTAAAAATGTTACTTTGAAATTTCTACTTTTTCAAAATTTTTGCCTTTTTTCAATTTTGGATTTCTTTGAAAACCTTTACCTTTCGAATTGTTATTTTTTTAACTTTTAGAAAATTGTTGACTTAATATTTCTTCAAAAGATCTTCTTTTTCAAAATTTTAAGTATTTATTAAAATGTTTACATTTTCAAAATTTTGAATAAAATTTGGACTATTTTTAAAAATGTCGTCCCTTTTTTCAAAATTTTAACTTTTTTTGACACCTTTGGCATTTAAAAATATTGACCTTTTTTCAATTTTTTTATCGTTTTGGCTTTAAAATTTTGACTTTCTTAAAATCCAATATTTTTCAAAATTTCGAATTTCTTTGAAAACCTATACCCTTCGAAATGTTACTTTTTTAACTTTTAGAACAATGTTGACTTGACATTTATTCAAAAGATCTTATTTTTGAAAATATTTAAAAATATTGACTTTTTTTCAAAATTTTTACATTTTTCCGAATTTTTGCCTTTTCGAAAATTTGAAACTCTTTAAAAATTAAGTATTTTGTAACTTTTGTGTTTAAGAAACTTCTACTGTTCTTGAAAATTGTGAAAAGTGAGTTTTTATTTTTTTTGAAAATTTTGACTTTTCAAAATTGTTCTTTTTAGAATTTTTGGATTATTTTTTATATTTTGAATTTTCAAAAATTATACGAATTTGTTTCAAAATTTCAGTTGGCTTGAAAAATTTGATTTTTTTATTTTTTATAATAATTTTGACATTTTTAAAAATGTTACTTTGAAATTTCTTCTTTTTCAAAATTTTTGCCTTTTTTAAATTTCGTTTTATTAAAAATTACGATGTTTTTTGAAATTTTAGCTGTCTTTCAACATTTGGTAAATTTTTCGAAATTTATAATTATTCAAGAAGATATTTTGGATTTTTTTAAATTGCACCGTTTTCTTAAGTTTTTGAATTTACAGGAAAAATTTTATTTGTATATCAAAATTTTACCTTTGTTAAAATGTTTGACTAATTTTCAATATTAAGACTTTTTTAAAGTTACGTAGTTGCAAAGCTTTTCAAAATTTCTTAACTTTGTGAAAAAATTGATTTTTTTGAAAATAGCGGGCATGAATATACTTTTTATACTTCGAAGTGGGGGGCAGCACAATATAAAGGTTGGGAACCTCTGACATAAAATACCATATTATTTTAACTGTACTATATTTTTATTGTTTATTCTAAATAAAGGTATTTTTCGGAATAAACATATATAGTAACATATAATCAGCCGAAAATCTTTTGAAAACCACAGCTTGTGCACCTATACATTTTTTTTTTTTAGAAAGGAGGTGACAACAGATAGCACAACCGATAATCCAGGCAATAAGCCGGGGAAAATGCTCAGATAAATAAAAATTATATAGTAAGTTGGATTTTCAAAATTCTTTCTGCATTCGATTTCTGATAACCCAAGGATCATTCACTGCTACTAAGGCAAAAGCTCTCAACCCTTCTTCACCCCTTAATCTTGAAAACAACTCCTCAAATGGGGCGTTTCGCTAAGAAATTCCCAAAGTCGGGAAAATTAACGCAAATTGCCTTAGAAATGCATCCTAGTAAGCAATTTGGGTCACGAATCCTGGTTAGTTTTCCTGAAAAACTCATTGCTTGGCCGGAAAATGGAGAAAATTTGCTATTTTAGGGTTTTTAGATAATGTAATAACATTTTTATTCGAAACGGTGTCCTAAGGATTTTCCAGGTCGCTGATTAAGAATACGAGATCTATTTTTCCGAAAAACTCATTTTCCAGTCAAAAAATTAAGAAAATTCGCTATTTAATGTGTTTTGAGACAATGTAGTAAAATTTTTATTGAAAACAGTGTCCTAGAGGTTCTCGGGGTCGCTCATTAAGAATCCGAGGTCTGTCTTTCCTCAAAACTCGGCGTATGGCCGTAAAATGTAAAATAACAATAAAACATTTTATTTTTTATGTTTTGGTAAAAAATGTAATTATTTTTAGTTATAATAATATGGAACCAACATACATAAGTGAGTGTGGATGAGCTTGTGGATGTCAAAAGAATGGCTTGCATCGCACAAGCAGTTGCCCTTTTTGCAAGGGACAAAATTGCACTAATATCATATTCAGTTCATTAGATGTTGCTGGCGGCATTGAAAGTTGAAAAAAGTCGTTAGGTGATTTGCTTTTTTATATGAAAATTGAATGACAACGAATCGCAGCATAAGTTACGCGAATAAAAAATTGAAATCGCCAGATGATATCGGTGCAAGCGTCGATATCAACACTGCTAATAACGAATTAAATTCACTGTAGGGGATGGCAGTATTATAAAGTGGTTAATGCTGAAGAGTTATTATCCGACGTTTCCAGTTTTGTGATCCTGTAAGAAAAATATGTTATGCCGACGGAAATTGCTGTTTACTGACGAATTATTATTTTCTTCCTAAATCCAACAGTGCTCAAATAGTTCAGAAAAGAGGCACTTGAGTATTAATGTAAGTATATTGTACCTATTCTGACTGTGTGCGATCGTTGACAATTTTTTTTTAAACAACCTAACTGTTAACCAACCATGTGCCTTGAAATTAAATAAACCAATGCTTGGTATCGTCATTTATTTTTTAGAAATAATATTTTAGTTTGAGTCATTTTTTTATGTTCAATCGACTTGCAAAGGATAGCCCTATTATGCCTTCAAAGCACCGAGATTAGGATGCGGAAATAAGAATACATGGCGATCAACCGCCTTCTTAAACAGGGATCGGTTTTAATATTTAGGGAAAATTCCGTTCGGTGACGAGTTTCATAGCTTGGAAGATCTATAGACAAATGTGTGTTCATTTATTTTTTGGATCTCCGTTTTACTTTTCGTTAGACCAACGATTAACGAAACAAAAAATGTAAAAAGTTTTAAGTGTATGGAAATACAAATACTTATTCGGCAAAATAACAAACAAAGATTTGTTGCCCAATAATTAACAATGTTTTGTTCTGTCAAATCTGCCTTATCATTACACCTGGCGAGTGGATGGTAACGTGATAAGCGACTGTTATCGTAAAGCATTCAATATGGTCATTACCTCCGAGGTTTGGGTGATCAATATGTTAATCTGGGTCTATTTTAAAAGGTCGAATAAAAATTTTTCTTTTCAATTTCCTATCTATTTCGAACACGTAGTTAAAATTACCACCATTAAGTTTAAAACACCCTATATTTTCATATCAATATTTAGATTGGTTTTCTTGGTAAAATGTAAACTAAGAGGAACTAAAACATTGGGTATTTAGCCAAGATACATATGTCGTAAATCTTATTTAATTGAAATACCCAAACATTTGTAAAATTCATTATATAAATTATTGCTGCATTTTCATAATTTAAAGTTTAGCTTACAAATTAATGCAGCTAATTATGTCTCGATTATTTCTTTCCTTGCACAATTTAAAAGCTGAATACGTCTGGTAGATATATCGTTTGAGAAACCAACAAAAATAAATATATGTAATATTTTCTGCAATACATTTGATAAAATATTTAACATAAATAAAAACTGGTATGTAAATCTCAAAGACAGGACATTAGTTATAGCTTTTATGCAATGAATGGAATTATTAATGACAAAAGGAAATCCTAATTTCATTTCTTTGATCGGGGTTAATAAGTATGAGAAATATTGTTGATTAATTTTCAACTAAAATTCAGATATTATTACGCATGCAGAATCTCTCAACTGTATTGCTATATGTTTGCTATATTATACCCTTATATTTATTTTCAGATAGATGGTATTTTTTACTCAAATAATTTTGTACAGTTCAATAATAAAAATTAAATAAACATTTTTTTTATGTACAAAAAAATTAAGCAATCTCGGAGGCTTCCAAGAGAAACCTTACAGCATATTGGTAACGCGTCAGGTAACGCGTGTTGGTGACCACGTGATGGTGAGGCGAAACATGAGTTTACCTCCTATCCAAAATCTCTCAACGCGCATAAAAAGTTTTCAGTTAAAAAAATATTTTCGGGAGAAACCGCAAAGAATAATTTCTATCAGTGCAGGGGTGAAAGATTTATTAGAAATCCACATGCAGAATCTATCAACTTGATGTATGTATGTATGTATTACATCCTAATTTCAAAGATCAGATAGAAAGTTTTCTTTTTTTAAAAAATCACGAATGTCACGATAAATTTTTGTTACAGTTCCTTAATAATAAACCAAATAAACATTTTTTTTATACGAAAAAAATATTTTCTGTTAAAATCAAGAAGAATGATTTCTATCGGTGCGGAGGTGGAGGATTTATTAGAAGTCAGCCGCAAGATCCGAACGGGGCTGTTGCTGTCAATCAGCGGCCTGTAAGCCCATATAAGGGGAGAATGTCTCCGCTAATAATTCAGCCGGATAGGATGGTGGTTGGAGAGCGAAAGCATTGTTCGCAGATTTCATTCGAGCAGGCCACTAGTTTAATTGGAAGCGCGGATCAGTACGGCTAAAAAGAGGATGTCATTTCGGCGGTCGCAAAATGAGACGATTCCACCGGGACCCTTCTTCCAATTCCAATCTCTCTACCGCGACCGTCGAGAAAGGCTTAATTGATTATCATGGATATTTTTATGGATTTGCCGCTATATTGGTTTTTAGAATTAAACCGGGGAATTGCTGTGTCTTTTATAATATTACCGACAAAAACGCTCGTCTGGATATAATCGAGATAATATTTTTTTACGCAGAGGAATTACATCATTATTTCTTAGTTTAAATATTATTATACAGAATGTTTCAGCCAGTATGGCTTTAATTTTAACCGCGTATTTAGAAGGCCTTATAAGGACGAAAAATTGAGAAAAAAATTTTTACTCGTCCATTTAAAAGAGGGACAAATCAACACGTCGCTCCTGGTTTGCCATAAATTATTTGACTGCCAGCGTTTGAGCATTAAGGCGAAAGAGTGTTGCCACATCAGGGCCATAACACAATATTAAATTGATAAATATCACGAACCAGTCTACGATTTTAAAAACGTCGATATTTCCAAGGTGAGACAAGTTTTGAAAATAAAGTTGGATTTTCGAGAGCAAGTTCATAGAAGGTTTTACCCCTTTTCCACATCGACAATCACGCGATACGTGCTTCGTCAACAGAATTTCTTTTCGGATTCACTGTAAAAGATGTTCGAAGTGTTGCTTTTCAAGTAGAGAAAAAACATGAACCTCCTTACCAATTCAATATCGAAAAAACATTGCTAGAAAAATGGTACTACGAAGGGAAATCAAATATGTACGGGAAATTGTTTTGAAAAAATTTATTCGTACAAGATACATATATGAAAGCTATTAACTATTTTTCTACATAATCTCCTGATTTTGTTATGCATTCTTCCCAACGGATTGGGAGTCGTTTAATGCCATCATCATAAAAAGAAGGGAGGCGGCATTTTCATGGAATCGTTCACCTCCTAGAGCTTCTTTCAGTGGCACAAACATAAAATAATCGCATGGTGATAAGTCGTGACTATAAGGAGGGTGTTCTAATGTTGCCCAATGCATTTCCTGTAATTTTGTCAGATTGGCTGAGTGGGGACGGGCTTTTTTGTAAAGCAAAATCATATTTCTGACCGAAAATTCGCGCCTCTTCCGCCGATATGCACGTTTTGCTTTATCCAATAGCTGGCAGTAAGTAGGCAGCATTAACCGTACGACGTCCATGAAGAAAATAGACGTGCACAACAGCGTTAATCTTGTACGCGGTCACACTGGTCCGAGGACGTCGGACATGGGCTTCATTTTCAACTTGAGTTCGTCCTTCCAAAATTTTTTTGTGCCTTTCATACACTTAAGTTTTTTTCAAACAAGTATCCCCAAACTGTGCTTCTAGTCTGCGGGCTTTACGCCTTCAACGGCAAGAAATTTAATAATAATGCGCTGCGCAACGTGCGGATGAACCTCTTGCTTGAAGAACAGAATTCGCTTGAGCGCAGGACGTCACGTGATGTCTTCACCTAAAATGTCTAAGAGTAAGCGCACACTCCCGACGCTCTCATAGTGACATGATAGAAATGACGCTTGTTATTTGATTTATTCTCGTATAAATTTAGGGTAAGATATAAAAATTTGTCTCTGCGTCAACCTTAATCTACTAAACAGAATTAAAAGATTTAACAGAGAAAACGTGTACGAATTTTTTGATTTGTTGCAGAAATTGGTAGGTAACATAATTTTAATACCAGTTCATTATTCAATATGGATGAGTCTGGCTTTTCAACAGTAGCTTGTGGAAAAGCAACAACAATAGAAAATGGCATTAATGGATTTAGGGCAGCTAGAGTATGGCAAGTAGATAGGTATGTTTTTTAAGATTTGGATTTTGCTGGATTCGTAGTTCTTGAGCCAGAACCAAATAAAGTTCAAAATAATGGCTTTAGTACTAACGATGATATTCCACTAGTACTTAAAAAAATGCAAAACAGAAATTCTTCAACACCTCTCTCTCTGTGGATGTTGACGAAACCTCGTCAGAAACCTCATCATGAATATTCTCCCCCAGTTTCCTGGAAATTGCTCCATTACCTAAATGTGTCGAAGCTGCATCTTTAAACAAAAGCAGCAGAGCCTTCGGTATTGAGAAAGCAGCTAAACTTACTAGTAGTCCCTACAAACATACTTTTGCTAAAGCCGTTTAAATTCTCATAAAAGGCGAAAGACAAAAAATCGGACTGAAATTGTAACAACAGATGAGAGCAACGTTGGTATTGTAAGAAATGTGAAGAGGAAGAAGTTCAGGATATGATTCGATGTATGAAGTGCAAAATATGGTGTCATTGCAAATGTCTAAAATTGAGTTTGCCCAAGAAGAAGTTTATTTGTCAGACATGTATGTAAAATACCTTAAGTTTATTTTTGTTGTGTGTTGTTTTGAATTTGTTCTTAGCATATTGCGAGTAGATATGACAACATAATAAGATAAATAGATGATATGGAATAAACAGTAACAGTTGCAATAAAATTTGTTTTCATATTACATATTTTTATTTCATTTTATTGTTAAATTACTATATTGTTTTATTTTCAGGTACAATAAGGATGGAAAGTCTGGATGCCTCGGCAATCTTTGAGGTTAAATCGTGAGCAAAGGGGTACCATAAATAAATTTAATAGTTTATAAATAAATGTGCAGTCCAACAAAACTTGTTTCATTAACCTAGAAAAGATCGTCACATGAGAAAAGCGAAGGATACTCCAGTAGTATTTGCAACATTAATAGTAGTACACAAACAATTAGGATATTGATAATCATTCGAATATAAAAATCCCGAAAATAAAAATCTTCTTGCTGGTAAAAATAAAAATTAGCAAATCTTGCAAGGCAGCAAATACAACTTGGTTCAAAATTAACTTTATAATTTTTCCTTTTTGACAATGTGGCATGTAATTTTAGGTTACTAAATGTAAGTTTTGGTTACTGTGGAAATAAATTGGGCGTAATTACTTTGCTAATGTTGTTAGCGCCTTGTCAATTATAATTTGATGTAAAGAAGGCATTTTTAACAAATGTTGGTTTGTTCTTTCTATTATGGACAAGAGGCTGCCAGCTATCAGACGCAGTTGAATATAATTTGTCTTACTCTATCAAAAACACAGGGAAGATCATTATTTCAAGAAATCAGTGATGATAAATTACACTTGTATGAGATGACAACTTTAGAAAAAGCATTTTTGGAATGAAAGGTATTTTTAGAACACAGCTTTATTTTTGGCATGCAAATGTTCACAAACAGTAGATACCTACATAGGTTCTTCAACCTTGCAAACCAATGTATCATGTCCTGGTTAAAACAAAAAATAACAATAATTAACTTATAGCACATCAAATCTCTTTAACGAACCAGTTTTTTACATCATGTAGCCGGTCTTTAAAATTTGTTATGTTGTCAAATTTCTTAAGAAAATTTTTGTAGAAATTTGTCCACATCGCATTTATCGATGAAATACCTATACCAGAAGCATAACTATAGAGGAGCAGGAGTGTGCACTAACTAGAGGCCTGCTCACAATTTTTTCCTAGACCTAAATCAAAGTAGCTGCTCGATAAAACTTTCCCTTAATTAAAAAAAATGTGTTGGCATTTCAAGATTAAATCCGTATAAGAAAAAAAATTTAAAAATCTAGGAATTCTAAGATTAATATTATAATGTTGAATAAGAATTCATAAAATTACTTTAATTTCAAATAGACATTTTTGGTAAAAGGTCAAAAATCTACTTAATAATTCTCCAAACATTGACTGACGGACAACGCAAGTCTAAAACCGATGGATGTAGAAGCATGAAATTTTACATATAATGTAACGCAGGTGAACTGTAAGAAAGAATTTTTAAAAATTCGTACTCTAAGGGTGTTAAATTTAAAGTAAATTCGTCATTTCTGAAGTCAGAAAAATGGATACTTGTCTTACTGGTATATGGCAACTACGTCCCTTTTGAAATCATAAACATGGTTTAACAAAATTCGAGTGATTCAGATCTTTCCCTTAGCCGTTTCGGATAGCCAGGCTGCACTAAAGACTCTAAAATCGTTCAGAACCGAGTCAAAAACGACCTGGAAATGCAAACAATTTCTGAAGCAACTGGCAGCAGGTAGGAATTTGATCATTCCTTTGAGGTGGACTTAGATAGCCACACTGAGGCACATTCAGTACCTTAAGAAAAACACAAAATATCCATCTGGTTTACAGATGGATCAAAGACAGCACATAGGACTGTAGTGGGAATTTATGGCCCTAACAATAGGTTTTCTAAAGTTTTGGAAAAAGACCCAACTATCTTTCAAACTGAAATACATGCAATAGAACTCTGCACCTACGAGTGTCTTCGAAGGAACCTGAAAGGAACAAAGATCTACATTAACTCTGACAGTCAAGGGTCTTAGCAGCTGCCTTTTCAAATCCAAACTAGTTTGGGACTGTCAACAAACTCTAAAGCAATTGGCTAAACCCAACAGGATCAGCCTTAAGTGGATGCCAGGGCACAAAAGAATACAAGGGAATGAAGCAGCGGACCAGCTTGCTAGAGAAGGATCTGCATCGTCATTTTTTGGACCTGAACCGGCTTTTGGTTTTTCTGAAAGTCAAATCAACAATGAGGTCAAAACATGGGATATAAAGTCATGAATCTCCCACTGGAGATCATATCCAGGACTACGACAGGCGAAAAAATTCATATCTGGAACGCTTGAAAAGACAAAGGTCTACTCAGAACTCAGCAAATCTGAATTGAGGATCCTAACCGGCCTCTTAATAGGACTTTGCCCTATGAAGTATGACCTCAAGAAAATAGGTCAGGCTGAAACAGACCTCTGTCGCTTTTGCGCAGAAGCTGCGGAGGCTGCAGAACATGTGCTATCCAAGTGCGATGCGCTTGCACGCAAACGGCACGGCCAACTCAGATGAGCATCCTTAGATCCTTCAGATGTGGAAAAAATTAATCCCAGGTCCATAACAAACTTCTACAAGAGTTTGAATCTGGGAATTATATAGATCAGTGTATGCAGAAAAAATCTCCTTAGGTCGAGGTGAGGGCTGGACGAAGAGAAACACGAAACGACCCATATATAATCTAATTTAATCTAATTGGCTGCAAACAACAAAGTAACTTTGATGTGGGTTCCAGGGCATCAAGGCATAGAAGGGAACGAAGAGGCAGATAGACTGGCAAAAGAGGCCTCAATCACACCTCTCTTCGGCCCAGAATCATACTGTGGTCTTACAAAAACCCACGTAAAAATAAAATAGATACTTACAAGACAACTCAAAGGCTTTAATACTAGAGAAAAACTCCAGGTCTAAGACAGTCAAAAGAGTTCGTCACTATCTCAAAAAAGAAGTCTAAGTAGCTTGTCGAATTGAGCAAGCACGACTTGCATACTCGCTTCAGGGGCAAAATCTCACCTCCTCATCACCGAAGTAGTAAATTCCACGAATCATTTTTTTACATGAATTTTAAGCTATACAACGATGTTCCTCCTGACTTAAAACATCTTGCAATGAATGAGTTTCGGGCAAGGTATGGACGAGTTTTGCATGAGTATTAAAGTCAAATATTTTCTGCTATATATATGGTTAGTGTCTGCTCTGATTGTTTTTTTTTTTAATTTACATTTTTAGAGCCGTGAAAACTTTATTCTGTTGTTGTATTATAATCATGAGGGGCGGCACTTGGATCAGCGTATGCTTTTTGCCGTCCCATTTTACAGATATGAACACATAATGTTTACTACTGTAAGATAAGTGTTCTGCAAATAAACTGTTTATTATTTTTCTGTTCACAAGATATGTCCTTGGTAAAATCTTCCATTCCAGTACCAGAGTACAGAGGATATGGTAAGTATTTCAGCATGTTATTTTTGAGACGGCGCGGTGCATTCCTACAGATAACTTTACACGTTTTGTTCATTTAGTACTTTTCTTACAGTAGCACATGTTTCTAACAGGACAATTTTCTGCATTTCTATATAGATATTAGAGTTTATGCCAAGTTCTTTTAAATTTCTAATAAGTGAATGGGGTATTTCACCCGTAGCGCCAATAATGGGGGGCAGTATAATAACTCTTTCTTGATCCCACATTTCTTTTATTTCTCTTGACAGTGGTAGGTACTTGTTTATCTTGTCTGTATATTTTCTCTGGATGTTAGTAGACAGCGGTACCGAAAAGTCCACTAGGTATGTTCTTCTTGTTTGTTTTACTGTGAGTACTAAGTCTGGTCTATTGTTATGTATTGTGACGTCTGTGATTATATCTCTATTCCAATATAGTTTAAATTCATCTTCGTCTATTACTGTATCTGGATTGTATTTGTAACAGGGTATCTTTTGATATTCTCGTTTAAATTTTCTTAGAATTGCTTGGTGTACTATTTTTCCTACATTGTAGTGTCTCTGCGTGTAGTCTGTTGGCGCCAGTGTTCGACATCCACTTATGATATGGTCGATGGTTTCATTTTGATTTCCACACATTCTGCAGTTGGTGTTTACTGCTGGTTGTTTCATTATGTATTTGCGGTAGTTTGCTGTGGCGATGACTTGATCTTGAATGGCAGCGTCAAATCCCTCTCTTTCTGGGAACAGGTATCCTTTGGTTAACCATTCTAGGGAGGCCTTTTTGTCTATGTGCTCTGCTTTAAGACTCGTTGGGTATCTACCGTGTAGTTCCTTGCTGAACCATCTTTCGATTTTGTTGTTGGTTTCAGCCGATGCGTTTAGTTTTGTGGATAGCTTTAACGGGGTGATATTTCTATCGAGCGAGAGTATGCATCTGTATCTTAAGTTTGCAATCTGTTTGTCATGAAGGATGGCAATGTCAATTACTCCACGGCCTCCTTGTGTGCGTGGTAGATGAAATCTTTCGAGCTTTTGGGGTGATGGAGCCGGTATTTTGTACTTAATGTACGTATGCTTCTATTTAGGTCTTCTAACTCTGTTTTTGTCCATGTAAGTATTCCAAAACTGTATGTCAGTATAGGTATTGCATATGTGTTGATTGCATTCATCATATTTTTGGAGTATAGTTTTGTCTTCATTAATTGGTTTTGCCTTGTTTCAAACTTGTCAGTCAGTAATTTTTTGGACGGTTTGTAATCAATTCCTCTGGCTTCTTCGTACCCTAAGTATTTCTTCTTCTTCCATTGAATCTATTTGTTCTTGTTCTGTATTACAACCCTCATATCTTATCCATTTTCCTTTTTCCATTGCATTTATTCGATATGTGTCTAATCTTTGTAAGGAGCGCTGACATTTTTTGGTGCGTGCTGTTGAATTTCTTCCACCAATAGTTGTGTATTTTGTCTTGTCCGGGTGCCTTCCAATTTTGTGTTTTTTTAATAGCATTTTCTACTTCTGTTATGGTGATTTTATAATTGTTTATTTCCGTTTTGTTGTTGAGTATGTCTCTTCTCCTCTTCAATCCATAGGGCTCTTTTTTCATGTTGTTTCTCTTCTGACCAGATATCTCCCAGTATCCTCTTGCACTTTCTAATTCTGGGTTTTCTTTTTGTTCGTATTGTTGTTGTGTAAGCTGCCTATAAAATTGTTTCTGGTTTGTGCTGAAATTGTGATTATCTTGCTTTCGTTGATGACTGTTCTTGTACCTTTTTAATCGTTTTGCAGTCGCTGCAAGAGATTGTTTTAGATAGTCCAGTATCTCGGTTGGATTTGTATTTTTTGTGTTTGTATATTTTTCTATAATTTTCTTTGATTTTCTGTGGGTTTTTCTACTTGCTGTTTGTTTTTGTGCTTGTGTTACTTGACCTATTTCTCTACGTAGTTCTTTTATTTTTCGATCGAGTCTTTCTTCCCATGGTGGTTTCCGGTTCTCCAGCGCTGTTTTTCCGGTTTGTAAGTTATATACGTTTTGTTTATGCATTTTAATTGCTGTTACTGCTCCAATATAAACTAGAGTGTGGATATCTACTAGATTGCTGTTGTTTTGAATTTTTTGGCTAATCAACCTGTTTATTATGTTAATTATTTCTTTCGTGTGTTTATTCGTTTTAAGTTTTGGGATTTTTGGTCTCATATTAGATCTTATGTCTGCGTATTCACTAAATGTTTCTTCATAGCAGTTACATGTGTCCTCTTCCAGTCCTGTTTCTCTTTCTTGATGGTCTTCTTGTTGTTCTTCCCTTTGTTCATTATCTGTATTTTCATTTTCTTTGTTTTCTTTATTATTATTATTAATATTATTATTATTATTATTTAAGGATAATAACCGGACTTTTCACAGGACACTTCCCAGTAAAGTGTCACCTTTAGAAGATGGAAAAAATGGATGATGAAAACTGCAGATTATGTCACGCAGCAACAGAAACAATGGTACACCTGCTATGCGAATGCATTGCTCAATTCTGTAAAATGCCCAAATTTCTTGAAAGGGTGACCCTTACACCCTAAGAAAAAAGAGAAACAGCTCCTAAAAAGATAATAGACTATGTAAAAAGTCTAAACATCTTGGACAATCATTAAAAAAAGATCAAAAAAGATCATAATAGGTCGCAGTACTTAGAGGGACGACTCTATTTCAGAACTGTAGAACTGTAACCGATGACAAATTTCATCTGGCACGTAGTTATTAATATACAGGCTGAAACAAATTCTTCTCACTACAGGGACTTCAAAAAGGTTAACATATACAGCATCGGATAAATTAGGGCCAAGTTGCATAATTTGGCGACCAGTAATATAAACAGGGTGTACTTAAGTAGGTTAAAGTATTTCAGTTGCCTATTCTTGAGTTGATTGTAAGTAAACAGTTTATATAAACTTGGGTCCAGAAATGCTTCGTTTCTGAGATACAGACTGTTGAAATTATAATTTTATTTTCGATTTTTTTAAATAACCGGGTGTAACCTCTCTCTGTAGCTGTTGTAAAACTGATTTTTTTTTTATTAAACTATAAATTGTAGGTAACAGTTTTTGTAAATTTGTCAGCAACTTCATTTAGCACCTAGGGACTTGGTAAATTGCATCGATTCAGAAATTTGTAAATTTCTCGAAAACGGTGACCTCTAGTGTTACTAATAATGTGTACCTTTTTTTGCTCAAAAAAAGGTGTAGGAATATTGGTCATTCTTGAAAAAGTGGAAAGGTTTACTGTCAAAAAAATTAGGGCAAATGAAAATTAATTGTGATAGCGTACGTAGAGCCCTTTAAATGCTTGGCAAAAAATAATACCAAATTATGATTTATCACACCAAAAAATCTATGCTTGCCAAATGTTGTGCAAAAATTTAATCTTTGGTGAGAGATGTTTAAAAATATCGAAAATAAAATTCTAATTTCAATAGTCTGGATCTTAGAACAGAGGTTTATAAAAACTTTTTTCTTAGAATTAACTTAGCTATATATTGTAAAAAAAATACAGTTATAAAACTTGTATTAGTGATTGTGTAGTGTAAGGAACTCTCTAGAAACATTTGATAATTGGAAGCGGCCGCGAAAATGAATCATACGTCAGATAAGCGCTTCAGATGTTTCCACAAGCGATTATCTTATCTGTACGGAAATCTGTTCTAGAAACCGAAACGGTATAAATACGCGGTCGTCTTTCCCTCAGTCAGTCAGTTAGTTGAATAGATAGTCTGATAATTAAGAGAATCGCAATTGTAGTGTTCCAAAATAAGTTTGAAATAAAGTGTTTACAATTCACCGATAACACGCAATACATATTTAAGTTATACCCTGTATTTCTTATTGCTCTTGGGATATTTTTGAAAGTAGTAAAATTTGGATTTTTATTTTAATTTTTTCTTGGCGTTATTTGAAAAGTAATAGAAAAACCAAGAAAGCTTTTTTATTGGCTTTTTTTATCTTTTACAAAATAGCATAAAAAAATTTGTTATTAGACGTTTCGTTCTTTCGTATAATCCGCATAAGCTGTATAATTTTTATTGCAACTTTGTGTAGCTTTTGAATCTCTAACTTCAGTGTTATATCATACTTTTATGTGTCTAAACGTTTAGTAACTGTAAACTATCATCAGGACAAAAAAAATCTTTTTTTTAAGTAACATATTTTGTATTTTTGCATAATAGTTAACCAAAATGTAATAGAATTCTAAAAACTAACTAAGACAGTTATTGTTTTATTTGTTATTTGTTATTCTAAATAACCATAGTGGCTTAGTCATTATTTTTGGTGATCAGATATTCATGTTTTTTATTAAAATTAAAATTTATTTATTTTGCCATTACCTTGTGTTCTTACCAATTAATTATATTTTTATAAATTCATTGTTAATAATAATTCCTTATTAATTATGAAAAAATAATATAGTAACGTTAATTTGAAAAAAATCTTTTTTCTTGATGGTGGTTTAAAGATACGAAACGTTTATCTTCCGACATCAATGAATTCAGAGTTTTAAATGCTACACAAAGATGCAATAAAAATTGCAGATTCCATTTAACATAACCTACTTAATGATGATAGCTAAAAGACCAAACGTGTGATAAAAAACTTCTTATTGCCTCTTGTAAAGGAATAAAACTCCAATGAATACGTGTTTTCAGTTTTTCAGTTACTCTTCAAATAAAGCAATGAAATAACAAAAACGAAAATTCGAAATTTTATTTTTTTCAAAAATCTCAATAATAGAATGAGATATTTTCGATGTCTCAACGAAATATTCCATATCGCCAAATTATGCATCTTACCTCAATTTAACCCATTCTGTATCTCTTATCGTTTTCGAGGTCCCTGTAGTGAAAAGCGAATTTGTTACAACCTATATAAACTTTGAATTTTGGACAAAATCTTGAAATTTTGAAAAACTCTAAATTCTTTTTTTCAGGTGTCAAACTTCGAGACGAAAGACAACATTTCCTAATTAAGTTCAATTTACGAATTAAATTCAAAATTCAGTCAAAAGGCTTTGTAAATTGGACATTTTTTCACGCAATTCACTTTGCACCTTTAATTGTCATTTCTTCGATTATAAATTTGAATTTATTTGTTATACTTAATTTTAATCCAGATATTTCGACATCCTTCTTAAAATTTTAAGTATACTCCTGAAGCTTTTTCTTATTTTTTACTATAAATTCCGAAACCTTCTAAACATTTGATTTTTTTTAAAATATTGTAACGAAATATAAATTATAGAATTTAGTACGTAAGAAATTTTTCTAGAAAGATCTGGGGAAAGCGGCCGCGATAATGAAGCAAGCGACAGATAAGCGTTCCAGAAATTTCGGCAAACGATAAGCCTTATCTGCTGGATTTTTCTAGAACCTGGAAGCGAAGACTATATAAGGCGGTCGCCTTTCCCTCGAGTCAGTCAGTTAGTCAGTGTAGTTAGCTAGTGAGTTAGTAGTTAGAAGTGCGTTAATTATTCAGTTTTAGTGTTCCGAGCTTAGTTTAAAAATAAAGCGGGTATTATTCAACAAGTGTTAATTATCATTGAAACCGGCAACCCGCAACAATATTGATTTTTACCAGAAAATTTCGTCTTGTTTTCTCGAACTTCTTTTATGAAATTTGTGAAATTTCGTATTCCTTTTTGAGTTAACATTTCTCTGGAGTATTTGTTCCAATTAATGGGTCTATTAATTGCAATATAAATATTAAATTTTATTCTTGTGCTTTTGAGACCCAATAGCCCACAATTCATCTGCCAACATAAATAACTGAGAGCGAGGATATGACCACACGCCACTTACATGTTTTAAATGCCACATATATTACAATAAATATCACCTTTAAACGTGTGCGGCATTCTTGTTATAAAAACACACAATTTCAAAATAGTTGACCAGTAAAATACACATTATATACCAAAAGTTTGTGTTATGGAATAAATTAAATGTGACAATGGTTAATAAGTTAAACTAAAGTCAACTGGTTAATTAATTTCTTCTTATTTCTGATTAAGACTGAGGTTAGCTTTTCCGACTGTACTGAAGCTTTCACATATTACGCACCTCCACGATGAACTCATAAGCTCATGGAACCTTCTCTTTTGAAAAATTCTAGAACCTTCCTTGTAGGTATTTCCACTATTGTCCCCAAGGACAATAGTAAAAATACATTCTAATTGAACCAATTCAATCAGAATGTTCCCAAAGATGGAATGTCTTCCCTTCTCTGAGAAGAAAATTCCCATAATATGTATTGGGTAGTCTCTGCTTTGTGCTTGCCCATTCTACAAGTAAAAATTTTCTTACCCGGATATTGTTTAAGGTTTTTCATTAGAACGTGGTGTTCCATAAACAGCCCAACTGTCCACCTAAGTTGGTTTTTACTTATATTTAAAATTTCTCTTTTTTCTTATCTGATGATCCGCTAACAAACATCCATAATTTACCTCATCAGTCCATTGACACAAATTCAATGAGTCCTGTGTTCTTGACTCAATAGTGCTTATATGACTCCCTTAATACCTTTTGGACAAGTGGACAGCCTTACTGGAGAAAAATCTGCTTACCTTTTGGCTAGAAGTAGTCTCTGGCTAGAAGAGTGGCAGACCCAGAATTTCGAAAGAGGGGAGGTCAGAAACTGGGTTTCTATTACTTAACCAAACCTAATCTACTAATTGGCGTGTTTTTATGGAACGAAATTAAGCTTCGAAAAACCAAATTGAATATATGCTAACAAAAATTTAGATTTTAATCTAAGTATTTCGACATTTTTCATAAATGTTCAAACGAGGAACAGGTCAAATTTTAACAATTTCCCAATGTTCATGTATTTATGCTCGAATTTAAACTCGAAAATTTGAAGAAAAGTGTAATTTATTTATGTTACTTATTTTCGTTTTTTTTTCAAAAATTTCGATGTTAAATTTTGAATTTAGACTTTTACAGAAAATGATTTCTCATTCTCCAAATTCTCAAAGCCCAAATTTTCTGCAAAAGTCTAAATTCAGAGTTTGAGATTTTGGAAAAAACAATAATATTTCAAGCTTAAATTAGAACTATTAAGAAATAAGACAAAATCTTTAAAAAAAACTTAAGTCCATTAACAGAAGGTCTCCGAAAATTTTAACCTTCCTGGACATTTGGAAGTTTTGAGGGATATTTGGATAAACTCAATATTTCAATATTGAGATTTTTAGATATTTTTATATAAATTTTGTTTCCTTCTCATTTCTCATTTTTAAAAGATACCAAATTTAATTTTAATTTTTATTATGGCTTTTAATTCAAAATTTAGAGAAAAAATGGAACTCTCAAACTAAAGGTTCAAAATTTCTACAAAAATCCAGATTTTAATTCATTTTGAAACATACACCAAATTTAATTAATCAATTAATTTAGTTAAAAAAATGTTGTCTTTTATCTCAAAATTTTAAAACTCTTATGTAAAATTTTAAATATTCGAAATTTGAAGAAAATTTCGAGTTAAAATCTGAACAAAGTCCAGAATTTGAAGACTTTTTATACAAATTTCATAAAAATAAAAATAAAAATTTTTTTTCTATTGATATTATGTTCTTCAAATTTAATATATTTTTTTTAAATTGTTATTTTTACCTTGCAATTTTTAAACTCGAAAATGCGAGAACTTTTTTTTATTTACTTGAAAATGAAATCTAGTAAATTTTAACTTAAAAGGTAAAAATTCGATTTTAAATTCCAAATTTTGAGAAGAGAAATGAAATATTAATTCTAAAAATAAAATTTTAATTCTAATGTTACAATTTTAATAGCTATAAATTCCAAGTTCAAATTTTAAAGCTTTACAGAAAGATGTACAATCTAAAAAATAAAAATAAAAACAAAATTTTACAAAATCGAAGTTTTAGGAAACAATTTTAAATTCAAGTAAAGCTGTTGCGACCCTTATAGGAAATTTTCCCTTTTTCTAAGGAACATTTTTTTTAGAAGTTTTAGGACTTTACCTTTTTTTTTGAAATTTTGCCCTTTAAGTCAATATTTTAAAAAATAAGTTAAGAATTTCAAGTTTCAATTTAAAATCTTAATTTTTTATCAGTTTCAATTTTTTCTTGAACTGTTGACTTTATAATCTCTAAATTTAAAACTAAAATTTCTTTTCTCGCAAAGTTTGAATTGAAGATAAATCTTAAATTTAATCTTAAAAATTTGAATTTGTTTCTTGGAATTTTGACTTGTGGACTTCCGACAGAAGTGAAAACTTAAAACTAGGAAATAAAAGTGATAAAATTTTTCCTGATGTTATTGAATATGAAGTAATTTAATTGTTCTGGAACTAATCTGAAAAGTTTATACATTTTTATATCTCCGAGGTTTATAACTAAAATTTTATATTACTTACATTAAACTCAGTTGACAGGCGACTGATACCAGTTAGCCTTGATTCTGACAGAATCTTTCCATTTATCCATCGTGATATTATCCAAGCTACTTATTTATCCCAATTATTCCTTAGTTAAACCTCTCAATTTATAGTAGCAAAATTATACTCTGGTATTTCATATTTTACAATAAATAACCAGGTTGCAAAAGCACAAAATTTAAAACATTTAACTATAAGTGTTATAATATTACTCAAATCAAAATATTTAATGAAGATTTTAAGAAATGTCATTAAAAAGATAACACTGTCGCCACATGCTTGGTTAAATGGTACTAGTTGTTGTGAAATTTGGAGCTCAAATTCAAAGTATGGATAAAAAAAATCGAAATTACTGTTCTAAAATTGAAATTTTCATTTAAATCCTAATTTCAGCTTTATGGAAATTCCTTTGACTCTTTCTGATTCCAAATTTCAATATTTTTGACTTCTTGGAGGAAATTTGGTAAATTTTTTTTGGAAATGTTGAGTTCTGTGTTTCAAAATTTTATGTTGAAGCTTAAAATACTTCATTCTTTTAAATGTCTGCACTGAAGTCTAGATTATCAACCTTTCCAAGATCAATGTTGAACATTCTGCCGTTCGCAATACTCTGGCAAAATTATATACGTGTGAAAAGTTTGCCTCGATTTCCATTTTAATCTTGCACGTCGCATGTCGTCTTTGGAATTGACACCTGCCCGTAATTTTCCAGCGTTTTCTTTTCTGATATAGTCTGCTTTCGTCTACAGAGAGAATAAAAATAATAATAATCAAATTAAAATACAATTTAAACAATTATAGTATACACATTTTTGCCTATTCAATTTAACTTCAGAGGTACGATTAGATTATCAGGCCAGTTTAGCTTTCAAGCGTGTAAGCTGGAGTGGTCCAAAGGTCTAGAATGTATGCTTCGGGTTCGTGAGTGACGGGGACCGAGTTCAAACCTCGCTGTCGATCTCGCGTATTTTTCAATCGCGGGTTCTATTCATAGGTATATAATAGTGTTAACATTAGAGGATTTTGCGAATGAGAACTAGCGTGATGGTAATGCGAAACCATTAGTTGTTCCCCTACTTTTAGTCGCTCACTACGCCTAAAGAAATTTTCAATTCAAAAATCCGACAACTTCCTTAAGCTTTCTTGAATTTTCTGCAAATATTGACTTTTTCCTTGATTAATCTCTAATACATTCCAATTTTATTGATTTTCCAAAAATCCCAATAAAGTCTAATTTTCGAAGTTATCTCAAAATTTTTTTTAATTTGTTGAAATTAGGATTTTTGTAACATGTTAGTTTAAAAGTTGAAATCAAAAATAAATAGTAATACACAGCTTAAACTTATTTTATGAAAACAAAGTGAAGGCTTTGAAAAGACGTCCAAGTTCTAAAACGAAATGTTATAAAAATGTTTTTACGAAATTTTTATTTTTTTAAATTTTCAACTTTAATTGTAATAAATGATTAGTTTCCATAGTAGTAAAATTGGATTGTGATTTATATATCTGTTTGTTATGATACAAGTTTATTGGTTTACTGATGACGGCCTAATAAACTACCATCTCCCAATCTGCAGTTCTCTGATTTGGCACTTGTTAGTCCATGGTTACTGTATCAGTGCAATGTCTGTATTATGATTTTTTAAGTAATATAATATCAGTACAATATGCAAATGTTGATTCGTCCAGATTGCAGATTGTCTTGCAGAGATAGATTTATCTATAGGTTTACCATAATTCTGCAGTGTTCCAGAGGTTGATGCAGTAGCTTTATTTTTAGCTTTTTTTTCAATCTTCATCTCTTCAAGTTTCTCTGGTTCACTGTCTTCTTTCTTCTTCTTTTCCAGGCATTTAAAGGCCAGCTGAAAAAGTTCGACTATTTTGTAGTTTCCAAATTCTCTCACGAATTTTTGCTTTCAAGGAGAATCAATTGTTGGGCTTTGTTATTGGGTTTTCTACCCACTCTGTTTATGTTAGGATTGTTAGGGATATGACATTTCGGATTTAGATACGGATACGGATATATTGCGAATATTATATCAGTTTCGGTTACGGATGCAGATATTACATTATTTCGGATATCCGATAGTTTCGGATATTATTTCGGTTACAGATATCTTTAAATTATTTTTATCAATCCAGAAGAATAGATCCCCAAGTTATATCTACTTAATAAGACTCTAAACACTGGTTGACAGACAACACAGAGCCTAAGCCAATCAGTTTACTCGTAGAAGCATGAAATTTCGCACTAAGACAGTATTTTTGAAAATTCGTCCCGCAAGAGTTTTAAATAGATAAAAAAATTTGTAGTATTGGATGAAAGTTCCTTGGATATATGAAAATTGGTATTTAGGATTTGGTTCAGGAAAAAGAGTTTATCAGCCTTTTTTGGCAATTTATCCCCTTATACATACATTTAAATTGCAATATTTTGAAAAGAAAACGTTATTAATTACTGGATACAAATGTCCTAGTTTTTTGAACCTTTGAGGGAAATACGTGTTGTCGGAATGTTTTTAAACAAATGTTGTATCAACCCAACTTTTTTTCTTCATAAGTGCAACAACCCTCAGATAATTCAGTACTGTCCTAAAGAAAACAAGTACTTAGGTATTCTTTCAAATACATATGTAAAATTTTGAATTCGAATATTCCTGGTTTGAATTAATAAATTTCAAAAAAATAAAAATGTTTAAAAAGAGACGAAAAATTTAAAAAAGTCGATTTGAAAAGGGCCTGAGTTTTGAAATATAGAAACTCGTTAAACAGTTGAAATTTTAAAAATGTTGAAATTTTGAAGATATATTTTTAAAATAAATAAATATTCAAAAATAAGCCAAAGTTTTCAAAAAATTTCAACCTTAACCTAACCTTTTTCACTCGATATTTTCAGAAAAATTAGGAATTTTAAAAAGTCTCAAATTGTGTAAATAACTAGAAAATATTAAAAAAAAGGTTAAAATTTTGATAATGGCTAAAATTTTGAAGTTATAATTTTTAAACAAATTCGAAATTTTGAAACATATCACAATTTTCATGGAAGGTTAAAATTAAAAAACATCCTGATTTTCACAAATACATTTTAAAAAATTCCCAGTCAAATTTTTAATAAAATCCAAACTTTTTGAAGTCCAAATATTTAAAAAAAACCAAAATTGTCAGAAAAGGCAATCTTTTCAAAACAAAATGAACTTTTGAAAAGTAAAAAGTTATGGATAATTAAAAATTTGAAAAAAACTTCGAAATTTAGAAAAGTTAAGGTTGAAACACAAATCTTGTCTCCTGAAACCAAGAAAGATTAGAAAAAACAACAAAGGTTGCTTTAACGCGTTTCGACAGCCATGCTATCATCTTCAGAGAGATACTAACAACTAATCCTAAAATTAACCCTTATATGGGTTCGATATAAATATTATTTATAAAATTATTAATAAGAAAAAATTCAAATGTAAATTGGTGATTACCACAACTTTCCGAGCTGATAAAAAAAACTTTAGGTTCGTCTCACTTCCATTTGAATACTTACTTATGCATGGTCTGGGTGGAATTTTACGAAAACAGAGCTTTCGGGTTGTTTATAGTTTTAAATGTAAATTGAATTCACTTTTGGGTAGTTTGAAGGATAAAGTAAAGCAAACGGACAAATCTGGTATTTACCAAATTTCATGTAAAGATTGTCCTCAAAAGTATGTCGGGCAGACTAGACGATCTCTTAAAATCCGACTGAAGGAGCATTTGGCTCATTTGAGCTTTCGGGTTGTTTATAGTTTTAAATGTAAATTGAATTCTTCACTTTTGGGTAGTTTGAAGAATAAAGTAGAGCAAACGGACAAATCTGGTATTTACCAAATTTCATGTAAAGATTGTCCTCAAAAGTATGTCGGGCAGACTAGACGATCTCTTAAAATCCGACTGAAGGAGCATTTGGCTCATTTGAGATACGGAACAACTGAGAAGTCAAGTGTGGCTCGCCATGCTTTTGAATTAGATCATAGGATAGATAATAATATGAAACTGTTAAGAGTATTAAATAAGACTTATACGTTAAATGCATGTAAAAGCTTAGCCATCCATGAGGCTGGAGACAACCTTATGAATGGTTGCGTTGGGCCTTTAGGCCATTCCTCTCCGTTAAAAATAGTTAAGGTTGATAGATATGGAATTGTGACACTACGACGTGTATGATTAGATCCCCACGCGCGTTCGGATGCGGTCGATCGTGCACGAAGTGAATATTCTTAGTATTGATACGGGCTTATCGGTTCAATTGATTACACGTGATGGATTATACCCACTTTAATACGGAACTCAACTTGGATCCCCACAATTGAACAATTAACTCACTTATTATTGACTTCTACTAACTCACTAATTACACTGACTAACTCGAGAGAAAGCTGACCGCCTTATATAGTTTTGGCATCCAGGTTATAGAACAATGCGGCAGATAAGGCTTATCATTTGCCAAAATTTGGAGCCGTTTGCTTCGTTATCGCGGTCGCTTTCCCCTTATCAGATCATTCTAGAAACTTTTCTAATGTACTAAATTCTACAATTCTATTCTAGATTCTATTCCATCTATTTACATTGCGTTACACTATATAAGGGTTAATTTTAGGATTACGTAATAGTATCTCTCTGAAGATGATAGCTTGGCTGTCGAAACGCGTTAGAGCAACCTTTGTTGTGTTTTTTAGTGTTTCTTGGTTTTAGAGGACAAGATTTGTATTTCAATTTTTGAACATAACCAAGGACCAGTCCGTTCCACAAAAAAAAGTTTATGTTAAGTTAAAGGTTTTTAAAAAAAGTTAAAATCGAAAAAATACGACATTTAAAAAAAATCATAGGCAAAAATTTCAAAAAAATCGACACCTAAAAAAAGTTGCAATTTAAACAAAAAAGACGATAATTTAAAATAAGTGAAATTAAAAAAGTAGTCAAGAATTTGACTTTTTTAAAATGCAATTTTAAAAAAAATTTAAATTTTCAGAAATAGCTGAAATTTAAAAAGTGGTTTTTCAAAAGTAGAAATTTTGCAAAGAAGTCGGAATTTTCAGAAAAATGGTTATTTTCAACAAAATTGCAAAAAATCGAAATTTTAGAAAAATGTCAAAATAAAAAAAATGAATTTTTAACACGTTAAAGAAAGTAGTTAGTGGCCGTGAAAATAGCGAGTAAGGTCAAGTGAAATGAAAACTACTTTGTCTTATAATTTTAGTTGACAAAAAAAAACAGTCGTCAACTGAAATTAGCAAATTCTTTTCAAATAATATCCGTAATTATCTGAAACATTGAAATCGGTTTCGGTTACGGATTCGAATATTTTTTTATTTCGGATATCCGATAGTTTCAGTTACGCTTACGGAGCTCCATAATCTCCCTAGTTTATATGGAACTTTGAACTTTGTTACGCCAATTTAATTTCATTATTTTACTGTCTTTGCAAAAGAGTTTGACCTCTCCTTTAGTTTACATTAGTTTATTGAGCTACCTTATTTTTCTCTACAGTTTGTTTCTCATTCTGCCCGATCCATTCTTTCACTTGCACTTTCCCTTTATAATTCATTTTTATATTTTAATTTAGATATGTTGCAACTATGTTACGGTCCATTAAAAAATAAGTAACACATTCCAATTTAGGATCTAGTTTTGGATCCCAACGCAAAGGTTGAGAGCCGCGATATAAAAGGATCTTGTGTTTTAGACTTTTCCTAATAAGGTCTTTTAAATATAAAGTTCGTTTCAACATTTAATCATTTAACATCTGATGTGGAAGTAAAATTAAATTTACGTTTCAACAGTGGCGGCTAGTGCTAAGGTTTGCAGGTTTGCGCAACCTCCAAAAAAACACAGGGATAAAAAAGAAAGTAAATTGTTTTTTATGTTGTTTATTTTATTTATTGATAACAGATTTATCGTTACCAAACATACTGCTGACTATTGCGGATTCCGCCAATTCGTAAGGGTTTGACGACATTATTGGGTCCATGGTTTGCAAAGTTTGCAGGCTAGACTGCAAACTTTGCTTTACACATATGCACCTGCGCGTTAAATCATATTTTGTTCGCTTAAAATACTTGCCCATAAGCAAGCATTAGGTGCACTTGTGGGTGCAAACCAAATATTGATTCGCTATTATAATCTGTCATCGGTCAATGTTGGGGGTTTTGAAACACAAATGAAAATGAATTCAGTGCAAAGTTTAATTGCACAGCCATTCTGTAACCGATCTGTGTCGGAAAAACTGGAAATTAAGCGACGTGGATCACCTATTCCAGACTTAAATATTGTGCAGATGGTGTCTTGTAAAAAGCGAAGTTTTAACAGAAGTAGTTCGCGAAGCTAAAGAAGTACCTATGTAACATTATTATCTGCTAAGCTAAAGAACGATTCAGCTTCACTGGCCATTTAATTGCAGCAACTATATTTTTTTCTGAAAAGTTTAACCAACATAGAATCACTTTTCCCGAAAAGAATTTTAAAGAAACCGCTAAGGTTTATCCATTTTTTAATTTACAAAAACTAAGAACTGAATTATCTGTAATTTACGAAACAGAAAAGTTTTAATGGGCTTTTGGTTTACTTGTACTCTATAACATTATTTCAGAAAACAGTGAGCTTAGTAAAACCCTAAATCTTTTAAAAATCCTGATAACTATCCCAATGGCTTCTGCTGAAGCAGAGTGGTGCTTCTCCAATCTGAAAAGAATAGAAACTTTTTAAAAAAATACATTATGCCAGGAAAGATTGTCCGCATTAACGATGCCTTCAAAGAAAAGGACTTAATTGAAGGGATACTCGACTTCAGTAAAAAGTTATTGATAAATTCGCAGCTGCCAAAGATCGTTCGTCGTATGGACTTCCTCTTCTTTTTCTTTTGTTTTTTTGCGAATATAAAAAAAGGAGATATATGTATAACATATATCAATTTAAAATCATAAATATCCTCTCTTCCAGCTTAATTTAAAATTTCCAGTTTCGGCACATTTTTGCAAATGTCTCTTTGCAACCCCCAAATTTTATTAGCACCAGCCGCCACTGCGTTTCAAGTACCTACACTGCGATGAATCTGAAATATACTAAGTTTCATAGGTGTTAATAGAGAATTTTGCAAAATGTTTCCAAAATCGTGCCATCTTTATTTAATACTTTTGGGATTGCCTAAGCAAACATTCATCATTGTCCACATCCATTTTGCATTTTTTTAATCCTCTTCACAAATTAAAAATCTGTGATGAACAAGTACCTCCAAAACAAAGTTTAACCATGTGATGCATTTCAATAGCTGTTTTATCATTAACTCTGAATTTTTCGCAGTCTAATAATTTAATTACTTAAAATCTATAAACTATTATGACCAAACAACATATCTAGTTAAAAGCTGTTAGGTATTCTCTGTATCTTCTTTGTGAAGTTGTGTTAATTGCATTTATACAGGGTGATTCACTAAGAATGGACAATATCTGAACTGGAGATAGTACACACCAAAATATGGTGATTGAGTTTAACATGTCTTAGTTGCAGGTTTACGAGGTACAGGGTGTTCAAAGTTGGAATTTTGATTTGAAACTTCTTAATTTTGTGATTTTAAGCAGTATCGTCTGGAAAATTGGCAACTTTATGTTTTTTGGCATGAAAATTACGAATTTAATGCTGAATTTCGCAATATTCATACAGGGCCATTTAGGTAAATTACAATATATTTTTTTTGCCTAATGAGTTATGGCTAAAATAACTATAAAATCTAAAAAGCAGTTTAATTTTGAATAAAAAAGGTACTCCTGTTTACTTCATGTAACTCTATTAGTTTTTGAGTTATTTGCATTTTAAACATTCAGTGAATTTGTTTGTTGTAAAATGAATTTATTCTTTTAAATTACTACTAAGCGAGGTAACAACAGTAAAGGCAACAAATAACAATCAGTAACAGTATAAAAGAAAACTTCAAAGTAAAAGCCCAAAATGTCTTCCACTTCAATACACTTTGTAAGGAGTATCCTTGAGATCTTTAAATAGTAAATAACATTTGTCGATTATTTTTAACAATATTAGCAGCTTCTTGAATTTTCTGTCGTAATTCATCGATGGAATTAATTGTTTCTCTGTAAACCATGTTCTTTATTTGTGAGCATTTTGAGAAGCCTAAAAGGTTTAAATCTGGATTTCTAGATGGCCAAATAAATTCACTCCCAATCCACCGGTGGGAAAAATGTTCATTCAGGTATTGGCATACTGGCAGAGAAAATGTGGTGGCGCCCCGTCTTGCATAAACCACATGTTTCGCCTTATGGCTAGTGGTACATCTTCTAGTAGTGTGTTTCAATTTTGTTCAAAGAAGTTTAAATAGAGGAACTCGTTCAGAATAGGAGGAAGTTTAAAAGGACCAATAAACAAACCAGATATCACACCACACCAAATATTTACCTTGAATTCATGCCGAGAATGTCGTTCCTTTAGAGAAGGCACGTAGCCAGGATTTTCGTTCGGGGAGGGTCCAACTCCCCCCTTTTTTTTATTTTAGAGACATAAACTTCTTCGAAATGAGCAATATTGCAAAATGTAAAGAAAAAGTTGAGTTGTTAAATCAATAAACGTCTTGGTCTTTTACTTAGCACTCATTTTTTACTTTTGCGTAAAATTTCCAATCTTTGAAATTTGAACTATAATTTGAAACTCTCAAGTTCGACTTCATTCTGGATATTTAAATCTTTCAAATATAGCCTATCTCGACATTTTGAAAAAAAAAATAGTATTACCCAGTATTTTTTTCAAAATACGTAATTTTTGAACTGTTCAGAACAGCTTCAAATTTCAGATCAAAGACGAAATTAGGAATATTAGATATTAAAGATGAAATAAAAAAATTTCAATAGAAGCTTCCATTTTAATTTGTAGTTTCGATTTTTGTCGAAACTTTAAATTTATTTTAGAAAGGAAAAGGGTGAATATAAAAATTTTCAGGAAAAGCAGAAATTTGGACGAAAAATTAAAAGGATGGAAAACGAAAATGTTGAATTTACCGAAATATTTAGAAAAAATTTAAATATGGAGAAAAAACCTAAAATTTTCTGATGAAGCAAAAATTTTCCGGACCCCTTGGACCCCCCCTGGCTACGTGCCTGCTTTAGAGCATGTGGATTTTCGGATTCCCACAGATGATTGTGTTTCCAATTAAAAACACCTCGTCTAGTAAACGTCGCCTCATCAGTGAAACGGAGGTTATTAAGAAAATCCTGGTTTTCGGTTTGTTTACCTAGCATAAATTGGGCAAACTGTACGCGAACCGATAAATCTTGAGATAACAAAGTTTGGACAGGAGTATAGTGGTATGGACGGAGATTATCTTTCTTTAAAATTCTCCAGATAGACAATTGGCTTATTCCTGTTGCCGCACTTAACCGACGAGTACTGATATATGGATTTTCCGAAATACGAAATAAAACCTCTTCTTCATCATCGACGTTGATAGTTTTTCAAGCACCATTTAAGCTTTTAGGACGAAAACACCCTGTTTCGCCTAGGCGGATGTAAATACGACTGAACAGTTTGTGATTGGGTTGTCTTCGATTTGGGTATAATTCTAAATACCTTCTGGCTGCACCAAGTCCACTATAATTTGACTGAGCAGGCATTTCACTGTTAGAAAATTCATTATGTCGTGGCATTCTCTTATTTTAGAATTTTTACTACAAATAATACTAAGTAAATTAGAAAAATACAATAAACACTCTTACTTAGTGATAGTGAAATTGTCAAATATTTCTTTACACGAAAAATTGACAAGTGTCTACTTGAAAGCCTACTTGAAAAAAGTCTAAAGTAATAACGGTGGCTTAGGAGTCTTCACACTGAATGTTTAAAATGTAAATAACTTAGAAACTGATAGAGATACATGAAATAAACAGAAGTATCTTTTTTATTCAAAATTAAACTGCCTTTTAGATTTCTAGTCATTTTAGCCATAACTCTTTAGGCAAAAAAGATATGTTGTAGTTCACCTAAAAAACGGGGTATAACTAATGCCCTGTATAAATAGTGCGAAATTCAGCATTAAATTCGTAATTCTCACACCAAAAAACATAAAGTTGCCTTAAAATCACAAAATTGTTAAGAAGTTTCAAATTAAAATTCCAACTTTGAATACCCTGTACCTCGTAAACCTGCAACATTTGTATAAGGCATGTTAAGCTCAATCACCATATTTTGGTGTGCAGTATCTCCAGTTCGAGATTGCCCATTCTTAATGAATCACCCTGTATTGCTTGGGACAATCTTGAAGAGAACAGATTGCCAATCCTTATCAAAAAATGTAATCGAAAATCTGGACTTGTGAAGGAAACAACTAGCGAAGAAAATTCCAATCAATATGAATGGAATAAAAGTTATTAGTTTATTAGCTAAGCAATAATGTTAATAAATTTACAATTAATAAACAAATTATCCTTCAACCTAGAACACCACTTGTTCCTTCTAAATGGGGCCATCCCTGATATTTTTGAGATGAAGGGTGTAACTTTAATGAATGGATGTTGAAAACAAGTTTAAAAATACTTTGAAATAGTAACGGCCAAAAACGAATTGTTCAACTGTACCGCCCGCAGTTTTTAGTGTAAAACAGTGGCAAGAAACTTCTACTAACATATTTAAAACACAGAAGTAAGACTGTGACAAATACTTGAGAGAATGTCCATAATTTACCAGAGATATGTTAGTTAGATAAAAGTTCGCCACGGGCGGTTGAATTTCCATAAAACGGACATATGAGTATTACTTTTACTCCATCGTATGCATAATCTTTTATGCTAGACTCGCCTCGGATTACGTAGTTCGTATGTTTCATTCATAAAAATGTGACTTTAATGAATTCTACCTACTCTTTACTAGTCACTTATAATCTCTGTTAACGTCAAGAAGGGTTGGTGCAATGTCCATAAATTGATAGACCCTATATACAGGTGAAATTATAATTTCGAATACATTTAAAGTGTAGCAGTCGTAAACAGCCAAGTCACGGTGCGGTAGAGAAACAACTAATATCATAAAAACATTAATCTAGCTGGCATCAAACATTTCGATAGTTTGACATGTCCGAAATGTTCAACACCGAAATCCTTGCTGACTCACACTCTAATGACGGCGAAAAAACCGACAAAGATACAACACCATAAGGACCTTCGTTTGCTTCGTAGGCCGATTATATTGCACCTCATCTCCAAATATCGAAAACTATTAGATAAAACAATATCAAACATGATTACAATTTATTTGTCCCTTATTCAATGCTGTATTTAAAAACTAACATCAAGCCAAATAACTATTTAAAATAATTGATATTTTTGACCCTTATTTTAAGTAAGTCTTTAATAATTATAACTGAAAAACTATATTTATTAGGATTCAAGAAAAATAAATGTATATTCCACAGTACCTGACTAAAATTTTAGTTTTTCCTTACCGGTTTCGCTTTGCATCATCGTCGGCGAATTACACACGTGGTTGAATTTGTTGAGGGTTGCCTAAAGTTTAGGCCAGCACTTAGGCCACCCTTTCCGGCCCTATTGTGCTACGCCGTGATTGAGGTATCCTTGATCATTCATTCAGCGACCCAACCTTGTTGAAGAACTGAAGAAGGTCCCTTGGATCCACTTCTCTAAAACTGGCCACACTAGACCAGAAGTCCCCCAACGTGGATCTTCTGATTGCTGCTAGTGCCGGACAGTGACACATCACATGCTCGACACTCTCACCTTCTACTAAAGACCCTCTGAAACTCGGGTAGTTTATAATGCCCATTCTGTGGAGGTGTTTATTTAATCGACCTGTCCAAATCCCTATAAGTTTTCTGAGGTTATTCCTTGAAAGTTGTAGGCTTAGTTTTGCCCTTTCCTTGCACGAAATGAATGCGTGAGTTTATCGGCATGATGTTATTGACGCCCATACGGCTTTGTGTTTACGATAAATTTCTTCGTTAAGTAGGGATCTTACAGTTAATCTCGCCAGGGGAAGGGTTCTGGTCCGACGAATTGTCTCTCCGAACCCTTTCTCGCCAGTTGGTCAGCGCGTTCGTTTCCTTCTTTCCCAGAATGTCCTTTGATCCATATTAGATCAATTGAATTCTCCTGTGATAGACATGCTAAAGCTAGGTGGCATTTACATAATAGCAATGAGTTTCTTTTCACATTGCTCAGGGCGTTAAGGGCTGTCTGGCTGTCCGTCTTTATTTGGATATATTTTCCTGTAATGTTCAGTTGCGCCATTTGTTTGGCGCTATATAAAATTCCCAACATCTTCGCTTGGAAGATTGTTAAGTATTTATCTAACTTATTACTTACATTTAAGTTCAGGTCTTCCGAGAAGATTCCTGTTCCAGTGCTTGTATTTGTTTTCGATCCATCCGTGTATGTACTTACGTCTAGTATCCTTGCTTATAGTTCATCCATTTTTATACGGTAGGATTTTGTGACTTCACGTGGCTTGTTTAGCTGTTGTTATGCCGTGGATTATACAGGGTTTTTCAACGAAAAGTAGCCACCCTTAATAACTCAAAAGCGGAGAATAGCAGAAACATTTCCAGGAACAGGTCGATTTTTATTTCAAGGAGGACAACTTTTGGTGTCAAGTTCTTGATGACATCGCTTTCCCCCTTCTTCCCACTCTAACTACCTCAAAAAATTTAAATGGCAATGCGATCCAAATAATACTTTATTTGAAAGATATTTTAACTATCTATTCAGCGATGTGCTACATTTGAAATTAGGGCTATTAGTGTTTAAGAAATAGTCGATTAACCTTTAAAAATAAACTTAGGAAATTTACCATGGTGGAACAAACTTTGTAAACATTTTCTTGCTGATCATAGGTTTTTGATTATTTTTTGTCGTAATGATAAGGAGCGCCAGTAAAATTTGACGTTAATTTGACTGGCACTACTTTTCTGGAACTTCTTGACACCACCGTAAATCCACGCATAACAGAACTACTGGAAAATGATGAAAATTTGCTTGAAAATAAACTAGTTTTTCAGCAAAATGGGGCCTCACTATGCGATTCCCATTCGAGAATTTTTCAACGATCGCTTTCCTGGGCGATGGATTGGAAGACGTGGTCCAATCGAATGGCCGGCTAGATCCCAAGACCTGTCTCCATTGGATTATTTCTTATGGGGGCATTTGAAATCCAAAGTTTCACAAAGCAACACAACCAGCCGACATTAAAGATCTTTGGCAAAAAATAATAGAAGAATGCCGACAATTGACACCCCAAGTTCTCTCAAATGTTCGTGAATTTTTTCAAAGTCGTCTGTATTATTATATGGAAATTACCGGAGGTCACTTTGAACATTTACTTTAAAGGTAATTGCCATGATTTAATCTACTGAGATAATAAGCCTTGTATATACGAATATATACAAGTTTATTATGATGCAATTGAAATCTAATTTCATTAGAATCTAATAAAAACTAGACTGCAATTGCAAAGTTCACGTAGATGAGGCAAAGCTTGTATCACGGGTTGCATCGCAACATCCATATACGACTTACTAACGGCTTTAAGTTGGAAGTGTATACAACCACCGTACCATACTGATGAGGCCAAGGAAGGCCGAAACTAGTCTATGGTTGCGGTTGTACATATTTTCAAATTTAAGCACGTTTAACTTTTTAATTACAGAACATTTGATTGGTCATTTGTCAAAACTAGATGAAAGTAAAGTCACGCAGAGGACGTTTGTATCTATGGATGTTGCGATGCAACCCGTTATAGAAGCTTTGCCTCATCAACGTGAACTTTGCAATTGCAGTCTAGTTTTCATTAGATTCTAATGAAATTAGATTTCAATTGCATCGTAATAAACTTGTATATATTCGTATATACAAGGCTTATTATCTCAGCAGAGAAGAATGCTTCAATTAGCATGTGGCGAAAATGTTTGCGTAATAAACAGTTAAAAGTCAGTTGGAGGTTTACACTCTTGGATACTTATACGACTTACTAACGTCTTTAAGTTGGAAGTGTAAACAACCACCGTACCATGCTGATGAGGCCAAGGAAGGCCGAAACTAGTCTATGGTTGCGGTTGTATATATTTTCAACTTTAAGCACGTTTAACTGTTTAATTACAGAACATTTGATTGGTCATTTGTCATGATTTAATCTAGATGAGCAAGAAAATGTTTACGAAGTTTGTTCAACCACGGTAAATTTTCTAAGTTTATTCTTAAACGTTAATCGACTATTTCTAAAACACCAATAGCTCGAATTTCAACTGTAGTACATCACTAAATAGATAGTTAAAATATCTTTCAAATGGAGTATTATTTGGATCATATTGCCATTTAATTTTTTTGAGGTAGTTGGAGTGGAGGGAAGGGGGAAAGCGATATCATCAAGAACTTGACGCCAAAAGTTGTCCCTCTTGAAATAAAAATCGACTTGTTTTTGAAAATTTTTCTGCTATTCTCCGTTTTTGAGTTATTAAAGATGGCTACTTTTCGTTGAAAAACCCTGTAGATTGATTTACAAATAGTCCGTCTAATCTGAGCTTTTAAAACTTTTATCTTCTATTTAGTGTTCACAACGTCTAGTTCTTCATTTATGAGTCCATATTGTCGCAACTGTAAATATTTGTGAACTAAAAAAATTATGTTTTTATTTCATAATTATTGCAAATGTGTAAAACATCGTGTTGTAGTCCCATTTTTTCACAAATGGGCGTGATGATATCAAAAATGTACAAAAAAACAATGAATAAAAAAATGCCACTAGAAAACTTTGAAAATTCTTAATCATCGTCGCTTGGATGGGGAAAAGAAGGTGTGAAAGATGTTACGGGCTACAGTTTTGTGGGCCAAGTGGTAATTTACTTCACTATCCCACACAATATCAAGTGAAAAAGACGATACAGTACTATTTATAGGATAAATTCTCTAAGAAAATATTAAGGAATAATGTAACAAACAAACTAATGGACGGTAAAATCCTCCCAATGGGATATAATCTGTCTATCTTAGGAGTGAATGAGAGCACTAACTTCTCCTGGGAGGATCATGTGCGCACCATTGGCAAGTCCGCCTCTCAGAAGCTAGGCTTTCTTTTTTTAAAGCTAAAAAGTACACTAGAATACTGTTCTCATGTTTGGAGTTCAGCTCCAAAGCACACTTTAGCTCTTTTGGATTCAATTCAAAGAATAACGATTTGCCTAATTGATGAGGAGAGTTTGACCGATTTTTTCGAAACACTAGAGCACAGGCAGATGCTTCGTGACTTACCTCTTTTCTGCAGATACTATCATGGGAGATGCTCGCAGGAACTAATAGGATTGATTCCCCCAAGGGCAAGATTTTTGAGGCATAAAAGACAGTCAGAAACAGCAATATCCTGTGCAGCCTAGCTTGACACCGTAAGGACTTCTGTTTAAAGAGACTCTTTTTTCTATAGAACCTTCAAGCTGTAGAACTCGTTACCAAAAGGAACTTTTTCCAAAAGTTACAACCCCTCCTTGTTTAAGAAGGCATAACTAATTAAACTAAAAAAATGCTGGGAACTGACTAAACTTGTCTAAGCTTTGTAACTATCTGATGGAAAATGAGGACTGATAACGGTTGCATAATTCCGATGAAAAAAGGGCGCCAGGTAGCTTCCTGGTGCCATGCTTACCTCCTCTGGATAAGAAACTACCAAAGAAAAATTAACTTAACACGAATTGGTAATAATTAACCTCAGAACTTAATTCGAAACGACTGCCTACCGCATCACACTTAAAAACTTATTGGAGTCAGCAAAATGTATATTTTCCATGAAAACATAAACAGTTTGCTATGGAAAAGTGTAATCGAATTTGATGGATAAATAAATGGCACAACTGATGCTGACCTAAAAAGTAGGATGTTTCGTCTTCAATAAAACAGTTTCTAATGTTTAAATTTGTCATAATTTTTGGACATCCCGTATATACTAGTCAATTTTTAAATGTGGGACGCAAAACCTAATCAATCAGTAGAACTCAACCTAAATTTGGTTTTAATAACTAGAATATACAATGAGAACTTATGTGCTAAAATTATTGCTATATTTTCACAAATATCAAAACCTCAAAATACTTAATGTTTAGCTAAGGTAAACCTTACTGAAAGTCCAAAATGTAAAAACATATAAGGTTTAAGAAAGTACAACTTTGACACGTTTTGTGTTTTTCGAACATTTTCTGATTTTCAAATACACCCCCAAAACAAAACTTTTTTTAAAATCATGTAGTGCAGGCATAATCTTTCGTCTCTTATGTGGTAATTAACCCTTGTATACATGATCATCCAATAAAAACGTAACAGAGCTTATACTTGATGGGATTTCCATATTTCATTTATTTTAATATAAAAAAATACATGAACAGCAATTTGCTATCAAGCAAGGTATTCCCCAATGTATTCACATTTAAATCTTTAATCGTTCGGTGGCAAGAGTTAAGTTTATCGAAAAAACTCAACTTGGTGAGTTTTTTTTATAATATGGACATATTTTTGTGATAAGATGAAAGAAATTGAAAAATGACCAAAATAACAAAAGATATTTAAAACAATCTGAATATCTGTATGCATTATAAAATTATTCCACGATAACAAGGTGCAATTCAACCTTACCAGCTCTTAACCGAGAAGTTACTTGGAAGGCGGTTGAAAATTAACGCTAAATGTCTTAACACATGTCGAACATTTTCAGTGCCCCTGTCGATGAGATGGTGAGAATATTAACCCAACCTCTTGTGGAATGCGGTTATCGAGTAATTGGATCCAATAATTATTAATAATGAACTTCACCTCAGGTTGACAGCTGTCACTTGCAAATTAAACACCCCAAAAGGCGACAAAATATAATAGATAATAAAATCCACTAACACTGTTACTTCTATTCGTCCTATAATTTTATCAAAGTGTAAATTGTGATTAAAATGTGACTTTCCCAAGTATTTGAAACCTGACGGAAATAATATATTGTGTATCTTGTAGTAAGAGCGAAATATTCCCGGACGACGATGTAAATTGTGGCCGAGGCGTTAGCCAAGGCTAACAAACATCGAACTCCGGTAATGTGCTTTTTCTACGAGGTACATATACTTTTTTTTGGAAATCGCAGACAATGTTACTTAAATGAAGAAACTTTCATAAATTTATGACATTTTTCTTTGTCATTTAATTTTCTATGAAGTCATTTCCTTGACAATCACTATTTGTTTCTGTTCTGAGATTATAAGCCTTGTATATACGAATATATGCAAGTTTATTACGATGCAATTGAAATCTAATTTCATTAGAATGTGATGAAAATAGATTGCAATTGCAAAGATCACGTAGATGAGGCAAAGCTTGTATCACGGGTTAGATAACAACATCCATTGATACAAACGTCCTCGACGTGACTTTACTTTTATCTAGTTCGACAAATGACCAATCAAATGTCCTGTAAGTAAACAGTTAAACGTTGACAACAGTTAAAATTGAAAATATATCCAATCGCAACCATAGACTAGTTTCGCCTTTCTTGGCCTCATCAGTATGGTACGGTGGTTGTAAACACTTTCAACTACATAACTGATTAACGACTTTGAGTTGGAAATGTTTACAACCACCGTACTGTACTAATGAGGCCAAGGAAGGCCCAAACTAGTCTATGGTTCCGGTTGTAGATATTTTCAATTTTAAGCAGGGTATCAAACCACTATTTTTTCCGTTCCGGTTTTCGGTTTTCGTTCCGGGGAAAAATCATATCGGTTCCGTTCCGGTTTTCGTTCCGACAAAAACAGCGGTTTTTTCCGGTTTTCGTTCAGTTCCGGGTGACTCATTTTTTAATTTTTTAAAAGTTTTTATTTAAAATGGTTTTCTAACATAAGTCAGGAAATGTTCTCTCTCTTTTTTTAAATATTACAACATATAACTGCTGTGTTAATGCCTAAAATTTGAAGAAAATATTTCTCGATTTTTCGAGTTCACTTCAGGCTTGAACTCTGGATTCTGGGTTCATTTTTGGCTAAAACTTTTGAAAAAACCTCCAACTTTATAAAAAAAATAAGCTGATACCAGCGCTTTCGCCTAGGTGAAAAAAGAGAAAGGATCCTTTGGTTATATAGTTTTCGAAAGTTTCATTTTTTCTAAAGAATTCAATTTTTACTAAAACTTTTGACTTGTTTCGAAAACTTCGATAATAAAAACCCACTTTTTCACAAAGTCGATCTTTTCTCGTTCGACTTCCAAATTTTCGAAATTTTAACTTGATTTTGAAATTTTCGACTTTTTTCAAAATGTTGATTATTTGAGCATTTCAAATTCCTCAAAATTTTGTATTATTTGGTTGATTTTGATTTTTTGAACATTTCACTTTTATAACTTTTGTTCTTGTTAAAGGTTTTGTTTTTTGAAAATTTCAAATTTATTTGAATATTTTGAATTGATCTCGAAGTTTGAATGTTTGACCTTATTTTTCTAAATATCAGAAACTTCAGACTCGAAATTTCATCTTTTTTTGCAAATCTAACTAATTTTAAATTCGATTTTTTCAAAACATTTCAATTCTATTTAAAATTTTGAATTTTTTCGAAGTTTTAACTTTTTGCAAATATCGACTCTCGCGAGTGTTTGTTTTTTTATTCAACTTTTTTTCAGATTTCACTTTTTCGCAAAATTCTGACTTTCCAAAAATGATTACTTTTTGAAAAGTGTGCCTTCGATTTTTCGATTTTTTAAAGCATTTCGTCTTTATATTTTGAAAACTTTGAAATTCAAATGTTCTTTTTTTTTAGCTTCCACTTTTTTCAAATGTTTATTTATTTTAATAATCGCAAGACTTTTTCAGTTTGACCTTTCTGTAGGATTTTAATTTATTTTCCAAATTTTAAATTTTTTAAAAATGTTTGTTATTTTTTTCAAAATTTTGATTTTTTTCTGTATGATGTTGAAAAACGTACTTTTAGAAACATCTACCCTGTTTTTTAAATTTTTGATCTTGGTCCAACTTTTGACAATTTCTCAAAGCTTTGATCTTTTTTGAAAACAGATTTTTTTTTTAATTTCGACTTTTTCTCGAGGTTTTGGCTTTTATGTAGTAAACTAAACTTTTATTTGAAAAATTAAATTTTCCTTTAATTTTTGTTTGTTAAAAAATTAAATTTCCCTCAAAATTTGGACATTTTAAATATTTTTGAACCTTTTTGAAAATTTAAACTTTTTTTGAAAATTTCGAGCTTTTATTATCAAAATTTTGGACTTTTTCTTGAAGCTGTAACTTTTTTTGGAATTTGATTTTGTTGGAAATTTTTATTTTTTTTTTTCAAAATTTTAGATTTTTTTTAATATGATTATGATTATATATTTTTTTAAACCTTTACCTTTTTTTTGAAAATTTTCACTTTAGCTCAAACTTTATACTATTTCTCGAAGTTTTAACTTCTTTTTTTGATAATCCGACTTTTTCCCGAAAATTTTTATTTTTTTCAAAATTGCAACTTTTTGAAATATTTGAATTTTTTCAGGATTTTAATTATTTTTGAAAATTTTTACCTTCTATCATCAAAACTGAAGTTAAATATAGCTTCATTCAAAATTTAAAGTTTTTTTCGAAATTTTCATTTTTTTTCAGAAGTTTGAGTTTTTGTGATAACTTTCACATTTTTTCAAAAGTCGCCCTTTCCAGATTTTTTTTAATTTTGCTGAAAAATCTAATTTTCCAAATTACCCATTTTTAAATTTTGAACGAATTCTACAAAACGAATTCAAGACTTAACTAAATTTTGATTTTGAAGCTGCCTAAATTCAAAACAATCTTTAAAAAAATCACAGCTTCGAAGCTAAAGTCGAAATTTTAAGAAAAAAGTCGAATATAGAGTAAATAAGACCAGATAAAAATTGGAAGCTTAAATTAGACATTTTCTAACATATCATCGTTTTAAGTTTACCCTCACAATTTCGACTTCAATTTCAAGATACCGGCTTTAAATTGGAATATGAATGTTGGTATTTTTCTCTTGAAATTTTCACTACAATTCCCAATTTCTAGGAAAAATTATAAATAGCAAGATTTAATCCCAAATTTTAGGAAAAAGCCAAATCCAGGAAATTTGAGAAGTTTTATGAAATCGGCATCGTAAAAAAATCATAAGAATTTGAAATTTTGAGAAACAAATTGGCATATTTGATTTAAAGTGAAATTTGAAGAGAAAAAGTTAAGAAGACTCGACATTTTTATTAATAACTTCAGAAAGTAGGGATATTAGATTATAAAAGTAAAAATCCAAGTTTGAGAAAAAAACAAATACTGAATGTTTGTTCTGAAGAAAAATAGAATTTTTGGAAAAATTCGAATTTGCAAGTAAAACTGCCAGGAAACTGTACTTCAATAAAAAAGACTTCACTACTTGTGTCCATATTTACAATAGCACATAAAATTTTTATTTTAAACTCAAAATTTTAGGAAAGGAAAAGAAGAGAAAAACTCCAAATTTCAAAAGAGTCGAAAATTTTAAAAAAAGAATATGTACAACTTAAAATTCAATTTGGCTTGAAATTTTGAGAATGAAATCAACATTTTCTTAGAAAGAGTGGAAATTGTAAGATTCTAATTGAACTTTTAAAAAAATGTTCTTTAAAGTAAACTCGTAATTTTGAGGTGAAAGTTGCATGAATTTGTGTAAAATGTTGAAAAGGAAATTTCTAAAAAAGGCCCAAACTTTAGGGTGAAGTAAAAATTATTTTAAGAATACACAAACTCAACGAACCGAAATAAAACGTTATTTTTTTTCGGTTCTGTTCCAGTTTTCGTTCTTATAAAAATAACAGTTTTTTTTCAGTTTCCGGTTTTCGGTTCAGTCTTGTGCTAAGCCCTGATTTTAAGCACGTTTATCTGTTTAATTACGAACATTTGATTGGTAATTTGTCGAACTATACGTTTCTTGTTATCTGGTACGGGAAATTCTCGACCGATTTCAGAAAAAATAAGTTGTTCTAAAGTCACTGCGTCATTGCGTTGGAAGATGCCCCCAAAAACTTGAAAATATCCGTTTGGTGTAAATATTAGTAGCTGAAGTCATTATCAGTTTGTAGTTTAGTTCTTTGATATTGGTTTCGATTGCAATCTAAAATTTTGTCTTTTTTACGACATTTAGTTTGTAATCTAGTGATTCTGTTCTTCTGTTGTTTACCTTCGACTAACTTTCATAATTCCTCCTTTCAATTGTGTGGTTTCAGGGTAAAACTGTTTCAGTCGGGTTTTTGAGAAAATGGACTTATGCCACTATTGCATGTTACACTTCACGATTTTGGGGGGACGAAATAGTTTACGTGCTCCGTCTATAAAATAAAGGAAATTTTACACACATGCATACTAGTGATGTAACGAATATTTGCATTCGCGAATATTCGCATGTTTTTTAATATTCGTATTCGCAAGAAATTATGCGAATATACAGGGTGTTACAAAAGTCCGGGCCGCTACTTCAGGAGCATATTCTACACATTAAAATATGAAAAATGTTGAAATACATTTTTTTCTTTAAATTGCCTCCTAACGGAGATATGACCATTTAAAGATGGCGCCCCTAAAGTGGTTTTTTTACTACAAAAAGTTAACGGTTAGTAGCAAAGTCATAAAATTGGGCAAGCAGTTAAAGAATTGGATTAGGCATATTCTCATGTAACATATTTTTTAAATAAGCAGTAGCGTGGTGTGTAGAGGGTTGCCCGCGATTATTTTTTGCCGTAACTTTTTTGTATTGCAATATTTCGACACAAAAGTGCCATAATCGTAAAAAGCAACATTTTTTATACAAAAAAGGTACTCTTTCTCAAAGTCGCTAAAAGTAACCGTTTCCGAGAAAAAGGCGTTTAAATAATCCTATCCCGTCTTCGAAATTCTAACTAATTTGTATAAGAAAAAATAAGTTGGTCATGCAAACTGATCGTAAAGAAAACAATTGTACCTGACAATGTCTGCCAGAGATTGACGTTGTGTCACTGATAAAATTTGGTCGTAAGCTGTAAACTTTAGCAGTTTTTGTTGTCAATAGTAAGTGTAGTAGTTTTTTAACTTTTCATTAGTTTGACAAAATGGACTATTCAAATCAAGAAATGGCCGATATTCATTTAATGTACGGGCTTGCAAATTGTAATCGTGCTGAAGCAAGACGGCTTTATGCTGAACGTTTTCCTAATAGACACCTACCAGGAGAAAAATTGTTCCAGAAAATTCATGCTCGTTTATGTGAAACAGGAAATTTTGTTTTCAAAGGCGAACGTGTTGGAAGGCCAAACGCAGAAGTTGCTAATTTAGAGGAGCGTGTGCAGCGAGTTGAAGAAGATCCATGTGTCAGCACTAGACAACTTGCTTTAGCCGAAGGAGTAAATCACGTAACTATCTGGCGAATTTTGAAATTTTACCAATTTTACCCCTATCATTTTCAAAGAGTGCAAGGGTTACTTGCTGCTGATTATCCTCCAAGAATAGAATTTTGCAACTGGCTATTGCATAAGATCGCTGAAAATGAGAACTTTCCATCGCTCATATTATTTACGGACGAAGCGGGTTTTACCAGAAACGGGATACTTAACTTTCACAACATGCATCAGTGGCAAGTTGAAAATCCCAATGCAGTTATTCAGTCGAGACATCGGCAACATTTTTCACTTAACATTTGGGGAGGAATAATAGGGGACTCTATAATTGGACCGTTTTTTTTACCTCATAGGTTAACAGGAGCATCATATAGAGATTTTTTGCAAACAGAGTTACCCGTGTTACTTGAAAATGTTCCACTTATAACAAGACAGCGAATGTGGATAATGCACGATGGGGCACCTGCCCATTTTAGTGCAGTGGCTAGGGAATTTTTGAATAACAGCTATCATCAACGATGGATAGGTCGAGGAGGTCCGATACCATGGCCAGCTAGGTCTCCTGACCTCAACCCACTCGATTTCTACTTATGGGGACATCTAAAGCAGATCGTCTACTTCACACCAGTTGACAATATCAATGATCTTCGTGAACGAATTGAAAATGGGTTCAACCAGATTCACAATACACCAGGCATTTGCGAAAGAGTAAGGAGTTCCCTTAGAAGACGAGCCGAGCAATGTATTGCTGCAGGGGGCAGTAATTTCGAACACTTGCTTTGATTTTTTTTTTCTTAATTTTGTACTATTTTTATATCAATGCAGTTAGTAGTGGATAAATTAGAAATTTGCAAAACGAATTCTAATAAATGCAACAATTTTGTTTAAACGCTTTTTTCTCGGAAACGGTTACTTTTAGCGGCTTTGAGAAAGAGTACCTTTTTTGTATAAAAAATGTTGCTTTTTACGATTATGGCACTTTTGTGTCGAAATATTGCAATACAAAAAAGTTACGGCAAAAAATAATCACGGGCAACCCCCTACACACCACGCTACTGCTTATTTAAAAAATATGTTACATGAGAATATGCCTAATCCAATTCTTTAACTGCTTGCCCAATTTCACGACTTTGCTACTAACCGTTAACTTTTTGTAGTAAAAAAAACCACTTTAGGGGCGCCATCTTTAAATGGTCATATCTCCGTTAGGAGGCAATTTAAAGAAAAAAATGTATTTCAACATTTTTCATATTTTAATGTGTAGAATATGCTCCTGAAGTAGCGGCCCGGACTTTTGTAACACCCTGTATTGCTAATGTATTTGACAATAAAGGGGGAAATTATTTATGAAATAACAATGCAACTACTGCTAAGACAGGGTTTCTTAAAATGGGGTTAATAGGTCCTTAAGTGATCAGCATTTACTAAGACAATAACTAATCCAGTAATTTATCCACTTATAAAAAGTATTTTTATTTAAATTCCATATTTCATTTTTTTCTGAAGATTAATCCTTTCCTTGTATCGAAATTTTCTAGAAATTCGGACTTTCTCAAAATTCTTCTTTTTTCCAAAAAATTCTTTTGAAATCTTAAATTTATTCTAAAATTCGATTTTTTTTTAAAATCTGACTCTCAAAATTTCAATTTTTCATCTCAAAATTCGTCATTTTTTTTCAAAATTTCGTGATTTTAAAAACCCGACTTTTTCTGAAAATGTCGACTTTTTTTTGAAATGTGTCTGGAAATTTCGACTTATTTATTAAATTTCGCCTTTTTTTTTAATTTGGCGGATCTTTTGATAAAAAATTAAAAATTTTTATAATAATATTTATCTGGAAATTTTGAGAAGTATTTTTTGAATATTTCTACGTTTATTTCAATAGTGGATATTTTCTATCGTCATGGTGGAACAGGGAGAAAGAAGCTTTATTCAGACAGTCATCAAGAAATAGATGAAAAGTTGAGAAATTTCGAATCTTTTTCTTGAAAATTCAAATTTTTCTCAAAATTTGCGTTTTTTTCGAAATTTCGACAAAATTTGACTCTGAAAAATTTCGAATTTTTACTAAATTTTGATTTTTTTCTCTAAACTGGATCTCTTTCTTAAAATGTCGATCTTTTCTTCGAAATTTGGATTTTTTTTCTGAAAAATTTGTTTGAATATTCGAAATTTTTGATTTTTATCTCAAAAGTTGTTTTTTTCTCAAAATTTCGATATATTTCACGTTTTTAAAAATGGTGAGGTTTGATTTCCTGAGAATTCCGACATTATCCCAAAACTTTTTTTTATTATTATAATTCTTCTTTTTCTAAATTACGACTTTTTTACCCAAAATTTGGCTTATTCTCAAAATTCGTTTATTTTTCCAAAATTGTGTTAAAATTAAAAAAATTTTAAAAATAATATGTTTACGAAATTTAAAGAAAAATATTTCTTAAAAATTTCAAGATTATATCAAACTTTAAATGAACATAAAAATTGTAAGGAAAATATTCTTAGAAACTGTTTTTTTTTTTCAAACTTGATTTATTCTGGAAATTGCGAGTTTTTTCACAAAAGTCAACAATGAATATTCGCATTCGCATTCGCGAATGTGAAAAAACCGATATTCGTTACATCCCTAATGCATACATTTATTCTTAATTTTGTATTTTTTATTAAAATACGAGCAAGTTTTGTTTTCGCAATATCTCAAATATATAAGTTTTGACTTGAGCACTTTTACTCTGTAACCACAGAATTGTAAACTCGAGTGTTCAAGAAAATTTGTATTTTAGAATACAATTAACCTACAACTTAGGAATGTACAATAGATATTTAACAATTGAAAAATGAATATTGAAGCAGTTGGCCGAAAAACTTTGGGTTGCAATATGGGGATCAAGTTTTTAGACACATATTTTGACTTTATTCCTACGAATTAGGGGGCTCTGGGGGGCTCTAATTGATAAGAACTGATAACAGTTTCATGCGAATATTTCAATGGTGGAAAAACTTTATCAGGGCAGATTAAACTCAAGGGTGTTGACTGACTACTACTGCTTGATCAAGCGAAACCAATTAAAAGTTAAATAATCTAGAAAAAAAGATTATAAGTTCCTAATTTTTTTATGTTACATTTCTGGAGATCCATCATTTTTTAAACATTTAATAAACAAATGTCTTGGGCGATAAAAACTTCAAAACTGCTTGTTTTAAATGACAACAACTATCACTATTAAAAAACACAAAAGAAGTTCATGTGACATGACAAAACTTCAGTTTTGTTGACCAGCGTAATTTTCTGAATGTTGGTGTCTTCGAATATCGTTTATCAATTATTATTGATAAACAGATGCCTTCATACTTTGGCTCCATGCTTCCAAAATATTCGTGGAACTAAGCCAGACTTTTTTAATTTTAAAATACTGCTTATGAGATCTAGGAATGAGTATTTGTACAAGATGCCCTATGCTAGAAAATCAATTTGAAGTGTAAAAATAAAATTTGGTCTTGATTGTTATCCTTCTGATGGAAGAGTTAGAAAACTAAAATGAGCACAAAATGTATTTTGACATTTTTTTTAGTTACAAGTTACTGATTTATCTAAGGAACGAAAAATAACACTATAAGACTTTTGAGAAACCTAACAAAATTGATTGAGTTTTTTCCAGCAGGATCACAACTAAAGTTATAGCAGTATTTTCAAAATTTCATTTTTTTTCCTAATAAAACCAAAATTAGTAGGTATTCAATTATTATCTCGAAAACGTTTTGAAAAAGTTATAAAATTTGGCACACTTTGTCCCATTAACTGATTTTTTATTTCCGCCAATAACGAAGGTACTCATTTTCCTTATTATATTCTTATTTTATATCATGTATGTTCCCAATGTTGTGTTAACGCAACATCTCAAAAAAATATGTATTTGTTGTTTGTTTCCATTTTACCTCTTCTAAGGTCTTAGCGATAACTAAATAAATGGATATTCAAGAAAAAACAAGAAATTTGTATTTTTTTAATAGTGGTCCTCAATGGGTTAAAACAATTCTATAAAAAATCAATTTTTATTTAAAATAAGTAAAACTAAAGCGTAGAATCAAATTCTGTTTTGTAGTGTTTTCGAAAGTGATCTAAAGGTTGATTAAATCATTTTCAATATTTTGAGTTTAAACTTGAGGAATTAAAGTCGAAATCAAACCAAAAAACAAAAATCAAACTTTCCAGACATTCTAAAAATTGTAATTTAAAGACTTTTTAAATAATTGGTAAAAATAAAAATGTTTTTGCATTATAGTGATATTGCCATAATAATATGAAGATCTTAGTAATTATAAATAAGGGGATGGCGTGGAGTACGTAGAGCAGTGATGATAGGTCAAAGGGTACGCGAGTAATTTTAATATTGTTGGGGGCTTATTAGTTCAAAATGATTATTAACACTTATTGAATTATACCCACTTTATTTCTAAACTAAACTTGGAACACTACAACTGAATAGTGACTGACTCTAACTAACTGAGGGAAAGCCAACCGGACCCCCTTTATATAGATCTCTGGTTCGAGTTCTAGAAGTTTTCGACAGATAAGGCTTATCGTTTGCCGAAATTTCTGGAACGATTATCTGCCGTTTACTTCATTATCGCGGCCGCTTTTCCTTATCAGATCTTTCTAGAAAATTTTCTTACCTACTAGATTCTACAATTTACATTTCATTACAATATTTTAAGGTACATTTATCTCGAATACTAACAGGAAAAGTTGGTAAAACAGTGATCAGTGATGGCATGGAATGCTAATACGGCTTAATCATACTTTTTGAGTATACTTTTTCAAAGCTGATCAATTTTTATTTTAATATTACAAGTATTTATTAAATTAAAAAGAGTAGATTTGTTAAAACAACGATAATTCTTCTACAAAAAATTGATGTATCAGTTTTATCCAATCAAAACCAAGAAAAATTAAAACACAATCTTGCTCTAACGCTTTTCAATAGCCCAACAAACATCTTCACAGACAACCGTAAAAAAAAACTAATATCTAATCAAATAACATCACGTGACGTTAAAATTAAGAAGTGACATAATTGGAGACAAAAGAAAAAATTAAAAGCATATTTTCTAGTTCAGAACATTTATCTACAAACTGCATCATATCTATAATGTCTTAATAAAGAAGCCGTTTCTAGCAACTTAATCGAATCAAGCCAGTTTTTGGTGCAGTAATTGGTGTACAATGTGAAGTGAGGCGTAAGGAATGGTCATTTTTTGTTAGATGCGAAGTAAACCTCGACTAACTCTAGTCTCTCCAATGTTGTCAATAAGAACACTTTCCTCACAGTGATAATCTACCGCTAAACACGTTCCGTGGTTTATCGGATGAGGAAGCAGCAATTAATAGTGCGCTAATTGTATCAAACGACGAAACAAAAAAAGAAAGCGAACGCAAAAGATACTTCCGAGAAATCCAGAAGGAAGTCGATTTCAGTTAAAATTTTCTAGTTGGCAACATTGAGCCGATCACGTCGCGGTCCATGGCGTAGATTACAAGCATCTCTTTGTCCATCGACGTGGAGTGTTCTTTTCCCCACGTTCACACCTTTGAAGTGGTCCGAAGGTGCTGCATGATTCCAGGAACGGCTGTATCGTGTGCTCGTTCCGCCAATCTGCAAGATGCATTTAGATTATGTCTTGATCGGTTCGATTTACTGACTCATTTAGAGGTGGCACATCTAACGCTGTTATTATTTGATCGGTTCCATTTGGATGTCTCTGATTTCAGAATCAATGTCCCTTCTTGTTTATCACGGTTCTTGGAAATCTAGCAATTAATTATTAAGTATACATGCTTACCTGCAGTAGAAGATAAGCTCTGCTTTAACTCTTTATGCAGTTTCGCAATGGGGTCGCAAGTCTCAATAGATAAAGGCGCGTAGAATTGTAGCGGAAGTTTATTTCATTATTCTAGTTATTCTTAAAAATGTATCCACTAGACACTAGTACCTACCTCAAGCTCAATGTTTAGAAAAAGCTTATTGATAAGTCAAAAAGTGAAATAACTGGGAGATAAAATGATTCAAAATTATACTTTATTTACTGCCAGCTGACCCCCGCCGACTTTATCTGCGGAAGGTCCAATATTTCAATATAAAATAATTTCTAATTTGATTTTAATAGAAAAAAAAAAGACATTAAAAAGTAATCTACAAAAAAATCTACATTTAAGTAAAAGTTTCATTAAAAACGATTAATCAATTTCCAAGATTACCCCGGACAAATAATCGGTCGACAGACAGACAGACATTTAAGGGGTTCAATTTTGTTAATATAGATTATACAGGGTGAGTAAAAAAATGGGCCAACGCTAAATTTGAGATAATAGACACGAAAATATTGCGATTGAGCGCAACAGTATTGTAATTTTGGTTTCAATAATATTTTTAGTTAGTTATTTATACAACACAATTTTTTATGTTTTCCAATATTTTTCTTGAATCATATCATCGATTTGAAACTTATTATAAAATCAATAATTTGTAAAATTTAGATCAAAAAACTACATATTATCACTGAAAAAACAAAACTTCCATTTCATGATTTTGTGGATGTTATGTTTTACCTCTTCACTGGAATAACCCTTAAGACAAAAGCTAGAGGAATAGATCGGACGTTAGAATTTAGTCACGAGAAAAATGCTAAAATAATGAAAAAATGAATTAGAAAATTACATAAAAAAAGAAGAGGGAGAAAATGGGACGTCTAAATTCAAAATTGTCGGGTTATTGTACAAGAATTGAAAAGAAATTCAAAATCTTACTGGAGAGAAAACAGTGCTTGCAACATATACAGGGTGGGTCAGAAAGATTGGCTAACACTAAACTGGGGATAGAAGACATCAACATATTATGATTGAGCTAATCATACCTTATACTAAGGGTTGGCAAACCGCGGCTGGTGAGCCGCATGCGACTCTCTTAAAAAAAATTGCGGCTCTTTAAATTCCCCTAAAAAAATAGATAAATAAAAGCTAGAGTGGATAGACACCCAGACACCCAGTAAACAAGTAACCTATTGAAGTCGAAATTTCCAAAAGTACTTTTCTATAAATTTTTAGGTTTTACTTAAATTTTGACAAAAAGTTCTGATTTCAAGAAGTATTTTTTCGAAATTTTTGATTGATTTGTATTAACATTTTGAAAAAACACATGAAGTTTGAAATTTCTACAAGAAGACCAACTTGGGGAGCCGAAATTTATTTTTCTCATAATTTTAACTTTTTTATTTGTAAATTTGTTGAAACCTTAAAATTTCGTGAAAAAAAGGTGAATTACTTTTTGTGAGCAAAAAAATCTAAATTTACAGAAACCGCAAATATTAAAGTTCGAAATAAAAGCTGAAATTTCCAGAAAAAGGCGAATTTTAAGAAAAAGAGATTTCGAAAAAATTGGGAAAAAGATATTTCGAAAAAATTGAAAAAAAAGAACAGATTTCGAAAAAATTGACAAAAAGGAATTTATCAAAAGTTTTTAATAAAAAGTAAAATTTTAGAAAAAAAAACTACAATTTCTACAAAAGATTGAAACCCAGAACAAATTAGAAACCTGAAATTCTTAGACAATTTTGAATTTTTTGAAATATAGTAAAATTTCAAAAAGAGAAATTCTAAAAATTAACTGGTGGCTTAGAAAAAATGGTCTATTTCCAAAAAAGTCGAAGTTTTTCAGTGAACAAGAAAAATGAACTCGAAATTTCGATAAAAAAATTTTAATTTTCCAGAGAAAGCTAAATTTTGAAAATAAATTTTCAATTTCGTGAACAAGACGAATTAAAAAACTTTAAATTTTCAGATAAATTGGAATTTTGAGAAAATTGGTAAAATTATTTCGAAAGAAAATTCGAAAAAAATTTCGAGAAGGGTTGAACTTTAAAAAAAGGTTAAAATTTCCCAGAAAAAGCCAAATTTTGAGAAAAAGGAAGAGATTTCGAAAAAAATTGAGAAAAATGAAGAGATTAAAAAAATGAATTTGTCTAATACGGAAAAAGAAAGAAATTTCGTAAAAAATGTCTATCGAAAGTTCTCAAAAAAGACAAAATTTAAAAAAAAAGCGTTGAATTTCGATTATAGATTGAAACCCAAAACAAATTTAAAAAACTGAAATATTTAAACAATTTTAATTTTTTTTAAAAATTGCAAAGTTTCGAAAAGATAAATTGTAAGAATAAACTGAAAGCTTAGAGAAAATTTTTGCAATTTAAAAAGATCAAAGGTTTTCAGAGAAGAAGAAAGAAGTCAAATTTAAGGAAAAATTTCAGGTAAAAAGTCATAATTTTAAGAAAAGCTCGAAATGTCGACAAAAAATTTATAATTTTCCAGAGAAAGTGAAATTTTGAGAATAAATTTGAAATTTCGTGAGCAAGACGATTAAAAAAAGATCCTAATTTTTAGATAAATTCAAATTTTGAGAACATTTGTAAAATAATTTCGAAAGAAAATGTCAAGAAAATTTTGAGAAAAGTTTTTAACTTTAAAAAAAAGGTCAAAATTTTTCAGAAATAGCCGAATTTTGAGAAAAAGGAAGAGATTTAAAAAAATTAATAAAAATGATTAACAAAATAAATTTGTACAAAGTTCTCAAATAAGGGCAATATTTCAGAAAAAAAACATCGAATTTCGACAATAGATTAAAACCCAAAACAAATTTAAAAAATTTGAATTTTTCAGATAAAAGAGAAATTGCAAAAATAAATTAAAAACTTGAAAAAGTCGAAGTTTTTTAGAGAAGTAGAAAAAAGTCAAATTTAAGAAAAAATTTTAAGAAAAAAGTCAACATTTTAAGAAAAGTTTCAAATGTCGATAAAAATTTGTAATTTTCCAGAGAAATTTAAATTTTGAGAATAAATTTGAAATTTCGAAGACAAGAAGAATTGGAAAAACTCCAAATTTTCAGATAAATCGAATTTCGATTAAATTGGTAAAATAATTTCGAAAGGAAAGGGAATGTTGATAAAACTTCTAATTTCGAGAAGTGTTCAATTTAGTAAAAAAAAAGGTCCACATTTTCCAGAGAAAGACAAATTTTAGGAAAAAAAATCAAATTTTGAGATTTCAAAATAGGTGAATTTCGTTCGAAATAAAAGTTAATACTATCGGAAAAAATGTAATTTTGAAAAAAAAGAGATTTCGGAAAATATAAATTTGAAAAATTCTCAAAAAAGCAAAATATTAAAAAAAACATCGAATTCTGATAATAGATTGAATCCCAGAACAAATTTAAGAACCTAAAATGTTTAGACAAATTTGAATTTTGTGAAAAATTGTAAAATCTCGAAAAGAGAAATTGTAAAAAACTCAAAGCTTAAAAAAAATTGTCGAACTTTAAAAAGTCGAAGTTCGTCAGAGAAGAAGAAAATAAAAAATATGTAATGTTTCAGAGAAAGTTAAATTTTAGGAATAAATTAAAATTTCAAGAACAAGACGAATTAAAAAAAAACTCTGAATTTTCAGATAAATTGAATTTTGCGAAAATTGGTGAAATAATTTCTAAAGAAAAGAAAATGTCCATAACACTTCCAGTTTAGAGAAAAGTATTGAATTTTAAAAGGTCAGAATTTCCCAGAGAAAGTCTTTAAGGAACAAAATCAAATTATGAGATTTGAAAACAGATGAATTTAAAAAGTTAAAATTTCCATAAAATACAAAATTTGGTAAAAAAGAAATTTCGAAAAAATAAATTTGTCAAAAGTTTTCAAAAAAAAGTTAAATTGTGTAAGGGGGAGCTACTAAACCCGTGAATAATACTTGAGATTTTTACTAAGATTTATTAATTCGAACACACACAACTTATAACCACTCGCACAGACTTGTCTGACTACTCTGTGTAAAAACGCGGGAGCTGCTAGTGACAGTCGGGGCTGCCATCCGTCATCGAGATTGACCGCCAAATTCAAATTTGAATTCTATCGTCCTACAGTTGTGAGAATAAATTTGAAATATCGAGAACAAGACGAATAAAAAAACGTCAAATTTTCAGCAACATTCGAATTTTGAGAAAATTGGTAAAATAGTTTTTAAATAAAAAGGAATGTGGATAAAACTTCCAGTTTTGATAAAAGTGTTGAACTTTTAAAAAAGGTCTAAATTTCCCAGAGAAAATCAAATTTTAAGAACAAAATCAAAATTTTAGATAAAGTTAAACATTCTGAAAATGGGTGAATTTCATCGATAAAATTGCAGCTTGCAGAATCATAATAAAATGCCAAATTTTCGGTTAAAAGTTGGAATTTTGAAAAACACCTAATTTTGCGAAAAAGGTTGAAATTTCCAAAACATAAATAAAAGTTTAGATATTCAGTAAAAGTCAATATTTGGAGGAAATGGTGAAAGTTGGAAAAGAAACGCATTTAAAAAGAATAAAAATTTGGAGAAAAAAGTCGCAAAGTCAAAAAATATAATTTTGGAAAAAGTCAAATTTAAAAATAGATCTAAATTTCGAAGAAAGGAAATTTGAGAAAAAGATCGAAATCTTCAAAAACTATTTTTTTAAACATCTCTAAATTATTACTTTAAATTTGTCCTTTTTTATTACGAAATTGACAAAAGATGAATTTTTGAGAAATAAGTGAAATCTTCCAGTAAGTCAAATTAAAAAAAAAAGTAAACATTTTAACAGATTGTCGAGTTTTGAGCAGAAAGGAAGATTTGGGAAAAAAAGTCTAAATACATAGTTAAAAAAAGACGAATACAGGGAAGAGTTAAAAAAGTCGAATTTGCGAGAAGAAGGCAAATTTTGAAATAAAGCTCTAAATTTTGAGAAATAAAAGGTCTTTTGGGCTGAGTATGTTTTTGTTTGACTACACGGGTCAGAGGGTCTCTCCCTGTCCCATACTTTGTCTGATTTATCTGATTTAATTTTGAAATAAGATGTAAAATCAGAAATAAAAATTTGGGGCTCTTTGAAATTTACGAAATCAATTTTTTCATGGCGGATGGCTCTTTTGGCTTAAAAGTTTGCCGACCCTGCCTTATACCAATGTCACCGGTTTAAGAGATATATGACGTTCAAAGTTTAAATTTTATGTTGAAATTTCTTAATAATTCAGAAAGGTTTGATGCTATAAATCTAAAAATTGGAGAACTAGGAATTTGAAGCTCATTTTGACCTTCCTTAAATTAAGTCGAAAATCTAAAATGACCCTCAGCTCTGCAGAGAAAAATTTCTCTTGTTTCTTCTTCTTCTTATGCTGCATCTCCTATCGGAGGTCATACCAGTCTCTTAGGTGTTGAGCCATGACGCACGTCTTCTGCCAACATTGCTCTTACCACTAATTTTCCCTTGAACTATCAATTGGAGAAATGTATATTTGGAGCCTCTCAATATTTGGCCCAGATATTGGAGCTTTCTTTTCCTAATAATATTAATGATTTCGTAATCTTTTCGCATTTTATTCAGAACTCTGACGTTAGTGATCTTTTCTGTCCAGGGGATATGCCACATTCTTCGGTACCACCATATTTCAAAGGCTTATAGTTTGTCCATATGGTTCTTCTTAAGAGTCCATGCTTTAACTCCATATAAAAGCGTGGAGAATACGTAACAACGCAGCATCCTCATTTTGAATCTTATATTGATGTCTCGACTGGTGAAAAGTTTTTTTATTTTTAAAATAGCGATTTGGCTGTTTCTTACTTCTTTTGTTTGATTTCCCGATTGATATATCCAAGTTCCTAGATATGTCTGAACATTTTCTCTGATGGTGTTGTCTATTGATAAATTTGTCAGGTTTTGATTTTGTAATAATTTAGTGATCACAATTAGTGTGGTTTTATTAAAATTTATACTTAGCCCATTATCGTTACATCGATTATTTAGTTTTTCCAGAAGGTTTTGTATGTTTCTAAAGTTGGTTGTTAGTAAATCATGTCATCAGCATACCTTATGTTGGTGATATTTTCTCCATTTATAGTTATTCCTACTATATCCTCTTCCAGGGTTTCGATAAATATGGCTTCACTGTAGAGGCTAAATAAGAAAAGAGATAAAATGCATCCTTGTCGTACTCCTCATATAATCTCTATTTCATCCGTTAGTTGTGTTTCTACTTTTTCATTAGCTCTTTGACCCCAATTGCTGATTATTCTCACGCCATCCGAGTCAAGGTTTTTCTGAGAAGCAATTGATTTAACTGATCATGTTTCACATTATCGAAAGCCTTTTCAAAGTCAATGTACAAGCAAATACATCCTGGTTTATATCTAGACAGCGCTGGAATAGAAGGTTCAGTCCAAAGTACCTCTGGTCCCTAATCCTTCACGAAATCCAAACTGAGTTTTGCTTATGTCCTCTTCAATTTTTCTACATATTCTTTTAGGGATAATTTTCAGAAATAATTTTAGGGTATGAGATATAAGCGCGATAGTTCGATAATCTGAGCATACTCTTGGGTTTGGTTTTTTGAGAAGGAGTAAAAAGGTGAACAATGACAATTGTTCATGAATTTTTCCTGTTACAAAGATGTTGTTGAACAAGTCCAGAAGATTATCAGTTACATCGTCATCAAAGAGTTTGATAAACTCTACCGGTCTTTGATCAGGGCGAACAGCTTTACCAGGTTTCATATTTCCTAGAGCATATTCTATTTCTGACCTTAATATTTTCAGGTGTGCGTTGTAAGCTTCTAAGACTGGCTTTGAAGGTCTGTCGTCATAAAAAAGTTCTGAAAGATACGTCTTCCATCTCTTTAGTTTGTTTTTCTCGTCTGTTACTATATGCCCATCTGCGTCCCTAATCATGTTTCCAATGGTTCTTTTCTTGATACATCCAGCCAATTCTTTTACCTTTTTGTGCATATGGAAGCAATCAAATTTCTTTTTTAATAATTCTATCTCTTTGCATTGACTGACTAATTAGTTTTTTTTGGCTATTTTAATTTTGTTTTGTATTTCTTTGTGCATTGTTTTATATTCATCTACCTTGTTTTTGTTCTTCCTCCATTTTTCCATTATAAGTCCACGTCCACGATTTCTGATATTATCTAGGGTTTATTCTTCCTATGTCTCTTTCCTGCTAGACGATCTTTAGCTATTGCTTCTAATGTTATTTGTATGGTATTCCATTTTTCTTCTATATTGACTCCGCCCTGTATACTAATGTTTCTCATACATATGTTTACCTTTTCTTTTACCGAATCGTGAATTTTAAGATATTTCAGCGGTTTTGTGTCTATCTAATTAATTTGATTTTTTGGGATCATTTTCATTTTTATATTAATTTTGGCTATAACTGGGTTGTGGCCGAAGTTAATATCAGCGCCCGGTTTTCTTGTTTAGTTCTCTTGCTTACGTCGTCTAAATCTACCGGTTTTTAAATTATTTGCTTTTAAGTTTTAGAGCATTTTGCTATGATTTTTTCAAACGCTGACATTGCTATAATATTTTCAAATTTAAAAAAATTACTTTATCCGAAAGAATTTAATTTTCTTCGGGAGTTGCGGCAGATAATACAGGAAGCCGCAAATACATTTAAAAATAATAAGGAAATTTTGATTTTGATATTTGAGAAAGTGTAATTTAAAATGTATTGAAGTAGGTGGGAGACAGTTTCAACATTGGATTTAGTATTTGTCATTGTCACTATTATTAATAATTGTTATATTTACTGTTGCATTGATTGCTTCTACGTATTTTTGCATATGCAAATAACTTAAGATATGGCAAATTTAGGAAACCTAAAGACCAGTACCTTTTTTGTTTTAAAAAAGTAGGGGAAAATCCATTAAGGACATCTGGAAAGATGACCCAGATGGTTTCAGACTTTCCCTCAAACTACGGGTACCGACTAAAAACCGCTACTTCTTCGGGCCGGGCCCTTGTCCCCCAATCCTTCCGTCAGAACAGTACAATAGTGCTGGAGCACTATTATAGGCTATTTTGCCTGAAATATAAGAAACAAACAAAACAAAAAATTTCCGAAATGGAAGTCGTGAGGACCATCCTTGGTCACCTAATCCTGGTTGGAATATTTGGATCGTAATCCGCTGCCTGTCGAACTAGTTCGTTGGGGTGCGTTTTCGCTATCACCATTGCCCTGGAATTAATTTTCCTAAGAAAACCTCTTACCAAAGGTAGTTCAGCTTCCCTATGGAGTTAATTGTTTCTCACAAACCATGGAGCGTCCATGACTTGTCTTAGAAAGACGTTCTGGAACACCTGGAGTTTCTTCATCTGATTATCCGTCGCCTGTGATCAAGCTACAGATGCGTAGGTCATTGCTGGTCTTATGATTGATTTGTATAGTAACACTTTAAGTCCAATGGACGAATTACTATTTCTACCAATCATCGCTTGCAGCAGTCCCATCAGCATTTTGGCTTTGGACACTGCATAATCAATGTGTGGCTGGAATGTAAGTCTTTTATCAAGAATTACACCTAGATACTTTGCCTGAAGTCTCCAGTAGACGTTTTGCCCATGAACATTTACATGTCCATATGGTTGGAGTCTTCTTTGGGTGAAAAAGACTGCTTGGGTTTGTCTGCGTTGACTTGGATTCTCCATTGACCGAAGTAATCTAGTAGACCGTCTGTTGCCACCTGAAGTCGTCTAGTGACCACAGCGTACTCTTACAGTCCAGGTACGCCACCAAAGCTGTGCCGTCTGCATAAGTTGCCAATAAGGTGTGGTCGATTGTTGGATTGGTTCTCGGGATGTCTGCTGTAAACAGAGAACACATCAGAGATGACAAAGCAGAGCCTTGAGGCACCCTATTCTGTAGCCTAAACTGGTTTGATAGTTCCTGCCCCACCTTTGCTCTGAATGAGAGCTGGTACAGGAACGAGCTTACCATTTGAACCATTGTTAGAGGTATTTCAAACTGGTGCATCTTGTAGACCACCAGTACCTTCGATCATTCTTTTATATTCTTCACTTGTATTAGGTACAACGCAGCAGATAAAAGAAACATGTTTTAATTTACGTAAATAATAATGTAAAATCAACGTTATCTAAGAGCAAGTTCAAAAGAAGCTCAAAATTCGTAATTTTCACACCAAACTCTCAGTTTTCAGAATAAGACTATCCTTTTGTCTCTTTATTATGTTCCGGGATTTGCTGTAATTTGTTCTTCTCATCTTCTTTTGGCATTATCTTTTATGTTTGCCTTTATTTCTGCAATAAATTAATGTATTTTTCTGGTTTCTCTTAGTTATAACGAGTATTTTAAGCTTGATATACATATATAAACAGGGCCGCCGAGAAGATGGGGAAGGAAGGAAAGTCTCAGGAGCCCCAGTCTCCTATAGAGGCCTTCATCTGTAAATTTAAGAATATTTTGTTGCAGGGGACCTAAGATGCAATAAAAAAACCTCAGAGCCTAATCCCATTCTCGACGTCCCTGAATATAATGACTGCGTTAGTGCAATTGTCAAATGTGCTCTCTATAAATCCCATATTAGACTATAACTAAAGTACTATTATCACGTCTGGAGCTCAAGTCTAATTCTGCCAATGATTCCTGAATTCGATTTAAAGAAGATTGATTTTCTTATCTGATGGTACCATAATCACTCTCTTCGCACACCAGAGCAAAAGAGAAGTGTGTGCCTAAGAAGTCTCGGTTCCTCCTAGAGAAAGTTCTCAAAATATACAAGACAGTCGGAGTGGATCAATTCCTGTGCAATCCAACTGGGCACAATGAGGACATCTGGTTATAGAGTGTCATTTTTCCACAGTATTTCCAAATTCTGGAATGCATTGTAAAGCAAAAATTTTTACCAGGATTACAACTTGACTTTTGAAACCGGAATTCATCTGTTGACATTCTGACATCATACTTGCAGTGTCCCCAGAGCGATGACCGGTTTTTTTGTGAGAGGATTGTAAAAAAATATGCATTAGCATATATACTTTGAATATTGTCAGCTGCAAGAAGCTACCAACTTCGTAGTCCATGGAGGTGATAAAATAATATTTAAGGAAATCATCAATTAAAAAATGTATATTCTGTATTTTTTGATTTGCATGGATATCTTTAACTTTAATCACCTTTGATTTTGTGTTCTGTAAAAATATATAACAAAAGGCCCCTGTATGTCGATGGTCATGGGGATGCTGCATTACAGAAAATACTTAACCTGATTTAATATGTTGTCTCGTGCAATCTTTATTTATTAATTGCAGATTTTATCTGTTTTGCACCTTTATTACAACTATAGATCGGATTTTAGGCACAATCAAATAAGGTAAAAATGTGAGAAAAATGTGAAATTAAGCAAAAACAAACAGCTAAAAAAGGCAACAAAAGGGCAAAATACTAGCTAGCTACTAGCTACTAGCTAGCAAGGCATTAAAAGATCCAAACCCAATTAACAGGATAAAAAATTGCTTTTTCCCCAACTTCAAATTAAATGTCTCTCAATATTTTACATTGTAAAATTTGTGCGCCTCCACGTCAATAAATCCGCATAATTTAAAAATATTTTCTCTATATTTCCAGCCAATGTCCAAATTATTCTCATTCGGTAACGACCTGTTGCTTTCACCAGCATTAGCGTGAATGTAGTCAAATTCTGTAAATTCTTCAAAAGATGGATATTTTGAAAGAATGTACATCTTCTTCAATATTACCTAATTTTGGGAAAAATAATGCAGCAAATTATTTCTGACGTACTCGTAGTTTTTCCTTCTTCAGGGGAACTTTCTCTTTCAGGTATTTTCAAAACAAAAGAATTACAAAAAATGGAACTACTTAATTAATCCAGACTTCTAATAAAAATGTTTACGCTTTTTTTAAAAGAGCTTGCCTGATAGAATTGTTGTTATTTATTTATTATTCTTTTGATTAACGACGAAGTAATGTTGCCTAAGATGAGATTTTTTGCATATGTTTCATTACCCTTATTTTATCAAGTACATATTTCTGCGTAAATTCTTTAGAAGTGTAAATATACTTGGAAATCCCCATAGGAAAGGTTAAATAGGAAATTTTTGAAAACAGGTTCGAATCATGTATAAAAAAGGAAAAAACAAGCAAAATTGGAATTTAGGCAATAACGGATGAAACCCGCCAAAAAAGGTGAAAAAGTAGGATCATAGGATTTTACCTCAAATCCGGCTTCTACTTACAACTAACACTAGTTACAAATTTTCTACGTGTCTGAGGGCTTTTTGGGAGCTATCAGTATATATTTTTTTGATTAAACTAAATTCACCACGGACCTGATGATACATTTCCCTAACCAGTAAGTAAACAAGCTAATAATGTGATACAATTTTTAAATTAAAAATCTTATTTACCTATACAGAAACATATACGCTGTGCTTCGATATTTTATATATTCGAGGGTAAATCAAATATGAACCAAAATTTCCAGTGTAAATTCTAGTGTAAAATGTAGTTATAAAGTTTAGTTAAGGAAATTTTCTAGAAAAATCTGATAAACGAAATCGGCCGCGATAATGAAGCAAGCGGCAAACGACTTTACAGAAATTTTGGCAAACGATAAGTCTTATCTACGGGATTCTTATAGAACCCGAGACGAGATCTATATATAGGGGGTCCGGTTGGCTTTCCCTCAGTCATTCAGTCAATGTAGTTAGCTAGTTATTTAGTAGTTAGAAGTCAATGAATAAGTGAGTTAATTTTTCAGTTGCAGTGTTCCAAGTTTAGTTTTGAAATAAAGTGGTTATAACTCACGGAGTAATAATCATTCGAGCCGATAACGTGTAACACTATCATGTCGCCATGAGAGCGTCGAGAAGGTGCACATACTCTTAAACATGTTAGGTGGGGATATCACGTGACTTTCTGCGCTCAAGCAAATTCTTTTCTCACCGTTCGTTAGTTGTAAATAAAATGACTGAGCAAGGGGTTCATCCGCACGTTGCGCAACTCATTATTATTAAATTTCTTGTCGTTGAGGGTGTAAAGCCCGCCAACTAGAAGTGCAGTTTGGGGATACTTGTTTGAAGAAAACTCAAGTGTATGAATGGCACAAACATTATTTGGAAGAACGAACTCAAGTTGAAAATGAACCCCATATCCGTCGTCCTCGGACCAGTGTGACTGCGGACAAGATTAACACTGTTCAACGCCTTTTCGAAGGTGATCGTCTTCATGAACATCGTACTGTTGCTGCCTACTACTGCCAGCTATTGGATGAAGCAAAACGTGCATATCGGCGAAAGAGGCGCGAGATTTCGGTGAGAAATGTGATTTTGCTTCACGACAATGCCCGCTCCTAGTCAGCCAATCTGACACATCAAAAATTAGAGGAAATGCATTGGGCAACATTAGAACACCCTCCTTACAGTCTTGACTTATCAACATGCGATCATCATATTTTTGGGCCACCGAAAGAAGCTCTAGGAGGTGAGAAATTCTATGATGATGATGCTGTTGAGACATTTGCGCGCAATTGTCTGCAAACACGCCTCCCTTCTTTATGGCATGAAAAAATTCCCAATCCGTTGAAAAATGCATAACAATATCAGGAGATTATGTAGAAAAATAGTTAATAACTTTCATATATGTATCTTGTACCAATAAATTTTTAAGAAGAAATTCCGTAATTGGCGAAAATTGTGATGCCTACGTGATATATTTGTTTTTATATATTTTATTTATTTATTTCTTATCATTATTTTAATTTAGTAAATAGTAGTCTTTAGTGTTTAGCATAAAACTTCTTCTTTTTCTAATTAATGATGAAAATTACCCTCAACGTGTTCATAACTGGTTTTTCAGAAATGCAATTTTCATTGTTTACCTCTCTAATTAAATAAAGCCAGGGGCGGTCGATGAAATCCCACTGATCTCTTTAAATCTCGGTGGTTGAAATGGGGCATCCAGGCGGCAATTTATCTGTTAAGTCATTACGTGAGGGCAAAGGCAGAGAGGATGATCGCTAACCCAATAGCGGAAACAATGACATGTCTCCGGCGTAAAAAACACGGTCTACTCCATCAAAGCGACACAATGTAGCATGCAATCGATGTCATTCCGTCCCCAGTCTGCAGTTTAACCCCCTTGTATAAATCCGTCGGTCTTCCTGAGGCTATACACATATAACTCATGCTTAAATCGAAACTTTTAACGACGGTGAAATTCCACTTTAAATCTTATCACATTTTGTACATTTTAAACTGTACAAATATGTCAATGATACGCAGGATGGTGACTAGCTAAAATATATTCATTAAAATTAATGCAAAATTTTTCTTACAAAATTGCTGAAATAGATCGATTATTGTTCAAGGATTGACCCGTTTTAATGTTTTTCTCTCTACAGAGTTGGGGGAACAAACTAACCCCAACTTTTATTTTCAAATTAAATGATATTTTTTTTGATCCCGCGTTGATCGTTTCAAGGTTTTGTGATTGTTAAAAGCAGAAATAAGAAAACATTAAAAATGTTGCGGTACGTGACTAACTCGTCTCTGTGGCTAACAGATATTTTAATGCATTTTTCACCATTTGGAATAAAATATCTACACAATGACAGCTCAGAATATCCAAATGATTTACTATTTCAAAATCGTTAGGTTTTCTCGAAAAACTTAATTTTATGTATTTACTAAAAATTAATACCATATTAAAAGTGCTTGTTACTTAGTTATTGCTCTAATGATCAAACAACTTCAACAATTAGTTTACATCTATTACCTTTCCAGTTAATATTTTCAACATGTATGTCTGCCTCTATTAAAAACAGATCTGGAAGTTATTGACGACCAGATCTTGTGATATTATTGATTCATAAATGTACTCTCACTTATGTTTTCTGAAGCAGTAAAGGATTTAAGAAAATTTTAGCATCACCAATGAGAAATGCAAAATCAGAACGCTGCCTTTCAACGTTAAAAAGGATTAAAATTTATTACATAACGCCATGAGCAATAACCCTTTAAATACTTTAGCGGTGATATCCGTTAACGAAAATATGATGCAGGATACAGACAATTTTGAAAAGAAAGTAATTGAATACCTATTTTATTACTTAAAAAGATCGAAGAGCAGATTTTATTAAAAAAAAAAATAAAATTTGGGTGATTTTGTGCATATTATGTAAGTAGTAAATTGTACCCATTTATGACCGCCAAAGACAATTTTTATGAAAAACAGTTTATATTTCTATGGAAGCTATGTATTTAATATAAGAACTATATTTTGTGTGCATCCTATAGTGAACCGAATCTGGAAGTCACCATTAACTAAGGTAAGATTTTATTTTTTGAATCTGTGCCCCCTCTGTTAAACAAATCACCATCCGCCATTGACCTGAATACTAGAATGTATAATTCTTTATTTAAATATCACAAACTTGTAAAGTAGTGTAATTTAAATGCATTGTGATAATAATCAGATAACATTTAGTGGTGTCATACAAGACATAAGACGCACGTGCCAAGTCAAACCGCAATATAACAAAGAAAAAGAAGTGACGATTCCCTTATGTTTAATAGACCTGCCTAAAGGGGTACATCTTCCAAATTCTAGCCCCACATCTGACGTACAACCGCATTTTTACCGATGGCATTATTTTAGTTTATTTGGCAAGGGGAGACGATATTCTTACTTCATACCTTTCGGTGTTTGGCTAACCTCAATAGGTATTTTACACTTTATTGTTATTAATTTTCTTACACTTTTTTTGTTTTCTTGCCATTTGTTTTGTCGAAGTATATGATAAGATACACTTCAAAAAATGCAATTATAATTTTTGGATGATATGCTAACTAGAATAAGTTTTCTTTTAAGCAGTGCAGGATTTACGTATAGCTACACAAGCTAGTCTTAGAACACCACTTTCTTGGGGGCCCTAAAAAAATCATTTGGCCCTAACATATAATACCTGGACTAAAAGGGCCCCATATCTCAAAAAGCTTAGGGCCGTATCAAGTCTAAATCCGGTCCTGCTCTTAAGTTTTAATGCAGATATGGAAAACTAGCATTTTCCTTAACTTTAAAGAGACTGATTTCTTCTTTATTTTTATGATAGAGAATTAAAGGTATTCTCCGCTGCAGTCCAATTCTGAAAAACGTACTTCTAATAGTGATTGTGGCTATTGAATATATCCTTCAAATTATAAAAAATGTGCTTGTTCCAGGGATGGATTAAAATAATAGTTCCTCATTTAGTGGCCATCGCCATCACAGAGGGCTTCTTCGGAAACAGGTAAAACCAGTTCAGAGTTAAGAGCTTGGTAACTCACTATGTTAATTATACCAAAGGCAAAATTCTTTCGAAGTGAAAGAGTAAAATAGGGTGAAATCAGAGACTAAATAGACTGAACGTAAGACGGTAAGCACTGAATCCAGTTGAAAGCCTGGCGGAAGCCTAGCTCAACCCAGTTTGCAACGCACTCTCATTATTTGACAGACCGTTGCGAACATAACATCGGGGTTTTTTTTAGAGAAACGGCCTGAAAATATGGGGAAGTGCATTGTTGAACATTGTAGAAACCGCAGTGAAACCATTTGTGAAGGAAAATTAAGAGTTTCCTTTTTTCGGTAAGTAAAAATAAAATGTATAAATATTCAATTATCGGCGTGCGCGCGTCGCCATTTCGCTGCAATCGTGACGTGTTTAACAGCACCGGCTTAACAATATTGTACACATGCGCCGCGTATTGAAAGAGAATTATTTACTACCAATTGTTAATTTGTTATTAATTGTATAATGAGTGTGCTTTATATGTGTTTTACTTATATTTTATATCAAATGTAAGTAAGAGAAAATGAAAATAATTAGATAAAAAATAGGTTTAGAACATATTTATTTATTTATTTTATTCTATTTTTTGATTTTCCAGTTTAATATTTTTGTATCATTTTTACAGTTTTCCAAAAAATGTTAAAACTAAGCTACAATGGGTAAGTGCTATTAGAAGGGCAGATTGGATACCGTGTAAATTTTCACGCATATGTTCCGCTCACTTTGAAAAAAAGTTTTTTATTTAAAAAAAAAATGGAACCTGCATTTTAACACCGGATGCAATTCCTATCTTAAATTTGCCAAGAGTGGTGAGTAATAAAACAGTAATTTTTTTGTTACCAAAGATAATTTTAATATGTATTTATCTATTTATTTTTTTAGATTCGTTTAAATAAAGAAACTCAAACGTCAGAGGCAGAATTAAACGAAGCTGAAGCATCAAAAGTAGAATTTAAAATATCTCAACCGTCAACTTCTGATTACATGAAAATAGACATTACATCTCCTACCTGTATCACATCTTCTACATGTACCTTATCTTCTACCTCATATTCCTTTTCTTCTGACGTAAGTACACCTTCAACATCAACATCAAATCCATTGCGCAATGAAAATGACACAGATTTGTATACAACTCAAATCTCCGATACTGATACCCCAAGAAAAAGAAAATTGAAATGTGAAGTCAGGCGCCTTAATTTTATATCAAAAAAAAGGGAAAAGATGATAAGACACCTTCAACAAAACAAACGTCGATGTAAGAGAAAAATTAAAAACCTAAAAGATATTTTGGAAAAGCTATATGAAGAAAAATTATTAAACAATGATGAAACAACTTTACTAACCTATTTCGAAGACAGTTTGCCCATGTCCGAATTAGTTTCAAGGAAAATTTCTAAAATGAAGTCGACTTCTTCAAGAAATTACTCCCCTGTACTTCGTGCGTTTGCTCTTACATTACATTATTATTCCCCAAGAGCTTACGAATATGTAAGAGAAGTTTTTGGTGCCTGCTTACCGCATCCAGGAACAATACGCAAATGGTACCAGAACATTAATGGCAACCCAGGTTTTACCAAAGAGGCTTTTCAAGTTTTAAAAACCAAAGCCGAAAATTCTGAAAAGAGAATTGTGCTTGGTTTAATAATTGATGAAATGGCCATACGACAACATGTAGAATGGGACGGCGAAACATATCATGGCTACGTAGATTATGGAGCTGGTATAGATATGGACATGGACAATGTACCGGTTGCTAAAAAAGCTTTTGTTTTTCTTTTTAATTCCATTGAAGAGAATTGGAAGATACCTGTAGGGTATTTTCTTGTAGATGGTGTCGCAGGAAATCAACGTGCATCCTTTATTCTTCATTGCTTAGAGGAAGCTCATGAGAACAAAGTAGATGTTGTATCTTTAACGTTTGATGGATGCTCAGCAAACGTTTCAATGTTAAAAATTTTAGGTTGTTCCCTTGATCTCGCAAATTTTCACACTAGTTTTAAGCACCCCATTACTTAAAGAGATGTTGCAGTTTTTCTAGATGCTTGCCACATGCTGAAATTAGAGCGCAATTGTTTTGAATTTAAAAAAATGTTCGTTGATGAACATAATAATCAAATTAAATGGAGCTATTTAGAAGAACTGAACCATATTCAGACTAGAGAGAATTTACATTTGGGTACAAAGTTGCGAAAAGAGCATTTAAATTTCCATAATAATAAAATGAAGGTCAAGCTCGCAGCTCAGCTTTTTAGTAAAAGTGTGGCAGATGCCCTGATATTTTGCAAAAATGTTTTAAGAATAGATGCATTTCAAAATGTAGATGCTACAGTAAAATTTATTAATTTAATTAAGGACCTCTTTGACATATTAAATTCTAGAAATATAAATAATTCTAACTTTAAATCACCACTTTATTTAGTAATTAAAGAATATATATTTTCAATGTTAGATGAAGCAAAAAATTATTTAATAAATTTGAAAACCATGGATAACATTCGTCTAATTGATACAGGCCGTAAAATGGGTTTTATTGGTTTGTGTTGTTGTATTGACAGCACAAAACATTTATTTCATTATTTAATAGAACAAAAAAGGCTTATTGAATATCTACCTATGTATAAGGTTAGTCAAGACCATCTGGAATTGCTATTTTGTAATATTAGGCAACAAGGTGGATATAACAACAACCCCACAAGCAGACAATTTAAAGCAGCCTATAAAAAAATATTAACACATATGGAGCTAAGGGAATCATTTTCAGGCAATTGTATTCCTCTCCAGCACATAACGATTTTAGAATGCAGTTCTTCAATTCAAAAAATTAATTTAACTTGCGGTTCATACAGATCTTTAAGTTTATTGGAGGAGAGTGACCAGAGTGACGAACAATATTTCTTTAATATTTCATCAGAATCCCTTCAACTGTCGGAATATAGTAAGTACATAATAACTTATATAGCTGGTTTCGTAACGAGTTCTTTAATAAAAAAAATAAAATGTGATGATTGTTTAAACAGTTTGATGTCAAACATATCTCAGTTATATAGTGATTTAATTTTCCTTAAAGACCGCGGTGGTTTAACTTACCCATCTGAAGATGTGATTACTGTTTGTCAAGAAACAGAAAAAGTTATAAAATTCTTTAATAATAATAATAGAAAATCTACACCTACATTAATGAAAACAAAAATTGTGTATCATGTGCTAAAAAAGTTTTTAAATATAAACGTGTTTAAAGATTTGCGAGGCCATCAATTTGATAATTTTCCCAATAATTGTAATCACATAATAGAGCTTCTGAGAGCTATTTGTGAAAAATATATAGACACAAGAATAAACCATGCCACCAAAATTTTTAATACTATGAAAATAACCAAAAGGCATATTTTAAATAAAGTGACAATTTTTAAAGGACAATAAGTACATTTAAATTATTTTCCAACATTGGCTTATTTATTTTCTATTTTTAGCAAAAACAGGTTCATTTCTGAAAATCCCTACTACAGTGGCTAAAATTTCGAACATTTCAAGCAATTGCCTAACGCAATTTGATTCCGAAATGGTTAATTTATATTAAGTATTTTTTTCTTATTAACTTTGTGCCTAAGTGTAATTTATCTGGAGCTTCTTTAATATATTTATTTCTTATGCAAACCATTCTTTGAGTTTATTTGTCTTAATAAGCGAATTTTCTTTTTGGAAGCGATCCTAATTTTAAATATTGTATTTGGCAATACTGATATTATAGTTGGTATTTGTCGTTCTTTTGAGTATTTAGAATAGGTTTTCAATAAAGTATTATAAGTAAATTGTGTTATTTCTGATGGTATATATTCCATATCCATTTCTATAGAACCACCTACGTAACGTTTTTCGCTATAAAATGTTAATTCAAGAATTTTGTAAGTATTAAGATAGATAAACTTAGAAACATAAAAGATCCAACAAAAATAATAATTTCCATATCTTGCCAAAACAGCATCTATTTAAATTGTTTTATTTACCCAAAAACCACTGGTTACAAAGTTTCACTGAAATCGATACTGCCGTTTCAGAAATAAAAAAATATGTTTCTAAAAAACCAATATGTCTTTGAAAATAGTTCTCCTGAACTTTTAACAAAAGGCACTTATCAAAATTATCTTTTTGGTCCAAAAACACCTAATTCCAAAGTTTCATCTAAGTCGTTAGAACCGTTACGCGGCAAGTTTCGTATTTATAAATTTTACTTAATCCGGCCATGTCCAAGAGTAGTGGGATGCAGCTTCCCGCTACCCCGCATTTTAGCTTCAACTGTACGCATGAGACAACATTGAAATGTTCAGTCTATTAGTCTCTGGGTGAAATAGAGTCACTAAAGAGCATACAAAATTCTCTACTGAAATTGTAGAATGAAAAACAAGAGAGAAAACGGGAGAGAAGATAACTAGTATGTGAACCATGATGGCTCCCGTAGAAGACGAAGCTCTTCCGAAATGAAAAATGACACAATAAACAATATAATTAGACAGCAACTCACTATGTTATCCATACCAGAGGCAAAACTCTTCTGATTCATTTCATCTTTTTCTTCTTTTTTAGGCGGGAAAGTTTCGCCTCTAATAGGGTTGATATGCCAGTGTTCATGGAAGCTGAAACTGAAAGTATACTTTTGTTTTATTTCAAATCTTTTTTTCGCGCGACATTTGTGACTAAGGCAATATTACGAATTTTATTTCAAATTTTGACAAAAAAGTCAGGTTTAGAGAATAAATCCTACATATCGAAAACAAAGTATTTACTTTATTTTTATAACAGTTCTACATTCAAAATTTTAGAAAATAGATAAAATGCAATTTTGAAAATAAAAGCGAAATTTCGAAAACACAAATTAACAACTCTCTTACTTTCAAACTTCGATTTTTACTAAAACTTTTTCCTTTAACTAAACTTTTCATGATTAAAATGGAAAATTGGAAGTTTTACATAGATTAGATTAGATAGATTAGATATGATAAGGGTCGGACAGGATATATAGATTCCTCTCATCACTGCGACCTTAAAGATCTATCGTGATAAACCCCGTTATATATTGTTTCTAAATTTCCAAGCTTTTGTAAAAGCCTAGAATTTTCCTAGAAGAAATTTAACTTATCTCTGCAGGTGTAACTTGTACCTCTTTTAGGTGAAGTAGTCTCCTGTAAAACAATGCTTCGCATATACAAAATAAGTGTTCTGCAGTTTCCTTGACTGCGTTGCAGAAGAGGCAAATCTCTGACTCCGCTTTGCCAATCTTTTTGAGATACCATCTTAGCACGCAGGGTCCTGTGGGAAGGCCTGTTATTAACCTTAATTCCAATTTGCTGGGGTCGAGAATTTCTTTCGTCTTGGTGCGCTAATATGTGATGAATTTTTTGCAGGGTTTTGTCCTTAAATTAATTTCCAGTAGGATTCCTTTCGTTTCTCTTCCGATTTGTGGATTTTATTTCTTATATGGCATTTTGCTGTACCAAGGTAAGGTAAGGTTTGGGTCCAAAAAATGGGGATGCTGCACCTTCTCTGGCTAGGAGATCGGCAATCTTATTTCCTTCAATATCTATGTGTGCCGGCACCCACATCAAGATTACCTTGTTGCGGGCAACCAAAGGTTTTAGTAGTTGTAGACAGTCCCACACTAGTATGGATTTGACAGTAAAGCTACTCAGAGTTTTAAGCGCCGCTTGACTGTTTGAACAGATATAGATTCTTGCTCCTCGTAAGTCCTTCAATAGACATTCCCAGGTGCATATGACATGTGCTTCTACCTGAAAGATTGTGGGAGTTTGTCATAAGGCTTTTGTTAGCCTATACCTTGGCCATATACTCCGACCCCAAGTCCTTCTGCTGTTTTTGACCCTTAAGTGTACTAGGTAAGCGGTAGTTTAGGATTTTGGCCCATCCCGCTCAAATCGCGATCATTTATGACCTCTTCAAATGAGTGTTCGAGCTCCTAGTTTGTATTGTATTCGTTGTCATCGTCACCGATGACACAAATTATTTGAAAATACTCACGTATCCGGTAAAGTCTCCTTTCTTCAAATCTACTGCTTGAACCAGTTTTAAAGCCCCCAGAATTGCCCCTTTCTTTATCTGTAGATGTAAAGGAGGGAAATTCAGCATGACTTCCAGAGCTGCAGTTAGACAAGTTAGACATGTTTTCATTGCTCTTGTAATTCCAAGATATGCTAAACGTTGTACTTTTTCAAGTTTATCTTGTGCTGTCATTTTTTTGGTTTTGGTCACCATACTAACGAGGTGTACTTAACCATTGGTCTAATAACACAGTAGATCATTTTGGGGTTCAATCCCCAGGTTTTTTCAAAGAGTCTACGGCAGGTCCAGTTTACCACTGTTGCACCTTTGTCAGGAGTGTGTTCCAAGTAAGTTTTTGTTCTAGCATTAAACTTTGGTATGTTGTCTCCCTTGAGAAGTCAATTTGTACTTCGTTCACGATGGGAGCTATTAATGAGAACTTCCTTTCTTTAGTATTTTGCTTGGGTCGACTCTTAGGTCTTCCTTCGAGCACCAATTGTTGATGATATTTGGGGCGGTTTGCATCAAGTATGATATAACTCTCTCATACTTTCCCCTTACAGTGACGACTGCGTTTCAAAGCCTGAGTTATGTAACTTTAAAAGTAAATCGTCCACAGCAATAGACCATAGTAGGGGCAATAATACTCTTTCTTGAGGACAGCTCTTTACCACAGTCACCGTTGCTGAGTCTTCTTCCAAGTTTGCTTTGATTCTTTTTCCTCTAGGCATGGATTGTATCCACTCGGTTGTTGTTTCAAATCCCTTGTTTTGTGCAGCTCTTTTTATTGATTCGTATCAGGTATTGTCAAAGGGCACCCTCTATATCGATGAATGCACAAAGAGCCATTTCTTTTGCTGCGAGTGCCTTCTCAATCCTTTTTATGAGGTTATGTAAGGCCATCTTGGTAGATTTGCCTAATTGACAAGGAAATTGGTTCTTGTGAAGTGGTGCCTCTATTAGGACTTTACTTCCAATGTAAAGATCTATGATTTTCTTCATTGTTTTGAGGAGAAATGAGGTTAGGCTAATAGGTCGATAAGATTTAAACTGTTCGTTTGATCGCCTTTGAGCCTTTGGGATGAAAACCTCATTAACCTCCCTCCAGATTTGAAGAATATACCTCAGGCAATGACTAGTTCTAAATAGTTGAGTTAGTGGAGTCATAAGCTCCATTAGGCCCTCTTACAGAAGGGCTGGAAAGATTCCGTCTTCGCCTGGTGATTTGTAGGGCTTAAAAAAATTTACCGCTCATTGTATATTTTTTTTAGTGAAAATTCTTCCCTATAGACCAGTGAGGCAATGTATGCGATCTTCTGACCGAGCGCTATCTTGGATATTTCCGCTTTCAATCTGTTTAGCTTTTAATCCACATTTCATCAGACTGATGTGATCTGCAGAAATTGAAGTATTAGCGATTTACCCAATTTTTACTCACAAGAGCATGCTTAATCAAAATAAGTCTGATTAAATCCTTCCTATTTAATCCAAAAATTTATAATGAGCAGATTAGTTTTCATTATCAGTAATATTTTTTGCTTAAAACGTTCAGTGTGGGGGAAAAATGAGAGAAAATGAGGGTTGTGGAAGCCCACTAGTGCAGATTGAAATGAATCCGCCACAGGAATGGTACTTTAGTTTTAAGCCGACAATGACATGTGGTTAGTTCTCCCTAACGGATTGGTTTTATTCATTACGGTGCGCGCCACTTCAAAGGTCTTATTTATGTGAAGTATCCAAGTCGACCCTTCTAATTATAATATTAAAATAGTGTCCCACAAACTTTCATTTCAATTTGCACCGAATTGGTTTCGTATACAGGGTGTTTCAATGTGCATTTTAATACAACGGAATTAAGCATCGTTAACAATTTTAACCTTTACCGTAGACCTATCAAAGATCGCATCCAAAATAATATTTCGTTACTTGAGAAATATGCCAAGTCACAACTTGAAAATTTTGCAGAAGCTTTCAGAAGCTAGGTTTTCTTTTTGAAGCTAAAAAGTACTTTACATCTCATCAGCTTTTTACACTATACAAAGCTGAAGTTAGGCCAACACTAGAATACTGTTCTCATGTTTGGAGTTCAGCACCAAAACACACTTTAGCTCTCTTGGATTCAATTCAAAGAAGAGCGATTGGCCTAATTGAAGACGAGAGTCTGACCGATTCTCTCGAAACACTAGAGCACAGGCGTATGGTTGGTAACTTGTCTCTTTTCTAAAAGTATTATCATGGAAGATGCTCGCAGGAACTAATAGGATTGATCCCCCCAAGGGCAAGATTCTTGAGGCGTACTAGACAGTCGTAGACAGCAAATTCCTGTGACCAACTTGACACAGTGAGGACCTGTCTACGGAGACTCTTTTTTCTATAGAACTTCCAAGTTATGGAACTTGTTACCGAAAGGAATTTTCCCCAAAAATTACAACCTATCCTTGTTAAAGAAGGCGGTTCATCGCCATCTAAGCTTGTTTCCGCATCCTACTCGCAGTGCTTTGAAAGAATAATGGGGTTACCCTTTGCAAGTGGATTAAACTTAAAAAAAAGAAGAAATATTTTTGAAGTAATAACAGCTTTGGGCACGTTGAACGATTTTTGATAGGGAAAGAATTATGGTTTCGGTCAACATAACGCTAATTCTCGTTACCAACATGCCTTAATGTTAACAGTATTATGTAACTATGAGTAGGATAACCAGCATTAAAATGTTACTCGGAGTAATGAATATTAATAATTTTAATTTACAAGTTAAGAAATTTTAATCTTTCATACAATTAACATAACAATTAATTTAAACATTAAAAAAAACTGTGTTATTTTCACTTTTGTCAGCAGTTCCGATGACTGCCTAATTTTTATTACTAATTAAAATGTGGCGAAAATAATTGAAACAATTATGTTCTTATGGTAGTGCTTTTAAGTGTACATTACATGTTGACTTTCAAATTAGATTCGTTTTATTATAAAAGCTAAACACAAATATCTGCTATCGTTTTCACAATGCAATTTTGGATTTGGACTATTTCTGCTTTCTGGTGATAATGTTTTAATTTAATTTTGTCATCTTGCCATTATCTTGTAATATTTCTTTTTAAAAACAACTCCTGTTACTAGAATAAATAAAACTTCTGTAAGAAAGTTTTGTGCAAATGGCATTTAATGACATTTACATAAATAAAATCCCCAAAAGCTTCCTGGCATCTTATCAAGCAACATTCCACGAGAACTTCTCTCAACGAGAAGTTAAGAACGACAAATCACCGATGTAAATATAATTCCAATGCAATTGCAAAACCGCTCATAAGCGACTCGGTCCATTATTTTAACAAATTGCCACAGCGTTTCGTTAAACTGTTGCAGGTAATCTCTGTTAATTTAGCGACCTGTAGGTCAGAAGAAACACGGACAAATTGTGGCAAGAATCGTGAGAGCGGTAGCCGGTCTTCGGTAGCAATAGCTGGAGCACCCCGCTGTTGTGACAAATGTCTTCGTCGATATACGTGGTCAGTCGCGCCACCTGCCCCCCAGACCACCGGTACAGCAATGGTACACGATACATCAAACCTAATTACGAAAAATATGGAAAAATAAAAAGTAACTTGAAGTTGATTGATTTCTCTGCGCAAAGTAGGATTCAGCGATGAGGATAATGTTTTCAGATTAAGCAATTTTTTTGGCCCCTTAATTTTCACAAAGAAGTTGAAGTATCGTGTTTAAACGCATGCGCCATATAAATCACCGATGGGATCTAATAAGGTCGAAACCATTGTTTGGTTTTAAACTTTGATCTGATAAGTTAGTATGCACACATGGGTCGTGGGTGTCACCCTATTGAAGATAGCAATCCTCAAAATTACAACCCATTAAGCACGACGGACAATATTTTCCTTACAAATTTAAAAATTGTGAGTGGAGTAATCTTGGAAAAAAATTCACAGATTTCGCAATCCTTGCAACCAACGGGTACATTGGAAATGATAACACCAAATAGAAACATAATTAACACTTTATTTAACATACAAGGTTATACAGGGTATTTACAAATTTCAAAGACAACGTTGGCAGTTGATTCGGAATGATAAATAAATACGAATTACGAAAAAAAATTAATAAAAAATGTTTACTTTTCGAATTGCAGACTTTCAAAGTTGTTATAAAAAATAATTTAATTAATCATTTCATAACCTCTTTACCGATCGTGTTGAAATATGAAACCTTTATTTATTTAGATTATTAAGGCTAGAATCTTAGTGACGAAGACCCTTGTTTTATCCGACATCCCTTGTAATTCACCACGACAATTATCTATGTATCTTCGAAGTAGTAAATAATAATAATTATATAAAATATGTATTGATTTCCAACAATACGTATTACGTTAATTCTGTAATAAACCTTGTGTTATTTATTATTATTATTTTGTTGTTGCTTAATTCGTGAAGTTTAATATTGTATAATCTTAAGTATAGATTTTATCTCATCATTTTTATATGTAATTATTCAGATTACAAGATGCTCTTTTTCAAAAAGTTTCGGACTATAAGGGAGAAGTACTCTATAGTTCGCCAAAATTGATTTTCCGATACCACCTTCCAAACATTTTTAGACGGGTCTACTGCATTCCGAATATTGGGCTAGAAATCTGAACTGCCGATGCCGATCACTATTCGGGTATTTAAATTGATTGTTGTTAAATATTCGAAGGACCAGTACACTATGAGGCGCCGTTCACAACATAATTATTTTTCATGAATATTTAATAAATCAAACAATATATGTAAAATTTTAAATTATATATTGTTTCGTTCTTGAAATATACTTCATTTCTGTAAAAATGAATATTTATATTTCCTGATAGAAATTTTACATAAATCTATTTAAATATTTTATATCAATAAAATCCTAATAATATGATAAATAGCAAACCAATTGCAAGAAATGATCAAAATTACAGATATAAAGCTTAAATTTATAAAACAGTCTAGAGCAGTAACAATTTCCATTCTACATCCAAAAAATGAGAATTTTCCATCAGAAGGTTTGTTATGATAGCAATTCAAATGTATTAAAACCTTGCAGTTGTCAATCACTGATAATTTCTTTGGGATTTACGTTCCTAAAAAATTTTCATTGTCAACTTATTGACTTTTTCATTTGAACGAAACTCAAAATGTCGAAAATTTGTCAAAAATTGATTTGGAGTACTCTCTCCAAATTTTTACTCTTCTTTACAAAATTATGCGTTTATGCTTTCAAAATAATTATAAACACAAATTTTGGACTTTTCCGAAATTTAATAAATTTTTTCCACAATTTCGACTTTTTTAAATTTTTACATCAAACTTGCAATTTTTGTGTTTTTTCTTAAAACTTCGGATTTCAAATGGATTCAAAATTTGAACATCAGTCTTGCGAGTCTAACCCAAGTTGTTGCATTAAAAAAATAAATATAGCGTATTTTCTTGAAATTATGACTTTTTCACAAAATTCCTCAACCTTTCAAAATGTCATTTATTTTAATTAAACTGTCAATAAATATTTATGTTTTGTTTAAAATTTTTATGTTAAATAATAAATTCTAAATATTTCTAAAGATTTTGACTTATTTTCGAAATTTTGACCTCAGCCTAAAAAATTCTTTAAATTACAAATATATAAAATCGAAAACTCAAGATTTTTTATCGAAATTTTGAAACGTCAATTTTTTTTTCGAAATTTAAGAACCCATTTTTTATTAAATCATGGGTGATGAGTTTCTTCAAATTTTCAAATCCCAAAATTTTTTCTACTCTTATTTCCAACACCAATAAAGGTTTCAACCAGTTTTAAAGCTTTGGTTTTTTATTTTTAAGGTTTTAAATTTAATCTAAACTCTTTTCTTAAGAACACAAGCCATTTATTTAAAATCTTGACTTTAAATGAAATATTTTAATTTTTTTCCAATAATTTTGATTTAGTTGCAAAATTTTATCTTCAACCTCAAAATGTTGACATATGTTTTGAAATTTTAGAACATTATTAATTTTTTGAAATCCTGGAATATTTTCTTAAAATTATCTGTTTTTCCCGAAACTTTTCTGAACTCAAAATGTTGGCCTTATTTAGCTATTTTTTTTTATTTTCGACCTTAATATCAAAGTATTCGACTTGAGATTTCGAGTGAAAACTTGAATATTCAAATATTTTTCTTTCGACTTTTTTCTATTTTTAAGGTTATTTCTGCAATGTTTATCTTTTCTAAATTTACAGTTTCCGTTAGCCAAGTTTCTTCTGAAAGATTATTTTTTAAATTGAAATATACTCGTATAACCAAATAGACTACGAAATAATTTAAATCAAAATAATATTAAGGCATCTATGCTCATGGCTCTTGAAAGAAATATTTTAATACAAAGCGAAAACAATGAAATATTAAAATATATTTAATCTACAAGCAAAAATTTGTCAACTTTATTGTAAAAGTAATTTACATTTATTTGAGCCCTAAAAATTATAAGTGCAGATATTTCAAGGTTTTCAAGACAGTACGGGAATTGGATTAAGAGTAAGAGTTTACAGCATAATAATGGAATTATAACCCGTCGCTTAAGGGCCGCTGACTTGGGTAACCCGTGTAAACTTCAGAACCTTTAAGTTTGCGCATCTTTACATGCTCACAATACCGCCTACTGTGTTCAGTTTTTGTTAGTGGTGTTTTCGTACTTGACTCACTAGATTCTCTATTTTCAATCTCTCGTAAACGTTTTTTACGCTCTCAATATGTCTTACACTTTTCGCTATTTTTCATACTCTTAATATCCATAGCTGATAGCCTTATCCAATGAAACGTCACTGGATTAAACGAATATGGTGCACTGCGGTGAACTGTAAACTTAACATTCTCTCATAGTTTTTATGCCGAGAGCGCTCGACTGGCGATCCGAGTATGTCCGACCGACCGACACCTTGTTCTTCAAGCTTGAACGAAAACCCGAAACTTCACCCCATATCTCAACATAAACATTTCCAATGTTAAAATATTTGAAAACTAAAAAAGGGTCGTGCTACCGTAACTGACTATGAATTGTCAATCTGAAAGCGGTTGCCACCGAAGACAACTTCTGGAACGAGCAAAAAACAAATTTTAAGAAAGAAAAACACGATAACTCAGTGTATCAATTACCCCAGAGGCAAAATTTAGCTGCAGAGCTTGTGGAATGAAAAAACAAGCAGAGTTCAAGACAGGAAAAGCACATCATGTTTACTTTGTAATTTCTTTACACGATCCTCTCCTGTAAGTAGTAGATGTATATTAGGGTGTCCATTATTTACCAAGTTGGCTTTTTTAATTTGGGTATCCTCTAAATTGCAGTCAAAAAACAATTTTAGAAAAAAAAACTTTTTTAATGCCGTTTAACCCTGCCTAAATGATGATAATTTCCCATTTAATTAACATGAAGTTTTTGGACTTTTTGGAAAATAAATTTTTTCTTGCTTATTATATTTAGTAACCCACCAGCTGTTGATTTTGTTTCTATTATGATTTATTTATATGAAAAACTTTTCAAACTGGACTCCAAAATGTATTTTATAAATGTAGGGATGTACAACTAAGTTGGTATTTGCCGAACTTTGATGATCGATACTGGCTAAATGGCTGAAGAAATTTCACTTTTTAAGTAAGTCATTTGATGTGAAAATTAATCCTCTTTAATTTTGGTAACAATAAGCTTTTCTGCAGGATGCGACATTTCCGACTTATACGAATAATATTATACGAAAAAAATGCAATTTTCTTTAATTTTAAGATTTAAGTAACGCTCAGAGTACGTGGCAAACCCTTATATGGGATGCCTAGAGTAAATATCAAAAGCTTCCTGCTTTGGTGGAATTTTTAGGAAGCACAAGGTTACTTTGCCTGGGCTAGAGGTCGAATTTTCGAAATTTATTTTTTCCATTTTTTTTCAATAATTTCTTTTTTTATTTACTGACTATTCAATGTTTTTTCGGTATATTTAAATGTAATATATTAGTTTATACCCTGATCGAAGAGTTTTGCCTGTAATATGGTTGACATACTGAATTACCGTGATCATTCTGCCTTTCCTATCTTGACTTTTGTGTCATTTTTATTTCTGAAGATTTTCACCTCTGTTAACTTGAATGAGCTACCGTCTTCTTCTTTATTGAATTGAGTGTTCACTTGTTCTTAAAGAAGTCCTCTACGATGTAGGACGAAACGTCGAATATTTTGAGTAGTTCATGAACTCGATTCATTCCCGTAAGACCTATTATTTTAATTAAATTTTGTCATACCATAAATATATTAATTTTGTAGGAAACAATTATTTTTAAAAACGCACAATGGCAGAACCTAAAAATTTAAATCATTCAACCAATGTTCTTACTTCTTACTTACTGCTTTTACTTCTTATTTTGAAAATATATATTCGATCGCTTAATGGTTTTAAGGTAATATTGTATTACGTTATCGGTTCGAAAATTTAAACTTTGTGAATTCTAACTATTCGAACTTATTTCGTAGCACTACAATTTTAAATCACTTAACTATCAGACTATATGGCTAACTAACTAACTAACTCCCTGAGGGAAAGACGGCCGCGTATTTATACCCTTCCGGTTTTCGAGAACGGAATCTGTACAGATAAGATTATCTCTTGCGGAAACGTCTGGAGCGCTTATCTGCCGTATGATTCATTATCGCAGCCGCTTCCCTTTATCAAATGTTTCTAGAGAGTTTCTTGCACTAGATAATCACTAATACAAATGTTATAACTACAGTTTTTTACACTCATACTTATAGCAAAATTAAAATAAATTCTTAATTATTTTTAATTATAATCTTCATTAAATTATTACTAGGAGTGCAAAATAAAAGATATAACATTTTAGTGTAGAAATGCCATGAAATAGGCAACAAGTTAATAAAAATAGGATAATATTGGAATAAATGGTAAAAATACTTCGCAATTCCAATCCTCGTTAAAATTATAAGAAAATTTTTTAACTTTAATATGAAAACTTTCTCATATAAAGAAGGGATCACAATAAGAACAAAATCACAACTGCTGGTAATTTATTGAATATAATAAGTGAGAAAAAAATTATTCTCCAAAAACTGCAAAAAACCCATGTTAATTAAATGGGAAAAGTATCACCATTTAGGCAGGGTTAAACCTCATTGAAAAGTTTTTTTTTATTTTCTAAAATTATTTTTAGACTGCAAAGAAACAATCTAGAGGATACCCAAGTTAAGAAATCCAACTTGGTAACGGACACCCCAATCTATATATTTGATAAATTCTGGCCCTGGAAGCCTTTATAATCATTAGGGAGTGATTCTATGCAAATTTAATAAAATGTGCTCATATTGAATGCATATTTTTTATACAAAATATGCATCTAAATTAAATTTTTATGCACAATAGATGCAACGTGTTAAAGGGAATATAAAAGGAAATATGAATTACATGACATCAATATTTTTATTCTCTTTTTCCCAATAATATGTCAATTTAAGTTCTTTGTGCAATGTCGATTTTTTAAAGAAATATTGACTTCTCTATAGAAAAATTGTATTATAGAAATTTCTCGATTTCTTTCTAAAAAACAATTCCCGAAATTTTGATTTTTTACGAAATTTAACCTTTCTGCAAAAATATTTGATAGGGATCTCAAATGTCTTCTCGAAAATTTAACTTTTCTCAAAATTTCGATCTAACAATTTGTTTTATACAAATTTCATGTTTATTATGGAAATGTCTTTTATCGCAAAATACCCGCTTTCCAATTTTTTTTCAGATGAAAAAAGGTTTCACAAAAATTTCGAATATTTTTCTCAAAATTTTGTCTTTCTTAAAGACGTATTTGACCATTTCAAAATTCTTTTTACGATTGTTTTTAGGAATTTTGATTTTTTTTGAATATTTAATTTGTTTCTTAAATATTTGTTCTTTTCTTGAATGTTTAAGCTTGTTTTGGAAATTTGGTCTTTTTTCGCAAATTTTATGCACTTCTCGCAAAATTTTAAATGTTTTTAATTTGTTTTTTTATAAAACAGTTTTCGCTTTTTCAATTTCTTTCTGAAAATATCAACTTATTTTGAACAATTTCTAAGACGCAAATTTGAATTTTCCAACTATTTTTTTAAAATTGCAACTTTACAATGATGAAATCTTTGGAATGAATTTAAAAGTGTCCTATAAAACATTGAAGAAAATTATACAGGGGGGACCATAAGTAATGGTACATAGAGCAATGGGGGATTTTTCGAATAAAAATAATGTGATTTGACTAGATTTACCTTATACCAAAAGTTGACATTAACAGAAGTACAGGGTGTGGAAGTTGAAAAAAAAATCGATTTTTTCGTATAATTATGGAATAAATTGTAATATAGGCACGAAATTTGGCACAAGGGGGTTTCTTAAGTCGACAAACCCTAATTTGCTAACATATTACCAATAGCTGATAGGGGGCGCTACCTGCGCTATCCTGCATAATTCTCAATCATCATAACTTTTTTATTCACCCACGTATATTAATTTTGAATGGGTTATTTATTTCCCCATATTTTTTACGTAAAAAAGGTGTGATTTCTGAAAGTTGATACGAGCAACCGTTTCCAAGATATTTGCCTTTAAAGCTTGACGTGCCTTGGTTTTAAATTACTAAGATATTAAATTTTCGAAGTAGGCTTAAAAAAAAAGTAATCATAAGACAGCTCTGAAACTAATTTAGGTAAAATATTATTTTGCTCATAATGTTATTACCTAAATTTTAAAAATCTGAATAAAGAAAATCCAAAAAATGAAGACGTAATTTATTTTCTAACATAGAGATGTCGGATATGTTCTCTGAGCACAAGAAAATGTTAATAGTCTGGGTACTCAAAGCAGATATTTGGAGATAAATTTCAATAAAAAACAGTCAGATTTTTAATTGTTTACAATCCCTTTACATGAAGAAGGTCATTTCCCACATACTTATTTTTGAAAGTACATTTTGTTTTGGTATTTTATTTAAATTTGTTTTAGAAATTTAAAAAACATGTGTAATAATAATGCCAGTAGAATAATATTTGATATAAACTATCTTACAGTCAGTTTTATTACTTTTATTTTGAAACCTACTGCGAAAAATTCATATCTACATAACTTAAAACAAACGTACGGCAATGTTTGAAGCCAAATATCTTGAAAACGGTTGCTTGTATCAACATTTAGAAAGTATACCTTTTTTTCGTAAAAAATGTAGGTTATTGAAAATATCTATTTAAAATAAATATACATGAAGGCACAAAAAAGTTATGTTGCTTTAGAATAACACAAGGTAGCGCAGGTGGCGCCCCCTATGAGTTACTGACAATCTGTTTACAAATTAGACTCTCTTGACCAAAGAAACCCCCCTATGTTAAATTTCTTGTCTATAGTGAAATGTGTTCATCAGTTAGGCAAAAAAATCACTATTTTTTTTTCAAATTTGACACCCTGTATCTCTGTTAATATCAACTTTTGGTATAAGGTAAATGTGACTAAATCACGTTAATTTTATACGAAAAATCTACTCTTGCTCTATCTACCATTACTTATGGTCCACCATGTATAATAAAAAGAATATTACTTTCGAAATTTAAAGTTGAAACTTCATATCTAAAGTAAAAATTTCGAAGCCGAAATATAGTAATAAGCTCAAAAAAAAATTTGAATTTCTACAAAACTGTTTCTCAAAATATTTAGTTCAAATGCAAAATTTAGTTAAAATGTCGAACTTTCGAGAGGAAACTTCAACGTTAAAAAATGTTGATCCACATTTCAATTTTAAACATCATAACTTCTTAATTGAAGCTTAAATTTCGCTTTGTGCTCTTTTTTTAAAATTCCCAGCAGATTTTAATCTCTAGAATTCTTCTAAATTTCAACTTTTTTTTAGCTTTTCACTTTAAATTTAAAAATACTTTTTCTTAAAATGCCAGGTTTAAAATCGAAAATCTCGAGTTTATTTTACACAATTCGTTCAAAATTAAAAAATTCACAACTTAGAAAGTGAAATCCTTCAAAAAAATTAAAGATTTTCAGATTTTTTTTTAAATAGTCTAAATTACAAATATTCGAAGTTTCAAAAAAAGTCAATATTTTTAAAAAAATTTTGAAAGTAATCAAATGTTCACGAAAAGTCAAATTTTTAAAAAGGTAGAATATTGAAAAATTGACCCGCTTAAAAAGTTAAAATTGTGATGATAAAAGGTCGAAGTTTTCAAAGAAAGTGACATTTCTGGTAAAGATTCGAAAATTTTTAAAATCTCGAAATTTTGAGAAAAATACAATTTTTTTTAAAAAGTGAAAATTAGAAAAAAATTCGAATTTCTCAAATAAAATTCTAACTTACAGAATGAAAATTGAAATTTAAAACAAAAGTCGAAATTTTTGAGATACGCAGACATTTTCAAAAAAATTTAAAGTTTAGAGAAATTGTGAAAAGTTTGAACAAAGGTAAATATTTTGAAAAAGTATAGAAGTTTCTTCAAAAATTAAGATTTCAACATAATCAAATTTATCGAAAAAAATCAAATGTGAACATTTCAAGAAAAGTTCAAAAATTTCAAAACATTAGGAGATAAATCAAAATCTTGAAAAAAGGTGGAATTTTAAAAGTGTTGAAATTTATAAAATAAGATAACATCTGAAAAAAGGGGAAATTACAAATAAAATGGAAAATTTTAAATTAAAAAGTCACCATTCTGTATCCTGATGTCGAAACTATGGCGTGTCAAAGCTAAGGCGTCAAATTTATTTATTTTAAAACTGTTATCGCTCAAAAACAATGGTCACTGTTGGCTAGGGATGGCAGGAAAAATAAATATATCGATATATCGTATCGAATATATGTCGAGCAGTACATATCGATAGTAGAATTTATCGAAATAAATATAATCGATAAATGCAATTTATCGATTTATTGGATAGAAGATATTTTGTCATACAAAGAAAAAGAAAAATAAGGTACATTTTTTTTATATTCATGACTCGATGTCTTTTTTATCATTGAAGTCCAAATATTTAAAAATCTGATAAGCATTTATAAAAAGCTTAGATTTGGAGTTTTAAATCAACATTTTAAAAAGGTCTTTGGAAAAATTCAACATTTTAGGTAAGTTTGTAGTTTATATGCAATAAATTCATAAAATTTATAGAAAAAGTTAAAATTTTGTGATTTCATTTGCAAATTAGACAAAAACCTCAACATTTCCGAGTTAAATAAGAGATTTTGAATTTTTTAATACATAAAAATTTTTAATGTTAAAAGTTTCAAGCTTAAAAACCCCCTACAAATTTTGATAAAAAATTCAAATTTTGAAAAAACCCTAAAATTTACAAAAGTGAAATTTGAGTTTTAGTTTAAATTTTAGTTTACACCCGAAATTCGAAGAAAATTATTTAAAAAAAAGATTAATTTTTTTTTTCAAAATTTTTGTTAATAAATTTTTACACTTTTCAAAATTCTGGCTTGTTTATTTTGAAATTTAAACTTTAATACCTTAACAACATGTCCCACTATTTTATGCTTTGTATTAACGGGTGGCGTTTTCTAGTTGTGAAAAAACATTTTTTTTATTTCGATATATTTTTTTAAATCTCGGTCTTGTCTAAAAAGCCGATTTTCAAAATGATCTCTTTTCTAAATTTGGAATTATTTGAAAATTTCGGCTTTTTTACTTAACTTCTGTTGCAAAAATTTCATGTTTCTTCTTTTTCTGGACCTTTCCACTTTTTTAAATACTTTGACTTTTTTTGAAAATTTAGACGGACTGCAAATCTCAAATTTTTTCAAAATTATTACTATTTTTGAAAATCCTGACTGATTGGAAACCTCGAACTTTTTAAAAATTTTTACAATTTTCTAAAGAATTTTGTTTTTTAAAAATTTTGAATTACAAAAATAACTTTAGAAAATATCCACGCGTTTCTAGTTTTTTGGTTGAAGATTTTGTGTTTTATTTTGATATTTTGGTATTTATAATTTTCATATTTTCAAAATAACACTTTTTTCCAAATTTCCATTTTTTTTTCTCAAAATGTTGGCTCTTTTTCAAAATTGTATTTATTCTGCAAATTTCTATATTTATTTTAAAATTTCGATTTTTTCGCAAAATTTTGACGTATTTTGAAAATTTCTCCTTTTTTCCAAATTTCAAGTGTTTTTAAACATCATATTTATTTTAAAAATTTCCACTCAAAATTTTCTTTTTTTTCGAAAATTCCACTTTATTTTTAAAAAAAATTCAAGGAGTTTTTTTAATTTTTTGTTTTCTCTTAAAATTTCACCTTTTGTGTATTTTTGAAAAACTATTTGAAATTTGTTCGATGAAATTTTTCAAAACGTGGACTTAATTAAAATAATTCTAATTTTTCAAGAAGTAACGACTTTCTCACACTATTTTTTCTCTTTTCTGAAGAATTCGATTTTTCTGAAAAGTACGACTTTTTTTAATTTTAACATTCTAAAAGCCTTGACCTTTTAAAAATGTCGACATTTCAAAATGTCCACTATTTCCAAATTTTAAATTTTCTGTGAAAATTTCAACTTCAAATTTTTGCCCATTTATGGAAATTTTGATCTTTTTTTAAATATCGATTTATTAAAAAAGTTCGACATTTTAAAATTTCTCTTTTTTATTAACATTTCGACCTTTTTTCTCAAAATTTTGACTTCAAATTTGTTTTTATTTTTTCTCGAAGTTTTGACTTTTTTTGAAATAACTTAAAAAATCTGCATTTTAAACTTTTCATTTTTTTCTGATTTTAATTATCAAAATTTCAATTTTTATTCAAAATTTTAAGTTTTTTGAAAGTTCAGACCGAGAATTTTGACTTTTTGTACATTTTGGCTTTCTACACATTTACTTTTTGCAAATTTTGACGTCTCGTTATTTAATTTCGACCTTTTTGTATATATTAATATTTTTTGAAAATTTCAGCTTGCTTGAAGAGTTAGACCCTCAAAATTTCGACTTTTTCTGAAAGTTTTTTAAAAATTCTAACATTTCAAAATATCATCTTTTATTTTAAAAATGTCACTTTTTCAGAATTTCTACTCTGCTGAGATAATAAGCCTTGTATATACGAATATATACAAGTTTATTACGATGCAATTGAAATCTAATTTCATTAGAATCTAATGAAAATTAGACTGCAATTGCAAAGTTCACGTAGATGAGGCAAAGCTTGTATCACGGGTTGCATCGCAACATCCATAGACACAAACGTCCTCGGCGTGACTTTACTTTCATCTAGTTTTGACAAATGACCAATTAAATGTTCTGTAATTAAACAGTTAAACGTGCTTAAAATTGAAAATATGTACAACCGCAACCATAGACTAGTTTCGGCCTTCCTTGGCCTCGTCAGCATGGTACGGTGGTTGTATACACTTCTAATTTGCCTCATCTACGTGAACTTTGCAATTGCAGTCTAATTTTCATTAGATTCTAATGAAATTAGATTTCAATTGCATCGTAATAAACTTGTATATATTCGTATATACAAGGCTTATTATCTCAGCAAAGAGTAATGCTTCAATTAGCATGTAGCGAAAATGTTTGCGTAATAAACAGTTAAAAGTCAGTTACAAGTCACCCAATGGAGGTTTGCTCTCTTGGATACTTATACGACTGACTAACGGCTCTAAATTAGAAGTGTATACAACCACCGTACCATGCTGACGAGGCCAAGGAAGGCCGAAACTAGTCTATGGTTGCGGTTGTACATATTTTCAATTTTAAGCACGTTTAACTGTTTAATTACAGCACATTTAATTGGTCATTTGTCAGAATGTCTACTCTTTCAAAATTGTGACTTATTTTTAAAGTTTCGATTTTTTCGTCGAAATTCCATCTTCTTTAAAAGTGTTATTTGATTAAGACGCTCCACTTATTTCGAAATTTTGACTTCCTACAAAAAGCATACATTTTTTGAAAATTTCAGATTTTGAAATTTTTCTCAAAATTGGTAGCTTAAACTCATAGAAACTGAAAATTAAAGATTTAAATTTGGAATATTGATAAGAATTGAAATATTAGATTCTCAATAGAATATTAAAAATTTTAGGTTTAAGCTAGTATTTTATTTTAAAATTTCCATTTTTAACTAGAAACAACTTTTTTGATTAGAATGGAAAACGGAAAATGGTGAAAAATTCTAAAAAAATACTCAAGTATAACTTCTGATTTCTAAATTTAGATAAATACTCATCCATATCTTAAGAACGAAGTTGAAATTATTTTTAATTTCCACTAAAATTGTGTAAAAATTTAATACTAATCAATTTCAATGTTCTAGCTGAAATTGGCTTTAGAAAAAAAACGAGTTTGTTTTAGAGCAGAAATTTCGAAAAAAAAAACAAATTTGTTTGGATAGAAACAAAATAAAAAGAAAATGACTTCTAAGGTCGAAATCTTTAGAAACAAGTCAAACTAAAAAAAATAGGTCAAACATCAAAAATTGGAAGTTAAAATTACAAATTTTTTGAAAAGCTTTCATTTCGTGTTTCCTCTTTTTTGACCTTATTTTCAGAATTTTGGCTTTAAGCTAAAATATTAGGGCATTCTACATTTTTTTTTAAACTTTGGCTTTGAAATTCAAAATAGCGAGGATTCAACCGAAATTTTGAAAAAAAGTTTCTATCGACTATTATAGAATTAAATGAACTAAAAAAAATTCAGAGAAGTACCGAAATTTTAAGAGAAACTCGGCATCCAGATTTAATATTTAAAGAGAAATAGGGCCAACTTAAAAAAAACTTCTAACGGGATTTCCAAGAGAAGTTTTTGGATCAATGTCGAAATTTTAAGAAGAGAAAATCATAAAATCCTAGAAAAAAGAAACGAAAGTTTTACTTCTAACCTCAAAATATGGTTGACATTTTGAAAAGTAAAACGCAGTATTAAAATAGTTAAAAAATCTTTTAATGAGTCACAAAGGGCAAGTACAAAAATAATCGGGCCGTGGCAAAAAAATTTTAGGAAACGCTGTTATATGTAATGCTGTACTTCAAAATTTTTGGAAAAAGTCGAAATATCGAGATTATAACTCTAAATCATATTTTTTTAAATAAATAAATTAAAATTAAATGTTAAGATAATATATTTTTTTGTTTAACTTTTCTGTTTCAAATTACAATTCGGAATAAAAAATAACAATTTCAAGTTTAAATCCAGAGATTTCAAAAAATGGTCAAAATTTCGAATTTACATGGAAAAATCTCAAAATGTTCATTTCAGTCACAAAATCTAAATTCTAAGCCATTTTTTTTAATTTCATGCAAAACTAAAACATTTCTAGAAAAAGTCTAGCTTTTTATTTCTAAAAAATTGTTTTGTCATGCAGAGAGTTGAGGTTAAGTTTTTTGATTTTTACTTTTAAAGCAAAAAATAGTTTGTGCTCTTCACTTTGCTGTGTGGAAGCTGTGTTGCCTGGCTTCCATGCCGTCACGCCAACAATGTACAACTTTAAAAATTAAATAATTTTCGGGAAGATATTATTTCTCTGTAAAAAAGGGGTTTTTCTATGTGTAACATGTTTCATCAACATGAAAACATGTTTCCTTTGTGTTTACACCTTTTTTTATTTCTACACGTTTCTTTGACAAGAAACATAATTCGACAAATGTTGACCTAGATATTGCCACTTTTGGTGTTTGTGCCTGTGTGAACAAGTCTTATTGATTTTTGAAGTTAATTTAATTTCGATATATTCAAAATAACATCAATATATTTCCAATATATCGCCGACATATCGATACCAAAATCTCGATTATTTTGGCTAATTTATCGATATAAAATATATATCGATATATCATTGCCATCCCTGCTGCTGGTGGCATTCAATACTGTGAGACACTGATGCGCTTGAGATCACACAATGTATCATGCATATAAGATATCGAAATGAAATGTACTCCAGTAATAAGCATGGAAATAGAAGTGCAGCTCAAATTGGACTGTTAGATGAGAGTTTTTTCTTTAAATCCTTGCAATTTCACTAAACAAGATGCTTACAACCGAACAAAATATTTTTATTTTCAATCACTGTAACTGGTCATATGGGAAACCTAATATGATGAGGAATATTCTTTTGAAATGCATGTGGTATTCTTTTGAAATGCATGTGGCATAAGGTATGTTTATGTTCGGAATAGTTTTGAAGACAGAAATAGTTTGAAAAACAAATCTTGTCTCCTTATTGGCATGAATACGTTCAAAGAGCAGATGAAGATAGATTAATAAGAATAGCACGTGATTGAAAACAAGTAGGAGAGAGAGAGATCCAGGAAGGTCAAAAAAAAAAGATGGATAGAAAACTGGATATCTACATCAACAGAAACACATCAAGAAAAACAGGTTTAGACCTAAATAAAAGAAAAAGAAAATAAATGGGAATGGTAACTAGGCACCATCTGGATGAAAAATCAAAAAAGATATTAATTGTAAGAATACTAATAGAAAATAAACTCATTATCAAACCTAGTATCAAAAAATATTCAATATGCCAAAAAAGATATCAAACACCCCTCAAAAGGGTTCCTGTAACAAAATTCGTTTGACTTTTTTTCGAAATGTGAATAGTTTTCCCAAAATCTACCTTTTTTAAAAATTGTGACATATCAAATCCAAACTTTTATGTCCTTGAAAATATAAACCTTTTGGTCGAAGTGTCTTTTTTATGAACATTTATTTTCAAAATTAAATTATTTTCTAAAAATTTAACTTTCTATGCAAAATTTCCATTTTGTTTCTCGAGATTTCATCTTTCTTCTCGACATTCGCGTTTTTCTCTAGATTTTCATTATTTTTTTTTAAATTCATATTTGTTGTTATTTTTGACTTTGTTCGAAAAATTCGACTTTTTTTAATTTGACATTCTTTGAAAAATATCGAATCTCCTTTTAATTTCTAAGTTTTACTTGAAATTTCACACCGATTTCCCAAAGTTTCCCCTATTTCTCCAAATTCCGTTATATTGGAATTTTTCTGAAAATCTCAATTTTCTAGAAACTAACTTTCCAAAAATTTTGATTGCTTTCTTATCTTACTTTTTTCTCGAAATCTTGATTTTTATCTAAAAAGTTGATATTTAATATTTCTGCAAGTTTCGTCTCTTTGCTTAAAATTTGTCTTTTTATCGAAATATGGACTTTCCTTCTTCAAAATTTTTCTTTTCAGCAAAAACCTTTATTCTCAAAATTCTTTTTTTGGTTCTTTCGAAGTTCATTTTCTTTCGAAGTTTTGCTATAATTTCTAATAATCGTCTCATTCTGAATATTTCGACTTTTTTAAATTAGACTTTTCAGAAATTTTAACATGTATCTTAAAATTCGCCTTATTTTCAAAATTTTGATTTTTATCTCGCAATATTTTATGTGTTTATAATTGTAGCCTTTTTCCTTGAAATTGGCTTTTCCTTCAAATTTTGTCTTTGTAAAAATTTACTTATGTTCTGTAAATTTAATTGGAATTGTATTAAAAAAGTAAAAATGTTGAGAAAAATTTTTGCCGAAATTAAAATATTATGTTAACATTTAAATGAAACAAATAAAAATTCAAGAAAAAAAATATTTTTGCAAAATAGCAAAATATTTTGACTTTTTTCGATTTTTCGACATTTTTCAAGTTTTCCTAAAAGATTATTTTAAATTTAATTTTCTTAAAATTCTGACATTTTCTTGAAAATCGGTCTTTTTGAAATTACTACTTTATTTTCAGAATTCTACTTTTTTATTTTTCTTGGGAACTCGGATATTTTCTAGAAAAAATTGAAATACACATCTTGTCCCCTGAAACTAAAAAAGATTAACAAACACAACAAAGGTAGTTCTAACGCATTTTGATAGCCAAGCTTTATCTTCAGAGAGATGACCTTTGAAGTGTTTTTTAATCTTTTTTGGTTTCAGGGGACAAGATTTGTATTTCAATTTTTGAAGATAACCAGGGACCAGTTCGTTCCACCAAAAAAAAACAGAATAGATTTTTATATGTTGAGCTTTTAGACGAACTTTCTGCTTTTTTTTGGAAGTTTGGAGTTCAAAACAAAAATGTTCAGTGTAAGGTTAACGTGTCGAAAAAAAGTCAAAAATTTAACTCTAAACTATAAAGTCAATTCCCATGGTGTACGTTTCTGGTTTTCTGGTTTTACCAACGTTTTGTTTCTTTAGTTTGGATGATTACGTACTTAACTGCAACCTCTCTTCCATAGAAACTATTTTCCCTAATGCAGTTTGTCCGACCATAAATTGAGTCCTAATTTAATGGATGGCACTTATTTATGGGTATTTTTTAGAGGTTGTAAAACATAAGTAGCTATTACCTTCGGTAATATACGAGCAACTCGGCTGTTCAAATTTAACACCGACGTGTCAAAGGTGAGGAAATCGCCATTACGGATCATCCGATAAAAATCTTATGTCCACAACATGCCATTCATAATAAAATTTTCAATTTTACTACCGTCCTTTGCTACACCATAAAACATCCGTGTGTTACGTTACTAATCGTCCGATAACATGCTATATATCATATTTTAGTGTAGAATGAATCTTAATTGTTTATGCGTGTGAGGTCATCAGGATAAGCGAAATATTTATTAGTATTGCATACTTCAAGCCACAAAGGTACAAGACAATGATTCCATAAAATGTACCGAAATATGTAGTTTTCGGTATCACGAAACGCTTGGAGTCTAAAACCCCTAATAAGGATGATTCGAGTACAAAGAGATATCCTAAGAGCAATACCGCTAAGCTATTTGGGCGAAAATAAAACCCCCAAATACGCATTAACATATGTTATTTGACGGTCAAATGATATATAATTCTAGTGAAACATCTCGGCGCTAATCTTCGACATTTTTCAAAACTTTCACAAAAGAAAACGCAGGTCACGACCCAGTAAATAACAATGATAGAAAATGCGAGCAGTTTACAACCTAAAATTACGCGGCAAATATTGGAATTTAAAGATATGGCAGGTCGAATAATATTAAATGGTCAGGTGGAGATGTGGTGGCTGGGGCACTTTTTTGTATTACACGCAATGAGCTTCAGGCAGACAAACCTTTGGCAAGTTCTCTTAAATATAAAAATATTCAGTGATGAGCTATCACATACGATTCTCTACCTAATAAAACTGTAAAAGTCTAAATACTGACTGACAGACAGGGTTAGCAAGTACGAAATTTTGCACAATGTGCAAAAATTCGTATATTCATAGGAATTCATATTATGAATATAATGTAAGCGAGCACTAAGAAAATATTTTTGAAAATACATTCCCCAATGGTATTAAATATGGGATAAAAATTTGTATGAAACTCCCTTATTTTTGAAGTTGATTAAAATTGGTGTTTAGGTAAGTTTCAGTTTATAAATAAAGGTCAGTTTATCGACGTTTTTGGCAATTCAACCCTTGGGTGGGTAAAATCAACTTATAATACAATACAATGAATTTTTATTTGAAAATACGAAATACATGAGATCATTTGCAGAAGAAAATTAATGTTAAATTGTGAACAGTGCAGAATATTTTGAATGGAAAAGTGTACAAGTGTTACAAAATGGTTAACACTCGAGCTATCTTCCAACGATGATTAAACATCAGATATAAACATGTTTAGTTTTGTAAATCAATCAGAGAAACAGGCAATGTCGTCGAAATTTGTTTAATCAAGTACTGTTTACAGACGAATCTTTCTTTCTTCGTGCATGCAACAACCTCCTAAATAGTTCGATATTTGTCTAAGGAAAAGACACTTGAATATTCCTCTAAGTACAAGCACATGTAAAATTTTTTTAAATAGTCACGATTTTAGAAATTTTTGTAGCCAACATCTCCAGAAAGGAGGGAATGTAAAACATGGAAAATTTAAAAAAGTCAAAATTTTAAAAAGGTCAAGATTTTCAAAAAAAAAAAGAAAATTTAGATTAAAAGAAATTTGGGAAAATTATTATTTGAAAAGTCAAAAATTTCAAGTCTATTTTTCAAAATAAATTTCTTTTAATTCCAATTTTCTTTTAAATTTTGAAAAATGTGAAATATTTGAATGTTAAATTTTTAAAAAACGAAATTTTCGATAAAATTGAAAATCTGAAAATAAAGCATTTTTTTTTAGAAATTCCAAATTTTCAAAAAGGGCCGAAATTTTGGAGTTGAAATTTTAAATAAAAATCAAAATTTTGAAAACAGTCTAGACGTTTGAATAAAATATGAAATTCTTAAAAAGGAAAAAGTTTTAAAAAGGACAAAAATTTCGAAATCAACCGAAATCAAAATTTTAAGATTTTCAAAAAAAAGTCAAAAAATGTCAAAATTTTGTCAATTTTGAAAAAAAACGTATAGAAATTTTGAATAAAATCCAAGTTAAGTGGCATCTTTTTTCTAATTTAAACTTCCAATTTTTTACCTGGTTTGTTTACGCTAAATTTGGCTTTTTTCCTAAAATTTGTATTTAAATCTCGAAGTTGAGATTTTTTTCAGATTGTTTAGAATTTAAAAGTCAATATTAAATGTGTTTTAAAACATTAATTTTTTTCAAGATACCTCTGGTTTAAACTAAAAAGTTCGTCCTCTTACTCCTTGAACGTTTGTGTCGTAAATCAATTTTTATATGTTTAACTCAAAATTTTAAGTTTCTTCACAAACTTTTCCTAAAATGTCACCTTTAAGATAAAAATTTCGCGTTTTTTTTTAATAAATATTTGTCGCTGATTCTGAAATTCCATTTTTTCATAGAAAATTTAGGTGTAAATTGAAATCACATGTTTTTATAATTATTTTTCTTACTTTTACTCTTAAAATTTACATTTACCTTTAAAATATCAATTGTTTGCTAAAAATGTTAGCACAAATTATATTTCAATGGAAAAGTTCTCGTTTGAATTTGAACATTTATTTTCTTTTTTATTTTGAATTGTAGCTCAAAATCTCGAAAAGATGTCAACATTTCAAAAAAATCAACATTTTTTAAAAAGCTAAATTTTGGGGAAAAACAACGATTTTTTTATAATTTCGACTTTACTCTCATAACTTTAAGTCCTAGGTAGAAAAAAAAAAGGTTAAAAAAAATCTAAATTTAAAACTTTCATTTTTCAACTTGGCTTTTTATTTATTCAGAAGTTCTAGAAAACAAAGTCAAAAAGGTAAAAATTAATTGTTTTAGAAAAAGCAAGTCAAAGTCAAAATTTTGATAGAAATTCCAAATTATGAAAAACGGCTCTCAAATTCGAAATTTAATCGCAAATGTTGCATGTTCTAGAAGTTTTGAACTCTTGGGTAAATAATTTAAGATTTTTATAAAAATTTCGATTTATTTTTTCATTAAGTTTCGATCTTTCTTAAAATTTGGACTTAAAGTAGTGGTAAGTTGTAATATTAAAGAAAAAAAAAGACAATTTTTCCTTAATTATGTTAGAAAATCAATTTTTCGGGCATATAAAAACTTTAAAAAAAATAAAACATGATTCACCCGGAAAGAACCGAAAACCGGAAAAACCCGTTATTTTTGTCAGAACGAAAACCGAAGTGAAACCGATATATTTTTGTCCCGGAACGAAAACTGGAAAGAAAAAAAAGTGATTCGAAGACTTGGTTAAAATTTTGAAACAATCGAATATTTTGTTAAAAAAGTAGAAACTTTCAAAAAATTAATATTCTGAAAAATTGGAGGAAACCTTTAAAAAGCCAAAGTTTTCAAAAAAGAAGTCGGAACTTTAAGAACAAACATCGCCATTTTGAAGAAAAATTGAAAATTTGGAAAAATAGAAAAATTTGAAATTTTATAAAATTATAGAGAATTTTAAAAGTCGACATTCTAAATAAATTTTGGGTTTTAAAAAAAAAAAATTTTAAATAAATTTCAAATTTAAAAGACTGCCACATTTTCGTCGAAATTTTGAAAAGTAATTGAAATTTAAAAAAATAGTTAAATTATTAAGTGTCAAATATTTTTTTTAAAGTTACAATTTTAAAAATATTCAAATTTTGAAAAAAAAATTCTAAAAACTAAAGCTTTCAAAATATAGCCCGGCTTTCGAAAATTTTACATTTTCAAAGTTGAAGTTTTTAAAAAGGTCAAGATCTTAGGCTAAATTAAAAAATCTAAGCTTTGAATATCCGAAGTTTATTTATTTTGGCGGAACGGACTGATCCTTGATTATCTTTGAAAATTGAAACACAAATCTTGTCCCATGAAACCAAGAAAGATTGAAAAGCACAACAGAGGTTGTTTGTGTTTCAATTTATTCGAAGTTTAAAAAATCTAAATTTTCAATAAACCAGAAATTCTCAAACAAATTATAGAAAACTAAAAACAAAGTGAAATTTTCAAAATAAGCAACATTTTCACTGTGGAAACGTTGAAAAAATTTCGAAATTTTCAAAAAATATCGACATATTCGAAAAAGTACAAATTTTTGGAAATGTCAAAAAGTCTACACTTTTGAAAAAAACTAAACCTTAAAAAGTCGAAATTTTAAAAAAATCAAAACTGAGAAAAGTCGAAAATATGAGAAAAAGTCGAAAGACTTAAAAGAGTCCAAATTTTAACAAAAATTCGAATTTCGCGAAAAGAAAACAACAAATTTTGAAATAACATCGAAATTTTGAAAAATTACAACTTTTCAAAAACTCTACGTTATTAAAAATTGTCCATAGTAAATTTTCAGAGAAATCTGCAATTTTCGAAAAATAAATATGTATTTTAAAAAATATGTAAATTTCGGATAAAGTTAAATTTTTAAAGTAAAACGTTTAGAAAAACGAAATTTAAAAAAAAAAGGATCAAAATTTTGAACAAAAATTCCTTGGTTATCTTCAAAAATTGAAAAACAAAATTTTTACCCTGAGAGTCTCTGAAGATGATAGCTTGACTGTCGAAACGCGTTAGAGCAACCTTTGTTGTGTTTTTTAATTTTTATTGGTTTCACGGGACAAGTTTTATTTTTCAACGGTCAAAATTAAAAAAAATAATTTTGGAAATATCAAAATTTTCAAAAGGTAAATTTTTTTAATAACCTTAATTTCCGAAAAGTCGAAGGTTCCAAAAAAGTAAAAATTTTTAATAAAGTGATTTTAAAGTAATCTTTTAAATTAAAAAAAAAATAAATTTTAGCAATCAAAAATTTCAAAAAAATGGATATTTTGAAAAATTGTTGAAATTAAAAATATTCATTCATATTATAACACATTAACGATTAGCTAGTAAATATGAAACGTTTGATAAAATTGCGTAATAAAAATAAAGATTTTTCAAATGTGTATATTTTATTCAATATTTATTATGTCACCGACAAATCAAAACTTTGAGTTGACTTCCAAAACTTCTAATTCTTAAAATTAAAGTCAACATTTTGTGCTTAAGATCTAAATTTATAGAAAAAATTCGTCCTTATAATATCGAAATGTAAATTAAAAGTTCGAGAATAAAAGCAAAGGTAACTCAAAATATCTGTAAAAAATATTTTGGGGCACCACGACATATTTTTTTGAGTCATCGAAACTATTTTGGGCTACTATTTTTGCACTATTTTTGCGGGCGCTGTATACTTTTTTTATTGTTAAAATTATTTTGCCGTTTAGATGTTTCCTAAGTTTTTCCACCGTACGTCATCGGATATTGCAGGCGGCAAGGGTGGGCCTGACTTAATGCTATCATTATTATTGTTAATTAAAAATCTAAGTAATTATGTAACTAAATTAATAAGTTTCTTAACTCGAACAAACTTCAAAGAAACATTCATATAATTAAGTAAAGTAAACGAGGTGTCTGTGGAGTTCGACAACGTTTACTTCACATCCTACACGTAAAATTATGATCCCTGGGGGTGGGTTTACCATGTGTCACCTATGACCCTCTGGATACGGTAACTAAAGCCCACACGACTAGGTTATTAATTGCTGTTTTGCTGGTCCTGACGCAAATTAACTACATAACGCCCATAAAAATGGACCATTTACCATTTGCTGTTCTATGATTAATTACCTTTGAATGAGTAATATTTAAGCATCATTAGTGTGGTAACGAGCATATTAAATCAAAATGTTCATTGTAAATCAACTTAGATTCCCTATGAATTTAGAGATAAATACATTCTTGCAAACAGTAAGAGGGATTCACACCAGCAACGTAACTTGCTGTTCTAAGAGCAATGCATCTAGATGAGAGCTGAGGGGGGGTTTAAACCCCCTTTAAAAACCCAAAGAAATATTATTTGTGAGTAAAAAATTAATTTTTGGGAATATTTATGGATAACTTTTTTATTATTATGGCAATCCATAAGTTGAATCCAGCGTTATAATAGTCGAAAGCGCCTCGCCGGTAGGGATATTCGATATACATCGATGTTTCGAAATTATTCGATCTTTTCATTAAAAACATCGAATAGCATTCGATGTTTTGTAAAATAAAGAAATATCGGAAATATCGATGTATTTGCATGTGATGTGTGTGATCGATAGTGTGTCGTTGGAAAGTTCCAGGTGTGTCGCCAAAATATGAGATAACAATTCAAAAATGAATAATAGTAACTTTTTCATCATCAAAATTATTTGAGAGGCAGCCATGAGGACCTTTTTTTTTCAGAAATTTATTGGGCACAGTTGGGAAACTTTGGTATGGATGCAAACGATCGTTTTGAAAATATGGATGTATCGTTTGTAAACATCGATGTTGAAACATCGACGTTCGAACATAAAAAATATCGATACATCGTTTAGTTTATAAACGATGTTTGAAAAATCGATGTATCGCATCGGGACAGAATTAGCCTCATCTGATTCATAGAATTAGTTACCCGAAGGCGGCAGTGTGCCTAAATTCTAAAAGAAAAATTTTAATTTTAAGAAAAGTTTTTTGAGTATTAACTTTGAAAACTCGAAAACATTAAATGCATTTGTTAAAATTTCGATTTTAAATTCATAATTATTTATTATTTATCTATCAGTTGTTATTTAAAAATTTTCGGTCAAAAAGAAAAAAAAATCCAGTTTTAATCAAAATTTCTAGTTCAAAGTTAAAAATTTTAGTTTCTTTACCAAAAATTTGCTCGATTTTTTTAATTTTTGTTTATTTTTGTCTCTACAAAAAATCGACATTTCCAGAGAAAAAAATTAACATTTTTAAAAAAGTTTAATTTTTGAATCAAAAGTAATTGTTTCTAGATAAAAACAAAAACAGAATTCTCAAAATTTCGAATCAAACTTCCAAATTTGGAATATTTGAGACATTGTCAATTTGTAAGTAAAAAAATGGTAATACCTACTGGACTAGAAATGAGAAATTCTTATCAAAATTCCATGTTTTAATTTGGAAATTGCATATTTTTTTTATTCAAAATTTTCTTATGAATCTCGAATCGAACCAAATTCTATTCTTATAAACATTAGCTTTTTATTTTTTTTTTGACTTTTTTTTGCCAATTCGTAGTTTAATCTTGAACTTTTATCGAAAAGTAGAAGATTTTTTATAAACCTTTGAGATTAAAGTGGACATTTTTAAAATTTTTAGTTTACCTTTTATACGTTGAAATTTTTATCTAGTGTTCGTCTATGATTTCGAAACTTTAATCTCTAGAAGAAATTTTCGGTTTTAAAAACATTTTTGCAAAATAAGAATTATTCAAAATATCCACTTTGTTAGAAATCTTGAATTTTTATTGAAAATTTTAACTTTCTTCGAAAATAGCGATATTTTTCAAAACTTCGATTATTACAAATATTGATATTTTTTCAAAACTCGTGTTTTTCAAAATTTCGATTTTTTCGAAAATTTGTAATTTTTTGATAATTTTGTTTTTTAAAAAAATTCGAATTATTTTGAAAATTTTGACCTCTTTAAAAATTAGTAGGGTTCCAAAAATGTTCAAAATTTGATATTTTTTCAAAACTTCGCTTCTTTGAAAATTTCGACTTGAAATTTTGCCTTTTTTAACGTTTGGCATTTTAAAATCTGGTCTAACTTTTTTAAAAAGTCCGATCCTTTTTGAAAATTTTGAATACTATTGAAAATTTAAATTTTAAACGAAAATTTCAAAATTTTGACTTTAAATTTCTTGAAAATGTTAATTTCTTTTTCCTTTATTTCTGAGTTTATTTCACAATTTTAACTTTTTTGAAAATTCAGATTTTTTCAAATCACTATTTTTTTTTAAATTTCGTCTTTTTTCTTTAAAAATTCCAACTTTCAAAATTACATTTTTTTTCCAAAAATGTTGGCCTTTCTCAAAATTTCATTTTTTAATTAAAAAAATTTAATTTTTCAGAAAATTTCAGTATCTTTTAAAATTGTCCAATTTTCTTGAAAATTTTGACTTTTTCAATTTTGGACATCTTAATATTTTGTCCTTTTTTAAGTTTTGACTATTTTTCAAAATTTCGACCTTTTTTAATCTTTATTCAAAATTATAATTTATTTTCAAATGAAATTAGTACGACTAGATATTTCGGTTTTTTTTTTGAAAATTTCGATTTTTTCAAATCTTTTTAAAATGTTGTCACAAAGTTCTTTACTACTTTTCGAAGTTGCAACTCTTTTTATAATATCGAATTTTTCAGAATGTCCACATTTTTAGAATCTTTTAATTGAAAATTTTTACTTTTTTTATGAAAATATTTTTTTATTTTTAATTTTGCCTATTAAAATTTTAATTCAACATTCGACTGTTAAAATTGAGACTTTTTCGAAAATTTGAATTTTTTTGAAAATTACGTTTTTTAATAATTTTGAATTCATTTAACGAAATTTTTAAAATTCAATATTTTCTCAAAATTTCGATATTTTTTAAAATTCTAATTTTATAAAATTTGACATTTTTACAAAATTTTGCCTGACTTTTAAAAATAGTGTTATCAAAGTTTCGAAATATTTCGAAAAACATGAATTTTTTTGTAAAAACTTCAACATTTTTTAAAATTTAATCTAGAAGATTTTCTCAATAATTTTTTTCTTCAAATCCCCAAATTAACCTCAATTTTTATCGAAAATCCGAACATGCAATCTTGAAATGTCTACTATTTTTTCGAAAATTTTAATCTTCAGTTCAAAAAACCTATATTTTGAGTTTTAAGTTCAAATTTGCAGGAAAAAAATAAATAAAAAAATATAAGTTTTAATTCGGGGGGAAAATAATTGTCATTTCATAACAAATAATTTAAGAAATTAGGCGAAGGAAGGCCATTAATTCATTAATTTAAAAAAAAATGGCTTAGAAACTTTAAGTTTAGAGACGAAATTTCAAGTTTCTTCTCAAAATTTCAACTTTACTCTCGTAATATTGACTTTTTCTCGAAATTCTAAAATTCTCCACCTTTTTGGGTTTACCTGTAGTCGAAATTTCGATATTAAAGTCGAAATTTGGACTTTTATCTCCGAATTTCTGAAAAAAAGCTGAATTTCAAAATTAAAGGCGAAGTTTCGAGAAAGAAGTTGAATTTTCGAGAAAAAAGCGAAATGTCGAAATTAAAGTCAAAATTGCAATTTTAATTTCGGAATTTCCAAAAAAAAAGTCGAAATTTTAACGTTAAACTTGAAATTTCTAAAAATAAATTCTTTTTAAATTGATGTCTTTGCTTGCATCTGCGTAATTTTGACTTGTTAAATCCGCATTTAGCTATTTAAATAACATTGGAAGAGCATCGATGTGTCGTTACCGAAAGCTGATGTTAGAGACATAGATGTTTCATTAAAAAAATATCGATGCTTTTTTGAACGATGTTGCAGCTCTAAACATTGGCGGGCTCTATTCAATATTTAAAAATATCGATGTTAGGGAGTCGATGTATCGAAACAACATCGATGAATACTTTAGATGTATTAGGTGGAATAAAAACATCGATATATTTTCCAACTGGACACCTCTACTCGCCGGATATCAGGGGCATCAAAGAATAAATATTGGATTTCCCGAATAAGGTAGATATTCCAAGGAAAAATACGAAATTACCACCAAAATGTATTTTTAATTGGAAGGTTTTCTCTTGCAGAGCCAGAAAGGTAAATTAACAAAAAATGTAGAAAAAGCCGAGCATTAAAAAAAGTGAATTTTGAAAAATACGGTTAGAATTTCGAGAAAATAATCGAAATTTCTAAAAAAATTTGGTGAAACGGACTGATCCTTGGTTATCTTCAAAAATTGGAATACAAATCTCAGAGAAATACTCTCTGAAGATGATAACTTGGCTATCAAAACGCGTTAGAGCTACCTTTGTTGTGTTTTTTTAATCTTTCTTGGTTTCAAGGGACAAGATTTGTATTTCAATTTTTCCTAGAAAATATCCAAGTTTCCAGGAGAAGAAGAATGAAAAAAAGAAGAATTCTAAAAATAAAGTAGTAATTTCGAAAAGGACGATTTTCAAGAAAAGATCAAAATTTTCAGAAAATTAAATTTAAAATAATCTTTTAGAAAAACTTTCAAAATATCAAAAAAAAGTCAAAATATTTAAAGGTCGAGTTTTGTGATAAAAAGTCGCAGTTTTCGAAAAAAGTCAAATTTAAAAAATATCGCAATTTTTGAAAAATATTTTTTTTGAATTTCTATTTTTTTAATTTAAATATTGACATAATATTTTAATTTCGGTAAAAAAGTTCAATGTTTTTTGTAAACAAAAATTTTTCTCGACATTTTTGCTTTTTAATAACATTCCAGTTCAGTTTAGAGAACATAAAAGAATTTTGGCGAAGAAGAAATTTGAAGAAAAAGCCAATTTCGAGGAAAATGTCTACAATTATAAGAACAATATTGCGAGATAGATAAAAGTCGAAATTTTGAAAATAAGGCGAATTTTAGGATACAAGCTGAAATTTCTGGAAAGGCAAATTTAAAAAAATCGAAATATTCAGAAGGAGGCGAATATTAAGAAAAATATCAGAATTTCGAATAAAAACGAAAATTAAGAAACATAGCGAAACTTCTAAAAAAAATTCGAAACTTCAAAAAAACATTCCACAAATAAAGAATTTTGAGAATAAAGGTTTTCGCTGAAAAGAAAATTTGAAAGAAAAAAGTCAAAATTTCGATAAAAAGAGAAATTTGAAGCAAAAATACGAAGCTTGCAGAAGTATTAAATATCAAATTTTTACATAAAAATCGAGATTTCAAGAAAAAAAGTAAACTCTAAGAAATCACATACAAGTAGAATGCAACCTAGACTACAAATTCATGGAGCCCTCCAGGCGTGTATAGAGAATCATAGGTAGCTGAAATGCCAACAGTTGAAACACTGCCACCTAACGAAGCGGTTGCTCTCTAGGAAAAAGTTCCCAGAAGACAAGGATTCTAATGCACAGACCAATAGGTTTGAACATTTATTAGATTCGAAGTTTGAAAACCAAATACCAGTTTCCATCTTGTGAGATCTCATCAGTTTGGTATATCTAACTCAAATGCTAACAAATGTTCCGTACATTAGAGTCCTTGTCTTCTGGGAACTTTTTCCAAGAGAGCAACCGCTTTGCTAGGTGGCAGTGTTTCAACTGTTGGTAGTTCGGCTACCTATGATTCACTATACACGCCTGGAGGGCTGCATGAATTTGTAGTCTAGGTTGCATTCTACTTGCATACGACATTGTCGGAACATTTGTTAGTATTCAAGTTGGATATACCAAACCGACGAGATCTAACAAGATTTAAACCGGTATTTGGTTTCCAAACTTTGAATCTGATAAATGTTCAAAGCTATTGGTCTGTGCATTAGAATTTAAAAAATCAATCAAAATTTTTGGAGAATTGCAACGGAATTTGGAGAAATAGGTGAAAATTTGAGAAATCGGTGTGAAATTTCAAGTAAAACTTTGAAATCAAAAGGAGATTCGAAATCTTTTAGAGATGTTAAATTTAAAAAAAAGTCGAATTTTGCGAATGCGAATAATGTCAAAATTAACCACAAAGATGAATTTTGAAAAAAATAATGAAAATCGAGAGAAAAACACGAATGTTGAGGAGAAAGATCAAATCTCTAGAAGCAAATTGAAAATTTTGCATAGAAAGTTGAATTTTGAGAAAATAATTTAAATTTGAAAATAAATGTTTATTAAAAAGACACTTCGACCAAAAAGTTTATATTTTCAGTAACGTGAAAGATTGGATTTAAGATAAGTAACAATTTAAAAAAAAAAGATAGATTTTGGGAAAAATATCCACATTTCGAAAAAAATGTCAAACGAATTTTGTTACAGGAACCCTTTTGAGGGATTTTTGATATCATTTTTGACACATTGAATATTTTTTGATACTAGGTTTGATAATGATTTTATTTTCTTTTTTAAAGACTATTCTCTCTCTTTTGATTTTTCATCAAGGTTGTGCATAGTTACCATTCCCATTTATTTTCTTCTCCTTCTTCTTTTCCTTTTATTTAGGTTGAAACCTGTTTTTCTTGACGGGTTTCTGTTGATAGAGATACCCAGCTTTCTATCCATCTTTTTTTGACCTTCCTGGATCTCTCTTTCCTATTGGTTTTCCATCACGTGCTATTCTTATTAATCTATCTTCATCTGCTCTTTGAATGTGTTCATGCTAATCTTCTTTTCGTCGTTTTCTCACAAATTTTATTGTGTCTATTAGGTTACATTGATCCCTTTTTGCTGCGTTTCTAATACAATCTCTTCTTGTTTCTCCTACTATAGCTCTTAAAGTATTCATTTTAGTTGTTCGTCGCAGTTGTTCTGTTTTGTTTTTATCAGTTCGTGTCTCTGCTGCTTAAGTCACTATTGGTCTGACTATCGCTTTGTAGATCCTCACTTTGCTTTCCGTTTTGAGATATTTGTTAGATCCCTCAGGCATCCAGATATTCGAGCTATTTGCAAAGCTTGGTGTCTTACTTCTTTTTAGTTGTCCCTTGTGCTTGATATTTCTGCACCTATATATGTTATACTCATTATTTGTTCTATTATTTTTTCATCTGCTACCAGTTTGCATCTTATTGGATCTTTTGACACTACTAATGACTTAGTTTTTTTAGTGGAGATTGACATATTGTAGATCTTTGCAGTTGCGTTAAATCGCTGTACAAGCCTTTGTAAGTTATCTTCGTTATCTGCGATTAATACCTTATCGACGGCATAACGACATCTTTAAATTTTTTAAAATCTTTAAGTTTTTCTTACCCATTCTATATCCCTTCATAGTTTGAACACTATCAATTAGTTTGTTCATTAATAAATTAAAGGTCATTGGGCTAGGAAATCCACTTATCGGATTCCACTCTTCATTGGTATTTTCATGGTTTGACCTCTTCCTATTTGCACTCTGGTTGTCGTGTTTGTAATAGATCCTGGGTGATTTGGCTCAACTCTGGTGGGATGTCTCTTTCTTGGAGTATTGTGATTACGTCTTTAGTTTTATCCGATCAAATGCCTTCTTTAGGTCTACAAAGCACACGAAGGCAGGGGCGTTGAATTCGATCGATTTCTCAACTATTTGACGTGTAACAAATGTAGCAACCATGGTTGCTCTATTAGAACGGAATCCCTGTTGTTCTTCATTGATGTTTAGGTGTGGCTGTAATTTGTTCAGGATTATTTTTGTAAATAGTTTCTGCGTTAAGCATAACAGGGTTATTCCTCTATAATTTTCGGGATTGTTTTTCTCGCCTTTTTTGAATATTGGGATGCTTATGCTACACTTCCATTCTGTGTCCGATATAATGTTAAATATTAAGGTCAGCACGTTTATTAATCCTTCCCCACCATTTTTTTTTAAATTCGTTGCTAATTCCGTCGGTTTTATTTGCTTTTCTGTTTATTAGGATGTTTATACTTTTCGTGGCATCATCTTTCGTAATTTGTATTTTTTTATTTGCATCCAGTTGCTTTATATAATGAGCAGGGTCTTTATCATCTTCTTCATACAATTCCTTGAAATATTCTTTCCATTTGTGTTTTTGATTACATTTATTTTCACGGTCTCAGTTATTTCAGATTTTCTATTTTGTAACATCAGCCAAATTTTCTTTTGGGAGCCGTATATATCATGTTTCATATCCTTCGTATATCATTTCCAGTATTCTTTTTTCAGTTGTCTTATTTTCCGGTTAGCGTTCTTGAACATATATGTTAGAATCTTCAGGGTTTCTGGTTGTTTTGTATCTTTTATATGCTTTTCTTTTTATTTCTATTATTGTTTTTATTTCTTCAGTGTACGTACTATGGGGTTTTGTTCCATGATGGGGTTGTCTTGGTTTTCCTCTTTCCTACCCATTCTTCTTCAGATTTTGTAATGTTGTTTTTTACCTTGCCCCAAACTTCTTTAAAGTTGTCGTGCTCCTTTATTGGTGTTTCAGCTATGTGGTTGTTGATACTCATTTCGTAAAGATATTTGGTGCTTTCATGTTCAAATGATTCAATATTGAACGTAACTTTGTAGTCATGTATTACTTTTCGTTTTAGATGTAACTGAGTCTTACCTTGCATATGAGTAGGGCATGGTCACTTCCAATGTTCGCAGAATTAAGAGTTATTACGTCTAAAATACTAGTTAGAATGAATTATCCATTTTGTGATGTAGTCTATTACAAATTGTTGTCCTTGGGTGTTACTAAATGTATATTTGTATTTGAAGTCATGCTTGAAGAAGTTGTTATTAATTCGAAGGTTACTCTGAGCAAAGAACCCTACCAGAAGGTCGCCGTTATCATTGTTGACGTCTTCGTGAAATCGCTGTTTTATTCCGGGTCACTACAATTTTTTCCAGTTCAGTTTCAATTCTATTCATGGTTCTATTAGCGATCTATCTTTTTGCGATGGGTAGGTTGCTAATCTGGACCTGCAAGGAAGCTGCAAAACTACTCAGTCCACCTTGCAACGTCCCAGGCGGAGTTCTCACTTAATTTCAAGATAGCAAATGTCTCCGGTGCATGGGATGTTTTCCTAAAAGTCTAAAAGTCCAATTTTTTTCCAGTCAAATAGAAAAATGTTTAATAATTTCTTTTAAGGATGTAACGAATGTTGGTTTTCCCACATTCGCGAATGCTAATGCGAATATCCATTTCCAACTGTTGACTTTTTCACTGGGACTAACTTAAAAAATTGTTGTGAGAAAAGTTGCAATTTCGAGAATAAATCGAATTTGGAGAAGAAAAAAACAATTTTCAAAAATATTTTCCTGACAATTTTTATTTTCATTTAAATTTTGACAATCTAGAAATTTACGAGAAATATTTTTCTCTAAATTTCGTAAAAATATCATTCTCCAAATTTCTGTACGTTTATTAAAATTTCAGAAAAATAATTTATTTTTGAAAAAATGTCTAATTTTTGAATAAAAAAGCTCAATTTGAAACTTCGAGAAGAAGACGAATTTTGAAAAACAGGTTGAAATTTCTGGACAGTCAAAATTTCACGAACCAGGCCGAAATTTCTATTAAATATTCAAAATTTCCAGTAAAGTTAAAATTTTAGAGGAAACAGTAAAATTTTGAGTAAAAAGTCGTAATTTAGAATAAGATGAATTATAATTTAAAAAAAAAAACAGTTTCGGGACAAAGTCGGAATTTTCAGGACATCAAATTAAATATTAAAATCTGGCCTTTTTTTAAAATTTGGAAAATATCTTAATTTTGAAGAAACAGACAATTTTCGAGGTAAAAATCAAAAGTTTTGAAAACACAAACTAGTTTTAAAAAAATCAAAATTCGAAAAAAGGGCGAATTTTGAGGAAAACTTCTGTAAAAAAGCCGACATTTCAAGGAAAAGGCATTTCTTGACTAAATTTATTTTTTAACGATTACCTGAGTAAAGGATAAGCTCCTTGCCATACTGTGACATCAGAAAATATCCACCATTGAGATAAACGTCTTCGAAATGTTGAGAAACGAGTTATAAATTTGAATTATCTGGAATTTTTGTCTTTACAAAAATTCAGTATTCTCAATCAATATTTTTGAAAATTTGCAGGTAAACAATATTGTAAAAATGTTTATTTTTATCAGAACATCATTAAATTTCGACAAGGCGAAGTTTGATAAACAAGTTGAAATTTGCAGAAAGACGAATTACAAAAAAAGTCGAAATTTTCAGAAAAAGTCGAATTTTAAAAAATGACAATATTTTGAAAAAAACGACGAATTTTGAGGAAAAAATTCGAAATTTTGAGGAAGTCGGATTTTGAAAAAAGTCGAATTTTAGAATAAATTTGAAATTTCAAAGGAAAAAGATAAACTTTTTTTAAAGGGGAAAAATTTTTTAAAAATCTGAATTTCGAGAAAATGTCGAAATTTCAAGGAAAGAGCTTGTTTTCAGAAAAAAATGGAAAATAGAAAAGGTTCCCACAGTTAAGGGAATACAGTTTTATTTGACTGTATAAATCAGGAGAGAGCAAGTGTACAACCCTGCGTTATTGTAGCTAGCTACTAGGAAAAAACAAGGGGATTTAAAAATACGTTTAACTAGGTGGGTCTAGATTAAAGAATTCGATCCCGGTCCTTATTTCTAATCCCGGGATTTCGGGATTATGTTTGGTCAATCACGGGATCCCGGGATTATTTCGGTATTGAGAGTTACGAATAAAAGAGAAGATAATTTTATAGAAGTAGCTTTTTAATTTACAAATCAAAATTTAAACAGCAATCAACGTAATCAAAATTTAGACAAAAATCAATGCATTTTCATTACTTTCTAATTAATCAAATTAACCAGACTTTTAAAATTTTGCACTGTTTATGTTAAAATTATTCTTTTTCAAAATTTCTTTAAACTTACATGAATTAAAAAAACCTTTATATGGCTAACTATGGAAATAAACTTTGAAATTTAACAAAATTTCCTTTTAAGATAAAGTGATGACTTTTATGTAACTCCTCACAGTAGCTAACAAAAAGCTTAAAGTATTCACATTTCTATTAAATATAAAGAAATCTAAGTTAATAGGAACATTCTAATTTGAATTAGGAAAATATGATCTGAGAAATAACAACACTTCCGTCACCAAACTTTTTAGTTCAAAATAAAAAAAAAGTTTTATTTCAAGCATGCATAGCAACCTCGGTGGGTTAATTTATGGTAGTTGCTTGGAATAAAACTTTGTATTTATATTAAAAAGATAAGGTATGTACATTGTGATGTCAATCCTGAAAATTCCGGGATCAGAAAAATTTAATCCCGAAAATTTCGGTACTGAATAGGTACCGGGATTCTAGTCTGGATAAATTACCGCATTAGCTAGTATCTTAATAAATATTTATCCTTCAAGGGTCCATGGATCCCAGTTTAAGAAACCCTGCCTTAGCAGTTGCATTGCTATTTCATAAATAATGTTCCGTGTTATTGCCAAATAGATTCGCAATATATTCGCACAATTTCTTGCTAATGCGAATGCGAATATTAAAAAACATAGTAGTAGAGAACTCTAAATGTGTTAACCAAAATCGCACTTGGCAGCGTTCAGTTGTGAACACGAAAGTTTTATAAAATATTAATTTTTTCTAAAAATTTCGGAATTGCTCTTTCAGTTTTTACTTTTTTATTTCTTAATGTTCGATTAAAATAAATCTTTTGTAATACTTTAATTTTAATCTCGAAATCCGATTATCTTCTTGAATTTTAAATTTAATTTCAGAAATTGTTTTTGTGGCTTTCTACTTAAAGAAATAATACATAATCTACTTGTACATAGATATATTCAATTTAATTACATACTATATTGGTCTTGCAACTTACATGATGTGTGCAATGGTTCATTGTGCAAGCTACAACTTAATTAAAAAAAGTAATTGCACAACCGCAAAGCAAACTGCCCAAAGAAAAAAACAACCCATCTGTTTCTGTAATTCATAGTTCTTGTTCTAGTCTTGGCAGTAATGACAGGTTGAATTTGGGCGTCGAAGAAATAAATCATCCATGATTAATTGACCATTGCCGTTTTACTTTTAACTTTTGGAGATATGATGTATCTCGTCAACTTCATAAATAACGGCCAAGAGGAAAGGTGTCGATGTACTGACTTGATGAAGGCGGCTCCTTTATGGGGACTCCCTAGGATTAGACGTCCTGGGGCCGATGTAATTAAAAATAGTGTCGCATCACTGCCGACCATCTAGTAATAGCCATTGTTTTACATCATTTATTAGACAACCTTTCAGGAAATTCCCGCCTTGTGGAATGTTGAATAAGTTAAATGGATTTTTGATAAATTAGATTTAAGCCTTGGAATGTTACTTAACTGGCGAACATCATATGCTCTTTCTTAAGACAAATTATTAGATTATGAAAACTGTTTCAAAATCGAAGGGAAACATGTAAAAAGAGGTTAGATAGATTTTTTATTTTTGCAATAATTTTCAAGTTTGAATTAAAATATTGCATTTCATCCAGTTCTACGTTATGGTTAAAACTTGAAGTTTCTAGCCCATCACAAATTTAGTTTAAAATCGATTGGAAAATGTATACAATTGTCAGATACATATCCAGGGCTGGATTAGGAGTTGATAAGGCCCTAAAATATTTGAGATATGGGTCTCTTATGAGTCGAGAATTTAATCATAGGATTCCGATTTTCCGGATCCCGACCTCTTTTCAGTCTCGAAATTTTCGGGATTAAATTTTTCTGATCCTATGATTTTCAAGATTGACATCATTTTAAAAAAATGTGAAATAGATTGCACAAGGCGAAATACTCAGTGCCGGTGCCATCAATAAAATTGATTGCCTATCTTTTTAATATAAAATGCAAAGTTTTATTCCAAGCAAACATCATAAATTAATCCATAGAGGTTGCCATGCATGCCTTAAATAAAACTTTTTTTTTATTTTGAACTAAAAAGTTTGGTGGCGGACGTGTTGTTATTTCTCCGATCATATTTTCGTAATTGAAATTAGACTGTTCCTAATAAAAAAGTTTTATTTATGTTTAAGAGAAATGTGACTGGTTAATATTATTTTTAAATACTTTTTGCTTTTTGTTAATCACTGACTAGGGAGTTACATGAAACTCATCGATTTATGTTAAAAAGGAATTTTGTTCATTTTTAAATGTTATTACCATAGTTAGTTACATAAAGCCTTTTTTAATTTCTGTAAGTTTAAAGAGATATTGAAAAAGTATAACTTTAACAAAAAGAGTGAATGATTTTAAAAGTCTACTTAATCCGACATTTTTAGTCAGATTAGTTAAAAAAGAAGAGGAAAATACTTTCATTTTTGCGTAAATTTTAATTACGTTAATTATTGTTTAAATTTTGATATGCTAATTAAAAAGCTAAATTAGAAATAAGGACCGGAATGGATTTCCTACTTATGAGTCCATATATTAGGTATCAGTACCAAATAAGATCTTTTAGGAGTCCCCAAAGTAGTGGGGGTCCTAAGCTTTAGTTGTGTAGCTTATATGTATGTAAATCCAGCACTGTACAGGACAATGATTAAAAGTGATTGGGTCTATTTTCTTTTAATCACAGACAAAAAACGAGATTGTAGTAGGTGATAGATTTTAGGTGATAGACTGGAGCTTTCAGTCCGAAGCACTACCAACCCACGCGTCATGGTAGGCAGTGAAATGATGCTTGCATCATGATTACATCCTGTTATTCTTCTTATCCTATTTTTATCTTCTTGTCTTCATCTTCTTTGACTTCTTCGCAGTAATTGTTAGAGGCAAATATGATGGACTCTCTTCATGCAAAAAAGTTTGGGCATAAACTACCCTCGCGTTTCAATGTCAGGGTGGATGCCCCGAGCCAAATTTCTTCTAAATAATTCATTCAAAATTCAGTTCTGTAACATTTGGTGCCTAAACTTAAATCTAAACTCGGTTCATCAACACCTTCAGAATGAAAAACCATATGTGCTGTCTCTGGCCGAAACCCAGGTCTCCTAGGCTACCAATACTGTCCATTTGCTGTGCCGTAATTACGACTTGCACGTAAAGTTTCGAAATACGAGGAGAATTTGTGTTTTCATACGAAGTGATCTCTCTTGTCAACGATAAGAGAAATAATCTGCTGACCATGATGTGATTTGGCCAAAAATCTTTTTCAAAAGTAAAGTTTTGTTTATTTGTTCACTTTATCTGTCCCAAAACGATCCCTCATACAGGCAGCTCTTCTCATATCTCTCTATAACCTTCAGTTGCCTACAAACGAATTATCCAAACGCTGAGATTGTCTTTCTCGGTACACATCCCCGGGTTTAAGATTTCTTTCAGAACTGATTACGCGGGAAGAGACTTTCTCCAACACAATTGATCGAAGATTTTTCCTGATATAGATACCCATCAATCTATTCTACTCGACCGTTGCCTTATTAATTCTCCAGATTTGTATAAAATCTTCGTAACATCACCGCTTGAAAATTTTGCTCACAAGTATACAGCAACCTCTCATTCACTTTATATACCACTTCCTTCTCAGATGCAGAATTGTCCTTAAGAAGTGCGATCCCGGATAGACTTCTGCCCTGAGCAAGCTATTCACACTTTCTTACAACAAAGTTATATTTCCTAAGATATGGAAATCTGCTAGGGTGTAGCTGCCCCTAAAAAGATAAAACGAAAAGGAGAAAGTTCCACCACGTCCATGTTCTCAAATAATTGGAGGAGAATAGAATTATCCCGGATAAGCAAAGTGGCTTCTGACAATAACAGTCAACTAGTAATCTCCTGGCATATATTACTTATTTCTGAAACCCATTCCAGGTCTTTTGAGGATTTGCGAAGTGGATCGGAAAAAATTTCACCTCTTTGAAGTTTTCATTTCTTACTCAATGAAAACAAAGTTATTGCGAAAAAACTGACCTACTAGCCTTAATATTTGGCCAAAATTTCAACCTTAATTCGAAGAAGGCAGAACCTCCGATTCTTTCTAAGACTGGCATATTAATGCCTAAAGTTGTTCTCATGTTTTCAGATAACGTTCAATCAGGAAAGTTCTTCTTGAGCTCAACACATTGAGAGTTTCTGATCTTGATGGTATTGCCACTATTACAAACAGTTCGAACTAGCCGTTCGATAGATATTTCTTAGGCGTGGTTTTTTCACAAAACTACGTTACATTTAAGAACTTTAATGCTCAACATAGTTTTTTACAACCGAGAAAATTATAACTGATTAACAACTACCTGACAGTTGCTAACAATAATAGTTACTAATATCTTACGTTCTCCCACCTGAGGACTGACGCACTAGACAGTTCTCACGTTAAGAACAATAGAAGGAGATAATACAAAAAAGCGGCAAAACTATTCATGTAAAAGTTAAACTTTTAGGGAAATCTTTTTCGCCTCCGAATGACCCTTCCATAATGAGTACGTTTTACGTCTGCACTTTTTACTGGTTGTTCGGCACATTCCAAAAGAAACAGTCTTTGCACTGGACGTACCAGTTGTCCCTTTGCAATCGCTAAGCGCACTACTCAAACATTGTCGTCCTTACCGGGCAATAGTTCTACTACCTTTCCATTAGGCGCTGGAAAAAGCCTCCCCACGATGCTGCACTGGATGGATTAAAACAGCCACTATTTTTCTTAGGAAGAACACTCCTGTCCTAAGCAAATTATTCACACCTTCTTGCAACAAAATGTATTTCCTAATATTTGGAAATCTTATAGTAGAATACAATCATCTCGAGCAGGCATTATGGTTTCAGACAACAACTAGTGATCCTCCGAGATTTGTTACTCATGTCTGATTTTTAGTACTCACTTATAGAAAAAAAGTGAGGCTCGGCTCGTGGCACTGGATATCTCAGAAACCTTCGACAGAGTCTCGAGCCGATCTCTTCTCGCCAAAATAACATCATACGGACTTCCACCGAGTCTATGTCACTTAATATCCAGTTTCCTTGATGACAGATTTTTTTAAGTTTAATCCACTTGCAAAGGGTAACCTCATTATGCTTTTAAAGCACTACGAGTAGGATGCGGAAACAAGAATAGATGGCGATGAACCGCCTTCTTTAAAAAGAATATGTTACCAGGTAGGTAACCAGTTCCATGTATGGAAGTTCTATAGAAAAAAGAGTCTCCATAAACAGAAGTCCTCACTGTGTCAGTTTGGAAAGCACAGGAATTTGCTGTCTCCGACTGTCTTGTATGTCTCAAGAATCTTGCCCTTGAAGGGATCAATCCTATTAATTCCTGCGAGCACATTCTATGATAATACTTGTAAAAAAAAGACAAGTCATTAACCATCCGCCTGGCTCTAGTGTTTCGAAAGAATCGGTCAAACTCTCGTCATCAATGAGGCGAATCGCTCTTCTTTGAATTAAATCCAAAGGAGCTAAAGTGTGCTTTGGGGCTGAACTCCAAACAGGAGAACACTATTCTAGTGTTGACTTAACTTGAGCTTTGTATAGTATGAGTAGCTCATGAGATGTAAAGTACTTTTTTGCTCTAAAAAGAAAGCCTACCTTCTGATAGGCGGATTTGGCAATGGCACTCACATAATCGTCCCAAGAGAAGTTAGAGCTCGCATTCACTCGTAGGATAGAGAGATTAGATCCCATCGGAAGGATTCTACCGTCCATCAGTATGTTTGTTGCATTATCCCTTGATGCTTCCTTGGAGAAAACCATGACCTGAGTTTTTGAAGCCTTGAAGTCGACCAGATTTTTCTTACCCCATTTCAGGATGATTTCGAGATTTCGCTTAATAATCTTTATCTGCTGTTTCCTTAGTCGATCTGAAGCAAGATCTCTTAAGATCGTCGTTCATGGCATCTCATCTGAGGCATTTACCATTAATTCAGGGATGGAGTGTCTCACGGACCTGTTCTGTCTTCTACTTTGTTTCTGTTGCATATAAACGATCTCTTAGCTTCCACTTTCTATCCGATATATTGCTCCGCAAACGATAGTACCCTACACTGTTTCAGATAAGCTAAGGAAATAGCAGATGGATATCATTAATTAAAATTGCAAGATCGTTCTGCAACGGACGCAGAAAAACTGGTGGACTTCAATGCTTTACAAACCCAGACTGCTCTTTTCTCTAGAAAAATGTTAAGAGACAATTTAACCAAAATCCTTATGGTCGGTAAAATTTTCCCTATGAGATCTTATCTGTCTATCCATATATTTCATCCGTATGGTATCTAGTCATCTAACTTCTCTTGGAAGGCACTGCCAAGTCCACTCTTCAGAAGGTGGGCTTTCTTTTTCGAGCCATAAAGCACTTCACATCTCATCAGCGCTGACTCTTTACAAAGTTCAAGTTAAGCCAAACACTGGAATACTTTCACACATTTGGAGTTCAGCATGGTTTGGCTTTTTTGGATTCAAATCAAAAATAGCGATTCGCCTAATCGATGACTAGAGTTTGGCTGATTCTCTCGATTCACTGAAACATAAGTTGGTGACTCGTCTCTTTTCCAGAAGTACTTTCATGGGAAATTCTCGGAGGAATTGGTGGGTCTCATTCCCTCAAGGGAATGAAACACACAACAACAGAGGGAGACAACAAATTCCTATAGAGTCCAAATTAGCACAGTGAGGACTCTGGAGACTCTATCTTCTATAAAACTTCCAAACTCTGAAATTCATTACCGAACAGAGCTTTTCCCGAGAATTACAATTTATCCTTGTTTAAGAAAGCGATTCATCCGCATCTACTTTTATTTTTGCATCATACTCGCAGTACTTCAAAGGCATAATAGGGTTGCCCTTTGCGAGTGAATTGAACTTAAAAAAATTGAAATTCACTTTTAATATTTCAACTTTTTTTTTAAGTTTCGACTTTAAATCCAATATTTTTAATATAAATTCAACATTTTCATAAAGAAAATTAAAATTTTAACTTCTCTCTCGAGGTTTTAATCTTTTCCTGTATTTACTTTAATTCAGAATGTTGGAGGAAAAAGTCCAATTTTTGAGAAAAAAATTTTCAAGTTGATTCAGCTTAAGAGGAATTTATTTTAATGAATATTATTACGTGTAACAAGTTAATTTCATCGGCATAACAATAACATTTATACGGTGAAGTAAAGACATGCTAAGTCGTTAACAAAAACTTACAATGCTATTCATTTTTCATACCATTCACAATGTCTGAATGAGACCTTTTCTATTCGATTTGTTTTTGAATAGAAAATTTAAGAAGTTGCGCCAGATCCGAGCATGCCATGATGGGGGTGCCTTCTAATAATGACCACAGGTGTGTCGTACTGTGTGGGATCCGATGCTACTGCCTAGATAAGGTCCGGTTACCGCAGCTTTTCTTGGACGGTTCATCATTGATCGTGAGAGATTAAGGGGACATTTACATATGATGTACTTCGTTCTTGTGCTCACCATCTTGGTGGCCGGAAGTTGTTAAAAGGGGATTTTTGTTCGTGCTGTCTGAGATGGCAGTCTCCATACACCCAAATTATTAATATACTCAATTACAGCTTTAAATTATATGAGGAGCTTTTTGAATTAGTTTTTTGGACTGTCGCCTCACCTTTAATCGGTTAATGAAGAGAGTTATTTATAATATCGGAAATAATTAATTTGTGATCTTATACGATTGCAAAGTGGCTAAATAGCTAAACGGTTTGGAATTTTCCGAACGGTAGATAATACACTGAACATTTTATCATTGATATTTTTTCTCTCATGTTACCCACTATTTAAATTTCTCATTTCTACAAAAGTAGGCATGGAAGATGTTTGCATATCGAATAGCTCTTTAGCAAGGATTCTAGTGCACAGACAAATAGGTTTGAACATTAATTAGATTCAAAGTTTAAAAACCAAATACCGGTTTCGATCTTGTTAGATCTCGAAGAATCTCGAGAATTCTTTTGTACTTACTTGTCGAAACATTTGTTAGCATTCAAGTTGGATATACCAAACTAACGAGATCTAACAAGATCGAAACCGCTATTTGGTTTCCAAACTTCGAATCTAATAAATGTTGAAACCTATTAGTCTGTGCATTAGAATCCTTGTCTTCTGGGAACTTTTTCCTGGAGGGCAACCGCTTCGCTAGGTGGCAGTGTTTCAACTGTTGGTAGTTCAGCTACCTATGATTCACTATACACGCCTGAAGGGCTGCATGAGTTTGTAATCTAGGTTGCATTCTACTTGCATAGCTCTTTAGCTGTTAAAGACGCAAGTTCCTGTGCATTTCAAGTTGACACGGCTCTATCAGAGCCGCATTAGGACATGTAGGGGCCCTAGGTAATTCGAATCTTACGGCTCCTCTCCTATTAGTTGCTAACGTTAGCTAGCATTTAATTCTTATACCAAAAAATGTTCAAAATAATTCATCAGTAGCTTAAAGTGCTTTTATGAAAAGGAAAATCCTATCAGGAAAGGAGTAACATTTAAGATTTTTTCAGATTTTAAAAGATAATAATATATATAGTAGTAAAAATTCAATTATAATGTATTAAAAGAATATATATATTTTTATTTTTTTTATGCTATGAGTTTAATACTACACATTTTACGGGATATCAAACTTTATTTTAAGAATTTATTTTGCAATTAAAATCTCAATGTCTACTTTAAAGTCATAATGTTAAGACAAAAGTCAAAATCCGAAGTTTAAACCGAAAAGTTTGGGATAGTATAAAATTCTAACTCCAGGTTTAAGAAAGTCCAAATTTTTTAATTTCAAATGTTTATAAAAGTAAAATTTAAAAAAAAAACAACAAATTGAACATGAATTTTCTACTTTTAAAGTTGAGATTTTACAAGAAATATAATTTTTAAGTTTAAGCAAACAAAACAGTGCATAAAAAGTCGTAATTTAAAGACAATTGTGAAAATCATCACAAAAACATAATCGAATTTTTGAGTCTAAAATCTTAACGCAGAATTTTAAGATAAACCGTCTAAATTTCCAGAGCTCAAAAATAAAAATTTTGAGAAAAAAATGGTGTTTTCGAGAAACACGTCGAAATTTTAAAATCATTTCTAAAGTAGTTAGTCTGAACTAAAACTGAAATTTCAAATTTTAAATTAGGACTTATTTTAAAAATGTTAACCTCCAGCGGTTTTGACTTATTTAGTAAATTTCTTTTATTTTCGATTTTTTCTGGAAATTTTAACTTTCATAAAAATGTATTATTTTTTTTAATTTTATTGAAAATTTTGACTTTTATTTGAATATTTCGGCTTTCTTAAAAATGCTAACACAAAATTTCGATTTTTTCTTTTTAGTTTCGACTTTTTTTTTAATATTTTAACTTTTCTGTGAATTCGATCATTTTAAAATCATTTCATTTTAAAAAATTTGCTTTTTTTGGAAAATATCGAATTTTGCTTAAACGTTTGATGATTCCCTATAGTTTTTTCTCAATGGTTCAACTTTTATGTAAATTTTACTTTTATTTTTGAAATAAATTAATTTTATTGTAATTTCCAAACTTCTGAAGTTTGATTTTTTCAAAATTGTGACATTTTTGACACTTTCGTCCCTTTTCCAATATTTTCAATTCTTTTAAAAATCTTTTATCATCAAAAATTGGACATTTTTTCGAAGTTAACATTTTCCAGAATGTGAATCTAATTTAAAATGTAAACTTTCTTTACAAATGTTTACTTTTTTGTAAATTAAACTTTATAAAAAATTCGCCTTTTTCAGAAAGCTTCGATTTTTTTTATAAGAATCTGACTTTTTAAACCGCAAGTTTTTAAAATTTTTAAGAATGGTATAAAACAAATTCAAGACAATTTTGACTTTTTTTGAAAATTTCGACAAATTTTGAAAAATTTTTAAACTTTTATATATAAAAATAGATTTTTCTGTAATTTTCCAATTTTTTTTAAACTTCCAATTTAATAAATGTTCAAAACTGTTGGTGTGTGCATCAAAATCTAGTCTTCTGGGACCTTTCTAGAGAGCAACCGCTTTGCCAAGTTTTTGTGGTTCAACTATTGGTAGTTCGGCTACCTATGATCCACAATACACGCGTAAAGGGCTGCATACTGTAGTTTAGATTGGATAGGACACTTGCTTGAGTTGTCCACAGTTTCTCTATGGTCCAATAGGTGGCTGTACTTAGGAGTCACACTAGGGAAATTCGTTGATTTTATAGTATTTATTTGCCGAAACATTTGTCAGCATTCGAGTTGGATATACCAAACTGAGGAGATCTAGTAAGATCCGAAACTGATACATGTTCAAACCTATTGGTCTGTGGATTAGAAATTGTTTAAATTGGATTTTTCTCTAAATTGTAACTTTCTTGAAATTTTCGACCTTTTTCCAACATTTTCGTTTCTTTTTAATTTCGGCTTCCTATTATCAAAATTTGACATTTTCTCGAAGTTGGCTTTATTCAGAATATGGAACTTTTTGAAATTTTGATATTTTTTTAACATTTAGCCAATTTTCAAATATTTATACTTTTTTGTAAATTCAACTTTTTAAAAAATTTGTTTTCTCCCGAGAGTTTCAATTATTTTTAAGAGTCTGACTTTTTAAGCCGCATTTTTTTTAAATTTTGAAAAATTGTATAAAACAAATTCAAGAAAAGGACTTTTTTTGAAAAGTTCGAAAATTTTAACAAAATTGCGATCTTTTCTCAAAGAAAAATCGATTTCTTTTTGTAAATTTCCAAATTTTTAAAGTTGGGTTTCTTGAAATTTTCGACCTTTTTCCAATATTTCCATTTTTTTTTAAAATCTCGACCTTTTATTGCCAAAATTTCGACTTTTTTTTTTAAGTTGACGCTTTTCAGAATGTGTAACTTTTTTAAATTTTCGGCCTTTATTAAAATTTGGACCTTTTCCGAAAGTTTTATGTTTTTGTAAATTCGACTTTTTAAAAAATTCGCATTTTTCTGAACATTTCAATTTTTTTTAGGAATCTGACAACGAATTTGTGAAATTTCTAAGAATTGAATAAAACAAATTCGAGAAAATGTTGACAAATTTTCTACTCTTTCTTAAAATTTCCACTTGATTTTCAAAATGTTGACTTTTTTGCAAATTCGATTATTCTGAAATACTTTTTTGTGAAAACTTTGACCTCGGCTGCTTAATATATCATTTTTTCATTGCATGTATATTAATTGTATTTTGATTTTGTAGTTTGGTTTGTAAATGATTATTTTTTTAACTGTTGGCCAATAAAGATTATTAATATTATTATTGAAAATTATATGCTTCTTTTAGTCCGTTTTAACTCGCAATTAAAACCTTAATCTGGAGATTTAAATTTTTTACGGGAATTATTTTATAAATTCAGAGTTTTTTATGAAATTTGTTTATAATTCCAAGTATATGCAGTTTCAGTTTTTTATTTTTTTCTGCAATTTTTATCATAAACTTGCAATCTAAGGAAGAAAAAATAATATAAAATATGTTTTTGGAAACTTCTGCTCAAAATTTTGAGGTATGTTTACAAACTCAATTTTCAGCTTTTTCTAGAATTTTTGACTTTATTTTTGAAATTGCAGTCTTACTTTTTTATATAAAACGCGATTACCTTTCCGACGAAAATTAATTTCAAATGGAAATTTACGAAGCAGCCCTAGCCTAGTAATTTTTTGGGTGAGCCCCTATTAGCATTTTTTGTTAATTTTCAGTTTCCGCATATTATATTATATTGACAGGCTTTAAATTTAAATTTATATTTGGAAATTTTTAAATGGAAACTGTAGGCATTATTAAAAATTTACTAAAAAAATTAACCAACTTTATTTTTTTACTCATAAATTAAAAAATTGAATTACTTTGGAATCAAAACTCCTGTGAACTATTCCCGAATTCTGGATGAAGAGTCAGGCGGCAATAATAAATCACGACATAATTTAAAGTGTGAAACATAATGGATGGTGGCGCTGAAAGTTTCAGCTAAACGACATTTTCTGGGGAGACTCCGGCAATATATTTTCGCAGAGAGAAGCCACCTGAAGATTTTTTTCTCAATTAATAAAGCCCGCCACTAATTACATTAGCTATTAGCAGCCCCCTTATAATTATCCGTCTTACCGCTAGGTGGCAAGTAGACCAGAAAAGCAATTAAGAAAGATTAATTATTAATAGTATAATATTCCTTTGAACGTCTGCCTTTCTAAGCCCACCGATCTTTTACAGCTCATTTGCATTTTAGAATTGCGGAATCCATCTTGGCTGCGTTTTGTTTTAATGTCAAGGCGTACAGGCGATTACTCAGGATTTAGAGCCGACATTGCCAACCCCTTTCTCGCCGGTTTCGCTGTAAGAAGCTTTTCTCGTTTTATCAGCTCCAGGTCTGTTCCTGACAGACAGTTCAAGCAAACCAAATTCATGATTTAGAAACATTTACTACATGGCCTAATAAACAAGAGAAACTTCGACGGAAACAACAAAAACCATCTACCTGTCCGATAGCAACCGTAAAACGTCGATATTCAATTTTTATATATTAGTTGGTAATAGTAATTTAGGTACCGACAAAGGTAAGGTAAAGGATCTGGAGCACGCACAGGATTCGGCACACGCACTTCTCCCTAATTGTCTGTGCTAATTAGAGATGATTTGTGGGATCAAAACATACCCTCAAAGTGTCGGCATTCAATAATATTCTATTAGCAAAACCTGGCCTCTAATTATGCGCTACCCTAAGGCTACTTCCTCTCATGCGAGGTGGTTGATTTATTTCCCAGATCTATAAGGGGTTGCAAATTTCAACTATCTAAAAATTATGGTTATTATTGCGGATTGGGTAAAGTAATTCGTTAACAACCACTACATCAAGGAATTTTTGAATTTTGTCTTACAAATGATTTTTAAATACTCAAGATTCCTTAAACAAAATAATGGTGAAATATGTAAAAAAAAGTTGGGAAGAGTTTAGAACAAGCAACCAAAAGGTAACCACAAGAGCGTCTTTGGAATCAAGTAATAAGGTTAAAAGGAAGTAAAAATAAACCATTACGAGCAATAAGGAATAAAACTGATGTTGATAAAACTAAAAGTGCACACTTTATAGCTAACAGTTCGAGTTTGAACTTTTTTCGACATTATAAACTGGAAATTAAACTTCAAACTGCCAGAAAGTAGCTCAACAGTCTCAATATTATTATCAAACCTTATTATGAAACATGCACTTTTCAAAAAATCTTCTTGATCATATTACGTTACAGTCATATTACTTTCATAAAAGAAAACTTATTTCTCTTTTGGCCTTTTAAGGGCAAAATGATGCTTCTTTATTATTTTATAAACAAAAACCAAAAATAAAATTGATGAGTTTTTTGAAGCCACTACAAAGTTCTTAGTCCACTCTCATCCATCCGTGTTTAAACGTTTCTTGAGTTAGCGAAGCGATTGCTCTCTAGGAAAGTTCCCAGAAGACAAGGATTCTAATGCATAGACCAATAGGTTTGAACATTTATTAGATTCGAAGTTTGGAAACCAAATACCGGTTACGATCTTGTTAGATCTCGTCAGTTTGGTTTATCCAACTCGAATGCCAACAAATGTTCCGACAAGTATAATACAACCTAGACACGAGGCGTTAAATACCGCGACGCATTCCAAAAAGTAATTGGTTCACATTGGTCACGTGATTTGTGAATTTCCATTGGTTGGATTCATAAGATGACAAGCGCGCGATTTTTAAAACATGATATTTGCGTCTTACATCGACTTTACAATAATTCCTACTAGTCTAATTGAATTCTAATCCACAAGTTTATAAGCATGTTCGTTGCTATAGCGAATAAAAAAATGGACGAGGGCTTATTTGATGCAGAATAGCGTGTAAAAGAAGTTTGAAACCTTTACATGAACAATCGCATAAGTTATTAACAAATAAAAATTTGAAAAAAATCAGATTTAGTTTTTCGCGAATAGCTTCAAAATTATTAGCGTTTAAGAAATTTGAAAAAAGATTTTTAAGAAGAAAAATTTTCAATAAAAAAAAAAGTTTTATCTCCCGAAACTTTTACCTCCATTATTAAAATTTTTGTTGTTGTTTTGTTGTTGAAAAATAGTGCCATCTAGCCTCGAACGCTACTTCGCGCGCCTGATTGTTGGTCAGTTTTTACATAATTGAATATTGATTTACAAATTTGAAACAATTACGGAGTTATTTAGTCGCTTAAAAAAATCTGACAGATATAAAAATGTTTCTATTGATTATTCATAAAAAAATAAATAACATTTTTGATAAAAAAAATATTTTAATTCTCATTTTTGAATATATTTTTTAATATAAACTTTTTGAAAAAAAATAACTTGTTTAAAGAATATAATTGAAAACTACTGTCAAATTTTATCTCGGTAATAATAATTCAAATTTAACTAATAACGGAATAAGTAATAAAGATTTTACCACAAATGAAACATTTAAAAATATAGGACTGCATTACTATTCAAATTAGTTGAAATACCAAATGTAGGAAGCGTTTGAAAAACATAATCAATTAGTTTGAGGTTTGGGCAGTTTGACTAGCTTGGTACGTTTTTGCGAGAGGTGAAGGTATACGGGTTTTAAGAAACCCGCGCTTTTATGATATCCATTCAGCCAATAGAAATTCAGCAGATCACGTGATGGATTGTAACCAATAAACTTTTGGAATGCGTCGCGGTATTTAACGCCTCGTACCTAGACTGCAAATCTATGCAGCCCTCCAAACGTGTATCGGGAATCATAGGTAGCTGAACTACCAACAGTTGAAACACTGCCACCTAGCGAAGCGGTTGCTCTCTAGGAAAATTACATTGACTTGTTTAGGACATATATGTAATACTTCTATATGGCGTGTTTTGTCCCCTTGTTTGTGTCAAAAAAGCGCGATGGATATATATGTTTGTCTTTTTCGAGGACAGAATATATTAACCAATCCCAAAATTTACTTCAAATATGCCTCTTCACGGCAGTCGTCATTGTTATCATTCATTAATAAGTGTTCCCGCCCATCTTGTCATCTGTTCCGCTACAAACGAATGAATGCTTGTCCTCGAAAGAGTACGACATATACTTTCATCTCACCTTTTTGACAAAGCATTTTGCATTGTCGATTATACACAACACGCCATATAGAAGTATTACATATATGGTTTAAGAGTTAAATCTTTTTACAAATATTACATTGCCACTCTCAGATTTTCTTTTTATGCTGACTATTACACCTCTACCTTTCCACTTAAATATTAGGATGTCTGGTGATAAATTATTGCTGCCAAATATGAAACTGGGACCAAGCTTATGCTTCTTGTCATAGCTTCTTTTCAGTAGCCATTCTAACGTTTTCTTATTAACTTCTTGCAGCACCATTATGAACATTTGGTTGTTTTAACCATGCCCAAAACATCTTTCATTTGGTCCTCCTTTCTAAAGAACTTCTTTTGTAAATGTTTGAAATCTAAAACAAAATATAACTTTCGCCACTATGGTCATTACTCCTAGAAAAATATGGGCAACCTCTCCTTTTTATAGAAGCAAGATGGCCACATCAGTATTTCAAATTCTGTGTATTTAATTTTCATGAAATCATTATGGATGTTATCGTGCACTAAGGCAATTGTTAAAAATATCTAGGGGAGAGAGGGACTAAAAGTTCCCGGGGTAAGTTGTTCCGATTAAAAGAGCTCCAAGGGAAAAATAAATAAATATATTTTGTAAGTAGGATGTGAAACGCAGCCATGTCAGCCATATTGTTAGAGCAGTTGCGTCCGGTATATCAGGAAGTAAGCGCGTGCGTCGTTGTGTCACGTAAGTAAATGCTCTCCTTGAAATTTTCGATCTATCTCCCATATATTAACAGTAGTGGTTTCGATTTTTTGCTGTGTTTATGCCAAAATATATCTGCTTGGAACATGATAAGCTAAAATTGGCTAGGTCCTGTAAGCTAAACTATCATTTGCTTTTACGTGAGCGTTTGTTATTTGGAGCTAAATGTTCGTTTTTGCGGGCATTTTGTTACCTCGGAAGAACCCGTCCCTTCCCAAAGGCACCACCAAGAGTTGGAAAGAAAAAGAGTCGCCTTAGGAAATCAGCAATTTTAACAGACACTCCGGAGAAAATGGCCCTGGCCGAAAAAGAGTCTAAGAAGGGAAGGAGAAGTATTGACAATAAAAAAAAGGGTAAGGAAAAACTTGGTGCCAAAATAAAAGGGAAAGGAAAGTGAAAGTCTATTAAACGACAGGTTCAAGAAACTGAGGCTAAAAATTCTGATCATGAAGAGGATAGTTTGGAGTATAATTGTATCATCTGCTTTGATGGTTACTCCAACTTGCGTTCTGGTGAAGAATGGGTCCAGTTTCAAAAATGTAAAAATTGGGCCCATTCAAGATGTATAAAGATCCGTAATTCATTTATGTATATGTCCAAATTGCGACTCTGATGAGTCTTATGGTGATTTATAATAGGTATTAAAATCTTTTTTATCCAACAGTCCTTTTAAAATTAAATCCAAACCAAACCAAACTCTTACATAAGGAATATTCTATTGTTAAATTTTAAAAAATATGATTGCCTTAGTAATATAATTGTTTTCTTTACAAATTATCCCCTAATAGACCCGGTAACAACTTGCCCCACCTCATTAATAATTAGCCCTAAGTTGGGACAATTTGTTACTTTTCGACTTCGATTAAAATTAAAATACACTCAAAAAACTTTTTCAATATCAAAGCTAAATTTATTATTCAAAGTCTCCCTCATAGTACTCATGTTAGTAACAAGTTTTTTTAAACAATTTTTGAGCTTGATTGAAAAACGGAACTTTAAGCCCCGTTCTCCACTACTAATTTATTTATAAAATCAATTATCTAAAACTTAAGACATTGAAAATAATCAGCAAAAATAGTTGCACATGACAAAGAATAATTATTAAAATAACTTACCTTTCATAGCACTTTACAACAGCAACACTTGGCAAGTTGCCCTTCGACACTAGTAATTTACGTTATATAAATTTAAACGCCCTCTGCAAATAAATAATGGTAATTTGCGCCCTGAGCCATCTCTCCTAGTTTTATTCGATATTTAGGAACCATCCATAAATTACGTACCCCTATTTTGACGTTTTTAACCCTTACTGTGTGAAATTCTTCAACATTCATAACTGTTAAACTCTATTAACGATAAATACAACAAGAGATATTGAAAATTCCACAACGTTTCTACAGATATTTGCTAGGACCGGACATACTATAACCGCCGCTGAAAAGCGAAACCAGCTCCGGTCATAGGAAATATGTATAGAAACATTGTGAAATTTTTAATACCTGTTGTATTTATCGTTAGTAGAGTTTAGTAGTCATGAATATTCTCTTTTGGTCATTTTAACCCTCCTCCTCCTCCTTCACCCCCTCTTCCTCTTCATTCTTCTCCTCCTCTTCATTCTTCTCCTCCTCCTCTTCCTGCTCCTAATCCTTCTCCTCCTCCTCCTCCTCCTCCCCATACTCCTCCTTCTCCTCCCCATACTCATCCTTCTCATCCTCCTCTTCCCTTCTTCTCCTCTTCCTTTTCCGTCTTCTCCTCCTCCTCCTCCTCCCCATACTCCTTCTTCTCATCTCGTCCCCCTTCTTCTTCTTCTCCTCCTCCTTCTTTTTCCCTCCTCCTTCTCCTCCCCTTCTCATTATCTTCCTTCTCCTTCTTCTCCTCCTCCTCTTTCTGCTCCTCCTCCTTCTCCTCCTCCTCCTCCTACTCCTCCTCCTCCTCCTCCTACTCCTCCTCCCCATACTCCTCCTTCTCATCATCCTCCTCCTCCCCATACTCCTTCTTCTCATCCTCCTCCCCCTTCTTCTCCTCCTCCTCCTTCTCCTCCTCCTCCTCTCCTCATTCTCTTCCTCCTCCTTCTCGTTCTTCTCCTCCTTCTCCTCATTCTCCTCCTCCTCATCCTACTCCTTCTTCTCCTTCCTCTCCTTCTCCTCCTGCTTCTTGTTCTCCTGCTCCTCCTAGTTTTAAAAAGTTTTTTAAAATTCCAATTTTGCAACTTTCGCTTTCTTTCAAAATGTCGACTTTTTAAAAACGATTTCTTTCGTTTTGAAATTTCCATTTTATTCTAAATGTCAACTTTTTCAATTTTTTTATTTGAATATTTTCCATTTTCTTGAAGGCTTCATTTTTTTAGGTTCTACTTTGAAAATTTCAATTTATTCAATATTTTGACTTGTAAATTTTTTTTTGAAAATGTTGAGTTTTTCCAAAATTGGAGGTATTCAAAATTTCGACCTTATAAAGTTTTTAATTCTCGCGTTTTTGGAAAATTTCTACTTTGTACTTTTCTACTTTTTAAAAATTAATTTTTTTTAAGTACATTCCAGTCGCTAAGGGTAATCCTATTATGCATTCGCAATACTGCGGGTAGGATGGATGCGGAAATAAATACAGATAGCGATAAAAGGCCTTTTTAAAAACGGATAAGTGTTTTCACAATTTCCTCTTTTTTGTTTGAAAATGCCGAGTTTTTTGAAAGCTTAACTTTTTTAAATTTCACCTTTGTTTCAAAATTTTGACTTAATAATTTCGGTTTTTTATAATGTCAACCTTTTTTCAGTTTTTCGAATATTTTTGAAAATTTGGGGAAATTTGATTTTTGAAATTTTTTTGGAAAATGTCGACTGAATTTTATTTCAAAATTTAGATCTCTTTTCAAAATTGTGTTTTTAAGGTTTTCTACTTTTTTTGTTTAATTTTTTGTAGGTGTTGACCTTTTTGAAAATTTTAATTTTTATGAAACTTTCCATTTTGATTTTTTCGAAAATTTTGGTTCTTTTTAAGTCTCGACCTTTTTGATAATTTTGACATTGTTTTAAAAACTCCTTTTTTGTTGGGTGGAACGAACTGGTGCTTGGTTGTATTCAAAAATTGACCCCCCTTTTTTTTTGAAAGGGTTGATTTTGTGAAAAATTATTTTTTTCCAAAATTTTATATTGTTTTTCAAAATTTTGATTTTTTAAAAATGTTGACTTTGGAAAATTCGATTTATTTCAATTTCTACCTTTTTTGAATTTTGAAAATTTTCCGAAAATCTCGAATTCTTCAATGTTTGAAACAGGGCTTCAAACCGGAACTAAACCGAAAACAGGAAACCAAAAAAAAACCGTTATGTTTGTAGGAACGAAAACCGGAACAGAACCGGAAAAAAATAACGGTTTATTTCGGTTCGTTGAATTTGTATGTTCTTAAAATAATTTTTACTTTACCCTAAATTTTTGAGATTTTTTTAGAAAATTACTTTTTAAAATTTTACACAAATTCATGCAACTTTCATCTCAAAATTAGAAGTTTACTTTAGAAAAACATTTTTTTTTTTGAAAGTTAGATTAGATACAATTTCCACACTTTTTAAGAAAATGTTGAATATTTATTCTCAAACTTTTAAGACAAATTGAATTTTAAGTTGTATAACTTAAATACTCTTTTTTCAAAGTTTTCAGCTCTTTTTTGAAATTTGGACCTTTTTCTCGAAATATTTCTTTTCTTTTCCTAAAATTTCGAGTTTAAAATAAAAATTTTATGTTCTATTGTAAATATAGACTAAAACAGTGGAGTCTTTTTCATTGGAACACAGGTTCCTGGCAAATTCAATTTTTTCTGAAAATTCCAACTTTTTCTTCAGAGCAAACACTCAAAATTTGTTTATTTTTCCTAAACTTGAATTTTCCCTTTTATAATCTAATACTTCTATTTTTTTGAAGTTATTAACAAATATTTCGAGTTTTCTTGATATTTTTCCTTCAGATGTCACTTTAATTTCAATATGCCAATTTTTTTCGAAATCTCAAATTCTAATGATTTTTTTAAAATACCAACTTCCTAAAACTTTCCATCATTTCAGGATTTGGATCTTCTTCTCAAAATTTTCGATTATGTCTCGCTATTTCTAATTTTTCCTAGAAATTGGGAATTTCAGTCAAAATTTTAAGAGAAAAATACAACATTTATATTCCAATTTGAATCCGGGATCTCGAAGTTGAGGTCGAAATTTTGAAAGTAAACTTGAAACATTGACATGTTAGAAAATTTCTAATTTAAACTTCCGAATTTTCTCTGGTTTTGTTAACGCTATATTTGACTTTCTTCTTAAAATTTTGGCTTCAGATACGAAGCTGCGATTTTTTTTTCAAATTGTTTTGAATTCAGGCAGCTTTAAAATCAAAATTTAGTTAAGTCTTGAATTCGTTTTATAGAATTCGTTCAAAATACAAAAATTCGTAATTTGAAAAATTAGATTCTTCAAAAAATGAGAAAAATTCTGGAACAAGTAAATTTTAAAAAAAAAGTCCAAGTTTTCTCAAAAAATCGAACTGTTGAAAAAATAGGGAAATTTCAAAAAACCTTCAAATTTTAAATCAAGCCATACTTAAAATTTTGAAAAAAGTCCAAATTTTGATTATAAAAGGTAAAAATTTTCAAAAAAGATTAAAACACTGAAGAAATTCTAAGATTTCAAAATGTCGCAATTTTGAGAAAAAGTTGAATTTTTCAAAAAGTTACAATTTTCGAGAAAAAGTCGGAGTTATCAAAAAAAAGAAGTTAAAACTTCGAAAAATCGTAAAAAGTTTGGGCTAAAGTAGAAAATTTCCAAAAAAAAAAGGTTTAAATAAGAGTGTTTCAAGATAATCATATTACAAAAAAACCAAAATTTTAAAAAAATTCGAAATTTTGAGAAAAAAACTTTGTCAAATTTTTTACAAGAAGTCGAAATTTTGAAAAAAAGGAGGAAATTTTCCTAAAAAATCAAATTCCGAAAAAGTTACAGCTTCAAGAAAAAATCGAAATTTTGATGATAAAGGTCGAAAATTTCAAAAAAATTCTAAATTCCGAAAAAGGTTTGAAAATATTAAAAATGTCGAAATTTTGAGAAAAATTTAATTTTTTAAAACAAACAAAAATTAAAGGAAAATCTTTTTTTTTTTAAGTTCAGTTTACTACATAAAAGTTAAAACCTGAAGAAAAAGTCGAAATTCAAAAAAAATCTCAGTTTTCAAAAAAGATCAAAACTTTGAGAAATTGTCAAAAGTTGGACCAAGGTGAAAATTTAAAAAACAGAGTAGAAATTTTCAAAAGTCAACATCATTAAATTTACAGAAAAAATCAAAATTTTGAAAAAAAAATAGCAATTTTGAGAAAAGATCGAAATTATGTGTAAACATATTCAAAAATTTCAGAATTTGGAAAATAAATTAAAATCCTAAAGAAAGGTCAGACTGAAAAAGTCTTACGAATAATAAAATAAACAAATATTTTAAAAAGGTGAAAACTAAAAAAAAGAATATTAGAATTTCAAAGTTTTCAAAATATAAAGACGAAATGCTTTAAAGAAGTCAAAAAATGTTTAAGAATTTTCAATAAAAATCAAAGGCAGACTTTTCAAAAAGTAATCATTTTTAGAAAGTCAGAATATTAGGAAATAAAAATTTTGAAACAAAGTCGAATTAAAAAACAAACACTCGAAAGAGTTGATGTTTGCAAAAAGTTTAAACTTTCAATAAATTAAAATTTGAAAAATTGAAATGTTTTGAAAAAATCGAATTTAAAACCAGTTAGATTTGCAAAAAAAATGGAAATTTCGAGTTTTAAATTTCAGAAATGGTCAATATTTACAAAAATAAGGTCAAACCTTCGAACTTCGAGGTCAATTCAAAAAATTCAAAAAAAGTTTAGGAAAAAAATGACAATTTAAAAGAAATTTTGAGAATAAAAAAATTTTAGTTTCCCAAAGAAAAGCCTTCATTTATATTACACATATTAAAATAAATTTGGCTGAACTTTTGAGCTTATGCAATACAAATTAAACAAAAAAGGTGTAAATCTCAAATATCAAAATTTCGAGGAAAAAAATCAAATTTTGGAATTAGCTTTTAAAATAAAATTAAAATTCCATAATTGGACAGAGATAAAGATCTTTAAATGTCGAAAACAACAACTTTAAAAGTGAACATTTTTAAGCTTAAAAATACAATATTTACGAGTACTATTGTTCTACTGTACTAATGTTCATTTTAGAAGTTATGACCTGAAACATGGACTTTTTTTGACATTTCGAGATCTTTATCTTTTTTCCCAAAATTAGGTTTTCAATTAAAGTCAAAATTTACACTTTAAAAATGTTAGCTTTATATTAAAAAATTAATTTCCAAATGGATTTCTTACTCGAAATTTCGATTTTAGATTTAAGATTCTTTCCTAGAAAAAGAAATATTCAGAAAAAAATACATAAAGGTTTTATTTCTTTAGGTTCTGCTTTGCCAATTTTAGTTTTTCAAAATTGTGACTTGTTTTAAATATTCTTTTTTGAAAATGTTGAGTTTATTTCAAAAATTGGATGTTTCAAAATTTCGACTTTTTAAAGTTTTCGATTTACAAAAAAAAATTTGTAATTTCGTGAAAAAAAATAACCATTTCAAGATTAAAATCGTTTGTAGAAAAATATCAGTATTACTAAAAATATTCAATTTTGAAATTGAAGTGAAGAAAACTCAAACGTGGTCATTTTAAATTGTAAACTACCCACTTCCATTGGTGGATCAAATCAAGTGACGATCCCAAGCAGTAAAAATGTGGGAACTGAAATATGTTTTAGTCTCAAGATTTCAGAAATAATGATTTTGACGTTAAAATTTCGATTTTTGCTAATAATTTTGACTATCGAAATTGAGAATTTTTGAAATATTTAAATTATGAGTTATTTGAAAATTAATATTTTTTCCTAAAATTTGCAGTTTCCAATTTCAATGTTTATGTTTCTTTCCAAAAATTTTACATTTAGATATTTTTTTAAATTTCAACATTTAGTGAAAAAAACAAGGGAAATATCTTAAAAAAAACGAAATGTTGACTTTAAACTCGCAAAGTTCAAAAAAAACACTGGCTCATTCTTTAAATATTCAGAAAAAAGAGAAATGAAGCTTTCATGCTAAATGTTTAAAAATTGGAAATTTATTTAAGAATTTTTTTAAAACAGCAACAATTTCAAGTTTAACTTATTTAGAAATTGCGAATTTAATTTCAATATCTTGGCTTAAACTGAAATATTAGAATATTCAACTTTTTTTTTTAATTTAGGCTTTGAAGTTTCAAATTTCTAGAACAAATTCTAATGTATAAAGATTTCAAGAAAAATTTGAAATGTGCACTAATATTCGGAGAAAAGAAATCGAAATTTGGAAAGAAATTCGTCGACGACGAAAATCGAATTTTAATATGAGAACTCGAGGCATAGATTGAACTAGCAAAAACTCAGTATTTGGAGAAAAAAGTATGAAATTTTGAAATTGAAGGATATTAACTTTAGAAAAAAAATTAGGTTGATATTTTAGGAAAAAAGATAAACTCAAGTTTGAAAAGAGATTCAAAATATAATTGAATTACTAATTTTCCATCATATCAAAAAAACTGGAACTGTAAGTTTAAACCCGAAATTTAAAAGAAAAATTTCAATTTTTACATCACAATTAATGTAGGGGAGAAGTTCCGTTTTTCAATTAAGCTCAAAAATTGTTTAAAAAAACATATTACTAATATGAGTACTATGAGGGAGAATTTAAATAATAAATTTAGCTTTGATATTTAACAAGTTTTTGGGGGGTATTTTAATTAGTTTTCTTATATTTAATATTATATCACAGAAAGTCGAAAAGTAACAAATTGCCCCAACTTGGGGCTAATTGTTATCGAGGTGGGGCAAGTTGTTACCGGGTCTATTAGGGGATAATTTGTAAAGAAAACAATTATATTATTAAAGAAATCATATTTTTTTAAAATTTAACAATAGAATATTCCTTTTGTAAGAGTTTGGTTTGGTTTGGTTTGGATTTAATTTTAAAAGGACCGTTGGACGAAAAAGATTTGAATACCTATTATAAATCACCATAAGACTCGTCAGAGTCGCAATTTGGACAAATACGCAACTTTATACATCTTAAATGAGCCCAGTTTTTACATTTTTGACACTGGACCCGTTCTTCACCAGAACGCAAGTTCGAGTAACCATCAAAACAGATGATACAATTATACTCCAAACTATCCTCTTCATGATGAGAACTTTTATCCTCAGTTTCTTGAACCTGTCGTTTAACAAACTTTCCCTTTCCTTTCACTTTTATTTTGGCACCTGGTTTTTCTTTGCGCTTTCTTTTATTGTTAATACTTCTCCTCCTCTTCTTAGACTAATTTTTCTGCCAGGGCCATTTTCTCCGGAGTGTCTGTTAAAGTTGCTGATTTCCTAAGGCGTCTCTTTTTCATTCCAACTTTTGATGGTGCCTTTGGGAAGGGACGAACTGGTTCTTCCGAGGTCACAAAATGCCCCGCAAAAAAGGAACATTTAGCCCCAAATAACAAATGCTCACATAATAGCAAATGATAGTTTAGCTTACAGCACCTAGCCAATTTTAGCTTATCATGTTCAAAGCAGATATATTTTGGCACAAACACAGCAAAAACCAAAACGAGATAGATCGAAAATTATAAGGACACAACGACGCACGCGCTCACTTCCTGATATACCGGACGCAACTACCCTAACAATATGGCTGACATGGCTGTGCTGTCACGATTCATTTCACATCCTATTTACAAAATATATTTATCTCTTTTCCCCTTGGAGCTCTTTTAATCGGAACAACTTACCCCTGGAACTTTTAGCTCCTCTCTCCCCTAGGTATTTTTAACAACTGCCTTTGTAAAGAAAGTTGTTACCGGGTCTATTAGGGGATAATTTATAAAGAAAAACAATTATATTATTAAGGCAATCATGTATTTAAGGATTTAACAATAGTATATTCCTTATGGAAAAGTTTGGTCTTAAATCTAATTTTAAAACGACCGTTGGATAAAAAAGATTTTAATACCTATTTATAAATCACCATAAGACTCATCAGAGTCGAAATTTGGACATATATGTATACATTAATGAATCACGAAACTTTATACATCTTGAATAGGCCCAGTTCTTTATTTTGGCACCTGGTTTTCCTTTGCCCTTTCCTTTAATGCCAATACTTATTCTCCTCTTCTTAGACTCTTCTTCTGCCAGGGCCATTTTCTCCGGAGTGTCCGTTAAAATTGTAGTTTTCCTAAGGCGTTTCTTGTTCTTTCCAACCCTTGGTGGTGCCTTTGGAAAGGGACGGACTGCTTCTGGAGAAAAAGCCCCATGCATTCCAATAGATGCTGTTCCAGTGTCATTCTCCAGAACTTTCTCTAAATTGCCGTCTATGGTATTTGGGGCGTTAATTTATTTAGATGCACGAGGTTCTTCTATTGAAGGCAAAGGGCGATCAGTGACGAAAGAGGGAGCAAAGTCGTCTTCAGTAAATACGTTAGGATCGTAAAACCAAATGCCTACTTTTTTGAAAGAGTTCATTATGTTGATGGGAGTTGCAGTCAAAGGTAGCGCGTATTTGACGATTTCTGGAATCTCATATATTGACATTGTCTTGCCTGGGTTGTTGCGTAGCCAATTGTTTGAGCCTTTGCACGATAATTTTTAAAGGTCCAATTACTCCAACGTCTAATGGTTGCAAGCGGTGAGTACAATGAGGCGGGAATGATAACATAACTATTGAGTTGGCTTTCGCTTTTTCTATCACACTGATGTTGATATGAGATTGGTGATTGTCGAGCAATAATAAAACCGGATCTGAAGGGGTTGGTCTGCTATGTTAGATAAAATGATCTATTTATATATAAGGAACTCTGTTACTGTCATCCAACCAGAATTATTCCCTGCCTGGATTCAGGTGGATCGCCTTCGATAAACAATCTTTGTATTTAAGCGTTGAGAAAACAAACATAGGTGGAATTGTATGCCCTAAAGCATTAACTGCCAGTTTCACTGTGAATAGAGTACCTCGTTCTGGAGATACTATTGCTCCAGCATTATGTTTATTAAAAGATGCTGCTCTGCCAGCACTCGTGGTTTCCGGAGCTCGGATTGAAAGCTGAGAATTTCTCTTTAAGAAATCAGTAAACCAATCTGGACCAGGTGTGTCATTTCTATGCCATGACGGTGGAATACCATGCAGGTTGAATTTCACTGCACATTCGTAAGCTAATTTTCGATCTTCCTCTGGTAATAGACCAAAGAAAATTGTTGCACATTTTAATAAATATTCTGTCATCTGTTTTTCCTGTTCTTCACTAATAACCAGTCTAACTTTTTAGTAGCCAACCATGGCGTTTTCTCCAGATTTCAACTTCTTTACAAATCTGTGTAATGTCATATGACAAATGTTAAGCTCTTTGGCAACCGTTTTTACTTTTCTACCTTCTTTTATAACTGCATCTGCAGCTCTTATCAGTTCGCGAGATGTAGTACTCTGAGTTGTTTTTCGTGTACAAGAACGAATACTACAAAAAAAAAGCAATAATTTACCCTGCTCTATTGGTATAAATGTATTGGGGCAGGTTGTTCCGAGGTCACAACATGCTCCACAAAAAAGGAACATTTAGCCTCAAATGACAAATGCTCACATAAAAGAAAATGATGGCTTGGGTTACAGGTCCTAACCAATTATATCTTATCATATTCAAAGCAGATATATTTCGGCGTAAACGCAGCAAAACCCAAACGCTTACTATCAATATATGGAAGAGAAAATTACAAAAAGGAAAACATTTACTTACGTGACACAACAACGCATGCGCTCACTTCCTGATATACCGGACGTACCTACCCTAACAATATGACTGACATCGCTGCGGTGTCACGATTCATTTCACATCCTACTTACGAAATATATTTATTTCTTTTTCTCTTGGAGCTCTTTTAATCGGAACAACTTACCCCGGGAACTTTTAGCCTCGCTCTCCTCTAGTCAATAAGGTCAAAGCTTTGAAAAATTTTCATTAATGAATTCAGTTTATTTTTTCAAAACTTGGACTTTTTCTAACAATATTGACCTTTTTCTCCTGAAATTTTGACTTTTTTTCAGATTTTAAATTCAAGCTAGAAATAAAAAATGTATATAATAAAAATGTCAACGTCAAATTCAGAATTTTGAAATTAAAATCTAAATTTCAATACTGAAGCATATATAAAGTTTAAGCAAAATTTAGAAAATTTTAACTGGGGCGAAAATTTTGACAAGAATCGTGAAAATGTTTAGAAACAATTCTACATTCAAATTTTCTCTAAGAAAATATCTCGGCATCAATGACAAATGTTCCGGAAAATAATCGACATCTGTATATTTTTAAAGCAGCTTCTGTTTACTAATGGTCATTCTGGTTTAAGTAGTTTTTTTTATGTTCTGTAGTTTTTGAAAATAAATGCCATTCATATCGGAAATAATTGCGTAAAACTTATCTATAATAATCTTTTACCACAGAAAGATCAGACACGGGCGTCATTCAGATACAAGAAGTACAAGAGCGATAGCATGTAAATACGCCAAACATGTCAAATACCTAATCTACCATCAGCAATGAACCAACCACAACAGAAGTCTTTAAAAGCATTTATGAGAGAGACAGAGCGTTGGTGTGACTGGAGAGCCCATTAAAAAAGGGTAATAAAGGAAGTAATACTCAGTGCAGTAACACCAAAGACAACGGTAACGACACCATGAGTGACAAAGTTCAAAAAACATAAATGTAATTGGAAAAATCAGGAAAGATGATATTAAATTGAAGACTCGTGACGAAAAAGAACTACCCCAGAAAAAGAAGTTCCAAGAAAAAGAAGAACCCAAACACAAATTACAGGAGCAGAAATAAAAAAAAAATGAAAGAGATCCAAAGAAACAAGAACAAGTACAATGATTTCAAAATAATTTAAAACCAAAAGAGCAAAATAAGTGTTTGGCATCAGATAGCTCTGATGAGTCTCTAGGTCTGAATAGCAATTCTGAAAGGGACTAAGTAAAAGCTTTGTTTTGTTTCGCTGCATTTTGTTACTAAAAACTTCTAGGAAAAGCTGAAATTGGTGCAAAAATCTCAAAATAGCAAAAAAGTTATGATTTGCAGTCTCCTGTATTTATCTGTTAATTAGCTGTTTCTAAAAGAGTATGTTTGACGCATCGATAATGCCAAAAATTCATTATAAATAATAAAGTTATGATTTGCAGTTTCTTGTATTTATCTGTTAATTAGCTGTTTCTAAAAGAGTATGTTTGACGCATCGATAATGTCAAAAATTCATTATAAATAATCTCTTGTATTAAACAATTGTCAATAATTATTGTTTTTTAACAAAATGTGCCCATCACTGGAACAAACAAGTGCCCAAGTACTGATGCATTTCATGACCTTCAAACATTTTTTTATAAAAGCAATCGAATATTTCAACACAACAACATGAGTAAATAAGGTCAATGAAAAACAGAAAACTTGAAGTTGCCGAAACAATCTAAACTTTTAAGTTATACACAAAATAGTAAAAATTTGCCCATAAAATGCACTCTACCAGTGCTTTTACCTTAACTGGGAAATAAAACTTTGCCTTGTTTTTAATATCACTTGGGTATATTCACAATTGTGATGCAGTGCGGCAGTTACATCAATATATGTAATACTTCTATATGGCGTGTTTTGTACTTTCGATTGTGTTCAAAAGGCGTGATGGATATATATGTTTGTCTTTTTGGAGGACAGAATTTATTAACCAATCCCGCTTCTTGTCAGTTATCTTTGGTGTCATTCATTTATTAGTGTACCCGCCCATCTTGTCATCTGTTCCCGCTATAAATGAATGAATGGTTGTCCTCCAAAGAGTACGACATATACTTTCATCTCACCCTTTTGACAATGCATTTTGTAGTGGCGATTATACACAACATGCCATATAGAAGTATTACATATATGGTTACATCAGCTTAATAATGACTGTCAAAGCTGCAGTCACAATCATGAATATACCCAAGTGATGTTAAAAACATTTCCCAGTTATTAAGATGGCATATCACAAAATATTGACTTCAATAATCTAGCTCATACTAAACAAATTTTAAAATTTGAAAGTTTGGGATCTTTGATGTAATTTGAGTTTTTTTTCTTTACAATCTATAGCTTTCACTTCCAAAATAAGACAACAAATTATTCTAAAAATGTATTAACAATAATCGCAGTATAATAGTTGACTTCATCAATAACCTCTAAACAATATTTAAAACTAAAGCAAAATATGACAAAAGATTCTCATCTTTACATAACCAATTCTGTCACATAAAACAACCGACTTTGGCCATCCATAAAAAGTCTTTCAATTCCGTTGCATTCACAGCTTAATTACCAGGAGTTGGGACGTTAAGTAACAAATTCTGTCCACCTGGTAAATAAGCAACTTGTCTGGACCTAGATAATTGATAAGCTATATCTTCTGCAGCTTCTATTCTTCTAAGCTCCACCAAACCCTCACCAGCATCCCCGAAAGCTTTTGCCAAAAGTATAGCAGCCTGGGCGTCTCCCTCTGCAGATATAACAGTAGCCTTCTTTGTCTGTTCAGCTTTTTCTACCAAAAATCTAGCCTTTTCAGCATCTTGTTGGGCAACCTGTTTTAATTCGACAGCTTGAGTGAATTCCCGACCAAAGGTTAAATGCGTAATAGAGATATCATCTAAAATTACGCCAAATTGAGCTGCTCTTTCAGTAAGGTCGTCACTGACTTTTTGGGAAACTAAGTCACGCTGGGTAATCAGTTCGCCAGCGTCGAATTGGGCGACTACAGCTTTGAGAACTTCAGTAGTGATGGAAGGCAGTACTCTTTCTTCGTAATCTTGACCCAAGATTGTATAGATTCTTGGTAGTTGGTCAGGAATAGGCCGGAAGAGGACCCTAAGGGTGATGTTTACATTTTGTAGATCTAAAAATGAGAAGTAGAATTATGAAAGTGCAAAGTTTTTTCAAACAAATAAATAGGTTTTTTATTCATATTAAACAAAAGGTTGCCTGAGAAAATAAATCATTATTGTTCACCTTCTCCACAGGTGAATGATAATAATGGATCTGCTGTAGTTTTTACGAATTAAACTTTATATCCCACCTTTTTTGCGACATTTTAATTTTAGGCTGGAAAATTTAACTTTGAACTCAAATATCAGGAAAAAAGTTAATAATTCGATTTTAAACTCAAAAAAATGTTTAAATCTAAACGTTAACAAAGGATTTTTATGAAATTTTAGAAAGAAAAAAAATCTAAAAATGAAAATGCGAGTTTCCAAAAATATGCAAAATTAAAACAAAAGTGAAATTTCCAGAAAGAAGTTGACAAAGTTTTAAAATTTATACTCAAAATAGCGAGAAGTCTAAATACCAGAATTAAAATCTAAAATTAAAAAAAAGGGTTAAAATCCCTAAAAAACTGTCGAAAAATTTCAAGTTTCAAGTCAAAACTTTGGAGAGGAAAAAAGAAAAAAAAATGAAAGCTAAACTTTGACTTTGACACAAATTTGAATGAAAATGGACTTAATTCAAAATAGGGCTGATATTTTGCAACAAAAATGAAAATCAATAAAAGAACCCTAATTTTCGATGCACAACAAATTTTGAAAACTTAAGTGATTGAGATTGAAACTGAGTGAGAGTTTTCAAAAAAGTCAATATTTCACTATTCAGATCATAATTTTAAAAACACAAAAGCGACACTTCCAGTTAAAGTAAAAAAATCTTGACCTTGAAGTAGACATTTTAAGAAATAAAGAATAAATAATGAATGTGTGCATTTTAGGACAAGTTATACTTTTCAATTTCAAAAGACTCAAAATTTACATTTTATGATATATAAAGTTCCTTAAAATATTGAGAAAATAGTCAAAATATTTCAAGCACAAACATTTTCAAATCAATGTGAAAAATTCAAGAAAAAAGACTTGGACTATCAGGTTTACATTCAGAATTCTAAGCAAGGAAGTTCGAAATTCGAGTTTGAGGTCGAAATTTCTAAAAAAATCAAAATTTTTTAATTGAAAAGTAAATATTGTTGAAAAAGGTCAAAAGTGAAATATCAAGAAAGTGGATGGCATTTTGAGATTCAAAAGAAAATATCGAAAAAAAACATTAAATGAATTAGAAAAATCCAAATTTTGAGTTGAGTAAAATTTTGAGAAAAAGAATTGAGTAAAATTTTTAAATAGGTTAATTAATCATTTTTAGAGTCAAAACATTCAGAGCCTAAACAAAGAAACAAAATTTTGAGTTTGAAGGCGATACAGATTAATTTGTTACAAGCCAAATTTAATGTGGATTGATTATTAGCAAACATTATTGTCTCTGTAAATTCCACAAAATCCAGAGATAATAAATAAAATCAAAATTTTACGTATATCAGAATCAAGGAACTCATTACAATTTTTCTAAATACAAAGTGACAAACCTTTGCTTCCTGTTATAACAGGTACGTTCCTTGGTCTCGATCTCACATCAAAAATAATTGGTTTCTGCACCCATGGAATGAAGAAGTGAGTTCCTTCGCCAACTACTTGCTTCTTAATACCAGTAAATCTATCGAATATAACAGCTCTGTGGCCTCCATCAACTAAAACCGGCAGAACACATCTCACATTATATGTTCAGAATACCCACTTGTATACTCACCGTTGTAAAGGGCCGAATTCACCACACCTCCAACTAGGGCGACGCCGAGACCAATTTGCCCGATTCTATTAAAAAGATGTGCGGCGGACATTTTACCTAAAACACACAAATGAAGCGAAATGTGTAAAAATGCGTTGCGCAATTCGAGGTTAGATTAACACACATGGTTTTAACTAGAAACATATCTGGACTCACTACAAAATAATAAGAGATCTAATTACCGTATGAAAGTGGCAGTTAATGTTATTTCTATTATTTAAACTAAGATTTTCGAAGGGAAAATAGCCGGCTAAAAAAATTAATTGATGGTTCGCCACCTATTGACAATTGACAGCTGCCAAGCAATTGCGCATAGAAACCTAAACCAATGATGACTGAAATTTGGAAGTGTCTAGGTGTCCGCTCGTTTAACAAATTATATTTCACCATCAAACAAACCATCGTCAATGTCAAAATACTTAAAAACGAAAAAAGTTTTTCTGGCGGTATTGTAACGGGAAAAATTTTCTAGGAAACGTCAAATTTCATAATTTCAATACTTTTGACGTCTACATAGATGGAGGCCTCTAGCGGATAGTAGATAAACTGTAGAAGAAAATATCGATTTCCTAAATTTGTTTCTCAATGATTTCTCTATGCTAAACATATATGTAATACTTGTATATGGTGTGTGTTGTCCCTTCGATTGTGTTAAAAGGGCGCGATGGACATATATGTTTATCTTTTTCGAGGACAGAATTTATTAACCAATCCCACTTCTCGTCAGTTATCATTGTTGTCATTCATTTATTAGTTTTTCCGCCCATCTTGTCATCTGTTCCCGCTATAAATGAATGAATGCTTGTCCTTGAAAGAGTAAGACATATACTTTCATCTCACCTTTTTGACAAAACATTTTGTGGTGGCGATTATACACAACACCTCGTATAGAAGTATTACATATATGATGCTAAATTCCAAATCATAGAAACTTGGGGGGCCGATAAACAAGAATACTACAATGAGAATGTCAAAAAATAAATACAAATCTTGTCCCCTGAAACCAAGAAAGATTAAAAAACATAACAAAGGTTGCTCTAACGCGGTTCGATAGCCAAGCTATCATCTTCAGAGAAATACTGATGATGTCCCCTGAAACCAAGAAAGATTAAAAAACACAACAAAGGTTGCTCTAACGCGTTTCGATAGCCAAGCTATCATCTTCATCAGTATCTCTCTGAAGATGATAGCTTGGCTATCGAAACGCGTTAGGGCAACCTTTGTTGTGTTTTTTAATCTTTCCTAGTTTCAGGGGACAAGATTTGTATTTCAATTTTTTTCTCGCAATTTCGAATTTTTTAACTCTTTTCTATATGTTTTATTTTTTAATATCTATTTTGTTTCTAAAATTCCACTTTTACCGCAAATCTACCTTTCTTCTCAAAACTCGTCAATTTGTGAAATTGTTTATTTTTTTCTAATTCGACTTACTGGAAGATTCGACTTATTTCTCAAAAATTCATCTTTTGTCGATTTTTTAGTAAAAAGAGTTAAAATTTGAAGTAATCGGAGATGTTAAGTAACAGAGTTTTTGAAGATTTCAAAATTTTCTTTGGAAATTTAGATCTATTCTCAAATTTCACTTTTTTCCAAAATTACATTTTTTTCGACTTTGCTCTAAATTGCGGCTTTTTTCAAAAACTTTCTGCATTCTTTTTAAATTTTGTTCTCTTACCAAATTTCGGCATTTTCTCCAAAATTGACTTTTACTAAACATTTAAACTTTTATTTATTTTCTACAAATCTGAACTTGTTTCGCAAAATTCGGTTTTTTTTTAAATTTCGACTTTTAAAATTCGACATTTTATGGTTTCTGCAAACTGCGATTTTTTCGACGAAGTTCATCTACATTTTTCGACGAAATTTATCTACATATTTTAAAAATCTTTGACCTAATCTCAAAATTTGACTTTCTCTGGGAAATTTTAACCTTCAACACTTCAACACTTTTCTCGAAATTTCTATATTATTTTTAAAGTTCGTTCTTTTTCCAAATTTAGCCATTTTGCCCAAATGTAGATTTCTACTAAACATTTAAACTTTCATTTATTTTCTACAAATTTTAGACTTGTTTCGCAAAATTTGGTTCTTTTCGAAAATTCGACTTTTAAAATTCAACATTTTATTGTTTCTGAAAACTGCGATTTTTTCGACGAAATTCATCAACTTTCAAAATATTTGACTTAATCTCAAAATTTGATTTTTTTTAAATTTGACATTTCTTTAAAGTTCAAAATTTTTTTCGAAACTGGAAGTTGTATCAACATTGTCTTTTTTCTTTCGGAATTATTTACGAATTCTATCAAAATTCAAATTTATCTGAACATTTGGAGTTTTTTTAATTTGTCTTGTTCCCGAAATTTCAAATTTGTTCTCTGGAAAAATGCAAATTTTTTATATTCTTCTTCTCTGAAAAACTTCAGCTCTTTAAAAGTTCGACGATTTTGTCTAAGCTTTTAATTTTTCTCTTTTCGAAATTTTACAATTTTTCACAAAATTTAAATTTGTTTAAAATCTTCAGGTTTTAAATTTTTTCTAAGTTTTCATCTATTGTCGAAATTCGACGTCTTTTTTTATTTTTTTGTGAACTTTTGACAAATTCATTTTTTTCGAAATCTCTTTTTTTCAAAATTCGGTTTTTTCTAGAAATTTTATTTCGAACTAAATTCGCCTATTTTCAAATCTTAAAATTTGGTATTTTCTTAAAATTGTACCTTCTCGGGAAAATTCTGACCTTTTAAAGTGCAATACTTTAGTCGAAATTCGAAGTTTTATCGACATTTTCTTTTCTTTCGAAATTATTTCACCAATTTTTTCAAAACTCAATTTATCTAAAAACTTGGAGTTTTTATTTTAATTCGTCTTGTTCTCGAAATTTCAATTTGTTCTAAAAATTTAACTTTCTCTGAAAAATTGCAAATTGTTTATTTTCTTCTTCTCTGAAAAATTTCTACTTCTGAAGAAGTTCGACAATTTGTTTTGAGTTTTTACTTTTTACAATTTCTCTGCGAAATTTTAAAATTTATCGCAAAATTTAAATGTGTAAGCATTTCAGGTTTTTGAAATTGTTTTGCGAATTTCAATCTATTCTCAAAATTCTAAGTCTTTTTCTAAAATTTTGCTTTTTTTAAGAACTTTTGAAAAAAAATCATTTTTTTCGAAATCTTTTTTTCAAAATTGAGCTTTTTATGGAAATTTCAACTTTTATTTCGAACGAAACTCATTTCAAATCTCAAAATTGGATTATTTTTTTTATTTGACATTCTCTGGTAAATTTTGAGATGTTTTAAAATTCAATACTTTTCTCTAAACTGGAAGTTTTATCGATATTCTCTTTTCTTTCAAAATTGTTTTACCAATTTTCTCATAATTCGAATTTATCAGAAAAACTGGATTTTTTTTTAAATCGTCTAGTTCTATATATGAATTTCAAATTTCTTCTGAAAATTTAAATTTCTCTGGAAAACTGCAATTTTATTGACGAAATTACGAGCTCTTTTTAAAAATTTGACTTTTATCTTGAAATTTTTCCTAAAATTTGACTTTCTTCTTCTCTGAAAAACTTCGACTTTTTCAAAGTTCCACAATTTTTTTAAGCTTCCAATTTATTTTGACAATTTCTCTTTTTGACATTTCACAATTAAGAAAAAATTCAACTTTGTCTAAAAGTTTCAGGTTTTTAATTTGTTTTGGGCTTCAAACTATTGTCGAAAGTCGACGTTGTTTATTTTTTTTTAATTTAACTTTTTTGGGAGCTTTTGATAAATAATTTTTTTGAAATCACTTTCTTTTTCTAATTTTTTTCAAAGTCTGTTTTTCTCAATTCTTTCGAAATCTACTTTTTCTCAAAATTCGGCTTTTTCTAGAAATTTCCCTTTTTATTTCGAACTTCGATATTTGCTGTTTCTGTAAATTTAGGTTTTTTTTTTCTACCAAAGTAATTCACTTTTTTCACGAAATTTCAAAGCTTTAGAAAATTTACAAATAAAAAAGTAAAAATCACGATAAAAATATTTTTTAGAAATGTCGACTCCCCAAATTGGTCTGTTTCTAGAAATTTCAAATTTCATGTGTTTTTTCAAAACGTTAATACAAATCAATCAAAAATTGCGAAAAAATACTTCTTGAAATCATAACATTTTTGATGGAACGGACTGGTCCTTGGCTATCTTCAAAAATTGAAACACAGAACTTGTCCCCTGACAGGGGACAAGTTCTGTGTTTCAATTTTTGATCATAACATTTTTGTCAAAATTTAAGCAAAACGTAAACATTCCTAGAAAAGTATTTTTGGAAATTTCGACTTCTGTAGTTTACTTGTTTAGGGAGTACTCATTTTCTGCGTATCTGTCCAGTCTAGCTTTTATATATTTATTTATTAGAATTTAAAGAGCCGCAATGGTCTTTCAAAAGAGCCGCATGCGGCTCGCCAGCCTCAGTTTACCGACCCCTGAACTAGATCATTAATGATTTAGTTTCATCTCAAAAAGTCGAAATTTCGACTTTTTGAGATCATTTTTTGCTCAAAATTTTGAATTGAATTTGCCATTCAAATTTGAACTTTTCGAATATAAAAAAAATAAGTTTTTCTATTTATAAATATGGATTTTTTTAAAAAATTATTTGTGTTCTGTGGGTTTTAAACCAAATTTTTTTCTACAAAATCTTGTAAGAATAGTTTGGATTTCTTTTGTACTTAGCGAAGAATCCTGGTTTTTCGTAAGAATTCACATACAGAGTATCCATCAATAAATTTTTAATGTAACGGATGAATATAATAAATATAGAAAATTGAAAATTTGTAACGTCTCTAACATACGTGTATGTTTATTAACAAAAGTATTATCCATTTCTTTTTCTCTTGGCCTTTCTAAAAATGTAATATTCTTTTTCCAAATTTCGCGTTTAAATTTGAAATGTTGAATTTAGTCTCGAAATTTCGAGTTTACGCTTTCATGTTTTGACTTTCTATTGAATTGTTGAAATTCAAAACACAAATCATTATGTTTTCCGACCAAGAGAAACCTGAAATGAACAAAATTTTGTCTATTTCAAAAAATCTTCATTTTTTTTAAGTTCTTTTCTTTCTATTGTAAATTTGGATTTATTTATAAAATCTTGAGTTGAAATTATTAATTTTTACTTGTTTTCGATAAAATTTTGACTGTAGATAGGCCAAAGTTTGCCCTTTTCGAGAGATTTTTACTTTATTTTTAAAATGTTGACAAATGTTAGCTTTTTTTCTCAAAATTTTCGCTTCACAAAGTTTTCACCTTAAATATTTACCAAGTCCCTTACATTGTCGACATAAATTAAATTTTCTTTTTGTTTTCAAGAGATTTTATTTTTTCAAAAATTCTATTTGTTTCTTAAGTTTAGGGTGTCAAATTTACTAAAACTTCTTTTCCATTTCTTTTAAAATTTTGATATTTTTCTCAAAATTCCAACCTTAAAGTTGCAATTATTTCCAGAAATTTTGACTTCATGTTCAAAAACCTCACAATATTGTCATTTTAGAGAGATTTTTATTTTATTTCTGAAATGTTACGAACATTTTCATTTTCCTTAAAAGCCTCAGTTTTCATTTTAATTTTTTTCCTAAACTAAATTTTAAAATAGGATTTAAAATTTCAGTTTTTTCGTTATATATTTAATCTTATTTCTTCTCTAACTTCCATTTTAAAATTTTTATATTTTTTCGATTTTTCAAATTTCAAGTTTAACAGTTTTTCTACCATTTTATTTCCTTTTTAGTAAAAGGCCTAATATTCAACATTTTATTCAAATACCGAATTTAAAATTTTAAATTCCAAAACTGTAAGACTATTATCACAAAATCCAAGTTTTTCTCAAAATTTGATGCTAAATCCCTAAACAAAGCTTGTATTAACAAAATTTGGTAGGCACAGCATCATTAAATGCTACTTCAATAGAATAAAGGAACAAATATTTGACAAAATAAAAGTCTGCCCTTAATAAATTCAAATATTTATTTAAAAATCAGTTATATAATCTAAATCTAATCTTTTTTCTTGTCAGGTGACACATTCCAATAATACACCAATTGAGCTACAAGTACTGCATTAGCAAATGCTGAAAACATATATGTTACAATAGACATTGTATCCCCAGTTTCTTGAATTGAAGTGAAAATTCTTGCTAATGATCCTGCTAAGAGCATTAACAATGTAGCAGCTGACAACTGTCCAGTGCTACCATTACAATAATTCATATAGGCTTGAGTTAATTTGCCACTTAACAATATTGGAATATTACATGCCTGTAAATTCCAAAGTACATTAACTGGCGTCAGACCACCAGCTAATATCGTAACAATCGTTAAATAAACCAGAACATATACCAACGCTTTCCAACTATGATTTTGATAGTGCAATACCAAAGCACCTATTAGGAGCGTCTGTATTGCCAGAAAAACTGTATCACCCCAGGCACTAAATGGGAAACCGTTCACGAAACTGTAGGAGGCATAAATTGTGATAGCGGTTAAGTCCAAGGTAACACTAGATAAACTAATTCCCTCACCACTCTTGCTCTTCACAATTTTAAAAATTTGAGGTAACTTGACTAGTAGTGCACCAAGGATTATCCCAAGGCCCAGTACTTTGCTTAAAGTTATTTTCAGACAATTTACTGAAACAAAAAAGGGTGTATGAGTAATGAAGATGGTCCTTACCTAATCTACGTACAAACATTGACAGCAAATAAAATACATTTGGATGTCTGCCTCAAAAATTAGGCAAGATTTATTAACGAGGAAAAATAACAGATTGACAACCTTATAACAGGTTTTAAATATTCAGTATTTAAAGTCAAACTTTGTGCGCTATGGTATCAGAAAAGTAACATACGAAAGTGCTGCAGATAATGGATAATTAAAAAAAAACTGTTACACAATTTAAAGATATGTTACATTACAGAATTTTACAAGGATAAAGACGGGAGGCGTCATTATTTGAAAGTTAGAATGTGATAGTAAGTGCAAAATCATGTTAGATATTAAACTTACCGTCTAAAAAATTTAAGTGTATAAAATAATTATCAAAACATGTTGATGTAAAAAGGATGCCAGAAGCGCCCCTAAATCGCTCGTAAAAAGTGGTGGTATTCATGGTAATATGTAAATGTTATTTATCATTTATACTTTGCAATGTTTAAAAATTATAAACAAATTAAGCAAACTTAAAACAAAGTACGGTAACTAATAAATAATCAAAAGTGAAAATAACCTGTCTATTTTGTAATTTGTACACGTAATGTCAAACGTCAGTTAGCACCACAGAACACTGTCAACAAGTTTGACAGTAAATGAAAGTGGCTGCAGTGGTGTCTTCCCAACTACTGTTTTCTCAACAACAGAGAAAAATCGTGCAAAAACAAAAAATATGACTTAACATTACCATTACATTGATTGATAAAATGGGATGTAATGCATGGAGATATTCATATTCAATATTTAAGTGTGTTAGTTGATTGAAATTGATTATACTCGGCAACGGTTTGGACAATATGCATCATTGCCAGATTGTGCACTTTTTACGCACACTCCAGTATCGTGCTTCGGTAAATTGTTTTCACCCTAGAAAATTCTGAGATGTTCACAATGTAAATAGGGCCGGCCCCAAGCAAGCGCTTCTTTTGCAAAATTGGGCTTCCCTTTTAAAATTACCAAATATTATCTTAAAAGTAAAATTTTTGGCCCCAATAAAAGATTTAATTTTCCCAAAATTTTGGTGACTTCTCAAAATTTGACTCCCTCTCCAGAAATTGCGAGGTTCATCTTGAATTTTAGATGTTTTCCTTTTCTTTTAAAAAATTCAATTTTGTTTTCAAAGTTGAGATTTTCTATTGATTTCTCGATTTTTTTAATTTCGATTCTTTTGTTGCAAAATTCGACTATTCTTAGAATTTTTACCTTTTTTTTAAAGTTTTGATTTATTAATGAGATGTCTTATTTAAATTTTCTCTCAAAATGTTCAATTTCCTCTCCAATTTTGAGTTTTTATTTTAAAATTTCTATTTTTTTCTAAAATTTTAACTTTTTTCCTCATTTTCAAGCATATGTTTCAAAATTTCGGATATATTTTTTTTTAATTTAGGCTTTCATTATAAATGTCGATTTTTGTTAAAATTACAATTTCTTTTTCGAAATATCGAGTTTTCTATAAAAAATTCATCGTTTCCGAAATCTTGATTTTGTTTTTGCAAAATTGGGACTTCAAAATTTCGACTTTCTCAAAATTCCCACATTTTTCTCAAAACCTTAAGTTTTCTTGAAATTTTCGGTTTGATCCTGAAATTTGGGCTTTTTTCTCGCTAGTTCGATAATTTTGTCACAACTTCCATTTTTTTTTTCTAGAAAGTTTTACATATTTTCTAAAATTTCGATTTTCTAACCAAATCTCTCTTGCTCAAAATTTTAACCTTTTCTAAAATTTTGATTTTTTTCTCCTGAATAAAATTTTTCACATAAGTTTTAATTTTTCCAAAATTTGGGTTATTTATCAAAATGTGGCTCCTTCTCCCGAAATTGCAAGTTTAATCTTTAATTTTAGATGTTTTTCTTTTTTTTTTTGAAAATTAGATTTTTTTTTCAAATTTGATATTTTCAATCGATTTTTCGATTTTTTTTGTTAAATTTCAATTTTTTGTCGCAAAATTCTACTTTTCTCAGAATTTTTATCTTTTTCAAAACTTCGATTTTGGTGTTTTAGTTATAATTTGGTTTTTTTTGCTCAAAGTCCCTACATTTTCCAAAAATTTCCACATTTTGCCCAAAATTTAGATTAATTTATTTTTCTTAACTCCAACTCTTTCGTCAAAATTTCACGTTGTTCTCAAAATCAGAACCTTTTTGAAATTTGAACATCCCTAAAATTTTCTACCAAAAATTTGGGCTAGTTTCTTGAATTATCAAATTTATTGTTCAAATTTCAATTTTTTTTTCTCGTTTCCCAATTTCCCAAAATTCTATTAAAATATATTTTTTGCTTTGTATATTTTGATTTTCTTAAAATAGAATTTTCTTCCTCTATTTCCAACAAAATATATCGACTCAAAATTCTCAATCGTTTTTCGAAATTTAAGCAACAAAAAAAAGTCGAAAATTTTTGAATGAGGTGAAAATTAAAAATTTTGAAAACATGGAAAGTCCAAATTGCGAGAAAGAAGTTGAAATTGCAAGAAATAAAGTCGGAATTTTGAGAAAAATGAAATTATGAAACGAAAGATGAAATTTTTTAAATGAAATGTTACGAAAAAAGTCCATTTTTGAGAAAAAAAGTAATAATTTTGAGAAAAAAGTCGAAATTTCATAACTTTTCAAATTTGACACTTTGGAGAAACAGATGAAAATTTCGCGAAATTTTTCGACAGACGCGAAATTTTTCGACAGAGGCGAAATTTTTCGACAGAGGCGAAATTTTTCGACAGGCGGGAAATTTTTCGACAGACGCGAAATTTTTCAACAAGCGAAATTTTTTGACAGAAGCGAAATTTTTCGACGAACGCGTAATTTTTCGACTGTTGCGAACTTTCGCAAAAAACCGAAAATCTAAGAATGCGTTGAAGCATGATTTTTGTTTATAAAGGATTAGAATTCTGATACAAAAATTTAAATTCTGATAGAAAAGTTAATGACCTTCAAAAAAAGTAACTGGTATGCTCAAAAAAATAAGTTAAAAAAAAAGTGAAATTCTAAACAAAATTTCGACTTTTAACTCGAAACTTCTGTATAATAAAGTTCAAATATTGCAAAGTGATACCTGACAGCTCTTTCAACACGATCAATAAGTAGAAATCGTCTTTTTCGCTTTGTGGCACAAATTTGCAACATATTTGATGACTTTTATTTCCTTAAAACACTGAACTAAACACTGTAGCTTGTGATTAAGTCCAAAGAAGGTTTCACCCCTTAACCACATCGGCAATTAAATAAATAATTACGCGATACGCATTTCGCCAACAGAACTGGCATTTTCAGGCGTACTAATCTTTGGACTTTTATTTCATTGAATTTCCGACATTTTATGACGCACAACTGGCAACCTCGCAAGCCTAATCTTTATTTCTCTGTGGTCTGTGGTTTGTGGCAAATATCAAACATACGGTCTTGTCTTTGCATACGGTAACGTTGCCTTTAAAAGCATACACTGCGAATGTCATTCCTCTTATTATTGAATTTCAATACTTCCTTATTAGATTTAAGTATAAGGTCGTATTTCGCGCGACTGATTGTACGGCTTTCCTTGTTTCCTTGTATGTTGTATGAGAGCAAGAATAACGAAAGGCAAGATGTCAAGTCGAGAGAATATCCACTATCTAAATTAAAATAAAAAGCATTGTTTGATTACTCTCTATTTTTAAAGCGCTATTTTTATCACTTCTTCGGCAGACCGTCCGTTGGTGCATTACAATGACTGATTCCAACTGTGTTACGTGAAACATAACCGTTAAATTCATCTGTTCTATTGACAAAAAATGGCTCTAAACACAAAACGATCATGGAAACTCCGTAAGTAACGCTTTTTATTGAATTTTTCCAGTCACTAATCTGTGATAATTTCGTTTCAGAGGATTTCACAGCCCACGACGCGAACGTAAACTGCTTGGCTTTGGGGCACAAATCCGGACGTGTTTTAGTGACGGGGGGCGACGACAAAAAAGTGAATTTGTGGGCCGTGGGCAAGCACAGCTGCTTTATGAGTTTGAGCGGCCACACCACCCCTATTGAGTGTGTTCAATTTAATCATCCAGAGGAGCAGGTTTGCGCGGGGTCCCGGGCTGGGGCCCTGAAACTGTGGGATCTGGAGGCCGCCAAATTGGTTAGAACGTTAAACGGACACAAGTATTCTATAAAGGCGATAGATTTTCATCCTTATGGAGAGTGTCTCGCTTCGGGGAGTGGAGACAGCTCGATTAAGATGTGGGATAGTCGACACAAGGGTTGTATTTATACATACAACGGGCATCGCTCAACAGTTAACAGTATTAAATTTAGTCCGGATGGTCAGTGGATTGTTTCTGGGGGTGATGATTGTGCGGTTAAAATTTGGGACTTACGAGTTGGTCGAGTGTTGAAGGAATTTAAGGAGCACGTTAGTCCGGTGTCATGTGTTCAGTTTCACCCCCATGAATTTTTGTTAGCAACGGGAAGTTTAGATAGATGTGTTCATTTTTTTGACTTGGAAAATTTCAATTTAGTATCTAGTGAGAGGGATATTGGTGCCGTCAGGTGTCTGTGGTTTAATCCAGATGGGGAATGTTTGTTTACTGGTGTTAGGGATTACTTGAAAGTTTTAGGCTGGGAACCCAGCCGAATATATGACTCGGTGCCTGTAAATTGGGGCAGAATAAGTGATTTATCCTCTGCGAATAATCAACTGGTAAGTACATATGGTAAATGGGTAGCTTTTAAGTATGTTTCTTTGAAATTGATGAATTGCAATATAATTAATAACAAATTAATAAGAAAATATTATTTTTAATGCTAAAATGGGAAGAGGAAGCCTAGAAAATAATTGTATAATTTTACCAAATTGCGTTTTGCTACGTTTTATTTTTGAAAACTGGGATGAATATTTTCAAACGGTTTTATAAATTTTTTTTGCCTTTGGTTTGTGTCTTACACTGAAATATTTATAATGAAAATTTAAGAAATTTGAGGACAAAGATCACAACGAATTAAAAAAAAATATTGTCCGGCCGAGATATTATAAATTTTACAGAAAAAAATTTGAAATTTATAAAAAAAGTTAAAATTTTCTTATGACAAACCTTAACATCGAGTAAGACTTGTAATCAGTGGCGATTTAAATGTTGGCAGTATCTAGACAAATTTCCTTTTTTCCAACATTTCGACTTTTTCAAAATTTTGACGTTATTTACAAATCCTCCCCTTTAAAAAAGTCGTCTTTCAAAATTTTGATTTTAGGTTCAAATTTGAAATTCTTTAAAGTTTCAAATTTTTTGAAAATGTCGAGGTTTTTAAATGTTGAATTTTTCTCAAAATTTCGATTGTATTTCAAAATTTCGATTGTATTTCAAAATTTGGACTTTTTTGTCAATATCAAAATACTATTAACCCTGAAAAAGGCAACAACATTTTTCAAAATTGTAACTTTAAAAATTTGGACTTACTTGAAAAATTTAACCTTTTACACAATTTCGACTATTTTTAAAAGTTTGCTTTCGAAAAATTCAGATTTTTTTTAAAACTTGACTCAAAAAGTTTTGGATAAAATTCAATTTTTTTAAAGGTTAGATTTTAAAAAATTTCAATTTCATTTTAAAATTTAGCCTTTTGTCAAAATTTCGACTCCTTGTCAAAATTGAACTTTTTAACACTCGACTTTTTGCCAAATATTTACTTTTTTTGAAAACGTCGACTTCATTTAAGTTTCTACTTTTCCGAAAATTTTTATTTGTTTTGAAAATGTCGATTTTCTAAAATTTTAACTTTTCTGGTAATTTTGGCATTTCTTGAGTAATAAATACTGTTGAAAATTTCGGTTTTTTTAAAATATGAAAATATGTCAATTCCTTTCAGTTTGGAAATTTTTTAAAAATGTTGACCATTTTTGAAAATTTTAGACTATTTTTCAAAAATTTTCATTTTTTTAAATTAAATTTTGAATAGTTAGAATATTTTAACATTTTTTCAAATTCTCGAAAATCATTTTATTTTGAAACTTTTAGATTTTTCAATTTATTTAAGAGTTAAATTTATTTTTGAGAATTTCTACGTATTTTCAACATTTCCGACTTTTTTCAAATTTCCAATTTTTTGCAAATTTCAACCCTAAAACTTCGACTAAAAATTTCAACTATTTTTCAAAATTTCAATTTTTTTTTGAAAAAGAGTATTTTTTTAAATTTCGTTTTCTTTTCAAAATTTCCTAATTTTTGCAAACTTGATTTTTTTTAAAATGTCGACACTTTTTTGATTTTTTTTTGTTTGAATTTTTGGATATTTTGTAAAATTTCGAATATTTTTGAAAATTTTAGCCAAATATGGACTTTTTTCAGAAATTTATTTTTTTAGTTTTCAACAGTTTTTGGCGAATAGGTCGTAATTCTCTGAAAATTTTGTCCATTTAAAAAAATTTTCAATTGTCTTGAAAATTTCGGTTTTTTTTCGTCATATTGCAAAATTTTGGTTTCCTTGGAAAAGTTTTGACTTTTAAATATATTTTGTAAAGTTTTGAGTTTTTCTGAAAATTTTGCAATTTTTGACCAAATTTGGATCTTTTTAAGTGTCGACATTATTTTTTAAAATTTTAGTTTTTTTTTCTACCTTTTTGAAGTTGTTGAATTATTTCAAAATATTTCAAAATTTCAGATGTTTTGAAAATTTTGGTACTTTTCTGTTATCTTAGCTTTTCTTCAGTACTTATATAGAATTTTCAAAGTTTTGAAAATTTCAAAAATAAGATGAATTTTGAGAAACAAGTTGAAATTTCTCGAAAGTCAAATTAAAAAAAAAATTTGAAAAAGTCGAATATTAAGAAAAATGGATTTCGAAAAAAAACAAATTTTTGAAAAATGTTGTCGAAATTTAAGAAAAAAGTGGAAGTTTCTGTTAAATTGTCAAAATTTCAAAAAGACAGTCCAATTCTGAGAAGAAAAGGTAGATTTTTGAATATAGATTCGTAATTTAAGAAAAGACGAAGTTCGAAAAAATACCCAGTTTTGAAAGAGTAGAACTTTGCAGAAAGCCAAATCTAAAACGAAAACCTAGTTTTTCGGAAAAACTCGAAAAATATGGAAAACTCACAAAGAAGCCAAATTTCTTTAGGTCGAATTATGTGAAAAAAATCAATATTTTCAAAAAATGTGGAATTTTCATTTAAATTTTGACGTACGCATATTTAATTTCTCTCGAATTTTTTTCTCTCAATATTTTAACTTATTTCTTAACATTTTGATCTAATTTAGAGAAAATAAACGAATTTGGGGAATGCCAATGTCAAGGAAAAATTCACTAGAAACATAAATTTCTGGGAACAAGTCAATTTCAATGAAAAAGGCAACATTTCTAGAGACATATATTTTTTGAGATAAAAGTTCTAAGTTTCTAAAATCAGGCGAAAACAAGTTAAAATTTCAGAAAAGTCTAACTTAAAAAAGTCGAAATTTTTAGAAAAAAAAACGAGAAAGATGGCGAAATCTCGAAAAAAAGATGTCTTCGAAAGAAAAGTCCAAAAAGTAAATTTGAAATACAGTTGGAATTTCGAAAAAGTCGAAAGGTGGATTTTAAAACAAAAGATTCATTTTAAGAGGAAAAATCAAAATTTCGAGAATTAGACGAATTTTGAGGAAAAGGCGAATTTTGAGGAAAAAGATGAATTTTGAGGAACAAGACGAATTTTGAGAGAAACGACGAATATTGATAAAAATGATGGAATTTGAAAAAAAAAATATGATTTTTAAAGAAAATTCCGAAAAGTAGAATTTTGAAATGACGTTGGAGTTTCAAAAGAGTTGAGGAAAAGGCGAATTTTAGGAGAAAAAATCAAAATTTCAAGAAAAGACGAATTTTGAGGAAAAATACGAATATTGAGGAAAAAGACGAATATTGAGAAAAATTGCGAAATCTCGATAAAAATATATTTTTTAAAGGAAAGTCCAAAAAGTAGAATTTTGAAATGAAGTTGGAATTTCGAAAGGGTCAAGGAAGAGAAGGAAGGAAAAAAATTAATTTTAAGAGGAAAAATTAAAACTTTTACAAGAAAACGAATTTTGAGGAAAATGTCGAAATGTCCAGAAATATTAAATATCTAATTTTGAAATAAACATTAAAATCTTGAGAAAAGGTGAACTTGAAAAAAACAGTCAAATTTTTTGGAAAATCGGTTTAAAAGGTCAACATTTTCAGAAATTGCTGTTAAGTAACCGCGTTACGAAAAAAAAAAATTCTAATAAAGTAATAAATCCTCAAAATGTGGAGAAAACGGTCAAAATTTCGTAAAGAAATCGAAAATTTTTCACAGAAAGTTAAATTTTAAAGGTAAAAAGTAGAATTTTGTGGATAAAGTCCAAATTATAGAAAGGTGAATTTTGCAAAACAAATCTAAATAAAAAAAGGAATATTAAAAAGATACTCCACATTCCAAGAAAAAGGTGAATTTCGAAGATAAAACAAATGACGTGGAGAAAAAATGAAAATTCCGCAGAGAAAATCAAATTTTAAGGAAAAAGGTAAAGTTTTCAGAAACATAAATAAAGAATCAAATTTTTAGATAAGTTAAAATTATGAAAAAAAGATGAATTTTGAGGAAAATATCGAAATCTAGAGAAAAAGACGAGGTGAACATCGAAAATTACATAAAAAAACCAAACAAATTTTTAAAAAATTCGAAAAAATTTGAAATTTCGAGAAAGTCTGAAATTTCGAAAAAAAATGAAGTCTCAAAAAAAATTGAAATTTCAAGAAAGTCTGAAATTTCGAAAAATATTGAAATTTCGAAAAAAATTGAAATTTAGAAAAAGAGATCTAAATTAAAAAAAAAGTTCGTCATTTCTAGAAAAAAGTGGTAAAAAGTCGAAATTTTTCAGAAAAGTTAAATTTTGTCGCAATTCCAAAAAAAGGGCGAATTTTGAGGAAAAGTTGAAATTTCAGGAAAAAATAAAAATTTAAAGAAAAAAAGTCGAAATTTCTGGGCTGAATATTTATTTTCTCTTTTTTTTTATCAAAAGATCGACCAAATTTAGAGGAAAAATTGAAATACAAATCTTGTCCCCTGAAACCAAGAAAGATTAAAAAAGAAAGATTTGTATTTTAATTTTTGAAGATAACCAAAACAAGAGAGGAAAAGGCAAATTTTGATGAATTAGTCGAAATTTGCAGAAACTCAGATCTTAAGGTCGATATTTTGAGAAAGTCAGGTTTAATGAAATAAGTCAAAATGTAGGAATAAATTCAAAATTAATAAAAGACAAATTTTGTGCAAAAACACCAATTTTAAGGAAAAAGAAAGTCTCGACATTATAAGTCGAAATTTCGAAAAAATCTCCACATTTTAAGGAAAGAACAAATTTGGAAGAAAAAATGTAAATTTCTGGAGAGCGTTTTTATTATGTAGGAGCGAACAAATTACTGCACTACTTATTGTTAGTAGATCATTGACCTCCGCATCCCTGGGGGTGGACCGCAGGTTTAGAAACCCTGTAATAAACGCTTACGGTTTTCTGGAAGCATGTGTCGCATATAATAACAAAAATTATATTTTTATTCACCACAGTGAACGTTTTCAAGTCGATATTTTAAGAAATTTCGAGCTAAACTTGAAATTTCGGTAAAAGAATCGAAATTATTTTTTATTTCCAGATTTTTGTTTTGTCCCCAAGTTTAACATTTCTTTCAGTATATAATTTGATTCATTACGTACAAAAATCATGATAAACGTTATCGAAATTTACATAATATTTTAATTAAGTAATTTAAACAGGTGTCGAAAAATCCAAAAATATTTTCAGAATAAAAAAAAATCATTATCACAACTTTAATTTTTTTTTGAATACCAAACGAAATTGCACAAATTTTTGCGAAAAATTTGCAAAAGAAGCAAAATTGGAAGTTTATTTTTATTCGAAATTTACATATTGAAATGATTATTTTGAAAAAAGGAAAATGAAAATCCAAAATATTTAATTCTTTTTCGCAATTTAAATCTGAATGAATGAATATTTTAAAAAAAAATGAAAATATCCTTTCAAAAATCAAGGTGTAAATTTAAAATTAAATTAAACTAATAAAATTAAAAAGTATATTATTTCTAGGTGCAGAACAAAAATTATGAAAGTTTTATCAAAACCAGGATTTCTTAAGAAAATGTCCACTTCAATATAAATTCTCAAGATAAATATTTGAAATAATTTAATGATGGTGCTATCTAGGTAATCCTGATAAATTGTACTCCGGAAGACGAATATTTTTTTGTTGAAAAATAAAGTAGTTGTGACAAACGTTGTTCCCCTCTCAGATAGAGTTATGCTTCTCCAACTACAAACAAAAACATGTAAACTTAATATTGTTTAAGTTTATGCTCCCAGTGCAGACAAAACAGACGAAGAAATTGAATCATTCTACAGTCAACTGGATACAATTCTACAATCAAATAAATCGAGAGATGTCACAATAGTATTGGGCGACTTTAACCCAAACATACGAAAAGGACATAAGTGCATATGGACTCGGATAGAGAAACGAGAGGGGAGACAGATTAATACAGTTTTGTCAAAAACATTATTGTAACTAATACACTCTATCGACTTCCAAAGCGATGACTATACACTTGAAAATCTCCACAAGATAGCGTTACAAAGGTAGTCTGAAATCAGACCATATCCTAATAGGAGAGCGATACAGAAAAGCAGCGAAATCAGTTAAAGGATTCCCAGGCGCAGATATTAACTCGAACCATACTGTCTTAGTTGCTAAAGCATTCATCAGACTAAAGAAGATTAAGCACAAAGGCTACCAACATCAAATTGATATGAATAAATTACAAAAACCGGAGACAAGAACCGAGCTTCAAAAAAAGATCAACTACAACATAACCAATATCAAATCGCAAGATGATGAAAGACAAATACACATACAGGAAAAATGAGAAGTCTTCAAAGAGGCAGTCATGGAACCAACCAAAACATTATTACAAAAAGAAAGAAATAAGCATAGACAAGAATGGATGATAGATGAGATATTGCAATTTATGGATGAAAGAAGATATTGTACAGGAAACAATGACAAATATAGACAAATACAGAAGGAAATATGAATAAGAATTAAACTAGCGAACGAAGAATTTTTTCGGAAAAATGTGAAGAGATAGAGGAACCTTAAGCCAAATACGACTCATATAACATCCGTAAGAAAGTTAAAGAACTTACAAATACACAAAAACCAAGACAACAACAAATGCTGGTAGACGGAAGTGGTAAACTAATGATAAACACAGAAGATTAGTTGCGAACTTGAAAATTATTGAAAGTAACTTTTTGAAGATAAAAGAAATACAGTCTACTTCGGGAATACCTACACAGATAATGGTCCACATATAACAAAAGAAGTCCTGTAAGCAATAAGAAGTATGAAAAATAGAATAGCAGCTGGCTCAGATGAACTCCCAACGGGAATCCTAAAACTTATAGAAGAAGACAAGATCTATGTACTAGTGAATCTGCTCAATGCCACATATTCGAGCGGAACAATACCTGAAGAATGGCTAAAATCCACTTTTGTGACACTTCCCCAGAAAAATGCCAGACACTACTGAATATCGAACCAGAGAAGTACTATTTGCTTCTGATGTAATATCACAAAGATGCCTGGATATGAACCCAAGGTATTTATGCATGCTTTATAGATTACAACACAGCATTTGACAAAGTCAAAAGAGTCGTGATGCAAGGATGCGTGTTCTCACCTATCCTATTTAATCTCTACCCAGAGAACATAATCAGTAGAGCATTGGAAGCACTAGAAAACCTCAACATGGGCATCAAAATCAACGCCACGCAAAGGTATGCCAATGACACAGTCTTACTTGCAGAATCTCTAGAAGACTTACGGACAAGATAGTGGAATGTAGCAAAGAATATGGACCCTCCATAAACATCAAGAAGACAAAATTTATGCTTATAACAAAATTGAGACAAAATATCGGCAACTTATATGTCCACAACCAGGCAGTTGAGCATGTGAGGAAATACAATTACCGAGGAACCTCCGTAAACCAGAACAATGACAGCTCTAGTGAAATAAATATAAGAATAGAAAAAGCAAGAAGTACATTTATGAAAATGAAAAAAAATACTGTGCGGCCGAGATTTAAGTCTTGATCTGAAAATTCAATTGATGAGGTGCTATCTACTGTCTGTGCTTTATTATGGAGAATGGAGACATGGACAACGAGGAAGAAGGATTGTGGGTGTACCGTCGAATCCTGAGAATACCATGGATAGAAAAGGTTGCTAATGAAGATGTACCAACAAGAATGAGAAAGCAGGAGGCAGGTCTGGCTAACAATCAAAACAAGAAAACTATAGTATTTGGGATATATCATGAGAGGAGAAAGATATCGCTGGTTAAAACTCATAATAGAGGAAAAAATCGTAGGAAAAACAACTATAGGCAGAAGGCAACACTCTTGGTTAAAAAATCCAAGAGACTGGTTAAAAACTCCAAGAGACTGGTATAACTGCTCCACTAACCAGGTATTTAGATCAGACGTATCAAAAATTAAGATAGCTTTGATGATTGCCAACATTTAGAATGGAGAAGGCACCTGAATAAGAAGAAGAAGAAGAAGAAGAAGTAGTTAAATACTAATTTCTTTGCGTACAGATTTGGGATATAATGTAACACTTTTTTAATTTTTTTTTGCATACTAACGTTGAAACCGTTTTTTACCATCTTGGAGTCTGAATTTCCAAAAATTCCTTCTTAGTGTTGAAGTTTCTAGTCGTTCTAGCTTTGCATTTACATCTCAATCAATCAGTTTCTTCTTTTAAATACGTTTACAGATAATTTATTAGTTTTACCAGTAAAATTCCCTGACACATAATTAGACACCAATTAAAATTTTAATTGCTTCTGGAAGTGAACATAATTGCATCTCTTATTTTGTATGTTTTAATAAAATTAAATTGATATTACGAAATCGACAATAAATGGCCACGGATTATGGTAATACGTCTAGTCAACCGTAAACGTATAATTATTATTTAAAGCAATATTTGATCAATTTGTTTATTTTACAGTGTTGTATTGCGTGTTCAACACACGCAGGCGGCCAATATTTGGGAAAACCAACCCTCAATTAAAATTTTTATTCACTGATGAATTTAATTCAACATATTTTTATCTGAACAGAATGGCGCTATTCTTTTTAAAACAAAAAAAAAAAAAACGTGTACAAATGGCGTTAGTTATATTCACTCCTTCCCCAACTTCTATAAAGGCATACAGGAGCGGCTAAGAGGGGGACTAAACGCACTTCAGCCCCTTCCGAAATCTCAAGTAAACCACTATAATTTTCTAAAATAAAATGAATTTTCTGATAACCTTACCTTTCACTTTATTTTTTGGTCCAACGGATTGGTTCTTGGTTATCTTCAAAAATTGAAGTACAAATCTTGTCCCCTGAAACCAAGAAAGATTAAAAACACAACAGAGGTTGCTCTAATGCGTTTCGATATCTAAGCTATTATTTATCTTCAGAGAGGTACTCTCTGAGATCTCTCTGAAGATGATAGCTTGGTTGTCGAAACGCGTTAGAGCAACCTTTGTTGTGTTTTCCAATCTTTCTTGGTTTCAGGGGACAATATTTGTATTTCAATTTTTTAACTTATTTATTAAATGTTGCATTTCTATTTTTTGTTAGATATTTTCAATTTTTGCAAATTAGGACTTTAAATTCGTTAAAGATTGAAGAATTTGGCAGAATTAATAAAGTAATAATAAGTCCTCTTTTAACCAAAATAAAAAAGAAAAAATCACAACAGAACACATTGAACACCTTTCTTAATTTTTTGAATTTCTTCTAATATTTCCACAATTTCGGTTTTATTTTAAAATTTTCTCTTTTTTAAAGTTCATTTTTTTTTAAAATTTGGACGTCTTCAAAATTCTTTCAAATTTCGATTTGCGAAAAATGTCTGGTTTTGTTTTGCAACTCGACTTGGACTTTTTTCAGAGAGTCGATTTTTGACAAGTTTGTCTTTTTAAAAATGTAGGGTTTTTAAAAGATTGGATGTTTTCAAAGTTTCTTTTTTTTTAAATTTCGTTTTTTCAGAACTTCTTTTTTTAAATTTTGAGTTTTTTCAGAATCAAGACTGAAGATTTTGATTTTTCTTTTCAAAATTTCGACTTTTTCCAACGCATTGGTTTTTTTTACTTCCATTTTTTTAATGTCGATGTTTTAAAAAGCTTTGAATTTTTTCCAGGTTTCATTATTTCAAAATTCAGATTCCTTTTTAAAATTTGAACTCTTTTTTTTTTGGAAAATATTGATTTCGTTGAAAATTTTGATTTTTTAAAGTTTAGAATATTTCGAATTGATTTTTTTTAACTTCAACATATTTTTAAAATTTGCAGTCTTTTTGAAAACTCTCACTAGTGTTTGGAAAGCTGGACTTTTTTTAATTTTACCTTTCCAGAATTTCGTCTTTTTTCTAACGTTCTCCGATTTTTACTTTTTTAGATGTTCCAATTTTTTCATGTAAGTATTTTCTGCTTTCTATAAATATTCATTTAATTTGTGACTATTGAAGATCTTTGAAATAAAATTTTCAAAATTTTGAATATTTGTTTCTAAAATATCATAAAAACATTGTCAATTAAATTTTCTGTAATGAAATAGTAAGATATGCTGCAGTTGAAAATATGTACAATCAACAACCATAGATCGATTTTGGCCTTCCTTGGCCTCATCAGTGCTATGCATATGGTGCTGTTAATATTTCCAACTTGTAGCCATTAGTCAGCTACATCAAGAGATCTAAATCTCATCGAGCAAAATTTTCGACTGTATCTTACGTATCTTTCCCTACGTGCTAATTGAAGCAGCTATATTGCTGAGACTTTTTTGATATATTCGACATATTTTCAACATTTCTACATATTTTCAACATTTCTAGTCTTTTTAAAATCTTTTTCTAATTTTTTTAAAGCTCGACTTTTTTTTAATTTCACTTTTCCGTAATTTCCACTTCTTTTAAAATATCGACATTTTTGTTTTTAAGATATTTCCATTTTTTTTTGGAATTTCAACCTTTTGTAAAATTTTGGATAAATTTTTTTTTGAAATTGTTGCTCCTTTTTGAAAATTTTAATTTAAGCATTTCACGAAAGTTTTATCTTTTTCTGAAGTTTTTCTGTCGTATAGTTTCCACATTTTTTTTTAATTCTAACAATGTTTCAAAATTTTGATTTTTGTAAACATAATTTTTTTTAGTTTCGACCTGCTTCTTCAAAATTTCGATTTGTTTTAAATCTCTAGCAGTTATTCCAATTGCCGACTTTTGAAAAATATTAGGATTTAAACAAAATTTCGTCTTTCTTAAATTTTTTTTTAATTCTCAACTTTTTTGTTTAAAAGTTTAACTTTCTTCAAAATTTTAACTTTTTGCAAAATTTCTTTTTTTTGAAAACTAGTACACCTTTTTTTTGAAAATTCAACTTTTAAAAATGTAGATTCTTTTTGTAAATGTCATTTTTTGAAAATTGATAGACTTCGACTTTTTTGAAAATTTTGGGGGTTTCCAAATTTTGATATTATTGAAAATTTTTTGTTTCCAAAATTTTCGACCATTTTTCAAGTTTCAATTTTCTTAAAATTCTCTTAATGAAAATGTGAATTTTTAAAAAAATTTTCAATTAAAAAAATGCAAATTTTGAAGTTGTACAATTTTCAATAAAAAATAAAATTTTGAAACAGTCTACATTTTGAAAAGTTAAAAAAGTTGTGATTTAAAAAAAAGGGAACGGCACTGGTATTTGAATCTGATTTTTAAAAAAATTCGAAATTTTTTCAACATTTCTTTTTTTTACAAATTTTTGACTTTTTTTCGAAATTTTACACCATTTTGAAAACTGCTACTCTTTGAAAGTTCGACTTTTTTAAAGTGTTGACATTTTACAAAATTTTGGATATTTTTGAGAATTTGGATGTCATCAAATCTCGATATTTTTTCATATTTAGACCTTATTTTAAGATTTTTATGAAACATTTCGATACTTTTCAGTTTCTACTTTTTTCAAGAGAATTAGTTTTTTTTTTAAATTCGAACTCGACGTTTTTTAAAACGTCGATTTTTTTGAAGATTTTTTTCTTTTTAAACATGTAGAGTTTTTAAAAGATAAGATATTTTGAAAGTGTCGACTCTTTTTTTTTTCAAAATTCCGCTTTTTTCAGAATTTCGATTTTTTAAAATTTCGACTTTTCGGAATTAAGACTTAACATTTTTGATCCTCATTTCAAAATTTCGATTTTTTTCAGAGATTTGTTTTTTTAATCCATTTAAAAAAAAATTTTTTTACAATTTTTTAAAAGATTGGAAGTTTAAACTTTTTCCAAATTTCATTATTGCAAACTTTGGACTCCATTTCAAAATTCTATGAAAAATTTGTTTTTTCAAAAATTTCAGATTTAAATTTTGATAATGCCGACATATTTCGAGCCTTTTTGAAAACTCCTCCAAGTGGACTTTTTTTAATTTACTTTTTCAAAATTTCGACTTCTCTTGAAATTTCGACGTTTTTTCATTTTTTACATGTTTCGTTTTTTTTAATTCCGACCTCAAAATTTTTGGGTATTTTTTGTAAAATGCCTTCTTTTTTTGAAAATTGAAAATTTTCTTATACCTACTTATAATTTGGAAGTATTTTTCTATTTCAATTTTTTTTTTCAATCTTTCGACCAGACAACTCTTTTTAATATTAATACTTTTCAAAATTTCCATCTTTTTTGATGATGATTTTTGATTTTTTTTGTAAAATCAACTCTTTGAAATTTTAACTTTTCGCTTTTTCGCTAAATTTCGGCTTTTTTCAAAATTTATTTTTTTTTCAAAGTTATAGTACGAGATTTTTTATTTTCAAAATTTTCAACTTTAAAAAAGTTGACTTTTTGAAAATTTCGACGTTTTCCAAAATTCGGATTTTTTTTTTAAATTTCTCCCTTTTAAAATTTTCGATCATTTTTGAACTTTTCAACATTGCGACCTTTTAAAAATGAGAACTTTCTTAAAAATGTCAACTCTTACAAATATTTCGAATAATTTCGACATTTTTAATTTTTTTTATTGAATAATTTGCCTTTTTATAAAAACACGTTGATTGTTAGAAAAATCGAAATTTTGACAAAGATCGAAATAAAAAAATATTGAAAAATAAAATTTTAATCTGAATTAAAAAAAAAGCTGTAATTTTTGAATAAAAAAGTTTTGTTCGAAAGAAAATCCAAAATATAATGAAACTGCGAAGGTTTTTAAAAAGATTCGGGTTTTTTAAATAATATTTTTTTTTTAATTTTTGATTTATTTTGAAATTTAAAATTTTTTGGACGACTTTGTGCTCTTTAAAATTTTAATTTTTGCAGGGAATGTCAAATATTTTTGAAACTTTGGATATTTTAAAATGTACTTTTTTCAATATTTTGCTTCAATTTCAGATTTTTGATTTAAAAAAAATTACTTTTGATGAAAAATTTTGATGTTTAAAATTCTGAGTTTCTTCAAAATTTCGACCTTTTTTAACCTTTTTTTTGGAAATTTTTGAATCTCTATTATCTTTAAATGTGGAATTTTTAAAAATTTTCTCAAAATCGTGGTTTTTCTGTAATTGTTGATATTTACAGTCTCAAAATGCTCATACATTTGTTCTTTCGAAATTTTGAAAAAGTTTTTCCTCTAAAATTGTGAGTTTTTTAAAGCTTTACCTTTTATCTCAAAGTGTTGACAATTTGAAGCTCAAAAGTTTTAAATCCCAGGAATTTTGGAAAGAACAATTCGAACAACAAATCGAATTTGAATAGACAATTAGAAAAAAAAACTTATTGAAAAAATCTACTTTAACTATTAATTTTGAAGTTTAAAACGAGATTTAAAAACTGATTTAGAAGTAATTTTCGAAAATTTTGATGTTTTTTTAAAATTTCGACTCCGAAATTTTTGTTTTTTAAAGAAAAAAAATTCAAATAAAAAAAAGTATTGTTGAGTCGAAGTGAAAACCATAAAAAGAAAAACGAAATTTGTTAGAAAACAACTTTCTCAAAATTTCGACTTAAATTTGGAAATTTCAACTTTTCTAGAAATTTGAAATTTTCAAATAAATAAACAACGTTAAAAACTTTTTTTGATTTATTTGTTTTTACAGTGGAATAAAAATCTTTTAATGGTGGATTCTAGTTTTTAAACGCATAAAAAAGCAATAGCGAATGTACCTCTTGTACTCCTGATGGTACTGCAAAATTTTTGTCAAGGTTAAATTTCAATTTGGCGTGAAATGATCAAATGAGGAGCAGACGTGACCATGCCAAAAAATGGCACCAACACTCTAGATGGGAAAACTATTTATATACTTATTGCGTAACACTGTTAATATTAGAGCATGTTGGTAATGAGAATTAGCATGATGGTGTCTGAAATCATAAGTTTTCTCTATCAAAAATCGCTGAACGCGCCTAAAGAAGTTTTAATTTCAAAAAAATTGTGCAGTTAATTCCTATAGCATTAGAGTATAAAAATAATCCACTGGTTATTTCAATCAGTTCTCTATTTTTCTTGTATCTATCTCACGATGATCGCGTGACCATCGAAACACGATTTTGCGTAACGTTCCGCTTTAGCGGGCCCAAGACTTTTAAAAGGAAATCCCCTATCGGTACAATCTCTACATTAACGATCGCCAAGTGTCCCATTTTCTAATCGTATTCCGTGTTCTATCAAATTTCCTTTTTATAATGACATATCCTTGCCTTAAGTTTAGAAACCTTGGCTCGTTTCGCGTTTAACCTAGAAAAATTAACATTTTCATCGATTTGACTAATTCGTTCGCGAACTCTACATTTACGGTGTTCTAAACCTACGTGGAAATCTTTTGTTGAGCGCACAGCATCTAATCATTGTGGAATAGAAGTGGGACACAAGTTCATTTGAAGGTCTCGGACGTCGAGTTGTGATTCAGAAAACCATAAACACAATGAATAAATGATCTTTAACCATGTAACCATGTATGAGCTTGATGTTATTTCCTTTAGTTTTCTATTTTTTGCATTTGAGGACGTTTGGCAATTTTGAATTAATGTGATGTGGCCACTAGGTGTCAAGAAGACCTTCGAGATAATCTGCTAAGGTTCAAGATGGTTTTTGATTAACTATTATAATTTTTATTGACACAGATTCGCAAACATTTATAGCTAAACACAGAGTGGGGCACTTGCAGAAAATTATTAAATCATTTATTAAAATGCACGGCGAAAATGGACAGAATTAATTAAATTCCAATTATTGTTTTGTAAATTAAAAAAAAGAAACTCCAAATTTCGAAAAAACTTATAATTTAATAAAATGTGGAATTGTCAAAAAAAAAATTAAATTTCGGGAAAACGGTGAAATTTTGAAGAGTTCAAAAAAATCGAAATCTTGGAAAAAGTGAAGCTTACAAAAACTTTACGTTTTCAAAAAAAGTGAGAATTTTCGAACAGCGCAATGTTTGAAAATATAACAAAATCTTAAAAAAGTCAATATTTTCAAACAAGCCTAAATTAGAAAAAATCGAAACTTAAAAGTCAAAAATTTCAAAAAAGTAAAAATTATGAATTCAGTCTAAATTTTGAAAAAAGTACCTAAAATTTTAAAAATATAGTCGAAAATATTTTCAAACTAACCGCGCCTTCGTTTGCGCGAAAGAAGAGCAAGAATTCTTGGGTCACTTTTTTGGAAATTCCGACCTTTTTTGAAGAATTCGATTTTTACTGGGAATGTAGAAATATGTATTTTGAAAATTTCGACATTTTAAAATATCAGCTTTTTTCAGAATGTCGAGATTTTTTCATTCGAGTCCCAAAATTTCAAGTTTTTTCGAAATTTTGACTTAATTTGGAAAATTTCGAATTTTTTCGAAGTTTTTACTTTTTCTGAAAATTCCAGTTTTAAAATAATAACTTTTTACGTATATTTGGATTTTCTTTTTTTGGAAACTTTTTATGATAATTTCTGTTTTTGTTAAAAAAAATTTTTTTTTTAAATTTGCTTTTCAATAGTTTAAATTTTTAATATTTTGATTTAATTTCGGAGTTTTTTTTTGGAAAATTTTAACTTATCACATTTTTTACCATATTTTTGAAAATTTTCACCTTTCTTCAAAATTCCCATCTTGTTATTGAAAACTTTGTTTAAAATTTTGACTTGGAATTTCAACTTTTTTGCAAACCTGACTGTTTTTAAATTGGATTTTTATAAAACATTTCCATTCTAAATTCGACTTTTTTTTTCAAAGTTTTAACTTTTCCTCGTTTCGACTTTCTGAAAGTAATGATTTTTTTCTAATCTATCTTTTTCGATCTTTATTCAACATCTTGACTTTTTTAAACATTTCGACTTTATATTTCGAATTTCCAATTTTCCAATTTTTTTAATTTTCACTTTTTCCAAATTTTAACTTAATTTGTAAATTTCAACTCTTGCACAATTTTGACTCTTTCTAAGATTTTGATTTATTTTCCAATTTTTGAAAATTTTGATACAAAATATGGATTTCCCAAAATATTACTTTATTGAAAACCGTTTTTTTAATTTTCATTTTTGTTCAAATTTTTTGTTATTTCTCGAAGTTTTGACATTTTTTAAAAATTTCGACTTTTTTCAAAAGTTTCACTTTTATGTAGCAAATGGGTGTGTTATTTAAAAATTAAAAATATGCGATTTTTTTTTGAAAATTTTCACTTGAAAAATTGGATTTTTCTTACAATTTCGATTTTTAAAATTTTCGAACTTTATTTAGAATGTTTACTTTTTTTGAAAATGTTATCAGATTTCGGCTTGTTTTTTAAGATATGATTTTTTCCACAATTTAAACATTTTTCAAAATTTTAATTTTTTCTGAAAATTTTTCCCGTAATTTCGACTTTTATGTAGTTAATGTCATTTTTATTTGAAACATTGAAAAATTCTACTTTTGAAAATTTTCACTTTTTTCAAAAATTGGATTTTTTTAAAATTTCGATTTTTTCGAACTGTTTTCAGAATTTTCACTTTTCTGAAAATATTAACCAAATTTCGGCTTTTTTCTTAAGATATGATTTTTTCAGAATTTTAATTTTTTTCAAAATTTCAATTTTTTGTGAAAATTTTCACTTATTTTCAAAAACTTGGACTTTTTCGAAGTTTCGACTTTTATGTAGCAAATTTTTAAAATTTTCGAACTTTTTTTAAGAATGTATGTTTACTTTTTTTGAAAATGTTCACCTTCTTTCATCAGATTTCGGCTCTTTTTTAAGATATGATTTTTTTGTAGAATTGAAACATTTTTCAAAATTTGAATTTTTTCTGAAAATTTTTTTCGTAATTTCGACTTTTATGTAGTTAATGGCATTTTTATTTGAAACATTGAAAAATTCTACTTTTTTGAAAATTTTCACTTTTTTCAAAAATTGAATTTTTTCAAAATTTCGATTTTTTCGTACTTTTCAGAATTTTCACTTTTCTGAAAATGTTAACCTTTCTTCATCAAATTTCGGCTTTTTTTAAGATATTATGAATTTGTTCGGAATTTAAAGTTTTTTCAGTTTCAATTTTTTGTGAAATTTTTCATTTTTTTTTTTCAAAAATTTGGGCTTTCTCGAAGTTTCGATTCTTATATAGCAAATTGGTTTTTTATTTTGAAATTTCTCTCTTTGAAAATATTTACTTTTCTGAAAAGCTGATTTTTCCTACAATTCCGATTTTTTAAAATTATGAAACTTTTTTTTAGAATGTTTACTTTTTTTGAAAATGTAACTTTCTGTAATCAAATCTCTGCTATTTTTTAAGTCATGATTTTTTTTAAGAATTTAAACTTTTTTCAAAATTTTAATTTTTTATGAAAATTTCGACTATTTTTAAGAATTTTTACTTTTCCTCGGAATTTCGACTTTTATGTAGTTAATGGCATTTTTATTTAAAACATTGAAAAATTCTACTTTTTGTGAAAATTTCCACTTTTTCTAAAAATTGGATTTTTCCCAAAATTTCGATTTTTTTCGAACTGTTTTCAGAATTTTCACTTTTATGATAATATTAACCTATTGTCATCAAATTTCGGCGTTTTTCTTAAGATATGACTTTTTTCAGAATTTAATTTTTTTTCAAAATTTCAATTTTTATGTTTTTTTCCAGAATTTAAACATTTTTCAAAATTTTAATTTTTTTATGAAAATTTCGACTATTTTCCAAGAATTTTTACTTTTTTTATTCGAAATTTTGACTTATGTAGTAAATGGTATTTTTATTTGAAAAATTCGATTTTTTTTGAAAAATTCGATTTTTGGATTTTTCTTACAATTCCGATTTTTAAAATTTTAGAACTTTATCTTTAGAATGTTTACTTTTTTTTTGAAAATGTTCATTCTTTCATCAAATTTCGGCTCTTTTTTAAGATATGATTTTATCCGGAATTTAATTTTTCAAAATTTTACTCTTTTATGAAAATTTCGACATTTCTCAAGTATTTTTACTTTTTTTTCGAAATTTTAACTTTTATGTAGTAACTGGTATTTTTAGATGAAAAACTGAAAAATTCGACTTTTTTTTTGAAAATTTCCTCTTCAAAAATTGGAATCTCAAAATTTCGATTTTTTTCGAACTTATTTTCAGAATTTTCACTTTTGTCATCAAATTTCGGGTTTTTCTTAAGATGAGATTTTTTTCAGAATTCCAATTTTTTTCAAAATTTCAATGTTTTGTGAAAGTTTTCACTTTTTTTCAAAAATTTCGACTTTTCCGAAGTTTTAACTTTTATCTAGCAAGTTGGTTTTTATGTAAAAATTTCGACTTTTTTTTGAAAATTTTCACTTTTTTGAAAAATTCAATTTTTGTCACAATTCCGATTTTTAAAATTTTCGAACTTTATTTTAGAATGTTTACTTTTTTTGAAAATATTATTTTTTATTTTTTATGAATTTTTCAAGAATTGTAAAAATTCTTGAAAAATTCATAAAAAATTATAATTTTAAAAAATGTTTAAATTCTGGAAAAAATCATACCTTAAAAAAAGCCGAAATTTTGACTTTTATGTAGTAAGTGGTAAATATTTGAAAAATTAAAAAATTCGACCATTTTTTTGAAAATTTTCATTTTTTCAGAGTTTTCACTTTTCTGAAAATCTTAATCGTTTGTCATCAAATTTCGGCGTTTTTCTTAAGATGACTACTTCAGAATTTAAACTTTTTCAAAATGTTTTCTGAAAGTTTCGACTATCTTTCAAAAATTTTTAATTTATCTCGGAATTTCGACTTGTATGTAGTTAATGGCATTTTTATTTGAAAAATTAAAAAATTCTCCTTTTTTTGAAAATTTTCGCTTTTTTCAAATGTTATTGGATTTTTTCAAAATTTCGATTTTTTCGAACTTTTCTAATTTTCACTTTTTTGAAAATGTTAATCTTTTGTCATCAAATTTCGACTTTTTTCTTAAGTTATTGTGACTTTTTTTCGGAATTTAAATTTTTTTCAAAATTTCATTTTTTTGTGAAAATTTCCACAATGTTTCAAAAATTTCGACTTTTTCTCTAAGTTTCAACTTGTATGTGGTAAACTTGATTTTTATTTGAAAAATTTACAAATTCGACTCTGAAAATTTTCACTATTCTGAAAAATTGGATTTTTGCTCAAAATTTCGATTTTTCAAATACATGAACCCTCATCTTTAGATGACGATGTCGTTGTGTCGTCATTGTCAAACTTTGAATGTATTTACGTAGAAAATGTGTCTTGCTTTATGCGGGAAAGTAGAAAATCGAGAAAGTGCTTGAGATCTGGCAACACTGAAGCGGACAAACAGACAGACAAACACACTTTCCCATTTATATATTAGTAAGGATAAGTTAAAGTTTTCATAAAATATCGAAATTTATTTTTCAAGTTAAAATTTCGAAAAATATTGAAATTTTCAAAAAAGAATTACCATATTTTTTAATTCGAGCTTTTCAGAAAAAATTCGACTTGGTTAGTACTTTACATTTTCCTAATAAATTAAAAAAATACAGATTGAATTGCTTATAATCTACATACAAATTTAATGAATTCTGATGGAAAACATTCTGACGTTTTAATTCATGTATACGAAGGAAATGGAAGACATTTAGTGAGAAATAATAACTTGACCCGAAACAGCGGTTTCAACCTTTGGTGCTAGACCAGTTAAATAATTATGAATCCGTTTTTACCTGAATAACTTGAAAAATAAAACGGAATCTTATGTACAAGAAGAATGCTTACTTTGATATGCTGGTTCCAACAAGATTACGATCTTAGGCATTGTTTTAATTTTAACAATGGATCCTTGATGTAAACATCAGTATTGTGGGGGTTGCTTTGAAAATTCTTTAGGTTAACTTATAAAGTGCTATCTTTTGCCTTTTTCTTGAAATTATGACTTTATATGAAAAGTTCTTATTTTTTTAAACATTTCTACCCTTCGGCAGGATTTCTAGATTTTTTGTAAATTTCGACTACATTTGAATAACTCAAGTGTTTTTGGAAATTTCGACAAAATTTTACTATTTTCAAAATTTCAAATTTTTCTCGAAATTTGGACTTTTGTTTGCAAATTGGGACACGCTTTGAATATTCTGACTTTTTAATATCGAACTTTTTTGAATATTTCGATTTTTTGTTAAATACGTTTTTTTTTTGAAAAGTGCGGTTCGTTATATCTTGAAATTTAACTCTTTTGAAAATTAGATAGGTTACAAATTTTCGTCATTTTCATGAAATTTTCCACATTTCAAAAGTTCCACTTCAATTTTGACTTTCCTAAAATTTCGAATTATTTTGAAAGAGTTTTTTTTGAAGATTTCGTTTTTTAGGTTTGGTCGTTTTCTTGAAATTATGACTTTTCTTGAAAATTTCTTAATTTTTGAAAATTCCTACTCTTTTTTGAGTATTTCGCCATTTTGTTAAATTTTGGCTTAATTTGAATAACTCGATTTTTTCTTAAATTATCAAATTTTTGGCTTTTTGGTTTTATTGAAAATTTTGACACCCTTTGAATATTCCAATTTTTTTTAAATATTGATATTTTTTGAATATTTTGATTTTTTGTTGAATATAATAAGCTAAACTGTTTTTTGAAAATGTCGACTGTTGTTGAAAAATTCGATATTTCTCGAAATTTAACTTTTTTGATATTTCATATTTTTATTTAAATTTTCAAAATTTCAAAATATCCGCTTCTTTCCAAAATTATTGGTTTTTTCAAAATTTTGAGTGTTTCTTAAAATTATCAATTATTTTTAAAAATTTTAACTCAACATTTTTTCAAGATTTTGTTTTAAGGTTTGTCTTTGTCATGACAATTTGTGAAAAATGTTTATTTTTTTGAAAATTTCAGTCTTTGGATATTTTTCAATTTTTTTTTAAGTTCCGAAATTCTAAATTTGGAAAAAAATGTAAAAATATCGGAAGGTCGATATTTCGATTGCAAATTCGTTATTTTCCAAATAAGAAAAGTTTGAGAAAATGAAGTTTTGAAAAAAGTGGTAATTTAAAAAAGAATGGAAATTTTAAAATGTTTTTTAGTTTTCAATTTTATTTAAATGTGTTTTTTTAATGGTTCAATTTTTCTTAAAATTGCAATGTTATTTCAAAATTTCGCCTTTTTTTTCAAAATTTTTGACCTTTTCAAGAATGACTTTATTTTTAATTTTAACTTTATCCAAAATTTCGACTTTTTTTGATTTTTCGACTTGTTTCAGAACTAACACTTAATATTTTTTATTTTCTTTTCAAAATTTTTACTTTTTTCAGAGCTTTGATTTTTTTAGAACCATTTTTTAAAATTTTGAATTTTTTAAAAGGTTGGAAGTTTAAACTTTTTCCAAACTTCATTATTTCAAACTTTGGATTCTATTTCAAAATTTTTATTTCTATGAGAATTTTGTTTTTTCAAAGATTAGATTTTTTCGAAAGTTTCAGATTGAATTTTTAATAATGTCGACATATTTTCAAGGTTTCCAGTCTCTTTGAAAACTCCTCTCTTTTTGTTTCATTCACGTTTTCAGAATTTCGATTTCTCTTGAAATTTCGACATTTTTTCATGTTTTAGATGCTTCGTCTTTTTTTAATTCTGATCTTTTTTAAAATTTTGGATTTTTTTTGAAATGTCGACATTTTTTGAAAATCGAAAATTTTCTTATACCTACCTATAATTTCGAAGTATTTTTGCATTTATTTTTAACATTGGAAATGTTTATGTTAAGATATGGGGTGAAGTTTCGGGTTTTCGTTCAAGCTTGAGAGAACAAGTTGACGGTCGCCCTGACACAGTGTTGCCAGAGGTAGCAGAATTCCGCTATTGGTAGCGACATTTGAAGCATTTAGCGGCGTAGCGGCGCCGACGATAAATTGAACAAAAAGTAGCGGAATTTTGAGAGCGCCCAAGTTTTCACATTTTGCTTTTAAAAATCAAGTTAACGATAAATAAACTAGTTGTTGAAAAACTTACTTACCGATTTATTTAATGGCGCCATCTGGCAGAAAGTTGTTAACAACAATTGTACGTGTAGTAGTGTAGTGTGTGTAGTAATCACAATCATTGCAGTAATCCTTAGAACATTTAAATTTTATTTTTCTTAGGGAAAAATATGTATTTCCCCTAAGATACTATGTTACTCGACGACTTTGAAGCCATTTAAAAATTCAAAATAGCTCTCAGGTAGTGTGATAATTCTTTTTTAATTTTCGTTAGCGATTCTTTATTTCAAAGATCAACGAAAGGTTTTTTATATCTTTGGCTTTAATTAGTCTCTGAAGGTAAAAAAAGGTATTTATCCTTCAAGATCAGGCTTTTTGTAGAACTCTTTACCCTTTCTGTGTTGGGTAGCGGCCGGTAGCGGAATTTTAAAGGTCCGGTAGCGACATTTGGCATCGAACCACTGGCAACACTGCTCTGACATACTCGCCAGTCGAGCGCTCTCGGCGTCGAGAGGCCGGCGTGAAAACTATGGGAGAATGTTAAGTTTACAGTTCACCGCAGTGCACCATATTCGTTTAATCCAGTGACGTTTCATTGGATAAGGATGGATATTAAGAGTATGAAAAATAGCGAAAAGTGTAAGACATATCGAGAGCGTAAAAAACGTTTACGAGAGATTGAAAATAGAGAATCTAGTGAGTTAAGTACGAAAACACCGCTAACAAAAACTGAACACAATAGGCGGTATCGTGAGCATGTAAAGATGCGCAAACTTAAAGGTTCTGAGGTTTACACGGGCTACCCAAGTCAGCGGCTCTTAACTGAGGGGTTATAATTCCATTATTATGCTGTAAACTCTTACCCTAAATCCAATTGACGTACTGTCTTGAAAACCTTGAAGTACTCAGTAAACGAATGTGGTAAAATATCTGCACTTATAATTTTTAGGGCTCAAATAAATATAAATTACTTTTACAATAAAGTTGACAAATTTTTGCTTGTAGATTAAATATATTTTAATATTTCATTGTTTTCGCTTTGTACTAAAATATTTCTTTCAAGAGCCATGAGCATAGATGCCTTAATATTATTTTGATTTAAATTATTTCGTAGTCTATTTGGTTATACGAGTATATTTCAATTTAAAAAATAATCTTTCAGAAGAAACTTGGCTAATGGAAACTCTAAATTTAGAAAAGATAAACATTGCAGAAATAACCTTAAAATTAGAAAAAAGTCGAAAAAAAAAATATTTGAATATTCAAGTTTTCACTCGAAATCTCAAGTCGAATACTTCGATATTAAGGTCGAAAATAAAAAAAAAATAGCTAAATAAGGCCAAAATTTTGAATTCAGAAAAGTTGCGAGAAAAACAGTAAAAAAAATAGACACTTTTAGGAAAATATTCCAGGATATCAAAAAATTCATAATGTTCTAAAATTTCAAAACATATGTCAACATTTTGAGATTAAAGATAAAATTTTGCAACTAAATCAAAATCATTTGAAAAAAATTAAAATATTTCATTTAAAGTCAAGATTTTAAATAAATGACTTGTATTCTTAAAAAAAGTCTAGATTAAATTTAAACCTTAAAAATAAAAAATTAAAGCTTTAACCCTTTATTGGTGTTGGAAATAAGAGTAGAAAGTAAAGTTTGAATTCTGGGATTTTAAAATTTGAGGAAACGCACCACTCATGAATTAATAAAAAAAGGGGATTTTAAATTTCGAAAAAAAAGTTGACATTACAAAATTTCGATAAAAAATCTTGAGTTTTCGATTTTATATATTTATAATTTTAAGAATTTTTTAGGCTGAGGTCACAATTTTGAAAATAAGTCAAAACCTTTAGAAATATTTAGAATTTATTATTTAACATGAAAATTTTAAACAAAACGTAAATATTTATTGACAGTTTAAGAAAAATAAATGACATTTTGAAAGGTTGAGAAATTTTGTGAAAAAGTCAGAATTTCAAGAAAATACTCTATATTTATTTTTTTAATGGAATATCTTGGGTTAGACTCGCAAGACTGATGTTCAAATTTTGAATCCGTTTGAAATCCGAAGTTTTAAGAAAAACCACAAGAATTGCAAGTTGAATGTAAAAATTTTAAAAATTGGAAATTGTGGAAGAAATTATTAAATTTCGGAAAAGCCCAAAATTTGTGTTTATAATTATTTTGAAAGCCTAAGCACATAATTTTGTAAAGAAGACTAAAATAGATTTCTAGACTATTTTCTTTAGGTATAAAATTTTAACCTCTCTGGATAAATAAGACGTCAAAATGACCCTTGACGGAAACAATAATCAATAAGTAATCGGATGCCGGGTTCGCTACGTTCTCTTTTAAAAAACTTAGAGCACACTTGATGACTTTTCATTTAAACACCCGATAAAATTTGAACTGACATAAATTGAAATTTACTAATTCAGTCAGATTCACTCTGTCATTATTAAACGGCTCGAGCTAATTAAATACCATATCTGTTGCTAATTTAAAGCCCTCATCGCTTCCCATTTTTGTTTTTAGATTCATTTAAGTGGTCAGTTCATTACGACAAGCGTATTTTTGATATTAAGAAATTTCATTATCTTTGCGATTCTGTGGAAGGAGATTCAAGTGACGTTATTGAATTATTGTCATTATCAGCTAATTATTATCATTAATTAATTATGCAATAGAGTTGCTGCAAGACCGCTTTAAAATAAAAGAACGGATCACAACCGACCTAAACATTTTTTAATTTACAAGAACCACACAACCTGGTCTAAGACAACTAATTAACTGTAATAAAGGTTTTAGAGCTTTCGGCAAAAAAGGGAATTACTTTTATTTATTATTCCCATAAGAGCGGAAAAATTAAACGATCATGCAAAGCGAAAATGGCAATCAGTACAACCAGTACAGCTCTAGTTTTAATTAGAAATAGGTGCAGTAACTTTAAACAATGTCCAGCGTTGTTAAATCCAGGGTGTCAAGCGAACATCATTACTTCAGCATTAGTTAAAAAATTGTAATTTTCTTTAAAAGAGTTTGAAGTAATGTACCATATGAATCAAATCACATCTAAACGAATTTACGTGTGATCTGGAATATGATAAACAAAATCACAGAACCAACCTCAATTTTTAAGATTGATAAATTTGCTATTCAACTGCCCTCTAATGTTTTTTAGATAATCCCGATTTCAATGCGAAATAATCTAAATAGATTTATTAACTAAAACAAGTTTATTTTGGGAGTAATTAGAAGTTCCATTGAAATCAGAAAAAATTAACTTCATTTTCAAGAAACCAAATTGGGTTGAATGCAGCTGGTCATTTAAAAGTCCATTCATGAAACAAAAATATGACATGCAATTCAAAGACCATAAATTCTTGTCAGGAAGAACAATTACATGACCGGGGCAATAAATTTTAGGATCAAGAGAAAACTGAAAACAAAATACTTTTATCCCAAGAAGAAAAGACCAGGAATAACACTTTCAAGACAATTACTACTTACGAGCACCCTGTGGTCTATTCATTGTAACGTTGCCTTTCAAAAAGGAAAGAAGGCACCTTCAGTATCAATAAAATGATTCTTAAACTTGGAAAAAATAGGGATGACAGAATATCTAAGAACCACTTGTCGGAATAACAAATTTCTGAAATGTACTACTTATCCAACCAGTGGGTTCAAACAAACTGTGAAGGGCCATAAAATTCATGTGGTGTAAAACACATCTGCAAACACTTTGAACACAGTCACCCTTAACGACATTTTAATCAGTTATAAAAAAAATAAAAACTAAACGTAATACGTATTGTTGTAAATCAATACATATTTTATGTAATTATTATTATTTACTACTTCGAAGATACATGGATAATTATCGTGGCGAATTTTAAGGGGTGTCGGATAACACAAGGGTCGACATCACTAAGATTCTAGCCTTTAATCTAAATAAATAAAGGTTGCATATTTCAATACGATCGGTAAAGAGGTTATGAAATTATTAATTAAATTATTTTTTATAACAACTTTGAAAGTCTGCAATTCGAGAAGTAAACATTTTTTATTTTTTTTGTAATTCGTATTTATTTATCATTCCGAATCAACTACCAAGCGTTGTCTTTGAAATTTGTAAATACCCTGTATAACCCTGTATGTTAAATAAAGTGTTAATTATGTTTCTATTTGGTGTTATCATTTCCAATGTCTCCGTTGGTTGCAAGGATTGCGAAATCTGTGAATTTTTTTTTAAGTATTCGACCAGACTTTTTTTTAATATTGACTCTTTTCAAAATTTCCATCTTTTTTATTTAAATCTCCAACATTTATTCAAATTGTCATTTAAAAAAAGTATAGGTTTTTCAAATTTTTGTTTTTTTTTTATAAAATCAACTTTTTTGAAAGTTAACTTTTCTCAAAATTTCGACTTTTCAATATTTCTTTTTTTTAAAATTACTTAATGTTATTTTATTTTTTATTTTCAAAATCCCAAACTTTAAAAATGTTGACTTTTGGAATATTTCGAAGCTTTCCAAATTTCGGTATTTGTTTCAAAATTTCACAAATGTTTCGAAAAATTTTGACATTTTTCATTTTTTTGGTGTTGTTGAATAATTTGCCTTTTTTTCTAAACTCGTATTTTTAAAATAAGGCTGATATTTAAAAAAATCGAAATTTTTCCATAGATCGAAATTTAAAAAAAAATCAAAATATTAGAAAAATATTGGAAACAAAAATTTGAAGACTAAATTCTTTAAAAAAATTAAAAATATTTATTTTTTGAAAATTTTAATCTTTTTTGAAGGTTTTTCAATTTTTTTTTAATTCCAAAATTTGAAATTTGGAAAAAATGTAAAAATATCGGGAAGTCGCTATTTTAAATCGAAATTTGCAAATTGTCGAAACTTTTAAATGGAAATTTTCAAAATAAGTCAAAACATTTAAAAAATTAAGTTTTGTAAAAAGTAGAATTTTAAAAAAGAATGGAAATTTTAAAATGTTTTTTAATTTTCAATTTTATTTAAATGTGTTTATTGAATGATTGGGTTTTTCTTAAAATTGCAGTTATTTCAAAATTTTGACTTTTCAAAATTTTCGACCTTTTAAAAAATGTAATTTTTTTTAGATGGTGAAGTGTGAAAAAATAGTAGATGGTGAGGGTCTCTTAAGTCCGAGTCTGAGAAAAATAAAATAAAAGATTCGACCTTTTTTGGCTATTTTTCAAAATTTTGACTATTAAAATATTTGAAAATAAAAAATTTCGACAAGTTTAAAAATTTCGACGTTTTTCAAAATTTCAACTTTTTTGAGAGTTTCGACCATTTTTCAAATTGGACTAGTTTTCGAGATTTCTACTGATTTTAATTATGACTTTAAAAGTCGATTTTTTTTAAGTTTGCGTTTTTACAAATTTTTTATTTTTTTTATTTTGATTTTCTTTCAAAATTTGTTTTTTTTTTCCAAAAGTTTGAACACTTTTGTAAATGCTACGTGTGTATGGAGAGAAATATTCAAGTGCCTATTTTTCTGAGACAAATACCGAACCATTTTAGGATTGTTGTGCCTATAAAAAGATGATTTGTAAGTAAACAGGACGTTACTTAAACATTCCCGGAGGCATCATGGATTTACAAAACTCTAGATGTTTGTATCTAATATGATTAATAATTGTCGAAAAATATCTCGAGCTTTTTCATAACACGTGTACACATTTCTTTTCAAAATATTCCGGAATGTTCACTATTTACAACAAATTTTTTTTTTTTTGAAGTTCGCTTCCGTGATCGGGGAATATTCATGCGAAAAAACGAATCGCCCAACAGCGTTATCATCACTTATTATTCTCCTGTTTTTATTTTACAGGCATACCGACATTTTGTACCCACAAAAAGATTTATTTCTCCAATTGCGATGAGGATATATGACAGATATACAAAAAACGCTTACACAATCAACTCTTATTTATAAACTAAAACCTAAACATGACTGCATATTTCCAACTTTAAAAATTAAGAACTTTTGTACACATTTTCATCCCCTATTTAAATCAACAGACAAATTTCCAAACATTCTTACTAGGTGCTCAACTGCATCATATATAAGGAATTCATATGTCAAATTTAATGCGTCTAGACTTATCGCTTTAGGCGGTGGCTGTCAATCAGTGTTTGAAGTTTTATTAATTATATTTTGTAATTTCTAAAAGGTCACAAAATCTGGAATTTCCTTATTTTTCTTGAAATCTCAGCTTTAGAATCTACAAAAATGTGATATTTTTTAACTGAAATCAGATTTTTGAGATTTTTCTAAATTTAATTTTTTTCTCGAATATTTTCACAATCTTCGTAAAAATTTAAATTGAATTTCGAGTTCAAATTCGAAATTTTCAGACTAAAAACTTAAATCTCAAAATTTCAACTAGAAACTTAGAAATTCGTTGTTAAAATGGCAATTTCAATAAAAAAAACTGGAACTTCACGAGAATTGTCATGACGAAATTTTGGAAGTATTAATTTTTATCTCCAAATTTCGATAAAAAAAATGAACTCTAGATTTTTTCATTTCAATTTTTTTTCTCCAGTAGTAAACCTCTCGTATTATTATGAATAGTGACAGTAACTGAATAAAATCTCAAATGCTTTGCAAAGCGCTAGCGTGTCTCAACCTGTTTTTTATGTGTTTTTACAATTACACTGGATTACTTTTGGGACACACCTGTATATAACACCCGTATGTCTTTGAAAGTTGTTTTTAAATGCGACAAAGTGTGTTGTCGACGTGATAATTTTTTGTTTGCTATGGGCAACTAATTAACTCTCGTGCGTTTTCCTTGATTTCACAAAATCAATTATCATTTAGCACTTGCACAGCTTCCTTACAGGTAAATGCCTATAAAATGTTGCAAATGCTATTAAGCAATTTTTCCAAGGTTCATCAACGATTGTCACGTCATCGTTATGTTTTTATTATGAAAAATTTATTGCTCTTTACTGAATAATGAATAGGTAGTTCACAAATAAGTGAGAAAAATTCTCTCGTAGGTCGAAGTCGGTATTGTCAAATTAGTTAGGCAAATAACTACGCAAATAAAGGTCAAAATTTAATATTATGTAAGTACGTAAATATTTGCTTGAATAAAATATTTAACTTTTTTTTAATGATTCGTGGGCCTTTTGAACGAAGCCAAATTGGCTTTCATACTTTAGCGTGATAAAAAATGAGTTTGAATTTTTTTGCGGCGGCCATTGTGAAATTTCTGGGGGTTAGATTAATCATTTAATAAAGTGGCTGTGCTTAAGGTGCGTTTTTTTTTACAAGATTTCCACTTTTTCTCGAAATGTTTGACTCGAAAGGTTTGACTTCTGAAAACGTCATTTTGAAATGTTGATTTTTTGAAATTTTGACTTCCTTTATTTTATTTTATTGTTTTGGTGGAACGGACTGGTCCTTGGTTATCTTCAAAAATATTCAAAAATACAAATCTTGTCCCCTGAGACCAAGAAAGATTAAAAAACACAACAAAAGTTAAAGCAATCTTTGTTGTGTTTTTTAATCTTTCTAGGTTTCAGGGGACAAGATTTGTATTTCATTTTTTGACTTCCTGAAAATTTCGACATTTCAGAATATCGACTCGTTCAATTTTTTTTATTGTAAAATAATTTCGACGTTTCAAAATTTTCAGTTTTTTACAAAACTCTCATTTTTATCAAAATCTCACATTTTCTCAAAATCTCCTTTATTTTCCAATTTCAATTCTTTTTCACTAACTCGACTTTTTTTCTAAATTTAAACACCTTGTAAATTTCAATTTCAAAATTTCGATTTTTTTATGGAAATTTGACTGTTAAAAAATATGTTTTTTTGAAAATTTCAAATTTCAAATTTTCGACATTTCTTTAATGTTGACCTTTTGAAAATGGTATTTTTGTAAAAAGACTAAAAATTTCAACTTTTTAAAATTTTTTCCAAAATTCCCTAATTTTTTCAAAATCTGTTATTTTTCAAAATTTTCAATCTTTAGGAACTCGATTTTTTTTCCGAAATGTCCACCTTTTTAAAAGTTTCTGCTTTGGACAGTTTTAACTTTTTTTATAAATTTTGACTTTAAAATGCCGAATTTTCCTAAAATTTTGATTAAATCTGAAAATGTTGACATTTCGGCTTCTTTTGAAAAATTCAGTTTTTGTTTAATTTTCGACCGTTTTGAACATTCTTACATTTATTTTTAATTTCGACTTATTTGAGTTTTCAAAATTTTTAGTCTTCAAAAATTTTGACTCTTAATATTGTCGCTTCAAATTTTAATATATTTTTTTGTAGTTCTTGACTATTTTTAAAAAATTTTACTTTTTTTAAGAAAATTTTACTTTTTTGAATATTTTTACATGTTTTTGATAATCTCGACTTTGAAATTTTTGGCTTGAGTTTTTGAAAATTTTGCCATTTGAAAAATCCTGATTTTTTTCTGACTATTTCTTAATTTCAAATTGTTTGAAAATCCTAAATATCAGATTTTAAAATTTTAATTATCTGAATTTTAAAATGTTAACTTATTGTAAAAATTTCGGCTTTTTTCAAAACTTGGTCATTTTTAAAAATTTTGACTTATTCTTGCGTGTTATATTTTTGAAACTTTCAACTCTAAATTTCGAAAAAGTCGAAATACTGATTCAAAAAGTCAAAATGTTCAAAGATTTTATTAAAATAGAAATTTTTGAAAAATTGCAAAGTTACATAAATTCAAAATTTAAAAAAATGTGGAAATTCTAAAAATAAATTAAGTTTTAGAAAAGTCTAAATTTTTAAGGCCGGTGAAAACTTTGAGAAACAAATTTCTTTTTTTTTTCAAGTTTTTATCTTTACCTACATTTCTAAATTTCAAAGTTGTTTAAAATTACGTTTGAAATTTCCAAATTTACAAAAAAGGTCGAATTCTTCAAAAAAGGTCGAAACAATTTTCAGCAAGTCAGCATTTCGAGAAAAGGTTGAAATATTTCAACAAGCCGAAACTGTGTTTAATCAAAATTTTTCTAAAAAAAACCAAATTTTTAAAAGTTCCAAAACACTTCTGAAGCAATTTCTAAAATTATTTTGAAAATACTTTTTTTCGAACCTTCGACTTTTTGATAATTTCGGTGTTTTGAATATTTCGATTTTTTTAAAATTTCAATTTTTTTTTAATTTTGACTGTTATGTCGAGAAATTTTTAAATAGTTAAATTTTTCTCAAAACTCCGTTTTTATTTTAAAATTTCGATTTTCCTAAAATTGTGGCCTTTTTTAAAAAATCTTTTACTTTTCAAAATTCCAACTTTATCTAAAATTTCGATATTTTTCAAAATTTTAACTTTAAAATCTCGAACTTTTTTGAAAATTTCGACTTTTCCGGAAATTTCAACTTTTTAAAAAAATATTTACTTTTCGAAAATTTAATTTTTTTTTTGAAGTTTACTCCTAAAAATTTTGATGAGGTTGACTTTGTTGAAAGGTTGTAAAATTTTAAAATTTCGATATTATTTCAAATTTTATACATTTTATCGCAAAATTTTACTTTTGAGCTCTTTTTTTAAGACTAGACTTCTTTTGGAATATTAGATTATTTTTAGAATTTTCGAATTTTCAGGGTTTGGATTTTTTTTAATTACTTTTTTTTAAATCGTGAATTTTTGAAACTTTTGAAATTTTTTCAGCATTTTCACTCCTTCAAATATTTTACTTTTTTGAAAATTTTGATTTTTTGACATTTCAAAATTTTCAGGTTTTTACAAATTCTCACTAATCAAAATCTCACATCAAACTTGTTTTTTTTTTCAAATTGCTTTCTTTTTCACTATCCAGATTTTTTTCTAAATTTAAAGACTATAAATTTCAATTTTAAAATTTCGATTTTTTTGTGTAAACTTTCACTTATTTAAAAATTTTGTTTTTTTTTGAAAATTTTAACTTTCAAATTTTTGACATTTCTTTAATGTTGACCTTTTGAAAATTGTATTTTATTTAAAAAGACAGAAAATATCGACTTTTTCCAAAATTCGGCATTTTTTTTTTTAAAAATTTGTTATTTTTCAAAATTTTCAATTTTCGATTTTTTTTCCAAATTTCCACTTTTTGGAAAGTTTTTGACTGTTTTATTAAATTTGACTTTAAAATGCCGAATTGTCCAAAAATTTTAATTAGATATGAAAATCTTGACATTTTCTTGAAATTTTGTCTTTTTAATAATTTCGGCTTCTTTAGAAAAATTCAGTTTTTTAATTTTCGACTGTTTTTAACATTTTTACATTTTTATTTAAATTTCGACTTATTTGAGTTTTCAAAATTTTTAGTCTTTAAAAATTTTGACTTTTAATATTGTCGCTTGAAATTTTAATGTTTTCTTTGTAGTTCTTGACTATTTTTAAAAAAATTTACTTTTTTAACAAAATGTCAACTTTTTTGGATATCTTTACATTTTTTTGATAATCTCGGCTTTGAAATTTTCAGCTCGATTTTTCAAAATTCTGTCATTTGAAATTTCAATTTCTTTGTAAATCTTGACTTTATTTGAAAAATTCTGATTTTTTGCTGACTATTTTTAATTTCCAATTTTTTTAATATCCCAAATATCATATTTTAAAATTTTAATTATCTGATTTATTAAATGTTGGGTTATTGTAAAAATTTCGGCTTTTTTCAAAACTTAGCCATTTTAAAAAATTTTGACTTATACTTTTGAAACTTTAAACTCTAAATTTCGAAAAAGTCGAAATATCATACCTTTTCAAAAAGTCAAAATGTTCAAAGATCCAAAATTTCATAAAAGTAGATTTTTTTGAAAACTTGGAAAGTTACAAAAAGTTAAAATTTAAAAAAAAGTCGAAATTCTAAAAATAAATCACGTTTTAAAAAAGTCGAAATTTTTAAAATAAGTAAAAAACTTGGAGAAACAAATTTCTTTTTTTTTTCAAGTTTCCATGTTTGCCTACATTTCTATAGAATTTTTTTAAAAATTGGAAAGTGAAAGTCAATTTAAAAAAGAATGTGGAAATTCTAAAAATAAATTAAGTTTTAAGAGTCGAATTTTTTAAAATGAGTAAAAACTTTGAGAAATAACTTTCTTTTTTTTCGAAGTTTCTATCTTTGCCTAAATTTTAAAATTTGGTTTGAAAATTTCCAAATTTACAAAAAAGGTCGAATTCTTTAAAAAAAGTGGAAACAATTCTCAGCAAAAGTCAGCATTTCGAGAAAAAATTGAAATATTTCAATAAGCCTAAAGGGTGTTTAATGGAAATTTTTCTAAAAAAAACCAAATTGTTTAAAGTTCCAAAATACTTCTGAAGAAATTTCGAAAATTATTTTGAAAATACTAATGAAAACTTCTACTTTTTTCGAACCTTCGACTTTTTGAAAATTTGTGGCTTTTTGAAAATTTCAATTTTTAAAAAATTTCAATTTTTTAAAAATTTCAATTTTTTCAAAATTATATTTTATGTCGAGAAATTTTTAAATGGTTGAATTTTTCTCAAAATTTCGCTTTCATTTCAAAATTTCGACTTTATTAAAATTGTGGCTTTTTAAAAAAAGTTCGACTTTTCATAATTCCAACTTTATTGAAAATTTCGATATTTTTCAAAATTTTAACTTTTTATAATCTCGAACTTTTTTGAAAATTTCGACTTTTCCCGTAATTTCGATTTAAAAAAAATATTTACTTTTCCAAAATGTTAGATTTTTTTGAAAGCTGACGCCCAAAAATTTTGATAATGTCGAGTTTGTTGAAAAGTTGTATATTTTCAGAATTTCAATATTATTTCAAAATTTATACATTTTTTCACAAAAATTCACTTTTGAGCTCTTTTTTTAAGACTTTAAACTTCTTTTCATATTTTTGACTTTTTTGTAAGACGTTTTTTCCAGAAATTTCCCCATTTTGGAATATTTGATTATTTTTGAAATTTTCGAATTTTCAGGGTTTGAATTTTTCTTTAAAATAGACTTTTTTAAAAATCGTTACTTAAAAATTTTCAAATTTTTTCAGCATTTTCACTCTGTGAAAATTTTTATTTTTTTTGTGAAAATTGACTTTTTGACATTTCAAAATTTTCAGGTTTTTACAGTCTCATTTTTATCAAAATCTCACATTTTCTTAAAATCTTGTTTTTTTCAAATTCCATTATTTTTCACTATTTCGACTTTTTTTCCAAAATTAAAGACTATAAATTTCAATTTCAAAGTTTCGATTTTTTGTGAAAATTTTGACTTTTTTCAAAATTTTGGTTTTTTTAAATTTCAACTTTCAAATTTTCATTTTTGTAATGTTAATCTTTTGAAAATTGCAAGTTTTTTTAAAAAGGCTGAAAATTTCGAGTTTAAAATTTTTTCCGAAATTCCCAATTTTTACAGAAATATTTATTTTCCAAAATTTTCAATTTTTTCAAGAACTCGATTTATTTTGAATACCCTGTACCTCGTAAACTTGCAACATTTGTATAAGACATGTTAAGCTCAATCACCATATTTTGGTGTGTAGTATCTCTAGTTCAGAGATTGCCCATTCTTAATGAATCACCATGTGTAAGGAATCCACGTGCAAAATGTCATACTTCTAAACCCATCGGTTTAGCATATGCGTTGTCTGCCAACCAGAGTTTAGAGTTTTATTAAGTAGATTTTTGATTTCTTAAATTTAGATATTAAACGGTATCTGCAAATTTGGGTTTATTTTCCCGAAATTTCGACTTTAATCTCGAACTGTAAACTTTTTTATGAAATTTTTATAAATGTGGATTATTTGTATAATTTCGAAATTTTGACTTTTTCTTTAAATTTTGAGTTTAAAATTGAGATTAAGTTTAAGGCGATTATCTGTTTGCATAAATTACTCTAACAGTAGGCAGACAATTTCGCCTAACAAATAGAATGACAGGATTAATCCATAAATCTTTTTAATAGATATAATTATTTAATAGAGATCTAAACTGATTCTTTCTGAAGGTTGTAATCATTTCAAACGGCATTTACAATAAAACGGCCATGATATGTTTAACCATTTAAACATTTTAACTAAACTATTCCCAAATCTAAAGCTGTAAAACTTCTGATTTTTCTACTTATTTGGTAGGTATTTAATAATTATCATTTCCTTATCAATGAACTTTCTCCTTCTGCATTTGAGATACTGAAACTGGTTAACGAAATGACAGATTTGGTTCTTGAACACTTATTAAATCGTATCCAGCGGCAATAGACCATAAAGTTGATTGAATGATATTTATTCTAGCAGACTCATCCCAGCTCTTTTAAGAGTATAATTAGCCGATTCGTAACGCCTAAGGAGTTCCAATCTGGTCCAAAAGCTAGTTTGTTACTTTGTTTTACTTGCCGTCCGCTGAAATATGAAAGTTGTGAATCCCGAGAGGTGAAATATCCAGTTATTTGTTGGAAAGTGACTAGAAAAAATTGAATTTATTATTTCTTTCTGTTTTAATGCGCCATAAACATTCCAGTGCACACTTGATTGCTTTGTAGACTTTGCAGACGGCAGTTCAAGCGTAGCGTATCTGGTTATACCAGATATTTAATTAGGTATCTGATGTTTATTAAACGAAGTTCTATGATGTTCCATTTTGTTTCTTATCAAGTTAGGGAAAGTTAACCCTCCTCCTAATAAGGCCTTAAAAGAATTATTGTAAAAGTTTCTTCTTGTTCGAGATAAATTGAGAAAGACGCTACAAAATAACTTCTCGTAAACATTAATCAATACTTTTGCAGATTTTTCGAACGTCTTTGTTTTTGGTGGAACGGACAGGTCCTTGGTTATCTTCAAAAATTGGAATACAAATCTCGTCCTCTGAAACCAAGAAAGATTAAAAAATACAACAAAGGTTGGTCTAACGCGTTTCGACAACCGTGATAGCTTGGCTGTCGAAAAGGGTTAGAGCAACCTTTGTTGTGTTTTTTAATTTTTCTTGGTTTCAGGGAATAAAATTTGTATTTCAATTTTCGAACGTCTGCCAAAAGAAGCTTTGCATGGATGCTTTGATACCAACACGCAGTGGCGGATTTACGTATAAGCTATACAAGGTGTTGCTTTGCACTCCCCCCCCCCCATCAATTATCAGTTGAGAATATTATTTGCTGGGACTATCACGCCCTAACATCCTTAAACCTGGTTACAGTTCATATTCTTGCCGTCAATGAGTATAGCTTAGTTGATTAAGGTGGCAGATTTTGCTTCATAAGTTAAATAAATCGCTGGTTCGAACCCCGGTGTCGATTGCGTGTTTTTTTATATTATTATGTCTTTCTCACAGCTACATTAGGGATATTATGGAGCTTCGTAACCGTAACCGAAACTGTCGGATATTCGAAATAAAAAAATATCCGAATCCGTAACCGAAACCGATATAAATGTTTCGGATAATTTCGGATGTTATTTCAAATAATTTTGCTAATTCCGACGATGACTTTTTGGTCGATTAAAATCAGGGCATCGAACCACTATTTTTTTCGTTCCGGTTTTCGGTTTTCGTTCCGGGGAAAAATGATATAGGTTCCGTTCCGGTTTTCGTTCCGATAAAAATAGAGGTTTTTCCGGTTTCGGTTCAGTTCCGGATAACTCAATTTTTAATTTTTAAAAATTTTATTTAAAATTGATTTTCTAACATAATTCAGGAAATGTTCTCTCTCTTTTTTTTTTAATTATTACAGCATATAACTACTCTGGTAGTGCTTAAAATTTCAAGAAAATATTTCTCGATTTTTCGAGATTAAAAATTTCACGCTGAAACTCTGGATTCTGGGTTCATTTTGAGTTGAAATTTTAAAAAAAACCTCGAACTTTACGGTTGATACCCGCGCTTTCGCTTAGGGGAAAAAAGAGAAAGGATCCTTTGGATACATACTTTTTGAAAATTTCGATTTTTATTGAAAATTTTGACTTATTTCGAAAATTTCGATAATAAAAAACCACTTTTTCACAAAGTCGATCTTTTCCCGTTCGACTTCGAAATTTTCGAAATTTTAACTTTATTTTGAAAATTTCGACTTTTTTCAAAATTTTGATTTTTTTAATATTCCAAATTCCTCAAAACTCTGTCTTATTTGGTTGGTTTTGATTTTTTTTTTTTGAATATTTTACCTTTATAACTTTTGTTCTTGTTAAAGATTTTATTTTTTTTAAATTTCAATTTTTTTTAATATTTCGAATTGAATGTTTGACCTTATTTTTGTAAATATCGGAAACTTCAGATTGGAAATTTCATCTTTTTTTTTGCAAATCGTAACTAATCTTAAATTCGATTTTTTCAGAACATTTGAATTCTTTTTAAAACTTTGAATTTTTCAAAGTTTCAACTTTTTGCAAATATTGACTTTCTCGAGGGTTTGTTTTTTTTATTTAACTTATTTCAATTTTAACTTTCGCAAAATTTCGACTTTCTAAAAATGATTACTTTTTGAAAAGTCTGCCTTCGATTTTTATTGAAAATTCTTAAACATTTTTTGATTTCTTTAAAGCATTTCGTCTTTATATTTTAAAATTTTTGAAATTCAAATGTTTTTTTTTAGTTTCCACTTTTTTCAAATGTTTATTTATTTTATTTATTAATCGCAAGACTTTTTCACTTTGACCTTTCTTTAGGATTTTAATTTATTTTCCAAATGCTGAATTTTTTTAAAATCTTTACACATTATTGCGATCTTTTCTCCTAATTGTTATTTTTTTTAAAGTTTTGATTTTTTCTGTAAATTTAACGATGTTGAAAAACTGACGTTTAAAAGCTTCTACCCTGTTTTTTTAAACTTTTGACATTGGTTCAACTTTTGACAATTTCTCAAAGCTTTGTTTTTTTTTGATAAATGAGTTTTTTTTTAATTTCCACTTTTTCTCGAGGTTTCGGCTTTTATGTAGTAAACTGAACTTTTATTTGAAAAATTAGATGTTCCTTTAATTTTTGTTTTTTAAAAAATTAAATATATCTCAAAATTTCGACTTTTTTAATATTTTCGAACCTTTTTCAGAATTAAGACTTTTTTTTTGAAAATTTCGACATTTTATCATCAAAATTTCGACTTTTTCTTAGAAGCTGCAACCTTTTCAGAACTTGGTTTTACTGGAAAATTTCCTTTTTTTTTTAAATTTGACTTTTTTTAAAAAAATTGGCAACACAAAGTTTTTTTTCTGAAAATATCAATTTTTTTTTAGAAATTTTGAATTTTTCATAAAATGATTATGTTGAAACATTTTTTTTGTAAACCTTTACCCTTTTTTTTGAAAATTTCCACTTTAGCTTAAACTCTTTACTATTTCTTGAAGTTTTAACGTCTTTTTTTTGATAATTCCGACATTTTCCCGAAAATTCTCACTATTTTTAAAATTGAAACCTTTTGAAATATTTGAATTTTTTTAGGATTTTAATCTTTTTTGAAAATTTTTACCTGTTATTATCGAAATTGGAACTTTTTTCGAAGTTAGATATAGCTTCATGCAAAATTTGAAGCTTTTTCAAAATTTCCATTTTTTTTTTCAAAAGTTCGAGTTTTTGTGATAACTTCGATATTTTTCCAAATTTCGCCCGTTCTAGAAACTTTAATTTTGCTACAGAATTTAATTTTCTAAATTACAGATTTTTAAATTTTGAACTTATTCTACAAAACGAATTCAAGACTTAACTAAATTTCGATTTTAAAGCTGCCTAAATTAAAAATAATTTGAAAAAAAAATCGCAGCTTCGATGCTAAAGTCGAAATTTTAAGAAAAAAGTCAAATATAGCGTAAACAAAACTAGATAAAAATTGGAACTTTAAATTAGACATTTTCTAACATGTCATCGTTTCAGGTTTACCCTCAAAATTTCAAGATTCCGGCTTTAAATTGGAATATAAATGTTGTATTTTTCTCTGAAATTTTGACTGAAATTCCCAATTTCCAGGAAAAATTAGAAATCGCAAATTTTGAGAAAAAAAGCCAAATCTAGGAATTTTGGGAAGTTTTATGAAGTCGACATCGTAAAAAAATCATGAGAATTTGAAATTTCGAGAAAAAAATTGGCATATTTAAATTAAAGTGAAATTTGAAGGAAAACATTCAAGAAAACTCGAAATTTTTATTAATCAGTTCGAAAAATAGGGGTATTAGATTATAAAAGAGAAAATCCAAGTTTAAGAAAAAAAAAAACAAATGTTGAGTGTTTGTTCTGAAAAAAAAGTTGGAATTTTCGGAAAAATTCGAATTTACAAATAAAATTGCCAGAAAACTGAGCTTCAATGAAAAATACTCCACTGCCTGAGTCCATATTTACAATAGCACATAAAATTTTTATTTCAAACTCGAAATTTTATAAAAAAAAAGAAATATTTCGAGAAAAAGGTCTAAATTTCAAAAAAGAGTCGAAAATTTTGAAAAAAGAATATTCAAGTTATACAACTTAAAATTCAATTTGGCTTGAAATTTTGAGAATAAAATCAACATTTTCTTAGAAAGAGGCGAAATTGTAAATTTCTAATTGAACTTTCAAAAAATGATCTTTAAAGTAAACCCGTAATTTTGAGATGACAGTTGCATGAATTTGTGTAAAATTTTGAAAAGGAAATTTCTAAAAAAATCCCAAACTTTAGGGTAAAGTAAAAATTATTTTAAGAACATACAAATTCGACGAACCGAAATAAATCGTTATTTTTTTCCGGTTCTGTTCCGGTTTTCGTTCCTACAAAAATAACGGTTTTTTTTTTCGGTTTCCTGTTTTCGGTTTAGTTCCGGTTCGAAGTCCTGATTAAAATTATGAGTTTTAATGGAACGGACTGGTCCTTGGTTATCTTCAAAAATTGAAACACAGAACTTGTCCCCTGAAACCAAGAAAAAGTTTCTCTCTGTCTCTGAAGATGACAACTTGGCTGTCGAAACGCGTTAGAGCAACCTTTTCAGGGGACAAGTTCTGTGTTTCAATTTTTAAAATTATGAGACAAACTTGCTGGTATGTCGCCTGACCTAACTCACTATTACCGTGACCACCAAGAATAACTTGTTAAATGAATCGTTTTTTTTTTTAATTTCGACATTTTTCCAAAATTTCAACTCTTGAAATTTTCACCTTGTTGATTTTTCAATTTTTTTTTAATTTTGGCTTTTTGTGCAAATCGGAATTTTTCATAAAATTTCGACTTCATTTCAAATTTTCGGTTTTTTTTGTTTGACTTTTCCAAATTTTAACTTCTCAAAATTTCTTGAAAATTTCTACATTTTTCAAAACTTTTCGAAAATTTCAGATTTTGTCGATAACTTGACAATCAAAATTTCTAATAAGCTCGAGTCTTTTTTTTTTGGCTTTTTTGGCTTTTTCTGAAGATATGAATTTTTCAGAAAATTTCGACTTAATTTCAGAATTTCACCCTTTTTGTCAAAATTTCGTCTTATTTCAAAATTTCGTTTTTTTTTTAATGTTTAACGTTTCAAATATTTGATTCTTCAAAATTTTGTCTTTTTGGAAATTTCGTTTTTTTTTCAAAAGTGTTGCTTTTCGAAAATTTTAGATTTCCTTGAAAAGTTGACAGTAAAAGTTGTTGATAATGTCGAGTTTTTTGGTTTTTTGTGAAAATATAAATTTTTCGCAAAATTTGGTACTTTATTTCAGTATTTCAACTTTCTTATCAAAATTAAAGCTTTTTTGAAAATTTCGTTTTTTTTTTAAATGTTTAACTTTCAAATATTTGATTTTTCAGAATTTTGCGTTTTTGAAAACTTCGACAATGTTCAAAAATTTACTTTTGGAGAATTTCAGATTTCGTCGAAAACTTCACAATAACATTTTTTTTAATGTCGAGTTTTTTGAAGGATTGATTTTCCAAAATTGCGATTTTATTTAGAAATTTAGACCGTTTGCAAAAATTTGATTTCTTTTTAAAATTGGGCCCTTTAAAATGTCCAACTTTTATTTAAAATTTTTACTTTTTGATTTCGTCTTTTTTATGTTTCAATTGTTTCCAAAAATGCCTTCTTTTTGGAAATTTCTATTTTTTTAGAAATTTCGAATTTTGAATTGTTTCGAAAATTTCGCATTTTTTTTTTGTTGAAAATATCGACTTTTCTTAAAATTTCCACTTTTTTTTTGCAAAATTTCTACTTTTCAAAAATCCTTACTTTTTTAAAAAGTATATTTTGAGATCTGGACTTTCTTTAATATTTTCGATTTTTTCAAATATACCTTTTTCCGAAAATTTAATTTTTTTTGAAAATTGTAATTTAAAAAAAATCAAAATTTTTAGTACCTTTTTAATCCTAACTATTTTAAAATATGGGTTTTATTTGAAAATTTTCAGGTTTTTAAATTGGGGCTTTTTTAAGTATCGATTTTTAAAAATATTTTGCCATATTTTCGTGATTCTTTTAATATTTTTGAATTGATCTGAAAATTTCGACTTTCTTTTAAAATGTCAAGAATTTTTTTTTCAGTTTTAACTTCTTTTTAGAAATCTTAGCTTTTTAAAAGTTTCGATTTTTTCAAAATTTAAATTTTCGAAAATATTAAAAGAAAATATCGCAAAAAAAATTAATACTTAAAAAAGCTCTAAAAAATGAAAATTTTCAAATAAAGTACATATTTGAAAATACTTGGAATTACAGAAGTAGTATAAGTTTTGATTTTTCTAAATTATAATTTTCAAAAAAATTTAAATTTTCGGAAAAAGGTGAAATTTTGAAAAACTGGAAAAAAAAATATGGAAAATGCCGCAACGTTCATGGAAATATGAAATTTAAAAAAAATCAAGATTTGAAAAAATCAAAAAAAGTTCAAATTTTCAAATATCGACATTCACAAAAAATTTGTAAATTAAAAAAAATAAGAAATTTGGAAAAGAAATTCAAAATTTTAAAAGGTTGAAACTGAAAAATACTCTAAAGTTTCAAAAATAGTCGTAATTTTGAGAAAACTTGAGATTTAAAATATTTAATTATCTAAAACTTTTAAGTTTTCGAAGTTTCGATTTTTTTGGAAAACTACTTTTCTTATTAGTTTTGGATAAATAAACATATTTTAATCTGAAAATTTCGAGTTTTTTTAAAATGTCAAGAATTTTTTTTCCAGTTCCAACTTTTTTTCAGAAATCTTACCTTTTTAAAAATTTTGAATTTTTTTGAAAATTTGCTATTAAAAAATTTTAATTATCCAAGTTTTTCGAAGTTTCGATTTTTTTTGTTGAAAAATTCTACTTTTCTGGTAACTTTAATTTATGTTGAATATTTCGTCTTCGAAAATTTGAAAATATTTTAAATCTCAATTTTTCTCAAAATTTCGACTATTTTTGAAATTTTAGAATATTTTTCAGTTTCAACTTTTTAAAATTTTGAACTTTTTTCAAAATTTCATATTACCTTTAAATTTACGAATTTTTGTGAATGTCGATTTTTTGTAAATTTAGACATTTCTTTGATTTTTTTTAAATCTTGATTTTTTTTTAAATTTCATGTTTCTATGAACGTTGCCGCATTTTCCAAAATTTCGACTCCTCAAAGTTTTTGAAAGTTTTACCTTTTCCCAAAATTTAAATTTTTTTGAAAATTGTAATTTAAGAGAATCAAAATTTTTACTACCTTTTTAATCCTAACCATTTTAAAATATGGGCTTATTTGACATTTTTTTTAAATTGGGGCTTTTTTTAAGTATCGATTTTTTAAAATTTTTTGGCATATTTTCCTGATTCTTTTAATATTTTGGAATTGATCTGAAAATTTCGACTTTTTTTTAAATGTCAACATTTTTCATTCAGTTTTAACTTTTTTAGAAATGTTAGCTTTTTAAAAATTTCGAATTTTTTCTCAAAATTTAAATTTTTAAAAATTTGCGATTAAAAATTTTTATTATCCAAACCTTAACTTTTCGAAATCTTGATGTTTTTTGAAAACTTTACTTTTCTAATAATTTTGGCTTATCTTATTATCTTTAAATTTACGAATTTTTTGTGAATGTCGATTTTTTGAAAATTTGGACATTTCTTTGATTTTTTTAAATCTTGATTTTTTTAATTTCATCTTTCTATGAACGTTGGCGTATTTTCCAAAATTTCATCTTTTTTTGAAAATTATAGCTGTAAAACTATATTTTCGAGTTTTTTAAAATTTTACCGCTTTCCGAAAATTTAAATTTTTTTGAAAATTGTGATCTAAAAGAAAAGTTTTTGCTACCTTTTTAATGCCAACTATTTTAAAATGTTGGTTTTATTTAAAAATATTCATTTTTTTAAATTGGGGCTTTTCTAAGTATCGATTTTTAAAATATTTTTGCCATATTTTCGTGATTCTTTTAATATTTTCGAATTTATCTGAAAATTGCGACTTTTTTTAAAATGTCAACAATTTATTTTCAGTTTTAACTTTTTTTTACAAATCAGCTTTTTAAAAATTGTGAATTTTTTTTCAAAATTTAAATTTTTGAAAATGTGCGATTAAAAAATTTACCTAATTATCTAAAACTTTTAAGTTTTCGAAGTCTCGATTTTTTTGGAAAACTACTTTTCTGATAATTTTGGCTTATCTTGAATATTTCGTCTTCGAAAATTTGAAAATTTTTTAAATCTCAATTTTTCTCAAAATTTCGACTATTTTTGAAATTTCAGAATATTTTTCAGTTTCAACTTTCAAAAATTTTGATTTTTTTTTTAATTTACGAATTTTTTTGTGAATGTCGATTTTTTGAAAATTTGGACATTTCCTTGATTTATTTTTAAATTTTGATTTTTTTAATTTCATCTTTTTATGAACGTTACCCCATTTTCCAAAATTTTGACTTTTTTTTTTTGAAAATCATAACTTCAAACTTTTTTTTCAGTTTTTTAAAATTTTACTTTTTTCCGAAAATTTAATTTTTTTTTGAAAATTGTAATTTAAACAAATCAAAATTTTACTACTTTCTTAATCCCAACTATTTTAAAATTGGGCTTCAGTTGAAAATTTTTATTTTTTGAATTGGGGCTCTTTTAAGTATCGATTTTTTAAAAATGTTTTGCCATATTTTCGTGATTTTTTTAATATTTTCGAATTGATCTGAAAATTTCGATTTTTTTTGAAATGCCAACAATTATTTTTTCAGTTCTAACTTTTTTTAGAAATCCAAGCTTTGTAAAAATTTCGATTTTTTTCAAAATTTAAATTTCAAAAAATTTGCGATTAAAAAATTTCCATTATCCAAAACTTTTAACTTTTCGAAGTTTTAATTTTTATTTCGAAAACTTTACTTTTCTGATAATTTTGGCTTATCTTGAATATTTCGTCTTCGAAAATTTGAAAATATTTTAAATCTCAATTTTTCTCTAAATTACGACAATTTTTGAAATTTTAGAATATTTTTCAGTCTCAAATTTTTAAAATTTTGAACTTTTTTTCAAAATTTCTTATTGCTTTTAAATTTACGAATTTTTTGTGAATGTCGATTTTTTGAAAATTTGGACATTTCTTGGATTTTTTTAAATCTTGATTTTTTTTAATTTCATCTTTCCATGAACGTTACCGCATTTTCCAAAATTTCGATTTTTTTTAAAATTATAATCGCAAATTTTTTTTTTCCGAATTTTTCAAAATTTTACCTTTTTCCAAAAACTTAAATTTTTTTGAAAATTGTAATTAAAAAAAAATCAAAATTTTTACTACCTTTTTAATCCCAACTATTTTAAAATATATAATCATTTGAAAATTTTTATTTTATTAAATTGAGGCTTTTTTAATATCGATTTTTAAAAATTGTTTGCCATATTTTCGTAATTCTTTTAATATTTTCGAATTGATCTAAAAAGTTCGACTTTTTCTTAAATGTCAATACATTTATTTTCAGTGTTAACTTTTTTAGAATTCTTAAGTTTTTAAAAATTTCGAATTTTTTTTTGAAAAATTAAATTTTTAAAAATTTGTGGTCAAAAAATTATTCAAAACTGTTAACTTTTCGAAGTTTCGATTTTTTTTGAAAACTACTTTTCTGATAATTCTGGCTAATCTTGAATTATTCGTCTCCGAAAATTCTGTTTTTCTCAAAATTTCGACTATTTTTGAAATTTTAGAATATTTTTCAAAGGTTTAACTTTTTAAAATTTTGAATATTTTTTAAAATTCCTGTTTTTTAAATTTTTTAAAGTTTTTTGCGAATGTCAATTTTTTGAAAATTTGGACAATTCTTTGATTTCTTTTTAAATCTTCTTTTTTTAATTTCATCTTTCCATGAACGTTTTTCTCAAAATTTCGACTATTTTTGAAATTTTAGAATATTTTTCAAAGGTTCAGCTTTTTAAAATTTTGAATATTTTTCAAAATTCCTTTGTTTTTTTAATTTTTTAAAGTTTTTTGCGAATGTAAATTTTTTGAAAATTTGGACAATTTGATTTCTTTTTAAACCTTCTTTTTTTAATTTCATCTTTCCATAAACGTTTTTCTCAAAATTTCGACTATTTTTGAAATTTTAGAATATTTTTCAAAGGTTCAACTTTTTAAAATTTTGAATATATTTCAAAATTCCTTTGTTTTTTTAATTTTTTAAAGTTTTTTGCGAATGTAAATTTTTTGAAAATTTGGACAATTTGATTTCTTTTTAAATCTTCTTTTTTTTAATTTCATCTTTCCATGAAAGTTGCCAGATTTACCAAAATTTCGACTTGTTTTTGAAAATTATAACTGCAAATTTATTTTCGAGTTTTTCAAAATTTGCGACTCCAAAATGTCCACTTGTTTTGAGAATTTCAAATTTTTTGAAAACTGGTGCATTTTCAAATATTAATTTATTTTGAAAATACCGCTATTTTCGGAATTTCAACATTTTTAAAATTTCAACTGTTTAAAGAGTATCTATATTTCAAAATTTTGGCCTTTTTTTAATGTCGACTTTTTCAGATTTTCTACTTTTTTAAAATTCCCACTTTTTAGAAATTTTTGAATTTAATTATTCGATTTTTTAAATATCGATTTTGTTAAATTGTGATTACTTTTTAAAATTTTACATGTGTATTTGGAAGAATGCCCAATCCTTAGACCAATACTGAATTATCTGAGAGTTGTTGCTCTTATGCAAAAAAAAAGATTCAATGATAAAGATCATTTGTTTAAAATAAATCTGACAGTTTACCTGTTTTTCTCATGTATTAGCTAAACTCAAAACATTTCTATTTAATAATTAATCCTGTTTTTTCACAATATTCCGCATTGTTCGCAATTTAAAATCGTTCAACGCATGGAAAGAAGTTTTCATTTTAAAAAACTAGACCTACGTAAAAAAAACTTACAAACGACAAATAATGAGGAACGAAATGAAAATTAATATTTACTAAATATTGTGACAGAATTTATTACTGTAATAAATAATAACTATTTTAATTTATCTAAGTAGGCAGGATTCATCCTTATGATCCAGTTAAAATATCCGCATTTATTTAATGACTAATAATAAATGCATAATTCTCATGTAGAATTAATAATCTTCTTTATTAATTAGGTACATATAGTGATAAAAAATCTTGACAATATTTTTGATAATGAGACACTATTTACAAAAATCATATATCTTAATTAGTCAAGAGTTAAGTGAGAGCTTAAACAAACTTGTTAGCCAGATTATGTCTAATGAGTAATCGTCTAAATAAAACTGAAACTCGTTTCCACATATGGCGTTTCATTCCCAAAATGGGGGATTTATTCACATGGAAGAAGTCGTTTGTAATTTGGGTTATTGCATGACACTAATCACCATTGTTTTAGACTTAAAATTGCTATCTAACTAAAAGAAATTCACAATCCTAACAAGGCGCGGGAAGTCGTCTATTCATTTCGTTCGGTTTTAGTTCCATTGTTTGCTTGTTCAACAACTTTGATTCAAACGGGTAAAATCCAATAATAGGTCTCCTTCTGTTTCCGTTAACTACCGGTTCACCTCCACGCCGCTAAAAAATCTAAATCTAGTCGAACTCTTTCATTATTCATACTCCATTGAACTCTAAAATCGAACAATTTATTCGGCTAAAGCTCGGTCTATTGAAGTAAATTCCGTTTTTATTTAATTAAAATATGTTGAGTTCATGTAAAAAAAAAATTATCTGACGTATTTTCGGCAAAAATACCATTTAGGAAATACTGATAAAAAATTTCATTGTGTAAACAATGTCATTTAATCTACTGCTAACAAAGCAGTTACTTTGTAGTATTACTATGATCTATCGACAAATAACCGATAAAAATGTTTTGTAAGACCGTTGATTATTGTTCACGGATTAGCGCCGTAAATACGTAATCTGCCGCGAACTATTTAACGCGAAATCTGATTAAGCGAATCACATAAATGAGAACATCTTCAAAAATACAATAAATGTGCTGCACGCGTTGGTGGCTTTCACAATCACCCACGGTATCATTATTTAAATTTTATCGAAAGTTAAGTAACAAACCATGCAAATTATCGAGCATATCGACCAGGTGAACATATCGCAGGAATTCATTAATAAAAATTTCGTTTTACAATCGGGGCGTATTTCAACAGCACCACGCGTATGTAATGCAGGTTATTTCAAATGTTGGAACTTATTTTTAAAACGATTATTCTGATTTGCCGTTTCCTGGACAAATTTGATTGATTTTTGGTTTATATTTATACAACTGTGTTTTAAAAACGTATTTCCTATTTACGCTTGCAGTTGGTGCCTTCTAATGAAGTTTTTTATGCGCTCAGTTGTCCATACTAATTAGATGTCTGTCTTTAAAGTCTCTTGTGTATGTGGTTGATAAATTGGTATTGTCGTATAACAGTCGCAGACTGTTTTATATTTAGTTGTTAAATAACTATCGCAGGGTTTTATAATGTTAAGCATTATATCGTGGCGACTAACCGTACTCCTTTATGACATTGTATGCTCCTTTTTGTAGACCGTAATTCTTTCAAAATTTATATTTATATTATTTATATGCCTTTGCGAGCTACTACTCGCGTCCAGGGGTTCCTAAATATTTAACCACTTGTCTATTAGAAATTGGCTGCCCTACCAGGGGCGTTCCTACCGGTGTTGAACTCCGTGTCCAACACGTAGGGGGTCAAATTGTGGGGCGGCCAAATTTGCCCTAGATAAAAATTTTAATTCACTGATGACATAAATTTTTGAAATTTTTTGTTTAATCTGCTAACAGATTACACTAATTTTCGACAGTAAAATTAATATTCTCTGCATCTTCTTTGGGAAGTAGTGTTCATGTTTTATTTGCTTTTTCTTCGACAATTATTTCTTCAAAAATTGAAATAAAAATCTTGTCCCTGAATCTAACAAAGATTAAAAAACACAACAAAGGTTGCTTTAACGCATTTCGATATTCATCTTCAGAGAGATTTCTCTCTGAACCTTTGATGTGTTTTTTAATTTTTCTTGGTTTCAGGGGACAAGATTTGTATTTCAATTTTTGAAGATAACCAAGGACCAGTCCGTCCCACCAAAAAAAAAGTTACTCCTTCCTCAATTCTAAATATTCAGTAACCTTCTGTTAAGAATTGGCAATCTCTTATTGGGACAATCTATAAGAGATTGCCAATCCTTAACAGAAGGTTACTGAAAATCTAGAATTGTGGAAGGAGCAACTGGCAAAGAAAAGGCCAATAAAACATGAATGAAAATAAAATTAATTTTCAGAAAATTATAAGTTAAACTTCTTGCCCAAATTTTTACATTTTCAATTTCGACATTTTCTAGACCTATTGAAATTTTTTGCAAATGTAAACTTAAAATTTGTCAAAGATCAAAATATTTGATAGATCGAACAAATCAATCACCCCTTGAGTCGTTGTTCAAAATTTCAATATATTTTTGAAATTTTCTCCTCTTTAAATTTTGACTTTTTTCTAAATTTCTACTTTTTTCTAAATTTCTACTTTTTTCTAAATTTCTGCTTTTATCGAAATTTATATTTTTAGAAATTTGTCCTTTTAAAAATTTGACATTTAAAAAATGTTGACGTTTTCAAAAATTTTGATTTTTTTTGAACATTTTGACTTTTTGAAAATTTAGTTTTTGAGAAACACCGAACATTTTTTCAAACTTTAGACTTTTTTCGAAATTTCGCTTTTTCTCAAATTTTCGATGTTTGAAATTTTCTATTTTTTTCAAAACTTCGATTTTTTTTGAAAATTTTGACTTTAAATAATGTGTTTGTTTGAAGCATTTAATTTTTTTCAAAATTTGCACTTTTCGAATTTCGCCTTTTCAAGAATTTTGACTTTAAGAAATTTTCTATTTTTTTTCGGGATTTCGAGTTTTTTAAGAATCTTGATTTGTTCAAAATTTCAACCTTTTTCAAAATTTTGGGTTTTTTTAACTTTCATTTTCTTTTTAAATAATCTGTTTTGTGAAAGGTTGACATTTTTTCCACATTTCGATTTTATTTCAAAATTTAGGACTCCTTTTCAAAATGGGAACTTTTTTGAAAATCTCTTTCATTAAAAATTTCCACACAAATTTTAATTTTCTTACCTTTCAATTTTTTTTTAAAAATATCTGTTTTGTGAAAGATTGACATTGTTTCCAAATTTCGATTTTATTTCAGAATTGAGACTCCTTTTTAGAATCTGCACTTTGAAAATTTCTACTTTAAAAATTTCCACTCTAAAAATTTCCACTCTTTAAAAATTTCCAATTTTCAAAACATCAAGTTTTTTTCAAAAAAGGTTTATAAAAAATTTTGAATTTCTTTAGGAATTTTAAATTTTTTAAAAATCTTGATTTTGCTAAAAATTTTAATTTTTTTCAAAGTTTTGGTTTTTTAATTTTCAATTTTTTTAAAAATATTTCTTTTGCAAAAGGTTAACATTTTTTCAAATTTCGGTTAAATGCGTTCTTTTTCAAAATTGAAACTTTTTTTTGAAAACATTTTTTTACTGGAAATTTCGACGTTTCAAAATTTAGTTTTTATTTTTAAAAATTTCGGTTTGAGTTTTGATAATTTCCACATTTTTTCAAAATTTCCGGTCTTTTTAAAAATTTTTATATTTTAAAACGTCGAGTTTTTTGAAAGTTGGGCTTTTTTTAATTTCACCTTCTCTTCGACTTTATTCAAAATTTCAATATTTTTGAAAATTTTTACCTTTTTAGATGCTTTAATTTTTTAATTGTTTTTTCTTTTAATTTTCATTTTTTTTTTTAAATTTTGTCCTTTTGAAAATTTTGCCTTAAAAATTTCGAAATTTTTTGAAAGTTTTGATTTTTTTTTAAAGTTTATGCTACCATTTCCACATTTTTTTAACGTTCAATTAAAAAAAATGATTGTTTTAAATCTCGGCATTTATTAAAAATGTCGACCGATTAAAAATTTGGTATTTAAAAAATCCTAAAATTTGCGTTTTTTTTAAATTTGTAATTTCTAAATTTTGATTTTTTAAAAAATTATATATTATTATATTGATTATTAAAAAATGTTTATTGAAAATTAATAGATTAAAAAATTACTTTTCTTGAAAATTTTGATTTTTTCAAACATCAAAATTATTCGTTATTTAAAATTTTTACTTTTTGTCAAAATTTTTGACTATTTTTATGCTCAAAAATTTTTTTTAAATTTCGTGACATTCGACTCTTTTTGAAAATGCGAAAAGAGAGAGAGAAAAAGAGAGAGAGAGAGAGAGAGAGAGAGAGAGAGAGAGAGAGAGAGAGAGAGAGAGAATTCTTTACGAAAGTCGAGTTTTCAAATAAAAGTCGCAATTTTTTGAAAGGCGACAGTATGAAAAAAAACCCTTTTTAAAGAAACTGGAAATTTTGAAAAAAGTCAAAATTTTTCTCTCTTCCCACAGTATACTCCTACATTTAAGGATTTGCATACAAATAAATTGCAATTAATTATGTGAAAAACAAGATGATCTTTCCCCATACAATTGGTGCGATTTTCATCAAAAGCGTATACTTAATTTACGTCAAATAAAGAATAAAAGAAATTCGAAAATGTTGTCGAAATTGGAGAAAAAACTTCTTAAAATCTCAATATTTTCAGAATTTTTAGAAAAAGATCACCCAAGTGCTGGCCTAAACTTTCAAGCAACCAATCCTGAATCCAGAATTCGTATTTATTAAAATTACTATTTTGAAAAAATAAAATTAAATTTTTGTTTTAATTTTGAGTGAATGTTTTAAAATTTTAGAATTTAATTATTTTGAACTTACGTCTAATTTTCTTTTCTAGATTGGTGCCTCCTTTCATCTTACCAGCGTACAAGTCTATGTAGTAGATCTGACAAAAGTACAACCCCTAGGAAAAACGCTGGATGCTTTTCCGAGCCCCTTCACGCCGAATCAAAGCATTAGGAAGAGTTTCTCGAAAGCTGAGCGACCGATGAACTTGAAGAGCAGGAGTTTGGACGTTAAAACTATAGAGGAAAGCACTTCAGGCACTGATCCGGAGGAAGACACATCAGCCAACATTACAAACATTACCGATTACAACGAAATATTCAAAGGAAAATCTAGTAAGTATCAGAAGAATTTTTGAAGACCTTTCTTGAATTTTGTTTTAAGTCTTTTAGGTAACATAATCAATTGAATGCTTCGAAATTAAATATCTAACTGGTTTTAATTTTGATTCGGTTTTTAATTGTTTGTATTTTCTACCAAGATTTCGATTTTATTTTGCAAAATTCACCTTTTTGAAACATTCGAAATTTTTTGAAAATTATTACTTTTTTGAAACAAAGCAATTCTTTAACTTTTGACCTTTTTAAAATTTCAACTATTCTTTAAAATTAGTAAACGACTCTAAAAAATTCGACTCTTTTCGAAATTTTATTTTTTTAAATCTTCAATTCTTCTCCTTTTTTGAAATTGTTGACTTATTTTCTAAATTTCAATTTTATTTGAAAACTAAACTAATACGACTCTTTAAAAATTTGGACTTTGCTTTTGAAAATTTAAATTTTTTAAAATCTCAACATTTTTTCAAATTTCCGTTTTTTTTTGGAACTCTGACTATTTTCCAAAATTTCTACTTTTTCTTTTTGAAAGCCTTCTCTTTATAAATTTTAATTATGAAAATCCCGACATTTTTCAAAATTTCAGGTGGTTTTTCCAAATATTCGATTATTTTCAAATTTTTATCTATTTTTGAAAATATTCTCTATTTTTTTCGACTTTTTCGAATTTTTTTTTCTTTCGAATTAAAAGTTTCAGCTTTTTTTGGAAAATACAATATTTTTAAAAATTTCGACTTTTTAATATTTTTTTTATTGCTTTTTCAGAATATTGGTTATTTCAACTTTTTTTAGTGCCGAATTTTCTGAAAGATTCGAAATTTTTTAAAATTTATATTCTACTCTAAAATTAGACTTCTAGAATTTTGAAAATTCGTTTTAATATTTTTGATTTTTTACCAAATTTCGACTTTTCTTTGAAAAGTTCGATTTTTTAATCTTTCATTTTTTAATAATTTCAACATTCTTCCAACATTTCGAATTTATTTGCAAAATTTGGCTTCATGAAAATGTCAAGATTTTTTCAAAATCTTTTCTTTTTTGAAACTGTCGTTACTGTTGACTCCTTCGAATATTTAACTTTTTCCAACATTCTTCAAAAATTCGACTCTTAGTTGGAAATTTCAATTTTTTAAAATCTCGATATTTTTCCAAAAAGATCACATTTTTTTTTCAAAACCTACTGAACGTTTGGATTGCAAAAATTTGACCTTTTTATTCCACAATTTCAATTTTTTTGCTAAAAATAGTAAGATTTCAAAAATTTCGACTTCCCTTTGAAAATTTGTGTTTTTTCAAATATCCACTTCTTTTCCTTTCGTGAAACTGTTCATTTTCTTTTAAATTTTAATTTTTTTTTCAAAACTTATATTGAAAATGATGACTTAGTTTCAAAATGTCACTAATAGCACTTAAAATTTCTTGAAATTTTCGACTAGTTTTTTAAAATTTCGCTTTTTTAAAAACTCCAATTATTCCAAAATTTTATATATTTCTTTCTTTTTGAATATGTTGCCCCTTTTAAATTTTAATTATGATGATTTCGGCATTTTCCAACTTCAAGCTTTTTTATTTTAAATTTTTTTCAATTTTTTATGTTTTTTGAAAATTTTGTTTTAAATATTTCGATTTAAGAATTTCGAAATTTTTTCAAATAATTATTTCGAAAATATCTTCAATTTTTTCGACTTTTTCGAAAATTTGAAAGTTTTTGAACATTTTGCTTTTTTTTAATTTCTGATTTAAATTGTCAGTTTTTCTCCGAAAAATATTTTTGAATTTATCAATAGTTCGACTCTTTTTTTTTTGAAAATATTGTTTTTTTCTTAAACTTCCAGTTTTTCAATTGTAAAATTTTCTGAAAGGTTCGAATTTCTTTAAAATTTTTGTTTTATTTCAACATTTGGGTTTTTTTTTTAATTTGTTTTAATGTCTTTGATTTTTCACTAAATTTCGTCTTTTTTGAAAATTTTTTAACTTTTTTAATTTTGTTTTTTAAATAATTTCGACATTTTTCAAGATTTCGAATTTTTTTGAACAGTTTGACTTTTTGAAAATTTTCAGAATATTTGAAAATTTTTACTTTGAAAATTTTGACAATCGTTTTACCTTTGAATTTTATTTAAATTTTAACTATTCTACAAAAGTTTGGCTTTTTGCGAAATTTCATTTTCGATTCGTTGTTAGAAAGTTTCAATTTTTTTTTAAATCTCGATAATTTCCCAAAAGATCGAAATTTTTCAAAACTTTGACTTTTAAAATATCGATTTTGAGAATCTTATTTTTTTTTAACGATAACTTTTCATTTTGAGAATCAGTAACGACTTAGACTTCAAATAAAAATTTTTATTTTTTCAAATCTCCAATTCTCCCACCCCTTCCTTTTTTTGAAATTTTTAACTTTTAAATTTCGACTATTCTTCAAAAGTTGTAACTTTTTGTAAACTTTCAGTTTTTTTTAAACGACTACTTTTTTCAAAATTTTGAGTGGTTTGAAAATTTCAACTTTATTTGAAATCCCGTTATATATCCAAAATGTGGACTTTTTTAAAACTTTGACAGTTCTTGAAAAGTTACACTTTTTTCAAAGTTTCGATTTTTTTTTCGCGAACGACTTTTAAATTTTGATTTCTTTTAAAAGTTTCTATTTTTAAAAATCTACAATTGTTTTCCTTTTTTAAAATTTTCGACACTTATTTTAAATTTTGACTTTTTTCAAAACTTCGACTGTTTTTAAAACTTCTACCTTTGAAAATGTTGACTTATTTTTAATATAAAAATGTGGACTTTTTTTTTGAAAACTTTCGATTTTTAAAAATATCGAATTTTTTCAAATTTCGCTTTCATTGAAACTTTGACTTTTTAATTGTTTTTTGTCAAATATTTTAATTTTTGTCAAATCTTTCAATTTTTTAAAATCTCGATATTTTTCCAAAATGTCGAATTATTTTCAAAACTTTGATTTTAAGAATTTCGATTTTGAAAATCTTGACTTTCTTTTTCAAAATTTAATTTTTTTGCAAAATTATTAAACATATCTCCAAGAATTTCGAATCCTTTTAAAAATTTTATTTTTCCAAGTCTTCAATTCCTTTCCCCCTTTTGAAATTTTCGACTTCTTTTTTAAATTTTTTTTCAATTGCGACTAATTTTCAAAATATCGACTTTTTAAAAATGTTGACCGATTTTCAAAATATTAATTTTATTTTAAAACTAATACGATTTTAAAAATGTCGATTTAAAAAAAAACTATTTTTTAAAAACTTGACATTTTGTGAAATTTCACCCTCTTTTGAATTTTCTGACTATTTTTTAACATTTTAACTTATTAAAAAGGTCAAATTTTATCAAAATTTTGTTATTTTTGGTTATGAAATTTTAATTGTGAAAATGTCAACATTTTTGAAAGTTTCTGTTTTTTTATTGCTGACTGTTTTCAAATTTTTATCTTGGAAAATTTTGATTTAAATGGTTCGACTTGAAAATTGCGACAATTTTTGAAATTTTCGTCATTCGTTTTTGACTTTTTCGAAAATTTGAAATATTTTGAACATCTAACTTTTTTACGAATTTTGTAATTAGCTATTTATCGAAAATTCCGTATTTTTAAATATTTCGTCACTTCTTTATTTAACCTTCGTTTTTTTCACCCAACTCTTTAAAAAGTTTGATTTTTTTTGAAAATTTCGCTTTTATTGAAACTTTTGACTTTTTTTATAAGCATTTCGGTTTTTTAATCTTGTTTCGACTCTTTAAGATTTCAAAATATTTTTGAAAAATTCGAAATTCTAGTTTTTACAAATCTTTATTTTTTCAAAATTTTGGCCATCCGGTTACTTTTGACTTTTTTTGATTTCAACTATTCTTCAAAAGTTTGCCTTTTTGCAAGTTCTGATTTTTTTTAAATTTCGACTTTCTTCAAAATTTCGATTCTATTTGTTCAACATTTCAATTTTTTTAAATCTCGAGATTTCTCTGAAAATGTCGATTTTTTTCCAAAACTTTAACTTTGAAAATGTCGGTTTTAAAATTTTTCAGTTTGAATATTTTTTTGAAACTTCGACTTTATTTGAAAAATTTTATTTTATCAAATCTCCATTTCTTTCCCTTTTTTGAAATTTTTGACTCTTTTTTCTTAAACATTTCGGGTTTTTTAATCTTGTTTTTTTTTAAATTTCGAGATTTTTAAGATTTCAAATTTTTTTCGAAATATTCTACATTTTAAAAAATTCCGGATTTTTTAAAGATCTTTATTTTTTTTAAATTTTGGCCATCCTTTTACTTTTGACTTTTTTTTCTTAATTTGACCTATTCAAAAGTTTAATTTCTTGCAAACTTTGAATTTTTTAATTTTCGTCTTTCTTTTTGAATCTTTTTGTTGAAAATTTTAATTTTTTGATATCTCAACATTTTGTAAAAATGTTGACTTTTTTCCAAAACTTTGACTTTGAAAATGTCGATTTTGAAAATATTGACTTTTTTTAATATTTTAGTTTTTTTTTGAAAATTAGCAACGATTTCGACTTTATTTGAAAATTTCCATTCTTTCAAATCCCCAATTCTTTTCCTTTTTTGAAAGGTTTAACTTTTTTTGTAAATTTCGACTTTGTTTCAAAATTTCGACTTTTTGAAAATGTTGACTTATTTTCAAAATGTCAAGTTTTTTGAAAATTAATGCGACTCCGACTTTTTTTAATTTCGATTTTTTTAAATCAATTCGATTATTTTACAAAATTTAATTCCTTTCAAAAATGTCCAATTATTGCAAAATTTTATCGTTTTTTTAATTCGTGTCTTAAATTTTAATTATGAAAACTTCCACATTTTTCAAAATTTCGACTTTCTTCAAAATTTTGAATCTTTTTGTTGAAAATTTCAATTTTATATCTCAAAATTTTGTAAAAATGTTGACTTTTTTTCCAAAACTTTGACTTTGAAAATGTTGATTTTGAAAATCTTGACTTTTTTGAACATTTTAGTTTTTTGTTTTGAAAATTAGCAACGACGTCGACTTTATTTGAAAATTCCCATTCTTTCAAACCTCCAATTCTTTTTCTTTTTTGAAAGGTTTAACTTTTTTAAATTTCAACTTTGTTTCAAAATTTCGACCCTTTGAAAATGTTGACTTATTTTCAAAGTGTCAAGTTTTTTAAAAATTAATACGACTCGGACTTTTTTAATTTCGATTTTTTTAAATCTATTCAACTATTTTACAAAATTTAATTCTTTTTAAAAATGTCTAATTATTCCAAAATTCTATCGGTTTTTTAATTCGTGACTTAAAGTTTAATTATGAAAATTTCCACATTTTTCAAAATTTCAACTTTTTTTTCGAGTTGAAAAATTTTGACATTTTTTCCAAATTTCGCCTCTTTTTGCTTTAGTCTATCGTTAAAAATGTACTCCTTCGAAAATTTGGAATATCTTTTTTTCTGATTTTTAAATTACAGGTTGCAGCTATTTTTCAAAAATTTGGCGTTTTTCAAAATTTCGACTTTTTTAATATTTCTACTATTTTCCAATAATTTTACATTTTTTTTTGAAAATATTAGCTGTTGCTTTTGATTCCAATTTTTGACATTTCGATATTTTTTAAAATTCTGACTTGAAAATTTCTATTTCTAGTCTATTTTTGGAATTTGTTTGAAAATCTGGATTTTCTTTTAAAATTTCGAAATTTTTTTAAACATTTCTATAACACAAGTGGGGGCTTATCATAAATTATTTATTTTTATTTTTGGTAGTGAGCACAGAATTTAATTTATTTAGTTGTTTTTAATTGAGAAATAGATATCCTGATTTTTTTTCATTGTAGCAATGAAAAAAATTAGAGGGGACATGAATATATTGTTCGTAATCCGGGTAGGCTCAACTCAAAATAGGTTCAAAACCCCTGGTTTAAAAAACTGCAACTGTTTTCTTGTCAAACTAATGTTTTAAAGTGCTAATGAACTGAAAAAGTGATAAATTCCTTTGACACCAATAACATTCTGGGTTTGTAATTTCTACACCGAAAGTGACAGTTTGTTGATAAATACATGTATGGAAACATGTCCTATCGAATTTTAATTGTTTTTACCCATATAAAGTTTATCAAACCATAAATGAAGTAAATTGTCAATAAAAACAAAAGTGACTCAATAAAAACGTTCCACTTGTTTTCATTATGTGTAGGTTATATTCACATCAAAATATTTTGTTTATTATTTGAAGTGATCGTTATATTATACATATTATTTTTTTTATGTAAACGCGGAAAAACAATGTCATGTTTTGACATAACCTCTGTTTTATAATATAAACACGAAAACTAACAATTCAATCAATTTGTAGGCAGCTTGTCGAATAACATAAAAAAGTAAATTTCACAATTTAAGAATTCATCTCACGATTTAATGCCTCATGTACCATGTACCTTTATGTAATTCAGGTACATTTGACTTTTATTTTGTAATTAGTCGTTGTTACTGACATATTGTCCTTCAAGACTTATTTCAACTTGAATTCGTCTTATAACTTACAAATTAGTAGAATGCCTTCTGTTTTTTTCTGTAACGCAATTAGATGGGTTTATTTGGACTAATAAATTTCACTTTATTTAATAAACAATGTAAACATCAAAGCATGTACGTTTGGGTACGTAGGCAACTATCTTGTTACATCAAATAAATTTTCCATTACATATCAAATAAACAGAACTCTAAATAAAGCGTGTGTATGCAAATGTTTTATAGAAAGGTAAATGGGCGGATATATTATCTTATTTTGGTTAGCGAAGTTTATAAGCATGTTTTGTTTAAATAATAAGACGGTTTTAAAGGAAATTCATCTGTTTCAGTCAACAGGACACCGCCCCCTGAACCAGAGCGTTTCCAAGAGCCAGAACATGACTATACAGGTAAATGTTCAGGATCAGGCCCAGGCCCGCGGAGAGAATTCGGGCCCTGGGCAACTATGAGTTCCGTGCCCCTAACATTCTTCTTCTTCATCGGGCAAAACGACATGCAATAAAAAAAGAAGGCTTAGCCAACTCATAATTTCCGACAATTAAAAAAATAACCAAAAAAAAATTATTTTTTTTAATTACTAATTTTTCAGTGTAGATTTTTTAATCTTGAATTTTTTTGAAAATTTTGATACAAAATTTCGACTTGTCTCAAAGTTATTTTTTTATTTTTTGCAAATTTGAATACTTTAAAATTGTTCCACTTTTTTTGGAAATTACGACCTTTTTCCGAAATTTTGACCATTTCTCAGAATTCTAACTATTTTGAAAAATTTGATTTTTTTTTTAATTTCAACTTTTCAGTGTCAACTTTTATGTAAGTTTCTATTTAAAAATTTCGGATTTTTTAAATCTTCAATTTTTTTCGCAGAAAATTATCAGTCAAAATTTTAATAAAGGCCTAAATTTTTTAAGCTGAAATATTGAAAAAAAAAAGATGAAACTCGCAAATTTGGAGATTTTCAAAAAAAAATTGGAAAGTTTAATTTTTGCAGTCAAAATTTTGAAAATTTAAAATTTTGAAAGTCGAACATTTTTTAGAAAGTTTGCATTTTTGGTCGGGATTTTGCAAGAAAAAAATGTTGAAATTTTCAAAATAGGTTAGGACTTTCTAACAATGCCGACATATTGCAAAGAAGTCGAAATTTTCATAAAAAACGAAAACCGAAAAATGGCGTAATTTTTGGGAAAAATTTGAAATATTGCAAACTAGTCGAAAATTGCAAGAATGTCAATATTTAAAAATAGTTCAATTGATTAAAAATCAAAATTTTCATTCAATAAGTTATGATTTCCATAACAAAAAATTTCAAAAACCTCGAAAATTTAAAAGATTAAATTTAAAAAAAGTTCGGTTTTCAAAAAAAATACATTTTCAGAAAAAGCAAGAAGTGGAAATTAGAAAAAAGTGTTGAACTTTCAAAATCAAAGTTTTGAAAAAAACATTAGTCGAAATTTTGGAAGTAAATCTAAAATCTGAAATGCAGTAGAAATATAAAAAAAATCAACATTTCAAAAAAGTCTTAAAAAAGTACAAATTTTGACAAGAAGTCGAAATTCTGGAAAAAATCTAAAATCTGAAATTCGTTCGAAATTTGAAAAAAAAAATCAATTTTTTAAAAAAGTTGACATTATCAAAAATTTTCATTGTCAAGTTTTCAAAGAAATTTCAAATTTTCGAATAATAAAAATTTTAAAAAAGTCGAAATTATCAGAAAAGTTTGAAATTTCAGAGTGGAAAATTTGAAAGGTTACAATGTCGATAAATTAAAATTTTAGATATCAAGTTGAATAAAAAAAAACAAAATTTTGAAAAAAAAGGCGAAATCTTCGAAAAAGTCGAAATTTTGAAATAACATGGAATGTTGAAAAAAATTTAACCTTTAAAAAACTCAATATTTTCACAAAAAGTCTTGATTTAAAAGTAGGTTAAATTTTAATAAAAAATAGAAATTTTAAAAAAAGTTAAGGTTCGAAAAAGTTGAAATTTCTGCAAAATAGAAATTTTCAAAATCAAGTCGAGATGTTTAAAAAGTAGAAATTTTGAAAAAAAAATATAGTTAATAGGCGAAAATTAAAAAAAAAATCGAAAGAATTTCAGCTCAATCCCTAAAATTTTTGAAAAAATTAAAGGTCAAAATGGAAATTTTGAGAAAAGCGACAAAATTTCGAGAACATTTTGAAACGTATACATTATTTTCTCAAAATTTCGACTTAGAAGGAGAAATGGTAGAAAAAAGGATTTCGAGTTCGAACCCAGAAAAAATTGAAATTTCCAAAAAAAAGTATAGAAAGTTTGTTAACAGTTAATAATGATTAATAATAATAATTTATTTGTTAAATGTATAAACATAACATATTATGCATTTACAGAAAAACATTTTTGTTCAACTATTGTAGAAATATCCATTTTAACATATTTGAAATCTAAAATATCGAAATATTGAAATATTTAAAATTGGCGAAGAAGTAAAATTTAAATTCACGAAAAAATCGAAATTTTAAATTTAAATTAAAAAAAAGTTTAAGAAAGAGAAAGTTGAAAATGTAAAGTAAGACTTTTGCGAAAAACGTCGTTGAAAATAAAATAAAAATCGCTCTAAAAGGACAATATTTCGGGTAATGTCAACCTTTCAGAAAAAGCAAAAATTGAAAGTGAAAATTCGGAATTGTGCGAAAAAAGCAAACATCTTTTAACATTTTGTAAATAGAGTGGAAATATCTTAAAAAAAGACAAACTTTGATGTATTAAGTCAAAGTTTTATCAAAAAGTGGTTAAATTTATAAATTTAAACCTGGAATGTTGCTAATAAATTATAATTTCTAGTAAAAAAAAAACTTGAAATTGTTGGCAAATTATGTTGATGGAACTCCACAAAAAAGTAGAACTTTTCAAAAATAATAATAACTAATAAAATCGTTTGAAATAGACAAATCAGTGGCGGCTGGTGCTAATAAAATTTGGGGGTTGTAAAGAGACATTTGCAAAAATGTGCCGAAACTGGAAATTTTAAATTAAGCTGGAAGATATATTATACATATATCTCCTTTTTTTTTATATTCGCAAAAAAACAAAAGAAAAAGAAGAGGTAGTCCATACGACGGACGATCTTTGGCAGCTGCAAATTTATCAATAACTTTTTACTGAAGTCGAGTATCCCTTCAATTAAGTCCTTTTCTTTGAAGGCATCGTTAATGCGGACAATCTTTCCTGGCATGATGTATTTTTTTAAAAAGTTTCTATTCTTTTCAGACTGGAGAAGCACCACTCTGCTTCAGCAGAAGCCATTGGGATAGTTATCAGAATTTTTAAAAGATTTAGGGTTTCACTAAGCTCACTGTTTTCTGAAATAATGTTATAGAGTACAAGTAAACCAAAAGCCCATTAAAACTTTTCTGTTTCGTAAATTACTGATAATTCAGTTCTTAGTTTTTGTAAATTAAAAAATGGATAAACCTTAGCGGTTTCTTTAAAATTCTTTTCGGGAAAAGTGATTCTATGTTGGTTAAACTTTCAGAAAAAAATAAAGTTGCTGCAATTAAATGGCCAGTGAAGCTGAATCGTTCTTTAGCTTAGCAGATAATAATGTTACTTAGGTACTTCTTTAGCTTCGCGAACTACTTCTGTTAAAACTTCGCTTTTTACAAGACACCATCTGCACAATATTTAAGTCTGGAATAGGTGATCCACGTCGCTTAATTTCCAGTTTTTTCGACACAGATCGGTTACAGAATGGCTGTGCAATTAAACTTTGCACTGAATTCGTTTTTATTTGTGTTTCAAAACCCCCAACATTGACCGATGACAGATTATAATAGCGAATCAATATTTGGTTTGCACCCACAATGCAACCTAATGCTTGCTTATGGGCAAGTATTTTAAGCGATCAAAATATGAGTTAACGCGCAGGTGCATATGTGTAAAGCAAAGTTTGCAGTCCAGCCTGCAAACTTTGCAAACCATGGACCCAATAATGTCGTCAAACCCTTACGAATTGGCGGAATCCGCAATAGTCAGCAGTATGTTTGGTAACGATAAATCTGTTATCAATAAATAAAATAAACAACATAAAGAACAATTTACTTTCTTTTTTATCCCAGCGTTTTTTTGGAGGTTGCGCAAATCTGCAAACCTTAGCACTAGCCGCCACTGAGACAAATGTTTGTGTTTAATTCAAAAATTTAAGGATAAAGTAAAAAAGTAACTCACAATTTAAGAAAGAAGTCAAAATTTCGAGGTCAAAGACATTTCGAGTTTAAATTCAAAATTTTGAAAAGAAAACCAACATTTTTGGAAAGTCAAAATTCTGTAAGTTTAAATTCAAAAATTAAGAAATAAAAATTTGGAGAAAAAGGTTGAAATAAAAAGGTTGAAATTTTGCTACTAAAAACGAAATTTTAAAAAAAAAGAGGGAAATATGCGTAAAATATGTAAAATTTCAGCTTAAATTTGAAATATGCTAGGATAAAAGTGAAGGTTATAAATTGAAATCTTCAGAAAAATAATTCAGTTTTATTAAATATTCCGATTAACTCATGTTTTCGATGTTAAAGGTCCATTTTTGAAAGGAAAAATTGAATTTTATGCATGGAATTTTCGAGTATAAATTCTAAATTTCCAGATGCAATCAAAATTAAAAAAATTGAGATCTTTAGATCTCAAAAAGCTGGAAAAGTTGAAATTTCGAAAATCCGCGAATTTATAAAATATTGAGCTTGAACTCCTAAATTTCGAGAAAAAACATTTCTTCGACCCCGTTTGGAAATATTTAAATTTTTATTGTTTGTTGACAATATTCTAAAAGTTTTTGAAATATGACGTGATATTTAAATTTATTTAAAACGTCACCTCATGACAGTTGACAAAATAAGAGGTTATTTTATATTACATAGAATAGGAAAAATGGAAAATAGAAGTCCAAATTTTACAAAATATAATTTTTTTTAACATGAATAGACGTTTCATCAATAATTTACTGTGGTAAAAATTTAATTATTTGAAGTCCGATCCACAAGAATACATAGTCATATTTCAAAAACTGTTTCAGAATATTGACAACAAACAATAAAAATTTAAATATTTCCAAACTGGGCCGAAGAAATGTTAAACAAAATTAATAAACATAATGTTTCCGGTCAATAAGAGTTCAGCATGAATTCATAAATAAGGTCAGTTTCAAAATAAAATCAAAATTCGATCGAGAGAGTTAGCTAATTTCGAAAAAAAAAAGTTTCATGTCAGTGTCGAACTGTAGAAAAATTACAACTTTGTAGAGGTAAATCCTCGAATTCTCGATTTTACTGTGGAAATATTAAGGAAGAGGCAAAATTCAAATTGTGAGAAAAAAACTGAAATAAAAAAACAGAAAAAATATGCCGAACAAAAATAGAAGCTTCTAGAATTAATACAAATTTAGAGAGGAAGCATTTAAGAAATAGGGGCACCCTCAAAATTTCTTGCACAAGAGCCTATTGGCTCCAAGCTAGGTCATTGATTTTGGCGGAACGGACTGGTCCTTGGTTATCTTCAAAAACTGAAATACGGATTTTGATCATATATTTTCTAACTGAACCTTTTCTAAAAATGTTGACTACAAAATTTTGTAAATTATAAACTTAACAGTTTTAGGAACAAAGTCGAAGTTTTTAGTAAAACGACAAATAGCAATTTTAGGTAAAAAAATGAAAAATTATTTTAAAGTAAAGTTTTTTTTAATTGGAGTGTTTTCCGAAAATTTTAATTTTTTTTGCTCAAAATTTCTAGTTTCAATTTAAAATTTTATTTTTTATAAGACTACTCCAATTTTTTGAGAAAAATATCTACATTTTCGATTAAAATAGAAGTAGCAAGAAAAAACTCTGATTTTCTCTCGAAAGTTTTCTCAATAATGTAAGCTTAAAATATTAAATAAATTAATTAAATATTAAAATATTATTTAAATGGCACTGCACTCCTGGTCAAATCTTGATGTTTAATAAAAATGTTTTTTAGATCCGACTGAACCTCAAACACTGGGCGACTTCAACTCGGACTCCTTTGAAGCTTTATCTCTCGACAATAACATAATTAACTTCAGGAATACCTCACCCCCAGCCATATCATCTCAGTATTCAAGATCCAAATCGAATTTAGACCAAGTATACATCAATAGGGTCGCAAGGCAACAAGATAGGGAGAACAATATTCTCCCCAATATCAATAAAGCCAAAACCAACAATAGTTATATTAACACTACACCAAGGTAACTGCATGCACTTCTAATTTTTTATATGGAAAAAAATGTATAAACAAAATTGTTATTATTGGATATTTAACTTATTATTTGATTAACATTTTTAGTAACGATTTAAAAAAAAAGTGAATTATTTAAGTAAATATTAAGAATGTATGAAAAATAATAACATGACAAGATACTTAAAAATATTTTGTAATTTCATGACATCTGGCAGAAGATTAGATTCTACAGAGAACACAAAATGAAAAAATGTAATTACAGCAGTGTGCCAAAAAGATGAGAAATGTGATTAAATAATTTATTTATTGTTATTTTTTTTTATTTTGAAAAAGTTGATGTGGAAAAAATAATTTAAATCCATGGTAAATGATTTAAACTACATACATTTTTGAAGATTTAAAACTATATTTATTAATCTTTTGTTGTTGTTAGGTACAACCTTCAGAGGCAGAGCAGCTGCAAGGACGTACCCGAAAAAACTCCAAAAGCCACCAGTATTATGAAGCACAGTGCATCAGACGCCAACATAAGTAAAAGTTCATTGTCATCCAAAAATACTTCGAGTAGGAAAAATTCCTTTTCAAGAACTAGTCGGAATTCTAGTGTACCTAATGTTTCGAAAATTCCTAATATTAATAGCGCTAGAAGCGGAGACAAGCCTGTAAAACCGTCGTCTTTCGTGACCAGCACCCCTGTAGATATTTATGTTAGTTCTAAATTGTCGCCTGATGAGCGACCCCTTGAAGAGGATGAATTTGTACCTGTTTCGATGGATAAACCTGTGGGATTGGATCTGGACGACTTCCTTCCGGTAGGTTAAATGGAGACTCTCGACGGCCCGATTCTCTACCGAATATCTTTTAACAACAACAAAAAATGTTTAATTAATTTTAGAAACTAGGCTGGAATTATTTACCATTTTTGACATTAAATTCCTAGTTGCAGAAAAAAATCCAAATTCCGAAAAAAAACTTAAAATTGGACGATTTTTGCAGAATATAATATCTCAAAAAAGAGTTTTGGATACTTAAAGTTTGACACTAATTTATAAGATACCAGTACAAATAAATACATATTTAACAATAACATTTTCATTTAAAATATCGGGTGTAACAGGATGGTACACCTCCTCATTTTTCCTAATTTATCGAGATAACATTTTCAAAGTTGCTACATTTGATATATTTATGCAATGTAAAATTTTGACATAAAATTGACATTTCTACTGCTGTCACTTTCGCTAAAAATTATACCAACTTTTAATTTTTAAACAGAACACAATAGATTTTTGGAATCTGCACAATTTTCTGGATACAATACGCATAAAATTAGTTAAGTTGTTTGTAGCATTAGTGAGACCAATCTTAGAATATTGTACTGTCATTTGGTCCCCGTTTTACGATGTTCATATTAATGCGATCGAGAAAGTGCAATACAAATTTTGTAAATATTTGGCGTACTTTATGTTCTCGGCAGAGACGAAATAGACTGAACATTTCAATGCTGTCTCATGCGTTCAGTTGAAGCTAAAATGCGGGGTAGTGGGAAGCTGCATCCCACTCCTCTTGGACATGGCCGGATTAAGTTAAATTTATAAATACGAAACTTGCCGCGTAACGGTTCAAACGATTTAGATGAAACTTTAGAATTAGGGGCTTTTGGACCAATAGGATAATTTTTACAAGTGCTTTTTGGTAAAAGTTCAGGAGAATTATTTTCAAAGACATCTTGGTTTAATAGTAAAATAATTTTCTTTCAATACGCGACGCCTGTGTACAATATTGTTAAGCCGGTGCTGTAAACACGTCATGATTGCAGTGAAATGGCGGCGCGCGCACGCCGATAATTGAATATTTATATATTTCATTTTTACCTACCCAAAGAATGAAACTCTTGATTTTCCTTCACTAATGTGTTCACTGAGGTTTCAACAATGATCCACAATACACTTCCCCATATTTTCAGGCCGTTTTCTAAAAAAAACCCCGATGTTATGTTCGCAACGGTCTGTCAAATAATGAGAGTGCTGGGTTGAGCTAGGCTTCCGCCAGGCTTTCAACTGGCTTCACTGCTTACCGTCTTACGTTCAGTCTATTTAGTCTCTGGTTCTCGGAATGTTCAACTAGTTGCGTGAATGAAGTGTATGTGCGATTTAACCTCAACAGACTTGTACATCGAAGAACATAGACTGATCTTTGTTTTTGGTACAAAAGCATCAACGGCCTGATTGATTCACCGGAGTTCTTTCCTCTCAGTGTTCCTCAACGGGGATTGAGGTCGAATCGCGTTCTAGCAAACTTTCATACCTCGAAATCGTATGTTCGGAATGACCCTATTAATAGAATATCTAGTTCGGTGAATGAGTATTGCAATTTGTTAAACTACTTTGGTGGTAATTATTGTGAATTTGTCAGAAGTGTGAAACGCCTGTCGATGCATTGAAATTTAAACAGATTTTTTTTTTATTATGGGGGCATTTACATTTACTTTTACATTTACATTGTATTATGGAATATTAATTGATGTTGAATTTTGATATACAGATAAGGAAACATTTTCATTGTCCATGTAAAGCGCTAAGAATTGTCCCTTCCATAGTTTTCTACAGCCGCTGAACGTATTCCCCTACTTTGACGCAGCATGCTCGTATCTTCTAGTTTAGATGTTAGAAAAAACTCGTCGAGTTTTACAGTAGACTGGAATATTGTTTAGCACACTCTGGCCTTATATTGTAATGTTTAAAGAGTTATTATGTTATATTCTTCATTAGAATTATTATTTATTTTGTTTAAGAATTTCCTTTATTTTGGTTATCAAAGAATATCAGTGTTATTTTGCCTCAGACGTTGATTAAATAAACTAAAAGGACAAATAGCATGTGGTACGCAAATTTTAATAAAATTGTTGCCTGCCAGTAGTAATTCCGTAACAAAACACATTAGAAGCTATGATGCACTACTGAAATCTCCACCAGCACTAATCGCTGCGCTCTGCGTTGAATTGTTTACACCGGTGTAGGAGAATACAAGGCGCCGCCCATCTATCCCACTATTAGCTCTCAATGTTAAATATCTCATTAACATTCTCCCTACGGACAGTATTTGACTTTCCTGATGTGTATTCTACCTAATGTTAGTTTCACCTTGTGTACACACTGACATTTCAGACCTCGTATTTATATATCATGTATACTCGGTTGTATAAAGCCGATTGGCGTGTAATGTCAATTAAAAAAAAAGAGTGATTTTTAAAGGATCGAAAATTTGTTTGGTCCCATTTTATTTTTCAGCCCAGAAGGTCGTGACTCATCGCAATTAATGCTAACTGACCACATTAGCGCTGCAAAAAAATTAAAGTAGGAAAATTTAGGAAGTGTCTTTTTTCTAAATTTTTTTCCCACATCTATCTTATGTTCTTATTGAAATAATAATATGAATACTGAAATAATAATATGAAATAAATTGAAGCCGAATATTTTGAATTTCTTTGGTTCTAACTTCAGTTATATTGATTTCACAGCAAAAATGAAAATATGGTTAGATTCACCATTAATTATACTTTTCGGTACCACAGTACCAATATGGTGTTATTTCAGAAAATGAAGTTATGACATAAAAACCATTTTTTTTTAATTTATCACGTGATAAAATAATGAAATACTCCTCTTTTCACGTGATTTGATTTTTTTAGCGTTAATGTGGTCCATTAGAAATAATTAGAATGAGTCATAGCCTTCTAGGTTGAAAAATAAAATGGGACCAAAAAAATGTTCGATCCTTTAAAAATCACTTTTTTTAGGTGCTTTGTATTCAGAAAATTGTGTAGATTGCAAAAATGTAATAATGTATAGGGTGTCCATTTAAAAATAATTTTTAGCGAAAGTGACAGCAGTAGGAATGTCATTTTTATGTCAAAATTTGACATTTCAGAAATACATCAAGTGTACTAATTTTGAAAATTTAATCTTCATAAATAAAGAAAAACAAGGGGGTGTACCATGATCCTGTTACACCCCATATATAAATAGAATGTATTTATTTATTCTTTATCAAAAATAATATTTTACGTTTTTATTGGTTGACTCCTTGCAAAATAAAACTTTTACATTTCTGTATAAAGGTAAAAATCAATTTCAAGGGAAATTTAATATTACCAGAAACATTACGTTTATTAATTTTATTTAACATTTCTGCGACCCAGTCTGGAAATATTCAAATTTCTTCTGACAATAATAAACAATGTTTCCGACCAATAAGAGTCCTCCATGAAGAATAATAAAACATCACATTTTGAGAGAAAAGTGGAAATTTTGTAAATAAGGTGAAGTTTTAGACACAAGTGAAATTACTGGAAAGAAAAATTTAAAGACGAAACTATAAAAAAAAAGACGATTTTAAATGGATGGATCTTAAAATGGCAGAATTTCGAATAGAGGCGATTTTTAAAAGACAAGTCCAAAACGTAAAATTTTCAATCCAGTCGAAATTTCTAAGATTTCCAAAAAGGTTGAATATCGAGATTTGAGGTCAAAATTAAAATTTCGAGTCGAAGCCGAATTTAAAGAAATTTTTTAAACTCATCTTCTAAAAGATTTTCAATAAAAATTTTGAAGTTAAGAAAATAACGAAATGTCAAAAAAAGGCAGAATTTTGAGAAAAACTTCGAAATTGCAAAAAATTGAAGCTGAGGAAAATTTTAGCGAATAAAATCTGAATTAAAAGAAGACGAATTTTGAATTTTGAAAACGACGAATTTCGAAAATGGAATATTTGCACAGAAAGTCGAATTTTGAGAAAAGTCAAATTTTGAGAAAAGTCAAATTTTGAGAATAGTCGATTATAGAAAGAATTTTAAGCAAATAATCGACATTTTGACAAAAGAAGGATTTCAAGGAGAAATTTAGGATTTCCCGTAAATTGCAATTTCAAAAAAAAAAGGAGACGAAATTTGACAAATGTGTCGATTTTTTTTTACTAAAAGATGAATTTCGAAGAAAACGTCATTTCCAGAAATATCGAATTTTGAGGTAAACATAAAATTTCGAGTAAAAGTCGAACTCGTAAATTTCTAAAAAGTCAGATTCTAGAAGGATTTTTTTTTAATGAAATGATCATTATTACGAAAAAGAATGAAATTTCCAAAAAAAAAAACGAAATTTTCTAATAAATTAAGAAAAACTTCAAAATGAGAAACGAATTCGAACTTTTTCAGTCACTTTTACGAAAAAAGTCGAAATAAATCATTTATTGAAAAAAATAATTGAATTTTAGAGAAAAAGATAAATGCCGAGGAAAAAGGAGAAATTTCGAAAATAAGGCGAACTTGTAGGCGCAAATTGGAATTACCGGAAAGAGAAATGTAAACACGAAACTTTCAAAAAAGTCGAATTTTAAGAAAAATGGCAGAATTTCAAAAAAACAGGCGATTTTTAAAAGAAAAATTCAGAAAGTAGAATTGTGGGAATAAAGTCTTCATTTCTAAAAATATTTTCAGAAATATTGAATATCGAAATTTGAGATAAAAATCAAGATTTCGAGACAAAGGCGAATTTAAAGAATTGAAAAGAATTTAAAATAATTTAAAAAAACTTCAGAGTCTTAAAGTTTTTCAAAAAAAAAAAATCCAAAGTTGAGAAAGATAACGGAATATCAAAAGAAACGCTGGAAATTTCAAGAAAAAATTCGAAATTGAAGAAAAACGAAATTTCAAGTCGAATTTTAAGAAATTTTTGAAACTTCAGATCCTAAGAGTTTAGAAAAAAATCCAAAGTTAAAAAAAATTACGAAATGTGAAAAAAGGAAAATTTCGAGAAAAACGTTGGTAATTTCGAAAAAAACTTCCGCAATTAAAAAAATCGACATTTTTAGAAAGAAAAGTCGAATTTTAACGAATAAAATCTGAGTTAAAAAAAGATAAATTTTGAAGAAATCGGCTTAAATTCCGAGAAAGAGAGGAATTTTGCGGAAAACGACGAATTTTGAAAATGCCATTTTTGCACAGGAAGTTAATTTTGAGAAGAAGTCAAATTTTGAGAATAGTCGATTATGAGAAAGGGGAATTTAAACAAATAATCAACATTTTGACAAAAAGGAGTTCGAGGAGAAAGTTAAGATTTCCAGGAAATGCAATTTCAAGAGAAAAAAAAACGAATTTTGACAAAAATGGCGAAATTTCTACAAAAATTTCGAGAAAAAGTCAAACTTTTAAATTCCTAAAAGTCAGATTTTAGGAGGTAAAAAGTTTTACAGAATGATCAATGTTAAAAAAAATAAAGGGATTTCCAAAAAAAAAACGAAATTTTGAAATAAGAAAATCTTTGAAACTGGGAAAAAAATTGGAGCTTTTTCAGTCACATTTTACAAAAAAGGTCTAAATAAAACAAATATACTGAAAAAATAATTTCATTGATTTTCAGAGAAAAAGGACGAAGTTTGAGACCCATATTGAAATTACCAGAAAGAGAAATTTAAAGACGAAGCTTTCAAAAAAGACGATCGATTTCGAAAAACAGGTTTTTTTAAAAAGAAAAGCCCAAAAAGTGAAACTGGGAATTATTTCAAACTCTTCAGATTCTAAAAGATTTTCAGAAAAAAAATTGAAGGTTGGGGAAGATAATGGAATGTAAAAAAACGCAAAATTTCCGAGTAGAAACGGTGGAAATTTCGAGAAAAACTTGTCGAAATTTTAAGTCAAATTTTAGTGAATACAATATGAGTTCCAAAAAACAAATTTTGCAAAAATCAGCCGAAATTCCGAGAAGAGACGAATTTTGCCGAAAACGACGAATTTCGGGAAAAAATTAAACTTTCAAATTTCCGAAAAGTCAGAATTTAGAAACTAAAAATTTTTATAAAATGATCAATGTTTAGAAAAATAATGGAATGTCCAAAAATAATACGAAATTTTGAGATAAGTTAAGAAAAACTTCAAAATTGAGAAAAGAATTCGAACATTTTCAGTCAAATTTTACGAAAAAAGTTGAAATAAAAGAAAAATAGTGAAAAAGACTTAACTGAATTGCAAAGGAAAAGACGAATTCCGAGGAAAAACGAAATTTCGAAAATAAGGTGACTTTTGAGTCGCAAATTAAAATTACCGGAAAGAGAAATTTAAAAGGCGAAGTTTTCAAAAAAAAGACGAATATTAAGAAAAAGACGGTATTTCGAAAAACCGACGATTTTTAAAAGATAGGCCTAAAAATTGGAATTTTGGGAATCAAGTCGTAATTTCTAAAAAGATTTTTAGAAATATTGAATACCGACAGATAAAAATCAAAATTCGAAAAAAAGGTGAATTTTAAGAAATTTTTGAAACTTTCGATTTTAAAATATTTTCACCAAAAGTTCGAAATCTGAGAAAGATAAAGGAGTGTCAAAAAAAACAAAATTTCCAGAAAAACCCTGAAAATTTCAGGAAAAACTTTGAAAAGGAAAAAAAATCGAAATTTTAAGTCGAATTTTAGCGAACAAAATCTGGATCAGAAAAAGACGAATTTAAAAAAGAAATCAGGCCAAATTTTGACAGAGAAGAGTTTTGCGGAAAACGACGAATTTCTAAAATGGAGTTTTTTCACAGAAAATCGAATTTTGAGAAATAGTCAAATTTAAAAAATTTATATATGTCTTGTCCCACGAGACCAAGACAGATTAAGATAGTTGCTCTGATCAACAACAACAATTTTTGATGATAACCAAGGACCAGTCCGTTCCACTAAAAAAGTCAAATTAAACAACAAATAATCGACATCTGTTCAAAAAGGATGATTTCGAGGAGAAAATTAAGATTTCCAGGAAGTCGCAATTTCGAAAAAAAAGACCGAATTTGGCGAACATGTCGAAATTTCTACAAAAAGAATTTCGAGGAAAACGTTATTTCCAGAAATATCTAATTTAAGGTAAACATAAAATTTGGAGAAAAAATCAAACTTTTAGAATACAGTTAAATTTTCAAAAGTCAACAAAAACGACATTTTTGAGATAAATTTGGAAAAACTTCAAAATTGAGAAAAGAATTCGAAATTTTTTAGAGTCGCATTTTAAGAAGTCTGAATAATAAGAAAATATTGAAAAAAATAGTTGAATTTCAGAGAACAAGGCGAATTCCTAGGAAAAGGACCAAATTTCGAGAGAAAAGTTGAGACTTTCAATACAGTTTCTCTCTGAAACCAAGAAAGATTAAAACACACAACAGAGGTTTCTCTAACGCGTTTCGACAGCCAAGCTATCATCTTCAGTTTCTCTCTGAAGATGACACCTTGGCTGTCGAAACGCGTTAGAGCAACCTCTGTTGTGTTTTTTAATCTTTCTTGTTTTCAGGGGACAAATTCTGTGTTTCAATTTTTGAAGATAACCAAGGACCGTTCCATCAAAAAGAAAATCAAAAAAATCCAGAAACAAAAACAAATAAAAAAAAACAAAAATTTAAATTTCCAAAAAAAAATATATTATTTAAAATTTTTACCTTTTAATCAACAGATCGACCAAATTTTAAAGAAAAGGTAAATTTTGATAATTCGCAGAAAATTTGGGGGTAAAATTTTTTTTGCAGATAAAAAATTAATATTTTAAAAAAATTCTAAATTTCACAAGAAAAAATTTGGTGAAAAAAAAAGCGAATTTTGAGAAAAAGTGGATTATTTCAGACATTTCATATTAGCTTACCAAGCCCAGTTTGTAGGATTTAATATGATATATTAATCCAAAAATGAAAAAAAAAAAGTCGACAGAAAATTTGTGAAAAAAGTCCCCTAAGTTAAATACAAATATATTTTTTTTTCACTGACTGCTGAAACGCTTTACTCTGCCCCATTCAGTTAAAATTTTGAGAAAAAGATGGGCATTTTCAGTAAACAACAGAAATTTTGAATAAAAAAGCAAATTCTTTTGGTTGGTCTCTAAATATTTATCTTTAAAACTCAAAATTTGTAAAAAAAAGTCCAAATTAATTGAAAATTTAAACATAAAACAACATTATAAAACACAGAATTAGAAAAATGAGTCGAAATTTCAGAGAAAATTTAATTTTTAGTATAAAATTTAAAAGTTTAAAATGTTGAATTAAAAGTCGAAATTTTGGGTTTGTTTAGAGATGAAGTGAAATTGTAAGAAGCAGAGATCTTGAGAAAAAAAAGTGAAATCATCGATTTGATATCTAAATTACAATTTTAAATAATAAAATTTCAAAAGTCCGAATAAGTTAAAAAATTAGATATTTTGAGTTTTAGCTCCAAAATTGGAGGAAAAGATTAACTTCCAATTCAATTTTTTTTAAAGAAAAGCAACCCCCAAGGCAGTCATCTTACACATTTCGAGTTTAAACTTAAAAATGAAGGGAAAATATTGAAATTTGGAATTAATCACGAAATTTCAATTTCTTTCTCAAAGTTTTTACTTGCCAGTAATTTCAGAGAAAATGTTAAAGTTGTAAATTGAAACTCAAAATTTTGGGATGGGAATTCAAATTTTACATAAAAAGTGTTCAGATTTCGAACTTTCTGTTTCAAGTATTTAGCGAAACTTTGCGATTAATTAAAGTAAAAATTTCGCTAGAAATTTACCTTAAACTTTTTGTGATAAAAAGTTCAAATTTGAATTGAGAGTCAAATGTTCGAGTATATATTTTAAGAAAAAGATTCTTTTTACTAAACAACAAAAATGTCCTGAAAAGGGGTGAAATCTTGAGTTTGGTATTCAAATTTCAATTTAAATCTTAAGGTGTCGAAGAAAAAACTCAAACATTAGTCATTTTGAGTTTAAATTCCAAAATTAGACAAAAAAAGCCGAGTTTTAGGATTTACCTTTAAAATATTAAGCTGTGTGTTGAAATTTTGACCGCTTACACCAAACATTTCGGAGAAAACCTTAAGAATAAAAGACACCTTTTCGGTAAACAATGAAAGTTTTTTGAAAAAGATGCGAAATCTTGCGTTTGTCTTCAGATTTCAATTTTAAATCGCAAAATCACAAAAAAAAATTCGAACTGTAAATGTAGACAGAAAAAACAATCAAAATTTTATGTTGACATTTTGACTTTAAACCGAGAACTTCCGAGAGAATCTTATAGTTTTGTGGTAAAAAGTTCAAATTGAGTTTAGATTCCAAAATTAAGTTAAAAAGTCGAAATTTCGAACTTTACCTCAAAATATTTAGCTTTGCATTGAAATTTTGACTTCAAACCATAACATTTCTAGAAAATGTTATAGTTTTGTGGTTAAAAGTTTAAATGTGAAATGGAAGTCGAAATTTCGATTAGAAATTTTAAACATAAGAAACATTTTTAGTAAACAATTAACATTTTATAAAAAACAGCGAAGTCTTGAGTTTGGTCTTTAAATTTTAATTTTAAATTGCAAAATATCCAAGAAATTACTCGAATTGAGTTAAAACATTAGATATTTTAATTTACCCTCCAAAATTACATAAAAAAGTAGAAATATGGAATTTAACCTCAAAATTTCAAATTTTATTTTGAAATTATATTTCAAACCGAACATTTTTAAGAAAATGTTAAAGTTTGTGGTAAAATATTCGAATATGAATTAAAAGTCGAAATTTCGAGTCGAAATTTTAAGAATAAAATACACATTTTCGGTAAATAATGAAAATTTTATGAGAAAAATGTGAAATCTTGCGTTTGGTCTTCAAATTTCAATTTTAAATCGCAAAATCACAGAAAAAAATTCAAACTGTAAATGTAAACAGGAACAAAATCAAAATTTTGGATTTAACCTCAAAATTTTAAGTTTTATGTTGACTTTAAACCGCACACTTTCGAGAAATCTTCAGTAATCAATAAAAATTGATGGAAAAACGTCTCTAAATGTCAATTTTAAACCACCAAATATCGAAAAAAAACACTTAAATTGATTGTGAGTTAAAACATTTAACATTTTGATTTAACCTGCAAACTCGAGGAAAAAAAATCAAAATTTTGAATTGATCCAAAAATTTTAAGTTTTATGTTGAAATTTTGATTTTAAATCGAACATTTCGGAGAAAATGTCAAAGTTTTGTGGTAAAAAGTTCAAATTTACATTAAAAGTCGAAATTTCGAGTAAACATTTTTTAAAAAGATACACATTTTCAGTAAACAATAAACATTTTGTAACAAAAAGACAAATCCCTGAGTTTAGTCTCTAAATTGAAATTTTAAACCTTAATATGTAGCAGAAAATGGAATGAACCTCAAACTGAGTTAAAGCCTTAAATTTAAACTTTCGAATTAAAATTAGAGAAAAAAATCTCTGAAGTTTCGAATTTAATCTCGAAATGTTAAAGCTTTGTATTAAAATTTTTACTTTAAACCGAACATTTCAGGGAAAACGTTAAAGTTTTTTTGATAAAATAGGTAAACAGTTGAATTTTGAATTGAAAGTCGAAATTTCAAGTAGATATTTTGAGAAAAAGATACAAATTTTTAGGAAACAATAAAAAGTTTGTAAAAAAAGGCGAAATCTTGGCTTAGTCTTTAAATTTAAATTTTAAATCACAAAATATCGAATAAAAAACTCAAATTGGGTTAAACATTATACATTTTGAGTTTAAGCTAAAATTGGGGAAAAAAGGCGATATTTCTAATTCAACATCGAAAAAATGATTTCATTTTAAAACTCTGGAATTTTGAAAACAAATCCAAATGAGTTGAAACATTTTAAGTTTAAGCTCCACAATTGGGAAAAAAGTCTGTATTTCTATTTTAATCTCTAAATTTAACTCTTTCTCTCGAAATATTACTTTTTAATCCACAATTTGGGAAAAAAGTCAAAAATAGAAATCGCAATTAAGCTAAAAATTTTAACATGATCTCAAATTTTGAGTTAAAAAATCTAAATTTAAGAAATAAAAATTTCTGGGATTAACTATTTAAGAGAAAAGTTTTTTTAAGAAACAAAACATTGCAAACAAATTTTTTTTTAAATGATACTTACATGGGCCGGATGACAGCAGGCGGTGTTGCCAAGTTGTGCAATTTATCGTGAAATTGTTTATTATTGTTTGAACATTTAATAATTTAGCGAATTATTTCGTCCACTTCCAGTGTTCTGTGAAACAGTGGTTGTGACAAAAAATTGATAAGCCTGAGGCCGTGCGCATATACGTAGGGAATGCTGATTAGGTTTCCGAATTAGAAATTCAGATTCGGGTACTGAAATGAACATATTTCTGTGGATCCGTGTGGACGTGACCAGCGAACTGAATTCTGAATCTGAATTCCGATTCGGAAACCTAATCTGAATTCCGTAAGTCTAAAACGTATTATTTTGGCTTAAAATCGAATAATTTATTTATGTTTTTCTAATTCAGGTATAAGTACTTAAAATTTGTGACTATTGGACGGACGCTGTTCAAGTTTCTAGGTCGGCTTCCTAAAATGTTAAACTGGATCCTTATGAAAAAAAAAATGTGTTGTACAATGCGTTTGTCGCAAAGAGTTGGGTTATGTTATATCCATGATGTTTACACTGCATTTAAAGAGTTTATAACTCACACAAATGGATAGAGCGCTGTAACACACAAAATTACTATTTGCATCACAAAATAATTGATCTTACGTGAGCAATGTATTTTAAATTTAAAATACAACGCACAACACAAATTTTTATTGATGTGAATCCAGCTTTAGACGAAGAAAACCTTTCTGCTAATGAATAATAATAAAATAAATTTGAATGCCTTGGAAAATGAGTATTAAGTAACATTTTACTTTCAGAAAAATCACCGTACGTTAGGATTTCAACAGCAACTACCGGACATGTCCGAAGCAGAAGTTCTGAACGTAATCATGCGTGGTCACGATCCTATGATGTCGATGATAGCCACACGCCAACGAAGTCTGAAACTAGTCCTGGCTCAATATAGGAGTAAAGATCTTAAAGCCGCCTTTGAGACTGCAGTAGCTATGGATGATTTATCTGTTCTAGTTGATATGCTAGGCGTTTTTAATAGTAAATAGTAAGTGCTGTTCTTTTCTTGTGTTATTTGCCTACATTGATTATTTTTTTAGTAATATATGGAATTTGGATCTGTCTGTGCTGATTCTGCCTAAAGTACAAGATTTGCTCAATAGTAGATTTGAAACGTAAGTGGAAATTTGTTTTTAAAACAATATCTTTGTATGGTGTTTACTATTGCAAGAATCGTTCAATAAGTCATTAGAAAATCCAAGAGATGGCGATCGTAGTGTCGATAAAGATTTTTTTTAGTAAGCAGCATTATCAATTAGAAATCTGTAAAAGTTTCAGCTCCATTCATTGCACAGTTCCATATCTGTTGTCGATTAAAGTGAACAACTTTTATTTATTCATAACAATGGAGAAAAGCGAGTTTCAAGTTGTGATTAAACATTTTTATTTGAAAGGCTTAAAGCCGAAAGAAATCAGATCTGAGTTGGATGCAATTTATGACATATCTGCTCCCATTTGCAACTGTTTACAATTGGGTGATTGAGTTTAAACGTAGCGGTTCTTCCACAAAAGATGAACATCTTTCAGGTCCAGTGGAAGTGACTACTCCCGAAACGATTGGAAGAATTCACTATATGATTTTGTGTGATTGACGGATTAAAGTGCGCGAAATAGTTGAGGCCACAGGCATATTGTAAGGTACAATTGCTTCACTTTTGTATGAAAAATTGTCTGTGAAAAAAATGTCGGTTATATGGTTGCCGCATTTGCTTATAGAGGAGATTAAGCGCAATCGTGTGGTTGACTGAGGTTACTCTTCCGTCCCAATCCTGCCGAATTTCTTCCTCGATACCTAACTGTGTATGAAATCTGGATTCACAACTACACTCCAAAAACTAAAGAATTACAACAGGGTGAACGGGCTCCGAAGAAGGTGAAAACACTGACATTGGCCGGCAAGAGGATGACCGTAGTCTTTTGGGATCCACACAGCATCATATTTACCGATTACTTGGAAAAATGAAAAACTTGCTTGATCGAGGAAATCAAAGAGAAACGTCCACATTTGAAGAGAGAAAAAAACCTCTTACTTCAGGACAATGCGCATGTGGACACCTGTATTGTTTGGATGTCCAAAATTATGCAATTAAAAATGGAATTGTTGCAACATCCGCTGTATTGGTGGAACGGACTGGTCCTTGGTTATCTTCAAATATTAAAATACAAATCTTGTCCCCTGAAACCAGAGAGATGATAGCTTGGCTATCCTGTTTCCGAATTTGAAAAAATGGCTTGGCGGACGACGGTTTACTTCCAACGAGAAGATTATGGTGCAAACTAATGTATTTTTTGTATGCCATAAAAAATTTGGAAAAATGTATAGAGCTGAAATTCATCAAAAACAAATCGTAATAATGATTTTGATCTTTAAGAGTCCATTTGGCTAAATGTTGCCAAGGCAATCAGTATCTTTAGTAACTTAACTAAAATGTTTCATTTCGAAAAGTGCCCTGTTTTTGGAAACATACGAAGTTATTGTTTCTCCACAATGTAATATTCAATATGTAGTCGATATCTACAATAAACTTGGGTCATCTACGTTTGCGTAGATTTCAAAAAGGGGAAGATTTTTTATATTATTGTAAGAATTTTTGACAACTTGAGAACAAAAAAGTCGAAATTAAAACTTTATGAAAATCTATTTATTGATATTTATTAGTTTGAAATACAGAACTTATCCCCTGAAACCAAGAAAGATTAAAAAACACAACAAAGGTTGCTCTAACGCGTTTCGACAGCCAAGCTGTCATCTTCAGAGAGAAACTGTTTATCTCTGAAGATGACAGCTTGGCTGTCGAAACGCCTTAGAGCAACCTTTGTTGTGTTTTTTAATCTTTCTTGGTTTCAGGGGACAAATTCTGTATTTCAATTTTTGAAGATAACCAAGGACCAGTCCGTTCCACCAAATTTATTAGTTTGTTTGTTAATATCTATGTAAGTGTCTGGTTCTCGTTTCTTTAGCTTTAACAAGATTGTCGAAGTCTCAACACCAAACAAGTCTTCCAGTGCGATATTTGTTTTTTAAAATCTCCACATACAGAAGAAAGTATGCATATGTTTTTGTGGAAAGCTAGATCTATAAATTATATAATAAAAGTTTTGCCAGAATAATATTCAATATTTAGAAGCTATTTAAGAAAAACTCATTTTTATGACATTTAATTTCGAGTAAAATTTTTAGCATTCTTGAATTCGACTGAATAAATAGCCCAAAGTAAGGTTGCCACCTATCGTCTTTAGATTTGTGAAAGAGCGTATTTTCTAAAAGCAATCGAAACTTTACAAAGTTAAAATTATAAAATTCAAATTTACAAAAGTTTAACATTTTTAAACAAAGGTTGAAATTTTCAAATAAAAGTGGACATCTTGAAAGGTTAAAATTTAAAAAAGTCCAACATTTAAAAGCTTAAATTTTGAAAAAAATATAATCAAAAATTTTAAATTATTTATGAAAATCTTCAGAAAAGTGGATTTTCAATAAAGTAGAATTTTTAAAATATCAAAATTCATAAAAAAGCCATAATTTTAAGAAGCGACGAAAAGTCGGATTTTCCCGTCAAAATGTTCAAAAAGGGAACATTTTTAAAAAAGTCTAAATTACAAAAAAAGTCAAAATTTGGAGAAAAAGTTACAATCTTTAAAAGGAAAGGTTTTTTAAAGTCTCAATTTTGGAAGATTCAGAATGTTATTCAAAATTGTGGAAAAAGTGCAAATTTTTTAATAAATAAATAACAAATAAATAAAACAAACGGATGTACCTATTGGAAAAAATCAGTCTTTTTAAAAAAGTTGAATTTTTTAGGTCCAGATTTTCAAAGAATTTTGAAATTTTCATAAAAATTAAAATTTCGAGAAAGCTCAGCTTTCAAAAAGAAATCGAATTTTTCAAGTACGGCAAAATTTTCAAAAAATTAAGTTTTAAAAAAAGACGAAGTTCTCAAAAAGTTGAATTTTTCACAAAAGTTAAATTTAAAAAAAAAAAAACTAATGGTGCCCAACCTTGAATTTATTGGAGCTATGTCACAAGTTAAAAATTTTAGACGAGCCATTTTGACTTTTATTTTCAATTTTTAAGATAAAAATTGCTTTTTAAAATTTTATTTATAAATTTCCAGGTTTTCTTGTTGAACTTTTTGTTAGAGCGAGACATTCGAAATACCTCGAATGTCTCGATAATAAAACAAAAAATAGTTAGTTAGCAACTGTTTTTGAGAGTTCGTATTGTGTATAAAAAAATATTTTTTTCCAGAAACATTGTTAATCTGGCTGTATTACCATATAATTTAAATCAGGACCATCATCCAAACAGGTTATGGGCCCAGACTAATGCGAAGTGTTAATTTAAGTAGGAAGTGGCAAATTAATAACATTTAAAAAAACTGATAGTGACGCAACGCTTTTGTCACGTGTGAATCATGGAATTCCAAGCAGGAAGCATCTCGCGTATTCCGCTGCTATCGAGAGACAATTATGATACATGGAAATTACGAGTGCAAGCTATAATGGCAAAGATGGCAAAGAATAGAACTTGGGCATACGTCAACGGATAGAAAGTAAAGCTTCCAGCACCTCCGGCAGCGATAGAAGCGTGGCAAGAAGAAGACGACAAAGCCAAAGTATATTTGTATTTGGCGATTAATGACGCCGAATTGAAACAAGTCAGAAATTGCCTTACGACTAGGGAAGTTTGATTAAAATGGGACCCCATATTTGAATCAAAAGGTCCGGCCAGGAAAGCATCACATTGGAAGCGTCTCATAATGCAAAGCTTAGAAGAAAATGGCGATATACAACGTCACCTAGAAGAATTCCTTGACGTCACCAATAAACTTTCTGAACTGTCAATCGAAGTCTCTGGCGAATTACAGTCTATCTATGTTACACAGTCTAACGGAAAGTTTCGAAAACTTCAGATGTGCTATTGAATCACGAGACAACTTGCCAGATCCCGAAATCCTCAAGGTGAAAATTTTAGATGAGTCTGCAACGAGGAAGCAGCGCTCGCAAAATGACAACCAAGACGCACTTTTAACACGAAAATCGTCATACAAACGAAAAGTCCAAGCAAAAAAGGAACCAAACTCAAGCGGGTATTTTAAATTTAAATGTCATCGTTGTAGAAAAGTGGGTCACAAAGCAGCTGAATATACCCAAACAATAATGGAAGGCGTCTAGAACGACGTGAGAACCCACCATTGCGGAAGATGTGCCATTTTCTGCATTTACAGTGGAAGAAATTGCTTTCAACGTCGAAAGAAATAACCGATGGTGTCCAGATAGCGGATGTACTTTACATTTGTGCAGTGATGAAGAAAAAATTTTCGAAATTGTAAACTCAGTTAGTGGAAAACTGAAATTAGCGAACCACGCGTGAGCCGAAGTTACCGCGAAGGGCACGGTGAGGATTTCTGCTGCAGTAAGTAATGAAGTCAGCAATTTCAAACTGAAAAATACGCTGCACGTACCTGACTTACGAACGAATCTCATGTCAGTTTCGAAAATCGTCGACAACGGAAATATCGTGAACTTCGACAAGAAGCAAGCAATGGTAACAAATTGCGATGGAGAAGTATTGCTGGTTGCCAACGGAAAAGGCGACTTATATAACATTGAAGAAACCAGAGACTAAATAGACTGAACTTAATACGGTAAGCAGTGAAGCCAGTTGAAAGCCTGGCTAAAGCCTAGCCCCATCTAGCTCGCAACACCCTCTTATATATAAAAAAAATAGTTCTAAACTTTTACCAAAAAGCACTTATAAAAATTATCCTATTGGTCCAAAAGCCCCTAATTCTAAAGTTTCATCTAAATCGTTAAAACCGTTACGCGGCAAGTTTCGTATTTATAAATTTTACTTAATGCGACCATATCAAAGAGTAGTGGAATGCACCTCCCCACTTCCCCGGATTTTAACTTCAACTGTACGCATGAGACAACATTGAAACGTTCAGTCTATTTAGTCTCTGGAAGAAACTAACCCCAAACAAGCTTGCGCAATTACGACTGATAGCACCAAATCAAAATTAACAGAATGACACGAGAAATTTGGTAATTTAAATTGAAGCGACTTGCTAGAAATGCAACGGAAAGAAGCTGCATTGGGTCTATATTTGGGAAACGACAAGACAATGCCACCATGCGAAATTTGTTTGGAAAACAAACTTACAGCGCAACCATTTCCAAAATTAGAGAGAGAAGTAGTGAACTTCTGAATATCGTTCACACTGACTTGTGCGAACCATTTTGCAAGGAAAGCAGTTCAGCTCAAGTTTTTAAAGACTACAAAGCTCTCTTAGAAAACTAAACAGGAAATAAAGTGAAAGCTGTTCAATCTGACAATGGAAGCGAATACTGTAGCAACGAATTCAATGAATATTTAAAAAGCCAAGGAATTCATCACCGACTGACAATCAAGCACACGCCACAACAAAACAGGGTAGCGGAACGAAAGAATCGCACTCTGGTCGAAATGGCACGCTGCATGCTGTCTCAATCTGGGTTGCCACAGTCATTTTGGCAGAAGCAATTGTAACTGCAAATTACACCAGAAATCGCTGTATCACAGACGTATTGAACGGAAAAACGCCATTCAAATTGTGGGAGAATAGGCCACCAGGCGTGACGCACTTCAGAACATTTGGCGAAGAAATCTTTACGCTCGACAAGAATCCAAAGAACGGAAAGTTCGATAAGCGCGGTTTGAAGGGCACATTTGTTGCATACGACGGACAATCCAAGGGTTACAGAACCTGGATTCCTAGTCTTCAAAAGGTAATTGTTGCCTGTGACATAAAATTAACTAAAAGTATGTTTAAGGGGGAGAATATAGCAAAATCTGGTTATTCGAATCGAGTTTAACGACCTGAAGAAGCCCAACCAAGATTCATTGTACTTCTCATCAATTCCGACGAAAAGCCAGCGCCTGTCAAACATACACCGAACGAATGTGATATTAAAGAAGAGATCAACGAACTCCCGGTGTTCAATTCCGAACCACAACAAACTGTCAAAAGAAGACCTGGCCGTCCAAAGAAAGTGAAAACAGGCCAACCCGCTCGTATGAGGAAACAATACAATCCAATGAATTCTGCAAGCCAAGAAGAAACATCGGAAATTGAATCAGACGAACACTATTCTAAAAATTAGGCTGATGAAATTGAGAATTTCGAAACGAACTTCACATATATGACTGAAATCTCATGGAAAAACGGACTCAATGGGCCAAACTCAGAATATTGGAGAAGCGCCATCGTCGATGAAGTAGAATTTCTTTTTAAAAACGACACTTGGGACATCGGCGATCCAGGGAACAGAGAAGTTATCGACTGCAGAACAATACTACGAAACAAGTATAATACTGATGGAAGCATCGAAAGAAGAAAGGCTCGGGTGGTCGCAAAGGGTTTCACGCAACAACCTGGCGTAGACTTTCAGAAAACTTATGCTCCCGTAGCACGACTAAGTTTCGTCAGATTGCTGTTAGCATTATCAGCCGAATTCAACCTGAAAATTCACCAATTCGACATCACATATTTAAATGGAACAATTGATGAAGAAATTTACATGGAGAAACCACAACTTCTTGTTGAATTATTGCAAGAAATTATAAATCGAAACGGAAATAATTACATAAGCGTTCGTGCAAAGAAGATGTTAAACAATATCACAAAAGGCAATAAAGTCTGTCAAATCAAGAAGGCACTGTATAGACTCAAGCAAGCTGGTCATCAGTGGAAGAAACGGCTTCACGAAAAACTAGGAAGTATGGAGCTGAAACCAACCAACGCCGATCCATGTGTATATTATATGAAACGAGGGGTCGAATTTATAATCGTCTTAATCTACGTTGACGATGTACTCGTTCCATATAATAAAATATCGAATCTGAACTTAATTAAAAGCCAACTAATGCAAGATTTCGAACTGAAAGATCTAGACGACTTAAGGTATTGTTTAGGAATCGAGATCTTGATAGGAAATTTCATAGCCATGTCGCAATTCAGTTACATTCGAGAGATATTACATCGATCCGGAATGGAAAATTCAAACTGTCAACTCCAATGGAGCCTAATAAGAAACTCGCAAAAGAAGAAAATCCAGAAGAATGCGACGTCAAGAAACCATACCGAGAATTAACTGGAGCACTAAACTACTTAGTGGTAGCTACAAGGCCTGATATTTCTTATGGGGTGAGCTATTAAGCCAGTTTAACACATGTCACGGAGAAGAATACTGGAAAGCTGCAAAGCGAGTCCTACGATACATGAAGGGAACCATCGACTACGACATCGTTTACAGAAGAGTTTCTGGAAACCTGAACGGCTTCGTAGATGCAGATTGGGCTGGTGTCAAATCGACAGAAGGTCCTATACAGGTTTCTCATTCACAAAGAACAATGCCACGGTATGCTGGGAATCAAGAAAGCAAAGAACAGTTGTTTTGTCCTCAACTGAATACGAATACATAAGTCTAACAGAAGATGCTCGTGAGGCCTTGTATTTAAGAAGATTCTTATCAGAGGTCGGGTTCAAATGAACCGCAGCAACTGTAATTGCTAACGACAATAGAGGGGCTCAACTACTCGCACGAAACCCAGTAGATCGAAACATATTGATGTAAGACATCATTACGTGCAAGAAATCTTGAAAAGTGGACACATCGAGCTGGGGTATATTCCGACCTCCGAGGTGACAGAAGACATCTTCACGAAAGCACTCCCAAGGGAAAAACGCCATAAATGCATGGAGTTATTGGGAATATTGAAGGTCGACATCGACATCAGAACGTAGAGCCATTTCATTCGAGGGGGAGTGTTAGAGCGAGACAAGCGAAATACATCCACCTTGATAATAAAACAAAAAATAGTTAGTTAGCAACCGTTTTGAAAGTTCGTATTATGTATAGAAAAACGTCAATATATTTTTCTCCAGCAACATGTAATCTGACTGTATTGCCATATAACTTAAATAAGGACCATCATCGAAATACTTTTTTTACAAAATTCCGAGTTAAAACATGAAATCTAAAAATTGTATTTTTTTAAATAAATTTAATTCAAATAATTTCTGAGCTATCTCAAACATTACGATCTAAAGTTAGAATTTTTATTTTTTCCGAACTTTTGACTTAAAGTGAAATTTTGTACTTAAAAACGTGAATTTCGTTAATAAAATGGGATACATTTTTTCTTTATAGTTATCGCGAGCCACATCAAAAGTTACCTCGAGTCACACGTGGCTCACGAGCTATGGGTTGGGCACCACTGGTCTAATGATTTTCCCAAAATTCGAACTTTAACTTGAACTTGCCAGGTCTTTTAAGAATTTAAAATACACATTTTTCCCGAAATTTTGCATTGAAACTTAAATTTTATTTTTAAAAATTGTTAGTTTCTCTCGAAATGTGTTAAATTGTTAAACTTAAAAATTCGTCATTATTGTTTTATAAATGTCTAACATTAAAAGTCAAAATTTCGGCAGTAAAAAAATCGAAATTTAGAAAAGTTTAATTTTTTTCCACAAAATTTCTCTCGAAATATTGAATTATTTCCCATTACAACTTTTGACTTGTTCTGGAAATTTTCAAATTCAAGTGAAATTTAGGGTTTGACTTGAATTCGTCTAAAATTTGACGAGGAATCTAAAAATGAAATAATATATAGAATGCTTTATTTAAAAAAGTTGTTTGGCGTTCAGGTTAAACCGAATACCCTTTATAGTTGAAAATATTTGAAGGGATGCCCGGTAAAAGTAGAAGCAACTTTTTTAAAATCATGTTTTTTCTGAAATGACTTATAAGGAAGCTATAAAACCTTTATTCTTAAGCGGAATACACAATATATACGTTCATTTAATATTCATAATTGCCAATATTTCAAATATTTACCGCTCTACGGTCGGGTGGACGCCCGTTTAGTCATCTGTTGCCTAAGCGGTCAACGTTAAAAACAGAAATATATCGTGTTTTACAAATATTTGTATTAATTATGGGTTTCCAGTGTTTCTTGTTTAAGGCGAACTATTCGTTAGGTAATAATCGATTTCCGCCCACCTTACAATATTTTAACATACTCAGCAGCTGACGTTTTTCTCTTTAAGCATCGCAGGTAAAACATCCAAAGCGAAACGGTCGGCTAATTTTTTTAACATCTGATAAAAAAACTAATTGAGATTACTGGGTTTTACACAGTTAATTAAATTAAGACCAATTTATTTGATATATTTAGCATAACCATAATAATACGACTATTACAGGCAGAAAATTTACAAAAGGTAATTAAAAAAAAGAACAATTTCTAAGAACATTTTTGTTTTTCGAAGTTTTGACCAAAATCTCCCGAGTTTAAGCAAAAATTATTGAACATAATAAATTTCGACCATTTCCTTAAAATTTTGACTTTTTCTCAAACTTTTAAATTTAGTCTGATTTTTCTAGAGATTTTGTTTTTATTTTCATTTTTTCGACCTGCAATTTTTGTCTTTAAATATTAATAGTAAACTCTGAAATTCAAGTGTTTCGCCATAAACGTATTTTTTTTATAATAATTTTTATTCGAAACTTTAATTTGCAAATTTCGAATTAGAAATTTTAATCTGAAAATGTTGACTTCTGCAAATTTCGAGAAATTTTTCTAAGTTGTCGGTTTTTTTCTAAAACGCAATTATTTTCAAAATGTACCATTTGATTTTTTTTACTTTTTAAAAATTTTCTTCAGGGTTTTGTCCCTAACCAGGAAATATCTGCTTCGTAATTTTAGTGATTTTAATTTTTTCGACATTTCAACATTAATCCAACAAAGTATGTTTTTTTTAAATTACTAGATTTTGTTTTAACTTACACACTAAAGAAAAAATCAAGGGATCAAAAACAAATTCCATACCTGTTGAAAATCACCTAACAATTTCGAATTTTTTTTGATGCCTTAATTTTTGCCACTAGTGTAGACTTTGTCAAAGCATCAATTTTTTTTTTAATTCACTCGCCCTTTACTTATTTGAATATCGAAATTTCGATCTTGTTCCATCTCGACATTTGGACCCCTTTTAAAATTCCTAAAGTTTACGTTTCCAGTTTTTGATTTTTATTTATTTATTTTTTTTTAATTTTCATTGTAAACTCACAGTTTTAAGAAAATTATAATTTTCTGTACATTTCAACTTTTTTCTCTTCACTTTTAATTTTCACCTTTCACCCTAGTACTTACTTGTCGGAACATGTGTTAGCATTCAAGTTGGATATACCAAACTGACGAGATCTAACAAGATCGAAACCGGTCTTTGATTTTCAAACTTTAAATCTATTAGATGTTCAAACCTATTGGTGCATTAGAATCCTCTTTGTCTTCTGGGGGACTTTCCTAGAGAGCAACCGCTTTACTAAGTGCCAGTGTTTCAACAATTGGGTAGTTCAGGTACCTATAATTATTCACTATGACGCCTAGAGGGCTGCATGAATTTTTGCAGTTCAGGTTACTTGTATATTTTACTCTAAAAGTTTGATTATATTCAAAATTGTTGACATTAATCTGAAGAAATTGAAACTTCATTATTCAAATTTCTTTAAAAAATAATAATAATAGGCGAAATTTCGAGAAATTTTAAATTTCTCATAGGAATGTGAGCAAAAATTCGAAATTTTTAACAAAAATGCGAGAGGATTAATTTTGGGGAAAAAGTCCAAATTTCTACAAAAGCAACATTGAAAAAAAAAATTAAAATTTCATTAAACAAGTTGAAATTTCTGCAACATTTTTTTAAAGGAAATACCGAAATTTCGGGAAAGTCTTCAAGAAATTTTTTAGAAAATGTAAAAATTTCAAGAAAAATGTCAAAATTTCACTTTTTCTGCATAAATTTCGTGAAAGGAATTTAAAGTTCTTCCTCGAACTTTCTTTCATAAAATTTCGACTTTTTTTCAGTTTCGATTTTTCTCGAAATTTCGATTTTACGTTGATAAAAAAATTACATTTTTTACGTCGAAAATAAAAAAATTTCGAAATAAGTAAAACTTCTCGAAGTTTATTTAGAAAATCCAATTCTGACCTTACAAGTTTAGTCCAGAATTTTCAGAAAAAAGTCAAATTTTGAGGTAAACTTCAAATTACAAAAATAATTCATAATCAACTCGGAATTTCGATTTTAAATTTGAAATTTTAAACACCTTCGAATTTAAACTGAAAAGTTTAGGACATGTCGAGAAAAAGCTGATTACAAAACTGTTTTTGATTTTAATATCACAGAATTTTTCATTAAAAAGCAAATTTTTGGCATTTTTTCTCGTAATTTCTACTTCTAAATTCGAAAGCGTTTTTTAAAGAAAAAGTCGAGACTAAAATAAAAATTTTCAAAATTAATAATAACCTTTTCCGAAATTTTAATTTTAAACTCGGAATTTACAAAACCAAATTTAAGTTTTAATGTGAAATGTTAAGAAAAGGTTACAGACAGTCGGACAAACTTGAGATTATAGAAAAATTTTGAATTTTTTATTTTAAAATTCATATTAAATAACTCTCGAGTTTGCATTTTAATAGAAACTCCAATATTCAATGTAATTCTTGAACCTTCGAAATTTCTACAAAAAGTAATTCAACTCTTGGGATTTTTATGAAACAAATTAGCATATTTTGAAATTTTCGGCTTTAACCAGAAAACAAAAGCCAAAATTTCGAAAAAAGATATCGAAATTCATATCTATTTAGTAAAACTCTAAAACTGACTGACAGACAACACACAGATTAAACGGGTGGGTCTACAAGAATGGAATTTTGCACACGAAGGTTACATATGACGTAGGTGAGCACTAAGAAAGGATTTTTCAAAATTCAACTATCCAAGCTATCATCTTCAGAGAGATATTGGTATCTCTCTGAAGATTATGGCTTGGCTATCCAAACGCGTTAGAGCAATTTTAACAACATAAATAAAAATTATTTAGTTTGTGGAGGTTTTAATATTCCCTTACTTCTCAAGTACCTAACAATAAATGGTACTGCTGTAACCGTAATACCTATTCTAAGGGGCATCAAAGATTTGTGAATAGCGTAGGCAACCACAAATATGCCTACATTGGCTTCCATTTGGGTCACCTTCTCCCCAAATTCTTGGTTTCAAGGGACAAGATTTGTATTTCAATTTTTGAAGATAAACAAAGATCAGTCCGTTCCACAGAAAAAAAATTCTTAACGTTTAAGAAAAATCTAATGGTTCCTGAAATATAATCTCATCAGGTTCACGGTTAGTGAAAAATAATTTTTGAACCTTCGACGTCGGTTTCATAATTTTGACATTAAATTGACATTTAATGAAAAATTACGAAATTTTTAATAGAACTAAATAAGAAAATCTTAATTTTGATTTTTAATAAAAACTGGGATATTACCCAAGACTTTAAAATAAAATTAAAAATTAGTTGTCATATTTATCCAAGTTTCGAGTTTATTTGTCAAATTTCAGAAAAAGATTAAAATTTTAAAAATAAACTCGAAATTTGCTAAAAATCAATTCTCAGAATTTCCTTTTCAATATCGAAAATTTGATGAAATCGAATATCCTACTTTTTGCTCAAAATTTCACTTGAAGCTTTACGATTTATACAAAAAGTTGATATTTTGCGAAACTTTTTGTTGGCAGATTAAGTTCTTTTGTCAATAACTTCAAAATTCTGATAATAATTGCAATTATATTGTTTCTAGGTTTGACTTTTCGAAAATTTCAGTTTAAACTCAAACATATAGATATTGACATTTTTAAGAATTTCAGGAAAACAAATTTTGCAAAAGAATTTCAAATGTCGTTGTTCGTGACTAAAATTATAAGGAGACTAAGGAGATTTTTTAACAAAAAATGCCAGAAAGTGGTGTGCTGAGGTAAAAATGTATTTAGTTTGGACAACGATAAACATTGACAAAAATGCAAAACCAATACAAAATTCTTTTTTCCGGTCTTTATTTATTAGGTTCCAATGGTTAAAAATTATCTAACGGAAACAAAAATTTTCATGTGTCGCAAAATTTTAGCTAATGTTCAAATGTGTCACTAACAGAAAAAGGTTGGAAACCACTAGTCTAAACAGCTGAAGTTTTTAAAATGCTGAAATTGTATAAAAGTATAAAAAATCCCAAATTTTCAAAACAAGCCGAAATTTTGAAAAATAGACAAAATTTTGGATTCAAAATTTACAATAAAAGTAACAATTTTGGAAAAAGTTGAAAATTTTGAAAATAACTCGAAATTAGGTTAAAATTCTGATAAAAATCTAAAATTTTGAAGTTATGATTTTCAAAAAAATTAAAGTTTTGAAAAAAGTCGAAATTTTCATGGAAAGCTAAGGTAAAAAACAGTTAAGATTTAAAAAAAAATTGTAAATTTGAAAATATGAAAAAAAATTTAAAAATAGTCAAGAAATTGGAAAAGATCTAGATTAAAAAAAAATTCATTAAATTTCTAATAAAATTCGAACAGTTCGAAGTCTAAATATTGAAGAAAAGTCGGAATTTTAAGAAAAAGTTGAAATTTCCAAAAGTAAATATTATGGGTAATTAAAATTTTTTAACCCCGATTTAAAAAAAATTCGACATTTAAGAAAAATTGTATTTTTTAAAAAATTGGAAAATTTAAAATAATGCTGAAATTATAGTAACAAAATTTTAAAAACCGACATTTTATAAACCAGTTGCACTTTTAAATAAATGGACATTTCCAAATAACGTCTAAAGTTTAAAATATTTGAAATTTAAAAGTCAAATTTTGGGAAAAAGATTTTTCGAAAAAATTTAATTTTTTGGAAAAGGTGCAATTTTGAGAAAGTCAAAAGTTCAAAAATTAGAAATGTTTGGAAACAGTGACACAAAAAAGCCGGTCTTTATTTATTAGGTTCCAATGGTTAAAAATTATCTAACCGAAACAAAAATTTTCATGTGTCGCAAAATTTTAGCTAATGTTCAAATGTGTCACTAACAGAAAAAGGTTGGAAACCACTAGTCTAAACAGCTGAAGTTTTTAAAATGCTGAAATTGTATAAAAGTATAAAAAATCCCAAATTTTCAAAACAAGCCGAAATTTTCAAAAACAGTTAAAATTTTGAAAATCATAATTTTAAAAAAAGTTGAAATTTTCAAAAAGGTCCCAAATATTGACAAGAAGTCGAAAATTCAAGCCTTTAAAAACGCGAAATTGTTAACAATTTTTATTGTCATGTCTTTCAAGAAATCTGAAATTCTTGAAAAGTAAAAGTTTTGAAAAATGTTGAAATTTTCAAAAAGACGAAATTTTCAAAAGTTAAATTTTTGAAAACTCAAACATCGAAAAAAAAAATTGAAATTTTGACAAAAATTGATAGCATCTTTTTAAAAAAAAATTAGAAAATTAAATACAGTGAAAACTCCTTGTAGCGAATTCCTAAATCCTACAAAAAATACGTTATAGAGAGGTTTTCGTTATAGGGAGGTAACATTAAAAATACACAAATCATATGTAAAAGTTCACATGCTTTCAGGAATTCAAAAGTTGTTGGCGATTTGGCGATGCTCTTTTTTTAAACCCTTATTATAACACTATTGATCAATTGAACTTTTTCGCTGAGCTTTAAAGTTTTTTCTTAATTTTATCTTAACCGAATGCAATTAAAAGCTAATGAAACTTTGGAATCATTAGTATGGGTATCTTAAAAATTAAGAAATTTTTCTGAACGGAAGCATTTAAAAACTAATTAAACCTTGCAAAGTCTCGGTGCGAAAATTCTCTGTTGTGTTCGTAAAATGGAGGAATTTGGTGTATGGAGGTTCGTTGTAGGGAGGTCTGACTGTACGAGGGCGGTCCGATAAGTACTTGGCCTCACCGCCCGATGACGCCACTACCGCAAGAGAAACTTACTGTCGTGTAATACATGCTCGTAGACGTCTACTTTCGAAGTTTCAGCCGAATCGGACTCGTAGTTTTGTTTTCACCGCGTGTGGAAGCGGGCGTGTCGGCGGATTTTAGAAAAATGGGAAAAGGGTAATACCGGTCGATGATTCGATTCTTGTTTTTGGAAGGGAAATCGCGCAGCGAAATCAAAGAACGCTTGGATGCTGTGTACGGTGACTCTTCTTCTTCGATGGTGACCGTCAAACATTAGTTTAACGAGTTTCAGCGTAGTCGCACGTCGGTTTTTGATGAGCCACGCCCAGGTGCCCCGAAAGCGGCTACTACGGAGGATAACGTGACAAAAATCCACGATTTCGTATGGTCAGACCGCCGATCGAAGGTACACAAGATAGCTGAGACAGTAGGCATCTCAAAAGACTGAGTGGGTCATATCTTGCATGAAATTTTGGGCATGAGAAAGCTGTGGGCGCGATGGGTGCCGCGTTTGCTCACCGGATAATAAGCGCAACCGTGAGACCAATTCAGAGCAGCGTTTGACGCTGTTTAAGCGCAATCTGAAGGAGTTTCTGCGTCGTTTCGTGACCGTCGACGAAACATGGATCCACTGGTACACGCCAGAGACCAAGGAACAGTCGAAACAGTGGACTTCACCCGGTGAACGTACTCCGAAGAAGGCGAAGACTGTCCTATCGGCCGGAAAGGTGATGACCACTATTCTCTTGGATTCAAAAGGAGCGATCTACATTGACTACCTGGAAAAGGGCAAAACGATCACAGGGCTGTATTAGGCCGATTCGATGTCGAATTGCAGAAAAACGGCTCCATTTGGGGAAGAAAATAGTGCTCTTCCATCATGACAACGCACCGGCTCACACCTCCGTTCTCGCCCCGGCCAAATTGGTCGAATTGGGCTACGAACTGTTGCCTTATCCACCGTATTCTCCAGATTTGGCCCCGTGCTACTTCGATTTATTTCCAAACTTGAAGAAGTCACTCGCCGGACAGAAATTTGAGTCGAATGAGGAGGTCATCGCCGCCACGGAGGCCTACTTTGCAGACCTCGAGAAAACGTATTTTTCAGACGGGTTAAAGAAGATGGAGCATCGCTGGGTCAAGTATATTGAGTTAAAATGAGACTACGTTGAGAAATAAATCGCCACTTTTCCAAAATTTTCGTTTTTCTTTTGTAGGCTAATTACTTATCGGACACCCTCGTATGTGGAAATCGATTCATTTAACACGTTAAAGAAAGTAGTGACCGTGATAATAGTGACAGGTCAGGTGACATACCAGCTAGTTTGTCTCAATATTCGTCGACTGAAATTATTTCAAATTGCATCTGAAATTATCCGAAATATTTATATCGGTTTCGTTTATGAATTCTGATATTTTTTTATTTCGGATATTCGACAGTCTTGGTTACAGTTACGAAGCTCTATAATATCCCTAATTTTAACACGAAACTTCTAAGAAAAAAAAAAGTTCAACTGTCGAAAAGAAGCTTAGAATTGCATCTAGGATATAACCAAGGTTATAAGTGATGAAGTCATTTTTATTTTTGTATTATGGGTTGCATCATAGCCACAACCATTAAATACAAGCTCCCTCGGTGTGACATGTATTTAGGTATGTTAAACTTAACAAATCATGTCAATTAAATGTTCTGTGATATAACAATTGAAAGTGATAAAAGTTAAAAACAACATACTGATGAGGCCAAGGAAGGCCGACACCAGTCTATGGTTGTTGCTTATGAATATTTTCATTAAGGAAGAGGTTAGAAATGGGTGACTAAAGAATCTTTTCTCTTTTTTCTTGCAGACGTATTAGCCGGTGTTGTAAGAATATACTGGATATTCCCTTAAATAAATCAGTTATGGAGTATTAAAAAAATAAAAGAGTTTGTTGTCCTCTACGTGCACCCTGTATAATGAAACATTATATTTTTTATATGCAAACTATTGTGAGGTGCCTTAGCTAATATTGAATAAAATAGAGATATAGTTAATAAGTTTACATTTGCTTGGAGGTAAACATTGGAACCTCTCCATTGTAATTTTTTTAAATTTTACTCATCTTACCAACAAAACTTGTGGCACTGTTGTACCATAAGTGATAATAATATACATGATATTTCGTTTAAGAAAACAATTAGACCTAAGTTTTTAAACCAAAAGAGAAACAGAATTTTATATTTAGAACGATCATCAGCGCCATCATCATCATTAGACATACTTTTTAAATAAATTTTTAATTTAATAATCATGATTATTTTTACATGAAATGCATTTTTCAGTAAGTCAGATAAATGCACTCAGTATTAAAGCTTCACTATTATCTAAAGAAAAGAAAAAAGGTGTTAATGTATGTCCCCTACTAGATTCCCTGCATTCGTCTATAGCGTCCCATATTACTTACCTTATGGGTGCGGAGTAATGTTTGTATACATCAATGACATATTTAAATTTGAAGAGTTCTCAATGTCAACTCTAAGAGCCGTCATATTTAGATGAGCAACCCGACACTAGCCCATTGTTATTGAAGAGGTTTGTCACTTTTTAAATGATCACCCCGTTGCTTCTGTTTATGCAAACGAATGGATAAAATAATCTTTTTGTTATAGCAGATGTTTGGATTTATATAATGGGTTTTTGCAATTGCTGTGTTAAAGTGAAATATTTTTGTCCTAACTTTAATTATCTACTTGCAAAACTAAAAAATTTAGTACTGTAGTAAATTAGTAACAATTTATAGGGTTCAGTTAGCATGTAATACGCCAATATATCGTGAAAGATCTTAGAGTTTATAAAAAGAAATATCCACTTTAAACTTAGTTTTGAGAAGAATTTTGAGACATTAATCAATTTGACTTATTTCTTAAAATTATAAGTTCAGAGTCAAAATTTGGAAAACTTAACTCGAAATTTGTAGAAAAGTGTTCGAATTTTTTAGTTACACTTGAAATTTGTAGACAAACGTCTAAATTTTGAAAGTAAGTTGATATTTTGATAAAATTAAAAATATCTTGAAACGAAATCTTGGTTTTAAAATGACATTTTAGGAAAAGAGTTTTTTTGGAAATCTTGAAATTCTAATTATCTTCTTTTAATTTGGAAAAATAATATTTTGAATCAAAATAATTTTCGGTGTAAAGTCGAAATTTGGAGAATAAATTATTTTGGATGTTAATCTCGTACTTCAGAAAATATTAAATTTTGAAAACACTTTTTGAATTGTTGAGAAAAAAGTTTATACATTACGAGATTAAAAGTCAAATTCTCGGACAAGAATTTAAAGTAGAAAAAAATCAAAACTTGCATGGCCTCTTACAAGCATGCACCAGTTAACATCGTAAATGGTAACCATGTTTTGTGCTTTCGAATAATAGTATTTTGTTTCACTTAATTATTTTTCGAGAAAATCAATATTTTTTAGTGCCCAACACTGCCGAGCGATTTTAATATTGCAATTGCGAGACCGGTAGTATTTCGATATTTTCTCACAGTCAGAGGGTAGTCCGTATCCGATTGCTAATAGATTCGTTTAGGAAAAGGGTCGAAGGACGCGTGCCCTTTGCGCCAATGAATATCTAAACTACTGACCGTGTAACGATTCATTTGGATATTTTTTACGGATGCTAGTGGGGACCTTAAACTCATTGTGTAAACATAATTTAAATTTTATAACTTCCATTGACGCAAAATGAAACTGTCATTGAAATTTGACATGCTCATAACGTCAAACCCTTTTGTCCGGAGGCTGTAAGAAATCGAAGAATCCATAATGTGATGGATGTACCAGTTAAATTGTTGTCCTATATTTTTCCAGGGCCACTACCTTGTTTTGGTTATTTCATAGTTGAAAAAAAAAAATTAAAAATAGTTTGAAAGTTGAACAAGTAAATGTACAACGTGAAGTCCCTTAGTTGGTTCTTACAATTTTTTAATTTATACACATATCTTTGTTTCAAAGAAACATTTCTAGAAAACGCTTTTTTTTAAATTATTTTTCATCATACAAGATTGAAATACAAAACTTGTCCTCTGAAACCAAGAAAGATTAAAAAACACAACAAAGGTTGCTCTAACGCATTTCGACAGCCAAGCTGTCATCTTCAGAGAGATACTATTTCTCTTGAAGATTTATTAGATTCGAAGTTTGGTAACCAAAGACCGGTTTCGATCTCTCGTCAGTTTGGTATATCGACGAAGGCCAACAAATCTTCCAGGAAGTAAGTACTATAGAATCAACAACTGTGGTACAGGTTGTATTCTATTTACATACGACATTTGTTGACGTTGGCCATAGTTTCGCTACGGATCAATAGGTGGCGGTAGTATTGAGAGTCACACAGGCGACGTCTGTTGATTCTATAGTACTTACTTGCTGGAACATTATTCGTTGGCATTCGAGTTGGATATAGGGATGCACAAAAACTTTTTTGAAATATCGATAGTATGTTCATTTGATGCATCGAAAAACATGTATCTATACGTTTCAATACATCGATACATATTTTTCGATATTTGATGTTTTTTTTTGGTGGAACGGACTGGTCCTCGGTTATCTTCAAAAATTGAAATACAGAACTTGTTCCCTGAAACCAAGAAAAATTTGATGTTATCGATGTATCATCATGTATGAGTACAATAACGATATCTCACATAGTAATATTTACACTACATCACAAGGCAAAATTTCATTTGACGAGCAAAAAAAAACAATTCCAACGAGAGAATTTTAAAATTATACCCTTATCCATTATGGCGATACATCGAAAAGAAATGTATCGATACCCTTTCGATATATCGGAACAAAAGTATCGATGCAAAAACATCAAAACAAAAACATCGATGCTTTCGATACATCGATGTATCGTGTGCATTCTTGGTTGGATATATCAAACTGACAAGATCTAACAAAATCGAAACCGGTTTTTGGTTTCCAAATTTTCAATTTATTAAATGTTCAAACCTATTGGTGTGTGCATACAAAATCATAATTTTTAAAAAGAAAAAATCAAAAATGTGAAATTTTCTAAATAAAATTAAAATTTTCAAAAATAGCCAAAATTCACAAAAAAGTTAATATTTTAAGAAAAAGACGAAACTAAAAAATTATTTAAAAATTTTCAAAAGGAATCATAATTGTGCAAAAAGTTAAAATTTGCAAAAAACTTAAAATCTTTTAAAAGTGTTGACTTCGTTTAAAAAAGTCGTAATTTTCATAAGTTCGAAATTTTCAAAAAAATTTAAATTTTGAAAAAGGTTTAAATTTTGAAAGTCGAAATTTTCTAAATAAGTCACATTTTTGGAACAAACGTCGAAATTTTGAAAAAAAAATATACTCTTGCAGTGAAGATTTTTAAAAAACGGAAATTTTAAAATATTAAACTTCTCAAAAAAATCGAAATTTTCAGAAAATTCCAAAATAGTACTTTCGATATTTTTTGAATAAGTCGAAATTTTCAAAATAAGTTCAAATTTTTAAAGAGATCGAAATGTTCAAACCCAAATCAAAACTTGAAAGAAACTGAAAAAATTTAAAAAAAATCTAAATTTGCAAAGTTTCTTTAAAATACCCAAACCAAAAAAAATTCGAAATTAAAAAAGTCGAAATATTCAAAACAGGTCGACATTTTGAAGAAATTCAAATTTTCGAAATTTTGAAAAAACGACAAAAAAGACAGTTTTAAAAAGGCCGCAATTTTCGAGTCTAATAAAAAAACTAAATTTAAAAAAGTCGCCACTTCCATTAGTCGGAATGTTAAAAAAAATGATTTTCGAAAAAATAAAGAAAAACTAGACTAACAGTCAAAATTTAAAAAACGAAACTAAAGAAAAACAAAATTTGCAAGAAAGCTTAAAAACGAAGATTTTAAAATATCGAAATTTTCATGGATTGAAATGTGTGGAAAAGTTTTCCTAAAAAAGTCGAATTTTTCCTATTAGTCGCAATGTTCAAAAAAGTCGAATTTTCAAAAAATAATAAAGAAATAAGTCACAAATTCAGAGAATCTAAATTTTTAAAAGCAGAAACTTTTAAAAAAACCAAAATGTGCAGATAGAGTGAATTTTGAAAAAAATCCGAAAGGCGAAAATTTTAAAATATTGAAGTTTTTAAAAAGGTTGAAATTTGTGGAAAAGTCGGGAATTTTACAAAAGATGACTTCAAAGACTGTGCCTTTTCACAATAAGTTGAAACTGTCAGAAAAAGTCTGAAGGTTTTCAGAAAATTCGAAAGATTTAAAAAGTAGCACTTAAGAAAAGGTCAAAACTTTAATGAAGTGAACCAGATTTCAAATTAAAAAAAAGTCTAATCATTGAAAACGGGCCAAAATTTAAAAAAAAAGTAATATTTCGAACAGTATTATGAACTTAAAAAAAGCAGCATTTTTAGAAAAAGTGAACATTTTGAAAAGCCAAATATTTCAAAGAAGTTGTGATAAAAAAAAAAACTCTAAATTTTGAAAAAGCCACAATTTTCAAAGTCGAATAAAAATTAGATTTTGATAAAGTCGAGATTTAAAAAAAATTGATTTTTTTCAAAAAGTGAAAATTTTCAAAAAAAACCCATTCTTCAAAATTCGGGAAAAAATAAGAATTTTGACAAAAGGAAGCAAAATTTTCAAAAGCTGAAACTTTGAAGAAAGCCAAAATTTGCAAGTTTGTCTTAATTTTGAAAAATGTGAACATTTTGAAATGAAAATTAGAAAAAAACAAAATTTTAAAATATCAAAATTTTTAAAAAGAGAGATGAAATTTATAGGAAGGCAAGATTTCTTAATAATTTCGATATTTAAAAAAACCAATTTTTCAAAGAGTCGAAAAAAGTAGCATTTTTCAAAAAATGTCATCCCGGAAACTTTGAATTTATAAAACCAACATTTTGTAATTATGATCTAATATTTCCAGGAAAAAGCCGAAATTTCAAAAAGATCAAAATTTTGTAGCTAAATAAAATTAAAATTCGAAGAAACAATTCCGTAAAAATTGGAAATTTGGAAAGAAATATCGAAAAATGAGGAAGTTAGATGAAAACAGAAAATTTCGAATTTTTTCAGAAAGTATTTTGTTTTAGTCCAAAGTTCAAATTCATATTCTTAAATTGTTCATTTTTTAATATTTTTTAAAAAATTGAAAATTTTAGATGAAACTCGAAATATGAGATATTAGAAAACATTTGAAATAAAAAAAAAATGATCACTTATTGAACTGATTTTGTCGCATTACGTAACGGCTTTCTCTTTTTCAGCAATCAGGCGAAAGTATTTATTCAGTTGGAAGAACTTTTTTATAAAAAAATTTCAATTTTCCTTTTAAAATCAATATTTTTCTCGAAATTTCGACTTTTTCTTGCAATTTCGATTTTCTTTTAACTATTTTTTAGTTGCCATTATTCTCAAAGTTTGACATTTTGCCCAAAATTTGGCGTTTTCTGGAACTTGTATTTTTTTTCGAATTACATTTTCTTCAAAATTTCTCATCACGTTATTCTTTTTAAAATTCTGCTTTTTCCGAAAATTATGTTTTTTTTTTAATTTCACTCTCTCCAAGTTTTGACTTGTTTCGCAAAATTCGCTTTTTTCTTGAAATTTGAATGTTTTAATAAATAAGATTTTAGATTATTTTTCTCAGAAATAGATTTTTTCTTTAAAATTTGCCTTTTCCTCCATTTCGTTCCGGATTTTAATTATTATCTCGAAATTTTAACATTTGTGTGACTTTCTTTTTATATTCCTCATTTTATTTTCAAGATTCAGTTTTTGCGACAATTTCGACATTTTTCCAAATACTACTTTTTGGAAATTTCAACTGATTTCTCAAAGTTGGGGAGTTAAATTTGTTACTCAAAATTCAAGCTTTAACGTTTCTACACATTCTAAGATTTGTACTTTTTTCAAAAGTTTGACTTTATATTCAGTATCTCACTTTTTTTTATTTTTAATTTGACTCATTCAAAAAAAATGTAGACTTTTTCATCTTTTACTCGAAATTTTGAGTAAAGCTCAAAATTTATCTTTTTCTCGAAACTGACATATTTCCAAAAAAATTTATTTTCGAAATTTCTCTAGGAAATGTAACGTTTTTTTATGGGTCTCTTCACAAAATTTCAGGCTTTTTGCCCAAGTCATCAGAATTTTGCTCTTTTTCTCAAATTTCGAACTTTTGTTCAATTTGTCTTTTTTTCATAAATTCCAATTCATTCTCAGAATTCTTCCTTTTTTCTTTAAAAATTTCGACTCGATGCAAAAATTTCGACTTTTCTGAAAATTGATTTTCTGTGTAAATTTTAGGGTTTTTTTTTAGATGATATTAAAAACTCTGAATTTTCAAAATAAGTTGAACTATTTAAAAAAAGTCACACGTTTTGAAAAATGCCGAAATTTTCAAAAACGTAACTTTAACAAAAGGTCATAACTCTAATGAAAAGTGGGAATTTAAAAAACAGAAATATTCAAAAAAGTTTGAAGTAAAAAAAGTAAATTTAAGAGGTCGAAATATTTAAAACGGGTCGAAATTTTTTAAAAATTAAAATTCCAAATACTCTGAATTTACAAATAAACCTCAACATTTTTAAAAAAGTAGAAATTTTGAAAATATCACATTTTTCACGGAAATTGAAATTTAAAAAAACTCTAAAATTTGAAAAGGGCACAATTTTCAAAGTCGAATAAAAAACTAAGTTTATCAAATATAAATAGTTGAAGTGCTGTTTTAATTTAATAATTTTTGAAATTGAAATTTGAAAATATGTCACGTCATGTCAGTGGGACCGACTGTGACAAGGACGGAGGGGGAATCCAAAAAGTCATGAAATTCGTGTGAATTAATTTATGGGTGCCCCAAAATAAGGATATAGTTTCTTGGGACACACTATTTAGAGATAAGGAGTATATTCGTTCTTGCTTTGTTGCCACTTTGTTATTTTTCTAGATTTAGTGTCTTTAAATTTTGAAAATTGCCATTTGTCCTTTGTTTCAGATACATCACAACTGGCTGCAATACACTTAAGTTAATCCTTAAGCACTTTGGACCTGTGATAAAGACCAATGTTCGGTCGCCTGTGGGAAGTTTCGGTGTGGACATCTCCAGGGAAGAGCGTTACAATAAGTCGGTAAAATGTCATGACCTTCTGATGGGCCTCAAACCTATTTTAACGCAAAAGCAGTCGCTTCCCGGTTTGGGGTCCACTTTTAGGGAAATATACACCTTAATGCAAAATACTTTCGACTGACGACCACCAAAAATATCTTTCTTAAAGTTTAAAAATACCAGTGTTTAATTGTCGCTGGTCGATAGAATTCATTTTTAATCACATTCCCTAAAATCAAGTGATTTTAATTTAACGTGCTTGTATTTGTTTTTTTTTAATTGTTTTTATCATTACACTTCAATTTCAACAAAAATATCTTACTTACGTAGTAATTTTACAGTATTTTATCCTTTTACATAAATTGCTCTCTTGATTTTTTAGTTGTTAACGGCGTTACTTAAAAATTTGTTAAAACGTGATAGCATATCAAAGCTTTAACGTGTGATTGAGCTTTAACGAAGAATCAAATTGTAGTTTTAGATTTACGTTTTTAGTGGGGTTACTTTATTTACAGGCGTAGTCGGAATGTTTCTAAGACCTTAATAAAACGAGATATTGAATTGATTTCCAAAATGCTTAGTAGATAATTTACAGATACAACAAATTCATACGTTAGATTCAATAAGTTTGCCAGCCATAAATTCATACGTTAGATTCAATAAGTTTGCCAGCCTTTTCAGGTTTTTTCTTCGACAACTCCACTAATCTTTATTGACCTAAAAGACAATTGATTTCTAAATTCTTCCCAAATGAGGGAGTAATTCCGTGATATAGACACCAAGAAAATATTTTTATAAGCAAGGTAAAATGTTGTTCTCTTCAAATGTTTTATTTTGTGATATAATGTCATATGAGGTCCAACTACGGGGGTAACATTAAGTGAAAAGTAAAAATTGGTTTTAGCAATGAGGATACTTTGGTGGTTTGCCGGTACCTTTTACATGTTTGTTGTAAATTTTAGTTGCAAATTAAAAAAGACTAACAGGCAAGGCCGTCCAATAATATCATTAATGCATTACGTGAACTAAACTTAAGTTTAACTGTTTAAAATGAATGGGCTGATACTTACTTTTAAAGTTACTAAATATTTTTAAGTCTATTAATTTATTGAATTTTATTTGTAAAAGTTGTAGTTGTATGCTGTTGTGAATTATTTCGTTTTTTAATTTTTGAGGTGTTTGAATAGTATTTGATACTTTTACATAACAAACTAGCTGTAGCGAAATAATGAATACCAATGAGTTTTACTAAGCTTAAATGAATTTTATATGCAAAGAAAGTTAGAATGTTTGAAGGCGTTTTTTGAAATATTTCTTGCCCCTTAGCCTTTGAATGTTTATATTTAGTGTGCCATGTCGAATTTTTTTATATTGTTTCTTTGATTTTTTACGAAGATTTTGCCAGTTATCTGGTTAATATTGTATAAAAATTGTATTATGCAATGTATAACTTGTAATACTCTCATAATATTATTAATAAAATTTTTAAATAACAAATTGTTACCTTAGAAATTTTTTTAATCCATGGGAAACTTTTTTCTGAAAGGTAAGTGAAAATGTCTGTTAAAAATAAAACCTTAAATCTGAAATTGCCTTCTTAAACTTTACTAAAATTTTCGCTTCAAAGTCAAAATATCAAACCATTTCGAATTCAACTTAAAATTTTGATATTTTTCTCGAAGTCTGGACTTCATATTCTCAAAATTTAAAAGAAGAAATTTATACTTTATTATCGACTTAAAGTCAAATTTTTCAACAATTACCAATTGCTACTTTAAATTTGGTACTGCTAAAAAAAAATTTGAAAAATTTCTAAAATATTGTCAAATGTTTTCAAAATTTTCAGTTTTGGAAACTGCGATTGTAATCTTTAAATTTAAATTTTAAACTCTTAAGTTTTCATCCTTTTTGTCAAGGTAGAAAGTTTGAAGTCAAAATTGTCGAAAATTCGAAATTTAAAAAAAAGGCAAATTCAGAAAATTTCCAAAAAATAAGAAAATTTTGAAAATTATAAGCTTTCTAAAAATGTACAAAATTTCTCAACTGAAGTCAAGATTTAGAAAGTGAAAATTAAAAAAAAATGGTAAATTTTGAAGAAAGTTAAAATTTTGAAGAACAAAACTTCAAAAAAGTCCAAATTTAGGGAAAAGGAAGAAATTTCGAAAAAAGGAGGAAGATTTCAAAAAACTTTGAAAAGGTCAAAATTTCGAAAGTGAAAATTTTTAAAAAGTTAACATTTTTAAAGAAGTCGAGATTTAGAAAAAATCTAAAATTTCAAAAAAGTCGATATTTTCAAGAGTTGAATTTTTTTTGAAAAGTCAAACTTTCCGAAATCTGAAATTTCAAAAAAAAGTTCAATTTCTCAAAAAAAATGTTCCAAAACGGTTAAAACATTAATAAAAGTCAAAATCTTGAAAAAGGTTGGAAGTTTTAAGAAAAACTTCCACCGAAAACTTCCAGTCAAAATTTTCCAAAAACTCGAAATTTTTAAAAAAGGTCAATTTAGAAATTTTCCAAAAAAGAAAATTTTAAAAAAGCTTTCCAAAAAAAGTACAAAATTTGTCAACTGAAGTCGAAAAGTTAAAATTTTAAAGAACAAAACTTCAAAAAAGTCCATATTAAGGAAAAAGAAGAAATTTTGTAAAGAGAAGGAAAATTTAACAAAAATTGAAAAGGTCAAAATTTTGAAAGTCAAAATTATGAAAAAGTCAAATTCATCAAAAAAATTCGAGATTTTTAAAAACTTGAAAATTTCAAGAGTCGATAGTTTCAAGAGTTCAAATTGTTTTGAAATCAAAATTTCTGAAATCGGGAATTTCAAAAGAAGTTCAATTTCTCAAAAAAATATTCCGAAAGGGTTAAAACATTAATAAAAGTCAAAATGTTAAAGAAGATTGGAATTTTTTTAAAAAACTTCCACCGAAAGCTTTCAGTCAAAATTGTCAAAATACTCGAAATATTTAAAAAAGGTCAATTCAGAAATTTTCAAAAAAAAACAAAATTTTAAAAAAGCTTTATAAAAAAGTACAAAATTTCTCAACTGAAGTCGAAATTTGCCAGAATGGGAAAATTTAAGAAAAAATGGTAAATTTTGAAAAAAGTTAAAATTTTAAAGAACAAAATTTCAACAAAGTCCAAATTAAGGAAAAAGAAGAAATTTTGTAAAAAGGAGGAAGATTTAAAAAAAATTGAAAAGGTCAAAATTTTGAAAGTCAAAATTATGAAAAAGTCAAATTCATCAAAAAAATTCGAGATTTTTAAAAACTTGAAAATTTCAAAAAAGTCGATAGTTTCAAAAGTTAAAATTTTTTTGAAATCAAAATTTTTGAAATCGGGAATTTCAAAAGAATTTTAATTTCTCAAAAAAATGTTCTGAAACGGTTAAAACATTAATAAAAGTCAAAATCTTGGAAAAAGTTGGAAGTTTTAAAAAAAACTTCCACCGAAAATTTCCAGACAAAATTTTCAAAAAACTCGAAATTTTTAAAAGGGGTCAATTCAGAAATTTTTCAAAAAAAAAACAAAGTTTTGGGAAAGGTTTTTAAAAAAGTACAAAATTTCTCAACTGAAGTCGAAATTTGCCAGAAAGTGAAAATTTAATAAAAAATGGTAAATTTTGAAAAAAGTTAAAACTTTAAAGAACCACGCTTCAAAAAAATCCAAATTAAGGGAAAAGAAGAAATTTTGTAAAAAGGAAGTGAATTTAAAAAGAAATGAAAAGGTCAAAATTTTGAAAATCAAAATTATGAAAAAGTCAAATTAATCAAAAAAATTCAAGATTTTAAATACTTTTATAAATAAAAAAATAATTTCAAAATAGTCGATATTTTCGAGAGTTGAATTTTATTTAAAAAGTTAAAATTTCTGAATTCTGACATTTCAAAAGAAGTTTAGTTTCTCAAAAAAATGTTGCGAAGTGGTTAAAACATTAATAAAAGTCAAAATCTTGAAAAAGATTGAACATAAAAAAAAACTTCCACCGAAAACTTCCAGTCAAAATTTTCAAAAAACTCGAAATTTTTAAAAGCGATCAATTCTGAAATTTTACAAAAAAAAACAAAATTTTAAAAAAGCTTTCTAAAAAAGTACATTTTTCAACTGAAGTCGAGATTTGCCAGAAAGTGAAAATTTAAGAAAAAAATGGTGAATTTTGAAAAAAGTTAAAATTATAAAGAACAAAACTTGAAAAAATTCCAAATTAAGGGAAAAGACGACATTCTGTAAAAAGAAGGAAGATTTAAAAAAACTTGAAAAGGTCAAAATTTTGAAAGTTAAAATTATGAAAGAGTCAAAATCATCAAAAAAAATTCGAGATTTTGAAAAACTTGAAAATTTCAAAAAAAGTCGATAGTTTCAAATGTTGAAATTTTTTGGAAATCAAAATTTCTGAAATCGGAAATTTCAAAAGAAATTTAATTTCTTATAAAAATGATCCGAAACGGTCAAAACATTACACTGGCCTACACTCATTTTGGTGCCTAAGATTTAAGACCTGATTTTGGGTATGTTTTGTGAGCTGATACGAAAATATCAGTCACATTTTTCACATCAGCTCTCGTTTATAAGAAAGAAGAAAAACACACATTTTTTCAAACATATCAATTTATTTGGAAATTATACATCAAGAAAAATTTTTTTGAGTAATTTTCTTGAGTGAGATTGTCCTGGGCAATCACGCATAAGTCCCCAGCAATAATCAGCCATCATATCAATATCCCATCTGCCTTGGTACCTGTGTTCCATTGTTTTTATATCTTTGTGGAAACGTTCATCTTGTTCTTCGCTAAAATCTCCTAAATTATGCTGAAAATGATCAATATGACCATGGAGGTAGTGCACTTTCAAGCTCATATTACAGCCCAAATTTTTGAAGTTCAGCAGCATTTCCTCGACTAAATGTTTGTAGTTATCTGCCCTATGGTTACCAAGAAAGTTCTGTATAACAACGACAAAATATTTCCACGCCAGTTTTTCTATTTCAGTCATAAAGGCTTCAAAAACCATAGAACTTTTAATCAATTGACGTATCTGAGGCCCATCAAAAATTCCTGCCTTTAATTTCTCAGTACTCAATCCAGGAAATTTTTGAGACAGGAACTGGAAGCATTGACCATTTTTGTCAAGAGCTTTCACAAATTGTGTCATGAGCCCTAATTTTATGTGCAAATGTGGAAGAATGATTTTTTCTCGTGGAACTAAAGGCTGGTTTATGACATTCTTTTCACCCAGAACAAGATTTCTGACAGGCCAATTTTTTTGAGTCCAATGACTAGACCTAGCTCGACTGTCCCAGAAACAAATGAAACAAGGGCATTTTGTATAACCAGTCCGTTGGCCCAACAGAAAATTGACCATCTTCAAGTCGACACAAATCACCCAATCATGTTCAGAATACTTTATTTTTTCTAAAAGAACTGATATTACCTTGTATTCTTCTTTCATAGATGTAGAATGAGCAAGTGGAATAGGAGCACATTTATTGCCATTGTGTAAAAGGACTGCTTTGAGACTTCTTTTAGTGCTGTCGATAAAAAGACGCCAATCACTTGCATGATAAGTCTTCAAGCCCATGAAAGTCATCAATCCGTTCACGTCATGACAATATACCAAATTTTCATCAGAAGATAAAAATTGTAGTAAGTGTTGTTCTCTTGTGCGATAGAAAGTAATTTTTACACCAGAAGAAAGGCAATTTTTTTCTTTCAATCTTGATGATAGCAACTCAGCAGGCTCTTTTGAAAGATATAAGTCTCTGATAAGATCACTAAGCTCAGCTTGTGAAAAAGTTTTAGGATTCGATGTTTCTCCACAGTAGTCAGAATTATCATCTTCTTTTTCTTCAGAAATTTTCATTTCATCCTCCTCACATTCCTGAACTTCCCGATGAAAAGCTGGTATTGGAACGGTGTCTGAATGAGGAATAGGTCTTACAACTGAGGGGATATTGGGGTACTTCCACTTGCTGCGGTTGTTTTTGTTAATGCCTGTTACACTCGTCATACAAAAATAACAATCGTCATGATGATTTTTTTGTTCTTGACAAATCATTGGGATCCCAAATTTCAAAGATTTGCGCGTTCCTTTTTCCCACTGCCGCAAATGTTTAATGCAAATCTTACAGACAATGTGTGGCACACATACTTTATCTTGATTGCCAATTTCAATACCAAAGTAAGCAGAATACAAGCGAATTACCGTGTCATTAATCAGTTTCCGTTGATCTTTCATTACGTACTCACTGCATATGTAACAAAACATATCAGGATCGTTACTGCAACATCTCAACTGACTTTCCATAATAAATTTTTACTATTAGTCATAAAAGTGATTATCAGATTGACTGATTTTGAATAAAACCGGAAAAAAATTAAAATAAGAATTGTAGGTAAACCAGAGCTGTCAGCTGACATCTAGTAGCAGTAATAAAGTTTATACTACCTACCTAACCGACTACAGATACGGACAGAGCTGCACCAAATCAAAAAGTTTTTTTTGTAGACCAGTGTTAATGAAAGTCAAAATCTTGAAAAAACTTCCACAGAAAATTTCAAATAAGGCAAAATAATAAAACAATATGCAATTTCCAAAAATGTTAGGTTTTTGAAAGAAACGAAACAATCAAAAAGCAAGAAATTCTAAACTTTGCAAAAATATTGAAAGTTTTGAAAAAATTCAAAAGTTCGATAAAAAGCCAAAACTTTAAAAAAAAAGGTCGATTTTCAAAAAGTGATAATTGTGAAAAAGACATCGATATTTTCAAAGAATAACAATTTTTCCGAAAATATCGAAATTTTCAAAAAAAAAATTTAAAATCTAATGACTTAAAAAATTATTTTTTTCTTCAAAAAAATCTAAATTTCGAGAGAAAAAATGATCCTCTGAAAAAATAAGTCCAAGTTTTCAAAACGTCAAAATTTTGGAAAAGTTAGAAATTTGGGAAGTCGAAATTTAAAAAAAATCTAAATATTTTATTTTATTCAAATTTTCATAAAAGTGGAATTTTAATAAAAGAGGCAAAGTTTTGAAAATAACGAGAATCTTAGGAACGTTCAGATTTTTAGGCACGACACTCAAAAAGCAAGAAAGTCTAATTTTTGCAAAAATATTAGAAACTTGTAAAAAAATTCAAAACTGTTAAAAAGCCACAACTTTAAAAAAAGATCGATTTTTAAAAAGTAATATTTGTAAAAAATAAGGTAGACATTTTCAAAGAATAACGATTTTAAAAATATCAAAATTTTCAAAAAAATCAAAATGTTTTGAAATCTAATGGCTTATAAAAATGATTTATTTCTTTAAAAAAGTCTAAATTTTGAGAGAATAAATGATCCTCTGAAAAAAGAAGTCCAAATTTTTAAAACGTAAAAATTTTGGAACTCGAAATTTTAATAAAATCGAAACTTAAAATCAAAATATTCTATTTTATCCAAATTTTCAGAAAATGGAATTTTGCACAAAGACGCAAAGTTTTGAAAAAGCAAAAATTTTGGAAATCGAAACTTAAAAAAGTCGAATTCATTTTCAATTTAATGAGAAAATGTTCAAAAAGTCAAAATTTTCAAAAATGTCAAGAATTTGACAAAATCGATAAAGTCGATATTTTCAAAAGTTGAATTTTTTTTAAAGTCAAAATTTCTTAGATCGAAAATTTCAAAAAAAGTTCAATTTCTTAAAAAAAAATGTTCCGAAACGGTCAAAGCATGAATAAAAGTCAAAATATTGAAAACAGTTGGAAGTTTTACAAAAACTTCCACCGAAAATTTCAAATAAGGCACAATAATAAGACAACTTGCAATTTCCAAAAACGTTCAGATTTTTAAAAAGATAAGACAATCAAAAAGAAAAAGTCTAATTTTTGCAAAAAAATTAGAAACTTTTGAAAAAATTGAAAGCTTCGTTAAAAAGCCAAAACTTTTAAAAAAGGTCGATTTTCAAAAAGTGATAATTGTGAAACAAAAAGGTAGACATTTTCAAAGAATAGCTATTTTGAAAATATCGAAATTTTCAAAAAAATAAAAATTTTCAGAAATCTAATGACTTATAAAAATGATTTATTTCTTCAAAAAAGTCTAAATTTTGAGAGAATAAATGATCCTCTGAAAAAAGAAGTCCAAATTTTTAAAATGTTAAAATTTTAGAAATGTTAGAAATTTTGGAAGTCGAAATTTAAAAAAAAATCGAAACTTAAAATCAAAATATTCTATTTTATCCAAATTTTCAGAAAATGGAATTTTGCACAAAGACGCAAAGTTTTGAAAAAGTAAAAATTTTAGAAATCGAAACTTTTAAAAAATTCCAATTCATTTTCAATGTAATGGGAAAATTTTCAAAAAGTTAAAATTTTCAAAAATGTCGAGATTTTCAGAAAATCGAAAATTTCAAAAAAGTCGATATTTTCGAGAGTTAAAATTTTTCTGAAATCAAAATTTCTGAAATCGGGATATTCAAAAGAATTTCAATTTCTCAAGAAAATGTTCCGAAAGGGTTAAAACATTAATAAAAGTCAAAATATTGAAAAAAGTTGGACGTTTTACAAATACTTCTACCAAAAATTTTAAATAAGGTACAATAATAAAACAACTTGCAATTTCCAAAAACTTTCAGATTTTTAAAAAGACGAGATAATCAAAGAGCCAGAAAGTCTAAATTTGGAAAAAAAATAGAAACTTTTAAAAAAATTCAAAAAGGCCAAAACTTTAAAAAAGGTCGATTTTAAAAAGTGATAATTGTGAAAAAAGGGTACACATTTTCAAAGAACAACAATTCTGAAAATATCGAAATTTTTAAAAATATAAAAATTTTTAAGAATATAATGACTTAAAAATATAAATTTTTTTTCAAAAAAAAAATCTAAATTTTGAGAGATAAATTATCCTCTGAAAAAATAAAGTCGAAATTTAAAAAAAAAATCGCAACTCAAAATCAAAGTATTTTATTTTATCAAAATTTTCAGAAAAGTAGAATTTTACAAGAAAAGGCAAAGTTTTCAAAAGTAAAAATTTTAGGAACTGACACTTTTAAAAAAGTCGAAAAATCATTTTAAATTTAATAGAAAAATGTTTAAAAAGTCAAAATTTTCAAAACTCGAGATTTTGAAAAAATCAAAAATTTCGAAAAAGTCAATATTTTCAAGGGTTGATTTTTTTTAAGAGCTCAAAATTTTTGAAATCGAAAATTTTAAAAAAAGTTTAATTTTAAAAAAAAAAGTTCCGAAACAGTCAAAACATGAATAAAAGTCAAAATATTGAAAAAAGTTGGAAGTTTTAAAAAACTTCCACCGAAAATTTCAAATAAGGCGCAATAATAAAACAACTTGCAATTTCCAATTTCAGATTTCAGAAAGATTTTTAGAAAGACGAGACAGTCAAAAAGAAAAAGTCTATTTTTTGCAAAAAAAATTAGAAACTTATGAAAAAAATTGAAAGCTTTCTTGAAAAGCCAAACTTTAAAAAAAGGTCCATTTTCAAAATGTGATAATTGTGAAACAAAAAGGTAGACATTTTCAAAGAATGACGATTTTGAAAATATCGAAATTTTCAAAAAAAAAATATTTAGAAATCTAATTACCTACAAAAATGATTATTTTCGTAAAAAATGTCTAAATTTTGAGGGAAAAAAATGATCCTCTAAAAAAATAAGTCCAAATTTTCAAAACGTCAATATTTTGGAAAAGTTAGAAATTTTGGAAGTCGAAATTTAAAAAAAATTAAAATATATTTTATCCAAATTTTCAGAAAAGTGGAATTTTACAGAGAGTCAAAGTTTTGAAAAAAGTAAACATTTTAGAAATCGAAACTTTTAAAAAGGACGAAAAGTCAACATTTTCAATTTAATGGCAAAATTTACAAAAAAGTGAAAATTTCGACAAAAACTCAAGATTCGGAAAAAGTGAAGGCATTCTTTAAGTCAAAATTTTGAGAAGGCTGGAAATTTTAGGATATCGAAATTTTTAGGGTCGCATTTTCAAAAAAGGTCAAGATTAAAAAGTAAAACTTGTGTATAAAATTCAAGTCCATTTAAAAAACAATTTGAAACTTAAAACAATCGAAATATTTAAAAAAGACCGGATCGAAAAATAGTTGGAATTTTCAAGCAAGTTAAAATTTCGAGAGAACGTGGAAATTCTAACAAAAATCGAAATAGGCTGATCAGAAAATTTAAACTTCAAAAGAAAACATTTTCGCTTTCGAGATCATTGATAGTGGAATTTCTTTTGAAGACAAAAAAAAAGCTCGTCAGGTTTTAAATACAATAAATAGTAAAATTTATGAAAATGACTAAAAAAAAGTCATCACATGCTCTTTGCAAATTCGTCGAAAATATTTGAATATGAAATAAAGAAAAAATCACATTTTGTCGTTTTTGGAAAATCTAAAAGTTTATAAGCTCGAAACAGTGAACTGCTTTTTCAAATAGAGTACATTTGTTTGAAATTTCTAAATTAAACTTGAACTTGGGATTTTTAAATCGGAAAGAAAAAGTCGAAACCATAAAAAATTTCAGACAAAATTCGAATAAGCAGAAAGAATTTGTATTTTCTCTCAAAACTTTCTTTCAAAATTTGCTGGTTTTATTTTTAAAATTTCGAATTTAAATTCGAATTTCGACTTAAAAACTTCTACATCGAAATTTTGACTTTAAGATTCGAATATTCAATTTTTTTTGAACATTTTTCAGAGAGAGGGGGAAAAACATGGAGAAAGTACGTCCAGCAGTAGATGAGTACGGGCTAAAAAAGAAGAAGAAGTTTCTATTCAATGTTTCATGTTTCATAGTGCTTCCAAACTTTTAGGCGATAGTGAATTTAATTGAAAATAGGCCAATGTAGGGCGTGCACTTGTGTGATAGATTTGGTCGCCTATGTGTTGAATACGTAATGCAACGACGATAGGAATGCCTCTGCAAATTAAATAAATAAATGGATAAATAGTTCTCGAAATTTAGGCAACAATCATTTTCATAATTTTCACTTTAATTTCGAAGTTCTTATTTAACCTATGCAGGTTCTTCGAAATTTTTCTAGAATAGTCGAAGTTTCGAAAAAAAAATTGAAATTTAATGAAATTTTAACTTGGGCGGTGTTTTGACTAAATAGCGAAAGATTTATTATAGAGTGCAAATATTCTAAATGCGAACCCCAACCTTTGGCTTAACGACGGTTTATTTTTAGTTAATGTTCTTAGACAAATGTTGTACTTTGACATCTTTCTCTAGGGACAAATGCCACAAATAAATCTCACACTAATGGTTCAAAGAAATAGAACGGAAGTTGATAATTGATTGTGCTACTGTTTTACTTCCTAGGCGATATGTGGAAGTAACATCTATGCTAAACGTAAGATAAATTTGTGTGTGCCGGTCTTTACTATTCGATAAGTATAATCTCGATGGTTTTAGAGTAAAATCACTTGCAAAACTCCACTTTAGGGCCGGATTAAACCATATATAGGCCCTTAAGCAGTATAAGTGTCGGGGCTCCTCTCTCCCTTACGTAAGCGCATTTAAATCTTATACCAGGGTTATTTTGCGCAAAAACTTGGAATCATATTTATCTCGCAACGGCTACAAGAAAGTAAAAGGGTCAGATCGAGATTAAAATGCTCGAGATTAAGTAGTTCAGAATTTAGTTTTACAAAATTTTGATTTAATCACCCCCTAGGCAGTCTAAGTTTCAAAGCCCCTCTCTGCTTTAGGTACATAAGGCCATTTAAATTGTATAACAGAGTATGCCAAACTATTTTGCACAAAAAACATGGAACCATGTTTAATCTCTCAACGGCGACAAGAATGAGTCAGATTGCAATTAAAACGCTCGAGATAAAAAGTCAGAATTTAGTTTTCCATTTTTAGATTTAAACCTAAAAAATTCAAGAAATGATAGCAGTTCAGAGATTGAAACTGATATTTATAGAAAGAAATCTTAATCTCTGAAATGTCTATACAGGGTGAGTCACTAAGCGGGAATCTTTGGTAGGCGTATCGTTCAAAATATCGAAAAATGTTTCGAATAAAAGTTGTTCGAAATAAAGTTCTCCACAACCTAAAATTATTGCCAAATATGGCGGCCTTCCGGTTGCACCGGAAATGAACACAACTTTCTTATTTTAAACAGAACACCCTATGTATTTTTACATTTTTAGACTCCTTGTTAAAAATGAATATGAATTTATTAAGGCGACATAGGCCCTTAGTTGAACCGTTTTCGCGTAATTTAATTTTTTTGGTTAAATTTGACGATTTCGGAGCTTGACGCCATTAACGATATTTTCCAAACGCAATGACTCAGAGTTGTGTGGCACACGATTTTGGATTCAGGAAGAAATGGAGTATTTGTTTACGTCTTTGCTGTTAGCAAGTTTTGTTAAATTTCTTCACATCCGTTGACTCAATTCTTCAGTTGTTCAAATATGCATAACTTAATTTTTTCAAATGGAACCACCTATCTTGGATTATCTTATCAGATGCGAAATTAAATTACCTTTTTTTTGGTACCAGGTATTGCCACCTCCGTCCAATAATTTTTGAGAAATTTAGAATTTTGTAAAAATTTTAGTTAATTTCGTATTATCGCGTTAGCCTAGGTTTTAAGTAAAAAAAGTTTGCTCTGTTCTATCTTTGCAATAAAGCAGAACCCTGTTGTTGGGAACCACGGTTTTCCTTACAAGTTTTTTGCAAATTCGAGTTTGTCTGGAAATTTGATGTTTTTTCAGAAAACTCCAAATTTACTTCTTTCCTTAAAATTCAGTTTTCCTTTGATACATAATCTGATATTTCTATTTTTTGAAGCTATTAGTCAAAATTTCGAGTTTTTGTCAATCATTGTCTTCAAATTCCACATTAATTTTAAAAGGTATTCCATTTTTTTTCTAGAAATTCCAAATTTTAAATTATATATAATGATTTTTTACGCTGTCGACTTCCTAACATTTCAAGATGAGGCTTTTTTCTCAAAATTTTTGCTGAAATCTCGTATTGCAAATTTAACCTAGAAATTTTCAAATCTCAAGTTAAAATTTCAAGAAAAAAATACAACGTTAAGTATATGTATTCTAGTTTAAAGTATGGATCCTGAAATTGGGGTCAACATTTTTAGAGTAAACTTGAAATAGTGACATGTTAGAAAATGTCTAATTTAAACTTCCATTTTTTTTTAAATTTAATCCACTCGCAAAGGGTAACCCCTTTATGCCTTCAAAGCACTGCAAGTAGGATGCGGAAACAAGAATAGATGGCGATGAACCCCCTTCTTAAACAAGGATAGGTTGTAATTTTTGGGGAAAATTCCTTTCGGTGACGCGTTCCATAACTTGGAAGTTCTATAGAAAAAAGAGTCTCAGTGGACAGAAGTTGTTACTGTGTCAAGCAGGACTGCACAGGAATTTCTTTCTTCGAATCTTCGAATGTCTTGTATGTCTCAAGAATTGTGCCCTTGGGGGATCAATCCTATTAGTTCCCGCAATCATCTTCCATCATAGTTCTTGATTGATTTTGTTTACGCTAAAATAGTAATTTATTTTGAAATTCTGATTTTTTCTCAAGATTTCGACTTTAGCTTCGAAAATGAGGTTTTTTTGAGATTTTTTGGAATTTTAAAGTCAAAATTTCGTTTTTTAAAAATACACTTCTCCACATAATTAACGCACCACTATCCTTTTATCAAAAATCATGTACATGTGCAAATAATTTAAAATTTTCACATGCATGGACATTAGCATATCATGTTAGGATGTGATAAATGCTGCTACCTTTTTTTTTGTTGGTCCATTTTGCAGCTGGTATCAAGAAAAAAACAAAATAAGGTATAAACAACATAAAACAGGATTTTATGTTGTTCCATTAGAGCTCTGTCCAATTGACTGTTTGAGATGTGTTTTGGCATTTTGGATTGAAAAACATTATTTTCAAAAGATGAACCGTGTTTCGCGCAATTTCAGTCGTGATGAGTGTGTCCAGGCTGTAACATTAGCCGATGAAGGATTAAGTTACGGAAACATTGCCCAAAGACTTGGGGTATGCCATTCAACAATTTCTCGTGTCCTTCAACGGTTCCGGGAAACAAATACGAATCAAAGAAGACCAGGACAAGGAAGGCCTAGCAAAACAACCGCTCTACAAGATCGTTTTTTGAGACTCCGTGCATTACGTGAGAGATTTACAACCTATAGAAGTTTGCAAATCCAGCTTGCAACCACACATAATCTGCAAGTTAGCATAGAAACGGTTAGAAGGCGGCTTGCTGCTGACGAGTTGCACCCCAGAATTCCAGCCAGGGGTCCATTCTTAACGGCAGACCATCGCCGAATAAGACTACAATTTGCTAGAGATCGCGTCGATTAGACCAACGCCGAATGGGCTCGTGTCTTATTCACAGACGAGTCCAGATTTTGTCTGTTTAACAATGATAAACGTGTGAGAGTGTTTCGATGAAGAAACGAACGGTATGCCCAATGCAACATAAGACCAGTCCAAGCTTTTGGTGGCGGATCAATAATGGTATGGGGTAGCATCTCTTCAACGGGTCACACAGGCTTGCAGGTAATTGTACAAGAACATGTCGTGCCGTATGGTCCCTATATTGGCGATGATTTTATTTTAATGCAAGATAATGCGAAACCACACATTGCTAGAATAGTGAGAGAATACTTTGATGGTATTCAGGTTATGGACTGGCCAGCAAGAAGTCCAGACCTAAATCCCATAGAACATTTGTGGGACATTATTGGAAAGCGAGTCAAAGCTCTCATGCCCCCTCCAGCTACCCTTGTTGAGGTACAAGAAAGAATTCTAGAAATTTGGGATGGACTAGATCAAAGGGAGATAACAAGTTTAGTAGAGAGTCTGCCACGTCGGTGTGAAGCTGTTACCCGCAGTAGAGGGAGAAACACATAATATTAACCTTAAAAAAAATTTTAAAAAATTAGAATTTTGCAATATTTTGTTAAGTATTAAATAAATCTTAAAAACTGCTGTCATTAAATGACTGGGGAAATAAAAGTCTTTTAATCCTTAAGGTGTTAAAGTTCTGAATATCAAATTTTATGATTTTGAGATAATTGTTTAGTTATCTAGAAATTTCCAAGAGGTGCGTTAATTTTGTGGAGAAGTGTATTCATTGTTTTTGTGAAACTGCTGGTTTAAACTCGAAAGTTCGACCGCTAACTCCAACTTTTGTGTCAGAAATTGATTCTCAAAATATTAAATTTCTTCAAAAACGCTTTAGCTGTAATTTTACCCAAAATTTTGTCATTAAAATTGAAATTCGGGTCTTTTTTGAGAAATTTTATCTTTGATCTTGAAATTTTAATTTTCCTCTAGAGAATTTAAGTTTAGAAATAATTGAAATTGCATCTTTTATGGAATATTTTACCTTTATGCTTACATTAAAAATTTCAAATTTTTGCTAAAAATATTAGCAGAAAGTAGATGCAAAAGAGTTCTCTTAGAATATGAAAATGTTATTTTGTTTTTTAATTTTAATTGAACATCTCGAAAGCAAATTTCAAGAAAAAATTCAACAAACAACAAAAGTATAAATTTTGAAGAAAAATAAAATAAATTTATAAATCACAATTTTTCAAAATTAATCTCCCAATTTCGCGTCCTGGAAATTTTAAATTTTCGAACTAAAAGTCAAATGTTCGAAAGTAGCTACGTATATTCGAAAATTCCACATCTAAACTTATAAATGACAGTTTTTTTTAGTCTGAGGCTCAACTTGTAATTTCCAGAAAAATTAAAGCATAAAAGTCAACATGTCGAGAAAGAGGGCTATACCTACTTGCTAGAGAATGACTAAATTTTGTATAGAGTCGAAATTTTAGAAAAACTAAATAAATAAATAAAAAGCACAAGTTTAAATTTGGAAATTCAAAAGATAAAAGTTAAAATATCGAACACTTCAGCAACATTTTCAAAATGAAAATCGAATATTTGGGTTTAAGGTCAATATTTCTAAATTAAGGTAGAAACTTTGAAAACCTTTTTGAAAAATGAAATTCAAGTTCTTTTTTCTTAAAATCTTAATTTAAAACTTTTCTTTTTTTTTAATATTGTCTTTTTGAATTCCATTGCTTCATTTTTTTTTAAATTTGGTCTTCTTAATCCAAAGTTCTAGAAAACAAAATCGAAACAGTAAAAATATATTTTGGTAGAAAAAGCGAGTCAAAGTCAAAACTTCGATAGAAAACCAAAATTATGTAAGAAAGGTCTCAATTTTTCGACTTTAATCGCCAAATGTATATTCTAGAAGTTTTCAACTCTTGGGTACATAATTTAAGATTTTTATTAACATTTCGAGCTTAAATATTTGAAAATTATAAGCCCAAAATCTCGATTCATTTTATTTATAAAATTCAAGTATTTTTTGAAATTTGAACTCAAAATTCAGAGTTTCAGCTTGAAATTTTTAAACTATATTTTGCTTCAATTTTAGGCAAGATCAGTGTAGTCCGTGTTGTATTGTTAAAGCAAAGAAAAAATAAAATTTTCTAAATTATGTTAGAAAATCAATTTGTAATTCAAAAACTTTAAAAAAGTCAAAAGATAAATAACTTGGAACTGAACCCAAAACCGGAAAGAAACTGTTATTTTTGTCGGAACGAAAACTAGAACTGAGCCGATATAATTTTTTTGCCGCAACGGAAACCGAAAACCGGAACGAGAAAATAGCGGCCCTGCTTTAAACTTTAAATGTCCTGGACATTTTAACTTTTTTCTGATCACTTTCGAGATATTTTTTGAAGTTTCCATTACTTTTAAAACTGATATAATTCCAAGCTTCCACTTTTAAACTATACTTTGTTTTTTAATGTTTGACAAAGTCAGTACAAGATAAACTTACTGCAAAAATGAGCCAGACCTAAGATATCTTTGGTGCTCGGATATTCGGGTCTTGAAAGATAGAGCCGTTTCTCCGATTACAGTGTACCACAAGAACAGCGAACCCTGTAATTACTATTAAAATAAATGGATGATATTTTATCTTTGGGAGATGCCTTCCATCTCCTCCAGCTGTTGGATTTTTTAAGATGTTAAGAAAATGGGTTTAAGGGTATATTTTCTTAATAACTTTCCTATTCGATCGGTTACTCTGACGATAGTGGGGGAACGCCGAATACTTTTAATAGTTTTTTGACACGGTCCAGTCCTGAAAGAAGTATATTTTAAAGATAGAGAAATATGACTAGTTATTTCTCTCTCGCCAGTCTGCCTTTTCCTCTGTCCATTAAAAGTGTTTGTTGCCAATCAAGAGCGCCCTATTAGGAGAAGTTTATGGGTCGACTTGACCATGTTTTAAAAGTTCGAATACCTTTTTTTTCGATTCTTGTTCTTTATTATTAACCCTTACGAACCTTACGAAAACGATTAAACTATTAAGGTTTGTTCCCTTTAACTGATTCAAGCTCCAGTGATATATACAGGATATACTTCTTCCGGGATTGGACCGTGTCACAGAACTATTAAAAGTGTTCGACGTTTCGCCCACCATCGTAGGGGGCTTCTTCAGGAACAAAGAAAGAAAAATAGATGAAATGAGGGACTATGCAAAAAAGAAAAATAAAAATAAAAGGCCAATTTCAAAGCATCAGAGCACGGTAACTCAGTATGTCCACCATACCAGAGGCGAAACTCTTCTGAATTGAAAATTGGTACAAAGGATAAGAAAGTCTAGACAGAAGAGCACGGTAACTCAGTATGTCCACCATACCAGAGGCGAAACTCTTCTGAATTGAAACTTTGTACAAAAGAAAGTTTAGGCAGAAGAGCACGGTAACTCAGTATGTCCACCATACCAGAGGCGAAACTCTTCTGACAGGAAAGAGGGAAAGGGAAACTTTATATACCACGCGTCTGTGCGATCACTTCCGAAGATTTCCGATGGTTGGTTTCCAGATGGAGGAAAACATGTAACCTTCGTCTCTGTTGATGTTATTGGGGAATTTTTGGATTTCGATGGCCTCGCGTATCTTCCTATTATAGTAATTGGGAATATTGGATATAATTGAAATATTATCGAAGAGAATCTTATGTCCGGTCTCATGTTGATGTTCGGCAATGGCTGACTGTGAAAATAAACCAGACCTAAGACACCTTTGGTGCTCGGATATTCGCGTCTTAAATGATCGCCCCGTTTCTCCGATGTACACTGAACCACAAGAACAAGGAACCCTATACACGCCATTAGAACAAAAGGATGAAATTTTATCTTTGGGAGATGGAAGGAGCTGTTGGATCTTTGAGGATGATGAAAAAGTGGGTTTAATGTTGTGTTTTCTCAATAATTTTCCGATTTGATCTGTTACTCCGCGAACATAAGGAAGAAAGGCTTTAGAAGAAACTATTGAATTTTGTGAAGGACGAGGGGTAGGGTGAACATGTCGTTTAATGACAGTTTCAATGTCGTGCGATTTGTAACCATTGTTGCGGAGGTTGAAACGAATATTTTTCAACTCGTCTAAAAGATTTATTGGTTGTGAAATTGCTACAGCTCGTGAAACCAGTGAATTTATGACGGAACGTTTTTGGGAAGGGTGATGATGGGACTCTGCATGCAAATAACGATTAGTATGGGTGGGTTTTCGATAAACGGAATGAGAAACGCGACCGTTTGGTAAACGAGTGACCAGTACGTCAAGAAAGGGAAGAGAACCATTGTTTTCGATTTCCATAGTGAAGCTAATAGAGGAATGTAAACTGTTTAGGTGTTCCAAAAATAAATTTAGTGAATCCTTGCCATGTGGCCATACAATAAATGTGTCATCTACATACCGAAGCCAAACCTTGGGTTTTAAATCTGCAGTTTCCAACGCAGTGTTTTCGAAAGATTCCATAAAAATATTTGCTACGACTGGGGATAAGGGAGAACCCATCGGGGTGCCGGAGACTTGTTTATAGAAACTGCCATTAAAAGAAAAATAAGTCGATGTGAGACACATTTCAGTTAAATCAGCTAGAGAATCTGCATTCTCTTTGCCTGAAAGTAATTGACGAATTATCGTCATGGAGTCGGAAACTGGGACGTTTGTGAATAGTGAAGTGACGTCAAAACTTACTAATATGTCGTTGGGGTCTAGGGTTAATTCGGACAATAATTCGACAAAGTGTTTGGAATTTAGGACGTGTGATGATGTGTTTCCGGTATATGACTTGAGGATGTTAGATAAGTATTTCCGTTTATCGAAAACCCACCCATACTAATCGTTATTTGCATGCAGAGTCCCATCATCACCCTTCCCAAAAACGTTCCGTCATAAATTCACTGGTTTCACGAGCTGTAGCAATTTCACAACCAATAAATCTTTTAGACGAGTTGAAAAATATTCGTTTCAACCTCCGCAACAATGGTTACAAATCGCACGACATTGAAACTGTCATTAAACGACATCTTCACCCTACCCCTCGTCCTTCACAAAATTCAATAGTTTCTTCTAAAGCCTTTCTTCCTTATGTTCGCGGAGTAACAGATCAAATCGGAAAATTATTGAGAAAACACAACATTAAACCCACTTTTTCATCATCCTCAAAGATCCAACAGCTCCTTCCATCTCCCAAAGATAAAATTTCATCCTTTTGTTCTAATGGCGTGTACAGGGTTCCTTGTTCTTGTGGTTCAGTGTACATCGGAGAAACGGGGCGATCATTTAAGACGCGAATATCCGAGCACCAAAGGTGTCTTAGGTCTGGTTTATTTTCACAGTCAGCCATTGCCGAACATCAACATGAGACCGGACATAAGATTCTCTTCGATAATATTTCAATTATATCCAATATTCCCAATTACTATAATAGGAAGATACGCGAGGCCATCGAAATCCAAAAATTCCCCAATAACATCAACAGAGACGAAGGTTACATGTTTTCCTCCATCTGGAAACCAACCATCGGAAATCTTCGGAAGTGATCGCACAGACGCGTGGTATATAAAGTTTCCCTTTCCCTCTTTCCTGTCAGAAGAGTTTCGCCTCTGGTATGGTGGACATACTGAGTTACCGTGCTCTTCTGCCTAAACTTTCTTTTGTACAAAGTTTCAATTCAGAAGAGTTTCGCCTCTGGTATGGTGGACATACTGAGTTACCGTGCTCTTCTGTCTAGACTTTCTTATCCTTTGTACCAATTTTCAATTCAGAAGAGTTTCGCCTCTGGTATGGTGGACATACTGAGTTACCGTGCTCTGATGCTTTGAAATTGGCCTTTTATTTTTATTTTTCTTTTTTGCATAGTCCCTCATTTCATCTATTTTTCTTTCTTTGTTCCTGAAGAAGCCCCCTACGATGGTGGGCGAAACGTCGAACACTTTTAATAGTTCTGTGACACGGTCCAATCCCGGAAGAAGTATATCCTGTACTGACTCTGGCCGTGGAAGCCTTCGTTATCATATCCAGTGATATATGGAATTTTGACACTATGTTTGATCCGAGGAATGACGTCACATGGTGCTTTTGCTTTTGATGACGAAACTATATTACTGCTAGTTATCAGGTTTAGTAAAATTTATTTATAATAAAACCTATAAAGGGCAATAACATACGAGCAACTTTTTAAGCGCCCAGATCATTGATCCTGAGACATAATAATGCTGAATATGAAATAGAACATTTGCATGATATTAACATTCATCAATTAATGTATCGTTAACCATATACATTTCGAACTTGAAATCGATAAAGCTTTGGAATAAACAAGGGAGCCGACATATGCAAAATATGATTAAAATATGCAAATCGCGTTATCGGCGCATAATTAACGTGTTACGCCCTTTTCTATTATCTGGCTTTAGTTACAAGTGTAGTTTTGCATACGATTACCCCTTGCTTCCGATATTAATCCTTATTAAAACATTACATACATATGCCGCTCGATAAAGTAATGCAGTATCACGTGCTAATTCTTTATGAACACGCTTCAACACTTGTGAACGTGATAAAGTGATCAACCAGATGGCTCAGATAAATCAAAATCAGATATGCACAGCAAGGAAGCTTGCTTTCGATTTTTCTGTTAGCTTAGCTCAATAGGTATTAAGAAAATATTAACTTCATTTAGAAGGAGCAATTCTAACTCTGTTTGAGGAAAAATGTGTTATAATACAATTAATTTTAAATTTAATCACTTAATCAGAGTTCTTAATAAAAATAGAAAGTTGTTTTTCTGTTAACTTTTATAAGGTGGGCAAATCAACGCATAAATTTCCCCTAATAAGGCGCTGTATAGAGAAAATTAAACACCCCGTATACTTCGTCATACTTTAATTTTGTAGAGCTTGGGAAAAGAGAGGAAATTGCCCTTTAAAATGTTATTGTATCTTTAGTCATTAATGAGATATCTCACTATTCTGCCCTGGGTGGGCACCCTGTACATTGTTGGGAGTTATCGTTTCCAAGATTAATACTGCGTGAATTGTAACCACTTTATTTCCAAACAGATCTCGGAACACAACAATTGACTAATTAACTCAGTAACAATGTTTAATTAACTAACTTATTCATTAACTAACTAACTGAGGGAAAGCTGACCGTATTGTCTATAGACCCCGTTTCGGGATTTAGAGGGAACGAGCAGCTTGTCGTTTGCGGAAATTTCTGGAGCGCTTATCTGCCATTTGATGCATTATCGCGGCCGCTTCCCCTTATCAAGTTTCTCTAGAAAAATTCCTGACTAAATTCTATAATTACATTTTGTTACAATATGCAATATGTAGAATCTTTAAGAGATGGTGATTTATAGAAAAAATGCTGTTTCTGTTATTTATCTTGTTTTTAATAAATTGTTGCAAACAAATTTATTTCTTGTTATATCAAATTAATACATGAAATATCGTTTAGAGGTGAATTAGTCGTGAACGATTCGTTCAGAAAGTTCGAATCACTATACTGAATCAAAAGAACTAATTTACTTTTCGAAAATGGTCTGATTTTTTTTATGATTTACTTCAAGAATTAAAATCCAAATCTTCTCCCCTGAAACCAAGAAAGATTAAAAAACACAACCAAGGTTGCTCTAACCTGTTTTCATAGACAATCTATAGAGGATTTGATTCCGGGATCCTGATTTTCGGGACCCCGGGATCCCGACCGCTTTTTATTCCCGGAATTAGTTTTTTTCCATCCCAGGTTTTTCAAGATTGGCATCATTTTAAAAAAAGTTCTAAAATAGACTGCAGGGTGAGTCACTAAGCGGGAATTATTGCCAAATATGGCGGCCTTCCGGTTGCACCGGAAATGAACACAACTTTCTTATTTTAAATAGAACACCCTATGTATTTTTACATTTTTGGATTTCTTGTTAAAAATAAATATGAATTTATTAAGACGACATAGGCCCTTAGTTGAACCGTTTTGGCGTAATTTAATTTTTTTGGTTAAATTTGACGATTTCGGAGCTTGACGCCATTAACGATATTTTCCAAACGCAATGACTCAGAGTTGTGTGGTATACGGTTTTGGATTCAGGAAGAAATGGAGTATTTGTTTACGTCTTTGCTGTTAGCCAGATTTTTTAAATTTCTTCACATCCGTCGAATCAATTCTTCAGTTGTTCAAACATGCATAACTTAATTTTTTCAAATGGAACCACCTATCTTGGATTATCTTATCGGATGCGAAATTAAATTACTTTTTTTTTTGGTACCAGGTATTGCCAACTCCATCCAATAATTTTTGAGAAATTTAGAATTTTGTAGAAATTTTAATTAATTTCGTATTATCGCGTTAGTCCTGGATGTCGCAGAAAATGTTTTTCGAGCAAGAATCGGTTGATGTGGTTTACTCTTTACATTTTTTAAAGAAAATTATTTTTTGAAAACTAGGTCAATTGTTAGAGTAAGGCAAACACAATGCCCAAATATTAATTATGAACTAAAATAATTAAAATTCAAAAAATAAACAATTTTATTAGAGTTTCTAACATTTAGGTATGTCCAACGGTTTGTCGACCAAAGATGTTCAAATTTAGGGCATTCTTCAGGTTGTAGCTAACTGGAAGTACAGAATACGAGAAAAAGGAGCGTAGAAAACCAACGGCGCAGTCTCAGCAATGGCTGCTGCTGTCCATTATCCGCGCTTAAGAACCAGAAGAATAAGTGTGACATTACAAATAAGCCAAAAATCGGTTTCATGATTGCTGTGTAAAAAACAAGTTTCATCCGTATCACACCTAGCTAGTGCAAGAACTCAATCAAGCTGACTAACAATCGATGCAGTTGTGTGAATGGATATTACATAAACTGCAGGAACAAAATGACCATTTCGGACATTGTACTATTTACCGACGAATGTACAAACATTTTTTAAGAACCGCTTCGTGGGAAGGAAACTATACACCACGATACTGAAAATCATCATTAGATTTTAGTGTAAAGCATTAAAGAAAGTAAATAAACAATAAACAAATTGGTAACAGTAAGTTGCAACAAATATTAAGAAGAATACATAAACAATGGTAATAAGAAAGAATTGTTCACATCCACCAAGACGTTTTCATTGATATTTTGGAAAGAAATATGAACCCAGTCCATCATGTCTTCTCGGGTAGTTGGTGGTTCCTGGTACACAACTTGCCTAACATGACCCTACAAGAAAATGTCTGTCTTAGTTAAATCCAGTGATCTTGCGGGCCATGCCACTGGACCTCCTCTTCCTATCCACTTGTTAGGTAATTGTGTATTGAGGAACTCCTTTACATCCCTTCCATAATGTGCCGGTGCCCCATCAGGTTGGAACCACATTTGCCGCACGACAGCAAGAGGCAAATTGTCTATCATTTCGGGCAATTGATTTTGCAAAAAATGCAAGTAATTGTTGGCATTCAAATGTTCATTGAAGAAGTGTGGTCCGACAACAAATCTTCCTATGACACTACCCCAAACATTCAGAGACCACCTATGCTGATGGTATAAGGGCCTTATCCAATGAGGATTTTCAGTGTGGTAGTAATGGGAGTTGTGTCTTCCCACGAAGCTGTTCTTATGAAATGCACATTCGTCGGTATATAGTACATTGTCCAAAAAGTCATTTTGTTCTTGTAGTTTTCGTAACGCCCACTCACAAAACTGCATTCGGTTGTTGAAATCAGCTTGATTGAGTTCCTGCACTAGCTGGACACTATACGGATGAAACTTATTTTTACGCAAGATTCGTGAAACCGAGGTTTGACTTATTTGTAATTCCGTGCTAATTATTCTGGTACTTAAATGCGAATCTAGGACAAAAGCAGCCTCTACTAAAACTTGGTTTTCTTCATGCGTCGTGGTTTTCTACGCTCCTTTTTCTCGTATTTCGTACTACCAGTTCGCTCAAACCTCTCTCTCAATTTAGCGAATGCCGCTGAATTTGGATGTCTCCGATCGGCAAAGCGTTGGGCATAAATTCTTGAGGCAAGAAATGGATTTCTGTCAGCACTGCCCAAGGCGTAAACCATATCGACCAATTCTTCTTGAGAAAACATTGTCTTTCAGTACTAATACCAAGACTTTGCGACAACAATAAGATAAACTGTCAGTTATTGCCGGACAAACGAGACGAAACAAAACCGCGACATCCACGGCTAACGCGATAATACGTAATTAATTAAAATTTTTAAAAAATTCTAAATTTCTCAAAAATTATTGGACGGAGGTGGCAATACCTGGTACCAAAAAAAAAGGTAATTTAATTTCGCATCCGATAAGATAATCCAAGATAGGTGGTTCCATTTGAAAAAATTAAGTTATGCATGTTTGAACAACTGAAGAATTGAGTCGACGGATATGAAGAAATTTAAGAAATTTTGCTAACAGCAAAGACGTAAACAAATACTCCATTTCTTCCTGAATCCAAAACCTTATGCCACACAACTCTTGAGTCATTGCGTTTGGAAAATATCGTTAATGGCGTCAAGCTCCGAAATCGTCAAATTTAACCAAAAAAATTAGATTACGCGAAAACGGTTCAACTAAGGGTCTATGTCGTCTTAATAAATTCATATTCGTTTTTAACAAGGAATCCAAAAATGTAAAAATACATAGGGTGTTCTCTTTAAAATAAGAAAGTTGTGTTCGTTTCCGGTGCAACCGGAAGGCCGCCATATTTGGCAATAATTTTAGGTTGTGGAGAACTTTATTTCGAACAACTTTTATTCGAAACATTTTTCGATATTTTGAACGATACGCCTACCAAAGACCGATTCCCGCTTAGTGACTCACCCTGTATAGAAAGGCTCAGTGTCAATGTTTTCAACAAAATTACTTGTCTATTATTTTATTATAAAATAGAAGAAGTTTTATTTCAAATAAGCAGCACTGCTATGGGTTTTTATGCTTTGTTTGAAATAAAATTGTTGCATCTTGAACAAAAAGGTTTGGTGATGAGATATCAGACGCGTTGTTTTTAAGATTAAGGGAGGTAAGGGGGTCAGTAGAGTGTGACAAAGGCGAGACGAGTCATAAACTTCGTGACGTCACAAAGTTCTGACTTTTTTTTTGAAGAATTTCACCTTTTTAAAAGTTCCGAATATTTTCGAAAATTACGTCTTTTCTTGAACATTTTAACGTTTTAAAAATTTAGATTTCAATTTCGCTATTTTGTTGAAAAACTTGATTTTTAAAATATTTTGACATTTTTTAATAATTTCGACATTTTTAGAAATTTTGTTTGAAAATTTTATCATTTTTCTATTTTAATACTTTCTTTGAAATTTTAACTTTTTGTGAATATCAACTTTTTTTCAAAATTTTGATGTTGTTCTAAAAATTTTGGAAAGTAGATTTTTCAGAGAGTCGATATTCACAAAAAGTATAATTTTCGCGAAAAAGATTGATCTGTTTCTAAAAATTTTGACTTGTTTGAAAAAAAAAAGTTCAAAACTCAGCTTTTTTTGAGAATTTTGACTAATCAAAGGTTTGATTTATTTTCGAAAATTTAAGTTCTTTTGAAAAGTTTAATTTTTTTTAAGATTTCGTTGTATTTTCAAACTTTTGTTGTCTGAAAATTCTCAATTTTTCCAAAATTTGTACTATTTGACTCTTTTAAAAATTTCACCTTTTTCGAAATTTTAAATTGTTTGAAAATTTCGATATTTTTTAAAACTATGAAAAATTTTGGCTTTGTTAGTTTTTAGCTATTATTTTTCAAAATTTTGAGTTTTCTCACTATTTTTTTTTTGAAAATTTAGAGCCTCTTCAAAATTCCAATTTTTTTTGAGAATTTCGGTTGTATACTTAAATTGGAAAATTTTTTGAATGTCGAATTTTTTGAAATATTAATATCAACATTTTTAAAAATTTTTTAAAAGTTCGACATTTTTTTTGAAAATGTTTCCAAATTTCCATTTTTTTTTCAAATTTACAATTGAAGTTATCGACATTTTAAAAAATATTCTACTTTTTTCAAAATTTTAAGTATCCAATATTTTGATTTTTTCAAATATTTTAACTTCAATGTTTGGATTAGTTTTGAAAATTTGAAAATTTTTGATAATTTTGGGTTTTTCTCAGTATGAAGACTTTCCAAAAAAATCGTTTTACTTTGAAAATGTGACAGAAAATTTGTCAATTTTTTAATGTCCAGATTTTTTTTCAAAATCTTGACCATCTTGAAATCTTATTTTACTAATTTTCAAGATTTTAACTTTTTTGAAATTACAAATTTTTTAAAAAATTATTCGTTTTTTCAAATGTTCTAATTTTCAAAATGTCAATTTTGTTAAATTATTAAATTTTTTTTTAGAATTTAGATTATTTTTTGAAAATCTTGGAATTCTTAACTTTCCATGACAATGTTTATATTAAAAAAAAATGTTTATATTATTTTCAAAAATTTTAACTTTTTTGTGAAAATTTTAATTTGACTTCTTGATTTTTTAAATTTAAACTTTTTAAAACTTTCGTTGTTTTTAAATCTCAATATCTTTTGTATCGAGTTTAAATTCGAAGTGTAGACTGTTTTTTGGAAATGCTATTTTAAAGCTTGGATTATCTTAATAATTTTCTATTTTTGTCAAAATTTGAACCTAAAAAACTTACTTTATCCTGAATTTTGTAAACTTAAAAATTCGAGAATATTTCTACAGGATGGACCGTAAGTAATGGCACACAGAGTAATGGTGGACTTTTCGAATAAAAATAATTTGATTTAGCTACATTTACCTTTTACCAAAAGTTGATATTAACAGAGATGCAGGGTGTCAAAGTTGAACAAAAAATCGATTTTTTCGTATAATTATGGAATGAATTGTAATATAGGCACAAAATTTGGCACAAGGGGGTTTCATAAGTTGAAAAACTCTAATTTGCTAACATATTACCAATAGCTGAATTTTTTTTGAAAATTTCGCCACTTTTTCAAATTTTAGAATTTCTGCTATTATCGATTTCTTCAATGTTTAAATCTTGTTTAAAATATCCATGTTTTTTAAAGCTCAGATTTTTTTTGGAAATTTTAGCTTTCTATGAAAATGTTGACATTTTTCAAAATTCCGATACCTTCTTTTGAAAACTTCGGCCTTAAAATTTTGATTTGTTAAACAAATTTGACTTTTTTTAAAATTATGTCTTTTTGAAAAATTCCGTTTAAATTTTTCTTAATTTTATCTTTTTCTACGATTTCGAACTTTTTAAAAATGTTGCCTTATCTTCAATTTTTCAATCCCTCTTCGTAAATCTCGTTTTTTTTTTCAAAAATTTTGGTATTCTCCAACATTTCTACTATTTTTTAAGATTGTGCCTTTCTTTTTGAAGATTTTGACTTTTAAATTTTACACTTTTCAAATTTTCGCCCTTTTGAAAATTTTAATTTTTCCAAAATTTCGACCTTTGAAATTTTTAAGCACTTTTAAAAGCTTTCTTTTCTGATAATTTAAATTTTCTTTAATATTTAAACTTTTAAAAAATTCGGCTATTTTGAAAATTTGAATATTTCAAATATAAGACATTTTTTAAGTCAGTTTTTTTTCCAAAATTGAAAATTGCAAGAGTTTCGAGATTTCTCAAAAAAATTCTGTCATTTATTTTTGCACTATTTTATAAATTTGGATTTTATTCAAAATCTAAAAATATGGACATTTCGAGGTTTAATTTTAGAGACTTAATTTTTCTACAAATTTTGATTTTTTGGTCAAAAAGCCGATTTTTTAATTTCTAACCCTCAATATCGAAATAATCCCGGGACTGGCTAAACATAATCTCAAAATCCCGGGATTGGAAATAAGGAGCGGGATCGAATTCCCTAACAAGCTATCATTTTCAGAGAGATATCTCTCTGAAGACAGGGGACAGGATTTGTATTTCAATTTTTGAGGATAACCAGGGACCAGGCCGTTCCACCAAAACCATGATTAACTTCAATAAATATTGCAGCAGAAAAGCAAAAACGTTTTTTTTTGGGGTCGCCAAAATATTGGATAAGTGAAATGAAGAAGGAATAAATCTTTTTAAATTAATCGATTCACCTAAAAGAATCGCACTGCCCACCAGTAATATTGGTAAAAACTATCGATAATATTATTATTAAAAGACAAATCGATACTATCGATAGAACAGAAAGTATCGATATTTAGTGAACACTACTATGAGTAATTGGGAAGGGGCATGCAACAAAAGCTTAGTAATTCACAAATTTCTTTTGTAGAAATTGACTTAAAAGCATTGTTGAATAATTAGTCAATAATTATAAGTTGTGTGGGAGTAGGAAAGCATTGAGTGGTGATCGTGATCCCCTGGTTGCATTGTCGAGGATTTATAAAACCTATTGAACATATTGAACTGATTGACATTCCCTTCTTTGGCACATGTACTGGACAAAACAAAGAAATAGTCCCTGCATTATTACTCTTTGCAGAATGTTTGGTTGTCGGAATTAGAAAATTCGTTGTTATTCATTTTGTTTAATAAACCTAGAGAAAATTTTTATAGTAATTGCAATTTCAGTGTGCGACAAGAAACGTTCCGATGCATTTACACACTTACTGGAATCGAGGAGAGAATTTCAAAAAACTCCACTGACTCTAATCTATAGATTTTTTAATAAACATTTTGAAGTTCCAGTTAATTTCGAGTCTAAAAATTTAGCCACGGAATGTCACTATATAATTCAAATTTAAGTTGGAAAATTCGATATTTTTTTAAACGTCGATATTTTCGGCTTCTAAAAATTTATGAATTTCGAGGGAAAAATAAGACATTTAAATTGTTATTTCGACAAAAAGGAATTTTGGGATCTTCTTTTTTATCATTTTCTCGTTTAAACCGTTATCTAGTTTTTTTTATTCCAGATTTGGACTAACATCTTATATTTTTCTGCTAAGGCTTTTAAAATTGTTTGCCTAAAATTAGTATTTTCTAAAAGAAAAATGGATAAAGTTGGAACTTTCCTGAATCAAAGAAAAAACTCTCTGCCACCTAAGAGTGTATTTTCGATTTTTTTTTAATTCTGACTTTCTACAATTTCAACTTTATTTTAAAATTAGGTCTAGACATTTTGATTTTTTTCTTGAATACGTTATGATATATGACGTTATCTTCTCATACACGAAATTCATAAGGTAATCTGCGGTACACCTGAATTGTCTGGTGCCCACCCCAGAATATAAGGTTACCAACCCAAAAATAAATTCCCGATATTTTATGATATCATAATACAAAATTTATTTTAAAATTTCCTGTCTGAAACATGAAGCAATCTGTGGTACAGTTATCCTTCGCACTACGGGATTCCAGGGATAAAAACGTGTGCTTTGTGACAAAGTGACTCGACGCGGAATATCATAAAGTACAAAGAAACAAATTCGGAGAAGCCTAAAACGACAATTAGTTTGTAATGTAGTGAGAAGTCAATCTCAATTTTGAATTGTGGGCGAATTTTCATTTCGGTCACTTCTATCTAGTAATTTAGTAGGTATAACTTTAACCCTTTAAAATTAGCGTAATTGATTTAAATAAATCTTGCAAGTTATTTAATATAATTCAGCTTTATTGGCATCCAGTTTTGCTGGTTGATAGTGATTTATAGAATTCCATACATATTGTGTATTTGACATTTAAACAAAAAACTCGTTTTTTTCACTCTGAAGTCAAAAATATTTAGATTTCAAATTTAATGTTAAAATCTGCAGATCAAAGACGAAATTTTAGTATTTAAGATGAAATTAAGAGACTTCAATCGAAATTTTGGTTCTAAGTTTGTAATTTCGAATTTTTATCAGAATATTGACTTTAACTTCGATAATTCTAGTTTCAATTTAAAATTTTTGGAAAAAAAAAACAGAAAATTTTTAGTAAAGGTTCACATTATAGAAAAAAAGATAAAAATGAATTTCAAGTCGACATTTTAGGGGAAAAAATGAAATCTTTTTGTTAGACCAACATTTTGAGGGAAGGGTCAAATTTTCAAGAATATCAAAATTGCCAAAAAAATACTGATAAAAAAAGTTGAATGTGAAAGTTCAGACCTTCAAAAAAGTCTAGAGAATATCAAAATTTATACAAAAAAAATGTGTTGATAAAAATTTCTTTGGTAGACTTGAAATATTAAATCAAATTTTGATTTAAGATTATAAAATGTAAGTTTTCGTTCCTGGAATTAGTTTTATGGTACGCTCACTACAATTAGAACATTAATAAAAACGAATTTTGAAAAATACTGTCAAAATCTCGAGAAAATGATCGACATTTCTAGAAAATATTCAAATTTACAAGAAAAGGACAGAAAGAGCTGAAGAAGTAAAATTCAGAAAAAGTTGTAGTTTCGAGAAAAGGTCAAAATTTTCAGAAAATCAAATTTCCTTCTGGAAAAATTTGAAAACTGTCGAAAAATCAAAAAAAGACAAAATTTTCGAAGGTCGAATTTTGTGAAAAAAAGTCGAATTTCAAAAAAATAGCAATTTGGCAAAAATATTCTTTTCGAAATATTTACTTTTTTATTTAAATGTTAAGATAATATTTAAATTTCGGTAAAGTAATTCAATTTTTTTCTCTAAATACAAGAATATTTTCCCAACATGGTTGCTTTTTTATTAACATTCCAATCGAATTTAGAAAACATTAATGCATTTAGGGAAAGTAGAAATTTCAAAAAGAGCCAATTTCTAGGAAAAAGTCTACAATTCTAGAAACAAAATATTTCGAGATAAAAGTCGAAATGTCACAAATAAGGCAAATTTTGAGATAGGTGCAATTTGAAATTTCCGAAGAGTGTAATTTGAAAAAGTCGAAATATGTAGAAAAAAAAAAGAATATTAAGAAAAATATCAGAATTTCAAAACCACATGAATACGTATACAAAAAACGATTTTTGAAACAACATTCCAAAAAAAAAAGAATAAAGGCGAAATTTCGAATTTTTGATGATAAGGAAACTTTTAAGAAAAAGACAAATTTAAAGAAGAAAAATCAGAATTTCGATAAAAAGACGAGTTTCAAGCAAAGGGTCGAAACTTTCAGAAATATTTAGTATCAAATTTTGAGATAAAAATCAAGATTTCAAAAAAAAGCAAACTCCAAGAAACTAGTCAAAATTTTTGCAAAATTAGATTCCATAAGGTTGAAATTTTCATAAAAATTCAAATGTTAAGAAAAATAAAGAAATTTGTAGAAATAGGCGAAATTTTGAGAAATCAGTTTGAAACATTTAACTGAAACTTCAAAATTGAGAGGAAATTCGAAATTTTTCAGAGAAGGCCGAAAAAATTGGAAATTTCGCACAGAAAGTTGATTTGATGAAAGTTAAATTTAGATAAAATGGTTTAATTTTGAAAATTTTTGTTTATAAATAAAAGATTTTGAAAACAAAGTCAAAATTTTTAGGTAAAAAGAAACTTGAACGAAAATATTGAGATTTTCAGGAACATAATGGATTGGATTTGAAATGGAATTAAATTTGAAAAAAAAAACCAATTTTGAGAAGACTATGGACATTTCGGAAAAAATCACAAAAGCAAAAACAGATTTTGAAAAAAAAATTGAAATTTCGAGAAAAAGATCGAAATTTCCAAAACTAAAAATTTAAAAAAAAATCGAAATTTTCCAGAGAAACGTAATGTGTCATAAATAAAAAAAATTTTTTGAAAAATCGCGTTATGTGAAAATAATTGACATTATCGACTGTTGAAATTTCAAGTAAAGTACGAATTCTGAAAAACAAAAATGGAAATTTCAATTGAATATAAACCTTGCCTTATTCCAGATACGCCCATGAATATACATAATTTTAGCTACACAACTTGTAACATCTATGTTAAATGTGACAATAAATCGTTTAAATTTATTTTTAATAATTCAAAGTGATTAAAGGCGATCTGTAAACTTGAATTGCTAGTTTAATGTACGTTAAGTACAATTCGCGTATGACTCGTCGGCTGTACTTAACAAAATTGGAATCAAGATTTTCAAAAAGAAAATAGCAAAAACGTTATTTTCACTTTAAAGTTAAAAATTAACAATAGTAAAAGCTGAAACTGTAAAAAATTCAAAATTAAAAAAAAATCGAATACAAAATATTTCGAACTAAATCCTTAAAATATTGAGAATCAGTTAAAATTTTGAGGTTAAATTCAAAATATTTGAAAGAAAATGAATCTGGGATTATTTAGAAAAAGGTAAATTTTTTAAAAAATTGGAATTTATTTGATAATTTTCTCGACATTTCGATTCTTAGGTGGAAATGGTAGACAAAAAATATCCTTTACAGAAAAATCTGATGTTACAGAAAATATTTAAATAATTAAGTTTGAAGTTAAAGTTGATGTCACGAAAAAGAAATATGAAGAGGAAATCTAAATTTAGTGTTTGCATTGAAAATTTAGTTTTACATGAAAGTGTAAAATAGAATATTATTAAAAAAACTGAAATTAAATTTAAAGTCAACATTTAAAAATTAAAATGAAAATCTTTCTGAAATAAATTTTGATCATAAAGACAAAATTTAGGGGGGGAAAGTCAAAACTGCATTTTAAATAGCAATTTTGAAAAAAAATTACAATTTTAATTAAAAAAATGGGGCTTTAACAAATTTTCAGGTTAAAAATTGAAACTTCGAAAAAAAAAACTAGAGGGTCGAAAAAACTCAAAATCTCTTGAAAAGGTCGAAACTTTTACTTATGTGAAAAATGTCTGAAGAAATTGAAAGTGTAAAATTTATGAAATTTTAGAACTTTAATAAGGAAATCGAAATTTCGAAATTCACATTTAAAAAAATGGACATAAGAGAAAATGTTAAATTTACAAATAATTTTCTTATTTAAATAATTTAAATTTAGTTTTGAAGAGAAAATCAAAACACGTCGAAGGAAATGCTACGCCCGAAAAAAAGTTAAACGTTTTTGTAGAGAAAAATCGAAAATTAAAGTTATTCAATAATTAGTTAATTAATGCACACTTCTCACTGAAAATCTTTTTGGGTAATTTTATTTAAAATAACATTCCACCAATGGATAATCGAAATCGTCATTTCAAATTTAAGTTACCTTTATTTTGTACATTTATCAGTCATCATTTCTCAGGGGCCAGGCCACCCCTAGAAAAAATCGTAGATTCGCCAATGCACCTGCGGTCTGTTTACGCAAATTTTATTTTTGAAATTGTGACTTTTTTACAATTTCAACTTTATTTCAAAACTAAGTCTAGTCATTTTAATTTTTGTCTTGAGTACGTCATAATACGTGACGTTATCTTCTGATCAGTGGCGGCTGGCGTATAGGCACTGTGGAAGTGCAGCACTCCCAATTTCGCTTACGAGTTTTTTCTCAAGATTTTCTGAACAGTTTTTATTTCACAATTTGTTGTAGAAATTTTAAATTTTCTCTGTTTTGTTTTTAAAGAAATTTTAGGTTTCTTTCACGAAGTTACGACATTTAAAAACCTATTTTATTTTTAATTTTGATCAAAATCACATTTTAAACTAATTTTTCTAAAAGTTTTGAGAAGGAAATCAATATTTCGAGCAGGAATTAGGAAAATAATTACAATTTTAAGAAAAAATCTAAATCCAACTCATCTCGTATTTTACTATTTCTCTAAAAAATAGGTTAATGCGGAATCTTCAAATTTTTACCTCAAATCTCATTTTGTATAAAAATTTTGAGTTGTTTTCAGATATTTCGATTTTTTTAGGAAATTCTGATTTTTTCTGCAGTTTTCATTTTTCGTAAAAATTTTATAAAAAAAAATTTCTCCAAATTTCCATTTTTCCTGAAAGTGTCGTTCTTGTAATTTCTTCTAGAAATTATAACTTCTTCCGATCTTTTTTTGTGTTCCTCTAATTTGCTTTAAAAATGTCAACATTTTTCACTACAGTTTAACAATTTAAAGTTCATTTCATTTTGTAATTTTGACAACAATTGTTTGGAGAAAATCCTGAAAACTCTATAAAAATTTTAACATTTTGTAAAAAACAAAAAAAATCGACTTTTTTGCAAAGATATTTCAATTTTTTTTTCAAATTTAGATTTTTCTCTCTAAGAAATCTTGCTTTTTTTTTCTTATGAAATTTGGGTTCTCTAAATATTTTATACAAAGAATTTTTTTTTAAATTTCAACTTGCCCCGGAGATTTTCTCTTTAAAATATTTTTTCTTGTAATTTTGATTTCTCTCTAATTTGTTTTGGAAATTTAAAAAAATTTTAACAAAATGTTGATATTTTAAAATTCATTTTATTTTGTAATTTTGATAAAAAACTGAAAATTATTAGGTATAAATTTGGGGAAAATAAACTTCAAATGTGCATAAAAATAAGAAAACTTTGGGAAAAATATTGAAATTTCAAGAAAAAATAAAGCTTGTACATTTCAACCTTTTATACAATTTGATATTTCTCTAAAAAATTGCTACTGCTATAGGACCAAAGAGAATTCTGAATCGGAATTTCCAATTTTCCTAAAAATGTTAAATTTATTCTTGAAATTCCCAAGTTCGAATTTACAATTTAAATTTCGATAAGATAAACGAAATTTAAAGACTAAACTCAAATTTTCAAGAAAACGCAGATCACATTTCTAGAAAAATTTGTTATCTGTAAACAATATTTTTCAAAAAAAAAACATTTTAGAAATTAAATAAAAAAATGTGTTTGCAATAAATTAATTGTCAAAAATATTTTTATAACTTTTGACTTTTAAAGTGGGAACTATTGAAATTTTTGAGAAAATGAGTCAACATTTCTAGAAGAGTCAAAATTTTAAAATTAAAATTAATCAAAATGTTGGAAAATATTCTTAACAATTTTCTGCTCTAATTTAGTTTTTTTCTAGTAATTTTGAAGTTCCAGAGAAATTTCAAAAATCAAATATTTCAGCTTGAAGCCAATTTTTTGTGATTAAAATTCAAATTTTGCCAATTTGTTTGTATATAAAATGCAACTTTTTTGGAAATTTGTTTCAAAACTTTGCACCATTTTACAAATACAAAATATTGTGAATTTTTTTAAATTCGAGTGTTATTTCGAAATTTTTCTTGAAAAATGTAAATTTAAAAAGAAAAATATTATCACTTTTAAAAAATAAAGCAAAATTTATCAGAAAATGCGAATTTAAAAAAAAGGGCAAATATTTTGAAATTTTCATAGAAAGTAAAATTTTCAAAAAAACCAAGGATTTCGCAAAAAATTTTTAGTTTTTAAAATGGTCGACATTTTGAATAATTTTGGGAATGTGAATAAAAGACGAATTTTTGGAAAAATATGGACATTTAAAATAAATTGCAGAGTTTTTAATTAAATTATCAAAGAAGCTGATTTTTTTAAATATTATGGAAAACTCAAAATTTTCAAAAAATTCGTAATTATCGAAAAAGTTTAAATTTTGAATGGTAAAGTTTTAAAAAAAAGTTAAGAATTTCAATGGTTCAAGTTTAAAACCAATCTTTTCTTTTAAGTCGAAGATTTAATTGGAAATGTTTAACAAGATGTATAAACAAAATTTAATAAAAAATAGAACTTTTTCAAAAAAGTCAAGTTTTCAGAGTCGAAATCTTGAAAAAAAAATCGAAGTTTTGAAATGGAATCGAAATTTTACCAAATATTCGTCGAAAATGTCAATAAAAAATTTCAAGAAATGTCTGACTTGAAAAAAATTACAATTTTCAAATAAAAGAAAAGGTAAAGTTTCGAAAAAAAGTCGAAAATTTTAATAGTTCAAGTTTGAAAACAATCTTTTCTTTTAAGTCGAAGATTTAATTGGAAATGTTTAAAAAAATATATAAACAAAATTTAAAAAAAATAGAACTTTTTTTAAATAAAAGTCAAGTTTTCAAAAAGAGTCGAAATTTTGAAAAATTCGAAGTTTTGAAATGAAATCCAAATTTTACGAAATATTAGTCGAAAATATCAATAAAAGATTTTAAGAAATGTCTGATTTAAAAAAATCACAATTTTCAAATAAAGGATCGACAGTAGTTTACAAAAAATGTCAAAATTTTGAAATAGTGAAAAAAACTAGTCAAGTTTGTCAAAAATTTTAAATTTTGGAAAATGACTAAAATTTTGAAAAATTCAAACATTTAAAAAAGGTTGGAATTTGGAACAAAGTGGGAATTAAAATGAAAGTTTGAAAATTTCCAAAAAGTGCAAATTTAAGAAAAGGTTAAGATTTTTAATAAAGAAAGTCGGAATTTGTTGACAAGGCAAAAATTTTCAAAATCTTTCAAATCTCCAAAAGAGGTCAAAATTTTGCAGAAGAAGAAATTTTCAAAAGAAAAGGGTCAAAATTTATAGTCGGAATTAAAAAAATATTAAAATTTGCAAAAGATTTGGGAATTTTTATCGAATTTGCGAAATAATTCGAAATTTTAAAAAAGTTTAAATTTTGAATAGTTGTGAAATTTGCCCCCAAACTTTCAATAAAAACCAAATTTTTCGAAACCGGAATACTGAAAACAGGTGAAAATTATCAGGTAGATCGAGGTTTTCAAAACTTCCAAAATTAAAATTTTGGAAAAAGTTTAAATTTTTGCTAGTTATAATTTTGAATCAAAGTGGAAGATTTTTTTAAAAAGTTGAAATTTTAGTTCAAAAACATTAAAAGTTTGAAAAAATGTCAAAACATTATAAATTTCAATATTTTCAAAAAAATCGAAATTATGAAATAATTTCGAAAGTTAAGAAATAACGAAATTTTCAACAAAACAGTCAAAAAATAATAGAAACCTTGCAAAAAAGTCGAAATTTCGAAAAATAGTTGACCTTTAAATAAAAACCAGTCGAAATTATTAAAAATCGAAATTTTCAATAAAAAAATTATAACTTTTCAAAAAAAATTATTAACAAAGATGAAATTAGGAGAAAGTCAAATATTTAAAAGGTCAAAAGTCCAGTTTTGAAAAAATTTACATTTTCATAAAAAGCAGGAATTTTCAAATGGTAAAAATTAAAAAAAATGTAATAATTAATTTAAAAAAAATTACAAGAACAAAGACAACATCGAAAAATCCAAATATTGAAAATACGGAAATTTTTAAGAGTATTCACAGTTTTTCAAAAAATTCAATAGTTCAAAATAAAAAGGTCGAGACTACAAGAAAAAATCTAAATTACAGTCGAAATTCGGGAAAACAATCCAACCTTTCAGAAAACGCGACATTATCAAAAGTTTTCATTGTCAAATTTTCAAAGAAATCTAAAATTTTCGAAAAGTAACGTTTTGGAAATGTCAAAATCTTAAAAGTTTTAAAACGCTAAACATTGTCGCAGCACCTCCATTAGTTTTGGCTACGAGCCGCCACTGTTTCTCATACACTAAATTCATAAGGTAACCTGCGGGACTAAATAGGCTCGTCTTAAGAATCTGTAAAAATTCACCTATTCTTCGTAGGTAATCACAGAATATTTATCTCTAGTTCCAAATATAATTCTATTGATTTCTTTTGTTATTTATTTCCTTTCATCAGTAAAAGTTATTAAAAAATCTTATAACCCAAAAAAATCCTATGGTTGAAATCTACACAGACGAAGTCGCAGCTTTAAATATTAGTACATTTAAAATTTAATGCCTCAGTTGCCTTAAAGAAAAAATAAATAAATAAACACCATTGACACTTTGTATGTCTCAATGAATTGAAAACAGTGACTTGTAAAAAAATCATTTGTGGTCACCTTACTTAACGAAAGACCAAAGGTCGCGAAATAGAAATGACATAATTGCATTAACACAAGAGGGGTAAAAAATTCATTACACAAATTATGTAAGAGGTGAATGAAAGAAGTAGAAAAAAGCAGTAATAATTATCGGTCGACCGAACCTCCTTTGTTTAAAGCAAATCAAACGTGGCTTGGTTATTGTTTCACGTCCCGACTACATTAACTTTTTTCTCTTCTCCATAATGCAAGACACCGAATTGTTTTATTTAATATTCCTACAGACCACAAATGTGTCTGTTGTCGAGGTTCATCCCATAATGCATCGCTTATTGTTGGTGAACATTGACCACAAGCATGTACATATTTCTAATTTTGTTCGACTCTGGTTCAAGTTTTTCTTTTTAATGCATGAAAATCGCATAAAACACTCTAGAATACTTTGTCGTATGAAGGTAGTATTCATCCATATAATTTCAGGATTAGCTTTCACAGCTGGTGATGTTATTTGACGCCTTATTCAGTGACATTTAATGACACTAATGCCGGAAGCCATTGAAAGGACCTATTACTTCTATTAGAAACGGATAAGGCATGTTGTCAAACAAATATAAAAATATATACAACTCTTATTGTGCTTACTAAAATAATTTATTGGATAATGCAGTAATTGTCCAAAGATAGTATATTTTTCATGCAGTGCGTCCCAAAACTAACGGTTAAATTCTATGAAAACGTGAAGAAATATATTTCAGAAAAATACTGAGATAGGTCTATTTTTATTATTAAATTGCCATTTAAATTGTATTTTTAATAGGACTCGATGGATATAGAATATATGTCAAGCAAGTTAATACAAAAATGTACCTTTTTAAAACCATTTTCACCTTATATTTACGACTGCATACAGCTTCAATTATTTTATAAGAGAAAACTTTCAACTATCATATCATTTTAGTTAATAAAATTATTTCAGATGCAATATTTGGTGAGAAGGTGTAGTTTCATGCATGAAGATTGATAAAAGACAGTTGTCACCACGTGAGTCATAAGGCCCTACTAGATCAGGTGTGGTCCTGCTCTTCTACATTGAAACAGATTACATTACGCCCTGCGTCAGTGATCATGGGTGACTTGATATGACTAGAACGCCGATCATTGTTTCACGGTCGGCTGCCTATGATTTCGAGGGAGTATATTGTAACCTGCAATGTGAATAATTACCAGTTCAACCTGTCCGGTTTTCAATTACTTCTTAAGCTTACAACCCCTTTTAATTTGAGACTGCAATTTTGACAGCTGGATGTGTTATACATCTTATTACACACATTAGAAATATTAAGCAATTTTATCGACATTGCTGTAAAAGTAGAACTATGCCCTATGCACACAGATTCCAAAAATAACATACATCCTAAGCTATCAGTTTAACGCTACAAAAAATCAAATCACGTTAAAAAGGGGTATTTTATTTTTATCATGTGGTATAACTAACAATTGTTGATAGAACCACTTACATCTAATGACTTTTTTTCGACATTTTAACCTTAATCTGAAAATTTTTACTTGAAACTCCAAACTTCCAGAAAAAAGAAACCGAAAGTTTGTCTTTAACTTCAACAAGTCTATTTTTCTCTTAAAAACTGAAAATTATTACTACTAATGTAAATATAATGGAATATGAATTATCCAAAAAATTTTCCTCATCATATTAGGTTTCCTATATGTTCATTTGAGAATAAACATGTTTTATTTGCTAGTAAGCATCTTTTAAATGAAATTTACTACAAGGATTTAAGGACAAAATTGTTATTTAAAAATCATGGCGCAATTTGTGCAGCATCTTTTAGCATGAGAATTACAACAATACATTTAATTTCGGAATTTTATATTCATGGTTCATACTACATATTGTATAGTTTCAAGCGCTTCAGCCATCCCACATTATTGAATATCAGCAGTGGTGATTGTTCTTGCGTGATGGCAGCTCATAAACGCATTTTTCTTAAAAAGGAACATGCATTACGCCTTACCCCTTTACAATGGTATTGGGAAATATTAATGGACAGTTCAATTCTTTTAGGTGAATCGATTCATTTGATTCATTCATTCATTTAAACGATTCGTTCTTTAGAGATTCGTTGTTAATTTTACTTACCCAAAATTTTGATGACCAAAATTGTCCAAATTTAAAAAAATGAATCATATCCTTTTAAAAAACTGAACTCATTAATTTGATTCAGTTTATTCCTTTCGAATGAATTAGTTACAATCTAAAGCCCTCTATTGGAAAAAACCTAATTTGTATCATGTATGAAATTATTAACAACTTGTGATTTATAAGTTTAATCAATTTGAAGAATCACTTCCAAAATGAATTGACTTTTGTTCTGATTAATTGAAAATCGACAGAAACAATAATTTCAAAAATCGAAAAAGAATTGCGACTTATAGCGAATTCACATACATACACATAGACCAACAGACGGAATTAATGGCAATTTTATTATTATCTAGGTTTATAATTGTTTGGGGCAAAAGTGGACATTTTTTTTGTCAATATGTAAATTAAAATTTTCCTATCATAACGGGTGTCGGATGATGAAAAATTGTTGGTAAAACTAAATTGTTTAAGTTGGGTTATTTTTTTTAAAGGTTTAATCCACTCGCCAAGGGTAACCCCATTATACTTTCAAAGCCCTATGAATAGAATGCGAAAACAAACATCGATGACGATGAACCGCCTTCTTAAACAAGAATAGGTTGTAATTTTTGGAGAAAATTCCTTTCGGTAATGAGTTCCATAGCTTGGAAATTCTATAAAAAAAAGAGCCTCCGTGGACAGAAGTCCTCACTGTGTCAAGCTGGACCGCACAGGAATTTGCTGCCTTCGACTGTCTTGTATGCCCCAAAATCTTGCTCTTGGGAGGATCAATCCCTTTAGTTCTTGCGAGCATCTTCCATGATAGTACTTGTAGAAAAAAAGAAAAGAGACAAGTTGCAACGTTTTTCTCTGGAAGGAGTAAAAACTAGCACATGCGGACGGCAGCTCTTCGTCGGTGAGCACACTGGGTAGGAGTCCTTTGGAGAGTTCAGGATACTGAACTAATGTAATCGATTCTTAATCGGGGAATTACCTTAAATTTTAGGTAAACGGATCCAAATAATAAATGAAGGGCGCCAGGTAATTTCGCTCGCGGTTACCTAAAAATATTATTAATCGAAATTACCAAATAGGTATGATCTCCCGATCAAGACTCGACCACAATTAGTGTCATTAAACAAACTCCTATCTTCTTTTCTTTCAAATGCTTCAACTAATTTATTATGCAAGTGGCAAATTAATCAACGGTAGAGGTGGTTTACATATATTTTCAATAAATAAAAATTACAGACTTAAATTTCGAGGGGGCATTATTCAAAGTAATTATAAATTAAAGGTCTAAAAAGGTTGATGATAATAAATAATCAAGAGAATCAAAAGTAAAAAAAGTGCACTTTTTGGGGCGCTCTTGTTACAATAATAATACTGAAAATAATCAGAGATAAATTCAAATTACATGTTAACAATCGAAAAGATTTATAATTTATTTTCAAATTAAGACAAGACAAACAGCACATTAATAAATGGTACACAGGTTTACAAAAAAACTTGCATACATTTTCATTATATGCAAACCAGGGCCAAAATGAAATTATCTAAAGTATATGGTTATATTTATAGCGAACAGTTTTCTAATTATTTGTCCTAAAATTCTTGAAATATGAGATGGCTTTAAAATACAAGTTAAATTCAAACGGCAGTACCTCAACGTTTTTTCAATTACCTGGAAGTCTTCTATCAAGTTGTCGTGCTGTGAAATGAGGCTCGCCAACGCAGGCCTACAGAGACATTCAAAGCAAGTGAATCAAAAACAACAAAGACGGCACAATTCCGATATAAACTATCCACAGGCAAAGTAGTCACCAAATTAACCAAACAGGAACGAGTTCAGGTACAATACTGCCTCAATATCAAAAGGTGGCCAAACATAAATCAAAGTGCAAAATGTGATAAACCAAAGGAGCTTGAGATGTTGTTCGGCTCCTTGATCAACTACGAAGAATCATGTTGAATAATTTTAAATATAATTTTGAAATAGGGAGTTAAACGGGCATGATTGCAGGGAGAAAAATTAGCTACGGGCGAACAATAACGTAACCACCTCAAAAAGCACAAAATGGTTATCCTGGCGGTATCAACAAAACTGTGTTTTGTTTATGAACGCCACCTAGTAACCAAATAACAGCCACCTTGAGAAATGTTGTGCCGCGAAATTTGAAATTTGCGCACAGATTAAAAAACGGAACGTTACAAAGTCACCAACCATTTGCCTGTGCTCTAGTGTTTCGAGAGAATCGGTCAAACTCCCGTCGTCAATTAGGCGAATCTCTCTTCTTTGAATTGAATCCAAAAGAGCTAAAATGTGTTTTGGGGCTGAACTTTAAACATGAGAACAGTATTCTGGTGTTGGCCTAACTTGAGCTTTGTATAGAGTGAGTAGCTGATGAGATGTGAAGTACTTTTTAGTTCTAAAAAGAAAGCCTAACTTCTGAGAGGCAAACTTGCCAATGGCGTACACATGATCGTCCCAAGAGAAGTTAGTGCACGCATTCACTCCTAGGATAGACAGATTAGATCCCATCGAAAGGATTTTACCATGCATTAGTATGTTTGTTGCATTATGCCTTGATGTTTTTTTTTAAAGAGAACTGCAGCCTGAGTTTTTGAAGCGTTGATGTCGACCAGATTTTTCTTACTCCATTCCAGAACGATTTCAAGATCCTGATTAATCATTTGTATCTGCTGTTCCCTTAGTCGATATAAAGCAGCGACGGATAATAGTTTGCCGGAGAAAAAAGATAACACAAGGCGTAACTGTATAGGATTGAAAGTTGAAGCTAAGAGATCGTATATGTGTAACAGACTAGAAGACAGAACAGATCTCTGAGGCATCCCTGCATTAATTGCAATGTCTTGGATAAAATGTGACTTGAAGAGATCTGTCAGCGACAAAACTGGATATCAAATAGCAGAGTCCAGGAAGAAGACTATAAGATGTTAATTTGACGAGAAGAGATCGGTGCCAGACTCTGTCGAAGACCTTTGAGGTATCCAATGCCACAATCCTAGCCTCACCATGTTTTTCCATAATTGAGTTACAGATATAAGTAACATATGCCAGTAAATCGCCAGTCAAGAGTTGTTGTCTAAAACCATATTGCCTGTACGAGGTGACTATTTTCCTCAAGATATTTAAGAATCTTGATGTTGATAACCTTTTCGATCACTTTAGATATAACGGGTAACAATATAGGTTGATAGTTGTTAGCCAGATTCCTTTTTCCCTTTTCAGAAACAGGCTGCACCCTAGCAGATTTCCAGATGTTAGGGAATACACCTTTGTTATAAGAGAGTGTGAATAATTTGCTTAGGATAGGAACCAACTCTGGGGAGACCCTCTTAAGAACAATAGCGTGGATACCATCAAGGCCAGAAACATTCAAAGTGTCGAGCTCGAGAAGAATCTTCCTGATTGTGCGTTGTTTGAAAACAACTTCAGGCATCGAATTGCTAACCTTAGGAAGAATAGTAGGTTCTGCGATTCGATAATCAAGATTGGAATTTTTGGCAAACACTAAGGCTAGCATCTCAGCCTTTTCCTAAGAAGTAGTTGCAATATTGTTATTGTCATCAAGTAAAGGTGAAAAATTTGAAGATATAAAATTCTTTCCAATCGATTGTGCAAGTCCCTAAAAGGACCTTGAACCGTTTGGACAGTTGATAAGACTCTGCGAATTCTTGTGGGCTCCTCAACTAATTGCGATAATCCACAACTGATGGCGAAAGCTTCTGCCACCCTTCCCGCGTGGTCAGTTCTGAAGAGAACCTTAACCAGGGGATGTTGTGTAAGTTGAAGTCACCGAGAAAGACAACCTCAGCGTTTTGATAATTCGTCTGCAGATAATCGAAGGTTACGGAGAGATAAGAAAAGAGCTGACTGTATGAGAAATCGTATAGAAACAAATAAAGTGAACAAATGAATATTACTCGCTTTTGGAAAAGATTTTTACCCAAATCACATCATGATCAGCAGATTCCATTATTTCTTCTCGTTGGCAGAGCAGATCGCTTCACGTAAAAGCACAAATTTCCCTCTTGTGTCGAAATTGTGTGTGGAAGTCGTAGTCAGGGCAAAGCAAATGGACTGCATTGATGAATGGGGAGACTTGGGTTTCTGTCAGAGACAGCACATGGGGTCTTTTATTTTGAAGGTGTTGATGAACCGAGTTTAGATTTAAGTTTAGCCCCCGAATGTTACAGAATTGAATTTTGAATTAATTGTCTAAAAGAAACTTGGCCCGTTTAAATTTTCTGTCGATTTTGGATTCCCTCGCACACCCTCCACCCGGACATCCAAACGGGAGGGTAGTTTACGTCTGGAATTGTTTGCACGAAGAGAATCCATCATCTTTGTTTTTAATAATTACAAGAAAAAATCGAAGTGGATGAAAAAAGGAAATAAGGAAAACGACTGATTGAAGAAAGAAGAATAACAGGTACCAACTCACATGTCAGAGACGGAAACATAATGTAAGCATCATTTCACCGCCTCCTAGTGATACGTGGGGTGGTACTACCTCGGACGACTGAAAGTTCCAGTCTACCAGCTACCTTACTAGGTTCGAAAAACTCGAAATCATACTCTTGAATTTTCCCCATTTTTGGACATTTTAACTTTAAATCCGAAAAATTAATTTAAAATATCTGATAGAAAATTACCAAAAGCTCATGCATAAAATTAGAAGCCTCGAAATTTATCAAATCACAGTTTTAGTATTATTTTTTTTAATTCTAATTTATACCAAAAATATTGGTGAATTTGAATAAAAACTGGACTGACTGCAACCAGTATTTTGACCGAAACTAAAATCGAAACTGAACTTTGACCAGTGTTCTGTTTTTAGCCAAAAGCAAAACTGAAACTTATTTAAACTTGTTAAAATTTACATCTTACTCAATGCTACCCTCTTAAAATAAAATATAAAAAGAAAAAACTACTGGTGATTTGTTTTCCTCTCAATTTTATCGGTGGTGAAAATAAAAATAAAAATTTGAATTTAAAAAGTTGGAAATTTCCAATACTATCGCAAAATCTAATTTATTTTTTAGAAAATTTCCTTTTTAAACTGTACCTTTTTAATTATTTTTTTAATTTTATGAATTTAAACTTTAAATTTTGAGATAGATGATTTAGTTTTTGAAATTGAGGTCTAAATTTAAAAAAAATAAACATTTTGTGTTGAAGTCGAAAATTTCGAAAATATGTATTGCAACACTTTCTGAATTTTTAAAATTAAATCAACATTTCGATATAATATAGATATTTAAGTAATACAATTTTTTTTTAAAGTATGGCTCTTTTAAAAACTTTAAAATTTCGAGGAAAATATTAATGAAAGAGAAGAGTATTTTAGCTTAAATAAAATCAATATTTTGTGTTAAGTTGACATTTTGAGAGTTTTTATTCTCCATAAGTTTCAAGATTTTTTGTTGAAATGTTAACTCCTCTCTAAAAATTTCGAGTTTAATTTTCAAACTTGTTTGGTTTTTTAATTTTAGTTTTATTCTGAAATTTCGAAAAGAAGCCTAAATTTATGAAACTTTTTAAACAAGATTCAGATTTATGCAAAAACAATTTTTTTGAAAATTCAAATGTAAATTAGAGATTAAAACTTGAATTTTCCTTTTATAATTTTTGTGTTTTCCTCAAATGTAACTTTTTTCTTTAAATGCAAAGTTTAAGCTTGAAATTTTAAATCTAAAAAATTTGACTTTTTTTACTGTATAAAGGTCTAAAATTCGAGATTTAAAAAATGTAAATTTCTTAAAACGTGTAAATTATTAAACATTTACAAATCTAATTACGAAATATAAATTTTTTTCTTGAACATTCAATTTTTCAATTTAAAATTTTTCCAGAAGTCTTAAGTTCCAAGTGGAATGTCGAATTTAAATGTAAGAATCTCGAGAAAATCTTCGAATATTTGAGTTTTAAAATGACTTTTTGTGGTTAATTTAAAAAACTTGAGCAGAAATATAGAATTTTCAGAAACTTTTTTGAAACGATAAGTTTCTTCTTAAAAATCTGAATAAGCCTACACCTACAACATTTAATAGGTACTTGTTTTCTAAAATGTAAAGGTAAAACTTAAAATATGGATTTTTTGTAAAAATTTTAATTTGGGTTTTTAAAAAATTCATAACATTTAGAGATTTTTTAGGAAATTTTCAAATTACTATCAAATAATATCAACCTTTTTCTCTTTCGAAATTTAGCTTTAAAATTCAGTTTTTTTGTACATCTTTAAATTTTTTCTTCTTATTTGCACTTTACAGTCGACTCCCGCTAAAGTTGTTCACTGGTTAAAGTTGACAGGATACGATCGTTGAAGTTGCGCGGATATTCCCCCACTCTAAATTTCTAACAACGAATTGGACTTTAATAAAAATATTAGAAAGAATCAGATTTTTGATGAACTCTACTCCGAATTTCTAGTAAAAGTGTGTTTTTTCAATTAATTTGAAGCTTTGAAAATAAAAGTAAACAAAAAAGAATATTGTTAAAAGGTTGGAAATAACATCGAATTATTTGGAAGAATGTCAAATTTATGACTTCAAAGTCATCATTTTATATAAAAAACTTTACATGAAAATTTTGCGACAAATATAAAACATTTTTAAGATCAAAATTAGGAGATCAAAGTGGAAATCTCAATGAAAAAGAAAATAGCAATTTAGGTTTAAACTGAAAATTTTGTGAAAAAAACCAAAATTTATAAAAAAAATTGTTTAAAGTTTTTTGATTTTATGGTTGAATTCAATATTATTGACTAATTACAAAAAGTTAAATTTTTGCAATATTGAAAGAAGTTGAAATTCCAAAAAAAAAATTATATTTCAGTATTTAGTTATCGAACCGGATTTAACAAGGTCGCATATCGAATATGGCCGGCGGGCGGCCAGTTGTCCACCCCTGGTTTAGAGAGACATAAAAAAACTATATTGCAACTGACCTAGTGCAAAATAATCCCAGATATAATTATTTTTATGACAAAAAACCACGACTGACGGTGGTGGTATGTAAAAATGGTTTCAATATCAAAACTCAATTTTCTTAGGTAGCTCAGTGACGCCAGGAAAATTAAATACTAACACGGGACATCCTGTATTCACATAATTCGTCGAATTCGGGAACATGTTCAGAGTTTATTCTTTCGATAAAAAACCATTTATTAAAAATCTTCCCCTGTGCCAATGATGCATCAATTTTACGAAAATATAAAAAATGATTGATTAGACACAGCACTCGATTAGGAAAGGATTATCGCATGTTGTAATGAGCGTGCTACCCTTCCCGCATGGAAAAAATAGTTTTGTTATGTTAAACGCCGACATGATTTCCGCACACGCCTACTATCACGTGTACATAAAAAATAGTGATAACGTAAAAAGCTTATCTTAACAATGATGAATGATACGCATTTATGCCGTACAGTCATTCCCTATGACAGAACACTGCGTTAGAGATTTTTACTTCAACACCTTCCCCGTAGGACAAAAATTGTTGAAAACCGATTATTTATTTACTAAATACGCGACTTCGCCTGGAATTAAATAATTTTAATGTTTTTCCAGAAAATATTAACACTATTTTACTTCATCGGGGTTTAGTTGTTTTTAAATAACTTTCAATATGAGGCATGCCTATCGAATCTGCTATCCAACCTTAGGTTTCTGTATCCAAATATTTACGTTATAGGTTCGTCAATAGTTAGCAACGATCTCTTCTTTAATATTAAATATTCAAAGGTACTAAAACAAAACGATCTAAAATATTATTTACAAAAATTAGCTAACAGAAGTATAACTTTATGTAATCAATTATCCATAGTTACAAACAGTTTGTGAAATTTCATGGTTTGTTAGATTGAAAGAGATTGATTTTGTTTTAGATATGAACTCGATAACAGCATTTTTATTATACAAACTTTTATTTCTGCTAACTGTTCAGCCAAAAAAATTCCATTTTAAGTAAAAAATATTACCACGTGGGAAGGTTGTAATACGATAGCATGACAGATGGCGCAACGATATATACAACGCAACACACTTTCCCATTTATAAAATTAGTTTACGAAAGTATAATAGGACAAATGGGGCTAAAGTACTGCGTAAAAAAATCAATAGAAAACCAATATTCTATAATCAGCTATCCAAAGTTACAAACAGTATATAGAATTGTGAAAAAAGAATTAATAATTTCTCGAATTACAAACCTTACAGCTTAAAATTTTGACTTTAAATTCCAGATTTAAAAAAAGAAAAGTGGCAAGATGGATTTCGAATTCAAAATTTCTATATTTCTTGTAAAATGTTAAGTGTTTAACTCAGAACCTCCATTTAGATTTCAAAATTTCTTCTTTTTCAAAATCGAGGTCTCAGTAAAAATTTCCGATACTGAACTAAGAAAGTTTTGCTCTCTAATTTCGATTTGAGAAAGAAAGTTAAATTTTTAACTCGAAATGTGTATTTTTTTAGAGATTTTGAATTAAAAATTTGAAATCTCGACCTTACCTTGAGATTTCAATTTGAATCTCAAAATGCCTACTTTAAACCTAAAATTTCGAATTTTATTTCTTACTTTCTCCCAAAAAAGTAAAGTTTAATTTTTAAATTTTTCACTCAAAATTTGGAGAAAAACTGAATATTTGAAGGTCAAAATATTTAGTAAAACATATTTTGGTAATTCTGAATTAATAAAATAAACCCTTTTCAAAGTCTTACAACTTTTAAGATTAAATTTGAACTAAAAAATTTGAAAAAATAGTCGAGTAGGTCAACATTTTAAATTTAAATACCAAATTTCTTAAAGATAAGTCTAAAGTTTATGAATACAATAAATATTTTATTAATAGATTATTTAATATATATCGGTATTTTAACTTTTATGTCAAAATTTTACGAAAAAAGCTTCTCAAAATTTAACAATAACTTCAAAATTGTAATAATCTGTTTAACTCAAAATTACGAAAAGAAACTTGAAATTTCGAAGGTAAAAATCAAGTTTTGAAAAATAATTTTGAGTTTAAAACGGCAATTGTGAAAAAAAAATTAAGATTAATTTTCAATTTTGATTTCAAAACCAAAATATTTGAAACATGAAAATATAAAAGTTTAAATAACAGTTTTTGGTAGTTTCGATCAAATATTTGAAATTTTAAGAAAAATTGTAGACATTTCAAGTCTTAATTTGGAGTTTTTAAAAAAAGAGAAATTTGGAAAATATTACATAGTTTATTAAAAAATCAAATTTGTACTATAGATTTCAAAAAAAATTGTCGTTAGGTCAAAAAAAAGTTTAAGTTTCGAGTTAATATGTTAAATAAATGATCTTAATTTTAAGTTTAGAATTGAAATATTTAGAAGAATTCCAAATTTTAAAACTGTAATGAAATTGTTATTAAAATTATTGTATTTGTGAGAAAAATGTTGGAACTTTTTGATTGAAAGATTGAGAAAAAATAAAATAAAAATTGTAACTTCCAACCCGAAAGACCGAAAAAAGAAACAATTTTAAAAAATATAAGGTTTAAGAATACCTGTCAAGTTTAAACTGAAATTACAAATAACAAAAAATAATAATAAAAAATTTAAGGAAAAATACAACAGAATATAAACATTTCTCAAATTTCATAATTTAAGGTTAACATTTTTAGATAAATAGTACTTTCCTGATTAAACGTAAAATTTTCTACAAAAAATCGAAAGTTCAAACTAAAACAGAAACACTTTTTGAATTTTTGGTCCAGCTTAAAGAAATGTTAAGTAGGATACAGGGCAAGTAATAATAAAATCCAAATAATTTTTACTGAAAGATAAAGCTATAGTACTTCAACGATCGTTGCTAAAACTTTTTTTCGAAATTTAGGAGATTTAAAGACAAATCATTAGGTACTAATGATAATGCATTTTGGTATGACATAATCGGTGTTTTCTAAAAAAATCCAAATGAAAATATATTTTAATTAATTTGAATAATAACAATTTAATTTTTGTTAGAATTAAATATTATGTTGAAAAATTCTTAAAATATTGATGCAGTATTTGGATTTTCACGGAAAAATTAAATTTTGAATATCCCTTTCAAATTATTCATTAATCATTTATATTTAAAATTCAAAAATAAAATAAATATAGCTAGAAATTAAAAATTTTTTTGAAGCTAAAATTTTAAATTGAGTAACAATTTAGGACAACGACAGCCCTCAAATTTGGTTTTTTTACGATAATTTGTTTCACGTTGAAGTTATCAATAAAAGTTATGGAAAAGTTGTTGAGAATTCAATTTTAAACTTTAATATCCAATTTCATTTTAAAATTCTGATGTTTAATTTCTGCACATTTTTTATTTTTTCGCAACCGTGTGTGAACTTTGCAGATATTGAAAATCCGTGTTACCTATTTTGATCTAGCAAAAATATATTGCCAAACCAAAAATGCAAATTTTGCAATGGTGCTTAAAATTAATAAATTCTGAACAATTTGTCTTTAAAATGCTCCTTAAATTTAAGTTACTTACCTTAAAAGATATGTATATCTACCTCTTTATAAGACCAGAATTGTAACAAAGCTTAAATTTGGATATCGAAAAATTACCTTGTCTTCATTTTAAGAGAGAAACTCTATTGCAGGAAGATCTTTGCTGTCAGGCAAATTCCGTCATTTCCATCTCTAATAAAAGAAATGACAATTTATTGCGCCACTTCCCCGTTGATACCTATCAGTCTTACAATCATTAATCAGTTTAATCAAAAAAATAAAATATTTAAACAATAAAAGCGGTTATACTGTTAGAAATATTAATTTACTGCCTACCTACTCAAATTTAGCTACCGGAATCTGTCACATTGACAAACGTCAGAGCCTAGTTTTAATGCCCCTTCCGTGTGTAAGAGGCATAATGCCTCTTACACACGGACGGTTTTTCGCCGGTCGGCAAATTTGCCGACCGGCAGAAAAACCGACCAAATTTTAAATAACAAGGAGTTTAATGCATCTTTACACACGACAGCGGCGACGGCAATTTGGCCGACCGGCTGCCGCAAAAGTTAAAATATCGACGGCGAACACACGGCTGCCGGTCGGCTTTTTCGCCGTCGCTAGGTTTTGTTAGCTGGTAGCTTATGTAGGTTTGCAGACGAACGGCAACAAAACCGTCGCCGCGTTAAATATTTTACAGATGTCAGAACCGGATTAAGCCTTCTCTAAAATTCTGTTTAGGGATGTAATTTAATTTCTTCGATGGACTTCTAAACTTGTCTCATCAATCGGTTATGATAATTTTATCTACTTTTGTTATGCTAGAAAAGTGTCCTAAACCTTTGCTTTTTATCCCATTTTGTATTGTCGCAATTCTTGTAAGTTAAGGCGAGGGTAATAATGGTCCTTGAGAGAAAGTTGTCTTTTAAGGGTTGTAAAAATCCAATAAAGCATATGCACATAAAACTTCAGTAGTGACTTTTTCCATTACGGCTCATGTAAAGTTCAAATATGTACTGCGACGGCAAATTAAACGCCAGTGCCGGGTACCGACGGTTTTTGTGCCGGTCGGCAAATTTGCCGGTCGGCGAAAAACCGTCCGTGTGTAAAGGCGTTAGGTCGAATTTCCAAAAATCCATTACAAACGTTTTCATTTTTATTATTATTCATTATTATATTCCCATTTCGTGATTAATACAGTGCTACTGTAAATGCTTTTATTATTATATTTCTTTTTAAACTTAAAATTTGTTACTGGATTTTTTGAGAGCAAAATATTGATCATCTCAATAATTAGAGTCTACACAGAGCATTTTTAATTTATGAGTCATGTTCGGTCCAAAAAATTAGGCATTCATAAGATGATGCGGCCCCTTTATGTCATCACGTGGCCACACAAGCGGACGCGTGCTGCTAAATGACACTAATCCCAGGTTAATTGGAAGGCGATCTGTTGATATCTGCTTACCAAAAAATAATTAAAACGATTTTATCCCACATAAGAGGGAGCACATTTTAGAAAATGTGCGAAAATATTTCGTGCATATCTCCATTATTCAGGTGAGGTGTGTTAAAAGAAAAACAAACGATTTGAATTTAAGGGTGAGTCAGATAAAGCTTGGGCAGTATGAATAATTTAAAATACTTTGAATAAATAAAACGTCGAGATATATCTTTATTAAAATTATGCGCCCGCAGTTTGGTTGTTTGCTTTTTTACTTAAAGCAATTATACGCTATAGTGTTCGCTATCACGTAGGTATTAAAGGGTAAAATACAACCCCCTTAAGTAAACATTCGGGCAGATTATCATATTTCATGGCATTAATGTTATCTTCGTCATGTCTGTTAACTATGCAGGCAAATATTTCGTTAAAAAACAGAATGGTGAAATTGCGACAGTTGGATTTTAGAACAGTCATTTTTCTGAGGGAACAACCCCCGGATCACAGTGTTAATTAAGTTATAGTGATTTTTCCGAAACATTAAATCGATACAATAGTAAAAAGGGTTGTTGCTATTTTCGTTCAAGGCAAGAATTTAAAATCATTGAGGCAGAATAAAGATTACTGAAGTGTGTGAAACCATATTGTAAAAGGTTCAACCGTAACGATTTTACAAAGAGAAATACATAATTGTTTCACTTACATTGCACATTCGGTTATCGTTTCAATCTTTTTTCCTAAACCTTAGGCTTATTTACATCATAATTGTTAAGTTAAAATAATGCCGAGGCTTGTAATTTTTATGGAGGTGCTGTTGCGCCATGATATATCGCAGCAATCTCCCCCGAGAAAAGATACAATTATTGACAACATTATCTGTGAAGGCATATTTCATGTTAAATTGCCCCACATGTACGTCAGTTTAACAGATTTAGGGAAAGGGTGAAATAAATTGTATTGTATTCCAGAAAGACATAATTTTATTTCATAAAGGGGTTGATTGTACAACACAGCATTTATAATTGGTCAATAGTATACACATTTTTCTGCAGTATATAACATTTAAAGGCCGGTTTATAGCAAAAGAGCTAAAAAATTGATATGTTGTACCTTCATCTTGTGGAATCTTATCATTTTTGTAACTTCTACCAGAATAAATTCAATAAAATTAAACCAAAATTTTTCTGACTAAATTGCTGAAGCAGGTCTATTTTTGTTTCAGGCTTTGTATATTTTAAAGGCTTTTTTGGGGGTTTTGATTCCCTGCAGGGCAATTAATCAAACATTATGCAAACATAGGCAGTGTGTTCTATTAACAATCAAATTTATCAACTCTGTATATGATTAGCACAATAAAATTAAACAAAAAAAAATAAAATGTGCTCCCTATAGATCTGAACAAAATTTTATTTTGATATTTATTTAGGTTTAGGAGCTATTCCTCGAAAAATATTAATTCCGTTTTATAAATCTCCACATTTAAGAAATAAGAAAAAACTGAAACCTTCTAGAAAGAGAAATTAATAAATTAAAATATGAGGATTTATTGTTTAATAAATAGGTAAGTACACTGGAAAAATTTGCATTATTAAACATATTTTATTAATTATTATTACAAGGATTTGTCTGAAATAAAGTTAGTTTGTATTGTTTGTATTTTCCACGTATATCTTAATTGAAATAATTATTATTATGTTGCACATAATGCGATAGAGGAATTTTTAATGTAGTAGATATCAGGTTGGGGAAAAAGAAATCCATGATTTTTACTTTCATTTTATAGATTTATTTAACATAGTTACAATTATTCGTTTTGGCTCAAATATGCGCCCATTTTTTCAGTTACTCGTTGCCATTTAGAAGGTAATTTCATTATGCCCCATTCCCAGAACGTCTTGTCCCTGTTGGCAAAAAACTGCGTTAGCCAGTCTTCACACGCCTCTCTTGAGGACAACTTCACATCACGAAGAGCATTTGACATTGACAGAAACAGATGGTAATCGCTTGGTGCCAGATCCGGACTATAAGGTGGATGCATAAGGACCTCCCAACCAAGGTCCCGGAGCTTCTGGCGGGTCATCATAGACGTGTGCGGCCTGGCGTTGTCCTGGTGGAATACGACACCTCTCCTATTGGACAATTCTGGTCTCTTTTTATCGATTACTGCTTTTAATCGGTCTAATTGCTGACAATAGAGATCCGAATTAAGCGTCTGACCATTAGGCAGTAGGTCACAGTAGAGGATACCTTTCCAACACAGCAAAACTTTCCGGGACGTCAATCCTTATTTGGCCACCGTTTGGGCGGCTTCACCGTTCTTCGACCATGAACGTTTTCGCCTGACATTATCGTATGTGACCCATTTCTCATCCCCAATCACCAGTCTCTTCAAAAATGGCTCGATTTCGTTCCGTTTGGCCAAGGAATCGCAGATGGAAACACGGTCCTTCAAATTTTTTTTCCGTCAGCTCGTGCGGCACCCAAACATCAAGCTTCTTTTTGAATCCAGCCTTATGCAGATGGTTCAAAACTGTTTTGTGGTTGATCCTCAGCTCCTGAGGAATGCTACGACAGTTCTCATGCCGGTCTAGTTCGATCATTTCCATGATTTTATCGACATTTTCGACTATAGGCCTCCCAGTGCGTAGTGCATCTTCTGCATCAAAATTACCGGAACGGAATCGACGAAACCAAAATTGCGCGTAATTGGCTGTTACAGTATTGGGACCATAAACTTCATTTACACTTGCAGCCGCCTGACTTGCATTTTCCTCTTTATCAAAGCAAAATTGTAAAACATACCGAATTTTTTCTTTGTTCACTTCCATATTTGAAACTTTAATTGACAACTGAAATGTTTGGTCACAACAATGACAAAACTTGTTTTGCTAGTACATGAATTTCTCTTTCCAACTAGTATAAGTTTGTCTCAATGCGACACATACATAACGAAATGTAGGTTAGTAAAACCATCTGTCAAAAAAATAATGGATTTCTTTTTACCCAACCTGATATTTTGACTTCTTTCAAATGTATTCGATTCAATTTGGTTTCTAATCTGCATGTACTATTACAATATTTGACAAAATTCTACAAAGTAGGAGCATATTACAGAATTATGGTAGTTCACCGTCAGCAATCGGAGCTAAAAGTTATATCTTCACTGCGCAAGCGAGATGTAAGCACCAGACTGCCATTACTACTTCATTTTTAGAATACACTGTCTGAAAAATACTGGAATGGTTGATGAGAGATAGAAACATTAAAGTGCGGTATCTAGTCCCGAGAAATACAATTTGAGACCTGGAATTGGGAAGAAAGCGGAACCAGAATAGAACCAAGGGAAGGCAGCACCATGAAGAAACATTTGTTGTCAGAACAAGTGGAAAGACCTATGATCAATTGCTAAAGAAAATGAAAAAAATATTGATATTAAAAAAATTGAGTTGAAGTGAAGCGAATTAGAAAAACAGCTTGAGATGAACTAGTCCTCACTTTTGAGGGAAGAGATCAAGTTACAGTATTAGGCAACGAGATCAGAACGAACCTTCGAGAGGTTGAGATTAGCGCAAAGAAACGCGAAACTACTCTCATGGTATATGGAATGGAGGAAACGACAACAGACGACAACAGGAGCTGAAAACTTCCATCGCTGAAGAGTTACAAATTGACGTGCAATAAGTATAAAATCAATATGACCGACTAGAAGGGGGCACAGAAAGGCAACAGCAGCTGTAGCTAGGGATCTACCACAAGCGATCATCAAGAAAATGGTGGTTGAGGTAGGCTGGCTAAAGTATCCAATCATAGTAAGGATTGACGTCTTGCGATGCTATAAATGTCATCAACTCGAACACAGAGCAGATCAATGCACGGAGGAAGGAGATAAGACAAATGCATGTCTAGATTGTGGACAAGAGGGACATCAAGCCAAAGCGTGCAATAACAACGCGTATTGCGGTAAATCTCAGAAGGAAACCCATAGGGAGGACCATACTAGATGTCCCCATTTTAGAAGGATGATAAAGGATGTTGGAAGAACGAAACTGAAGTACATTTAGCAATGGCCTTACAACCCATTCGAATACTATAGACAAACCTAATGAGATCTCACAATTGTCACGACCTAGCTGAGGAAGTAGCAAGACAAAAGGAGATAGACATACTAGTTGCCAGCGAAACAAATAAGAAGCGAGTAGCCAATAGTGACTGTTTTAAGGATAAAAGAGTGAATATAGCGGTAAAGTTCCTAAATAAACAACTAGAAGCTATAAAATAAGGGGTGGCAAACGACTATGTAAGCATTCATTTAAGGAGGACTTAAATATTCTGCCGCTACAGTTTGCCCAATATCATTTTGGACGATTTTAGGGCAGCAATGAACCAGATAATGAACGATAGTGACCAGGAAGAAGGCGATATTATTATCCTAGGGGACCTCGATGTAAAATCGCCACAGTGGGGTTCGCCGATAACAAATGACCGGGACGAATACCTTACCGAAAGTATGGCATCCGCAGATATAGTAGCCATAATATGGAAGAAGCACCAACTTCCCCCACAGGAGACACGGAATCGTACATAGATGTGGCTTTCTCGACGCAAAATATCGCAGAGAAAATCAGAAACTGGCAGGTGCTAGAAGGCAAAATATTAAATGACTACTACCTTATATACTTCAAAATCAGTGGGATGAAACAAAATAAAGGCAATATAGGTATGGAGCCAATAGTAACTACAAATGATTGGGACGCCTTCGAAGCGATACTCCAATGAAGGCTAAACGGCGGCGAAGATAATGCAAATGATCCTGTCAAATGTGTAAAACTGCTGCGGAAAATATGCCTGGCTAGTCAAGCTGCTGATAACGGAAACCAAAAACGAATGCCCTACTGGTGGAATTCCAAAATTGACGACCAAAGAAGAAAATGTATACAAACTAGACGCAAAGTGACCAGAATGAAAAAGAGGATAAACCACGAAGCGGCATTAAAAGTGGCCATAGAAAAATATAAAGGGCAAAAATGGGATCTGAGCAAAGCAATCAAACAGTCTAAGAAGGAACACTGGGGAAAGCTGTGTGACGAACTAGACAAAGAAAACCGGGGTACAGTCTATAAGATCGTTATCGGAAAATTAACAAACAAAATGCCGGTAGAGCTCACAATGGGTAAGAAGAATTAATAAATCAGCTATTCCCGGCAGAAAGTCAAAACAATCAAGCAAGGATCGACAATGAATCACTAGAACCGTTCGTGAAGAAGAAATTGTAGAAAGCGGTAGGCCAAATAAAATCTGGTAAGGCTCTCGGTAGAAGCTTCTAACAATTCAGGCTCTGTTTGATGTCTGCTGACTGAATTCGGTAGTAATTAGAGAATTCGATCCCGTTTCTTATTTCTAATCCCGGGATTTCGGGATTACATTTGGATAATCCCCGGATCCCGGGATTATTTCGATATTGAGGGTGACGAATAATTTTTTTTTTATAGAAGTCGGCTTTTTAATAAACAAATTAAAATTTAGACAGAAATTTAACGTAATCAAAATTTAAACAAAAATCGATGCATTTTCCTCTTTTCTTACTAATCAGACTAAAAGTGTTGGCATAACCTGAATTTTAAAGTCATTTCACTCTATGTAAAGTTATTCTTCTTCAACAACTCTTTAAAGTTTTAAAAATTGAAAATAAGTATCTAAATAACTATGGAAATAAATTTTGAAAATTAACAAAATTTCCTCTTAACATAAATTGATGACTTTCATGTAACTCCTTAGTCAGCAGCTAACAAAAAGCAAAAAGTATTTAAAAATAATAGTAACCAGTCACATTTCTATTAAATTTAAATAAAACTAAGCTAATAGGAACATTCTAATTTGAATTACAGTAATTTGAGCTGAGAAATAACAACACGTCAATCAGCAAACTTTTTAGTTAAAAATAAAGAACAGTTTTATTTCAAACAGGCATAGCACCCTCGGTGGTTAATTTATTGTAGTTGCTTGGAATAAAACTTCGTATTTTATATTAAAAAGATAGACAAACAATTTTATTGAGAGCACTGGCACTGGGCTCTATGTGTAGTCTATTCAACATTTTTTTTAAATGATGTCAATGCCAAAAATCCTGGGATCAGAAAAATTTTATCCCGAAAATTTTGGGGGTAAAAAACGGTCGGGATTCCGGGATCTCGATTTTCGAGATCTTGAGATCAAATCCTCTAGTAGTAATACTTGGCTTCTCGCAACTTCGGCTTACTGTTAGTCCATAAATTTTCTCATGAGTATATCTTTTCCACTTTCACCCATATTCTGCTGATCTCCGAGAGCGTTACAGGTCTTTGTTGTTCTCCCCCTCTTGTAACCAAGCGCAGAATATCTGCGTTTTCTTCTCTAATGTACAACTGATCTCGGAAAGGTTCTGGCACCTACTGCTCTTTTTGAACCGTTTGTCGAACTCCAATTTTGTCCGAGCTTCTATCTAATTCGTGTCGTCGTACAGAGTCTACTTCGGAATCACCCAAATCTCTGTCTGGGGTTTAAGCTTGGAATCCCACCAGAAGCCATAAAGAAAGCGATAGAGGTCGCACCCGATTGGACGCTAAGTGTTCTTAATGGGGTACTAAGAAAACAGGTATTTTCAACTTAGCGGAAGGTAGCTAAAATAATCCTAATATCATAAGGAGGAAAGTCACCACAGGATCCGCGATCTTACAGACTCACATATCTGTTGAACTCTATTATTAATTTATACGAAGCCCTGATAAAGGTTAGATTGGTGAAAGAGATTGATGAAGACTGTCCCCAAATCAGTATGGATTTATAAATGGAAGATCGACCATATAAGCTATCCAGGCGGTCACCTGATTGAGGGAGCAGGCTAGGGAAAGGTGGTGTGCTGTGTTTACGTTGGACGTGACAAATGCCTTCAATACAGTGACATGGGGCCAAATAATGAACGAGATGAGAAGAAAAATGGTATCGCCCTATTTGATAAATATCGTGGGAAATGACCCAAAGAAAAGAAAATAGACCGAAAAGAAGAAATGAAGCTATCAGTGAGGGTTCCGCAGGGCTCGGTCCTGGGGCCAACTCTGTGAAACATTCTCTATAATGGCGTACTGCGATTGAAATTGATGGCAGGGGCAATACCTATAGGTTTTGTAGATGATCTGGCTCTGATAGTTACTGCGGGGGATAAGGAGGAATTGAAATTCCGTGTGAATGAATGACTGCATCGTATAGGCATATGGATGAAAGAAAATAATCTGAAATTGACCCCACATAAAACGGAGATGTTCATTATGAAAGGACCAAGAAAAGGGAATAATGTCTACTTCGAACTTAAGGAAACGATGATTGTACCAAAGAGAGCACTAAGATACTTGGGAGTAATGACAGACGATAACCACACACATGGCGAGAATATCCGACCCGTGACAAAAAAGGCGGAAGAGAATGCAGCAGCTCTGGCTAGACTAATGCCGAACATAGGCGGACCACGAATCATTAAGCAGCAAATCCCGAGCAAGGCGTGTACTCTACTCTGCTGTACACAGCCCCGGTTTGGCATCCGCCTGTGGAAAAAGATTGCTACAGGTCAACAATAGAGAAGGTTTAGCGTAAATTTTTTCTGAGAGTAACCTGCTCATATCGGACAGTTTCAACAAAGGCCCTCTAAATCTTAGGTGGAACTGTACCTATCGATCTACAGATGAAGGAGAGGTGCCTTATACATCAAAAAGGAGCAGGAACCTCCAAGAAAGAAAGGGCCCCAATAAGGGAAGAAATCCTGGGTGAATGGCAGAGCCGATGGGAAGAGAAAACTTCAGTGGCCCAATGGACAAAGCGATGTATCCCTAATATAAGACTGCACTGTAAAAATGGACAGGTGGACTACCTCACGACGCAGACATTTACTGGACATGGTTGTTTTAGAAATTATGCCAAAAAGATGGGGAAAACCGAAAATGAACAGTATAGATATTGCCCAAACATGGACACAGCAGAGCAAACACTATTTGAATGCCAAAAATGGGAAAGGGAGAGGCAAGAGGCATGCGGTAAGGTAGGTAGAGCCTTGACAGTGAACAACTTTGAAACTGAAATAATGTCCGGCGGCAGAGGCTGGAATGCCATTAAAAAGATGCCAAGGACGATAATGGAGATGAAGAAACAAAAGGAGATACAGTGATCGACAGGTAGCTACCGCTTTTGAAGATATGCCCTTAAGGTGCGTTTATATTAGACATTTTATTCCGTACATTTCTCTGACATAAAATATATTTTCTCTCTGAAATGAATTCAACTGTCCTGAGAAAAGCCATCTCCTCCCAGCTGTGCAGATAAATTTGCATCAGAGAGAATAAAGTGTCTTATCTAAACGCACCCTAAAGCAGTACCAAATTGGGTAGTGAAGAAAATGAGAATTTTTTACTTGGTGCAAGCCCAACTCTCCACGAAGAGTGGTGTCCTTAGATAGATTTTTCCCGTGTGATTCAAAAGAACTGTACTCTCAAAGCCACTTTGCAGAGTAGATTTTATGAGCTGACAACGGTTCACTATATTTAGGCGATTCATGTCCAAACGAATCAAGTGCTTTTGGTGAATCTCTACGACCCAAGACTCGATTAGTAATATGTTTCTTTTTTTTTTCAAGATGTTTCCTTAACGTACGAAATGAAGCATCGAAATTTCGTGAGCTGTGTAAATTCAAATTGCGATTACGCAAAACTGTTATTGCTTGCAATCTTTAATGTTTTACTATTTCATTGATAATATTACCTCACATAATATATTAGTTTTTTACCAAAATATTTAGAATGATTTGGTCGCAATAAATTAAAATCTCTTCCAAAATATTCTTTCACCTAACTATACCTTACATATGCAAATAGAATGCAACCTGGACTACAGTCATGCAGCCCTCCAGCCGTGTATAGTGAGTGCATTATAGGTAGCTGAACTACCAGCAGTTGGAACACAAACACCTAGCGAAGTGGTTGCTCTCTAGGAAGGTCTCAGAACACAAGGATTTTAATGCACAGACCAATAGGTTCGAACATTTATTAAATTCGAAATTTGGAAACAAAAGACCAGTTTCGATCTTGTTAGATCTCGTCAGTTTGGTATATCCAACTCAAATGCTAACATATGTTCCGCCAAGTAAGTACTACTATAGAATCAGTGGACGTCACCTTACATGTTAAAAATCGTATGTTTGACATTGAATATTTCAATTTCGGCACCGACGCAGGTCTTTTAATTCTGCAGGTGTATGGATAACACTCTTAGTAAAATCTGACAGAAATTTAAAGAAAATCTATAAAAAAGCTATAGGCCAGCTAGCAAGATCAGATTTAGATTACATAAAGCCCTAAACTATTTGAGGTATGGGGCCAGTGTTGCCAGAAAAATATTAAATTTATTAGCCTTTGTCGAGAACTTTTACGCGAACAAAAAAAAGTCATCACACTTCGGTGACTAGATAATTTCTGGTAACCTAAAATAAAGCGTAAATCCAATGCTGCCGGTGAACTACCTTAAAGATAACAGGAATCCCCTTCTCTACTAAAATATCTGTAGGTAACAACACAAATAAACGGAACAACACGCAATATATTAAATTATTACATTACATACAGTAGTGAGCAAATTAATGTAAATAAAGATTTAAAAAAACTCAATCCAATTCACTAAAACACTGAACAAATATCGGATCATTTTCTAAGTTCCAAAAACAAACCTGTTTGGTTTTTGGTTATTGCTACTCTGATTGTTCTACTTTGTTTTATTTATAATCCAAATGTAATTTAACTTTCGCTCTAGCCAAATATTTTTTTATAAAAACAAATCCTAATGCCCCAAACATCCTTCAATAAAAAAAATCATATAAATGATTAATAAAACAATATCATCTCTTATTTTATTACAAATGACAGTCAACTAAGTTTTGAAAAAATACACTCTTTAAAAGTACTAAAACAATTAAAAAATATGTTCCTTTGAAAAATCCAATGTACTATTTTTCCCTATATTTATGTTCAAAACCCCTAAGTTAGCAACCCTGTTTCGATGCATCCATGAAAGGCTTCATGTAGAGTTCTGTCAAGATTGCACTGAAGAAATTAATTGGCAGATAATTTCTAGTACCACTTTCAAAAACCTTTTAATTGTTTTGTTATTTGAACAAATCATGTCAGAAAATAAATTCACTAAAAGGAAAATTAAAAAAAACATACCAAAACTAATCCAAGCTCTTCTAGCTAGTAAGATATTAAATTACCACCTAAATGAATTTTGTTTTTCTTCTTCATTAAAATTATTAACAAGCACTAGATTTTAAGTTTAGAAAAATTGTTAGAAGTTTGCAAAATAACTGCTTAATCTTAGAACGATAAAGAACATAATTAAAAATAAATGCTCTTCATAAAGCAGGCCTGCTTTCAAGCATTTTAGCAACAAACATGGAATTAATCTTTTTCTAATCTATTAACTCCCTGCAACATTTCTAGCGACGACGCCTCCGACTTGAAAGACAACCTTGCAGTTCCTCCATCTTAAAAACACGTGTCGTGGCCCTTTGGATGTCCTCAATATTTTGAAAATGGACAGCTTTGATCTGATTATTTATTTTCGGTAAAAAAAAAGAAGTTGTAAGGGACAAGGTCTAGGCTCTACGGTGAATGGGGAAGCATAGAAGTGTCGTTAGATATCAAAAATTGACAAAACAACGCTAAATGCGATGACGCGTTTTCATGATACTACATCCAACATCCATCTATTCTTAGTCAGTTCTGGAGAAACATGAGCCAGCGGGGCCTTCAAAAGCCATCGGCTTTGCTCCCATTTCACGAAAAACTAGATGCTAATTCGTTGATCTATTTTTGTGTGACTCATTTTTTCGACCAAAGTTAGTCAACAGCAGGACTTGGCTTTGGCCACTTATTGCTTTACGCAGCTGGAGGCCTACCGTATTAACGTAGGCCTCGCGCAGCTCTAAGAAAGCGATTAGTTTTGTTCATACCGGGACTCGCAAATCAAAATGATGAAATATTTTTAAATTCTAGTAATTTCTAGTTTTTACACTAGGCTGTACCATGAAATGACTTTCTTAAAAATATTTGTTACTTTTCAAATGTATTCCTTGTTATTTGGGAAGTTAATCAAACTTATTACACTATTAAACTCTAGTAACGATAAATATAACAAGAGGTACTAAAAATTCCAGAATGTTTCTATAAATATTTGCTATGACCGAACTTGGTTTCGCTTTTCAGTATCGTCGACGGTTATAAAAGTAGTTTGTCTAGCCCTTGTTATGCTAACAAGCTCGATGGATCACAGACTCCTACGAATATTTCGTCTAATTCGCATTCTCATCCAAAGCTTCAATTAGATTAGCCCTAAGATCTCACTGCTCGTTGATAAGTGTAAATTGCCTCGATTGCAAGTATTTGTGAATTTCTATGGCTTCCAAGAAATTGAGTTTTTTAGTGTTATTGCAAATATGGTAATACTTCTACTGAATTTGCGCTTGTAAGTTTATGTTGTGTTTCTAACAGATGCTTTGATGTTTCTGGATGTTTGACCTATGTAGACAGCATTACACTCAGAGCAATTCAATTTATAAATACCAGAGGAGTTTTGATGGTGCGTTAAAGATCACGTTATTTAACGAATTAAATGGTATAAATCTAGGTGTCGCTTGGAATGTACAAGAAATTATATTACTATGGTAAAAATTTATACTGTTTTAATTTTATTTTTTCAAAAATTGCGACTTTACAACAGAGTTTTCTGCAAATTATGATGTTTTCTTTCGAAATTAATACCTCTTCGAAATGTGAATTAAAATTTACAAATTTTTTGTTAGTTTTCCTGCAAAATTTGACCACTTTTTGTGTTTTGTGTACATTTTTCCTAAAATATCAACTTTTTTTTTTTCCTTGCCTTAATTTGGGCTTTAGGCCTGCAAGTTCCAACTTAATTCTCTTGTGATGTAGATGTCCAGGAGTCCTTCCACCTTTTTGGGGGTCTACTTAAAGGACGACGTGTCTGTGGGATTCCGTCTCGTGCTATTTTTGCACGAAATTTCGATTTTTTTCACAAACATTCCACTTTTTCATAGAATTTTTATTTTTTTGGAGATATTTTCAACTGTTGTCGCAAAATTTTAAGTTTAAAATCAGATTAGGTTTTAAACCAGATTTTGAATAATACTTATAACTTAGAATATTTAAATTAATAAACTAATTTGAATATCGGCCTAATATTTCTATTCAATTTCAGGAATCGAAATTTGGGTGAAAAGTCTGTTGTTTTTTGTTGTTGTTAGGATCGAAGGGGGATGCTGAAAAATACACTTTTTGTAATATGATTGCACTTGTATATTAACATAAATAAAGAAAACAACTATCACATTAATACACATACTAGTAACTACTGTTTGCTTAAAATTAAACACTAATTGTAATTTCTGTAAAATATAATACGTACACATATTTTACACATAAATATTGTAAATATTTTTGTTTTGTAATATTTATTTATGATCTGCTGATCAAAAATAATTTTTTAAGGTACTATTTCATTATTAAAAAAAAGCAATCAATTATCTCAGTATAATTATAATAATTGCATGGAAAATTTTAACGTATAATGTCTAAAGAGAAACCAAAGATTATAATAATTGAGAGTCCTTAAACTAAGCTATTTTTTTCTTATATTTGGTTGTAAAAGCTGCATTGAAATTAAACTTCTCTTCTTAATATTTTTGTTGAGTTATCAGAAGTTGCCTATGTCAGTCGTCTTTCGGTTCTGGAAAAAAACATTGAAATCTAAATAGAAAATCAGGCAAATATTTTCTAATGAGCATTTGTTGGTTTTCTCAAACCTCCACATTTCTGGAAATCAGTGTTTATATCTAAATTGAAAAAAAAACATTTACATATTCAAGTCTTCTATCACTTTAATATTAATACAAAAAATTAATTACTTTATTGGTTAATTTATATTATAAAATATAATTTTTATGGAATTATTTTTATAATTCTCTGTTGGAATGTTCCAAAATAAGATTTTTTTTATAGTTTTTCGCCTGCAATAGGATTAAGTATTTTATGAATTTTGAACGCGTTTTTTTGTCGATAAATCTGAAGGATTCTTTTTTATTTCCGAAGTATCTTAATAGAATGAGTTTTTCGAAAAATTGTTATAATGTTTTCTGATGTCATTTTTAAAGACTTTAAGTAACAAAAGAAACGTTTAACCCTTCTACAAGGACAGTGTTTTCTTAAAAATTTAGAAGCTATTACAGTTATAAGCATTCGGTAAAACCTCTCATAGTTTCGGGACGTATGTCGAATGTTTACAAGTAATTAGCGTTATTAGGGGACACGTAATTGTGTGTTCGATTGTTCGATACTTAGAGATATCGAACATTCTATTACGGCTGCAATACCAATATAAGCCAACAATCACATCCTAAGTTGTTAATTACGATTATACGAATAAGTTCTTTACTTGTGTTAAAAATCCACAGTGAGTGAATCGACAAGGCGTAACAATAACTTAAGTTTTAAAGTCTTTTAAAGCTTTTTCGAAGATCCGTACTCACCTCAAAATAAATCTTGAAACCAAAGGTTTTACTGCAACAACTGAAAAAATGTTGACAGAAGCTGGAGCGTTCTAATCGTTGATCATATTTTCATCAATAGCGTAAAAAAGTGGCACCGACATAACCTTGTCTAGAATCAAAATTTTCATAGGAGGGATTCGTATATTGACTTTTTGGTGTAAATTGAAAGATGTCCCTATTTTTAGAAATAAGTCATTGCTCATGACCAGACTTGGATTTCTCTGTATGATTCCGAAAAAAGCAATGGATTTACAATCCAACCACACCAAGACAAAAAAAGATAGCAGGATCAAATCGAAGGCCAAAAGGATCTAATTTGACTTTCTAAATCAAACGATTCTCCATAAAGCGAATGTGCCAAAAACCAAAGCCTAACCCCACAATTTTACCGAGAACTTCGAAAGAGAGTCACTCGTGTGAGATAATCAAGATGTGGTTGTGATTGTGGCCGCATAGTTTTTGACACAAGCAAAATTATTCCTGTGGTTCGTCAGTTATTAGATTTCAGCCTTTGTTGCCTCTCTTTTTTTTGCAACGGATAATTCATGTATTCTATGATCTTAAGGAACACCGAAGAAGTCGTATGTGGCCAAGAAGTTCCCGAATTCGAGTAATTTATTTAAATTACACAATTTTCTACTTAGATATTGATAACCTTAAACCACTGTTGTAAGAACATTAATTTGAAAAAATAAATTTTCCAAGTTTCCAATTAATCATCGATACACTGAAGTTATCACTTCAGCGTCTTTTTTGATCGACAAGTTGTTTTATAAAAGCGAGGCTTCAGAACCAACAACTGACAACGAAATGAATTAAACGAAATAAAATAGTGGTGTAAACACCTTAAAGGTTTCAAAATTGTCATCAGCTTAACGTTATGTTTTCTATAAACACATTGCAATGTGATACAAGGCTTAAGACGATTGTCGCATATCTAGGGGACCATTCAGCCCTTGTCAAACAAAGGTAGGCCAGGTAAAATCACCAATTCACCTTTGAAATGCATTCGATGCCGGAGCTACTGAACATGTCGCTAAGTACTGACACTTTGACAATGTTGAAAAGCTACCTCTAAAAAACCCTCCAAACGGCCAGTTAGTTTCTGGTATATGCTCACGGAGTATTCCAGCTGTTTACAATTGGTCGTATGGAGTTGAAATTGATACGTTTGGAGATTTGAATGAGCTATATTTCAAATAAGATATTATCGACCGACAAAAGCAGAATTACATTAGGAACGAAGTGGACAATGGATGAATTGACACTTAAGATTTGTAAACAGTTCCCTTGCAGATTTACAATTATTTAATTTCTGAAATACAGAAAGAATCTAAAGTTCGTTAATTAAGTTAATGTATCAATCTATAAGTAATAACTGAAATTGAATATGATAAGAGCTGGTTAAAAAAATATTACGAGAAACGTTCTTGCACCTTGTAATGTGGGTATCTTAGATTTTTGAATAATCACATGGTTGTTATATTAAATGATCCTTGGGAAGGGTGTGATACGAAAGATAAATTATTTACTAGGTCATTTGAAACAAATGTGTCAACCCAAAAAGTATCCCCTGTAAAAAAGGGTTCCTTATAATTTGCATATGCCCTCGCTGTCCTTTTAAAAACAACACCTCGCCTCAGATGTAACATATATTGACTTGTTAACAGATGTCACGAATTATGCAGATATTTCAGGGGGTTCACCGTAGAAAATTGGCGTAACGCAGCAACTATTTAAGCAGAAAGTTGCATCGCAATATCTTTATTTTTTGTAGCTTGATGGTCTTTTTCAAAAGTGCAAATGCTTCTCGCTTACGCCAAATGAACTGTTGATCTGTTTGTAAATATTGACTCGGGGCCTTCTGGCTGGGAAATAACAGTTGTCATTATTTGTCAATTTAACACGTGCAACGTCTACTTAAGATCAGTTATTTGGGGGATTATTCGTTGGGATATTGGAACTTTGCTTTGACTAGTGTGCTCAATTTGGGGCGGTGGCTGATATAAATGAAATTGTGTTATACCTGGGCGGTCCATGACATCGCGACGATACTGGCTGACCGTGATGACCATGTCCACCGTGAATATTGCTTGCCATTCTTAGCTGAAAAAAAGTCAAAATTATAATGTGAAAGCATACAAATCTATAAATCGTCTACTAGTGAAAACCTGAGCTTTTACATTACAAAAAAATATATACTCTGTAGGCTTTGTCGATAACTAATAAAGAGAATGGATTCGACTCTTCTCATTTTTTTGTCTACGAAATCTGAGCTGTTTTAAATATCTATAACGGGGCGACCTTCGAAGGTTTTTACCCATAAAGGGCAAGAAACTCAGAAGCTGATAGAAAAGAACTACTAGCGGGAATCGTTCGACAAAAAACAAAAATAATTAACATAGCAGTTGGTGTCGCAGCAACCGGAGGGCTGAGCGGTGCAGTGCACCTAGGTCCCAAGTTCAGGGGGCCTTTGGCCACTGGCCAGTAAGCCTCCGATTAATTTCGCAAAGATTCTTTCCACCTGAGAACGTAAATATTATACTAGTGCATTGTATAGAAGAGTATCCTTCTGTTTCGAAAATTCCAAAGACATCTTGAAATTTTACAATTTTTTTTATTTACAGTTTTAGATTTTCTTCTCCAAAAGGTGGATTTTTTAAGAATTTCACTTTCAAGTTTCAATTTAAACCAAATATCATTTTGAAATTGGATAGTGTCGGCATTTTTTAAAAATATTGCTTTGCTTTTCTCAAAATTTTGATTTCAATCGTACTAGACTTCTAATCTCGTAATTTGATATTTACATTTTATCTTTAATTTTATAATAAACATTTTCAGTTTTTTCGACATCTGATGTTTTTCTTTAAGTTTGTATACTTCATTTCAAAATTTTCACAAATTTGAAATTTTTTAAATAATTTTCGATCTTTCTTAAAGATTTGTTTTTTTTACAAACATTTGCAGTTTGATCTTCAAATTTTAACTTTTTTCCTAAAATGTCAGCTTTAAAATCCACAATTTTATTTTTAACAGGAAATTAAGATTGTTTTTTTGGAGTAATATAATTTCAGGTTTTACTTGTACTTAAAATTTAATTTTATTTTCTTTCTCAAATTACGAATTGACTTCAAATTTTGCAGTATATTCTTTATTACATAAATTTTAATTTGACGAAGTACAATTATTTGTTATTTTTTAGTTGTCCCTCAAAATTTTAAGTCAATCCTTCTCTTGAAATTTCTTGAATTAACTTTATGAATTTTAAATGGTTCCAAATAAGGTATTTCAAAAAATTTGAGTTTCCACTTCAAAGCTTTTCTCCGAAAATTTAAAATATTTATGATAAAAATTTTCAGAAAATTTATTTTATAATATAAGTACTCTTTTTTTTATCGAAACCTCCACCCTTTGTCTTAAACTTGGAATTTTTATACTCGCAAACTCGAGAAGTTTTTTTCGTAAATCTGAATTTTCAAATGCAAAATTTTCCTCTCCAACTTTCCAAACTATTTCTAGAATTTTCACTTTATCATTGAATTGTTAACTTGAAATTTAAAGTTGGGACTTTTTTCTTGTCATGTTGAACTTTTTTTTTAATTTTTAAAGTTTTAACTTAAAATTTTTATACGTTGTATAATCTGATTTTTAATTAAATATTTTACTCAAACAATCCAAATTAAATTTAAAATTGTTATTTTTTTTTTAAATTTAAGGTTTTAAGTCGAGGATGTGCCTTTTTTCTTTAAAATACACAATAACATTCAACTTTCTAACTTTATTTCAAAATTTGTATTTTAATTTCAAAATGTTGAGTTTCTTACTGAAATTTTTAGTTAATAATGGATATACTCCAAACCTAGAATCGTCTTTAATTTTTTCGAATTTATTTTCTAAAAAAAAATTCTCAAAGAGATTTCTTTTACTAGAAATAATAATTTTTATCAAAATCATTAAACTAAACTTGAAGGATTTTCCCTATAAATTTGACTGGTATGCTTGTGAACTTTTACAATTTTTAAGATTTTTTTCAAAAAATGTTTGACCCTTTTTTATCAGAGAGATCATCTTAATTTTTTTCTTTTTATCCCAAAATGGTAACTTTAAATTTAAAACCTAAATTTCAGGATACTTTAATTTCCCTCTCAAATTTCGATTTTAATTCCGAAAGACTTTTCTCGAAATTTAGATTTTTTCCTACCGTAATGCAACTTCTGGATGTACTTTTAAAACTTTATATAAACGTTGATTTATAATTTTAACGACGAGGATATTAATGTAACATAAGAAATCCAATTCTGAGAACCAGCGAGACCAGCCTAAAAGGAGAAGCCACCATAATCTGGCCATTCGGGCATCTACTGTTTCAACGAAACTCCGACAGTAACCACCACCTTGGTGAAGTGGATAAAATGGTTCACAAGAAAATGAAGCTTCTTATCACCAAATGCCATGCCATATCAAACCGTATTATCTATATCGTGCTGAAACTAAATAGCAGATGCAGCATACAGGTTATTTAGGCCTATGCTCACACCGCTGCTTCACCCGATCAAGAAGTAGAGCAGTTTTATGAAGACCTTTCAGTAGCAAAGAATGCTGAGGCTCTCTAAGCCTTAGGTCTTAGGGAAACCCCTCCTTTAAATTTGCAATTTAAAATCATTGGAGTGGACAAAGATCAAGATCCTCATTGGGGACTTCAAATCGGAAAAAATAGCAATAGACCCTAGAAATATTGGCAACTTTGGATTGGGCCCAAGAAATGATAGAGAGCAAACGATGCCAAAATTTATGTGCAAGAAAGAGATGTATTGCATGAACACCTTCTTCCAAAAACCTCCGCAAAAGTAAACTTGGAAAAGCCCAGACGGTTCGATCAAAAAAGAATCGACTATATAATGGTAAACGGCAGGAGTATATGCACGGACGTATCGTCCTCAATCATTTCAATAAGAGAAGCGACCATAGACCTGTAAGAGCTAAAATATGTGTCGACACCTGGCTGGAAAGAAAGAAACAGATTAAAAAGAAACTAGGACCAACAATGAGTTAGAAAGGAAGCAGAAGGAATTCAGCAAGCAGATAGAACAAAGGCTGGAACCGACGAAGAACCTAGACTTAAATGCGCTGACAGGAAAATTAATCAAAAACATGCCAGTGACAACCAAAAAAGTTTGCACATTTAAAGAACACAGAAGCATGAAGCCTACTCCTGACAGGATAAGACTATTGGAAGAGCGCAGAGATATGGATCATGACGCACCCCAATTCCGCCAACTAAATAAAATAGTAAAGAGAGCGATTCGTAGAAACTTGAGGGCATACAACGCGAGAAAAATCCAAGAACATATTAAAGATAATATGAACATGAAAGTCCTTCTATCCAAAATGGCTAAAGGGAAAGCGCTCATAAACAAGATGAAATAAACATGGCATAATAGAATCAGAGAAAGGTAAAATCGTCGCTGTTATCGAAAATTTCTACCAGGTATTGTACAGTCAGTCAACGCCAGAGCCATAACTTCTTAGTGAGGAGAAAGCCCGAGTCATCCAAAACGTCGGCTCCGAGGAACTTCCCGAAATTAACCAACAAAACCTGAGATGTTTGCACTGAAAGAGATGAGAAACCGAAGTGGTCCCGGAGAAAACCAAGTGACAAATGAGATGCTCAAGACTGGAAGAAAAGCCTTAGATAAAGCGCTTCTTATTCTCCTCAACAAATGCCTGGAAGAAGGAAGAATTCTCGATGCATGGAGGAAGATCACCATCCTCTTCAAAAAAGGCGATCCAACGAACATCGAAAACTACCGGCCTATCAGCCTACTCTCGGTACTATACAACCTCTTAACTAGAAAAATCACCAACCGTGGCAACAATAGACTGGATTTTTATCAACCAGCTGAACAAACTGGATTCAGAAAGGATTACAGCCCGATCAATCATATCCAAACAGTGCGCACACTGATCAAGAAATGCACTGAATCCAATGTCCCACTTCATCTGGCATTCGTCGATTGCCAAAAAAACTTCGACTTTATAGAAATCTGGGCAATCTTGCATGCGATGAACGCTGCAAGGATTGGCTCAAGATAGTCAAACCTCATCAGAAACATCTATGAACACGCCACTCTCAACATAAAGTTGAAGAAGACTTAGTCACCGGGAGAATACCCATCAAAAAAGGAGTCAGAAAAGGCGACACTATTACGCCGAAGCTGTTTACGCTCGCACTACAAGATGTCTTCAAAAATTGGCAACTGAAAGGAGTCAATATGGACGAAAAGTTTCTGAGTCACCCACGCTTCGGTGATGACATCCTCCTAATGAGCACCGACGCGAATAAATTTAAAGATATGTTAAGAGAACTGTATGAAGTTTAGGAGACCTTGGGACTGAGGATGAACCTTCAGAAAACCAAGGTCATGAGTCCAGACAACATTCATGTTCGATAATCACACACTTAAAGTGGTTGAAGAATACGTGTACCTTGGCCACAACATCAAGCTCAACAAAGAAAATCAGGCCGCAAAAATCACCAGGCGAGTTGGTTTGACATGGGCGGCATTTGGAAAACTGGGACACATGCTCAGGAAACCCGATATTCTCATCAAGCTGAAACGGAAAGTTTTCGACTCTTGCATATTGCTTGTCATGACATACGGCCTCGAGACAGTAACCGTAACACAAAGCAGGGGCGCATCGTTTAAGGGTATGCTAACGAGCGATAGAGCGCGCAATGTTGGGGATCAGTTTGAGAAACAGAGTCAGAAGCGAAACCATCAGAGAGAGAATGAGAGTCGTTGATGTCATAGAATGTGTAACTACTAATAAATGGCGCTGGGTAGGATACTTCGCCAGAGATGATATTAAATGGACGAAGACGATAATACAATGGAGACCCAGGAAAACTAAACGAAGTGTCGGACGCCTTCAAACAAGATGGAGAGACGATAATTAGAGGTGAGCTGGCAAAAACTTGATATTGAATGCTCAAGGTAGAGAGCGGTGGAAAAACATGGAGGAGGCCTATGTCCAGGAGTGAATGAGAATGGGCTAAAAAAGAAGAAGGAATCTAAAGAATCTGAATAAATCTAAATTAATCGAAATCTAATCTAATTCTAACTTTGAATGGTTGGGTTCCAGTTACAATTTATATTCTTTAATAATGTACCGATAAATAATTGATCAAATTTTATAGTTTAAAAGCGTGAAAAGCAAGAACTATGGACAGTCACGAATATTTGAATAATAATTAAAGTCAAATTGTGTTATCTTATATGGTCGATTTTCTTTATTTACAAACATATTGTTATACATGGTATGAGTAATATATTTAAGGCACATTACACTACCACTTCTACTTTAAACGCGAAGTCTCGAGAAAATTAATACATTCTACATTAGAAAAAAACTAATCTTTCGGAAATCTCAAAAAAATGTTGAAATTGTAAAAACAATTATATTTTAATGATTGAATTTTGCAAAAAAAGGATTAATTTTCAGAAAAAGTCGAAAACTCGAGAACATTTTCTACTGTAAGTGGAGATTTTCAGAAACATTAAATGTGGCACTTTAAAGTACAAATCAAAATTTGGAGTGTAAGACAAATTTTGAGAAACATGAAATTTTCGGAAATTTAAATTTTAAAAAATCAAAAAAACCGAATATAAAAAATGGATATACTTCTTCCGGGATTGGACCGTGTCAAAGAACTACTAAAAGTGTTCGACGTTTCACCCACCATCGTAGGGGGCTTCTTCAGGAACAAAGAAAGAAAAATAGATGAAAAGAGGAATATGAGGGAATATGCAAAAAAGAAAAAGGCCAATTTCAAAACATCAGAGCACGGTAACTCAGTATGTCTACCATACCAGAGGCAAAACTCTTCTGAATTGAAAATTGGTACAAAGGATAAGAAAGTTTAGACAGAAGAGCACGGTAACTCAGTATGTCCACCATACCAGAGGCAAAACTCTTCTGAATTGAAAATTGGTACAAAGGATAAGAAAGTTTAGACAGAAGAGCACGGTAACTCAGTATGTCCACCATACCAGAGGCGAAACTCTTCTGAGTTACCGTGCTCTGATGTTTTGAAATTGGCCTTTTTTTGCATATTCCCTCATATTCCTCTTTTCATCTATTTTTCTTTCTTTGTTCCTGAAGCAGCCCCCTACGATGGCGGGCGAAACACTTTTAGTAGTTCTTTGACACGGTCCAATCCCGGAAGAAGTATATCCTGTACTGACTCTGGCCGTGGAAGCCTTCGTTATCATAAAAAATGGACTTCGAGAAAACTAATGATTTTTAAAAAATACCATCGAACTGTCAAAAAAAGGTCAAAATTTCTAGAAGAAATTCCAAAATTTCTATGAGCAATTTGAAAATTTCTAAGAGTAATTTCAATTTTGAGATGCATTTTTAAAAATAAAGTCGAATTTCTAGAAAAAAAAATAATTTTGGGAAAGGATTGCTTAAAAAACCAAATTTAGAATAATAACCCAATCTTTCGGAAGAACTCTAAAAATGCCAAAATATTTCCAAAGATCGAATATTGCGAGAAAATCCTCAATTTCCGAAAACATTCTCTAAATTCTTACTTCCTTGTTCTAATTTTAGTATAATATCTAAATTTCAATAAAGAAATTGAATGTACAAGACATTTTTTTTACTCAAAAAAGTTTTGTCAACATTTTTAATTTTTAATAACATGTTTATTTAATTAAGAAAAAACAGATGAATTTCGAGAAAACCGAAATTTCATAAGAATACTCATTTCGAGGTAAAGGTCGGTAGTTCCAGAAACTAAAAAATGGCATTTCGAAATAAATTTTCAAATTTCGAAAATAAGGCCTAATATGAAGTTAAAGTTTCTGCGGCCAAATTTACAAAAATTGAAATTAAAAGAATAAGACAAATATTAGAAAAAGTGTCGGAATTTTGACAGAAAAAATGATTTTTGAAAGAAAAGTTCAAAAAGTAGAATTTTGAGAATAAAGTCGAAGTGACGAATTCAAACTAGTTTTAAGAAAATAAGTCGACATTTCCAGAAAAGTTTAATATCGAATTTTGAGACAAAAATGAAATATCAAAAAAAAGCAAAGAAAGCAGTAAAAATTTCTGACAAACCAAATTTTAAAGATGAAAATCTTCTGAAAAATTCAATGTTAATAAAAATAACGGAATTTCGAATAAAAAAGAAAATCTCGAGAAAACAGCAGAAATTTCCAGAAAAACTACCAAATGAAGCAAAATATCAAAATTTTCCGGAAAAAGTCAAATTTTAGAAAATAGGTACAATTTTAAAAATAGTCGTTTTTATGAAAAAAAATGGATCTTGATTAATAGTGCAAATTGGATTTTAAGATAAATTTTAAATTATTGAAAACATATGGATTTTGAGAAAAATATCGAAATATCGATTTGTTTAAATCCGTTTCTTTGTTGAAAATTTTGATTTCCTTTTTCTCTTGAAAGACAAAACTGGATATAGAAACCAAAAATTCGACATTTTAAGAAAAAGTTCGAAATTTTGAGAAAAAGGTCGACATTTAGTAAACACTGAAATTCTTTAGAGTCAGATTTTATCAAAATTTTAAAAACAGGCAAATTTTGACAAAAATGAAATTTCTCTTGACTGCTTAAATCAGAGGCAGGTATGCGTTCCGATCTGCTCCACCCTAAGTCAGAAAATGTCCATTATTGAAATAAACGTCCCAATTTTGAGAAACAAGTTGTAATTTCCAGAAAGTTGTATTTCATTTATAAGCAATTCCCGAAAAGTTTTCTCTTAATTTTCGTCTTCTTACAAAATATCCAAATGAATCATCAAAATTTCCGGATAATAATTTTTAAATTTTTATTAAAAGATCGATCAAATTTTGAGGAATAGGTAAATCTTGGTAAACAAGCCAAAATTTACAAAAAATCAAAAATTAAAGAAAAATCGAAATTTTCCGAAAATAAAACGATGAATTTTGAAATAAAAATTCAACATTTGGAGAAAGTCAGAATCTGATGAAAGAAATCTAATTTTAGGAATACATTTGTAATTTCAAAGAAATTTATAAAAACAGATGACTTTTGAAATAAGTTGAAATTTCGAGAAAATGTGGATATCTGAAAGAAGGACAAATTTTAGAAAAAGTCTGCTCAGTTGAATATTTTTGGTTCAGCTGCGTAAGCCAGGGGGGAAAGCGCCCTACGTTGCTCTATTCTAACTATGCCTATGGTTAGTTTCGAAAAATATGTAACAGTTTTAATTTAAAGTAGACTGAATAAATAAAAAAGTTAATTATTATTAATAAGTGTTATTTCATTTTCCATTTAATTAACAATTTTATGATTATTTAAACATTTTAGTAATTTCTCGAAATTTAAAAAATTCTTTACAATTTCTAGTAGAAAATTCTTAAATTTCGAGGAAAAAACTCAGAAAACCTATTTATGTAGATATGTTGTGTCAGGTCCAACTGCAAACAATGTCTATATTCTATAATCTTTTGAAAAACTATTTTGATTTACCGGAAACAAGTCAGCCTAGACAATTTAGGAATTCAAAGCGAAGGGTAAAGGGAAGTGGAACTGATTGGCCGGCATGCAGCGGACGGTAGCTACCGTCTAATATACGGGAGGTCGCCCTTTAATTTGCGAGGGTCGCGCCCCAGCCTTGCCACCCTCGATGCTCGTTAGAAAGAACGCTCTGCTTGCTGGGCTTACAACAAAAAAACTGTCAGCACTCTGTTATGCATATTGCACTCTTTATTGTCATTTGTTATCGACATCATTTCGATATGTATTCTTTCGGGCACATCTATTAACGATGATTTGCGTATAATGATCTCCTTTGATCAAATGTCTTTGAAAAGTAGTAAAGTCGTGATAAATAATTTGGATTACTAGCAAAGGCTACGAAAATTTTAAAACACCCAAGCCGTATCATGTAATTATTAATAATTTATTATATGAGGTAGTAACTGGCAGTGGTGGCTCAAAAATAAAATCTTGCCCCAGTTAATGGTGGAATTGCCTATCCAATTCATTGTTATAGTAGAGAAATATATGTCTTATTAGATTAAAACTATTTCTGCTCTTATGGAAATAAGCTGTTATATCACTTTTCATGAACATCGTTTTAGAGATCAAACGAATGGTTACTATAATACACCAAAAGACAAACTTGACAAACTACGATTTTTGTCGATTTTTGTCGATGAACATCATTGCTGAAGTATTTAAACGTCATTACTCATGCTATTTTCAATTAAATTCACTATCGTCTAAAAGTTTGGAAGCACTATGAAACATGAATAAAAACATAAAACAACGTCTTCTTCTTCTTTAGCGCGTTCTCATCCACTCCTGGACAAAGGCCTCCTCCATGTTTTTGCACCGCTCTCTATCTTGAGCATTCAAGATCCAGTTATTGACAGCTCGCCTCTCTCCATTTTATTTGGGGACGTCCGACACTTCGTTAAGTTTCCCTGGGTCTCCATTGTATTATCGTCTTTGTTCATTTAATAACATCTCTACTAGCGACCGGTTCTGACCAGCGCCATTTATTAGTGGTTACATGTTCTATGACATCGACGACTCTCGTTCTCTCTCTCTGATGGCTTCGCTTCTGACTCGGTCTCTCAAACTGATCACCAATATTGCCCGCTCTATCGCCCGTTGGCATACCCTTAAATGATGCACCCTGCTTTGTATTAGGGTTACTGTATGTCATGATAGGCTATATGCAAGAGCCGAAGACTTTCCGTTTCAGGTTGATGGGAATGTCCGCTTTCCTGAGGATGTGGTTAAGTTTTCCAAATGCCACTCATGTCAAACCAACTCGCCTGGTGATTTCTGCGGCCTGATTTTCTTTGTCGAGCTTGATGTTGTGGCCAAGGTACACGTTGTCTCAACTTATGACCTTAGTTTTTTAAAGGTTCGTTTTTAGTCCCACGGTCTCCGAAACTTCTTTCAGCTCTCTTAACATATCTTTAAGTTTATTTGCGTCGGTGCTCATTAGGATGAAATCATCAGCGAAGCGTAGGTGACTCGGAAACTTTTCGTCGATATTCTGTTGCCATGTCAGATTTTTGAAGACATCTTGTGGTGCGAACGTAAACAGCTTCGGAGGAATAGTGTCGCCTTGTCTGACTCCTCTTTTGATGGGTATCCTCCGGGAGACTAAGTCTTCTTCAACTTTGATGTTGAGTGTGATGTGTTCATAGCTGTTTCTAATGAGGTTTGAGTATCTTGAGTCAATCCTTGCAGCGTTCATCGCATGCAAGTTTGCCCAGATTTCTATAGAGTCGAAGGCTTTTTGGTAATCGACGAATGCGAGATGGAGTGAGGCATTGTTCTCAGTGCATTTCTCGATCAATGTGCGCACTGTTTGGATATGATCAATCTTGCTGTAACCTTTTCTAAATACAGCTTCTTCCACAAGTTGGCGGAAATCGAACTTATTGTTGAGATGGTTGGTGATTATTCTGGTTAAGAGCTTGTATAGTACCGAGAGAAGGCTGATAGGCAGGTAGTTTTCGATGTTCGTTGGATCGCCTTTTTTGAAGAGGATGGTGACCTCAGAATTTCTCCATGCATCGGAAATTCTTCCTTCTTTAGGGTTTTGTTGGAGAGAATAAGAAATGCTTTATCTAAAGCTTCAGTCTTGAGCATCTCATTTGTCACTTGGTCTTCTCCGGGAACCTTTTGGTTTTTCATCTCTTTCAGTGCAAACCTCAGGTCTTGTTGGTTAATTTCGGGGATCTCCTGAGACCCGACGTTTTGGCCTTTATCCTCACGGAGACGGTATGGCTCTGGTGTTGTCTGGCTGTGCAATCTCCGATAGAAGTTTTCGATATTAGCAACGATTTCACCTTGCTATGATACTACTATGCCCCGTTCATTTTTCATCTAGCATATGAGCGGTTTCCCTTTAGCCTTTTTGGATAGAAGGACTCTCATGTTCATATTATCTTTAATGGGTTTTTGGATTTTGCTCGCGTTGTATGCTCTCAAGTCTTTACGAATCGCTCTCCTTACTGTTTTATCTAGTTGGCGCTATTGAGGTGCGTCATGATCCATATCTCTGCGCTCTTCCAATAGTCTTCCGTGTCAGGAGTAAGCTTCGTATTTCTGTGTTTTCCAAATGTGAATACTTTCTCAGTTGCCACTGTTATACTTTTGACTAATTTTTCTGTCAGCTCATTTAAGTCTAAATTCTTCAATGCGTTCGTCGTTTCCAGCCTTTGTTCTATCTGTTTACTGAATTCCTCCTGTTTCTAACTCAGTCTTTGTTGGTCTTAATTTCTTTTCAATCTGCTTCTTTCTTTCTAGCCTGGACACATATTTTTAAACTAAAAAAACTAAATGAAACATATTGTAACGAAATGGAAATTATAGAATTTAGTACGTAAGAAACCTTTCTAGAAAGATCTGATAAGGAGAAAGCGGCCGCGATAACGAAGCAAACGGCAGATAAGCGTTCCAGAAATTTTGGCAAACGATAAGCCATATCTGTGGGATTTTTCTGGAGCCTGGGAGCCAAAACTATATAAGGCGGTCGCCTTGCCCTCGAGTTAGTTAGAGTCAGTCAGTGTAATTAGTGAGTTAGTAGTTAGAAGTAAATAAATGAGTTCATTATTCAGTTATAGTGTTCCGTGTTTAGTTTGGTAATATAGTGGATATTATTCAAATCACGTGTTAATAATCAATTCGAACCGATAAGCCCGTAATAATATTCAGTAAAAGAAAACTCTGGTTTAACCATTTATTAATAAATATTAAGCCTTTGTTTCATAGAAGTGACCTTTTTTCCCCTTTATTACTCGCTCACAATGTTTGTGCTTTCTAAAAACTTAACTTATTTAAATATACATCAGTCAGATTTTGCCATTCGTCTTGTGGGTATCAACTATCAACACAAATTGTCTGAACTTAAAGACAAACCATTGTTAACATTCCTGTCAGTTTACCCCATACGAACTCAATCGGAGACAGATCCGGTGATTAGAATGGAATTTCATTATTTGTAACATATTTCCCTCTTTCTTTCTTTCTTTCAACAAACATTTTGCATATTTGGAAAATTTCTTTGGATCATTGCCTTATGGAAACATAAAATTGGAGCCAACATTGTTTAATCCAAACCGTATTGCATCTTCCTGTAGATATTTTGAATATCCTTTTCCCATACTTGCTGCCTCCAGAGTATCCATAAACCGTTAACTTGTTGACATTTGGCACCATATACACTTTCTATGTCCTTTAGTTTTTTAACTGGGACACAAATACTCTTTATTTAAATCTAAATGTCTTAAATTTTGATTCCGTTCATCCAAAAAATTGTATCCCACTGATCAGTTGTCCAATCTTTATTTTTAACTCGTTCTGATTTATGTTTCTTTTGTTTAGCTTTAATTTAGGTTTTTTAGCAGTTACAGGTCCTCTTAAGCCAATAGAGAGTAAAGGTAGCGAGAATATAGCAGAGTGGGGTGCTTGCCCCCCCTGGTTCATGCAGTAAAAAACCGAAAATTCGTATGTATTCAACTAGAAGACTTTTTCCAAAAATTTTCTTTTTTGTTAAAAATTCATCCTTTCCACAGAAACATGCTTTCTCCAATTTCATATTTTTTTACAATATTTGTCTTTTTTATTAAAATTTTGAAATTATTCATAAAATTTAACTCTTTTTATCAAACATAACTTTGTCAAAATCTCGAATTTTTATTTAAATTCGTCCTCTTTTCAGAAATTTTGCAATTTCTCGAAATTCGACTTTTTCTTGAAAATGTGCCTTTTTCTCGAAAACTGGTCGTTCGTTTGACAAAAAAGAAGGTATTTTGGAAATTTAAGATTTTTATAAAACGACAAAAATTACGAAAACACATTTCTTGTAAATTTCTGAAAACAACTTGTTTGTCAAAATGATGACATTGAACATTCTCTGATGCTACATTGAGGTAAGGTAGGTAGCCTGCCTTCATTTGGATCAAGCAGTCAAGAGAAAATAAATATTCATCCAAAATATTTCGAGGTTTTCGCAAAATTTGACTCGGTGTAAATTTAAATGTTAAAATTTTGAGACAGCATCAGGTTTCCCGAAAACAGCTATTTAGAGATTTCGAGTTTCTTCTAGGATTGCTACCTTTTTTTTCAAAACTTGAAAAGTTCTTTGTCTTAAAATTTTGAAAAATTGGAATACAATTCTTGTCCCCTGAAACCAAAAAAGATTAAACAACACAACAAAGGTTGCTCTAACGCGTTTCGATAGCCAAGCTATCATCTTCAGGCAGATATCTCTCTCAAGATGATAGATAGATGAACTACTATAGATAGATGCAAGGTTAAACAACACAACAAAGGTTGCCCTAACGCGTTCAGAGGGATATCTCTCTGAAGACGATCGATAGATAAACACGTTAGAGCAACTTTTGTTATGTTTTATAATCTTTCTTGATTTCAGCGGACAATATTTGTATTTCAATTTTTGAAGGTAACCAAGGACCAGTCCGTTCGATTAAAATTTCGATTTTTTCCTTAAAAATTACTTTTTTTTCTAAATTTTAATAAAATCTGACTCTTTTTGGAAATTTCGAAATTTCACTAATTGTAATATTAAACGCTTTTTCTCAAAATTTAAATCTTTTTCGCAAATTTTCGATCATTTTGTTAAAATTTTGTTTTATTTTTCGGAGTTTTGACTACTTTTTTTAAAATGCGGCCTTTTTTTCTTAAAATTTGACTTTATTTGTAAAATCCCGAATTTTTTGTCTGTTTTGAAGTTTTATCGAAATTTCGCTTATTAATTTCCATACAAGATTGAGCTTTTTTTGAGATTTTCGATCTTTTAAAATTTGAATTTTTTAAAATTTTCCCTGGCTTTTTAAAGTTTTCAGGAAATTTTAATTTTTATCTCAATATCCGATATTATTTCTACAAATTTCGACTTTTTTCTGATAAATTCGTTTTTCTTCTTAAAATTTTGACTTTTTCTTAAAATAGTCATTTTTCTAAAATTTGCCTTCTCGAAATTTCGATTTTATTTTAAAAAGCCTCCTTTTTAAACTTTTATTTAAAAAATCGTTTATTTATTACAAAATTCTGCCATTTTTCTGAATATTTGTTTTTTTTTCAACAAATTACGCGACGGATTGTTAAAAATAAAAATGTTGAGAAACATATTTTTGCCAATTTCGAGTAAAAGATTTCTTATAAATTTAATGTCGTCACAGAATTTTAAATTTCGAGAACAATGGTTTTGGAAATTGCAAATTTCCTTTCTCAACTTTTTTTCTCGACTTTTTCTGAAAATTGCGTCTTTTGACAGAATTAGAGTTTTGAAAATTATGACTTTTTTTTGACCTTTGGACATTTTCCGAGTTTTTGAGATAGGTTAGGTTTTTATTTTTAATATTGTTTATTGAGAATTCCGACTCTTCGATCTTCTTTTTCGAAATTACTACTTTATTCTCAAAATTTCAATTTTCCTCTTAAAATTGAACTTCCCCTTGAAAATTTGGAAGAAATTTCGATCTTTTTCTCGAAATTGGAACGTATTTTACACAAATAGTGAATTTTTTTCGAAATTTATTTCTTTCATGAAGGATTTTTTCTGAATTCATTTTTTAAATTTAATTTCCTGTAATTTTGACATGTTGCTCAAAATAACTTATTCTCCAAATTTTGACTTTTATCTCATCGATATTTTCTGTTTTTGAATATTTCTATTTAAAATTAAATATTTTCTAAAGATTTCGACTTTTTATAAAATTCGTTTATTTTTTAAAAATTGGATCATTATTTTAATAGAAGACTAAAAATTTGACAAAACTTAAATAAAGTAAAAATGCTTGGACAAATATTTTGGAAGTTGCAATTTTTTTTACTTAAATTCAGCCTGGTCTGATATTTATCACTTTTCTCGCAAAACATGGCTTTTGAAAATTTTTTGACATTTCCATTTTTTCGAAATTTCGACATTTCTTGAAATTTTCCGAAAGGTTTTTCTTAAAGTTTGGTTCTTTTTCGAAATTTCGACTTTAATCTGAAAATTCGATCTGCCCATTTCATGTAGTTTTTAAGTGAAAATACATGTTACTCAGCCGGAAAGTTTTTTTGTCCATGAATTTTTCAGAATGATTGTTGCCCCCTCCCTCTTAAAAGAAATCCTGCGTACGCCTATAATAGTAAACGCTTCTGAATAGTCATAGTAGTCAAAGTAGCAGTAATTTGGGGGCAATTAAAAGTCTATTTTGTTTAAGAAAAACATTATAACAAACTCGTCTTCTTGTTTTGAAGTGATCTTGGACCGTCTTGACCTTTCCACATCCTTATTTGTTCTCTTCTCGTACTGCTGGACAAAAATGTAAAGTTTGGAAGGAAATTTTGTCGATTTTGGCAGTTGTTGCTCACTACATCCTTTTCGTGTAGAGTACAAATAGCACTTCGATCTTCAGGGCTTAAGCATCTTTGCCTCATCATTTTTTTAAACCAAAACAACTAATATTAGGGATCTTCGCTAATATTGTAGTTCATAAAGTTAGGAAATCAAAAGGACCACGTGAAATTGCTCAAGCTCATCTGCCAAGAGGCTATCAAATTTAACACTGATAGTTAAACGTAACCGTTGTGTGTAAACAACTTGTCTTTGCATTTGAAGAAGAATGTTTTAAAATGAGTTTTCAGCGGTCAATAAACAATACAAAGGATTTCTAAGAAATAAGCCTAAAAAATAATTTTTCCAGTAGCAATCGTAGCAGCCAATAAATATTTAATACAAGTGCTTACTTTCTTAAATATTTCGTTAATATTTTTAAATTCTCCAAATAGTGGTCTGCTTCCAAACTTTTAGACGGTAATGTATTCTGTATTGAATCAGTGCGAACTTGCTAATGCTATTCCAGAATATGAGAATTAAAGTTACCTCAAACAATGACCTTTGCAACCTTTTAGGGTTATATCGTAATTCTGGTTGCTTATGGTATTGTTTAACCTGCTTTAATGTCAAAAAGCAGCGTTACTGATTCTACAGTTGTAGTTGATGTTAAAATTATATTTAATAATTTCACTGTTTTAGAAAATGTGTCAGTTGAATTATGTTGTCACATAATAGTAAATTTATGGCAGCAATAATATTCAAAAAATCCGGTCGTGGATAAATAACTTTTAGTAATGTTTTTAATCGAGGTGCATCTACCTCTGGATAAGCAGAAGATGAAGACAATGGAATCGATATTATTTCTGTTTAAATTGTATTTATTGTTAAAATAATTACTCTATCATTAATAAATTGTCACATCACGAGTTACGCTTGCGGCATATCAACACATATATTCTTTATTTTTTTGCAAACATCTACATAATCCTTCAAAGGAGCCGCAGGCCCCAAAAAAGCGTTAAGCGCTATAATGTTTATAGAACCCTTATTAAAGCCATCGTCGATTATCTCTAAGCATCTACTAAAGTAAAAACTCCTTCAGATGTACCGACAATGTCACATGTTTTAGGAGGTAATGGATTTAAAAGCTCAAACGATATAACAATGTAACAGTATCGATCTGATAAAATTTTAGAAATTTAATCCCTGTGTAAAATGTTATCTAACACTATATTATATCGAAGCTGGCGCTACTCACAACGCGTTTTCGAAGTAGATGGACCGTGTAACATGAAAATTAGGGTCCGGAAACGTTTTGATCTATATACCTGCCTTTTATAACGTTAAGTTTCATTCTTGATGGCATGATATGCCTGAAAATAAAAATGCGCTTGATTTGTAATCTAAACTGTAAACAAATAAGTACGTTTACGAATACCTTTTAGTAGACGGAGTTGATGTGTCAATTGGACCCATCTTTCAACATTTGGACTGATAATGTATAGGATAATTCAAGCATGTTCTTCATGAAAAATAGGGAAGCGCAGATTCCATTATAAAAAAAGAATGGTAAAATTTTTCTGAAAATTTCGATTTATTTCTTAAACTTTTTAATTTACTTTAATTGTTACCCTGGAATATTCAATTTTGTTTGAAATTTTGAAGTTAGAAATGAAATTTTTGTTTTTTTTAAGTTTTTTCAAGATTTGATTTAGCTGTAAAATAGAATGCAAATCAAATTTGTCTCTTACATTATTTCATTTAGATGAATATTTTCGCAGCTAGCACCAGTTCAAGCAATACACTAATTGCGGTTGGAAGGGAACATTTTAGCCCAATCCGAGGCGATCTCATAAACTGTGTTAGCCATCGACTTATTCCAAATTGGGTTTGTTTGAAATTTTGAAATTAGAAATGAAATTTTGGTTTTTTTAAGTGTTTTTTCAAAATTTGATTTAGCTGTAGAATAGAATGCAGATCAAATTTGTCTTTTACATTATTTTATTTAGATGAATATTTTCGGAGTTAGGACCAGTTAAGCAATACAGTAATTGCGGTTGGAATGGACTATTTTAGCGCAATTCGAGGCGATCTCATAAACTGTGTTAGCCATCGACTTGTGAAGGAATGCTTTTTATCTAAGACATTATCAACACAGTTGTCAGTTCCATAAGTATTTGGATTGATTGTAGAAAAAAGTATGTATATCTGAAAATAGACGATTTTTTTATTTTTCAATTATAAACAAGAAAATTTTGATAAAGTTTCAAATTCATACTCAAATAAAAATGATTCAATTTGGTCTATTAACTGTTTACTATTATTAAGACAACGGAGAGAGGCATATCTAGCGTTCATAGATCTTGACAAGGCTTTTGACAGAGCACCCAGAAAAGAAATATGGATAAGTTTGGAACAACGAGGAGTCAGCCGAAAATTAATTGCTGATAAAAAGCATATATGAGGAAAATGCAAATTACGTCATAACGCGAAATATGCAGTCTTCTACTTTCTACACAAGAGATGGTTTACGACAGGGAGGAGTACTTAGCCCATTACTATTCATTATCCTGATAGATGACATACTCAAACAAACATGTACTAAAACAACAGGCCTACAAGTAGGATACTACAATCTACAAAAAGTCTGTATAAAAGAATGTGCATTTGCAGATGATATAGTAATAATGGCCAATTCACCCGAAGACCTACAAACTAACTTAGAAATATGGAAAGATGCTCTAGAATCTCAACAAATGAAAATAAATGTCAATAAAACAAAAGTAATGGCGATAACAGAAGATGAAAATAAAAAAATAAATATACGATTGGAAAATAAGGATATACAGCAGGTCAAGGAATTCAAATATTTAGGAGTAATAATAGATAATAAAGGAAATCAGGATAGGGACATCAATGAACGAATAGAGAAAGCACTTAAAGCATAGTACAGTATGTGTGTAACCATAGTCAAGAAGAAAGAAATATCCAAAAATACGAAAATGTTGGTATACAAGACTATCTTCCAGCCTATACTACTATTTGGAAGTGAAACCTGGGTTTTAATGGAGAGAATGAAAAGCCGGATACAAGCAGTCGAGATGAAGTTCTTAAGAGCGATAAAAGGAATAAGTAGAAGAGATCGAATAAGAAATCAAAAAGTGAGGGAAGAACTGGATGCTAAGCCTGTATTAGAAATTGTCGAAGAAAAACAATTAGGTTGGTGGGGACATATACAAAGGATGAAAGATAACATGCAAGTAAAGAAAATATGGGAAGCAAGAACATCGGACCGGAGACGTAGAGGCAGACCTAAAGAAAGATGGGGTGACATCATTGATAAATTAATCAGAAAGAGACAATTAAACCGAAACGAAGCAAAAATTTTAGCGCTAAACAAAAAGGAATGGAAAACATTTTGTGAATGAAATAGAGAATACCAATCCCGACACCTTACGGTATAAGGGAATTGATTATTTGATTATATATATATATATATATATATATATATATATATATATAGATATGTTTACTGTAGTTATTGGTATGGAACCCTAATTGTGCCAGCCCGACTCGCTCTTGGCTGAATTATTTGACATGTATACGTATGTTCCTTACTTGATTAGTATTTTAAACAGACAACTATAACAAATTATAAAAATACGTTACTAATTTGATTTTACATTATTGGAAGAAAAATCTTTTATTATTGAATCCGACTTTCAAAACGCCTAAAAACGCAATAGTAAATGGACGTTTGCTATTCCTGATAGTAATGCAGAATTTAAATGTCAAGGTTAAATGTCAATTTGGCGAGAAGGAACCAAGTAAAGAATATACGTGAGCATATCAAAAAATGACATTTTCCTGTAAAGTATTTACATTTTCAAATAGGATGATATTTTCTTTATCATGAGCACACTAGACGGAGGGCGTCGAAAAATGGATAACTTAGTTGCTATAAACACGATGCCTTTACAATCAAACAAACGATATTTCAGTTTTCGTTGAATATTTCAAAATTTTTTTTGAAAATTTCGACCTTTTTGAGCACTTTGATTTCTCTCGACATTTCAATTTTCTTGAAATTCCACATGTTTTAAAATAACGTGTTTTTGAAACTTTCGACAGTGCAAAATTTTCAATTTTCTCAGCATTTTGACTTCTTAGAATTTAAATTATTTTGAAAATTTTGACTCTCAAAACTTCTACTTTCTTCAAAACTTAGATTTTTTCGTTGAATTTCTTTTCTCGAAAGTTTGGAAATTCTTAGATTTTAAATATTTCGACTAATTTTGAATATTTTGTCTTTTTTAAAAATTTCGATTTTTTTGAACACTTTGACTTCTCTCAACATTTCATTTTTTTTGAAATTCCACGTGTTTCAAAATAAGTTTAAATAACTTTATACCAGTTTATCGTGCTTTATACAATTCAAAATTTTCACTTCTTTCCAAAATTTTTAATTTTCTTGGCATTTTGACTTCTCAGAATTTAAATTGTTTTGATAATTTTGACTCTCAAAACTTCTACTTTCTTCAAAATTTAGATTTTTTCGTTGAAAATTTTATTATTTTTTTTGAAAATTTGGACATTCAAAATTTTCACTTTTTTTCTGCAAAATTTTGATTCTCAGAAATTTCGCTGTTTTTCAAAATTTTAAGAATTTCAACATTTGCAAGTTCCAACATTTTTTAATTTTGATAATTTTTAAAAATTTTAATTTTTCTTCAAAAAATTATCTTATTTTTAAAATGTTTATTTTTTCGTAAACCTACGTAGTTTTGCTTTTCTTGTAAATTTGGACAACTTTTCAAGCTTCCCTTTTTGGAAAATAATTTTTTTTGTTTGAAAATACCAGTTTGTTTTCGAAGTATTGACTCTTTTTAAAATTTTTGAAACTTGGCTTCTTTCAAATTTTAATATTTTAAAAAATTATTTCCTCCTTTTGTCAAATTTTCAAATATTTTTGGAAATATCGAGAATTTTAATTTTAATAATTTCAATTTTTTCCAACTTTTGTTATTTTAATTGAAAATTTTGGTATTTTTCTATAATTTTAAATTTATTTCAAAATTTCCATTTTTAACTTAATTTCGAGTTTTCTCAAAATTTTGATTATTTTTCAATATTTTGAATTCTTGTAAATTTGTTTTGAAAAATTCGACTTTTTTATCATTTCAACTTTTTTCAAGGTTTTATTTTTTTTTCTAAATTTTGACTTTCTGAAAATTTTGCTTTTTTATTTTCTAAAGAATTCAACCTTTTTCGTTCTTTTTGAACATTTTAATTCATTTGAAAATTGAACCTTTTTCTTTAAATTTCGACTTTTTTCCTGAAAATTTCCTCTATTTTTGAGAATTTATTTTTGTTTATAATCTAGATCTTATTACATCTCATTTTTTTTAAGTTTCGACCTTTTCCTATTGAAGTAGTTACGAATTTGTCCTGGGGGGGGGGGGAGAGCAAAGGGTATGTCTCGATATTTCTAGGGTGATCAGTGAGCTTTATAAGATGGGCATCTAATGAATCACAAGTATCAATAATATGTATTTTGATTTTTCTAGGGAGGGCAAAGAGATTTCTAGGGAGAGCATCCTTGCTTCTTAGCCGCCAATGCATTTTCATAAATGTCAATTTAATTAAAAATATCGCAATTTTAATTCTAAAAATCTCAACTAAAGTAAACGCCGCCTAATAGAATCACATTGGTCTGGACTATTTTGTCTGGATTAAAGTGCAATTTGATATTTTAACCAACCACATTTATTTATAACTTATTAGCGATACTTTTTTTTTTGGTGGAACGGACTGGTCCTTGGTCATCTTAAAAAATTGAAATACAAATCTTGTCTCAATATCACCCGAAGATGATAGGTTGGGTGTCTAAATGCGTTAGAGAACCTTTGTTTTGTTTTTTAATCTTTCTTGGCTTCAGGGGACAAGATTTTTATTATCGATAATTAAGAACTTGAATACCAAATTGAGCAAAGACTATTATTATTACATAATTTTAAACATAAGCTAATAAAACTTCACATATATATTATGTGGTACTGGTCAGAGCTGGGCAAATTACTTTTAAAATGGAACCATGACATTTGAAAATATCCACCTTTCTCGCAATTTCGACTTTTCGAATGTTCACTTATGTTCGAAAATCTCGACTGCCAAAATTGTTACTTTTTCTTGAAATTTTAACTTAATTTTAAAAATTTGGGCCATTTTTCACTTTTTTCCGAAATTTCAACATTTTTGAACCCCGACTTCTATTCAAAATTTAGATCAAATTTGAATAAATTGACTTAATTTCGAACTTTTGAACTTTTAAAAAAATTCTACTTTTTTAAGATGTTTGACTTAATTTTAAAAATTTCACATTTCTTAAATTTTCTTCCTTATTGAAAATTTATAGCTTTTTTTAAATTTATCTAAATTTGCCTTTTGCCTCTTTTAAAAGAATTTGAATATTTTGATGGATTTCTAGTTTTTTCGAGATTTTTTTTGGTGGACGGACTGGTACTTGGTTGTCTTAAAAAAATTGATTTTTAATGGGAGACATTCATAACAAATAAGTTATATGCACAGTTGACAGCATTTATTTGCACATTAAGCTTTTGTTTACCAATTTGGTCTGTCAAATATTTCGGTACATCCGATTGAATTTGTGTCCGGGTAGTGAAGTGCTGATACTAGACTTCGATTAGCGCAAAATCATGACTACTACATGATTCAAAATAGTATAGCTGGGTACAGTTGATTCTACAAATTTATTCTTCTTTAAGCAACAATGACAGGAATAACATACATCATTGTAATGCAATTACAAAAAGGAATTTAATTACTTTTAGAAATTTAATTCATTTAAACGTAAATAAAAAAAGTAATGGGTACCTGAAATTAATTCCTTTAAATAAGGAATGTTCTATTACTTTTAACAAATAAGGAAAATTACACATTACATTACATTTTTAATCAAAGTAACCCATTACAATTCCTTTTTTGAAAAATGTAATTAAATTAGTAATGCATTACATTTTGTAATGATTACTGCCGAGCTCTGGTATTTGTATACCAGTGATTCTATTAAACAGCATCTACTATATTTTCAAATTTTTGTCAGTTTTTTTTTTTGTAAATTTCGATCTCTTTCCAAAATTTTCACTTTCTTAAAAATTCCTTTCAAATATTGACGTTTTCTCAAAATTTCGACTCTTTTATGAATTTGTTTCGAAAAATTTGCACTTTTTCTCAGAATTTCAACTATTTCAAAAATTTTGACCTATTAATGACTGGTAGCTTTTTTAAACTTAGACTTTTTCCAATATTTCAATTTTTTCTCAAAGTTGTAACTTTCTAAAAATTTCAGTTTTTGTTTTTTTGAACAATTTGACTTTATTTTAAATTCGACATTCGATAATGAACCAGTTATGACGTAGTTGCTACAATAAACTGCATGCGCTATAAAAAAATATGACATTCTACTCCTAGATGCAAAAATTGCTTCAGCTTACAGGATAGTTTAAGTACAAGGAATATTGAAAGCCTCCCTCCGGTGCATTATTTCATTCGAATTCAGTGTAGGGGTCGCCGTGATATACCCTTTCGTGTTTTATCGCAGAGCAGGGGCTGATAATAGTATTTCGAGGGGTTGATCTAATAAAATAGTTTAATTGAAATCAAAATATATCTCCTGATGCAATAAAACTTCCCCGCCGTTTAATTTAAAATTCTTCGAATATTTACCCTTTGTTGGCAAAACATTGTTTTCAAAATATTTCATGTAATTTACTCAATGGAATAAAAGAATTTAATAATGTGATTATTTTTTTTCTTTTAACGATGGTACATATCACAATAGTTTTGCATATCAGTCATGTTGTTGCTGCCATAATTTATATTTGTTTTACTTATTATAATTTAGTTTGTTTAAAATTACGTAAAATTGCTGTAGGTGATTAGGCAAGCCAAATTAAATTCTGAGAGATTTACTAACATATTGAGCCGTGCGCCCTTATTAGATAGCTGAGGGGGGTCCGCCTGGGGGGTTACTTCCCCGTTCCGACAGCTTCCACATCCTTCGACAATATCACGCGCAGTGGGACGTCTTATTGACATTTGAAAAGGTGCCGAAGTGAAAAATCAAAAAGAGAGGGCCCCATATTTGTGTTTATGATGCACCCTGGGGTGCTTCAAGTTTAGCCACGTTTTTGTTACAGTATTTTCTACTGTTCAGCATATGTCCGACCTGGATGACTGAATAATAAGCTTACTATTGTAGACGGATTCTCAACTGACGTTAATATTGTTTGCTTTTACAATTCTACCAGGATCAGTGAGAACTCGTTCCTTTTCTAGGGCGTAGGTAAACTTTTATTACCTTTATTTAGCACAAAGTGATAATAAAATTTCTCCTAAAGATATCTCCAAAGGATTTGTAGTAATGGTAGCTCAAATGGAAAGAATATAGTAGAAATGAAATATGTGTTTAAAATAAAACTTTTAAAGTTCCAATAATAACAAATAAGAATAAAATAAATGTTCCACGTAGAGGGCTCTTTAATAAATACATTCACCTACCTAGCTGACTGGAAAGCTTTGTAAGAAACACAGTGGATATTCAATTGGTACGTGAATCTCTTATGCTTAAATGAATGTTACAAATTGTAGGTAATTCTTGTTCGGCTTGCTCATTTCCTTTAAAGGTAAATATTCCCACGATAAAATCAAGATCCATGACTACTTAGGAGTTGAAAAACGCTTAACGTTAACAATGAGTAGTTTTAAAGAACCGCCTTTACAAGTGAAACTTAAATCTCTTAATGACACCTTTCTTTGAAAAGTGATTTATCATTAACTAGCTTTTTAAAAGAAGTTGTTTCTATTAATATAGAAAAAACCTTAGGCTTAATAATCTGTATTAATACAACATTTTTGAAGAGCTAATTCAAGATTTTAAGCTGGGAACTGAATATTTTCTCGACTAATAAATTTGTTAATTCTCTCATTTCTCATAAAAGAACTTATAGAAGAGTCACCAACCATTCGCTTGTGCTGGAGTATTTGGAGACACTTAATTTTATTATCAACTAGCTGACTTCTGTAACTTTGTCTGCATGACGCCCAATAACATCATACGAGGATAAATCAAATATAAACTGGAATTTGTTTTTAAAAATTTATTGGTACAAGACACATATATGAAAGTTATTAACTATTTTTCTAAATAATTTCCTGATTTTGTTGTGCATTTTTTCCAACGGATTGGGCGGTTTTTAATGCCATCATCATAAGAAGAAGGGAGGCGTGTTTGCAGCCAATTGCGCATAAATGTCTCAACAGCAGCATCATCATGGAATCGTTCACCTCCTAGAGTTTATTTTAGTGGCCCAAACATATGATAAACGCATGGTGGTAAGTCGGGACTATAAGGAGGGTGTTTTAATGTTGCCCAATGCGTTTCCTCTAATTTTTTATGTGTTAGATTGGCTGAGTGGCGGCGGACATTATCGTGAAGCAAAATCACATTTTTGACCGAAAATTCGCCCCTCTTCAGCCGCTATGCACGTTTTGCCTCATTCAATAGCTGGCAGTAGTAAGCAGCATTAACTGTACGATATTAATGCAGACGTGCACAACTCCTTTAAAATCCTAAAACACTGTCCAGCCGACAGACGAGATTTTGCCTTTATGGGTGCACCTTCCCCGTTTGCTTCTCCAATCCATGCTTGCTTGTTTAGATTGAGGAATGTAATGGTAGACCCAAGTTTCATCACACGTAACGATACGTTGCAAAAAACTATCACCTTCACGTTGAAAACGTCCAAAATAACGCTGACAAACCTCTAGACGTTGCTGTTTCCGTTTTTCAGTTAAAAGACGAGGTACCCAGCTGGCAGAAATTTTTTGAAACTTCAGCTCATCTGTAATGATGGATTGAACACTCCCAAAGCTTATCCCTGTCTGAGCTGCAATTTCACCAACAGTTAAACGGCGATCGCCTTCCAAAAAGCGATGAACAGCGTTAATCTTGTCCGCAGTCACACTGGTCTGAAGACGACGGGCATGGGGTTCATTTTCAACTTGAGTTCGTCCTTCCAAAAGATATTTGTGCCATTCATACACATTGAAACAAGTATCCCCAAACTGTGCTTTTAATCTACGAAGAATTTCGGTGGGTTTTACACCTTCAACGGTAAGAAATTTAGTAATTATGCGCTGCACAAGGTGCGGATGCACCTCTTGCTCACTTATTGTATTTACAACTGACGAACGGAGAGAACGAAATTCGCTTGAGCGGAGGAAGTCACGTGATATCCCCACCTAACATGTCTAAGATTTTGCGCATTCTCTCGACGCCCTCATGGCGACATAATAGAAATTCCGGTTCATATTTGATTTACCCTCGTATATTGCTCCGTTCATGGGCTGAATCTATGGATAGTTACTCTAATCCACAAACATCTAACAATCAGATGTATGGAAACTTCTGTTAATAAAATTTGAAATCAGGACTAGTAAATTAACACATCAATGCTCTCGAAAATCATAAATTCAACTATCCCTAAATGTCTAAATATTAGTTCAAATCCAACATGCCTCTCGACAAAGAATGCCTCCGTCCATTCAGTCGGAATGGGAACGTTAATAAATCATGTGTTGATGTATTATAGCATTACATTATTAGAGATATTGGCTGCGATTTTGCATCCTGTTTAGCCAAACAAACGCACAATGGTCCCCGGCATCGGTCAGTTTCACGTACAATAGACTGCCTCAGATAGGGCCCATAATATATAAATGCTGCCCTATCATTTCAGATCGAATACAATTGGTAGGAAGTTAAGTACCATACGTAACAAGTGAGTGATGTATTGATTAAAGGCAAGTCTGTCAGAAGAGAAAAGAATGTAAAAAAACTCGAGGGGAGAACGTATCCTCTATAATTCATTTTTAGCATAGGCAAGACGCAGTCGTGAGCAAATTGGAAGATACACATGTCTGTGTATTTTTAAGTAGGTTACACAACTTTGCGCAAGATCCAATAACGTCAAATTTGAAAATAAAACAGTCTCATTTGATTTTAATAGCATAATAGATTCAAAAGTTCGTGATCCTTATTACAGTATCTGCTAAAATAGTGGGTGACGCGCAATATTATATCGGTTATACACATTAGGATTGAAAAATTGAAATACAAATCTTGTCCCCTGAAACCAAGCAAGATTAGAAAACCCTCTCTCTCTCTCTGAAGATAACAGCTATCAAATCTCATTAGAGCAACCTTTGTTGTATTTTCTAATCTTTTTTGGTTTCAGGAGACAAGATTTGTATGTCAATTTTTGAAGATAACCAAGGACCAGTCCGTTACACAAAAAAAAAACATTAGGATTGGTTTCTCTTTTATATGTCTGTGTTATAACCTCAAGTAAAATTGTTAACACAGTTGTCTTCTTAGAAGTAAAAGGTTAAGTTTTCCTGAAATAAAATTCACTAAAATTTCATTAAAATCGATTTAGCATTTTCCTAGATTAGTACGGACAAATGATCAGTCGACAGAGAGACAGACACTTAGACGTTTCAGTTTTATTAATCTATATAAAATATGTTTCGTTCCAAATTGATTTTGTTAAATATCATCCTCAATGTTATTTTACCAAAGTCAAATACAATGGAAAACTATTCGGCATCACAATTCAAATTAAGGTTTAAGCCTTCGACTGCAAGACAAATAAATCCATGTTTATTCGCCATTAGACCAGCTTAAATAAATCAATACGCGCATTGTATAGGATGGGGATCAAAGGGCGTTAGACCGTAGAATTGAGGATTGAGCTCGCTTATGTTTCAGTTTACCGTTTTCGCTTCGAGCGCCATTCAAATTTGTTTGCTCATGATGACATCTCCCACGCAGATTGCTGCTGATTGTAATATCCCTTCGGTGACATTCTGTTAATCCGATTCTCAAAATGCACCTGTAGATAATCCAGGATTTTTCGTTCAATAGATTGGACATGAAAACAGTTCGAAATAATCTGAGCAGGAATATGTTATCCTATTAATTCTTTAGTATTTCTTTGATTTTACATAAGTTCGAACAAATCTTTTCAATTTTATCAATAGTTTTCCAAAGATACAAAAGCTATTACTGCTGCAAAGTTCTTTATTTAGTATAAATTTGCAAAATTTTCCGCGACACTTACAACTTATCTTCATTCAAAAGGGAGGCTCATTGCCATCTATCTTTATTTCCGCATCCTACTCACACTGCTCCATAATATGAGGATAATTAAAATATAAACCGGAATTTGTTTTTAAAAATTTATTGGTACAAGATACATATATGAAAGTTATTAACTATTTTTCTCAACGGATTGAGAGTTTTTTAATGTCATCATCATAAAAAGAAGGGAGGCGTGTTTGCAGCCAATTGCGCACAAATGTCTCAACAGCAGCATCTTCATGGAATCGCTAACCTCCTAGAGCTTCTTTTACTGGCCTAAACATATGATAACTGCATGGTGATAAGTCGGGATTATAAGAAGGGTGTTCTAATGTTGCCCAATGCATTTCCTCTAATTTTTGATGTGTCAGATTGGATGATTGGGGGCGGGTATTGTCGTGAAGCCAAATCACATTTCTGAAGGAAAATTTTTTTAAAAGTTTTTTAATGCCATCTTCATAAAAAGAAGGGGGGCGTGTTTGCAGCCAATTGTGCACAAATGTCTTAACAGCAGCATCATCATGCAATCGTTTACCTCCTAAAGCTTCTTTCAGTGGTCCAAACTTATGATAATCGCATGGTGATAAGTCGGGACTATAAGGAGGGTGTTCTAATGTTGCCCAATGCATTTTCTCTAATTTTTTATGTTTCAGATTGGCTGAGTGAGGGCGGGCGTTGTTGTAAAGCAAATTCACATTTCTGGCCGAAAATTCGCGCCTCTTCCGTCGATATGCACGTTTTGCTTCATCCAATAACTGGCTGTAGTAGGCAGCATTAACCGTACGACATTCATGCAGAAAATCGACGTGCACAACTCCTCTAAAATCCCAAAACACTGTCATAACAACCTTTACAGCTGAGAGGCGACTGTTTACCTTGACGGGTGCACCTTATCCCTTTCTTTTCCGTTCCATGCTTGCTTGTTTAGATTTAGGGGTGTAGTGGTGGACCCAAGTCGTATCACACGTAACGATACATTGCAAAAAACTATAACCTTCGCGTTAAAAATGTCCAAGATGGCGCTGACAAATCTCCAGATGTTGTTATTTCTGTTCTTTGGTCAAAAGAGGAGGTATCCACCTGGCAGAAATTTTGGAAACCCCAGCCCATCTATAATGATGGATTGAGCACTCCCAAAGCTTATCCCTATCTGCAATTTCACCAACAGTGAAACGGCGATCACCTTCTAAAAGGCGTTGAACAGCGTTCGCCGTCACACTGGTTCGAGGGCATGGGGTTCATTTTCAATTTAAGCTCGTCCTTCCAAAAATTTTTTGTGCCATTCATGCACTTGAATTTTCTTTAAAGAAGTATCCCCAAAGTGTGCTTCTAGTTTACAAAGAATTTCGGAGGGCTTTACACCTTCAATTGCAAGGAATTTAATAATAATGCGCTGCGCAACGTGCGGATGAACCTCTTGCTCACTCATTGTACTTACAACTGACGAGCGGCGAGAACGGAATTCGCTTGAGCGCAGGAAGTCAAGCGATATCTACACCTAACATGTCTAAGAGTATGCGCACACTTCCGACGTCCTCATAGCGACCTGATAGAAATTCCGGTTAATATTTGATTTGCCCTCCTAGGATTTATCTTTAGAGGGTGCATTGTACTCCGTTACTGGATCCTGTCAAGAAACTTCTAAAAGTGTTCGACCTTTCACTCGCCATCGTAGGGGACTTCTTTAAGAACAAAGTAACCAGATTCAAGATAAAAGAGCACGGTAATTTAATATGTAACACCAGATACGAAACACTTTCAAAGGAAAGGGGTCACATTAAGAGAGGGGAGGTGCAGTCAATAGAGAAGAGATTGGTAACTCAGTATGGCAGCCATACCTGAAGCAAATATCCTGTGCAAAAGCCTAAGATAAAAATCAGGATTCAAGACCGAAGAGCACGAGAAATCAGCATATTAACTATACCAGAGGCGAAACTTTTCTGAAATGCAAAATGATACAAATAAACAAGATAGTCGAGACAGAAGTTGTGCGATAATTCAGCAGAGATATTTGATTGGGAGCAGTAGGAATGCACCATCAACTAAATTGGCACGTTACCACTTTTCTTTGCTTCTGGCACCACTCATGTTTGACCAGAACGTGACGAAGAGCTTGTGGATGCGCAAACTATTCCTCACTGCTCGATATTAAATAATGGTTTACAATATTATAGGAACAGATACTACAAATTGCGAGAATGGATTCAGATAAATATCCGCTCAAATATTTTACCTCCCCTACATGCTTAATCAAATCAAAATGTATTGACCTTTTAACTGTTTATAATACAAGGTGATCCAAATTAAGTCGGTAGCATTGCTAACTTTGTTATTATTAAACATACAAAATTGGTTGAATTGGCAAACTAGTACAGTTTTTGAAGCTGATTAAGGGGGCATTATGAAAAAACAATTGAACAAACCGTTTTTGAGATTTTTGACAAAATTATAATTTTTTAAATAGAAAACCCTATATATTTTATATTTTTATAAAAGATAATAGCATTTAGAATAAAAATAGTTAATACATTTTTTGCTAAGATGAATAATACCTAAGCTATGAGCTCCGCAAATTCGTTTTAGTCGTAAGATATGTGGGGGGGGGGGGATACTTTTAATTAGAATCTTTGTGCCTTTCGTTAATGAATTTTCCCTGAATGATGAAAGATATGTGAAAATCATGCAAAATATCTTAGACAATAATTTCTTAAATAAAATGGATTTATTAAACAGGCAACATTTCACATTTCAGCAGGATTGAGCTCCTACGTATAATTATAGGAAGACCCGTCATCTTCTCAGACATATGAACTGGAACTAATTGGATTATTTAATGTCCTCCGAGGGGACCTGCTTTGACTCCATTTGAATTTTTCTTGTGAGATCATCTTAAAAATCATATTTATACAAAGCGTGACAATAATGTAAATAACCTAAAAAAATGTAAGTATTTCGAGAATAAGTTACTGAAAATGATATAGCAGGACTATCTTAAAAAATATTCATGAAATTATTAGAGAAATGTATTGAAGCGCGAAGAGACATTTTCGTACAACTTCTGAAGGCGAAATTAGCGGTTTCAAAAAGATATATTTTTATTAGGATTGAATATTAATTAAGTAATGTTCCCTGTTTGCTAATACTTACTCTAATATCCCTGAAACATACATATTAACCTGATTACATTACGCTTCATGGTCTACTAAGGTAATTTCACATTAATTTTCGATTTCTTATGATGTACGTTTAACTCCGTTATTATTTATCCTAGAAAAAAATTCGTAGGAACCATTTTTATTCCAAATTCCATTATCTTTCATAAAATATAAAATATACACGGTGTTTTATTTAAAAAATTATAACTTTGTCAAAAATCGAAAAAACGCAATGTTCAATTGTTTTTCCCATGACACATGTCACTTTATTCCGTGTCAAAAACTGTACTAGTTTGCCAATTTAATCAATTTTGTATCTTTAATAATAACAAAGTTAGCAATATTGCAGATTTAATTTGGATCACCCTGTAGAAAAATTTCTTCATATGTTTAAAATTTCGAAATTTCCTTCAAAAATTTTTACTTAATCTTGCAGTTTCGATTTTCTTAAAATTTCGACTCTAATACTACAGTTTGAAAATTCGAAGTTAAAATTGAAATTACGAAATAAAAATCATAATATTCAGAAAAAAGTTAAAATATTTTAAAGTTGCTAACTTAAACTTAGGGTGTCTCGAAATTTCGAGTCTAACACTACAAATTTCCACTTTTCCCTTAAAAGTTTGAGAATTAGAAATTAAAATCAAAATATTAAAATCGTAATTTTTAGAAATAAGTCAAAATATAATTAAACGTTGGGGATAAAATTAAAATTTTTAAGAAACTAATTACGTTTTGATTCCCACAACTTCGAATTTTTTCTCGAACTTTCGCCCAATTAGGGTAAACCCAATTAGGGTAAAGACACACGAAGCGGTTTTCGCCGAGTCGGCGGCCGAGTCGGCACCAATTTGGAGCAAACACACGACTCGTCTTGAAAGCTGCCAACGCGCGCGGTGTAAGTGAAGATGTTGCCAGTTTTTCCTGAAGCAATGGATTCTGACGATGAATTAATAATTTTAAACCAATTTACGATATTGTCGTTTAAATAATAAAAAAAGAAACTTCGTATGCGGAAATATCCAGTTGTTCAGAAACGCAAAAAAAGTCAATTTTATGTTCTATTTATGAGGACAATTCAAAGCGAAGTCGCAAATTTTTTTAATTATTTACATATGTCTTAAAATTCATTTAATGAATTAATGTGTTTGATAAAAGGGGACATATCTAAGCAAGATACAGTCATGAGACGTTTTCCAACTTGTAATAACCCCACTTATTTAGTTATTCTATTGCTTTTTTTTAATTGAGCCTCTTCCCTGCAAAGTGACTATTCGTTATCTAAATTTATGCAGTTACTAAGAAGCACAAGGAATATTTATTTCTCGTGTGAAAAAATCACAAAAATTGCACATAAGCAATATTTGACAACTATGCTTGATATTCACAGCTTGAAAACCGCTTGTCGTGTGAACACCACCGTAAAGCAGGTATAGACGATGGTACGCTTGAAGTCATAAAAACGCTAGCTGCGCCTCGTCCGGACGAGGGTACGCTCGACACAGCCTCGGCGTGACGCTGCGTGTGTTCACTACCATAAGATCCCATGGAATCAAATGCCGACTCGGCGAAAACCGCTTCGTGTGTCTTTAGCCTTATTTGGTACTTATTATCCCAAATTTTTATCAGATAACATTTAGAGCAAATTACGTTTTTTCTTTAATTTTGATTTTAAAAATGTTGCTGGTCATAACGATATTTATTTTTTACGAAATTTTTACTCCACCACAACATTTGAACCTAAAATTTGGACCACACACCCGAAATCTTGATTTTAATTTGACTTTCAAGTCAAAATTTTAATCTCTCTGAAGATAATAGTTTAGTTATCGAAGCGCATTAGAGCAACCTCTGTTGTGTTTTTTAATCTTTCTTGGTTTCCAGGGACAAGATTTGTATTTCAATTTTTCAAAATTTTAAGACAAAAAACTTGTCAAGTTTTGAAAAAAAAAGTAGCAATCCTAGAAGAAACTCGAAATCTGGGGGAAAACTGATGCTTTCTCAAAATTTTAACATTTAAATTTACACCGAGTCAAATTTTGAGAAAAACTCTTAAACCTTGAGATGTTACTGCAGAATTCGGGTTTAGAATTGAATTTTCTACCTTAACGATTTAAAAGGAAGTTTCTTGGAAAAAGTTTAAGTTTGTAAAAAGTTTAAATTTCAGATCATTTACTAGGAAAACAGTGGGAGTTGTTGTAATATAGAAATTTTGAAAAAGAAAATGAAAATATCAAACAAAATTCGTTCAGTCACACAAAAAAAATGTGCTAATATTTGGAATTTAATTTTTTTCATTTTTCTTGAAAATATCGTTTTTATGCCAAGCCTTATTAATTTGAAATTGAAATTTAAAATTAAATTAAGAATTTCAAATTTCAAGCTTATTTTTCATAATTTTTACTTTTCATGCCAAAATTTTGAATTTAACCGTAACATTTTCATCTAACCTGTTACCAGTTTATGGGAAACATCGAATTTTAGGAAAAAAACTGGAAAATTCGCAATTTAAAAACAAAAATTGAAATTTTACTCTCGAAATTTCCATTTTAAAATTACAAATTCAAATGTTGATTGAAAATCGCTAGAAAAGTAAAATAAAAGTATTGATTTTCAAATGTTGCGAAAAAGTTAAAATTACAAGAAAATAGCTCAAAATTTTCAACGAAATCTTTTTTATACATAAAAAAATGGTTTCTATATTTTTCGAAATTCTTATTTATTGTTTTGATTTGAATCTCAAAATTTTGACTTTTTTTTCGATATTTCAACTTTTAAGCTTGACTATTTGGTTTATTTCTAGTCATTAAAATTTTCAGGTCATTTTAAAATTATTCTCAATATTCTGAGTTTTTTTTTTGAAGTTTTTGCTTTATTTTTCAGATCAAAATTACTAAATTCAATCGGCGTAATTTCAGTTCTTTAATGGGATAGGCAAGGTGTGTACGGGGGCCGAGGGGTTTTATGAAGTGTCCAAAAATTTTCAAAATTTAGCATTAATTTAAATTTACCCTAAGCGATTCCTTGTCAATAAGTTTGATTAACCATTTTGGGTTGGTAGTTCCTACCATCGAGTTACGCGACAAGTAAACTCGTAATCGAATTTATTTTTATTATTATTTTAATTCCGACTTTAAGCGCAACATTTTTCCCTAAAATTCGTGCACAAGGTCGAAAGTTTGTGTTCAATTAATAACAAAAAGAAAAACAAATCTTTGGTATGAAATTACAAATTTTGAACAAGTCTAGATATAATTGAAGAAAAAACCTCGATGTTTCTAATTTTTTTTATTAGTAAACTTTCTCGTAATTTTTATTTTTTCCAAATTGTATAGCTTATATTTGAAATGTAGAAATTTTTGCTTCTTAAAAATTCGCCTTCAAAGTCAAATGTTTAGAAAAAAGGTAACATTTTCGAAGTAACGTCAGAATTTCGAGTGAAAAATCACTATTACTAATATTTCATGTTTTCTTTTTCAAACCCCGATTTTGTGAAATTCTGTTATAATCATAACTTATATAAAAACACTATAGGCACAATCATTAAAGTAGTTCACAGGTCAATTGCTTTCTCCATATAATTTCTTTGAATTTCAGTCAGTTATTATCAATAAATTGCTTATATACCTGCAAAGTTAAAGGACCCATACTGGTGCCGAAGCCCAGATATCCAATGTAAAATATAGGTAAAAAATAATTTCGAAGAGATTTTAATTTATTGCGGCCAAATCTTCTTATATATTTTGATAAAAAAAAAGTAATATATTATGTAGGACGATGTCGGGAATGAACTACTAAAATATGAGCATTTCAGCGGTACTCGTTTTTGAGCAATCACAATCTGAAATTATAGGTCTCACATCATTTCGATGATTCCGCACGTTAGGGAAACATCTTGAAGTAATGGCAACGTAGCAGCTTTTCTAACGGTGTTACGGGTCGTGGAGATCCACAAAGCACCTGATTTGTGCGGAGACTGTTGTCGTATAAGTAGTGTTGTCAGCTCGAAAATCCACTGCGGTTTTGAGATTTGTATTATTGTACCCACGCGTACAGTGCATGCTAAAATTGCAGTAGTGGTGGCAATCTAGCTCTTACATCTCGCGTACGCAGCGAAGATCTAACGTTCCAATACTGCTTTACTACCTTAAGAGCTATAAAAATCTCAAATTTTTAAGTAATTTTCAAAAAAATTTGACTCAAAGAAAAATGGTCTTATAGAAAAATGGAAAAAAGAAGTTTCTGGGTTTCAGAGAGTTCAAAAATTTTAGTGGCAGTAGTTTTTGAGTAATTATAAATAAACAATCGGCTAAAATTTTTGTTCATATGCTTAACCAAGCATTGATAAAAAGATCCAGGGATTTCAGTAATTTTTTCCAGTGATTCCATCCTTAAACTCTACATAATTTATCCTCTTTAATTTGACTTCCCGCCGAGCCCTATAGGATAATTTTTCGATGAGTAATCGTTTTTATTAGTTTTGATTTCGGTAATCAAGAAACTCCCTAATTTTGCCTCTAAATTTCGAGAATAAATCTAAATTTAATAATGTTAATGGACATTTTTTTTAAGTTTAATCCACTCGTAAAAGGTAACCCCATTATGCTTTGAAAGCACCGGCGAGGAGAATGCTGAAACAAGGATAGATGGCGATGAACCGCTTTTAATTTTTAGGGAGAATTTCTTTCGGTAACAAGTTCCATAACTTGGAAGTTCTATAGAAAAAAGAGTCTCCGTAAACAGAAGTCCTCACTGTGTCAAGCTGGACCGCACAGGAATTTGTTGTACCCGACTGTCTAGTATGCCTCATGAATCTTGCCCTTGCGGGGATCAATCCTATTAGTTCCTGCGAGCATCCTCCATAATAGTACTTGTAGAAAAGAGAGAAGTGACCAACCATATGCCTGTGCTCTAGCGTTTTGAGAGAATTGGTTAAACTCTCGTCTTCAATTAGGCGAATCGCTCTTCTTTGAATTGAATCCAAGAGAGCTAAAGTGTGTTTTGGGGCTGAACTCCAAACATGAGAACAGTATTCTAGTGTTAGCCTAACTTGAGCTTTGTGTAGTGTTAGTAGCTGATGAGATCTGAATTACTTTTTAGCTCTAAAAAAAGCCTAGCTTCTGAGAAGCGGACTTGACAATGGCCCAAGAGAAGTTAGTGCTCGCATTCACTCCTAGGATAGATAGATACGATCCCATCGGAAGGATTTTACCGTCCATTAGTATATTCATCGGGAGGATTTTACCGTTCATGAGTATGTTTGGTGCATTATACCTTGGTGTTTTCTTAGAGAAAACTGCAGCCTGAGTTTTTGAAGCGTTGAAGTCAACCAAATTGTTCTTACCCGTTTGAGATCCCGATTAATCGTCTGTATCTGCTGTTCTAGTCCTAGTAAAAAGATGACACAAGGTTACTATCATCTGCGTAATTGTATATAGGATTGGAAGTTGAAGTTAAGGGATCGTTTATGTGTAACAAAAATAGAGTAGGAGACAGAACAGACCCCTGAGGTAACCCTGCGTTAATTGCAAATGTCTCGGATGAGATGCCATCGACGACGACCTGAATAAATCTGTCAGCGAGAAAATTGAGTCCAGGAGGAAGACCATAAGACTAGAATATTAATCTAAATTTCGAATAAGCTTGAATGTTAGGAAAAAGTAAAATTTGTAGTACGCTAAGAAATTTAAGGAGAAAGTTAAAATTTCTAACAAAATTTCTTTGTAGGTATGGACTTCACAGTGTTTACATTTTTTTTTTTGAAAATTTAGATTTACTATAATCATTTTACTTTACTTTTACTGTTAAGCTCTATTATTGGATTATTCTCAAAATTACAAGTTATAATTTAGAATTTTTTAAATATATATTTTGTTTACATTCATGTTATTTCGTAGGAAAATGATATAATTTCTTCACCAATGGCAGGACCGTTCCGTGGTATGATACAAAGAGGCAACCGCATCAGGCGTCACTTTAAAAAGGCGGCATAAGCAGCTGAATCAAAATATAATTTGAACCATTCAATAATTAACAATTTTTGTACATCGCTTTTCTATACAACTCTGAGTGCTGCATGCGGCTCTTCGTTGAGTACCGCTCCCTTTGAAATGTTAGTTTTTTTATTAATTCAGAACTTTTTTTGCAACTCTTGATTATTTGATGATCATGAAAAAGAAAAAAAAAACAAAATAAAAGTTTAATAGTTTTTTCATAAATGTAAAGCTTTTTCTCGATAATTTTTTTTTCTTCAAAATTCAGAGTTTACATTTTAAAATTCTTAGTATTTTCGAGACTAACCTAGAAATTTCGAAAAAGAATCGAAATGTAAAAAATATCTTTAAAAATCTTGAAGGTCAAAGATGGACAACTAAATTTCGAGAATACAGTCAATATTTTAAGAAGTCAAAAATACAAATTAAAAATCATAATTTCAGGAGAAACGTGACAATTAAAATCGAAAATTTAGAATCCAGAAAAAAATCAAAATTTGGAAAAAAACAATAATTAATGTAATTAATTATTAATAAATTATTAATTTCAACATTTTTAGAATAATATTAAATTGAAAAATAAATTGCATTCCTTACAAAAGACATGATTTTTTTATTTTGCAGAAAAATTGAATATTTGTAGTAAAAGTCAGAATTTCAAGTTTCAAATGTAAGTGTGAAAATTGGAACTGAAACCCATCGAAATCCATAGAAAAAAGTCAGAATTTACAAAATAAAAGAACTAATAATTTATAAGCTAAAAATAAAGTTTTCAAAAATAATTTTGAAAAAAGGAAGTTTAAAAAAGTGAGTATTTTGAAAAGGTTAAAAACCAAGACAGAACTTTAAAAAGGTTCAAATTTTAAAAAAACCCGAAATATAAAAAAACGTATTAGAAATTTAGAGTAAGAGTGGAAATTTTGAAAACAAGTTATACCTATCAAAGAAAAAATCTAAACTTTGAGAAACGATCAAAAATTTGAAAAATGGTTAGAATTTTCGATGAAAGTGAAAATTATGAAGAACAAGATTTTCAATGTCGAACTGTGAAAAAATAAAAAATTGTAAAACATAGCGAGAAAAAAATTCAGAATTTGTTGACAAAAATGATATTTTTAAGAAAAAAAAATTCGAAATTTAAAAAAAATTGGAAAATATTAATAAAAAGAAAATTCTGAAAAAAATTAAATCTTAAAAGAGTTAAAATTTTAAACATTAAAGACAAAATTAAACAAAAGGTAAATATTTTAATAAATCAATAGATTCTGAAAAAGTAAAAATTTTCAAGTCAAAATCTTCAAGTGAAGAGAAATCAAATTTTTGAAAATTGATTAAAATTTCAAAAAAAAAGTGCAAATCACTAAAAAACTTGCGAAAATGTTGAAAGTCGAGGCTTTACGATAAAATGAAAATCTTGGAACTTCCTCCAAAAGGTAAACTGGGAAAATGGAAATTCTGAGCAAAATTAGAAATGTTCAAAACAACTCAAAATCCTGAAGAAAGTCAAAATTTGGAAATATTCGTACTTTAAAAATATCTAAATTGAAACAAAAAGTAAACATTTTCAAAAAAAAAGTTCATTTTTTTAAAAAGTAGAATTTTTTGGAAAAGTCAAAATTTTCAAAAAGATAGGAAGATACTGTGAATAAAGTTAAAATTTGCAAAAGTAGCATTTTTCAAAAATTAAAATTTTCGGAAGTTGAATTCGAAGATCAAAATTTTTAAAATAATCTAAGACTTGACAAAAAGTCATGATTAAAAAAGTAGAAATTTCAAAAATACTGGAAACTGAAATTTTAAATAAGACTGCCAACATTTGCAAAAGATCGAAATTTTCAAGTCAGTTAAAAAATGGAATTTCAAAAATGTCGATTCAACAGTCGATTGATTCAAAAAGGCAAAACTTCGAAAAAAATTTGAAATCTTGAAAGGAACAAGTATTTCGAAAGAATCGAAAATTTAAAATAAGTGGATATATTCAAAAAAGATGATATTTTTCAAAAAAAGTAGAAATTTTGAAAGATTGGTTCTTAAAAAAATGAAAATATTTAAAAAAGTCGCGGTTTTCAAAAAAGTCAAAACTTCGAATAAAAGTCAATATTTTCAAAAAAAGTAGGATTTTTCCAAAGAAGTCAAATCTTTTAAATAAGATGGAAATTATTCAAAAAGAGAAAATTGTCAAACAAGAGTAGAATTTCAAAAATTCAAAACTTTCAAAAGGTCAAAACTCTAGAATCGAAATTTTCAAAGTCACTTTTTTTAAAACTGAGATTTTCAATAAAGCAGAATTTATTAAAGTCGAAATTTATTACAAAATAAAAATTTCGAGAAAAAGTCGCCGAAATATGAAAAAAATCAAAATTTTCAAAAAGAGTCCAATTATGAGGTGAGCATATTCAAAAAATTAAAGACTTAAAAAGTAGTTTAAGTAAATTTGAAGTTACCAAAGATTCAGTTTTTTCCTAAGCTGAAATTTAAAAAAAGTGACAAGTTTATAATTTTTAACAATAAAAATGCGTTATATCCAAAAAAAGTCGAAATTTCGAGGCAAAGTCGAAATTCTGAGCAAAAAAATGAAATTTTCCAAAAATAGTAGAAATTTTTAAACAGGTCGAAATTGTCGATGAAAAATGATACATTTTTAAAAAGAGTAGAATTTTTCATATTCCTACAAGAATTGAGAATTGGGTCGAATTTCAACATACATACAGAAATAAAAATCCCCAAAATCGAAACTAAATTACAAATTGTAAAACAAAAAACAGTTTATAAAATTTTGGGAAAAAAGTCTAAATGTAGATATTAAACATGTAAAAATTAAAAGAGCGAACTCAAAAAAAACTCCTACATTCTTAAGCATAATCAAGAGAATTAAATCAAAAAGTATTGCGTGATTTTTTTGGAAAAATTTATACTTTACGCTTTCAATTTTTATTATTTTCGTAATTTTAAGAATAAATTGTTTAAATAAAAATCTAAGTTTAAAAAACTGTTCTAGAAACTTTGGGGAAAAGTGAAAATTTCGAATTTAAGGTTAGAATTTGGAGAAAAAAGTCAATTTGATTTCCATATTTTGTATTATACGATATTACAAAAATTAAATATTTTAATCGAAACTTTGAAATAATTGCTACACATGTTTTAAGCTGCTTTAAGCTTACACTTAACTTTTCATCGATCATTTAATCCACAATCGACGTTCTTTTATTTGTTTGTTTTAAAGGAAAAAAATTTGGGGCGGCATTTGGAAGAGTTGCATCATACCGAGAAAATTTAGATACATATTGCAGCAACTTAGCACAAACCAGAGGGAATATGTTTTAACTTTCGTTTTGAATATATTTGACCAAATTTAAACCTAATGAACGATTATTAAAACATCCGGTTTCCAAAGAAATTGTAAAAAGCTGTTATTCATTAACCAGTTTTAATAATGATTACAACGCATCATTGACTCATGTACGCTGAATCACAATTGTTATATTTAAGACACATTCGATATAATGTTCTCAGAAGTAATTTTAAATTTCATTTAGCTTGATTTATAGCAAGAGATACGGAAATAATATCATGAAATAAAATATAAAAAATAATAAAGGGAAAATGAAAATCAAAGTATAACTCAAAAAATTTTATTCGAAAATTAAAATATATATATACATATTGCTTTTACTAAAATGTGTTTTATTTTTAACAAATTTAAATTATATACACAGAAAACAAATGTGGGCTCCAGACAATATTCAGTATAAATCTTGGCAGAAGTAGATAATGTAATAAACCATTCATTATGCCAAAAGTAATGAAAATTAGTAATCTTTTAAGGAACTGAATTTAAATAATGTCGGTGTACGCCAAATTGAAATATATCATCATCACACAGCATATTGAATATTGTCCACTCTTTAAACCACCCATTAAAATATTCAAATCATAAACTTAAATTATTTACACAAAAAAATTAGGAAATTAAAAAGTGATCGCAATAAATTATAACAAAAATAACAGGTTCATGCCATATTTTAGAAAGAAATATCAATCGTAGATTTATAGATAGATAATAAAGTTGACAATAAAGATACATCAGATTGACTAATTTAATTCTGAAGATTAGGAAAAGTGCTTAGTTAAAACGATTAAATATACGTAGTTGAAGATAAGTCACCTTTAAGTTTTTAAAACACGATTTGGTTAGGTTGGCTACATCCGGAACACATACACTTTCAATTCATCAATTTTACTAAATAGTCGCAAAAAAACTCAAAACATTCACTAGTAAAGTTTCATGTAGTTTCTCTGGAGCGGTATATTTGATCCAACACGTACCTCTAAATCTTGATCAGGCCGGTCCTGTTGTCTATAAACCCTCTGCTTATCTTCATATTCCCTTAATCTCTGGTTGTAGCGTTCGATTTGTTCCCTAAGCAAGGCGTCTTCTTGCATGGCGCGTTCCTCGCAAAATTCCAGACAACCCACCCCATCCAGTCGCTCCAGATCGATCCAACCTCTCCATCTAACGCACACGCCATTCATTATGAAGGAGGATTTTATGTGTATCTGAAACAAAATAAAATTGAGGGGGATGTTTTGGATTCTCGTCTTTCGATGGATAGAATTGATTTATAGCATAATGTATACCAGCAGGATTTACAGGAGTAACCTATGGCGTTTTATTATGATAAAAGTTAATTACAAAAGAAACATATATTGCTGAAAAATGGTTCCAAAACATTATGATTATTTTAATAAAGGTTGGACGGAAGTTTTTCTAATTTTGTTTGCATCCACCTGATGAGCTCCAACAGCAACAGCAGTCGTGGATTGACAGAAATGCTGTGCCTGCAGAGAGTTAGGACGTGTTCTCAACGAAGACTGTGGTGTCTTTCTATTACAGTAATGTTGGTATAAGATGTTAATCATAGCGATAATTTCCGATTTTTTTAACCTTTCAATATATTTACATGATTATTTCGTTTAAAATTCACTAGTTTACTTCGTTCGTTTCGATCATTCCTAAAATATTTTACAAAATTGTGTTACAGAAGAGTTACATTTCCTTTGTCAGTTACAACTGACCTGGATCATATTTTTTAGGTAGTTAGATCGTGCACAACCCTTTCAATATTTTTATTGCTAGCATAGGGCTTATTTGATTATTGTTATGCAAAACGTGTCCGCCACTGAAAGCATGAAGGCGTGGACGCTATTTTTGAACAACAATGGGCCATTCTTCATTGCTGACCAATGGCCTAGTTGCAGATGTTAGTTATATTTATAAGGGATTTTAATCTAAACATTGAGATTAGCATCTAACCTGATACAGAAAAATAAAATGGTTAAAAGTAATCCAAAAGAAGAGGTATGAAAGAGGATAACAGGAATACGTAATAACAATAACCAAAATATCGTTAAAATAATTTGGAAAAATATTGGGACTAACATTTCTTTCACCTATCATTTTATCTAAATATATTGCATATACGATAATGTATTTCAGTGGCGTGTCGTGCCTTTTATGAATGGGGAAGCTGACCGGTTAATTACAATTTTGCTTTCAACTGATTAGATTTTGAGGGCATCAGTATTCAAAAAGTAATATTTCTTTTTATCGTTTTGAATTTAAATAGATATTTCGACTAATCGATAGTCGAAATATCGATTTAAATTCAAAATTCAAAACAAAATTCAAATTTCGAGTAGATGACGGAAGTGTTGAAGAAAAAGTTATAAATTTTAAGTCTAAATCCTAATGTTTGTCCAAATTTATTAAAAAGAAATCCAGATTTTCCAATTTTAGGTTAAAACTTTAAAAATATTTTCATTAATGTTCAATTTGGTTTGTGGACTATTTTATTTTTTTAATTTCTCTCTTTAAATTTGGATATTTAGTCAACGTTTCGAATAAATTAAAAGGGAACAAAAACTAGCAAGATTACACTCAAAACTTATGTTAAAAAATTACAAAAATTATTTTAGTTACAAAATGGAACTTGAGCAAGAATATATTTTTTTCGTGAGATTTTCTTTCAAACTTCATTTAAAGAAAATCTAAATTTTAAGAACATGTCAATTGACTATGAAAAAGTCGAAATTTTCAAAAATTTTACTCGAGTTTAATCTTAAAATATATAAAAAAATTTTCAAGTTTAAACATTTCAAAGCTATGAGGTTAAAAGGGAAGTTAAAATTTGGAAAAATCTCGAAATAAATAAAAGAAAATACGGATTTTAAACCAACATTTGGATAAAAAGTTGAAATTTCGAAAAAGCTTAACAGTAAAAAAAGTTAAAAATTTTCCAATTTATATTTTATTTTGTAAGAACTTTAATCAAATCTTGAACATTTTGCTGAAAACTTTAAAATTACTATAATTAATAACAGTTAAAATTTCTAACTTAAAGTGGGAACTTTATTTATTATTTTTTATTTATTTGTTTTTTTTTATTCAATAAAATTAGTTTTCTTTTGACTAAAAAACACTTCCAATAAATTTAGATTAAAAACCTTGGAAAAAGTTAATGTTTCTAAAAAAGCTAATTCTATTAATAAAAATTTCTCTCAAAATCCACATTTCCAGAAATATTGAATTTTGAAAGGAAATTTCCTGAAAAAAAATCAAATATCGGATCAATGTTTACAAATTAAAATAGAAATGTCGGGATCTTTTTAGGTCCAATTTTCAGAATTGTCGAAAATTTTGAGTCTACTAAAAATCCTTAGCACAAACTGGAGATTTTAATTTTTTTAATTTTGTGTTTCAATTCGAATTTTCTAAGAAAAAAGTCGAAATTTGCAAGAAAAAATGTTTTTTTCAGAAAAACCTGAAATTTAGAGGCAAAATTAGAACCTCGGAAAAAAAACCAAAATTATTTTAAAAATATCTTCAAAGCTGTTGGCTCTAATCTACAAATTTTGAAGATTGTAGAAGTTTTCAGTTATTATTATGAAAAAGTCGAATGTACGAGATTCTGTGACTTGACATTTTTAAACTGGAGAAATCATGATTGACAGCTTTCTCAAAATTTCCAGTTTCATATTTCTCAAAATTTTGGACTTTTGTTTTAAATTTTTGATTTTTTAGATTGTGGGATTTTATTAAATTTTTGACCTTTTTCAAATTTACGCTTTCTTCCAAGTTTTCTTTAATCGAGTTGAAGCTAAGACTTTTTCAACATTAAAGTAAATGTTATTATTTCGAAAATTTGACTTTAATCTGGAAATTCTACTGTTAAATTTAAAAATTTGTTTCAATAAATTTCGAATTATTTCTCAAAGTTTGATTTTTTTTCCCTAAATATTTAGAATTTTAACTTAACATTTTGATATGTTCAATAAAATATACTTTATTGTTGAAATTTTACGATTTTTTTATATTTCAAATATTTTCTAGAGGTTTTGATCTACTTTTTTCTTAAAATTCTAGCTTAATTTTTTTCTGGAAAAGGAAAGACAATAAAACAATAACACTATTTCGTATAAAGATACAGAAAATATCTTAATTCTTTCCCTAAAATCTCAACGTCAACATTTTCGTAATCTTTTTTTGGAATTTTTACCTCCTAGAAATTTCGACTTCGATTTTTTATAAATGTCACGTTTCCTTTAAAATTTTCAAATTTTTTCCGACAATTAATTTCATTTCAAAACTTTTTTTTTGCTAAAATATTTATCTTAATCAGAAAGTTTGGGCCCTATCCTTGCACTTTTCTTCAAAATTTCAGGATTAAATTTAAATTTTTTTGATTTTAAACAAAATTTAATGATCTGGCTCTTTTAATTTCAGTTTTTTTTATTTTCTAAATTTGTAATTTAAGTTTAAAAATTACTTTTTTTCCAAAATTTCATATTTAACCCTTAAAGTTTATGATTTTTTTATCAACATTTTGAGTGTAAGCTTAAATGCTTCCATGTTTTTCTCAAAATTTTTACGTCTTTATCAGAATTCTTGGCATCCTCTGTACCTTAGAAGAAACTATATTAGGTCCATTTTTTCTTAGTTAACAATGTTATATTTACCATAAAAGTACCATCATTAATTTGCCATCTTCAGCATCAACGTATCTAAATAAGCAGTAAATTTAGACATTTTTGAAAAATGTTAAGTTTAGGTTTACTTACTGCGTTTAGAGGATTTAATTTTGTTCATCATAAGAATTAGTTTTGTGACTTAAAATAGTTTGCTGCTGGGATACAGAATTGAAAATATTTTTTTTAAGATTTCAACTTTAACTCAAAAGCTGAGGTGTTCGTACTAATTCAAAGCTTTGCTCATCCAATTGAAGAGTTCTTTATTTTAATATTTCGACTTTTCTTTGGAAGTTTTAGTATTTACAATGAACTTTTCCTATAAAAAATCGATTTTTATAAAATAACTCTCAAAGTGAGTTTAGAGGAAAAGAGATTCAAGTTCGAATTGAAATTTTGAGAAAATTTTCGAAATATCGAGAATAAAATCGTTTCGAGATATAAAGTCAACCTAAGGAAAATCTTGGACTGGACCACTCCAAAATATTGCATTATCTTTTTGGATAAATTGTTTTCAAAATTATTAAATATATAATTACACTATCCTACAAAATAATTTTCAATGACGCTCTAGAAGAAGATATTTCTAATTTCTGTAAGCGCAAGTATGTGCTTGCTATCAATTTAGGCTGAAATTATTTCAAGCGTTTTATTAAAATGTTATATTTACTCAAGAAATTGAAACAAAGATAATATAAAGTTTCCGGAACAATAGCTATCAGTAAAAAACATTTCAGATAATGTTGTTTCCTGCCAGCAGCATTGGAAGTAACCCAAATAAAACCGATTCAGAAGAAATTCAGCTGCGACGAGAAGCGTTCTGCGTGAATAAAAGTCGTGTTTTTGTTGACGATTTTGAAAGAAATGGTGCGTATAAAGTGGCAATTCTCTTGTAAAACGAACGAAAGTGTGACCCGAAGCTACAGATCGTTTCAACTGTCACAATTTCTAAGAAACCGACCGACAACTTTATTCATCGCAAAACCATTTTCTCATGCATTTTAACTTGTCGAGGAAAAAATAAGTTAGCGCTAACTGGGACAGCTCGAATTGTTCACAATTTCATGAATAGAATTCCGTCATGATTTTCAACGTTTTGCCGCATACCCGGGGCTTTTTCTGGTAAACAATAAACGAAGTGGGACAGGTAGCAAAAGCAATGACTTTGGGTTTTATAGTCTAGTTTCACTTTTCAGAAAAACGTTCGAGGTATAGTGAAATTAAATCTTGATCACTTGGTGAATTATTCACTGAGCCAAATTAGGTGTGTCTACATGTAATATAATTATTGTATTAAACGTAATGACGCGCGTCAACTAAATAAAGTATTAAAGATCGACATTAAAGATAAACAGCTGAATCACCCATCTATTAGTATGCATGGGAGATTTAATTGTTAACAGTAATAACAATAAAGTGCAATGTTTTCCATAAGGTGACCCATAGAGGAGCGTGCCTCAAGGCCTTCCCATAAAATTCCGAGGAAATCCCCAAATCGACAAGAAAATTTACTGACGCTTTATTTGTAATGCAATTATTACCGATATGTAACAACTTTCCTGGAAGTAATAAATTTATTGAATTTGCATATTTAATGTTTAGAATTGTTAAACATAATGATGTATTTATAGATTTTTAATAGAAAATATCTAACTTGATTAAAATGCCATTAACGCAATAGTGCCATGTGTTGGGAAAAACCTTTGTCCCAAATATTTGATTTGTCACTTTCAGAATCAAAGGATGTCTAGCTTTAAAATGATTAAGCACTTCTAACCCTACCAAAGTCAATAGAGTTTTTCTAATCCGTTAGTACTACGCTTCTTGGATAATATTAACACTTAATGACTAGTAAATTCTTACAGCTCATCATACATTATCTCGGGCGAAAGATCCTTAAGGAAACTGTAATTTGAAAACGCACCGAAATAAATTGATATTTCGGGGCAAATGCCATGGGATGTGTAACAGCAGGTATAGTATAACAGTGGCATGTTCTCCATGGAAGCTAACTTCCTTTGCAGAATAGAAGAATGCGTGGTTTTTACTGTAAAAGGAAAACACCAAAAAACAAAAAAGTCAAGAGAAAGGATTCTCAAATCACTTCACCTTAATTCTTTAAGTAACAGCTTAAAAAAATGAAGGAAAGAATGTGTGAAAAAAATGGTAATATTTTAGAGATTCTTAACTTTTTTTAAGAAATTTTAACTTTTTTTTTAATTGAAGTTTAAATTACGTCAATTTTGATTATTTTCCCAAATTCAGAATTTAAATCTGAAATTTTTATTACTTGAATTTTACTTTTTACTTCTGATAGAGAAAAATAAATATTTTAGAAAAATCCTAAATTGCTATTCAAAATGAAAATTGCTGCGCAAGAAAATCTAATTTTATGAAAAAAAATTCTTGCTTTAATCATTTTTTTTATTTTTATTTGTATGTCTCCGTTTTTTACGGGAAAAAAATATTTAGCGAAGAGCGCGTCCGGTTCGCGCAATTAGGATTCAGTACCATTTACTACAGTGAACAGGCAATAGATCAAATCAAATCATTTTTACTTATGTATGAATTTGAAATTTTATCTAAAGTTTTTTGTGTTATAATTGAAAAATAAACATTATCTACAATCAATTGCAACATTTATGGAATTGGTAACTCTGTTGATAAAGTCTCTAAAATGCTAAAATGTTTTATTGCAGCCACAATTACTGCGTTGCGTGCAATTTAGTAAACCCGTGCTAACTCCGAAAAAAAATCTTAAAAAAATAAGGCAGTAAAAAAATGTAATCTACATTCTATTCTTCGGCTAGATAAAGTTTTTTTTTAAAGAAATGAATACTATATTGGTGAAAAGGCTTGGAATGCAAGCACCTATTTTTTCATAAAATATTTTTTTGCTTAACAACCAATCGCTTTGTGACAGACGGACAGACACATTTCAAGAACAAGGATTGTCGAAGGATTGTGTTTAAAGCACAAACATCAGAATTTTAAATAATTAAAATCCGAAATTCAAATATCAAGAAAAAGATAAAACGGTTACGAACATCCGATCATTTCTACTAGTAAGTGGTGTGTAATACTGAGTCTGAAGATGAAATCTTTGAACATGTTTCTCATTTATTTGTTTCACACGCGTCCAACGATAGTCAGCGTCGTTAGAATAATAAATCTAGCCGACAGAAATGGCAAGAAAAAAAGAAAAAATCCGGGAATAATAAAAAACATGTGTCACCTTGTATAAAGTCGTACGGTAGAAGGTTAGTCCTTTGTCTAAATGGGAGGCACCCTTTTCAATTATTTCAGTACGACTATTAAAGGGTATCAACCCTCATTAAGAAGGGTCACTTTTGACGTAGTCTGTTTTTTAAAATATAAATGACAGCGATTATAACCTTTTGTAATTTGTGTTGTCCATTTGTCATGCATTGTTTAAGCTCGCTCTAACCTTTTTCGGTCGTTAAAATATTTTGTTTTGAAGCAATTTAAATGACAAAAGTTATATACTTTTGTCATTTCATTTCATGATTGAAATGTTCTGCTATTATTTTTACCACATATTTCACTTTGGTTCCAATTTTAAAAATAAATTTTAAAGTTCAGTGAAGTTAGATCAAGTTATCAAGAAATATGGCACATAATTGTCAGTTTTACGGTAATAGAGACAGTTTTATAAACATTTTTCAGAAAAAAAAGCACGGCAATTTTTTATTTTTCACATTTTTTTTAGAAATGTTGCCTTTTTCATAACCCAATTTTTTTTTTCAGCAAGCTCGAACATTTTTTTCTTCGACATTTTATTTTTAATCTTGAAATTAGGTTTTAAACTAGAAAATTAGAAAACAAAATTATTTGAATTATCTAAATAAATTCATTCTCCAATTTTTCTTGGAGCCTAAAATCACATTTTTTTTATTTTTTCAACATTTTGGATTTTAAAAATAAAGAAATTTTTTTAAAAGAACTTTTGACTTTAAAATTGCTCAATATATTCAAAAATTTGACCTAAACACTTAAATTCTTTTTTTTAGAAATTCAATTCATTCAACTTTATTTTCGCATTTTGACTAAAGTATCATTTAAATGTCAGCTTTAAGTTTAAAAATTGGGGAAAAACTCTTTTGGAACTAAAAATAAAATAAACATATTGATTATATTTAAATCAAAATTTTCTGAAAAAAATTTGAAATCTCTAAGACAAATTATACAAGTTTTGTGTCCAAAATCCACATTTAAAGAAAAAGGTTAGTAATTTCGCCTTAATTAAACTTAAAAAATATTGTTTTAGAAATGCCAAAGTTTTTTGACTTTGAACTCCAAAGTTCCTCTTCAATCACAAAATTTAGATGCTAAGCAATATGCTTCACGTAAAAAAAAGTTTGTTTGGGAACTTCAAGTTTCTTTGATCGTTTCTACAAATTTTTGTTTACACTTGAAACTAAGAGGTTAAAGTCAGCCTGAAATTTCAAGAGAGAGAGAGAGCGAGAGAGAGAGAGAGAGAGAGAGAGAGAGAGAGAGAGAGAGAGAGAGAGAGAGAGAGAGAGAAAGAGAGAAAGAAGATGCAGAATTTTCGATGGGTTTGCCTAAAATTTCGACTTTAAAACAAGAAAGTTCTATTTTTTTTTTTTCAGGAATCTGTAAATGCAAAACATTGGCATATAATCATAATCAGGAAAATCTTTTAGTAATTCAAAGTTGTTTCGATTTTGTTTGAAGTAAACTCAAAATTTTAATTTTATTTTTAAAATCTAGAGAAAATGTTGTTTGGAATTGGCAGTTTTAAGTTGAATTTTCGAATTTGGGTCGACATTTCGAGTTTGAATACCAAATTTCGATATTTAAAACGAAATTTTGCGGAATTAAAAAAAAAGGAAACTCCATATCTTTGGAAACAAAAAGTTTTCAAAACTGCGAGTTTAAGTTAATTAAATGTTAAAATTAAAATTTGGGAATTTCTAAAAAAAATGTTTCTGAAATTTGGGAAAAAATTTCAGTTAAATATCAAAATTTTAAAAACTTGAGAATTCAAAATATTCAAATTTTTAAAGATTTTGAAATTTGTTTTCTAGATTTCTAGATTTTTCGGGAGTGAAATCGAAATGTTAAGAAAATGTAGACATGTTGGCTTTAAATTGAAAGTTTTGAGAATTTTATTTTTGAAATTTCAAAATTTATTGCGACATTGGCTAGACAAAATACCAAAAGTTCGAAAAATTAAGTCACAAGTAGTTAGTAGATAAACAAACGTTTTTAAATCTAGTACCTTCTTCCCCACAAATATTATCTAGTTTTCTCACTAAAAAATTAGGCTACTTTTAACAAAATTTAAAAAAATAAATGTACGTAACTAATCGATAATTCTTAAAACTTATAATTGCCCAATTTTTGACTTTAATCTCGAAATTTCGACTTAAAAGGTAAATATTAAAATTTTTCTATAAGTCTTACTTTTTATTACCAAGATTTAGCTTGAACTTTGGGATTTCTAAAAAAAATTGATTTCTGGATTAGTCACATTTAGCATAAAAAGTATTTTAAGTACAATCCAGTCGCAAAGGGCAACCCTATTATCGCTCTGGCTCAACGTGGGTAGAAAGAAAGATAAATAGCGATGAACAGCCTTTTTAAATATAGGTAGGTAGTAATTGCCTAGGAAAACCTTAATCGATAATGAATTCCATAGTTTGGAAGTTCTGTAGGAGTCTTTGGATAGAAGTCCTCACCGTGCCAAGCTGGACCGCACCGGAATTTGTTATCTCCGACTGCCTTGTATGTCGCAAGAATGTTGCCCTTGGGGGTATCAGATCTATCAGTTCGTGCGAACATGTCCCATGAAGATACTTGTAGAAAAGGGACAAGTCATCAACGAGTCGCCTGTGCTCCAGCGTTTCGACAGAATCGCTCAAACTCTCGTCATCAATTAGCCAAATGCATCTATTAACAACACTTCCAACAAATACTGGAAACATTAAACAAAATGGATGAACGCATCACTGATGGAATATAGCAGGAGCTGTACCTAAGAAAAAAAAATAATATTGTGTAATAACCTAAGAATAATGGAATGGAATGCTAATGGATTGCTGCAGCATCAACAAGAACTGCAAGGAGTTCTAAATGTAGAAAGCATAGACATAAGTCTTATCTCAGAAACCTATTTCACTAATGAGTCCTTTATTAGATTTAAGGGATATAAAGCGTACCACACCATTCATCCCCAAAATGCAGCCAGGGGAGGTAGTGCAGTGATAATAAGAGAAGGGATTATACATCATAAAGAGATGGGACTCAAGATTGAAAAATTTCAGGCGACTTCGATAATGATCAAAACCAAAGCTCATGATGTCATAGTCACATCCGTATTTTATCCATCAAGACACGCTACGCAAAAGGAGCGATACATCAACTTTTTCAATAGCCAAGGTCCTAGATTCATCATTGGAGGTCACTTTAATGCTAAGAACGTTCATTGGGGATCTAGGCTAACCACAGCAAAAGACAAAAAAAAATGCTGGAAGCAAGAGACACTTCAAATATGAGGCGCATTCAACTGGCAAGCCAACTTATTGGCCCACAGATAGAAATAAAATTCCTAGTGCGAAATATTTGAGCAAACTACATTCAGGTCGATGAGGCATATGATGGGAACTCCAGAGCACTCTCCCATTCTCTTAACTCTTAGCGATACTGTTATCCAAAAAGAAAACGTCGCGAAATTAACAGACAACCGAACAGATTAGCAAAACCTCAAATTAGATCTTGAAAATATTATTAATCTAAATGTACTATTAAAAACAACTTAGTTAGATGAGGAAGTAGAAATGTTTGTTACCCTTATTCAGTAAGTAGCTTCGAGTAATACTCTTGCCATCCTTCAGATGACAAAGGGAAAGAATTATTCTAAAGAAGTAAGAGACTTGATCTCAGAAAAAAGAAAACCCAGGAGGAAATGGCACCAGTCGAGAGCGCCAGCAGATAAAACAGTACTCAATAGTGCCACTTGGAAATTAAAAAGGGAGATACAAAGAATACAAAATGAATCTATTAGTAAATACTTAAATGAGCTGACAAATGACAAAAAAACTGACCACTCCGTCTGGAAAGCTGTTAAAAAATTAAAAAGGCCGATACTGCAAAATATACCAATTAGAAATGCAGATGGAAGTTGGGCTAGAAACAAAATTCAGAAAGCCAATTGGTTTGCAGCACATCTTTAAAGTACCTTCTAACCAAAGAAAGGAGAAGAATTACCAAACTGGTACTCACCTGACGAAGATAACATGAACATTGCACCAATATCCCCAAAGCAAATAGAATACAAAATAAAAACCAACACCAAAAAATGTTCCTGGCTTTGATTTAATTACCGATGAAGTGTTAAAACAACTCCCAAAGGAAGCCATAGCAAAAATTTCACATCTTTTTAATGCCTCATTTAGACTAAGGTATGTCCCTAGGATTTGGAAAGCAGCTGAAGTCGTCATGATTCATAAACCAGGCAAAACACCTCATGATGTCACATCGTATAGATAAAACCTCTATACTGCCTATACTATGGAAACTATTTGAAAAAATATTTTTGAAAAGGCTAAAACCTATTATCAAAGAGAAAAACCTAATACCAAGTCATCAGTTTGCCACTCAACAAGAGACCAAGTCATAGAATTACAGATGTGATTGAAAAGGCATTAGAAATCAAAGAAGTTTGTTCAGCTATCCTTCTTGATGTTATGTAAGCCTTTAATAAAGTGTTTTATTTTAAGTTTAATCCACTCGCAGAGGGTAACCCCATTATGCTTTCTGCGAGTAAAATGGGGAAACAAGGATAGATTGCGATGAACCCCCTTCTTAAATAAGGATAGGTTGTAATTTTTGGGGAAAATTCCTTTCGGTAACAAGTTCCACAACTTGGAAGTTCTATAGAAAAAAGAGTCTCCGTAGACAGAAGTCCTCACTGTGTCAAGCTGGACCGCACAGAAATTTGCTGTCTCCGACTGTCTAGTATGCCTCAAGAATCTTGCCCTTGGGGAATCAATCCTATTAGTTCCTGCGAGCATCTTCCATGATAGTACTTGTAGAAAAGAGACAAGTCACCAACCATACGCCTGTGCTCTACTGTTGCGAGAGAATCGGTCAGACTCTCGTCATCAGTTAGGCGAATCTTTGAATTGAATCCAAGAAAGCTAAAGTATGTTTTGGGGCTGAACTCCAAAAATGAGAACAGTATTCTATGGTTAGCCTAATTTGAGCTTTGTAGTGTTAATAGCTGATGAGATGTGAAGTACTTTTTAGCTCTAAAAAGAAAGCCTAGCTTCTGAGAGGCGGATTTGGCAATGGCGCGCACATTATCGCCCCAAGAGAACGATTTTACCGTCCATTAATATGTTTGTTGCATTATCCTTTTATGGTTTTTTAGAGAAAACCGCGGCCTGAGTTTTTGAAGTCTGATGTCGACCAGATTTTTCTTACCCCATTCCAGAATAATCTCGAGATCCCCATTAATCGTCAGTATCTTTCGTTCCCTTAATCAATCTAAAGCAGCGACAGATAATGGTTTGTTGGAGAAAAAAGATGACACAAGATTATTATCATCTGCGTAGCTCTATATATACGATTGGAAGTTGAAACCAAGAGATCGTTTATGTGTAACAGAAATAGAGTAGGAGACAGAACAGACCTCCGAGGCACCCCTGCGTTAATCGCAAATGTCTCGGATGAGATGCCATCGACGACGATTTGAAGAGATCTGTCAGCGAGAAAATTGAATATCAAATGACAGAGTCCAGGACGAAGAACATAAGATGTTAATTTGGCGAGAAGAGATCGGTGCCAGACTCCGTCGAAAGCCTTTGAGATATCCAATGCCACAACCCTAGCCTCACCATGTTTTTTCATAGCTGAGTTACAGATATGAGTAACATATGCCAGTAGATCGCCAGTGGAACGTTGATGTCTAAAACCATGTGGCATGATGGGCTAAAATATAAGCTTAATGCGCTATTCCCACACAAATGCGCAGAATTATTGAAATCCTATATTTCAGGCAAAACCTTCAGAGTAAAACAAGAAGAAGCATACACTGAATTAAAAGAAATTGAAGCAGGAGTGCCACAAGGAAGTGTTTTAAGACCTATCCTGTACCTGATCTGCACTAGTGATATACCATACTCAAAACAAGACACTGTAGCTACATTTGCAGATGATACCGCTATCCTAAAGGTGGGAAAAAGCCACGAAGAAGCCGCAAATAAACTGCAAACTACAGTTAATCAGCTAAAGAATTGGACCAAAAAAATGGCATACTAAATTGAACGAGTCCAAATCTGTACACATTAATTTCAACAACAAATACCAATAAACATAAATAATGCACAGATTGGTTAAACAAATGCAGCAAAATATCTAGGCATTACACTAGATGCAAGATTTTCCTGGAAGGTCCACTTTAAAAAAAACAAGAGCTTGAGATAAGATATAGAAAATTGTACTGGTTACTTGGTAGGCACTCCAGCCTATTAGCATATAACAAAATACGTTTGTATAAGCAAGTCCTCAACCCATTGTGGACTTATGGCTTGCAGCTTTGGGAATACACCTACAAAAGTAATATCCGAACCATCCAAAGATTTCAAAGTAAAGTATTGAGAAACATTGTTAATGCACTTTGGTACATCAGAAGTAGTGATCTTTTTCGGGTGGACGCCGTTGACCAGACTATTACCAGATTTGTAAGGAGTTACGAACAACGGCTCCATCAACATGTGAATGCCTAGCGATCCAGCTCCTTGATAACACCAATATGACAAGAAGACTCAAAAGAGTGAAACCTTTTGAGCTAGTAAACTGACCGTCGCGTTGCGTTGGTGAAAAGGCAATGCTTGTGCCGTTTTGTGTTACAAGCTCATTTAGTGTAATTAAGTTATATAGACACTAAGGTATACTAGTGAAGAGGACTTTAGTTTTACAATTTCAAGCATACTTAAGTTAAGCTAAAACAAAATTATTCATTGACCATCTCTTTTGATCACATTTTACTATTAGTAAATACCTTTTGGGGTGTTCCTTAAATAAAAATTAGACAAATCGTTCTTTAAATTGAACTGAAAGTCATCAACCATTCGTCTGACCTGTACTTCAGAGATTCAAGCGACTCTGCCAAATTTTCGTTATCAATCGCTCTTACTTGAATTGAAACCAAAAGAGTCAAAGTGTGCTCAAAACATGAGGACAGTGTTCTAGGGTTGGCCCAACTTAACCTTCAAAAAGAGTGAGTACCTGATGAAATGTGAAATACATTCTGCTTGAGTTGCCCAGTTTTTGAAAGACAGACTTTGCAATGACTCGCACATAGTCGTTTCAGGAGAAATTAGTGCTTGCATTCACTCTTAGGTTGAATATATTAGATTCCATAAGAAGAATTTTACTATCCATGACAATGTTAGTTGAATTATCTCTTGATGTTTTCTTGAAGAATATGGCTGTCTGAGTTTTTCAGGCATGGAAGTCAACGAGATTTTTCATTCTCCATTCCAGAATGATCTCGAGATCCCAATTAAACATCTGTATCTGCTGTTCCGGTAGCTTATTTGAAGCAGCGACGGATGATGGTTCGTCAGAGAAAAAGGATGACACTGGGCTACTATTTTTTGTGCAGCTATATATCGGATTGGAAGTTAAAGCTAAGAGATCGTTTATGTGCAATAAAAACAGGCTGGAAGTAGAACAGATTCCTGGAACACCGCTAGCCACAAATCAAATCAAATAAGACTTATTGTCTTACTAAATCGAGTTTTAGAATTAGATTGTAGTTTAAGATTTCATTTTATCATCATCGTAAAACCGTTAACACGATTTTTCATATAAAATTAAAGTCGAAATACTAAATAAAGAAGCTAAAATTTTGAAAAAAAATCTTAAATCATTATCCGATAGACTGTCTCCCTCTCTGTCATTTAATATGCAGTATTGGTGTGCTTATATAATTTATCAATTTCCTATTTCGTTTGGCCAGCTGCCAGTTAGCTTCGCCTACAAATTAGATTCACAATTTTTTCTTCTGGGGCTGGGAAGATAAGTATTAGACATTGGGCATTGGGATTTCTTAAACGACAATCAACACATATATGGGTTTTAATTCAATTTTTATATGTAACAGTGAATACAGTCAGGCCTACATCTCCCATGGGGTTTATTGGACCAACCCCACATACTACAGATGTTCGGCAAAAAACTCGATAATGACATAATTTTCGCACGCCTTTTCTACATAAAATGTTACTGTAACATAAAGGGTTCTGAAAAGACCTAGTCGAGTTGAAATGTACCACATGCCGAGACGAGGTATGCCCCTTTGGACCTTTGTTTTTGTCGAGAAACTGCTTTATATTCCACATGCTGAGAGGGCGTACATTGGAAATAATTCGATTACAAGCGTAATTATTGAAAATATCCAAACATTATGTTCAGACGAATGGGATAACAGATTTTAACTCCAGCTAGGTTGGAAAATGTTTGTTAATTAATTTATAAACGATAGAGCGCAGATAAATCCCCCACCTGCGTTAATCGTCTAAGTATAGAGACGTTTAATGGGGCGCCTTGAAAACCACGTCAAAGAATTGATACAGGAAGCGAAGGAGGCATGAGTCCATCAGGTCTTATACCAGCAGTTGTTACAGATGCACCCTGAAGATTATACGAGTCACTTCTGGCCGGATGGTCCACATTACGTTACCAATAAACTGCGGCTCTTCAAAGCAGGAATTGTATATCATAAACCTGTGTTTATTGTAACTCTGCCATACCGTGTTTTTATAAATAACTGTAAAATGTTTTATTGCGTTCAGGCGCCTTAAATTTAGCCGCGTTAGACACGGACTCCTTACTTTATTCGCTCCCTGTCTAAATAATTGGTGGTTAGTCCTAACAATTGTTTGTTTTCAGTTCCGTGTTTGTGCACTGAAAGACACTTCAAGTCACTCACCAGAATATTTGCAATATGTGGTTCATTTATTAGATGACGTATACAATTTTGTTGAAGTCCTGCGAGAAGTGCAAATTGTCAATAATTAAACTTTTATTATCATCGGAATGAAGCATGAATAATGCATAAATACTAATAATAATTTGATTGAAATTAAAAAAAAAATAATGATGTTAACAATTTTCTATAGGCAACATTTTAATAAATTTCTAGGCGTCATTGAGGGTATTTGCTCTAAGGATCTTACGATTAATTCTACCTTAACTTCCAACCCGAATCTCAGTTCATAAAAGTATAGACATATTTCAGAAAAATTCCTTTCTGACATCATCTCATACAGTTTGAAGGTTGAAATACATGTATAAAACTGATAAGTTGAATGATGCAATTTCCATTATTTAGTATGTATTCTGCGTATGCTCAAAAATTGACTGAAACCAAGATAAATTAAAGAAAACAACAACGTTTGCTTTAATGCGTTTATATAGCCAAACTATTTTTTTTTTCAATTTATTTAATCTTTCTTCGGCCCAGTTTGGAAATATTTAAATTTTTATGGTTTGTTGACAATTTTCTAAACAATGTTAAATAAATTGAAAAAATAATAATATTTCCGGTCAATAAGGGTCTACCATGATAATGAGCCAAACTATTGTCATCAAAGAACTTTGTATATCAATTTTTGAAAATAACTAATGACCAGTACGTTTCACCAAAAAAAAACTGTGTATATACGTCGAAGAAAAATCGTTCTTTATTTTTGTTTCAACGAAATATTTCGCATTAAATATATTTTGTTTAGGACTCGAAACCAGTTTGTTAACACATCGAGAAATTATCCAAATAATGTCCAGTGCTGAAACACAAATAAAAGAGGCACCGTAACTAGACAACGTGAAATCATGATTGATTTTAATAGTTCGGGTTTTTTGTTATTAGCAAGAGGGAATTCGATATCAAAAGCCAATTATAAACATGAAAACACACAGACAACATACATTTACGGGAAACGGAAAACCACTGAAAGCATATCTGCTTTAGGTGTAGACAAACCACAAGCTGCTGATATCCGATACAAAAGGTCTAAAAATTTCATAACTAAATTAAAACGTAACATTATCTTAATGATAACGTTACACTACAGTTCCTGAGCAATCTAATAATTCATTGCTAATCGGTCGTCAAACTTGAACGCTCATAAATTTGGTCCATTTTCAGTGAAATTTCCAAGTAGGCTGGAGATTATTATGTTGTCTGGTCTTCGACAAAAGCTACGAGTTGAAGAATGCCCTTCTAATCTGTGAATTCGTTCTGGAATCACGACGTCAGGTTTTGGCCCACGTCTTAGAACAATGAGAGGAGGGAGATTTACGACGCTTTAAAAATAAATTGGTCCGTTCTCGCTATGCAACTGACGACAAAAGCTCTGCCCTAGGACATAAATTAAAAATCCTCTTTAAAGCCAGACTGTTGCCCTCTTTGTTGCAATGCTCCGTATAACGCCCGGGGCTATGGGTTATTTTCTGTAGTTAACCCTAATGATGTCTAATTGTTGCAGTTGGTTTTCCGGTCATTTGCAAGCATCTTGACTATCTGTCGTATGCTTACTAAAACTACTATTAATTCATTTCAAAGCAAACTTGAACACACTCCATCAGAGTAATTAAGACAAGCTGGAAGTGCTTTAAATTATAACAACATAAAGGATTTGCCAATGATCTGATATAAATTCCTTTCCACACCGGAAATCCTGGTGCTAAACCTTTCAATCGCCCAAAAAGATAATTGCTTTAGTGAAATATTTTGTTATTACAGTAAAAGCTTGTTTATCCGAAGTGGTACATTGATTTGGATAGTACGAAGAAAGGGACAGTTTGAGCTTAGCTGCTTCATCAATTTTTCCGTATTATCCGAACATACATTTCGACTAATGCGGAGTGCTTGGTTAAACTAGTTCACCGATAAATTGATTTTTTAAAAATTTGTTTTTAAATTTATGTCAGATTTACTAACAGTGCCACCTAGATATCTACTACAAAGCGGCTTGATGATTTGTATTATTATATCCATGCGTACAATCTAGGCTAAAAATCAAGTAGTGGTTGCAGTCTGACACTTACTCTACGCTATACGTAACACATGCATACGCTGGTCTAACGTTCTAAAAACTTTTAGCTACGATTACTGTGAACTATTTACCTTAGGTCCGTTACCTCGAATAATCGAAGACCAGACAAGAAATGTTTTATTGTACCACGTTTGTTTCAATATCAGTCAGAATAATTCAGAAGAATTTCAGTGATGTGTTATCCATGAACATTAGAAAAACTACTTTCAAAATCAAGAAATTCCATTTAAACTTGAAAACCTTTTTTTACGACACCTGAGACCAAAAGAGTCGAAATTTTGAAATCAAAGTGATTAAAGTGGCTTTCGATTTTTTTTAATTTTTCTCAAAATTGTGAATAAAATGTGAGATTCTTATATTGTATTTTGAAGTTTTAATTTTCTAATTTCGACAGAAATAATTGAACGACTTTAGAAAAAGCCCAACTTTCGAGTAAACCAAAATTATAATAAAGCAGGTTGAATTCACCAATACAAAATTCTAAAAAATTTCATTTTAATTTCAAAAATTTTTGACTTTAATCTTAACATTTCGACTATTTTTAAAAACTTTAGATCAAAAAGTCGAATATAGAAGAATATAGAATATCTAGGAATACGATTTCCCATAAAATTTTGAAATTTTTAATTATTTTCGATTACTGAATCTATTAACAAAAAAATAACGACTTTCTAGAAATTTTAAAGATTTGAATGAAATTTAAAGAAACAATTTCAAATTGTCTCAAAAATCTTATTTTTAAAAATGTTAACTTTAAATTCGAATTTTTTAAGGGAAAGGATGCCTCAATTTTAAAGAAGTTAGCATAAATAATCTCATAATTTGGCCTTTTCTAAAAATGCTGAAATCTTAAGGAAATTTTGAAGTTTGTCAAAAATTTTCCTTGTTTTTTAAAGACCTTAAGTTTAATAGCGATTTTTTTTAAGAAAATGGTATAAACATTAAGAAAAATAAACGTCGTGGGAAGTCGTGCAATTTTGAGAAAAATGGATATTTCGAGTTTGATATCGAACCTGTCGTAAAAATTTTAAAATTCCAATCGACAAATTGGAATGGACAGGTAAAGCTATTGCAGACGTCGTATGATCTACACTACAAATGAGAAGTCACAGACTGTGCCATTATTGCCAAACTTTTTTCTTTGTAGGATGCGACTATTTAAACTTTTCCTGTCCTAAGAAGAAAGGAGCAGCGACCATCCCCATTTAGAATTTTATGGAAAAAGTCAAAATTCCACACAAAGACCAAACTAGTTATTAAAAACTTTCTCAATGTTTCAATTTTATTTACAAATTTTGAAGTCTTAAAATAAATTTAAAGAAAAGGTTTTTCAAAATTTTCGTTAGTTTACAAACTCGGAGCTAAACATGCTGTTTAATAATTTCAGGATATTTAGACAAACCCTACACTTTGTCAAAATGAAAATTCTGAAAGAAATAAGAATTTGGAATCTAGAAGTTATTCTTTTCTAGAAGTTTGAATTTCTGAGCAACTCGTTTAAAATATTCGTGAAATTCCAAAAAATATTGGTCTTCTTATACCTCAACTTTTTCTCGAAATTTGGCATTTGGTATCTAAACTTTGCCTTATATCTCGAATTCCATTTTTATTTATTTTGGACTTTTTTCGAAATTTGGAATTTTTGTCCAAATAACGTAGCTTAGGGTTTCTTTACATTGGACACTTTATTTTGTAAATTTTTCTCTGAGATAAATGTCAATTATCCTGAGAGATGATCTTCGATATTCTCAGCTGTATAAATGTAAGTTTAGGATAAGTTGACACTTAATATATTTTATATCAGAGAGAAATGTCCGGAATAAAGTGTCCAGTGTAAAGGCACCGATAAGCTTGAAAATTTTAAACTGGAATATTTATAGTTTTTGACAGATTCTAAAATTACAGTCGAAATATCCAATAAAAAAGTTAAAGTTCATAAAAAAAGCCTATGTAAATAAACTACATGCATATTGTAGCGAAATGTAAATTATAGAATTTAGTAGGTAAGAAAATTTTCTGGAAAGATCTGATAAGGGGAAAGCGGCCGCGATAACGAAGTAAACGGCAGATAAGCGTTCCAGAAATTTCGGCAAACCATAAACCTTATCTGCGGGATTTTTCTAGAACCTGGGAGCCAAAACTATATAAGGCGGCCGCCTTTTCCTCGAGCCAGTTAGTTAGTTAGTCAGTCAGTGTAGTTAGTGAGTTAGTAGTTAGAAGTAAATAAGTGAGTTAATTATTCAGTTGTAATCTTCCGAGTTTAGTTTGGGAATAAAGTGATATAATTCACACGTGGTAATCAATTCGAACCGATAGCCTGCAACAATATGTTACTCATATTTGAAATTCAGCTACGATCTATGTTTACCAATCCACCTAAAATACAGCGAAACTCGAATTGCAGCATTGAAAGTCCTCTCAGAATATTCCATTGGCATCTTTTTTCGTCAACTTAATATATATTTATCTTATAGGCTTCCATCAAGTCTCTGTCATCTAACATCCAATTTCCCAAATGACAGATCTCTTGGAATCGTCGTTGATGGCATCTCAAGTAAGATATTAGCGATAGATGCAAGGATCTCCGGATGTTGGTTTTGTTTCCTACGCTCTTTCTGTTGCACATAAACTATTGCTTGGCTTCTACTTTTTTTTAGGAAATTTTCAAAGAAAAGTAGATTTTTTTTCAAGTTGAATCCTTTTACAGAAGGACCCCAATTATGTTGTTAAAGAGCGGGTAGAATGCGGTAGTAAAGAAATAAGGTGATGAACTGTCCTTTTAAATGAGGATAAATTGAAATTGTCAGGAAAAATTATGTTTGACGACGAGAGAGTTTCAAATTTGTAAATCAAAGATATCTTGGAATTTCTAGATACATTTTTTGGAGCAACTATTCGATTATAAATTCAAAAATTCGAAAAATATACAAAAGTTTGAGAAAATTTTGCAGTTTATGAAGCAAACTGTAGTATTAAGTCGACATTTTGAGATAGCGGTTAATCTGTTAAGTTTAAACTCGAAATGTTTAAAAGAGAAACCGAAATTTCAGGAGTAAAATTTTAGGTAACTTCTAGAATTCTCCAAAAAGGAGAAAAAATTCTAATGTTGCACTCGTAACTTTGAGGAAACAGTAAATATTTTAAAAGAAATTTGTTTTTAAATCTTCTAGAAAAAAAATCGAAATTTCATGAAAATTTTTCATTGATTTTGTTTCAAAATGTTGCCATTTTTCTCAAAATTTGTAATTTAAACCTGAAATGTTTAAATGAGGAATCGAAATTTTAAGAGTAAAATTATGCGTCACTTCGAAGCTTCTCCAAAAAAAAAAATCCCAATATTGAACTCATAACTTCGAGAAAACAGTAAATATTTCAAAAGACATTGGTTTTTAAATCTCCTAGAAAAAACCGAAAATTTGTGAAAGTTTTTCATAGATTTAATTTTGTTTCAAAATTTTGACTTTTTTCTCAAAATTTCTGATTTAAATTTGAAACTGTTATACTTTTTTTTGTAATGTTGCCTTTAATCTCAAAAATGATTTTTTTCAAAAATTATGAGTTTTTTCTCGAATTTTGAGACTAAACTCAAATTTAAGAAGAAACAGAAGAAGAATAATAAGGGGATGCTGAAAAGGAGAAGAAAGAAGAAGGAGAAGGGGAAAAGAGGAAGATGAAAAAGGGGAAGAAGAAGGTCAAAATTTTCATCATGAAGATAAATTATAGGAAGAAAAACTTTTCGAAAAATAACCTGAAATTTGTAAAATAAAAATTTCTGAAAACGAGAGAAATTTTGGAGATTTTAAATTAGTTCAAAAAAAATCCAAAGTTTCGAGAAAATCTTAAAATTTATAAAACAAACTGTAAAGTATTAGGTCAAAACTTCGAGGTAAAGTTTAATTTGTTGAGGCTAAACTCGAAATGTTTAAATGAGGAATCAGAATTTTGGGAGTTAAAATTTTAGGTGACTTCAAGACTTCTCCAAAAAGGAAAATCCCAATATTGCACTCGTAACTCTGAGAAAACAGTAAATATTTCAAAACAAATTTGTTTTAAAATTTTCTAGAAAAAAAAATCGAAATTTCGTAAAAGTTTTTCTGATTTGAACTTTAAACTGTTATATTTGTTTATGTTTGATAACTTTAATCTCGAAAATGATTTCTTTTAGAAATTATGGTTTTTTTTTTCGAATTTCGAGTTTAAACTCAATCTTAAAAAACCGAAAATTTCAGTTGTAAATTGAAAAGTTTGATGAAAACTTAAATATTGAACTAGGAGTAAAATGATGAGAAACTTATATTGTTATATTGTTGTGTTATTTTGCAGTTTTGACTGACCCGTAATTTATAGTTTATTCAGAAATTTTCACTTTTATCTCTAAATTCCGAAATGAAATTCGAAATGGAAAGAAAATAACAATCCCAAGATTAAACTTGGTTTGAAATTTCAAAAAATAAACCTCAAAAAATTCTCAAAATTTTCATCACAAATTGATGACTTTAGTCTTAAAATTTTCCTGGAAACTTCCAAATTAAAAAAACAGAAATTTGGAGAAAATGTTTGTTAATTAATCCAGTTTTTAAAAATTTTAAAAGTAATAACTACTCCATACCAAAATCTTGAATTGTCCAATTATATTTCATGATTTTAACTTGTAGATTGTTGTGGGGTTATTTGGCTTTAGGTTGCCTTTATTTAATCAACATTTTATGGGAGGAACCTTAATCTAAACTATTCCAATGTCTCCCAGAGTTTTCATAAAGTCTAGGATGTTCTTTGAAGCTAAATTGCCAGTTTCAGTATTCTCATCCTTCCAAAATGTTTTATTTTACCCCGGATAGAATTAGTAGAGTCCTCAGAGAGAGAAGTTTCCAGTGTGTTAAGCTAGACCGCACAGGAATGTCGTCTCTGATGGTTTTATGTGCCTCAAGAATATTGCTCTTGGGGGGATCAGAACTATCAGTTCCTACAAGTATCTCCCATGAAAGTACTTGTAGAAAAGAGATAATAAGTCACCAACCATCCGCCTGTGCTCGAGTGTCGAGAAAATAGGTTAAACTCTCCTTATCAAGTAGGCAAATCGCTCTCTTTTTTTGAATTAAATCCAAAATAGCCAAATTGAGCTTTGGGGCTGAATTCCAAACATGAGAACTATGAATAAATCAACGTACGTATGTGATATGATTTTATTAATAGGATTAAAAGATACGAACGGTCAAAAGATTGTAACATTATTTAATTAACTCTTTGAGAAACGCATTATCTGGAATGAAAGTAAATTGCTAATGTGGCAAATTCACATTCGACATCACATTTATTCTCTCTTACTTCAGGATCAGGAACCTATGGAGCAGGGAGTTATCATGTAGAGTTGGGGGTTCATCTGGGAAAAGCGGTAATAAATAGTTACTTGCATTCAACATATGAATTACCTCATCCAGGTAGAGGCTACAATCCTAAATCCTATCAATGGAGCTGTCCAGGTGGTTATGGAGGCACACCGGACAAACGCCACTCGGGAATATTCCAAAAGCGCCATGTCTAATCCAACTTTAAGTGGTCAGAAAGTAAAAGATTTTGAGCAGGTTTGTTGGGAACATGGGAAAAAACATTTGAGCCATCTGACCTTTAGATGCTGTTGCTATAAGTCCTAAATTTTTATGTTCAGGTAACTTTGAATGTGGCACATTGAATCAAATCTCATAGGATATTCTCATCGAAAAATTGGTAGGATAGGTTTGCTTTGAGCATTCGCATACATTAATTTCTCTTTAGAATAAAATCGAGTGGAGACAGTCCTGCAATGACACATGCCGCATCCATGTATATCCGTGGACTAATATTCGACAGAATTAGAGCAAGAACAGTATTCTAGTGTTGGCTTAACCTGAGCTTTGTACAGAATGAGCAGCTGATGAGATGTGAAATTCTTTTAGGTCTAAAAATAAAACCCAGGTTCTGAAAGATGGACTTGTCAATGGCACGCAAATGGACGTCCCAAGAGAAGCTCTGATTTACTTTTAAGATAGACAAATTAGGTGCCACAGGGAATTTTACCGTTCACGAGGATGTTGGATGTATTATTCTTTGATATTTTCTTAGAGAAAACAGCGGCCCGGGTTTTCAAGTCTTTAAAGTCAACCAGATTTTTCCCCATTCCAAGACGATCTCGAAATCCCGATTAATCATCTCCTGTCCCCGTAGCCTATCCGAAGTAGCGACGGATAATAGTTCGTCAGAGAAAAAGAATGATAATATGTCTACTATAATCTAGGTAGCTATATACTGAATTGGAAATTGAAGCTAAGAAATCGTTTGTGTGAAACAGAGTAGGAGATGGAGCAGACTCCTGAGGTATCCCTGCATTAATCATAAATGTCTCAGATGAGACGCCATCAACGATTACCTGAAGAGATCTGTCTGAGAAGAAACTGAAAATCAAATTACAGAGACTCGGTAGAAGCCCATAAAATTTTTATTTGGAGAGAAGAGCTCGCTGCCAGACTTTCTCTTGAAATATTCAATACCACAATCCAAGCCTCACAATATTTTTCCATAGCGGAGCACCACAGATGAGTAACATATGTATGGTGATTGTAAGTTGAAAGTTGTTGTATGAAACCGTATTGCCTGTCCAAGATGATTTTATTCCCTTCCGGGAAAAACCCGAAATATCGATTTTAAAGGAAACGTTTTAGGAAACGTTTAGGCAAGAAATGTGGGTTTCATAACGCGGCGGGTCAAGAATCCCTGGAAAGATTTTACTACAAAACGCTACAAAAGTTTTTTTTTCTGTTGAAATAGTGGTTTATGCTTTGGTTTGAAACAATCATCCTAATCGTTTTCTTTTTTGTAATATTGGTATCTAAGGAATATTTCCGTGTTTCCAATCTAAATATGTTAAAAAAAAATCATCTACAATCATATACTGATCTAATTTTTTAAAAGTAATGTCAATGTAACTTCTGTAGTTTGCCATAATAACACACTTTTCGTATCCGCTTCTACGGCTACTTAGGATACTTTAGGATCTACTATTTAGTTACAGATTTTTTCTTCACGGTATTTGTCGCAATTAATTAACGTTGACAAAAACTCTCTCTGTAATCTCGTGTATTGGACACACTCTCTGTTTTTGATTCAGTGTGAGCCGAGAGTAATTACATTTGAAAGATATGATTTTTGAACCGAAAACAAGATAAACAAGACATAAATTGTATTTCACGGAAGATTGCCTCCAAATTGAAGAAACAATCAAGCAACCTAAATAATATCGAGTTTACTGTTGATCACGTAGCAGGTAGTAAATGATCTCCGACTTACAAAGTAGGCGGCTAAACTATATTTACTGAAAATTGAAAAACAACAATTAACTCGAACGACTTAGTCGCTCGGGCCCGCTCCTTTGGCATTGTTAAAAGGAAGCAAGGTCCATAACTATGACACTAAATAAGCATTTCTGTCAGCGGGATACTTTATGTCCAATTGCGAGTCGGCAAGTCTCGTAAAATGATGGTAAAATGTTTCTTTTAAGGGTACCATTAAAGTTGCATTTATTGTGCCCAAACTGTTTACGACACGGCCTTTTAAACATAAACATTAAGCTTGTAATATTTTATAAAGGGGAACGCGACCGGAGAAATGGGCCTGGTTTCTACCTTACAAAATGACTTTATTAGTAGCAGAACGAATTCCAGAATTTCTGAAATATGAAGGTAAGGAAGGGCAGAAAATATTTACTATGCTACAAAAATTATGTGAAAAGAAGGTTCTAGTTAATTATTCTTTTGTCGTGTTTACAACAGAAATTTTAGGAAAATAGTAAAATATGTCGAATGTGGAAATTTAGATTTATTTTCGACAACACTTTTTTACTCGCAAAAGATAAACCCATTAGGTCCTTAAAGTACTGTGAGTAGGAAGTGGAAATGAACATAGATGACCATGAACTACCGTTTTAAAGCGACTAGGTTGCAATACACTGGTAAAATGTAATGGAAAATTTTTGTCGGGAATTCAAACACGATTCATACCTTACAGTGAGCGAATTTTTACCCTTGTAAAATGCTTATGGACGAAAACAGAAATGTTTTCTAAGCGCATGAAAAGTGGAAGTTTTCGAAAAGTCGCTGCTGCAGATCGACTAAGGGAACAGCAGGTACAGGTGATTAATCGGGATTTGGAAATCATTCTAGAATGGGGTAACAAAAATTTAGTCGACTTCAAGGCCTTAAAAACTCAGGCCGCGGTTTTCTCTAAGAAAACATCAAGGGGTAATGCAACAAACCTACTAATGGACGGTAAAATCTTCCCGATGGGATCTAATCTGTCTATCCGAGGAGTGAATCCGAGCACTAACTTCTCTCGGGACAATCATGTGCTCGCCATTGCCAAATCCCCCTCTCAGAAGCTAGTATTTCTTTTTAGAGCTACAAAATACTTCACTTCTCAGCAGCTACTCACACTATACAAAGCTTAAGTTAAGCCAACACTAGTATACTGTTCTCATGTTTGGAGTTCTGCCCCAAAGCACACTTTAGCTCTTTTGGATTCAATTCAAAGAAGAGCGATTCGCCTAAATGATAACGAGAGTTTGATCGATTCTTTCGAAACACTGGAGCACTGGCGGATGGTTGGCGATTTATCTCTTTTCTAGAAGTACTTTTATGGGAGACGTTTACAGGAACTAATAGGATTGATCCCCCCAAGGGCAAGATTTTTGAGGCATACACGACAGTCGGAGACAGCAAATTCCTGGGCGGTCCAGCTTGACTCAGTGAGGTTCTACAAAGTTCTTTTTTCTATAGAACTTCCAAGCTGTGGAACTCGTTACCGAACGACATTTTTCCCATAAATTACAACCTATTCTTGTTTAAGAAGGAGACTCATTGCCATCTATGCTTATTTCCGCATCCTACTTGCGGTCCTTTGAAGGACCGGGGTTATCCTTTGCAAGTGGATTGAAGTCAAAAAAAACATTTTTAGTTTCAACTAGGAATGTTCAGTAAAAAGTTCATTTTTTCCAAAAAAAACTTTGATTTTGCATTTTTTTATTTCCATGGAGAAGATGGAGAACCTAAGATGTTCCAGTCTCACTCATATAACTACTATGTGTGTTAAACACTGATTTTGGTCGTGGAAGCTTTTATGACCATATACAAATATCTCAGGAGAGAATATTACAAACTGCTGCTTACTTACTTATTAACTGGTATTATTATAATATCAAAAAAATCATTAGTGAATCAAAGAAATTTCATCCCGTTAGAAAAAAATATTAATCCTCCGTCATAGAAACCTTAAAAGGTATCACAAACGAATTCAAATTCCGGTGCTCAATACAAAAAAGGCCATCCAAGTATTATCTATCAAAAGTTACGGATACAGCACTCGAAGTTGTTGAAACACTACCCCCTCGGTATAGCGTTGCATATCGAATGCTTTGCTCGTTCTGGTGGAAGTAACTGAAAGTGACGTATAGCTTCGGCCCGTTACACCCGGTATAACATTGGGACCACCCTGGTGCCCCTATAAGCTCTCGCCCTTGTTCATTTTTGCGATGCTCTCATTATACAATTGAGCATTATCTATTCATGTTGCTTGTTTACATGACATTAAAATGCAACAACATGTAAAATTCCCATTCATGTTTATAGCGGATTATTCCGTATTCTGCTTCTTGGTAACCATCTTGTTAGAAGTAAATAATTTAAATGCAATGTGCTTAACATTTTGTATACGGAGAATGAATCAAAGAACAATTCTCAATAATATAAATAACGTTTATAATAAAATAAAACCTCAGAAAAAACTTTTACGTTTTATATACTGCTAGAAATATGAGAACAAAAATAATAAAGAAACACGCATATCCGATACTTCATTCCTTTACATTTTTTACGTCTTACCTATCAATTTTTTTTTCTTTTTTTTACCTGTCTGTTTGATCCTCTATATTTTAATGCCGGTTTTTAGTTTTTTGTTTGTGTAAAATAAACAGTTAACCATTTTTTTATCAGATATTATAAGATAGGGTGACGTTTTAACAATTTAAATATCACAGAAACTTATGTACGTCAAACATGTTTTTCAGAAAAATTTTAGTAATTTCCATTTACTAAAAACTTTAACTTTTTTTCGACATTGGCTCCAAAAGTTAGATATAACTAATTAATTTTAAAAAAAAATCGAAATTTCAAGTTGAACTTTGAAATTGATATTTTTTTCTTGGAAAAGTTGAAATTTAAAAAAAAAATCGTATTTAAAAAAAAACGTTCCCACTCGAAATTTCTTGTAAATTACCGATATCTACTCACGGTTGTGAGGGAACAGTAATGCTTATTTCGAAAAATTGATGTAAAAAAACAGTTTACTGAAAACCTCCAAATAACACTGTATTTTGAGATAAAATTTGTTTTTAGAGAAAGCCAAGTTTTGCTAAAAATTTGTATTTCTGAAAAATCAGGATTTTAAAAAGGTACCAAAATATCCAGAAAAAAGTCGAAATTTCAAGATAAGTCTAATTTATACAAAAATTTGTATAAAATAGAACTTCGAAAAAAAATCGATTTTCGGAAAGAAAATAAAAATAAAATGTTCAGAACTTTTTATCGGAATCTCTACATTTTTATTTAAATGTTCTTGTTATTTTGTAATCGACTCCACCTTTACTGGCAACAGCAAAGAGGTCAAATGTGTCAGGATCTATCTTCAAAACATTGGAATCTTTTACTGAAGCAAAATAAAGTGTGATACGATGTTTAGAATCGTACATACAGATTTAAGAATTCAATAATCTTGAAATGTCTACCTTCTCTTAAAATTTCCAGAAAAAAAATTTATTCCTCAAACCTAATTCAGAGAAAATAAATTTCAAGAAAAAAGAAAGCAAGACGAACTTCATGGTAAAATGCAAAGGCGAAATCTTCGGAAACGAAGAAGAATTTTGTAAATCAACTTGACATGTTTTAGAGTCAAATTTATAAAAATAAAGTTAAAATTTTCAAATAGAACCTAATTTTGAGCAAATATGGAAAAATGTTGAAAATATGACACAATTTAAAAAAATAGAATTTCCCATGGGAAAATTTGAGAATACAGTGTAAATTTAAAAAAAAATATGATCTTTTCGAAAACAGGAAAAGTAGATTTTTGAAGTAAAATAGAAATTTGGGAAAAATAAAATTTTTTAAGAAGTTACAATTTTCAGAATATCGAATTAAAAAAAACAACAGAAATTTTCAGTTTTAGTCCAGTTTTAGGAAAAATGTAATGGAAAAATTAAAACAAAACAACAACAAATTTAAAGTTTTGCGAGAAAGTCAAATTTTGAGAAAATAATCATATTTTGAGTTAAATCAAAATTTCGAGAAAAAGACTAATTTTGAGAAAAATGCCTTCCGGAAAGAGAAAAGGTCGAATTTGGAGGTAGAGCTAAAATTCTGAAAGAGAAAGAAGAAATTTTAAGAAGCATAACGAACTGACAAAAACCTAAATGATGAAATTTTGAAAAACTGGGTGAAATTTGAGGAAAAACATTATAACTTCGAGGAGGTTCGTAATTTCGAGAGAAAGGTGAATTTCTAGAAAAAAAGTCGAAAATTTACGGAGAAAATCTAATTCTAAGAATAAAGGCAAAACTTTGAAAAGTCGAATTTTTAGAAAAAAAATGGGAAAAATACGGAACAAAAAATTTTAAAAAAATTTCGGAGAAATTGTCTTTTTGATTTATTATATGCATGAAGAGACTACGAAGGTGTCAGAAAAGGCCAAATGTTGAAGAAAGAATGTCAAAATGTTGCTAAAATGAAGGGTCTGGCTAAAGAAACATCCAAATTTAAGTAGCAATAAAAAGCAAAATTGAAAACAAGGCGTTTTAAGGAAAACCTCGAAATATAATAAAAATGAAATGAAAAAATCTAAATTTCGAGAGAAAAGCAGAAATTTCGCAATATATATATATATATATATATATTTTTTTAAGAAAAATGTGGAAATTGTCACAAATAAAGTCAAAACTTTGACAAAAAATCAAAGTTTGTAAAAAAAATCGACAATTTGCAAAGAAGTAAAATTTTGAGAAAAAAAAAGGCAATTTCCAAAGGAAAAAAACAAATTTTGGAAATCATGTTAAAATTTTCAGGATATCTAATACTTACACTTATACTTACACTTTCAAGAAAAGGCGAATTTTCAGAAACATGACAAAATCGAAAAAAAAAGGCGAATTTATAAAAAGATAGAAATTTCAAGAAAACGATCGATATTTTCAGAATATATATAGTTAAAATTTTACGAAAAAAGCCAGAATTCTCGGAAAAATTATTTTTGGAATAAAGTCGATATTTCCAAAAAGAAAGCAAATTTTCAGAAAAAAGTCGACATTTCAAGGAAAAAGTCGACATTTCGGGAAACAATTCGAAATCTCCAAAAATAGAAAGAATCAATTTTGAAATAAAAATGAAGGATTTGAAAATATTATCAGAATGTTTTAGCAAAGTAGAAAATTTCAGAAAATAGATTATCAGAATAGCAGTCAAAATTTATAGAAAATTGTTAAAATTCTGAGAAAAATAAAAAGAAATGATTTTTGAAACTAGGTTAAGTTTAGAAAAGATGGTGAAATTGAAATATGGGATATGATTAAAAAAAATCACAATTTCTAGAGCGAAGTCAAAACCTTTAGGAAAATCTTTAAAAAGTAAACAAATGTCAAACTTTCAAAAGCATTAAATCTGAGTAAAGAGTTTCGAAAAGAACCTTTTTTAAAATGAAAGGACTTGTTAATTTGTGGTGTTATGTTAATTTTTGATGCAGAATCATATTCAAAAATTTTTCGTATCTGTAACACATAACATAAGCCAGAGTGGGTGAGTGAGTTTCTAAGAATGTTTCTCTTATAATTTTTATTTTTATATAAATTTTGACGTAATCTCGAAATTAACAAGAAATATTTTTCTCTAAATTTCGTGGAATACTATTCTCAAAGTTGTTAAGTTTTTAGCAAAATTTTAATCCAATTCTAAAAAAATAAAGGAATTTTAATAAAAAGTCGAATTTTGGATAAAAAGCTCAATTTTAAGTAGAAAATTCTCGAAACATAAAACATTTAGTCGAAACTTTAAGAATAGAACGAATTTTGAGAAATGTGGTTGAAATTTCCGTTCAGTCAAAATTTCGAGACAAAGGCCAAAATGTGTATGAAATGTTTAAAAACTTCAGTTCAGTCCAATTTTGAGAGAAAAAAGTAAAATTTTTGAGTTTATACTCAAAATTCTATTTTTTCAAAACTCGACTTTATAGTCGTAATTAAGAAAAAGAGGAATTATGATTAAACAATAAACAGGTTTGGAATAGAGTGGGAATTTTCAGGAAATCAATTTAATATAAAAACCTCACCCTTAGGAAGAAATTGACTAATAACGAAATTTAGAGAAAAAGATGATTTTCGAGGTAAAAATCGAAAGTTTTAAATACCCAAACAAATTTTGAAAAAAATAAAAATATCGAGGAAAATGTCGACATTTTGAGATCAAAATTTTGAGAAAAAAGTCAAATTTTGACGAAAGTTCAAAAAAAGGAGCGAATTTTGAGAAAAATTTTACGAAAAAAGTCGATATTTCAAAAAAAAAAGAGTCGAAATTTCCCAACTCAGTATTTATTTTTTAACGGCTGCCTGAGTGAAGGACTAGCTGCCCCCTGCCCCACTGTGACGTCAGAAAATACCCGCTACTGTGATAATAGTTAAAATTCTAAAATTCTCGTCCTTTTGCAAAAAATTCAGCATTTTCAAAATATATTTTTCAACATTTTCAAGTAAGTATTATTCTACATGTTTTTACTTTTTTATCAAAAGATCTATCAAATTTTGAGAGTTTTTTGATATAAAGTCGATATTTGCAGAAAGACAAATTTAAAAAAACTGAAATTTTTAGAAAAAGTCAAAATTTGAGAAATTTTGAAGAAAGAAAAAGGACGAATTTTGAGATAAAAATTTGAAATTTTGAAAATGTCAGATTTGGATAAAAGGGGTCGAATTTTAGGAAGAATTCGAAATTTCAAAAGAAAAAGAGAAATTTTTTGTGAAAAAAGACACATTTTTATAAAAAGATTGAAATTTCGAAATAATCTCGAAATTTCAAAGAAAGTAACAAATGAACATTTTTTGAAAAGTAGTAGTTGAGAATATAAATTTTCAGTTGGTTGTATGAACCAGGGTAGAGCCAACGTCCTAGTGCCTTATTCTAGCTAATGAAAAAGAAAATTAAAAAAGAAGAGAAGGAAGAAAGAAAGAAAAAAAGGGAGTTAACAAATACTTTTTATTATGCGAGACCGCATTAGTTGTTAGGTACACTACCAATGGATCCCCAAACTCATGATGTAGATTCCTCAAAGGTCCATGAATTCCAATTTAAGAAACCCTCCTTTAGCAGTTGTTATTCCATAAATAATTTTCCGTTTTATTGCCAAATATATTCGGGAATTTCTTGCGAATGCGAATATTCGCGAAGGCGAATATTCGTTACATTACTAATATATAAATTAAATCCTACTGATTGTTCCAACAATGTATTATGTTAGTTCTTTTGGAACAACAAAACTTTATTTTGTAGGCAAGTGAAAAAATCTATTTAATAAAACTTTAAGCATTGACGGACACACAACCCAAATAGGTGGATCTAGACGCGTGAAATTTTGCACAAGGGTGCTTACGTAACGTAGGTGAGCACCAAGAAAGGATTTTTAAAAATTCCACCTCTAAGAGGGCGAAAAAGTACGTTAAAGTTACGCTTTTCCTTCTGTCAATGTAACAGTTACTGGCATTCAAGTTCGAGTAAACATAGAGCGAACTAAATATATTTTGACAGCGAAATTAGTATTTTGATTTAATACTGCTGCTATTACAATAATATACTTAGTATCGACTAAGGTTATTATCTCTTAGAAGTACTTGTATTGAATGAAAAGTGTCCACACCGCATGATTTTTCAGCAATATCAAATCATCCCTCTAAATCAGAAACCAACCATACTTTTCTGTAAATTTTGGGGCCGTTAAATGTGAACCAAATTTCTGAATTGCTCCATCATCAGGCATTTGATATATTCTGATCTAAAAGTAGAAAAATCCCTTTTGTCGTGATTTTGAGGTTATACAACGCCCTACCGAACTGGTCGCGACATATGAAGGAACTAATTTTCCTCTTCAAATTTCATTTTGAAAATTTCCAAAATAAGATTTCCTTTTGTTTATTAATTTTATTTAACATTTCTGCGACCTAGTTATGGACATTTTTTAAAAATGTTTCAATATATTATTAACTTTCATTACTAAAAATTTTAATATTTCCAAACTGGGTCCCAGAAATATTAAATAAAATTAAGAAATATAATGTTTCCGACCAATGAAAGCATAAAATGAAGAATAAGATTTCCTTTTTAAGAAATCGGTAACTGAAATTAATGAGTTTAGCAAATTAGTGGATATTTGGAAATTGATTAAGTGAAGATTTTAGAAAGAAGACAAATCAAATTGTAATCAAATTTTTTTCCTCATATATTAAAATTATCTCGATTTCATTTTGCCAGGTTTTTTGCTTAGTTACCAAATTAGTTACATCTTAATAAACCCTCCATGTCATCATGTGGAATAATATTAAAAAATAATTATACTATTATTTAATGTGCATTACAATCATGTTAATAATGACCCTTCATACCCTCCAGCATTGCGAACAAACGAAATAACGGGGTCATCTGCATTTAAAAAAGAGCAACAAAATTAATGTATCAATTTCGGAACCCATCTAATGCATCTTTAACAATCAACAGAAGGTTTCAGTGTATAATTTAAAAGGTTTGCATTTCTTCAAAATTAATAGTTGTTTCCTGTTCTTAAACGGGCCAGAAATTTGGAACAAAAGGTGAAAAAGATAACATTGGGATGTCGCCCACTGTTAAGTGATATAATAAATGACCTGAAAAACGTCAAAGACAGTTGTTAGAATTTCGTTAATATAAACACACCAAAGAACCCCTCTTTCGGAAAGATTTTAAGAATTTGTTAGGTCACGGCAAATTAGACATGGTATTCTGAATATTGCGACAGGGTAACTTCCTATTCCATATGAGACTGACTCGTGCTGTGTCCCATTATACTTCCGAATGTCTAACAGCTGTTGATGTTTTTCTAAACATTCGAGATGATCCTCTTGTTAGAAAATGAGAGCTACTTCTTGGAAGATTTATTAAGTTATGTATTATGTACCCGATGTGTTTAGATCTACCGAAATATTATATTCATAACTAGCTGACATCCGTTGACTTAGTTTGCGCAACCTCATATGTCAAAATAAAATCGTTTCTTATTTAATTTTAATAGAATAGATTCAAAGGTTCGTGCCCTTATTCTAGTACCCGCTAGAGTTGTAGGTGACGAGCAATATTATATCAAAAATTGAAAAAGAAATCTTGTCCCTTAAAACCAAGAATGATTAAAAAACGACGCTCTAACGCGTTTCGATAGTCAAGCTATCATCTTCAGAGAGATACTATCGCTATCGAAACCCGTTAGAGCAACCTTTGTTGTGTTTTTTAATCTTTCTTGGTTTCAGGGGACAATATTTGCATTCTAATTTTTGAAGATAACCAACGACCAGTCCGTTCCACCAAAAAATAAAATTATATCAACCAACATAGAGGATTGGTGAAAGGTTAAGTGTTACTGGAATAAAAGGTGTCCCCAAAAATACTCCACATTTTAGTAAAATATTTAATTAAATTCGAGTTAGCAGTCTCTGAGATTAGCCCGAACAAAAGACAGACAGGTAGGCACTTAGACACTTTAATTTTATTAACGTAGATTCATAAACACCACTAGACAGAGAAATTAAGAGATTACAAAAAGTACCAAAATTTTAAATGCTTTTTAAAAGGCTGTAGCTCAAAGAAAGTGGCCACAGAGAAAAGTAAATAAAAAAGCAAATTAACCCCAAGTTTATAGTTTTTTGAGTTCAAACTTTTTTAACGTCAACAGTTTTTGAATAACTATACGAAAACCATTGACCAAAAATGTTGCCAAATTTTTGCTTGCAGGCTTCAATAATTTTTCTCAGTGATTTCATCATGAAACTCTTCTCGGTAATGTAATCCTCTTCAATTTGGTTGACCTTCAATCCTTGTATGAAGATTTTTCGCTGAGTTATCGTGGTTGAAAACAATAAAGAAAAAGGTTCATTTTTTACTTTATACTAAAGAGCAATATAATGTTCTGACTAAAGAAAGTTGTTTGCAGGCTCAGGCAAATCCGAAATTTGAAAAAACAATTGAAGCGAGTTTACCCCAATATAGGTTTTGAGCGTTTCAGCTTTGAACTGAAACAACCCATGGAAGTTAATTTGGATTGGTATTAATTTTATTTTGAAGAAAAAATTCTTCATAATAAAAATTATTAAACTCTTAGCGCCACCTGCGTTAAACAGCTGAATCTACATGAGTAGATGAGGTAAGCTCAGCAAGTTTATAAGAATTTCCGTCAGAATTCAGCAATTTCCCGGCTGTGCGTGTTATGGACAGTTTTCGCATAAAACTAGATCTAAATATCTAAGAGAATTTTGATATTCTGTTAAAGGAAGGAACATTTTTGTAATTGCCATAAAATTGCCATAGTTTTTGGCATATGCAGCACTACTTACGAGTATTTAAAATTTATGTATTTAGAAACGTAAGGTTAAAATATGTATTTTATTGACAGTTTCCCAATTTGAATCATAAATGGTTGCCTAAATTGAACCTTAAATTAGGAAACTTTTGTCTGGTTTACGAGCTTCCAAGTGGCCTGGTCTTTCTTGTAAATATCAAAAGGGGGAAATTAGGCAAAAAAGGTCGGTGTCAGATTTGGAACTAGCGCTAGTAGCGTACAAAGAGGGAAAAAAAGTCTAAATAAATGCAGTAACGATTATGAAATACCTAAATCGACGTTACTTCGGCATATTCCAGAGTTGAACAAAGTGGCCAAAGGTTTTATTAAATTATTAGGCAGGAACCCTATTTTCAATACTACTTTAGAAGAATTGTTGTCGAACCATATTATTAAACTCTCAGAATCTCTTTTTCAACCCAGTGTGAAAGATGTTCGAAGTCTTACTTAGATGCTTTGTTACTGGCACGAGAAAATAGAATTGTTATAGAGCAGTTGCCAGGTCATACGACACATCGTCTGCAACCACTTGATCGTTCTTTTTTCAAATCAATGGAGGTATATGACACCCAAGCATTTGAAAAATGGTTAAGGACTAATCTTGGACAGAGAGTGTAACAGAAGCAAGTGACTGCATTATTAAATGAAGCTTATGGAAAGACGGCAACGATAGAAAATGCCATTAATGGGTTTAGGGCACCTGAAGTATTGCCAGTAGATAGATATGTTTTTCAAGATTCGGATTTTGCTGGATCCGTAGTTCTTAAGCCTGAACCAAATAAATTTCAAAATAATGGCTTTAGTCCTAACGATGATATTCCATTAGCACTTTAAAAAAATATTCAAAACAGAAATTGTTTAACATCTCTCTCTATGGATGTTGCCAATACCTCATCGGAAACCTGAGCATCAATATTCTCTGCCAGCTTACTGGCAATTGCCCCATTATCTAAATGTGTCGAAGCTGCATCTTTAAAGAAAAGCAGCAAAGCCTTCGGTATTCAGAAAGCAGCAGAACTCACTAGTAGTCCCTACAAAAGTTTGAGAAAAAAAATCGGACCAAAGTAGCAACGACAGGTGACGAGCAACGTTGCTATTGTAAGGAATGTAAAAAGGAAGAAGTTCAGGATATGATTCGATGTGTGAAGTGCAAAACGTGGTTTCACTGCAAATGCGTAAAAATGTGTCAGATATGTGTGTAAAACTCGCTGAGTTTTTAGTCTATTTTTGTTTTTCAGTGCTTGGTTTTTTTTTAAATTTATTCTTAACATGTATGCATGTTGTTTGTAGGTTTGTACCCTTTTCTGATTTTTCTATTTTTAAATAAAAATTTAACTGTCTTTCGAAAGTACCTACTCATAATTTTTATAGGTAGTTTAAATTTGAGGAACTAGTGGTTCAAATTTGGCAACCAGTTTTTTATATTGAACCATTTGCAACCCTTCAAAAATTTTTTTTTTAACTTCGAAAGTATTACATTCCGAGGGTTCATAAGACTGCAGTAGATTTCCAAAAGGGTAATGCAAATTTTAACGGCATATAAAATTTTACAATCATACATTTACAAAACTACAGGCATTTAAAAAAAATGGTTCAATTTGGGGCACTTTACCCTATCATCTTGCCATCCAGATTTAAAGCCACTTGATGTCTTGTGGGGATACATTAAACCACGGGTTTATGCCGATAAACCACAAACGATTGCAGCTCCTAAGGACAACATCTTTCACGTCATCGCGATTTTCATTCAAGAATGTCATCTCTGGATTTCTAGAATCTGATTTTCCATTGAACATTCTACAAAACACAAATCTTGTCCCCTGAAACCAAAAAAGAATAAAAACCACATCAAAGGTTGCTCTAACGCATTTCGATAACCAAGTTATTATCTTCCGAGAGATGCTTAGCTATCGAAATGCGTTAAAGCAACCTTTGTTGTGTTTTTTAATCTGTCTTGGGGACAAGATTTGTATTTTAATTTTTGAAGATAACCAAGGACCAGCCCGTTGAACCAAAATTTGTTTAATTACAATTGAAAGATAAAAGTTAAAAATGAAAAAGGCTATGCTAAAATAAAAATAACTAAAATGGATAATTGAACTGGATAGGTGTTTAGAGTAGTATTTAGTATTTTGAATGTATGGATGTCAGCTTAGTGAATGAAAACGAAACTAATAAATTTAACACTCCCTCTCACCTGCCAGCCATTAGAACATTCAATGTATGGTGAAACAGATTTGTATTCGTTGCAATACATCAAGCACAAAATCGGAAATGGCCATTACGGCAGTTGTTGCTGTTAACTATTTTTGCACAATGACCATTGGTCTTTTGTTCAGCAATAGGCACTTGCTTACCTAACGAGCGTGTCATTTCAATGTTCTGCAAGCTTAGAAGGTAGTTTTAGTAACAATGAAACTAATAGAAGGTAAATGATATCCTGTTAAATACGTCTGATTCTATGGGGCATACGTTAGCTGCGTCACTTAAACTGAATTTGAAATTAATTAGCTAATATGCCACTAAACATTTATATCAACATTCATTCCTAAGCTCAAATATGTATAAACCATATCTACTAATATTTTTGAATCGTTAGTTTAGCTATGAATCGTAATATGAATATTTTATCGACGTATAAATAGTCTCATTTCGTATTAATTAGATGGTAGTTCCAATTATTGATTTTATTACAGTTAAAGGGTATACAGGCAAAGAAGGCGATAAGTCAATTTATTCCAAAAATAAGTTAACTGTATCATCTGCTAGCCAATGGGTAAGCTTCATTTGATCTAGAATAACATGCTAAAAATACACTTAGTTAGGAGTTATAATACTGTAACAAAACGTAGTTATAAAATTTGTATTAGTGATTCTATAGTGTAAGAAACTCTCTGGAAACATTTGATAATGGGAAGAGGCCGCGAGAATGAATCAAACAGCAAATAAGCGCTTCAGGCGTTTCCGCAAGCGATAATCTTATATGTACGGATATCCGTTCTAGAAACCGGAACGCTATAAATACGCGCTCTTCCTTCCCTCAGTTAGTAGGATAGTTAAATATTCTACTAGTTAAGTGAATCATAACTAGTGATCCGAAATAAGTTGGAAATAAAGTGTTTACAATTCACGAAGTTTTAATTATCGAGCCAATAGCGCGCAACAATACATTTTCGGTTTCCTTTAATAAAGAAACGATAGAGAACCTACATAATAAAACTCGTTTATCTCAAAATTACTTATTTTGACTTATCGCCTTCTTTGCCTGTACACTTCAATTGCAAAACTCCAACTTAGGACAATTAGGATTTGCAAAAGGTTTGTTAGCCTTAGATCTCGCAAAATTTGTTCTTGTGGTTACAGCACCACATCTTAAGGCTACAAAACACTTTGTCACAAACAAGAAGAGAAAAATGAGAACCAGCTACTAAAGAAAGGCAAGACAGAGGAAAATATCAATTAGCAACGCAGAATAATTCTTTACCATCTCAATGCGAGGTCTCACACGTCAACCCAAACAACTCAGTACTTGACTTTTCAAACGATCTACTTAATGAGTAATCCGCCGTACCTTCCTGATTTGGCGCCTTATCTTTTCTTTTGGGTCCCATACATAAAGAATAAACTGAGCTGTTGTAATTGTAATAAGTCTTATGAACATAAACGCATTCAAGTATTTAGATATCGATCATCACGGAAGATTTGATGAGATGGTAAACCCCTTTTCAACGAAATTGTATATTCCAAATATTCATAACAAGCCTCAAAGAGCTAGGTTGTGTAACTATGCTTTCACATATTTTTAATCTCGTGACATTCACAATTAAAGGCACCAAAACAAAACGTTCATTATGTAATTACCAGAACAAAAAGCCCATATCATTTGTTCTTACACCCACAATACTCCACGCGTGCTAGTTAGCGCCCCACGGTCGACATGGTTTATTTTCATGTCAATTAATGAGCTTTATACGACAGAACCATTATAATCTTCAACGGCGTTCATTTGTCTAAAGCACGGCACGCGACGATTTAGTACGAAGCTTTTGTTTGAAAAACCTTTCCATCTTTGTTAATGCCTGGACCTCATTTACATATTAGTCGGAACGTGGGTTTCTAAGAAAAAAAAATGTAATTTGAGCATCCCCTGCTGTTTGATATAAATGGTCCGTTATGGCACGGAACAATAATACAGCTTTGTTACGAATGTTTGTGTTGGAAAAAATAAAATATGATTCACAAATATTTGCAAAGTGTGTGGTATTTCGTTTTATTTCTTGTAGGATATCAGTTCACAAGCGAATAAGCTTGAAAGAGATTATCCATTCTTCCGGGTTATTGAAACTTAAAATCTTGTAATATTTTAGCACAAGAACTCGCCTCCGGGAACACCCAGCAAGTATACAGTTTTATATGGTTTATAACGGACTAAAGAATGTATAGAAAGACCCAAGAAAACACACTAATCTCTATAAATACTGTTCTATTTTCGAAAGATAAAATATGTAGTAGAATAAATAGGCCCAACTACGAAAAAATTAAAAAGAAAATTGATATTTTGAGAAAAATTATTGTCAAACAAACCACTATTCATTATTACTGATTCAGATAGGTTTGGAGGATAATAAATATGTATAATGAATCGTGATCTCGAGCTTATTTTGGAATGGAATTCGAAAAATCTGATTGACTTCAATGCCTTAAAAACTCTGATGACAGTTTTTTCTAAGAAAATTTTAAGGGATAATACAGCTAACATCCTCATTCATGCCAAAATTCTCCTCTTCCTTTTTTTTTTGATGCGAAATGTATGCACGATTTTTGTTACTTAAGCTTCATTTATTTTGGCATATATGAATAGTTCTGCTCTATTATCGTCTTCTATCTCTCGGGAAACCTTAGTATGTCATCTTTCCATCATTGAGGCTTAATTGCAAAATATTCATCAAGATGCGTTTTTATTTCGTTTGCAGATTTGAACTTTTTAATACCCAAAGAATTTTTAAAGAGATGAACAATTAATAATCAGATAGAACAAGGTCTGGCGAGTAAGGAGGATAAGGTAGAAGGCCCCAATGAAACTGCAATAGTTTCTGTCTTACGACAATGCAACATGCTGTTTTACGTTGTGATGAAAAATAACACCTCGTTGTTTGGCCAAGGCTAGTCGTTTTCGATGGCTTTCAATAATCGCGTTGATCGTAATATTCAGCGGAATTCATCGTTTTGCCTTGAAAAAAATAAGTCAAGAAAAAAGTCAGCATGTTTATATAAACACAGCCAGCTAGAATCGTCCATAGCTTAGCGCGGAAAAAACTTATAGGACATCATAATATCTTCCAGGAGTTAACACAAGCGTCAATATTTTTTGGAATTACCACGGCTTCCAAAAGCTCAGCTTTTTTTCGAGCCAAGAAATATTTTACATTCCATCAGCTATCCACTCTATCTAAAGCCCAAGGTAGACTAACACTGGAGTTAATTCTTTTGTCTGGACCCAGCTCCAAAACACAGATTAATTCCTTTGAATTCAAATTACTCAAGAGCAATTCGTATAACTTATTTTCTTCAGACACTAAAGCAACAACATGGATGTTTTCTTTTCTCAAGGAAGACGTTCACAAGGACTAGTGGCTTTGACCTTTTTGACAGCAATATTCTTAAGGCATACAAGACAGTTTGGAACAGTAAATTCCTCTTCAGCCGAGCTTATTACACTGAACCTATCTTACTCCTTTTTCTATGAAATATCTAAAATTTGGAATTCGTTACCAAGCAGAATTTTCCACTAGAATTAGTTTAGCCACATCTAAAACGGTAAGTTATTGCTATTTGCAATTTTCATCTTTTACTCGCAAAGAATAATAAATTTGCCATTTGTCAAAATACTGTGACATTTAAATTTGGACATTTTCATAAACTCAAAAAGTCGATAAACAAGTGGAAAAATCGGGAAAATGGGCAACAGAACAAGAACATAAATTTTCAGCAAAAGTCGAAATCCTTTGCTCGGGAGAAAAAGCAGAAATGGAATTTGGATGCTAATAAAATTTCATAATTAACACACAAACTTATGAGCAGATTGAAGTATATTCCGACAGTGCCGCCCTCTATCGACGGAATATTTGTCAAATTAGAATTGGGTATACTCAATGACATATTAACTCAGTTAGAGGTTAACATGTCTTTGGGTGTGCTAAACTGACGAAATTTAATTTTTAAAAATATTTGGTCCTCATGCGTGAACCTAACCCATCATCTCTGTCTGTTTGTTGCTTAGAATATTAAAGTTAAAAATCACGAGAAACAGAATCGGAATTCGAGATTAAATTTGAAATGTCAAACAATAAAATATGATAACGAAGGCTTCCACGGCCAGAGTCAGTACCGGATATACTTCTTCCGGGATTGGACCGTGTCAAAGAACTACTAAAAGTGTTCTACGTTTCGCCCACCATCGTAGGGGACTTCTTTAGGAACAAAGAAAAGAAACAATAAATAAAAAGGGAAATATACGGGAATATGCAAAAACGAAAAGGCCAATTTCAAAACATTAAAGCACGGTAACTCAGTATGTCCACCATACCAGAGATGAAACTCTTCTGAACTGTAAATTGGTACAAAGGAAAAGCAAGTTTAGACAGAAGAGCACGGTAACTCAGTATGTCCACCATACCAGAGACGTAACTCTTCTGAGAGGAAAGAAAGAAAGGGAAACTTTATATACCATTCATCTGCGCGATCACTCCCGAAGATTTCCGATGGTTGGTTTCCAGATGGAGGAACGCATGTAACCGTCGTCTCTGTTGATGTTTTTGGGTAATTTTGGGATTTCAATGACTTCGCGTATCTTCCTATTATTGTTATTGGGAATATTGGATATAATTGAAATATGATCAAAGAGAATCTTTTGCCCAGTCTCATGTTGACGTTTCGCAATGGCTGACTGCGAAAATAAATAAATAAATAAATACATTTTATTTTTGGGATATGAAAGGAGCTGTTGGATCTATGAAGATGATGAAAAAATGGGTTTAATGTTGTGTTTTCTCAATAATTTTCCGATTTGATCTGTTACTCCGTGAGCATAAGGAAGAAAGGCTTTAGAAGAAATTATTGAATTTTGTGAAGGACAAGGGGTAGGGGAAATATGTCGTTTAATGACAGTTTTAATGTCGTGTGATTTGTAACCATTGTTGCGAAGGTTGAAACGTATTTTGTTCAACTCGTCTGAAAGATTTATCGGTTGTGAAATTGCTACAGCTCATGAAACCAGTGAATTTATGACAGAACGTTTTTGGGAAGGGTGATAATAGAACTCTGCATCCAAATAACAATTAGTATGGGTGGGTTTTCGATAAACGGAATGAGAAACGCGACCGTTTGGTGAACGGGTGACCAGTACCTCAAGAAAAGGGACAGAACCGTTGTTTTCGATTTCCATAGTGAAGCTAATGGAAGAATGTAAACTGCTTAGGTGTTTCAAAAATAAATTTAGTGAATCCTTGCCATATGGCCATACAATAAATGTGTCATCTACATAACGAAGCCAAACCTTGGGTTTTAAATCCGCAGTTTCCGACGCATTGTTTTCAAAGATTCCATGAAAATATTTGCAACTAGGGATAAGGGGGAATCCATTGGGGTGCCGGAGACTTGTTTATAGAAGCTGCCATTGAAAGAAAAATAAGTCGATATGAGGCACATTTCAGTTAAATCAACAAGAGAATCTGCATTTTCATTGCCCAAAAGTAATTGACGAATTATCGTCATGAAATCGGAAACTGGAACATTAGTGAATAGTGAAGTGAAGTCAAAATGTACCAGTATGTCGTTGAGGTCTAGGGTTAATTCGGACAACAATTCGACAAAATGTTTAAAATTTAGGACGGGTGATGATGTGTTTCCGGTATATGACTTGAGGATGTTAGATAAATATTTCGAAACATTGTAAGTAGGTGAATTTATCATGCTGACAATGGGCGTAAAAGGGATATTGGGTTTGTGAATTTTGAGGAAACCATAAAGACGAGGTGGTTTGGATTCTCTCGGAACAAGATGTCTGAGAGTATCTGCGAACAAATTTGAGGATTTTAGCTTGGACTTGAGTTCGGGTTCAATTTTGCTTGTTGGGTCCCGAGGAAGAGGAATATAGGATCCGTCATTCAACAGAGGGTTAATTTTGAATACATACTCGGAATTATCCAAGATGACAGATGCATTACCTTTATCAGTCGAGAGAATAGTGATTGAAAAATCTGCTTTTATGGTTTTAAGGGCACATCTTTGTTCTCTAGAAATGTTGGACTTTGGTGGTTTGGAATTTTTTGGTATTTTTGTAGTTTGAAAACGAATAGGATCTGCTGCCTCCTTGGGAAGAGTTCTGATGGAAGACTACTGCACTGATTATTTCCTCAGTTGGAATTTTTCTTGGGGCAACAGCAAAATTCAGTCCTTTAGATAAGATGGTATGTTCGTTATCCGACAGTGGACGGGAAGACAAATTGACCACCGTTTTTGAGTCTAAACTATAAGTTTTGACATTGGGACTTAGGAATTCGAATTTCTTCTATAATCACTCATTTTCTTGCACGTCAAATTTAAGAAAATAAGTTAAAACCTTTTTTATTAAAGCATAAAAAAGAGAATTTTAAAAAACAAATCCAACTTTCCAGAAAACCAGAATCCAAAAAAAGTTCAAATTTTCAAAAAAGGACGAATTTTGTTAAGAATAACGAAATTTAGAAACAAATAAGAAAAGTCGATATTTCAGAATAATGAAAATTTCGAAAAGACGAATTTTGAAAAAAATTGAACCTTCAGGAAAAAGGGAGTTTCAAAAGGGACAAAGAGAGAAAAGCTCTCCCGGCCAAATAAACATTTTCCTTCAGTTGCACGATACTAGGAGGGGGGCAAGGGACTTTTTCCACCATTAATGCAGTTTGTTGACAGTAACCAATCCTCCTGACGCCCATAATTGAACCTTCTAAGTGACAATTCGACGCTTTGAGTTTAAATTTGATATTTTAAGAACACTAATCAAAAGTTCCATTATTTAGTTGAAATTGGAATGAAAGTGGAATTAAATTTAGAAAAAGTTCAAATTTCAAATCGAATTTGGAAATTAAAAATATATATTACCTACATTACCCAAGTGCATCAGAATTTCCTATAAATATCGACATTTTTAAATTAAATTGGGAATTGTGGACATTTCAATGTTATTGTTAAAAATTTATAAAAAAGAGAATTTCAAGTGTTTAGCACCCCCCTGTTTCGAATATAGTTTTCTAATAAAAGTGTTCTAACAAAGGTAAAAAGTTAATAAAATCTGAAACAATTCATCTACATCAAATAATAAGGGTGTCTTTGTTTGTGCGGAAAAATTGCTAACAGATACATCAATTTTCCGCCTTAAATTGAGAAGATTTAAATGGTTTCATACATCATTTTCCTTTTTCGAGTTAATAAGACAGATGACACAACTGACACAATTTATTACCCTTTCACACACCCTCTCTAACTGTGACAAATCACGTAGATATTAAACTACAACATCCCTTTGTAAAATTGATGATCCTACCAGGTGATGCACACTGTTATAAATTGCCTTATTTAAAGGGTTATTTCAGTAGCTAAATTATAAACATTTAGCAATTAAATTCCTAAAAATTACATAAAAAACTTATACATTTAACGGAGCAATTAGTTTTGTAACTTTAACAATCAAATTAGTGCTTTTGTGGATCAAAGGAAGAAAAAGGTAGACAGGTAAATAGCTGTGTTCCAATGGCTCGCGTGTGAGTCTTCAACGGATTTAACCACGCGAATGCCATATGGAATATCCGACTTTTGTTCCTTCTTTACTTTTATTGGCAACCTTAGCACGCGTCTTTTGTGTTCGTTTAATTATTGTTTAATCGCCAAGCCGTGAAAAGATCCTAATGATACCGGATACTCTCATTAAACTATTATATGGTGATTAGAACATCCTTCAATAAAATAGTTACTTTTTCATCTTTTGCGAATGTGTTGAATAGTATTAGAAATCAATTTAAATATAACTTGAAAGTTAATATTTTGTATATTCTAATATTTAATGATTTTCTATTGCCTATTACTTCTAGCAATAATACAGCAAATCTCGATTAACGAATATAATGCATTCCGTGATATTGCTTCGTTAAGCGAAATTTCCTATGCAGAGGTAAAAGTACTATGTCCACGATAGGGATACCTTCTTGCAGCCATTAATTGTAAAGGATATAATCCAGATACTGTCTATTCTTTAGTCTAGAAACTTTCTTGATATCGTTTTTTGCGAGAGTCTATTATCCTTATTCTAGAATCTATGAGTAAAGGACTGTGAAACTTTGCATTCAATTTGTTTTAGCTATGCCATACTTCTCTATAAGTAGTTAAGAAAATTAAAGGAAAATCACGAAAACACAACGAAATAGTTCAAATTTCGAAGCCAAATTCGTATCTACATCGCATCACACGACTTCAACAACGTTAAGCTAGATTAAGGATTTTAAAACTTTTCCTCGGTTAGAACAATTCACTTGTAATTAAAATCTCAACTTTTAACTCAAAATTTCGACCAATAAAATGATAATTTCTAGAAACGTTTAAATTTTGAGTTTAAACAAAGAACGTTAAAATTTCAAAAAAGAACGTTAAAATTTCAAGCAAATTAAGCTACAAAAAAATAAAACTAAATTCTAGAAATTGTACGGTCGATTTCAAAATTTCGACTTTTTCCTCAAAAATTCGATTCTAGAAAATTTACCCTGAACTTATGAATTGTGCCTTAAAGTTTCAACTTCTTCTTAATTCGATGTTTCGATTCAAAATTATTAAATTTTATTAACGATTAGAAAGCAACAGATACTAAAAATTTGAGCATCTTCACGTTCTCAACATACCTTTAATTAAAGCATTGGACGAGAATTCGAATTAGATGGAATATTCATAGGAGTATGTGATCCATGGAGCTTGTTAGCATAACAACGGCTAAACAAGTTGCTGGTATAACCACCTATGATGAAGTAATGCAAAACCTGGTCCGGTGTTAGCAAATATTTATCGAAGCATTGTAGAATTTTTAATATCTTTAATCGGTAGTAAAAATAAATAGTTATGAATAATAAAGAATTCTACGAAGTAAGAGTTGGAAATGTCAATTATTCGATGTTTTGAGTCAAAAAAATCGAAATTCCGAATTACTTTTAAAATGGAAAGATTTATTTTATTAAAAATGTTTTAGTTTTTTTAAGACATATCTACTCTTTTCTCGTATTTGAGGGTTTAATTCTGAAGTTATTCGTTTTTGATTTTTATAGTTTCTACTTTTTTTCAAAATCGTATTAATTACTTTTTTAAAACTTTAAATTTTTCTCAAAATAATGATTTTAAGCATAAAATTTTTAAATTGCAAAATTCCAGAATTCGATCTTCTCAAAATGTCGACTTTTTTATCAAATTTTGAATTTGAACCAAAAATGTTCGCGCTTTTACTAGAATTTCGACTTTTGCATTTAAAATGAAGAGCTTTACTGTTACTTTCGACGTTTTTCTAAAAATTTCGAGCACAAACCGAACTTTTCACTTTTTTTTGCGAAATATTGTTAGAAAACTGGATTTTTTAAAATAAATTTGGACCGTTTGTCGAAACTTTTCTATAAAACTTAGATTTTTTTTCTAGAAAGGACTTTTTTCAGACAGTGCAAGTGAGGCTTGGAATTTTTACCTTTCTAGTAAAATTTATCTTTTATTGAAAATTTAGTTTCTTTCCTCCAAAAACTGTGACTCATTTCTCAAAATGGCCTTAATAACAACATTTTGGCTTTAAATTCGAGATTTCCAGGTTAAATAAGAAATTGTTATCTTTTGGAGTTATGGGTTAAAATTTTTTGCTTTAAATAAATTTTGCGTTCATTTGAAAGTAACTTTTTTCTTAACTTTCGAGTATACACCTGAAAATGTTTAACTATAAAAAATTTTTCTTAAAATCGGAGTTTTTTCTCAAACATTTCAGCTTAAATTTCAAAACAAGTTTAATTTAGACATTTTCTAGAAATGTCTACTTAAGTTAATTCACCGGACAATTGCTTCTCCATATATTTTGTTTATATGTCTGTCAGATGTTACTAACAGTATTACCTAGTCTTGCAAAATTAAAAGACCCGTGCCGGTGTCGAAGCCTATATATTCAGTCTCAAACTCACGATTTTTAACATGTAAGATGTAGGTGAAGAATGTCTTCGAAGTGATTTTAGTTTATTGCTGCAAAAGGTTTTGATAAAAAAAATACCTTAGGTATGGCAATACTGTAAATAAAACACAAAGATATGAGGATTCCAAGGGGTATCGTTTTTGCTTAATCGCAATCTAAAATTATGCATCTCACGGAATTTCGATGCTTCATTCCTTCTGTTAGGGAAACTCTTGGAGTACTGACAGCATGGCAGCTCCACTACTACGCACTATTCTAAAAATCGAGCAGTGGTTTTGCTACACGCAGCTCAGATCTATCGCAAACAATTTTAGCTACGATGCACTAACTTAAATCTTAAAATCTTTACGTTTTATTGAAATTACCAGCTTAAAACAATTTGTGTGCATTTTGTATTAAATCAATTATTTTTAATACACGTCGGTTTCTTTTCGAGGAAATTTTCTTCTCAACTTTTGTCAATCAAACCTAAAATTTTTAACCTAGAAAATTTGAGGATTTTCGAATTTTCTAGTTTGATTTTTTATCAAAATTTCCCGCTTGAAATTTTGTCTTTTTCCTAAAGGCCCAACATTTCACCAAAAATCTTTTGTTGATTTTTAATTTTTTTCTCGATTTTTTTAAAGACCACTCGCAAAGGTATTTTTATTGTGCCTTTGTATTACCGCGAGTAGCATTTGGAAATAAAGATAGATAACGATGAACCGTTCTTTTAAACGAAAACAGGTTGTAATTGCTGGAGAAAATTTTGTTTGGTAATGAATTCTACAGTTTGGAAGTTCTATAGAAAAATGGGTCTTTATAGACAGAAGTCCCCACTGTGCCAAGCTGGGCCAAACGGGAATTTGCTGTCTTCCATTGTCTGTTAAAGATTTAACAGCTAATCGTTAAGTAGGATAACTTTAATAACAATATTTTGATTTTTTCTTCCTACATTTTCAGTTTAAACTGACAATGTCGAGCTTTTTTTCTTGTTAAAACTGTTGTTATGTAGAGTTATAGTAAATAATTTTTTTTAATTTAAACTTTTCTTAAAAATCCTAGTTTAAACTCAAAAGTTTTTTTTTCTCTTATATAGAATTCCTTAAAATTAAAAAATCTTATGTTTTTCAAGATATATGCTAATCTTATTTTAAAAGGTTTATTTTGTAAATTTGAATTTTCGACCTTTTTCGGAAAATTCAAATTTTAATGTTTCATTTTCTGAGCTAAATCAACTTAATCTCAAAATTTGAATTTTTTGGGACTTAATCTTTTGCGATATTAGCAAAATTTTCGAATTTTTTTTAAAACTTCAAGTTTAAACTTATAAGTTTTTGTGTAAATTTAGGTTTCGATTTTTTCCTCAAAATTTTTCTTTTTCTCTAGGTTTCAATAACTTAAACTCCTTACCTTTTCTTTTCTACCATTTCGACTTTAAGCATTAAACTATACATGTTGAGAAAATGATTATTAATTTGTATAAATTCCAAATTTCGGCTTTTTTCGAATTTTTAAAAGCTCAAATTCAAAACTTTTAACAGAAAAAAACTCTTCAAAGTTTTAAATTGTTACTCAAATTCTGGGTTTATAATTTCAATATTTTACTTATTTCTAATTTTTTGATTTTAGATCGAAAATTGTGCGTTTTCATTTATTTTTCGAAATATCAGTCTTTATTAGAAATTTTTACTTTTTCATTTTAAAAATAAAATTGAAATTTAAAATAAAAATCCATATTGAAATAGGTCTAGATTTTTAAAAAAAGTCGAAACGATACAGGAATTTAAAAAAAGGAAATATTTCGAATCAAGTCACAATTTTCAAAATTAAATCAAAATTTCGAGAAAGAGAAAGTGTGGAAGTTTTGGAGTTGAAATTTTTAAAGATAAGCAAAAATTTCAAATAAAGTTCAACATTTTGAAAGAGGTAAATATTTTCAAAATATAAAATTTTCAAAGAGTTTGAATGGTGGTAAATAAAAGTCAACATTTTTAAATAATGTCGAAATTTTTAATAGAAGTTAATATTTTCAAAAAAAGCCAAATTTTTCAGAAAGTCGTGATATTAAAGAGGTCGAAATTTTCAACAAAGAAAATGTATTTTGTTGTACATTTTTTTAGTCGCCACAACAAAAATTGTGAAGAAACTTCCTTTTTCAATTTTTGTGGTCGCAAACAAAATTGTTCAGAATTTTTTCTGCTAATCAAATTATTTGCCCTTATACTCAAATTAACAGAGGACCCAGGCAGAATACTGTAGGGATCCACGCGCGAAAATTGAACAACTTTTACTCAATAGTCAATGACTGTAAGTTACTCAGACCTTAAAATCACCTTCAGACGCGAAAATTCTCTTGGCGTTTTGGTTTTGGGCAGAACTTAGGAGTGAGGATTTTAATAGTGCTTTAGTGGAACGGACTGGTCCTTGGTTATCTTCAAAAATTGAAATACAGAACTTGCCCCCTGAAACCAAGAAATATTAAAAAACACAACAGCCAAGCTGTCATCTTCAGAGAGATACTGGTACTGATAGTGCTTTAAATCATGTTAAACATGGTCTATAATGTGATAGAACCACAGTTTTCCAGTGAACGGGTCCCTTTTTCAACTTTATGGATAGTACGTGTTGACATTGTTCTGTGTAGGTTATGATCGACCAAAAATCGACTGGTTAATCGCAATTGCCCTGTTGGCCTTTCCTGTTATATCCAGTCTTTGATGCATCTAATCAACATTTCCTGGCATCAATCGACTCGAGCATTTTTTAACATTTGTCAGATTATTGGTATCCAATAACTTTTACAGCCAAATGATTATGCAATATTGGATGACGGTTGTCATATTAATTCCCACAGATACATCAATTTTACACTACATCAGATGACGATATTGCTTTATCAATTCACACACAGCATCGATGTTTTTGGCAACCGATAACCGATTTTGGACGACCTTCATGGAAATCGTCCTGGAACGAATGTCGACCACTACTAAATTCGTTATCACAGTTTTTTGCAGCGCTGTAGGATGATGCTTTTTCAGCGTGTAAAGAATTAAGTTCATCGATGTTAAGTTAGGATTAATTTTATACTAGAGCAGTTGCAAAGGTAATAACAAGTAAAAACGTTTATAATGTTATCTGCATATACTTCATATTAGAGTAAGTGCTTACTTAGTAATATAGACTTCACGGATTCATATATTAATCAGAATAACCGTCTGAGAAAACAGGAAAACCTCTCTAGTTTATAATTAGTGAGGTTCGACGCTAAGCCAAAATGGCGAATAAGGACGCCGTAGCTGTGCGACCAATGAAATTCGGGCATTCATATTGATCGTCGGGGCGCCATTCTAAAACACTTTCCGCCGCTGGATACAGTCTAAACATAAGTTCATCCTATTTACCCTACCTAAAATTACTTACTGTTATCTACCTACTCAAGAGGCTTGAATTACAATTTTTTATGCATAAAATAAATAACCATCATTCTACTAGTATGTTACATAATTTTGTACAAATAAAAGCATGTTGTAATATGTGTAACATTCGTACAAATTAGCCATTTCCACACGAGTGAATAAAGCCACCCTTTAACGTGAAGAAAACTTCATTCTTATCCAAATGGGCAAGGTTCCCACTAATATTAAATAATGTAATACTAGTGGTAGATTGAAGAAATTGTTTTTTAATTAAACCAAATAGGAGTAAAAAATGTACTTCTACCTGAAACGTATACATATTAAGAAAAGTATTTGACGTTTTGCACACTATCATAGGGGGCTTCTTCAGAAAAAAGGAAAAAATGGAATTCAAAATAGAGGAACGCGTTAATCTAGCACATGCCAACCATGCTAGAGGCGAAATCCTTCCGAAGTTGCAATGACGGTAACGAAAGGGTGAAGGTAATAGAAAAGAGAACTTAGGATAACAACCAAACCAAAAAGAAAACTTATCTGCAGAAACTGGATGATATGTGTGGAAGGAAAAACATGATTCAGGGCAGATCATGATAAATCAGTCTGCCAACCATATCAGAGGCGAAACTTTTCCCAAATGAAAATGACACAAAGGCGAGGTAGTCAATAACGAAAAAGTACGTAACTCAAACTGAGAATGTCATCCTAACCAGAGACGAAACTCTTCGGATTTTTCCTTCGTCCTCTTTTTTGTGCCATTTAAATTTCGGAAGACTTTTCGCCTCCGATATGTCTAACATACTAGTTACCATGCTCTTCTTTTTAACTGGTTTACTTTTTCCTGAACTGGACTGTATCAATTAACCTGCTGTTACTCAAAAGTATTGGACGTTTTGTCCGCCATCGTAACTGACTCCTTCAGGAACAAGAAAAAACGAATTTAAGAAGGAAGAATATAGTATGTCAGCAATATCAGAGACGAAAGTCTTCGCATTTTTTCTTCGTCGTCTTTTTTGAGCCACTGATACTTAGGAAGAGTTTTCCCCTCCGGTATGGTTGACATAATAGTTACCATGCTCTTCTTTCTAAATTGTACACTTTTTCGTGAACTGGACTGTACCAATTAACCTACTACTACTTAAAGTGTTGGACGTTTTATCCGCCATCGTAGTTGATTCCTTCGAGAACAAGAGAAAAAAAAATTTAAGAAAGAACAGCATGGTAACTCAGTACGTCAGCCATATCAGAGGTGAAATTTTTGGAATTTTTCCTTCGTTCTCTTTTTTGTGCCCCTTAAACTTCGGAAGAGTTTTCGCCTCCAGTATGGCTGACATACTAGTTACCGTGCTCTTCTTTATAAATTGTATACTTTTTCTTGAACTGGACTGTATCAATTAACCTACTACTACTTAAAGTGTTGGACGTTTTATTCTCCATCGTAGTTGATTTTTTCGAGAACAAGAGAAAACAATACAATTTAAGAAAGAAGATCATGGTAATTCAGTATGTCAGTCATATCAGAGATGAAACTGTTATAATTTTTCCTTCGTCCTCTTTTTTTGCGCCACTTAAACTTCGGAAGAGTTTTCGCTTCCAGTATGGCCGGCTTGCTAAGTTACCATGCTCTTCTGTGTTGAATAGGTTTTTTCTCTTGTTCCTGAAGAAACCCACTACGATAGCGAACAGAACTTTCAACATTTTGAGTAGTAACAGTTTAATCAAACCAGTCCAGTTCAGGAAAAAGGTTCACTAACTCCAACCATGGAAGCTTTCGTAATAATAAGTAATGTAGTACGTTAGTAGTCATAGGAATCGTTATAATCTTCTAGTTAACTTAGCAACAAGACTTATCAAAACATTTTGAAGCAGCCTAAAAAATTTGAACTTGGCTATATTTCACAAAAGGGTTATCAATTATACGTCGATTATTAAAAATAATGTGATCTTTCCTTTGATAATAAAATATTCACCTGAAACGGTTTAAACATTAACAAAGCATTTGGGCGACATAACCAAGTGTGAATATTTTACGTTATATCCAGAATTTACAGTGACGTAAAATGCAGGTGATAATATTTTATTATTTGACTGGATTTTTTAATTAATAGATTTGATTTGTACTTCTTAGAACCAATTATAAACTCCTACGATTCGCTCCACCTAATTATATGTTTTTTCGAGACATCTATCGATTTAAATTGTGAAATTGATCTGGCGGCAAAAACGTCAGACACCGAAGGTCACAAATTTACAACATCATGCACCTTATTAATTTATTGTTGTAACCTATCGACGCCCGATGTTCACGATTAATAAGATGAGAATGTGACCTACCTTTCCGGGTTCTTTGTCAAAGTCACATTCCTTGTCAGGCATGTAACCGCTGGTAGGTGGTGCGAAGACTAGTTGAAGATTGGTGCCGGTAGCGGCGAATGCTATTTCTGTGTGTCCTTCCCTGCAGGCATTTTGAAATCTGACTTGTCTCTCCTCCTGCGGCCTATCTCTATATCCGGTGTATCTAACCTGGGTAAAAAAGAAACCGTTTTTAGATAATCGTTTAACGAGCAGTTTATTAGCATCATTAATTTAACCGTATAATGGACAAATGAGATCTATTTGAAAGCAATTTGATATGAACATCGACCACAAAACAATACACTTGAAAGATTCATGAATGGTACTTTATTATCTCTGAGACAATTTTTTTGCACTTGATGAAAAAACTTACGTAAATGAAGAACACTTGGTTATATTTCCCAAATTGTTTTTAATATATGGTCAGTTTTGGACAATTAGCCCATAATCAAAGAAAAGATGATAATATGGAGCATTGTACGTGTAAAGTTATTTATAAAATGAAGGATACAGGCAAAGAAGGCGATATGTCAAAATGTTTTGAGGTAAGTGAGTTTTAAGATTAAATCCTCTACCATTTCTTTATTGCAGGAAAACGGAAATGTCTTTTTTTAATAGCGATCTATTACGGCTGGCGCCATTTTTCGCATCCTAGCCTCCAATGTTTACTATTTCTCCAGTCACCTTCCTCCAAATCTCTTTCCTCCATGGCGTTCTCGACTTCATTTTTGCAGCTTTTCCTCGGTCTGCCTCTTTTTCTTCGATATAAAGAGGTCCAGTCTAGAACTCGGTTAGGCCATCGGTATTCATCCATTCTCTGGACATGTCCAAACCATTTCAGCCTTTTATATTATATTGTTTCTATTAAGCAATTCCCAATCTTGGTGTGATATCTGTGTTTCTAACCTTGTCCTTTCTCGTTACTTGGCAGCATCTACACCAGTAATTCATCTCCATAGCATTTATCTTCGAAGCATCCCTATTATTAATGACCAAGAGTTCAAAGCCACATGTGGCGTTCCTTTCAACAATAGTTTTAAAAATTCTAATCTTGAGAGTTTTTAGTAATACTATTGTTCCATATTGGCCCATGTAATTGTCTTATAGCCCATGTAATTGTCCAACTCTACGAGTGATTTCCTTCGAATTTGGAGCATCACTTTACACCAAGGTATGCGTATGAGTCAACTCCTAATTTCAGTATCGCGCAATTTTAAATGTTCTCCTCTATTTTCGACTACTAAGATTTAGATCGGTTTATGGTTAGTCCCCATTCTTTATATGCCTCGTCTCTTTTATGCAACATGAAGTGAATGCCCTGGTGATCTTCCGCTAGAATTGAAATACAAATTTTGTCCCCTGAAACCAAGAAATATGAAAAAACACAACAAAGGTTGCTCTAACGCGTTTTGATAGCCTTTTATATTTGTATTTCAATTCTTGAAGATAACCAAGGACCAGTCCGTTCCACAAAAAAATCCGCTAGAATGACTTGATCGTCTGCGTAGTGTAAACTGTATAATTTATTCTTCCCAATCGGTATACCCATAGGTTCACATTTCTTCTTCCAAGTTTCAAGGATGCCTTCTAAATAGAAATGAGTTATAACTCCAAATTTGATGTGTTTTTGGCACGTGATTCTAGACAAAATTAAACTTTACATTATTGGCTAGGATCGGGTAACTTATTCTTGGAAAAAATTGACTTATCGCCTTCTTTGCCTTTACCCTTTAAATGGATCACTGTAAGCACTGTAACTTATGGTTAAGTCTAAGATCATTTTACCCTTTTACCACAGAGGCAATTATAAATCCCAATTATTAAATGGGTAAAACCTTCTTGAATATACCAATGGAAAGCTAAGAAAGTACTCGAAAAATGGCTATATTTTGAATATTAATTGCTGACCGAAAATTTTTAAATGGAGCAAAATTTATCAAAAAATTTGAGTTGATGTCATATTCCAGATTTGTGCAATTTTGGAAAAGCATATTTTGACAAATTGATCTCTGTTTTACAGAATTTTTTCCTAAACTATCACAATATTTGACTTCTTGGTAAAACAATGAGAACCTGATCAAATTTAGAGAAATGAAATTACCATAAAGTATAGACAGCGCGAAAAATTGACCAAAACTCAAAATATTTTGAGTTCGAGTTTCGCTCCAAATTTGAAAAACATTGGGAAAGCCAAATACTGGATACAGTATTTTCAGTTACAACCAGGATGCAACTAAAGTGACAAAAATTATTGCAGCGAGGTAACTTTCGTGTAAATGAGTTGCCTTGCAACATCCATTAAACACAAACGCCTTCGACATTAAAGTATGTTAAACTTAACAAATAACATCAAATAGATATTCTCTAATGAAGCAGTCAAACATGCTCAGGTAAAAATATTTGAAACTAACAACTTAGACCGGTTTCGGTCTACCTCAAACTCATCAATATGATTCGGTCGCTCTTAACATTTCCAATGTATAACCATTACCATAAATACTCGAGAGATATAAATTACATTTAAAATTCACGGCAATTTAAAGGATCACTTCTAGAACTGTCGAAATATCAAAATTAGATAATCCAACACTTTTTGACTTTTTCGCTCATGGTGAAACCTACAAGGGAAAAAGCTAGAAAATGGGGTCAAATATAACACCACAAGTTAGTTAATCGTTCATATACAGTTGATCCAAGAGTTAACAGACTGCAAAGCTTAGCAAACTGAGAAATGAATTCGCTTTATTCTGGCTTATTTCGCAAGAAAACAAAATTATACATTCGGTAAAATGCTATTAGGTTTGAAACTTTGTTGTGATTTCAGTTTATCTCTTTAGTCTGGAAAGTTACCCTGAGCCAAGTTAAGAAGACAATTTTCTTCCGACAAGTAAAGCTTACACTTCGCGAGAAATTCATCAAAACTAAATATTCGAAAAGTTAAAAAAAAAACAAAAAATATACGACTGCCGATCACCATCACTATATAAAGTGATTAACATAAATGCACAACCTTAACGACCCCAAAATGAAATCCAACATACAATAATCGTCTAAATTCAATAAAAGTAGTAATTTTAACTTAGGATATCCCTTATTTAATTGACAACTATTTTAAAACAAGATCAAAGTTATGCGGAAAGATATTCAAATTGTCTTCTTTCATTTGGCAAACAGGTTATAAATCCTAGACCGACAAACCATGGCTAAAATTTTTGGGTATTATTTCTGCCATGCTATACTCTCAGGCATGATGTCAGAGCTGTTCAATGGACATATTACATTTTTTTGTTTTTTTTCAATTTATTACCATAAAGAATGTACATATTACAATTGCGGGTGTTATTCTCTTAGTGAATCGCTCTGTATATTATTTCTTTCGCGTTCAAGGCATAAGGTAAAAACAAAATGCAGATAAAAATTACAACGGTGTTTGTTATTTGTCATGCTTTAATTAAAACCTATTTTAGAATTCTAAATGGAAAATATCGCTGTTAATTTCATATTATTTATCAGTCAAACGATAGATAAAAAATCCCATTAATGTCGTATTAAGAAATAACATGGGATTTCCTTCCAATCCACCTTACGAATTACAACTCATTTATTAAAATAATTACACATTTCATCAACACTAAACTTGTGCAATTCCACATAAGTTGAACGTTTAGTCTTATTAACAGTAATTCATTATCATAAATAGCCCGGAGCGAATTGTTCAAGATAAAACAGAGTTCCGAGATGAGTCATCCGTAAAATTATTTGGATGAGTTGTATATTTGTTAGTAACAAGAAATACAAGGTGTATCATCTGGTTTTGATTTTTTTACATTCTATCCTCCGCTAAAGAGACATTTATTGCACGGTAAACAGTCCTCAAACAAAAGTAAGTAAAACAAAGAGGCTATCTACTGTTTACTGTTATTACTGGCATTTGACTATTTTGGCTTTTGTTTTGGGATTTCAGAAAAAACATGTGTTATTATAATCTAAAATCCCAGTCCTTGTAAAACAAAGTTTTGAATGACAATTCCTAGAATGGTGTTTATTGCATCCAGGTACGTAAGATTAGGGTGTTTTTGTCTTCTGCTAACAATTGATACGATCTGACCGTACCGTTAATGGCCTTGATCCATTAACCTACAGAATATTAAGATGATGCCAACAAATTCAGAGAATTGAAAACAAACCCATGACTAACTCATTAGACCGGACATGTAACAAATTCTTTCTTGTTTGCTAACCAAGTGTTGAGCATCAACCATTCATCATATGTAATGTATGATCGCGTGGAGGATAACGCATTGCGGAAGAAATCAAGAAAGAATTATGAAACATGTATTTTGCTTGCAAAACGCAAAACCTGACCCCCTATTCTGGCATTCCATTCCTTGAAATATTTTCAAATTTGTCAAGCTTTTTGCGGGACAACAAAAAGCTTGCAAAGAAGACTTGCAAAATGAATCGTGAATGTACGTAAAAAACTGCAAAAGCATATACTCCAGAATATATTAAAATTGGGACAATCTGCAATATTGGTCAGTTTGTCAGTTTGAAAAAAAGAGAAGCGAAACAAACTCTGGTTTAAGGAAGAACCGAGAGAGAAAGTAAACAAAGATGCCAAACTATAATCTAATTGATTTCCCTAAATTTTCACATCTAATCTACTGTGAACATCTTCCAAATACCTTGGCAACATTGGAAATGGCGGAACATTGTCACAGATTATTTTCTTCCATGTGTAGTTTTCTGAGGATCGTACTGCATAATTTGAAAAAAAACAATAGTTTTATGGCTTTTTCCACTAAACATGAATTAGATATATTTTCTTAAATAGTTACAGGTTCCGTTCTTTCTGGATATTGCTATATTTTGATTGCCGGTAATAATATCTATTTTACCATTGTAATTTTTCAAAGTACACAGCCTGTTTTCTTCACTCGTAGATTTTAGAACTTCTTTCTTATAATATTTATTATTATCCCCAAGTAACAACTTTTTCAAAGGGAGAAAACTATTTAGGCCAAATTTAAAATTTATTTCTAGCAAAATGCACAGTTTCCAAGACATTAATTAGTAAATCTCATTGTCATTAGACCTGTCAGGGCCTAGACTCGCCGAAATTTGATGGTTTGGAATAATTAACTAACTAACAAAAACTATTTTAAACTTTGGAAAAAATGTGACATTTTGAGTTTAAATTTTCAAAAAAAAAAACCTAAAATCAACACTAAAAAGGAATTTAAAAATTTTGGATATTAATTAAAACAGAACAATTAAACGTGCAAACTTGGAGTTACAAGAAAAAACTCCGAATTTACAAATAACTGTGAGTCGATAAACAATGTTTAAAAGTCGAAATTTCGAAAACAAAAATAACATTTCTACAAAATATCGAAATTTTGAACTTTTAGTTTTTAAGCGAACCAAGAAAAAAATAATATATTTAATTTGAATCGAAATGTTGTCAAAAGAAGGCGAAGTTTCCAACAATATATTTTAACGAATTGTTGTTGTAAAATTTTTATTAGTGATTGTGTAGTGTACGGATCTCCCTGGAAACATTTGTTAATGGGAAGCGGCTACGAGAATAAATCATACGGCCGATAAGCGCTCCAGACGTTTCCGCAAGCGATAACCTTATCTGTACGGAAATCTGTTCTAAAAAACCTGAACGGTATAAATACGCGGTCGTCTTTCCCTCAGTCAGTTAGTTAATCGGATAATCAGATAGTTAGTAGTCTGCTAGTTAAGAGAATGATAATTGTAGTGTTCCGAAATAAGTTTAAAATAATAAAATGTTTACAATTCAAGAAATTTTAATTTTCGAACCGATAACACGCAACAATATATTAAAATAAAAATTTTCTTGGACTTTCGCGTTTAAATAGAAAGTTACAAAAGTAAAAATGGGAACTATGGAGAAAAGGTTGATAAATCTAAAAAAAGAAGAATTTCTAATAGCATCTCAGGATTAAACATTCAAAATTTCATAAAAAAGTAAAAATTCAAGATTAGGATAGAAATTTTAAAATAAAATTATATTGCATGCGTCTAAATTTCAAGTTTAAAGTTAATAAGTTTAGAAAAAAGGTATGAGGCGAAATACACTTTAAGAAAAAAAATATTAAAAAAAAAATATGTAACTATATTTTCATTCATTTTTTACTGGGATTTTCTTCCTTTATTCCTTCTTCCACTGATATAAGTTTTCAGTCACCTTTTCTTAAGGATTCATGATCTTTTATAGATTGCCCCAAGCGGCGATTGCGCTGAATCTTAATTTGTGAGGATACAGAGAAAATGCAAATATTTTTTGGCAATTTCGATAAAAAAAGTCTTAATTTACGCGTCAAGATTTGAAAAGAAATGAGCAAAGGCCAAAATTTGGAGTTTTGAACTAAATTTTTAAGCAAAAAAAGTGAGAATTGAAAGCATTAATTTTAAACGAAAGGGAGAGCTTCAAAAGAATTTACCATTAAAAAAAATATTTTCGAGTCAAAATAAACAAAAAAAACTTATGTTTCGTGGACATTTAAAGATTAGGGTAAAAATGTTGACATTTTGTCATATTCTTAGACGAGTCGAAAAGTTAAGTTTGGAAAAAAAATTGAGAAAAGTAAACATTAATAGGATAACGAAGGCTTCCAGGCCAGATTCAGTACAGGATATACTTCTTCCGGGATTGGACCGTGTCAAAGAACTACTCAAAGTGTTCGACGTTTCGCCCACCATCGTAGGGGGCTTCTTCAGGAACAAAGAAAAGATAAAATGAAAAGAGGAATATGAGGGAATATGCAAAAAATGAAAGAATGAAAAGGCCAATTTCAAAACATCAGAGCACGGTAACTCAGTATGTCCACCATACCAAAGGCGAAACTCTTCTTCAGAAGAGTTTCGTGGTGGGCGAAACGTCGAACACTTTTAGTGGTTCTTTGACACGGTCCAATCCCTGAAGAAGTATATCCTAAACATTAATAGGTTTATAAATACAAATCAATTCCGAACTTTCGAACTTAAACTTGCATTTTCCAAAAATTACAACCTATCCTTCTTTAAGAAGGTGGTTCATCGCCATCTATCCTTGATTCCACATCCTACTCGCAATCCTCTGAAGGCATAATGGGGTTACCCTTTGCGAGTGCATTAAACTTAAAAAATAATATATATATGAAATATAATTTTCGAAATAATAGCTAAAATGGTTTAAAACTAACCCAGGGAAAAATCAAAATTTTGGGCTCGCAATTTGGACAAAACAATTAAAATATAAAAAGTCACTTTGATTTGAAAAAAATATATATAATTCAAACTTACAGTTTCCTGGTAAAGATCGAAATTTGGAAGAAACAAATGCTAAATTGTGAAATTTTGAAAAACGTCAAAACTTATTAAAAGTCCAAATTTTAAAATACTTATAATAGTTAAAGAAATTTAAAATTTTGAAAAATGTCAAGAAGTGTGAAAACTCAAATTTAGAAAAATAAAATTCGAAATTTTTAAAAAAGTCGAAATTTTGAAAAATAATCAAATAATAGAGAAATGTTGAAAAAAATCCCTTATATTTGAAAATGAATCCAACTTTTTAAAAAAAGTCAAAATTTTTGGTGTCGAGTTTTACTACTTTTTAAAAATAAACAGAAATTTTTAAAAACATTCGAACTTTCAAAAAAATTGAAAAAACTGAAAATCTAAAAGTTGAAATTTCTAAAAATGTCGAAATATTTATAAAACGTTGAATTTTTAAAAAAAGTCGAAAGTTCTATGTTTTTAAAAAAATTCAAAAACCTTAAAACAGAGAAAGTAAAAAAATCAAAAAAATAAAAAGATAAAATTTTCAAAAAGTTCGAAATTCCGAAAAAAATGAAATTTTGAAAAAACGAAATTATAGAAGGTACAACAAGGTAAAGTAGAAATTTTCAAAGACTGGAAACTTTGAAAAAAGTCAATTCAAAATTTAGAAAAAGCGAATTTTTCATAAACAGTTAAAATTTTAAATTGAAGTCCAAATTTTGGGGTAAAATATGAATTTGTAATGAATTCTAACCTTTCAAAAAACCAGATACAAAAAAATTGAAAGTTAAAAAAAAACAAAATTTTGAAACGTCAACTTTTTAATTCAAAATTTTGAGGAATGAAAATTTTTATAAAAAGTCGAAATGTCGAAAAAATCTAGTAGTTGCATCTTAAAATAATCAAATTTTCTAAAAATCGAAATTTCGAAAAAACTTGAAATTTTGAAAAAACGAAATTATAGAAGGTACAACTTTGAAAAAACTTGACCTCAAAAAAATAGAAATTTTCAAACACTGAAAATTTTTAAAAAAGTCAATTCAAAATTTAGAAAAATCGAATTTTTCATAAACAGTTAAAATTTTAAATTGAAGTCCAAATTTTGGGGTAAAATATGGATTTGGACTGAATTTGGCCTTTCAAAAAACTCGATACAAAAAAATTGAAAGTTAAAAAAAAACAAAATTTTCAAACATGTTGATTATTTAATTCAAAATTCTGAAGAATGAAAAATTTTATAAAAAGTCGAAATGTCGAAAAAATCTAGTAGTTGCATTTTCAAAATAACCAAATTTACTAAAAATCGAAATTTCGAAAAAAGTTGAAATTTTGAAAAAACGAAATTAAAGAAGGTACAACTTTGAAAAAACTTGACCTTTTGAAAAAAGTGGAAATTTTCAACGAAGGAGAAGGAAACTGAAATAAGTCAATTCAAAATTTATGAAAAATCGAATTTTTCATAAACAGTTAAAATTTTAAATTGAAGTCCAAATTTTGGGGTAAAATATGGATTTGGAATGAATTCTAACCTTTCAAAAAACTCGATACAAAAAAATTGAAAGTTAAATAAAACAAAATTTTAAAACATGTCGATTTTTTAATTCAGAATTCTGAAGAATGAAAAATTTTATAAAAAGTCGAAATGTCGAAAAAATCTGGTAGGTACATTTTCGAAATAACCGAATTTTCTAAAAATCGAAGTTTTGAAAAAAGTAGAAATCCTTAGAAGTCAAATTTTTAAAAACCAGACATTTTTAAAAAAATCAAAATTGGCCCATATCAAATTGCAAAAAAATGTTAAAATGAAACTTGAACAGTAACCAAATTTTCTAAAAATCGAAGTTTTGAAAAAAAGAAGAAATTTTTAGAAGTCAAATTTTTAAAAAACCAGACATTTTTAAAAATATCAGAATTGGCCGATATCAAATTGCAAAAAAATGTTAGCGTGAAGCTTGAACAGTGCCGAATAAAATGATATAAATTATCTTATGTTTACTCGAAAGAAATTTTACTTTGACCATTACAAATATCTTAGGATCTATGGTAAACGATGATCTGATTTAAGGGAACAGATAACAGACGGAAATTATTTAAAGCACTTTTGTTTACAAACGAATTATCTCAGCTTATTCGGGTTTTGTCTAGTGAAAACAGGTATTTTAATATTCTCTAAGTATACGGTACTTTATTCTAAAAAGATAAGTTAGGAAGTTCCGTTTTTTGGGACTTTTTTTATAAACTAAAATTTAACTACCAACAAATGTTTAAAATGCTTTAAAACCAAAAGCAATAGTATCCACTTATAACGAACTCGTTTTGAAAGGTACGACCTAAGTACCTACTATTAAACGTGTGTTTATCTTGTCGTAAATAACATTTATAATGAATTCTCGGGCATAACGAACCACAATTTTTGAAAAAAATCGAAAAAGTTTTCGCTTATAAGAACAAAGTATTTCACGACAGGGTTCTTCAAAAAATATCCGAGGCTCCGTAAAGAGTAAGAGAATTTAGTTTGTGTTTGTGTAGAAAAACAAATCTTTTATTTTAGTCAATACGAATCTGACAAATGCACCGATAGTAAATGTACACAAAAAAATGTAATTTCTTAGTAGAGCGCTAACTATAGGTTTTTAAAGGAATCTCTGGAAAAGCTCCAATAAATGAGCCGGGTATGCCAAAGTGACAAGATTTTTAAAAAATCGAAATCTCTCTTTGGCCTGAATCTGATTAAATGCGGAAATTGTGCATTAAAATAAAGTCCTCTGAACTTTGTTAGAGGATTTCTATTTCTGCTAAACATCAATGGGTCAAACATCCAATAATTCAGCTATCTATGATTCATTATTGCAGGTTTAGCGGGCTGCTATTAAAGTTTACGTTTAGGTCGTATTCTATTAGAATGAATTTTGAACTTGATGATCGATAATCTAAATTAAACGAATTTACTTTCTTTTAAAAGCAGAGAGAATAAAAAACTCCGTTTCCTGACTCTTTTTATTGAAAATGTTTACTTGTTTTTTTTTCAGCGTTAACTTTCTCTTTTCAACATTTTATTAAACTCCGAACTTGAATTTATTTCTAATAATTTTAAATTTGGTAGGTCCATGTCAACTTACCGATTATAATAAATTTTAAAAACAATGAAATGTAAAATAGTAAAATAACAAACCCCAGTTAACAACTATCTTTACTAATTGAAAATGTTTCAGGAAATTAATACCCAGTTTCTTTTTTATAAACTTCCAGCGTAAAATCAAATACTCATCTTTTTCAAAAATTTCGTTAAACTTGAAATTTAAATTTATTTCTAATAATATTTATTCTTTTTCAAAATTTCGATCAGTATCGTAGAACTTATAATTATTATTTCTATTTTTTTTCTCGAAATTTCAGTGTAATTTTGAAAACTCGAGCGTTTTTGAAAAATATATTCATTTGTGCATTTGCAATTTGAACTTATTTCTATAATCTTTATTCATTTTCAAAATTTTGACCATTATCTTAAGGTTTAGAATGATTTTTTTTGTATATTTCTATGTATGTAATTTTGAACATTCAAGCTTTTTTGAAATAATATATGCATTTGCATATGTTTTTTTCTATTCTTTGCTTTAATCTCGAATCATGAAATAAATGATTTTTCTATATAGATTTAATTTGTTTGATAACAAAGTCTTGAATGATGCCTCATGGAAACCAGTCATCCTTACTTAATATATAAATACGAAAGTGTGTTTGTCCTCTTTTCACGGCTCAACTACAGAAGCGATTTTGATAAAAATTGCTATAGAGCTACCTTATAACGAGGAATAGTTAGTTGACTGCTTTTTGTCTTGAGAAACTCCCAAACTAATATTATAAATAGAAAGGTAAATAATCTTTATAACCATGTTCTGTACTAAAGGCAATTTATTATTTATTCAAATTTGCTGACGAAGTCGAGGGTGACAGCTAGTACCTAATTTCTAATGTAAACATTGTGGTTTGTAAGAATCAAACTTTCAGATAATGCAAACAGAATATTGGGGGTTAATCGGTTAATTACTATTTAATGACGTTGCTTAAAGTATCTTCTTATCATCGTTAAACTTCTAATATTTATCAAACTTGTGGTATTTTTGACAATAAGTCAACAAAACGGAGAAATTAGACATAAGCCGACATAAGCCCTTATCAAGCCGAACCACAAGTCACTTTGAAGGCTTTGTTGGACAAAAGCAAACAAAAATTATACAGGGTCTCCCGTATAGTTATGTTCAAATTTTGGACGCATAAGCTAGATTTAATTCCAAGACCAAAAAACAAAAAAGTTGTAGTTCTATCTTCTTTTGTTTAAAAGTTACAGACCCAGGAAATTTAATCAAAATCAGGTAAGTAAAAAAAAATATTCAAATAATAACTTAAGTTATTATTTAAAAATTATAAATGAATTAAGTTTTCGATATTGCGTCCTTCTTGCTGAATACAGGCATCCATAAACGAATGGAAAAAGTGGCACTTCTTATTTATTCGAATTTGTTGATTGCTGAATACGTTCAATAAATTCTTCTCTCATGTTTGAAACTTTACTGTAAATTAATTTTCCTTATATCTCTGGAAATAAAAGTGTTATGGTCAGAGAATCTAGGTGGCTACACTACAGGATCCCCCCAATCAATCCATTGTGGATAATTGTTACTGAGAGAGCTTCGAACATGTATTCCAATATGTAGTGGTGCGCCGTCCATTTGAAACCCCATATCCCTTCTCAATAGGAACTTTTTAAAAGAGGTGCTAATTCATTGGTAAGGAATAGTAAATTATTAAACGAATTGGAGTCGATGAAACGAGTGCTTGGCTAATTTACCACTCTCATCTGGTTTACTTTATGTAAATATTAAAATAGTCACGTTAAATTTTGGGTTAAATTTTAATTTAAGCTTATTGGCACTCTTACATGATTACCTAGATCTCTAATTTCTTTTCCCTTAAGAGTTTGTAACCTAAATTAATAAAAAATCTCTAAGCTCTGCTTATTTTCCAGATAAGTTTATCCTAACCTAACCTAACTTTTTAACAAAAAAGAAGATCGACCTACAACTTTTGGGTTTTTATTCTTAGAATTAGGTCTAGTTTATGCTCCCTGGGGAATGTAGTCTCTTCTCTAGGAGCTACATTCCTCAAATAGGTCTTCAGAGACAATTTATGCTGTATTTCTCAGAAATATGTATGCATTGCGCCTCTAATTATTTCTAGGATTGAAAATGCATCTCGTCTTCAAGAGAACTACTTCATTAACCTGTTGATTGCAGTCCTATTTCTAGAAACTATATTCCTCCAGGTTTTTTTAATAACTGACTGGTTTTTCCACCACATTTCGTCTTTAACCTTTTAATTTCAATAATAATTTTGTGTAAAATTTTGCCTTTAAATAAAAACTGAAAATTTCAGGACAAACGAAATTCAAAAAAAATCTAATATTTAAGAACCACATAAAGAATAAATAAAAGGGCTATTTTTTTAGTTGTCAAAAGATCCACGGTATATATAGATTTTTGAAAAATATAAGTTGTTTCAACAACTACTCGACGACTGTAGTCCTGCATTCCTCAATCTGCATATACATAGATTTCTCATTATATGGTGTCTCAGGTAATACTCGAGGAATGTAATCATCTCTCAAGGAATGTAGTCTCCTCTCTAGGAATTACATTCCTCAAGTAGTCCTCTAGAAGCAATTTGGGATGTAAAATTTGAACATAACGATACTGGACACCCTGTAGATTTTTAATGTTTAACGTTTTAGTTTAATTTCACCTTCAGGTCTTTAATTGTTAAAAGTTATTTATGAATAAATGTCAAAAGTAATTAAGTGTCAAACTTTGCTGTATAGAATCGCCGGTTATTAAAATCAAAATTGTCTGGACCAACGTGCTTCTATTAGGCGGCGTGGCGCTTACTGTATCAATCTATTAATTAGTAAAAGATCAGGGAATCTTTCATTGTTTCTAAATAGGAGGAGTGGATCTATAAATCTTGTCTTCTGAACCAAGAAGGATTAAAAAACGCAATAAACTATTACTCTAACACGTTTCGATGGGAAAGCTGTCATCTTCAGAGAGATGCTATCTCCATGAGAGCAACTTTTGTTGTGTTTTTTTTAATTTTTCTTGGTTTCAGGGAACAAGATTTGTATCTCAATTTTTTCAAGATAACCAAGGACAAGTCCGTTCCACCAAAAAAAAGTGGATCTGTCACAAAGGATGGTTTCATGGTGGACGTAAAACTATGGTCCATTTCAGATGAACATGCTAAGAGTAGGTTGTCAAGTATTAAATTAACCTTTAGATAAGTTACTAAAAAAATCACCAGAACTAAAGGTGGCATCACATGTAAACATTTTGATGATTAATGTATTGTTTATATTTCAGGGGTTGTTGATAGAAATAATCCGGCTAAATGTTTTTCATATTATTTTTATCACTATTATAAACAATTTAATCATTTTCAGCAGAAACTGAAATAAAATATAAAAGAATCACTCTTAAAACAACCCACAACAAATCAAATTAATGAGATCTAAGTTAGCGTTTTAAGAACACAGAACACCATTAAGAAATGTTAAAGCCCTGCCACATGACCCTGTCTAAATATTGTAACAAAATGTAGTTATATAATTTGTATTAGTAAGGAATTCTCTAGAAAAATTTGATAATGGAAAGCAGCCGCGATAATGAGTCATACGGGAGATAAGCGCTCTAGATGTTTCCGCTAGCGATAAGCGTTTTCTGCACGGATTCCGTTCTAGAAAACTGGAAGCCTATAAATACACGGTCGCCTTTCCTTCAGTCAGTTAATTAAACAGTGAGTTAGTTAGTTGTTTAGTCAGTTAATTAAGACAGTAAGTTAGTTAATTGATTAGTCAGTTGTTAATTAATCAGTTGATCATTTAAATGAATTATAATTGTAGTGTTCCGAAATCAGTTTGGAAATTAAGTGGTTACAATTCACAAAGTTTTAATTTTTAAATAGATAACGTGCAACAATATTATTAGTTCTTGTTGTTGCCACTACAAAACGAGATGTTCAGTGCCTACTCTGATGCACATTTATCTGAAATGGACTACATGTGCAGATAGGAGTTCCATAAAAATAAAATCTGTAGTCACTGAACTTCTCATATTGTAGTGACTACAACAAGAACTAGTGATTAGATTAGATATAGATTATTTCGGTTTTCTTTCGTTCACTCTGCACCTCCACCTAAGAAAATCTTTTGTGCATACCCTGATCTATGTAGTTCCCAGGTTCGAACTCTTGTAAAACTTTATTATGGACCTGGGATTGAGTCTTTCCATATCTGAAGGGTCTAAGGAGGCCCATCCGAATTGGACGTGCTTTTTATGAGCAAGCGCATTCTGACCCACTTTTGAGGTGGTACCTCATAGAACAATGTCTTGTTAAGAGGTAGGTTAGTATCACGTTAGTATCCACAATTCGGATTTGCTGAGTTCTAAGTAGACATTTGTCTTTTCAAGCGTTCCAGATATGACCTCCAATGGGAAATTGTTGACTTTGCTTCTCATTTTTTGACCTCATTGTTGCTAAGAACCTAGCAGATAAAATAGCAACATATTGTACTTAAGATACATTTCATTGTAATACTGCATATGATCTCCAGTAAGAAATTCTTGAGTTTGCTTCTCATTTTTTGACCTCATTATTGATTCGACTTTTAGAAAAACCAAAAGCTGATTCAGGTCCAAGAAATGTCTATGTAGATCCTTCTCTAGCGAGTTGGTCCGCAGCTTCATTCCCTTGTATTCTTTTGTGCCCTGGCACCCACTTAAGGTTGATCCTGTTGTGTTTAGCCAGTTGCTTTAGAGTTTGTTGACAATCCCAAACTCGTTTGGATATGACAATGCAGCCGCTCAGAGCCTTTATTGCCGCTTGACTGTCAGAGTTAATGTAGATCTTTGTTCCTTTCAGGTTTCTTCGAAGACACTCGTAGGTGCAGAGTTCTATTGCATGTATTTCAGTTAGAAAGGCAGTTGGGTATTTTCCTAAGGCTTTAGAGAACCTACAGTTAGAGCCATATATAATTCCCACTCCGGTCTAATGTGCTGTCTTTGATCCATCCGTAAAGCAGATGGATAATTTGAGTTTTTCTTCAGGTACAAGAACTAATGATATTTAAATATAGTCGTGTGCTAGCGCTTTAACAGTTCTGCGGGTTACATCAACAAACACTGAATTGAAAAACTATTCAGACAGTCAGTTGTATAGTATAAGAGCAATATTAGTGCGGCAGCACTTAAAAAAAAAGCTACATACCCCATCATGTAACTAATAACGATAAAAGTCATGCATTGGTTAGTGGTCGTTATTTATTTTGTAGAGTTTCTCCTTTAATTTTTATTACACCCTTAATTATTTTCGTATATAGTTTTTGTACAGTTTTTTAGAGTTCCTATTTTATTTTTCATTGGATTAATTAACTAAACAAATCCAAAAATGTAAAATGATTCAATTATTTTCCTATTAGTTTTAATTGCATGGAAATACAAATAATTAATCAGCGCATAACAGAAAAATGTATTTCCTGTGAGTTCAGCGATATTCTGCCTGACCTGGAGAACCAGTTAGTGCCTTGACTCTGCTCCTGCTAACGTGATAAGCGTCTGTTAACCTACGAAATCGTAAACCACGTTTATTAAAAATTTGCTGCGCCATGTTAGGGGAAGTTTATGGGTTAATTGGGCCTCTTTTAAAAAAATAGAATAACATTTATTATCGATTCTTTATTTTTACTAAGCTTTCGCGATATGTGTTTAAAATTAACGACATTATGATTGAGACACTCTGTATACATTTAAACATATACTATATATACTATATATATAATGATAATAGCTTCTGTGTTATTTCTAGCATCACCTGTTGATACGATAGGCAGCACGAAATCTTCCCAGATTTAAATCTGACACAGACCTGATTGTCAGTTTGGTATGCATGACTTACACTAATCACCGTCAAAAATCAATGAATTATTTAGAAACAATTCTACTGCATAATATTGTAACAAAATGTAGTAATAAAATTGGTATTACTGATTATATTGTATAAGGAATTCTCTGGAAACATTCGATAATGGGAAGCGACCGCGATAATGAATCATACGGCAGATAAGCGCTCCAGACGTTTCCTCAAGCGCTAATCTTATCTGTACGGAGATCTCTTCTAGAAAACCGGTACGGTATAAATACGCGGGCGTCTTTCCCTCAGTCAGTTAGTTAGTCGGATAGTTAGATAGTCTGCTAGTTAAGTGAATCATAATTGTAGTGTTCCGAAATAAGTTTAAAATAAAGTGTTTACAATTCACGAAGTCTTAATTTTCGAAGTGATAACACGCAACAATATATCACAAAAACTGTGGAATATAACAACACTATTAAGAGAAAGACTAACCTAATAAAAAATTACGAAAAGCTTACTTTATAAATCGACATTTTGGAATACAAATAAAAAATGCCCAGAAAATATTAAGAAAAATTCAGAATTTCGAAAACAATTGCTGGTTTTGGGCGTGAATTTTGAAAAAAAAGTTAAAATTTCGAAATTGAATACCAAAATGGAAATTTTTAAAAACAACTCGCGGTTAGAAAAAGAAGAAAAATTTAAAGTATAAACCTGCAATTATGAAAAACTTGCTAGGACAATTCAACGGCAGTAATCGGAACCAAAGGTTTTTGGAACGTTAGATCTTCGCTTCGTCAATGATGCAAGCGCCAGACTGTCACCATTACTCGATTTTTAGCGTACACTGCCCGCGTAATACAGTAATACAAATCCCAAATCTGCTTTGGAGTAAATTTTCTAAACCGACAACATTGCACGATTGCAATCTCCACAAAAATCAAGCGCTTTGTGGATCTCCGCGACACGGTTCTTACAGCTGCTATGTTGCCATTACTTTAAAATGTTTCCCTAACGTGCGGACTGAAACACCGAAATTCACTAAGATATATAATTTCAAATTTCGATTACTCAAAATAAGTACAGGTAATAATCCTCACATTTTAGTATTTCATTCCCAATATCACCTTGCATAATATATTACTTTTTTTATCAAAATCTATACGAATATTTGATCCCAATAAATGAAAATCTCTCCGAAAACATTCTTCGCCTATACCTTACGTGCTTACGGATTCGGCATCCTCACGGGCCTTTGAATTTTGCAGGTGTATAGGTAACACTATTGATAACATCTGGTAGAAATTTAAAGAAAACTGATAGAAAAGCAGTTAAATGGTGAAATGTCGCAACTTTCGAAAAACTTAAAAAAGTTCATTTTTCTGTTGAAACAACAACAAATACAAAATTTTGAAAATATGTTCGAAATTTAAAAAATGAATTACACTTATTTGACATAAGTGAGTAAGTGTTTAAAAAAAAATAATAACAATTGAAAGGACAAACCCGGAATTTTGAAAGAAAAGTAGAAGTTTCCAAAAAATTATATTTGATTTAAAAAATAGTATTTTCAAAATTTGAAAATTATAAGTAACTAGCAAGTCTTGCCGAAATACGAAGAAAGGCAAATTTTTTCAGTTAGGTAGATATATTGAAATTTTTAAAAATGAATTATATTTATCTTGAATATATCGAAATTTTGAGTTTTCAGGAAAAATTAGTACACATTCAAAGGGCCGAGAAACTAGAAAGAACTAATTTTAAAAAAATAATTTTCTTAAAATATTGAGAAATAAGTAAAGATTTAAAGTGTAAATTTGGGATTATGTAAAAGTTGAATTTATTCGAAAAATACTTGAAATTAAAAAAAAGTCGAAATTTTAGAATTAATGTCGAGATTTCAAAATTTTAGAAAAAACATTGTATACATTATTATAAAACCAAAATAAGGGTACATTTAAAAAAAAAATTAGTGTCAAAAATGATATGTTAAAAAAAATTGAAACAGTCGACAACTGGAGGTTAGATAGGAGGAGAATTTAAAAAAAAGAAAACCGGTAGTAAATTCAAGTTCGATTTTAAGTTCGAAATTGGGAAATAAAAAAAAAAAAATTACATCCGATTTTTCGAGAAAAAAGTGTACGTATCGAAAAAATGAAAAACTCCAAAAAAATTTAATGTTTAAAGTTTAAGTGGACATTTTCAAAAAATGACAAATACCAAGAGGGTGAATTTTGAAAAGTTTCGGAAAAACGCTTAATTAACGGAATTCTCGAAATGAGTGAGAAGAAAATCAAAATTTTGAGGTTAATGCTGAAATGTAAAAAGAATGAATTTTGGAAGAATTTTTAGAAAAAGATATTGCGGGAAAAATCAACAGTTTTTAAAAACATAGCTAAATCGAGTTTTATAATAATTTCGATATTTGAATTTTAAAGTCGAAAAATTGGAGTAAAATTTTCGAAAAATAAAAACCAAAATTCTATAACAAATCAACATGATGAGTTTCCAAAATAAAATCATCATTACGATAATTTTAAGTTGGTTTGAATCTGAATGCTACTTCGTGATGTTCTTCTCCTACTCTCGCACCCCTTTCCGCCCCCTATGACATTATAACAATTTATTCATAAAAAAAGTACCAACCTCACTTTCTCGACTAAGTCTCCTGAAGAGTTCGTCAGATTCAAATTTGGCCTTCTGATCCGGTACTACTCGTGGCATTTTGAAGATAAATCTCGGTTTTGGTTGTTCATACAAACCAATGGAATCGAAAGGAAGCATTCCCGCCAAAGCTGATGGATCGTTCATAGAGTGCATGTCAACGCATAAAAGTCACGGAAAACACCACTCGAGTCAGTTTCAGTTTGCAGAAAGCAGATCCTTACTATTTCAGCGATTGACGTCGGCAATAACTTTACGTAAGTTGAGATCGGGCCCCAGCCTATCGTTCACTCACCAGCGCACAGAGTTATACTAGTGAGAGATATCAGTTGGGTCCCTTGCAACTCTATTTCAGGAGTTTTCAAAGGCGGGGCGTCGTTGTGTCGATAGCCAATGATAGACGCCTGAAACGGTGGGTCCCCTTGATTATATTACAGAATTATAGTAGGCTGGTGAGCACTTATAATGCTGGGGCGGCGAACCTATGAAAGTAAAGCTTGGCTTTCATGAGAATTTATCTTATAATCTCATTGTATGCATACATCTGCTTTGTGCCTCTCAAAGAACTTACCCCGATTACCAGGATTTGTTATTTTTAGAGGATATTCATTACTCATAGATAAATATATCCCTGTTCAAATTTTTAACTGTCAGTTATAGCTTCCCTATCCGTCATATCAGATTCTACAAATAGTTCGGCTTTTTCCATAAGAGTATACTGCTTTCTGTGTTTTTATCTTCCTGTCTGTCTGTCTGTCTATCTGTCTTTCTGTCTTCCTGTTTTTCTGTCTTTCTGTCTTCCTGTCTTTCTCTCTTTTGAATTATATATGATAAGAAGAGCATTGTTTTGTAATTAATAAATGCCATGCAGCAAATCACACAAATCACCTGATTTTAATCCGTTTGACAACTTTTTATGGGTCTAAACCAGTGGTGGGCAACAGCTGGCCCGCGAAGATGTCGAATCCGGCCCGATGCATAAATATAGTTTTTTTTTCCAAATTTTAACTTTTCTCAGAATCTCTCTGAAGATGACAGCTAGACTGTCGAAACGCGTTAGAGCAACGTTTGTTGTGTTTTTTAATCTTTCTTGGTTTCAGAGGACAAGTTCTGTCTTTCAATTTTTGAAGATAACCAAGGACCATTCCGTTCCACCAAAAACTTTTACATTTCTGTTTTTGTAATTACATCCAAACATTTTATTCTCGTAATTTTGACCTTAAAAGCTTTTCTTAAAGACATTTTTTCCGTTCATCATAAAATTTTGATGTAGATTTTTATATAAAATGCCGCCATTACCTTTCAAAGGGTCCTGTGCAAGATGTTAAAGGGATTTAAAAATGAACGAGAAACAAAATATTTTTGATGACCAATAAAAAAGGTGTCATAAAAAATGTAACAGCTAAAAAAAGACGATTTTAAAGGTTTTTTATATGACTAATAACAACACATTTAAAAGGACCATATACTAAAAACATCTATCACTCCACACTCTCTAAAATTTACGTCATCCCGCACAAAATAGAAATTGAGGTCTATTTTGATTTTTAATTCCAAATTTAGTTGAAAGTTAAAAGTTGAGGTTAAAATAGAAGAAAAAACTGGAGTGAAGTCGAAACAGTGTCGAAATTTTAGAAAAAAATGCAATATTGCCGGTTTAAATTTAAAATATTGAAAAACAATTCAAAAAAAATATTTTGATAATAATTAATAAAATATCGAGTTTAAATTCAACATTTTTCTACAGATTTAGATATTTTACAGAAATTTTTAAGTTTCGAATTTAAAAGTCGAAAATTGAAATAAAGCTGAATTTTTTAAAGTTGGGACGAATTTGAAGTTTAAAAATCGAATTTTTGAGAAAAAAGCCTGACGTCAAAATTCTGTTCCAGAAATTCTTTACACCGAAGTTTCCAGATTTTTTTTGGAAATTTTTACTTCTTAACATTTTAAGTTAGGCCTGAAAATTTTTTTCCCGAAATGCGGCCCTAAAGTTAATATTTTCATAAAAAAAGTCAAAAATGTTCGGAGACCCCGAAATTTTGCAATTCGGAATTTAAACTTTAAAATTCAGAATTTTTTAATTTCAAGAATAATTAGCGGTAAGATAAAAATAAAAGGAAAAATTCTAAAAAATAAATAACAACCACTAACCAATGAATGATTTTTATCGTTATTAGTTTCATGATGGGGTATGTAGCCTTTTTTTTAAATTACTGCCGTACTAATATTGCCCATATACTATACCGCATGCGGCTCTTTAAATTTCCTTACAAAAAATAAATAAATAAAATCTAAAATGAATACTTATTGAACAAGTGACCTACAGAAGACGAAATTTCCAAAAATACTTTTCTAGGAATTTTTACGTTTTGCTTAAATTTTGACGAAAAAGTTATGTTTTCAAGAAGTATTTATCCGAATTTTTGGATTGACTTGCATTAATATTTTGACAAAATACATGAAACTTAAAATTTCTAGAAAACCGCCAATTTGGGGAGCAAATATTTCTAAAAAATATTTTTCTCATGATTTTTACTATTTTATTTGTAAATTTTCCACAGCATTAAAAGTTCGTGAAAAAAAGTTTAATTACTTTTGTGAGAAGAAAAAATCTAAATTTACAGAATCAGCAAATATCAAAGTTTGAAATAAAAGGTGAAATTTTCAGAAAAAACCGAATTTTGAGGAAAAGTACAAGATTTCGAAAAAATTGAAAAAAAGAAAGAGACTTCAAATAAATTGAGAAAAAGGAAGAGATTTTGAAAAAATTGAGAAAAAGCAAGAGATTTCGAAAAAAATTAATTTATCAAAAGTTTTCAAATAAAAGGGAAAATTTAGAAAAAAATCGATTTTCTACAATAGACTGAAACGTAGAATAAAATAAAAACCTGAACTATTAAGACAAATCTGAATTTTTTGAAAAATTGTACAATATTAAAAAAAAAATTGTAAAAATAAACTGGAAACCTGAAAAAACTCTTGAACTTTAAAACAGGCGAAATTTTTCATAGAAGAAAAAAAGTCTTTTAGGAAAAATTTCAAAGAAAAAGTCAAAAAGCTGGAAATTTCCACAAAAAATTTGCAATTTAAAATTTTGAGAAGAAATTCGGAATTTTGAAAACAAGACGATTTAAAAAAATCGAAATTATCTGATAAATTCGAATGTTGAGAAAATTGGTAAAATAATTTCGAAAGAAAAGAGAATTTCGATAAAACTTCCAATTTCGAGAAAAAGTACTGAATTTTAAAAAAAGGTCAACAAGTTTATTTTTGAAAAGCTTCAGATTTTATTGGAAATTTCGGGGAAGAAGTCATTATTTTGACAAAAAAATGATATATTTATACCATATTATCCATTTTTCCAAAGCTTGCTTTCTTTTAATTTCGGGCTAACACAAACGAACAAATTTTCTGTTTGCACTTTTATCTTTTTTGCTTAAAATGTAGAAAAGAAAGCTGAATATTTGAATTTGAGGTAGGAATTTCGTTGTTTAAGTCAAAATTTCGAGAGTAGCCCTCAAATCCTGAAAGTTTTCTGCCATCTAAAATAACTAGGTTTCTTTTGGAAATTTTGACTATTTCTAAAATTTACTTGATTTCAATTTTTTTTGTAGTTTAGAATTCGTTTCTCAAAATGTTGATTTTCCTTTTAAAACTCGAATGTTTTAAAACAATTTTTTTCTCATACTTGGGATTTTTTTTAAATCCCGAATATAAATTTTATGATTCAGTTTTTTTTAATATGTATCGAGTTTTTCAATTTGTTTAGTTCTATTCAAATTCCTTTTGTTTCATTAAATTTTATGTAAGACTCTGTGTTTTTAATGAATTTGAAAAAATCGCATCTATCAATTCAAAGATAGAATTTGAAATTTAGGAAAAGTGTAGATATATCAGAAGGATTCTAGACCGAAAGTGGCATAACAGCTTCGGTTAGTATGTGGGAAAAGAAGTGGTAAAAATTTAAAATGGGTGGTGGCTCGTCATGTATCAAATGAAAGAATGTGTTGTGTAAAATGAAATTCCGGCAAAGAAGTATGCCAAAAGAGCCTTATTTGGAAAAAAACTTGCAGTGTGACGTGTGTAACATCGGTCTAGAAGTTAAAGTTGTAAATGATAACGTGATAAGTCTTAATTTTCGCGTCAAGATTTGAAAAGAAATGAGCAAAGGTCAAAATTTGGAGCTTTGAACTAAATTTTTAAGCAAAAAAAGTGAGAATTGAAAGCATTAATTTAAAACGGAAGGGAGAATTTACCATTAAAAAAAATATTTTCGAGTCAAAATAAACAAAAAAAACTTATGTTTCATGGACATTTAAAGATTAGGGTAAAAATGTTGACATTTTGTCGTATTCTTAGACGAGTCGAAAAGTGAAGTTTGGAAAAAAAATTGAGAAAAGTAAACATTAATAGGATAATGAAGGCTTCCACAGCCAGAGTCAGTCCAGGATATACTTCTTCCGGGATTGGACCGTGTCAAAGAACTACTAAAAGTGTTGAACGTTTCGCCCACCATCGTAGGGGGCTTCTTCAGGAACAAAGAAAAGAAACAATAATTAAAAAGGGAAATATATGGGAATCTGCAAAAATAAAAGAATACAAAGGTCAATTTCAAAACGTCAGAATACGTTAACTCAGTATATCCATCATACTAGAGGCGAAACTCTGCGACTCCATGGCGATAATTCGTCAATTACTTTCAGGCAAAGAGAATGTGGATTTTCTAGCTGATTTAACTGAAATGTGCCTCACATGGACTTATTTTTCTTTCAATTGCAGCTTCTACAAATAAGTCTCTGGCACCCCAATGGGTTCCCCCTTATCCCCAGTCGTAGCAAATATTTTCATGGAATCTTTTAAAAACACTGCGTTGGAAACTGCGGAGGTTTGGTTTCGTTATGTAGATGACACATTTATTGTATGGCCACATGGCAAGGATTCACTAAATTTATTTTTGGAACACCCAAACAGTTTACATTCTTCCATTAGCTTCATTATGAAAATCGAAAACATCGGTTCTCTTCCTTTTCTTGACGTACTGGTCACCCGTTTACCAAACGGTCGCGTTTCTCATTCCGTTTATCGAAAACCCATCCATACTAATCGTTATTTGCATGCAGAGTCTCATCATTACCCTTTCCAAACACGTTCTCTCATAAATTCACTGGTTTCAGAGCTGTAGCAATTTCACAACCGATAAATCTTTCAGACGAGTTGAACAAAATTCGTTTCAACCTCCGCAACAATAGTTATAAATCACACGACATTGAACGACATCTTTACCCTACCCCTCGTCCTTCACAAAGTTCAATAATTTCTTCTAAAGCGTTTCTTCCTTATGTTCACGGAGTAGCAAATCAAATCGGAAAATTATTGAGAAAACATAACATCAAACCTATTTTTTCATCATCCTCAAAGATCCAACAGCTCATCCCATCTCCCAAAGATAAAATTTCATCCTTTTGTTGTAATGGTGTGTACAGAATTCCTTGTTCTTGTGGTTCAGGGTACATCGGAGAAACGGGGTTATCATTCAAGACGCAAATATCCGAGCACCAAAGATGTCTTAGGTCTGATTTATTTTCGCAGTCAGCCATTGCCGAACATCAACATGAGACCGGACATAAGATTCTCTTTGATAATATTTTAATTATATCCAATATTTCCAATTACTATAATAGGAAGATATGCGAGGCCATTGAAATTCAAAAATTCGCCAAAAAAATCAACAGAGACGACGGTTACATGCTTTCCCCCATCTGGAAACCAACCATCGGAAATCTTCGGAAGTGATAGCGCAGGCGAATGGTATATAAAGTTTCCCTTTCCCTCTTTCCTTTCAGAAGAGTTTCGCCTCTGGTATGGTGGACATACTGAGTTACCGTGCTCTTCTGTCTAAACTTGCGTATCCTTTGTACCAATTCTCAATTCAGAAGAGTTTCGCCACTAGTGTGGTGGACATACTGAGTTACCGGCTCTGATGTATTGAAATTGGCCTTTTCATTCGTTCATTTCTGCATATTCCCTTATATTTATCTTTTCATTTATTGTTTCTTTTATTTGTTCCTGAAGAAGCCCCCTGCGATGGTGGGCGAAACGTCGAACACTTTTAGTAGTTCTTTGATCCAATCCCGGAGTAAGTATATCCTGTATTAAATCTTTAAAAACCTCGGGTAATCTTCCTGAATATATTAATAATGTGTAAAAAATGTATAATCAATTTTTCAGTTTTTCTTTTATAGGATGATCAGGGAAACATACGTGAAAATGTCATTTTTCCATAGGAGACTATGTTAACATTCTAACAAATATTACTTGTCAACTACTTTGTGAAATGTCTTGAAATTTTCTTCACATATTTTGGAAATATATTTACAAAGTTTCATTTGAAAAAAGTTATCATAACAACTTGATGTAGCATTTCAATGAACCAAATAAAATTTGAAAAATATTTCAAGGTATCCTAGGTTACCAATTGACAATTTTTTCCTATGTACCCTGTCTCATTGACATTTTTGTTATAAAATCACTAAATTTCAGTACTCAGTTTTGGTATACTTATGATAAAAATTTCCAGTTTGAAATGTCAGATGTAACGGTGCAACAAGATGCAGAGGAAGAAGATCCACGGGATACTCTCATTAAACTCAGAAATAGAAGAGAGTTAATCTCGTTCATAATCTTATTTGTAGCCTCATCGTATTGCTTGATTAATTATTACCTTTTGGTGGGTTGCACCCCACATGTAGCCTATATTACCTTCATTATACCAGTCGCTTATAGCGCTGCAGGATCCGCTAATTTATGTATGTAAGTTTTAAATATTTTCGGCAGATGTAGACTCCAATGCAGACATTTTTTAATTTTGGAGTTTATATCTGGTATATAAAACTATGATAAGCTTCTGTGGTTCAATAACAAATAACTTTTTTATGTAGGGATGGAACAAGATGTTGATAAGATACTTATATCTTGTTACTTGGCTGCATTAGCAGTACCATTGGCTGCATTATCGACAGAGCTCCTGGTTTCTTATCAGATGATATCTGGTATTGAAGAAATATCTTACTTTCCCTTGGCTTTATCAGTACTCCCTCTGGTATATTATATTGCTTTCAACGTTCCTGGAGGACTATACTTGGATATAGACTTAGTAACAAGTATATCTGTGATGAGTTACGTTGGATTTGACAAGAGAAATTTTTACGCAGTTGTTTCATCTTATATAATATGTTTAGCTTACACTTATATTAAAATAAGGCACCATCCTCCTCCGATTATGTTCAATTTGCTACTATCTATATTTGGATTCACAGCAAATTTCGCTTTAAGATGTTTCGATGACTGTAATATGGGAGATGAGGAATAAAATCTATTTTGTCCTGCTATTGCTACATTTATCTTATCGTTTACCACTTAGCATTTTAAATCCATACTTCAGAACTTAAGCGCTTGTTAGTTAACACATCATTTTCGATTTAATTATAGAAAGCAAAATTTCTAATACATATGGCTGCTTAATTCGATCGATATCTTGTATTGTTATGCTAAATAGGTGCAACGTTTCACATATTATGACATCAAGCTCAATGAATATCAAAGGACCAGACAAGGACATTATTATTTATCTACATAATTCCCTCTTGAAAGAGGGCTTGTTATTGGATGGGGTAACTCTTATATCCGAGCTATACACCAATGACTGAAATCTGAGGGTCAGGAATAATGAAACAAGTGGATGTGACATTCGAAAGTATAGTTTCTTCAAAATTTTCATTTGAAAACTCTTTCCCTGATATGAAATGATATTGAAAAATTTAATTCGCATAAAACATTGCCAAATCAGTAATATTATCTAAACATTTTTTGTATTCATATGAATTATGTTTGCCACCCGTACTCATTTCGTGAGGATTGTCCTTGTTTTGGCGCGTCATCGTATTGATTGAAGAATCTTTTCGGTTGACTCTTAAATTGAGGAATTTTTATTTATATAAAGTAAATCTAGGGAAGATGGCCATATAGAAGAGATTGTCCAGGGCATCAATTGCCCTTATTTTTTGGGTGTTTAAATTAATATAACTTAAACTGCTCGTGTCAAAGAGCAACTCGCCAAGTTTTTCTCTTGTAAAGTGCTATAAAAGGTAAATTATTTTAATAATTATTATTTTGTCATAACCAAATATTCTTGCTAATTATTTTTAATCCTTTGAGTTCTAAATAATTGACAGTTATAAATCAGTTAGTGGGTATTTCTTATAATTGGCTTAGTGCACAATGATGTCCATATTGATTTCATAAAAAATAAATATATGAGATCTAAAATACTGATGTGGTCATCTTATCTCATCTCGCAGAGATGGCATATTTTTTCTAGAAGTGATAACCATAGTAGCGAATGTTGTATTTTGTTATGATTCTAAACATTTCCAAAAAAAATCTTTAAAGAGGAAGATGAGTTGAAGGATACTTTGAACGTAGTTAAAAATAAGGAAATGTCCATTCATAAAGCCAGAAGGAGTTTTAATGTACCGAAAAGAAACTATGACAAAAATTGTACGCTTGGTCTGAGTATCATGATATGATACTCGGAGCAAGCGTACAATTTTTATTTTCTGGCTGCACTAATTTATCGCCAGGCACACTGTCCACTTGGAAAGGTGGAGGTGTAACAGTCATCTCGTCAAGTAGTAGCAAAAAAAAAATCCACTGTTGCAACGTGGTATTTGCGAAAAGAACTAAAATAGCCATAGATGAGAGTGAGCTAGAAGTTTTTAATGACTTTAAAATATCCATTAATTTTTTGTGACTTCAGCTTATCAAAGAATAAAAAAGCAACTTCTGTCGTAAAAAGATCAACTTTTTTTATGCTAACTTGAAATATAAACTTGCTTTTTTTGCTCTAAAATTATTTTCTTTTGTTCACCCTACTAACCAACTCTTCTTAGGAGAGGTAGTCCATGGACCAAATTTTATTTTTTAGTCTCAGTGATAAACACTTATTAAATGAGCAATTATTTCATTAAAGATGTTAAGTATTTAGTGTACCACAATCAAATATACATTTACACTAAAAAAACTATGGCCATTCTCCCTTATTTTTTGTAATAAAAAATCAGTATTATACAAGGGTAAATCAATCAACTATGAACACAAATTTCTACTATGTTGCCATGAGGGCGTCGAGAGTGTGCGCATACTCTTAGATATGTTAGTTGGGGATATCACGTGACTTCCTGTGCTCAAGCGAATTCCGTTCTCGCTATTCGTCAGCTGTAAATACAATGAGTGGGCAAGAGGTTCATCCACCCGATGCGCAAGGCTTTATTATTAAATTTCCTGCCGTTGAAGGTGCAAATGCACAAAATTTTTGTAAGCAAGTTATTGACGAGGCAAAAACTGATTTCGATCGTAAAATGTGCCAAAGGCTTATCAACTGTCCTAACAAATCCAGGTCCATTTGGGGATTTGCAAAGTCGATTGGAAAAAATTTTACATCTTCAAATTTACCACCTTAACTCGATGACAACAACAATATTGCGACTACTTCCAAAGAAAAATCTAACCTGCTAGCCTTAATGTTAGCTGAAAATTCCAACCTTGATTCTCGAAACGCAAAACCTCCTCTTTTTCCTAAGCTTTGCACTTCTATGTCTGAAGTTGTTTTCAGACAACATACAGCCAGGAAGATTCTCTTCGAACTCGAAACATCGAAAGCTACCGGCCTGAATGGATCCCCGCTATTGTTCTTAAGAAGTGCGCTCCAGAGTTGACTGTCCTAAGCAAATTGTTGTACTCACATCAGTAACTCAGCTATGGAAAAACACGGTGAGGCTAGGATTGTGGCATTGGATATCTCAAAGATTTTGGCACCGATTTCTTCTAGCCATATTAACATCCTATGGTCTTCCTCCTTGACTCTGTCATTTGATAACCAATTTTCTTGCTGGCAGATCTCTTTAGGTCGTCGTCGATGTCATCTGAGAGACATTTGCGATTGATGCAGGAATGCTTCAGATGTCTCTTCTTTTCCCTACTCTATTTCTGTTAGACATAAACGATCTCTTAGCTTTTACTTTCAATTCGATATACAGTAACGCAGATGATAGTAGCTTGGTGTCATCTTTTTTCTCCGACAAACGATTATCCGTCGCTGCTTCAGATCGACTAAAGGAGCAGCAGATACAGATGATTAATTGGGATATCGAAATCATTCTGGAACGGGATAAGAAAAATCTAGTCAACTTAGATGCCTCAAAAACTCTGGCCATGGTTTTCTCTAAGAAAACATCAAGGGATAATGCAACAAATATACTTATGGACGGTAAAATCCTTCCGATAGAATATAATCTGTCAAACCTAGGAGTGAATGCAAGCACGAACTTCTCTTGGGACAATCATGTACGCGTTATTGCCAAAATCTCCTCTCAGAAGCTAGGCTTTCTTTTTAGAGCTCAAAAGTACTTCACATCTCATCAGCTACTTACACTATACAAAGCACAAGTTGGAGAAACACTAGAATACTGTTATTATATTTGGAGTTAAGCCTCAAAGCACACTTTAGCTCTTTTGGATTCAATTCAAAAAAGAGCGATTCTCGACGACAGTTTGAACAATTCTCTCGAAACTGGAGCAAGAGCACAGGTGGATGGTTGCTGATTGATCTCGTTTCTACAAGTACTATCATGGAAGACGCTCACAGAAAGTAATAGGATTGATGATCCCCCCAAGAGTAAGATTTTTAAGGCATACAAGACAGTCGGAGGCAGCAAATTTCTGTGCGGTCCAGTTTGACACGGTGAGGACTTCTGTCTACGGAGACTCTTTTTTTCTATAGAACTTCCAAGCTATGGAACTCGTTACCAAACGGAATTTTCCCAAAAATTACAACCTATCATTGTTTAAGAAGGTGGTTCATCGCCATCTATCCTTGTTTCCGCATCCTACTCGCGGTGTTTGGAGCCATAATAGGCTTATTCTTTGCAAGTGGATTGAACATAAAGAAAAGTCAACTGTATATAAACTAACATGTCCAATTTATAAGTCACCATAATCCATTTAAAGGCCATAACATATTTTTTAAGAAATCGACTTTATAAGGCCGAAAAATAGATGAGGCTCTTGACGTCTCACACTGTTACATGAATGTCGGTTTGTCAATTTTTCGTATTTTATTTAAAATTTCAAAGTGGGGGTTGAAGAGGTTAGGGAATGAACATATAAAGTTGGCTTAGCCGTAAAAAATGGTCCCCTTAAGAACATAAATCGAAGAGTCTCTGCCAATTCCAAAATATTTTTCCGTTTTTTAATTATGATAGGGGTCAAATTTTTGTTGGGAGACCCTGAATAAGGAATTCTTGTGTAAAATATCGTGCTTCTAAACCTACCGGCTTAAGTTGGACGTTGTCTGTTAGTTAGTGTTAGTGTTTAGAGTTTGTAAAGTAAATAAAAGTTTCCAAATTTGACAGATTCTAAATTTAAGTTTTATCATAACTTTGCCCTTTTACATTTCTGACTGCACGTTTTTGAAAATAGTGAATGTTTTTGTTTTTTACTGCAACAAAATTAAGTATTTATATAATTCCGCTGACCATTTCTGCTGCTTGTCAGGGACTATCAATGGTCCATCTATAGCCATTGTTGTCTGTTGTAAATGAACCAGAAACATACAAAATAAGGTTAAGGTCAGATATAAAATCAACATGTGATCGTAATATTTATCATTCATTCATATAAAAACTGTTCTCCTCTTAGTGCCTAAATAAAAGAAAACACAGATTCATTTCATTATGGTATCAAAACACAACAGCTCTTTAATTTTATTGAGATAGATTTAATATAGTCAGTAGTGCAGACAATTGAAAAATAGCAAGCACTGCATTAAAAACCGCAGGACCTCTCTGAGCGATTTCCCCAATTTTTTGAGTTGCATTTACAATAGCGAATATGATAACCGTAATAACAGCATCCAGATGATTCATCATGATTCCCATGTACATAATGAGTAAACCATTAAGGACATTTGCTAGGTCTGTAAGTTCTTTTTTGATATTTTGTCCAGCCGCGTCCGTAGCTGTTGGTAGGGCACCTAAAGCCGCAGGCATAAAAGACAACTCAGCCATGTCTGGAGTTAGATTGTACTTTTGCCAAAACTCCGATGCCAAAAAAGCCAGACTAGCCGACATAATTGTCGAGTGAATTGTTTCAACTATATGGTTGTAGTTATCCTTCAAAACTAAAAACAATCAATTGAAATAATCACTAACTTATTAAAGCAGAAAAGTAATTAATTTCTATCATATCCGATATTTATATGATTATTTTATAGCCGAAGTAGCGCTATTTTTCAGCAGATATACCATGAGATTTTTTCTTTTTCAAATACAATAACAAATCCGTAATATTGTACAAAGTTTGTGGAAAACAATCTCTACCTGTTCTATTTAAAAGGCCAAGGGTACTATAGAGCGTTGCTGGGATGAATATCGCATATGCCCAATGTGGTTCGTTGCCAAATCTCTCGTAGCATGCTTCCAAACACAGCCCAGACACCACCGCCAAAACAGCGAGCGAAAGAGGCTCCTTAATTTCATTAAATCTTTGAAAACTGAAATCCATAATTAAACTTGTAATTTATGAAAATGATAAATACAACAAAATGTCATTATGTGACAGTGCCTAAATTGTCTAATTTTTTACCAGGTAATTTACGAGATCAGTGTAAACGACAACAGAACCAGAGAATGTAGAAGTGCGATTACAGAAATTACTCTTTATAAAACTTACGATATCTACATCTAGGTCTCTTGGTTTTAAATTGCACACCATGACCGTTACGTTGCTGGTTTGCTTTATTATCGGGAAATTCCAAAAAACCTAACTTTTTGCCATAAAAATGGTGACTATCTCTTGGGTAATTTTGCACCAAAGTAGTTGCGGACAGAGGAGGGTTTTTTCTAATCGATGGTTCAATATACTATATTTTCAATTTGCTATTAACTTCAAAATTCTTTAATGAAAAACGGCTGCGTGAATCTCTGTTATCACGATACAGGTCGCAATTCTTAAACCATTTTTGCAATTCTTGTTTCCACCGATTTGGAATTATTTAGAAAAGAACCCTATTGATTTTGAAAATGATTGGTCAAATAGTCTTAAATTTTATTAAATACAAACCCACTTTATTAGAGAAAAGTGAAACTTAGGAATCTCAAGTCTTTTCATTTTTTATACCTATTGTCATGTTCCTGTTGCATACAGTAAACACGTGATTCGTTTTCATTTTCGTTTTCAATTTAAATTAATTTACAGGTTTTTCTTTTCATTTCATAAAAATTGTTTTGTGCCATTTGTTTAAATGATAACGAAATAACAACAAGCATGTGAAAGCTGACACATCAATGTAATTATTTCATCGCCCAAGAATAATATCACTGCTGATATTCAATGTGAGACAGCTGAAAACTAGCTAGAAACTAGGTAATTGTCGTGGAAGTAGAAGTTGCACAAATTATGCATCTTTTAACTGACAATTTTAACTTTGCAGTAAGTTCACCAAACGATAACGAGATGCTTTTTACCAAACAAATCATTTTTATTTACAATAACTGGAACTGGACATATGGGAATTGCAACATGATGAGAAATGCACTAAATTCGTTTTAGTTTCACTGAACCGTTGAATGAAAAACGATTGAACCCAGTGCGGCTCCTTATTCCCTTGTCTTGAAATATACTAAATTCTTAATGCATTTTACTTTCACTATGGTCAGTTTTGGTTTTACCAATGATTTTAACTCCTAATAAATATTTAAAAGGCATTCATATTAGAGACTGGCCAAAGTTTTAGTTTCTGTTTCGGACAGTTTGGACCAAAAATAAACAAATTTCGGTCGCAGTTTCGGTTTAGGCCCAAATAGACCCAAACTTTAACTCAACCTAAACATCGAATTTTAAGTTTAAATTCCAACCTTCAAAAAAAAACCTAGAACTTTCAGAAAAAAACCGTCATTTATAAAGAGAATTCGAGATTAAACTTAATCATATTTCGTTAATAAAAATTGAAGACTGCATAACTGCAGTCCAGATTGCATTCTATTTGCATGAGAAATACGAGAATAAATCAAATATGAACCAAAATTTGTTTTTAAAAATTTATTGAATACATATATGAAAGTTATTTACTATTTTTCTACATAATCTCCTGAGTTCGTTATGAATTTTTCCCAAAGGATTGGAAGTTTTTTAATGCCATCATCATAAAAAGAATGGAGTTGCGTTTGCAGCCAATTGGGCACAAATGTCTCAACAGCAGCATCATCATGGAATCGCTTACCTCCTAGAGTTTCTTTCAGAGATCCAAACATATGATAATCGCATGGTGGTAAGTCCGGACTATAAGGAGGGTGTTCTAATGTTTCCCAATGCATTTTCTCTAATTTTTGATGTGTCAGATTGACTGAGTGGTGACTTCAAATAAGCAAGCTACAGCTGATTTTTAAATATGCCGATTTTCAGTTTTTTCTAAATAAAACCAAGACGAATTGAAATTCAATTGTGTTTTCAGCTGAATAATATAAGGCATTAAATTCTGCACCACTTTGCCCATTTAAGCTTCCTTGTATCTCTAATAGTTTACGAAATCCCTATAGTGGAAATCAAATTTGGTTCAACATGTATATTAACAAGGTCGAGTGCCGTCTTAGTAGCCAATACATTTTCCTATACTTTAGTTTGAGTTCTTGACATTTTTTCTTAACATGCGGTTTCCATCTTAGTCGACGGTCATATCAAGATATTTAGCTGTATTTTCGTGCGGAACTACTTGTTCCTTGTCCTTGTTGATTTATATTGTAACGCAATGTAAATAGGTGGAATATAATTTAGAATAGAATTGTATAATTTAGTAAATAAAAAAAGTTTCTAGAAGGATCTGATAAGGGGAAAGCGACCGCGATAACGAAACAAATGGCAGATAAGCGTTAAAGAAATTTCGGGAACCATAAGCCTTATCTGCCGAAAAGTTCTGGAAGCCGGGGGGCCAAAACTATAAAAGGCGGTCAGCTTTCCCTCGAGTCAGTCAGTTAGAATCAGTGCAATTAGTGAATTAGTAGAAGTCAATAATAAGTGAGTTAATTGTCAATTGTGCTGATCCAAGTTGAGTTCACTAATAAAGTGAGTATAATCTATCATGTGTATCAATTAGAACCGATAACGCACGTAACATTTGGCGTCAGAAGCGGAATTATTCGTGCATTGTGCTTTATTATTCAAAAAAAAGTTCCTGCCAGGTGTCGCAGTTTACTTCATCTCGGACGTTTTGAACAGTTAAATAGTTATACGGGGCGCGTCAAGTAAAATCTTGAACATTCTAAATCGCTTTATGGATACGAGATTAAAATCGGCCAAAATGGAACAACAATTGCAAGCGTTATTAGCAATGTTTAAAGACAAAAACGAAAAATAAAAAGAAAAGGAGGAACAAAGAAGACAGGAAAAAGAACAGAAGCAAGAACGAAGACGACAAGAAAAAGAACAGGACGAAGAACGAAGACGACAAGAAAAACAACAGGAGGAAGAACAAAGACGACAAGAAAAAGAACAGGAGGAAGAACGAAGACGACAAGAAAAAGAACAGGAGGAAGAACGAAGACGACAAGAAAAACAAGAAGAAGATCAGAAAAGGAATGCAGAAAAACAAGAATTGCATAGTCTTCTAGCAAATATAACTAAAAAATGGGAGTAGACGTTGAAAAAATGAAAGAAGAAGTGAAAGAACAAATTACCGGAATGAGAGAAGAAATGAAAGAAGAAGTAAAAGAACAAATTACAGGAATGCGAGAACAAATGCAAGAAGAGATTGGTGAAGTTAGGGAAGAAATTGGAGAAGTAAAAGAAAAATTCAACAGCAAGCTTCTTGATTTGGAAAATACAACACAGCAAAAGATCAGCGACATCGAAAGTAACTTGAAGAAGTTTCTAAGTGGACAAGTCACACAACACGAATTCGAAAGTGTACCCGCTATTTCTTTCCAAAAGGTGAAACCTGCGACTTATGATGGACAAACATCTTTTCAGGCCTACAGAATACAGTTCGAAGCTGCTGCCAGAGCCAATCGGTGGACGGAAGGCGAAAAGGCGACGTCATTGGTAGTATGGCTACGCGGAAAAGCTCTGGAACTACTTCGAGCTCTATCTGAATACAAACTAGCTAACTATGAAGATTTAGTTAGGGCTTTAGAGCTGAGATTTGGAGACCATCATTTGCCAGAAGTCGCCCAGTCGTAACTACTAGTAAGGAAGCAGAAAAGTGATGAAACGCTGCAAGAATTCGAGGCTGACGTAAAAAGACTGGCTCATGCCGCCAATCTAGCACCAACTGAATTTCTGGAACTTTACGCAGCTAGAATTTTTATAGAAGGAATAAGAGACCCAGAAGTCCAAAAAGTGATGCGCTTGTCAAACTTCCGTACATCGAGGGAGGCACTGATTAGAGCTCTAGAGGTTGAAGCTGCTTACAAGGTTTCGGAGTTAGAGGCGTCACGGAGAATAAGAAAGGCCAACATCGAGGAGGTTGCGAATAACCCTGATCTTGCGAACATGAGCGCTAACATGAAAGACACGAACGCGAATATTAGTGCTAACATCAAGAAAATTGCCACGAGTATCGGAGAACTGCTGGGAGCTCTTAAAGGTAGATCCAACCGAAGAAGCACGACATGTTACAACTGTGGCAGACCGGGGCACTTCAAGAAGGACTGCAGGTCAAACCCCAAGAAGTCGACAAGCCCCACATTAAGAAGACTGATACCGGAACGAAATAAATATATTTTCAATTTGCCCGCTTTTGACGACACTCGCTGCATCAAAGCGCTAGGCAACCCTAATGAGTGAATTGTGATTCACTCAAGTCCCTCGGAAGTAAAATCATTTCCCTCTCTGCTATCGTCGTCGCCAGTACTCCACCAGCGCAAGATTTCTCCAACCGTCGAAAATCTTCAGCCGCCCAATTCCCATTGCGACCTTTGCTCATTTGCCTAACCCTTTGACCGCAAATTTTCTACCGACGCCGACGTACGACATTGATAGTGCATCGTTGCGACTCCAGCTTAAAAACCGTAAGTATTTTATTTATTTTTTTTGCATTTTTTTTTAGTGTTTATCAGTGTTATTATTTTTTTTTTGTTTAATACTGCTTGCATCATTCACCTTGCCCCCTTTCAGCCTGATAAAATTTCCTTTCGTAAATTTCAAGCCACGTGCTCGCAGAGTGTCTGCTTTTCCGTTAAAATTTGATTTTTTTTTTTTTCGGTACGTATTCTTAATTTCGTGGCAGTTGTTTCTAATCGACATTCGCAGTGCTTCACTGCCAAATTGTCTGGATTTACGGTTAAAACCCTATATTTTCTCATTTTCCAAGCCTTGTGACCGTTATCCACCATTTTCCTTGTTTGATTTTCAAACGACATGCCTCCTTTAGTGCTGCCATCTATGAACGTCAACCGCCATCTTTTCTAGTTTTCTAATGACACGTATCGTAAGTACTGCCATCTTTGAGCGATAGTTGTCGTCTTCCATGTTTATATAAGACACCATCTTTTTCTCTTTGAAAACACTTGGCAATGACGTTCTTAATCCAAAAATTAGTTATTTTTGCCCAAATTGGCCGTTCCTCCGGGTCAATCTTCCTAAAAAAATGTTATCACGACTAACGCGGTATTAAGACAACATGGCGAGAAAGAGAACACACTAGTTAACGTGAAGAAACCAGTCCCCAACATTCTTCCCATCAAACAGATAAAAAGAACCAAGGAGGGTTTGGTGGTGGAAGCCAGTGGGGATGGAAGGAATGTACAGGCAACAGTGGACCCAGGAGTCAAGGTTACTGTGGCACGTGGTACTCAAGCAATCCGTGACTGGCCCATACCCAAAGATAAACATGAACTGAGGAGTTTCCTGGAGTTATGCACCTATTACAGAAGATTTGTGAAAGGTTTCGCCAACATCGCTGCGCCATTACACCGACTAACGGAAGGAAATACGCCATATGTCTGGACTCCGGATTGTGATACTGCTTTCCGGAAACTGAAGTCCGCCTTGTGCACAAGCCCTATCTTGGCTTATCCCCAGCGAGATAAGAAGTTCGTGTTAGACACAGATGCCAGCAACGTCGGCATTGGGGCTGTGCTGTCTCAAGTTCAAGGTGGTGAAGAAAGAGTAATCGAATATTACAGCAAGATCCTGACGAAGCCGGAAAGGAACTATTGCACCACCGGGAAGAAACTTCTTGCGATAGTAAAGGCCGTGGAACACTTCCACAAGTACTTGTATGGGCAAGAATTCCTTATCAGGACAGATCATTCGGCGCTTTCCTGGTTACTCCCAATGAAGAACGCAGAGGGGCAGACGCCTAGATGGTTGGAGAGGCTCCAACAGTATCACTTTAAGGTGCATCATCGACCGGGTCGACAGCATAACAACGCTGATGCTTTATCCAGAAGACCTTGTGGGGATTGCAAATACTGCAGGACCATGAGGACATGGTGGATATAAGGGTCACTTCTGTCCAGCCAGAGGACGAATGGATTGTTGAAGTTCTTCGGAAGCTACAGAGGAGCGACGCTGATATCGGACCCATATTGGAATGGAAAGAAGCTGGAGACAGACCGGAATGGCAAGAGGTTTTCGACAGAAGTCCAGCTCTTAAGAATTTGTGGGCTCAATGGAAATCCCTTCAGGTCGAGGACGGGGTACTGAAGAGACCATGGGAAAGCGCGGATGGAAAGCGTGTCAACTTGCAGTTGGTGGTGCCTCGGAAGAAGATTCCACAGGTCTTGTGGGAGGTGCACAATGGGACCTCTGGTGGACATTTAGGAATGAACAATACCCTGGAGAAGGTTCTATTGAGTTAACTGCAGGGAGGACGTCGGGCGGTGGTGTCGGAAATGTGTCACCTGTGCTGCACCCAAGGGTCCTCGTCCAAGAACCAAAGGGGCCCTGAAGCAATATAATGTGGGAGCCCCATTTGAAAGAATTGCAATCAATGCGGCAGGACGATTCCCAGCTTCAGACGATGGAAACAAGTACACCCTGGTGGCCATGGATTATTTCAGTAAATGGCCTGAAGCCTATGCCATCCCGAATCAGGAAGCCACCACAGTCGCAAGGGTTCTTGTGGACAACTTCATCTGTCGATTTGGTGTTCCCTTGGAACTACACTCGGACTAGGGAAGGAACTTTGAATCGGGGGTTTTCCAAGAGGTGTGTCGTCTTCTTGGAATAAGGAAAACTCGAACAACACCTGTTCATCCACAGTCTGACGGATTGGTGAAGAGATTTAACAGGACCTTAGAGGAACATCTTTCGAAGGTCGTTTCCAAACATCAGACAGACTGGGATCGACATCTACCACTGTTTCTGATGGCCTATCGCGCGGCAACTCATAAAACTACAAGTCAGACTCCGGCAAAAGTGATCATCGGGAGGGAACTGCGGCTTCCGTGTGACTTGGTGTTTGGATCACCAAGGGAGATCCCCAGAGAGACGATGGGTTCCGTAGACGACTTGAGGGAAGCGATATTGGAGACGCATGCCCTTGTGCGGACGAAGATCAACTTGGTAACGGACCGGATGAAAACAAGGTATGACATAAATGCCAACCATGGTGGTTTCAGTGAAGGCGAATTGGTAAGGCTCAGCGAAAGAAAGGAGTTTCCCCGAAGTTTACGCCATCTTGGAAAGGGCAGTACAAAGTGCTGAAGAGGATCAACGACTTGGTATACAGGACCCAGCGTAGCTCCAGGAGTAAAATGAAAGTGGTACACCTGAACAGACTATGCAAATTTAGTGGCGAAGTGATTGATTGGAACTGATCGGGACGATCATTCCTAAGGGGGAGGTAGTGTAACGCAATGTAAATAGGTGGAATATAATTTAGAATAGAATTGTATAATTTAGTAAATAAAAAAAGTTTCTAGAAAGATCTGATACGGGGAAAGCGGCCGCGATAACGAAACAAATGGCAGATAGGCGTTCCAGAAATTTCGGGAACGATAAGCCTTATCTGCCGAAAAGTTCTAGAAGCCGGGGGGTCAAAACTATAAAAGGCGGTCAGCTTTCCCTCGAATCAGTAAGTTAGAATCAGTGCAATTAGTGAGTTAGTAGAAGTCAATAATAAGTGAGTTAATTGTCAATTGTGGTGATCCAAGTTGAGTTCAGTAATAAAGTGGGTATAATCTATCATGTGTATCAATTCGAACCGATAACGCACGTAACAATATGTATACAAGCTAATTCTGAAAGTAGTATCATTAATTTAGGATCGAGTCCAAAGTAAGACTAAAAGTCCATATAAACATATGTCGTAAAACGCTTCGTTTCCGAGTTACAGGGTGTAGAAGGTTACTTCCTGATTATAGTTTTTAATTAATAATTGCGTAACGTGTACAGATAATTGAATAAAATTTGGCACAACTCAATACCTTTTCGTGCCCTTTCCAAAAATCTAGAAACCAATTAACAGAACTTCACCATTGGCGGGTATATCCAGAGGGGTGGTGTGTAAAACGTGCCTTATTTAGTTTGTGTGCACTTTTGTCGCTTTTAGATATTATCGGTAATAGTGAGTTTGGCCGATATGATGTTGTTTCGTTGGGTGGCTTTCCTGGCTGAGGAATCATTACCACTTCAACCACCTTCCACAGTTCTGGTACATATTTCAGTCTAAATGAAGCATTGAATAAGTTGGAGGTTTTGACCAAGGCTTTTCTTGGTAGCTCTTTTAAGGTTTATTCAGTAGTAAGGTCGTAGCAGGGTACTTTTGTTGGATGGATATTGGTTTTTATTCCTTTTCTCGTATCAGCCCCAATAACGTGGGGCAATGTGATGTTCTTCTCTGCTATATTAGGTTTGTATACTCCTTCAAGGTGGTCCGCAAATCTTTCGGCTTTTTGCTCCTTATTTCTGGCCCAGCTTCCATTCTCCTTTTTTATTGGAGAGATTAGCCTAATAGTTTTTTTCAGATTCTTCGCAATTTTCTATAGAGAATATTCTGTGCTAGAATTATTAGTTAACGTACGCAGAAATTCATTAATTGCATCGTTTTTTAGTTGCGTCATTTCATTTCTAAGTTGGGTTGTGAGATTATTAAACTTAGTTTTATCATTTCGGGCATCTTGGAAATGAAAAAGTTTCTTAAATAAAAATACTCTCAACTCTCAATAAAAGACTATTCGTCAAGAAAGACATATTCTCAATTTAGACGCTCTATCAAACAAGAAGTTGACGTGATAAATTAAAATATGACTGCAGAGCACTTAAAAATGTAATCGTCCAAAGTTTGTATTTGGGCGGAAAATTGAGCTCAAAAAAAAAATGAAATTTTAACTATTTTTGGAAATGCCTGTTTTCATTCCCAAAGACAGTAGGCTAGAATATATTCAACTGGCTTTTTGTCACGAAATTTTATGCTAATTGAATTCAACAGATAAGTCCATTATTAAAATCTTAACGCGTTCTATCTTTATAGAGCGCGTTAAGATTTTACGAGTACGAGTAATACATTTATAGCTTTGGTCAGATTTTAAATGCGATTGAAAGATTCCACTTGTGTTAATGGATCCCTAACCAAAATTACTTTTAATTTTGGTCAGGGATCCATTAACACAAGTGGCATCTTTCAATCGCATTTAAAATCTGACCAAAGCTATAAATGCATCACTCTCGTAGTACTAGATGCTGCTGAATTTTCTAAAGGTTGACTTTAAAATAATCAAAGAATCGTAGAATTCCATGATTTTTTTAGAAAATGTTTGAAGCGGTGTGCATTGGGGAGAATGATTTGAAAAAATTTATTAAAGCAACTTAATATTAGATTAGGATAATGACTTAGTTTCTGTAGATTATGCTCAAGCGGACATCAAACAAAATTTGGATACAGTTTCTCATGAGCGAACATCTCCATTAGGCGGACATATTTTGGCAGTCCAGTAAGTGTCCTCAAGAGAGATTTGAGGAAATTTGAGGAAAAGTTGGCAATGGCCACAAAAACGCCTTCTTTAGTGCCGATGAAACACTAAACATTTTAATTAGTTATTTATTTAAAAATCACTATACATGTAAATTAATTTTCATTTTGGTCGAGTTTGAAATGTTGGATATAAATCTCTACATTCACGTTAAGAACATTTGTAGGTAAGGGAGGATCAACTTTAACCAATGCTGCAATAACTACAGAATTATAGCGCGCATTTCAATTTACCCCAGGTTAATACCATCTCACAACGTGATTATTTCAATACCATTGCTTAATTTTCGCATAGTTTGCCATACAATCACATAGAGGAAAAAACAACAAAAAAATTTGGTCAAATACCTTGACAGCGTCAACATTTTTCAAATTACATATCAACTACGCTGATGTCAAAAGAATAAAATTAGATGTCACACGCATAAATTGCATTATTTTGTGTTGGATCTCCATTCCCAAAATTTCAGTATGACAGATTTAAAAGAAACACCCTGTGCTGTCATTGTCGATTGGAATGGCATCAAGAAAACGGCCTCTTTCTTTCTACTTTGGACCGCTACGGCTTCAGTGTTGTACAAGTATTTCTCAGTGGCAGGCAAAGATGCTGTTATCTACCCTACCATTATCTATGGATTGCTGCTGTTGTACAGTTTTCTCGGATTCTTAAATGCAGGTGAGCACTTATATTAGACTTTAAGGTAGATAGGTTCTCATACAAGCGACTTCACTTCTTGTAAAATGTCATCTAATTTGCTCGGAGTACTACATACTAAGTATAATGTGATAGATTTAATCTTGATAAATGGGGTCGTAAACGTAAAATGACTGCAATAAAGCTTTCGTCGCTAATTTAATTTTTTGAAGATTTGCTATAAGTGATAATTCTTGTTCACAAATTCTCTAAGGTTGAATCAATTTTGATTTTCCGGTTGCATCGAGGTTTTTATTTTTTCTTAAGTATTAAAGTCTTATACTTACTTCTTATACATATACCTACTTACATAAGATAAATTATAATGAAAAATCGAAATACAATTTACAGAATGTTCGCAAATTTTACCACGATGGTTGGTAAATAAATATGATTTATGAAAAAATAAAAGTTAAATAGGCACGATTTTTCCTAGGAAGCATTTTCCGATTTAACGAGATGCAAACAAAATTTAATTAAAAAAATGTCTTGTCCAAGTTATGGGCTTCTAAAGTTTCCAAAAAAAAAATTAATTAATTTATAATTTCGTAACCCCTTTATAGATGGTATTGATTAAAACATTTATTATTAGATTATTAAGGCTTATTATTACCTAAATCGTATGTCAGGACCAATGCCATTTTATTTAAAAAAAAACATCTCTTAATCTCTTAAAAAATTACCTACAGATAACCATTCGTGAAAAAATGCCTATTTGATATATTTGTTTCGGTTTATGTAGCGAGTGCGACTGGTTCAAATTTTTGTGGTTAATGGTCGATGAGATGAGACCAAAATGTTTTTTTTATGTAATTATACCATCAGGTTCATTATGGTCGTTTGCTCTGACTGAAGCTTATGTTTTTTTTAATATGGGCAATTTTTGCTAATTTTTAAATTTGATTACTTTGAAAAATATGCTTTTAATTATTGATCGCCCTGGACAGTTGCCATCTGAGATAAAAGAAGTTATTCTTGAAGTTGCCTAAAATGCGCCAAGAGGGGTTCACAATATGTTAAATGAATTAAATTAAATGTATGTAAAACAGATATATTTACAGGACCGATAGAAAATATGTTTCAATTACAACAACTTCCAATTAAAAAATCACCTACTACACTGATCAACAAAATTAAAGTTTTATCGCCCTAAATTTATTTGTAAACAATTAATACAGTAACCGAAATTGCTTACTTATAATTAATAAAACTCTTCTCGGTGACCGACAGACAGAGGTGGGTCTAGACTAGAAGCATAAAATTTTGCACATGACTTCCTTATGTAACGCAGGTGAGCAGAATTTTTAACATAACCACAACTGGTCTTATGGCCCTACCAATGATTACACCGGTTAACAAAATTGAAGTTTTGTTATGTCAGATGAACTTCTTTTGTATTTTTTAATAGTGTTAGTTGTTGTCATTTAAAATAAGCAGTTTTGAAATTTTCATCACCTGCGACATTTGTTTGTTAGATGTTTGAAAAATGATGGATCTCCAAAAATATAACATAAAAAATGTACATTTGGAACTTTTAATCTTTGTTTTTCTAGATTATTTAGCTTTTAATTGGTCCCTCTTGATCAAGCAGTAGTAATCAGTGAACACCTTTGAGTTTAATCTGCCCTGATAAAGTTTTTCCATCATTGGATGGAATGTCATGCATTAAATTTTATCAGTTCTTATTACTTAAAGCCCCCCAGAGTCCCCTAATTCGTAGGAATAAAGTCAAGATATGTGCCTAAAAAATGAATCTTGATCTCCATATTGCAACCAAAGGTTTTATACTCCAATAAAAGTTTTTTAACCAAATATTTTTAGATGTCGGTCTTGTGGTAAGCCAAAAAATTTCCAATTAAATTTCCAAAGCATCTTCATGCTAATTTTTTCAAAATATTTAATTTTTCTTTAAATAACAAGTCCTTTATTAATTTTCTTAATTTGGAGTTCTACTACTACTACTACTGCTACTTCACTCATTCTGGGGAATTTCTCTTTGAAATATAAATATCCATTTTTATTGGGACCCATCCCCTCTAGAGAATGTTTGGTAAGCCTTATTTTATATGAAATGGTGATAGAAATATACCAGAGAGCTTTACAGTTTTTTATTTACAAATTAAAGATGTAGGATAAACTTTTTCCTGATTGTGATTTTTTCGATCCCTGATGTCCCATTCACATAAAAAGTATCCAAATGTTAATGATAAAAAAGACTTCAAATGAAGAATTAATATAATCATGATATTATCTTTTATTTCTGATAAAAATGTTTAAGATGTAAATAATATATGGATCTAAATAAAAACAAACACTATTTGGGAAGACTAGATTTTTAAAAATAAATTTTACTTTGTCACCAAAAAAACTGGGGGTGATGGAAAAAAAATAAGTACGGTTTCATGATGGGGGTAGGTAGTCCAAAATACAATTACCTACCAGGGTTCGTGTCACAAAATCAGTGCTGACCAGTGCTATTGAAGCCCAAAATTTTAATTAATTTTGTAATTAAATATTTTATGTTTAAATTAAGGTTTCTAATTTTCCAAAATTTAAATTTTATGTCAAAATGATATATATGTTTTTGAAAAAAGTTCAAATTATTAGAATAGAAAATTATTGGAAAAATGTTTATAGCAAAGAAATAAAATTTAAGAAACAACATTTGGAGTTTTAAGACCAAATTTCAAAGAAAAAGTAAATTTTTAGAACTAGATTTCATTAAGTATATAAAAGTTCAATCTTGAACAAATCGAAATTTTGAAACAAATTAAATTTTTTTTAAAAAGCATATTATAAAATTTTCCTTATAAAATATTAGGTATACGCAACTACAAGACTTTTGCTTATAATTTGCCATCATTATAGTTTGTTTAATAAAATACAAAAAGAAATACAACTAGAAAATTGCGGGGATTTTTCTGAATATTAATAATTTGTCAATTAAACAGAAACAAAGACAATCACAAAATGGTTGAATTCTATAAATGTTGTTTTTTCTTTTAAAAAAACATCCTGTACATTATTACTTTTTCTAAGAAAATAACAATAATTGAGGGACGCGCACTGCACCAAAGACGTATTTCAGCGCCACCAATCCGGATTTTATATCTAAAATTGTTTAACCCAATTATCTCAATTTTTATCTTTTCAGTCAAACGCTCACCTTTGTTAACAAAAATGTTTCTCCATTGATTGATGTTTTATACCAAATTTGGCCCCTTTTTCATAATTTACGTTAATTTTTGATAATATACCATATTTGTTGGAAAATGTGAATTCATCATAACAGCCAAAATAAAACAAATAAAAAATAAACATTAAATAAATAAGTAAAAATCAGTAATATTTAAAAATACTCTTCAAAATCTCACGCGATTAGTTTTTGAGCTACAACCTTGCGTATTTCACGTAAACTTGCATTAGTTAATCAGTACCCAACTTTGAGAATCTAGACGAATTTTGAAGAGATATAAAGTTTTTTTTGCCAAGTTGTGAAGGTGAGTTATGACTAGAAATAGAGGGTTTCTCTTTTAGTGTAGCTTTTTTAATATTCGTCTAACAATAATAAATTGGTTTTGCAAGGTTGAAAAAGTGTACCGCAAACCAAGGCTACTTTGAACAAGTTTTGAAACATTTTGTGATAATTTTTTTTCGTGATTATGATTAGTGTTGGAATAATCGAAGGATTTTCAGAATCGAATACATTGAATTCGAATACTTTTGAGAATCGAATAAGTATTCGAATACAAAAAATCGAATTATGGGATAATAAAATACCTACTAGAAAAATTGTCTCGGCGGCCTATTCGAGGTATGTGGTGGCGAGATGTGACTTTCGAATTCACTACTTCCGTACCTATGCCCATAATTGGTAATTTCCTAATTGAATGTATATAAATTTTTTAATATAAATAAATCTTGAAGCTTTAGAATTCACATACGTATCTTTAACTTTGATTGGATTCGCATATTGGCACTGTATTTCCAGATATTGCTAAATTTCATTATTAAAACTGAGAGCCAGATTTTAAAAAGTACTTGAGCATTTCGTTATTTAATAATTTTATGAGAAGGATGAAGCAATAAATTAAAAATTAGATACATATTCGAATGCAGGAGTGTGCGAGCATAATGCGTAACCAACCATCCCGAATAAAAATGATCTCGAATCAGTGGCGGCTAATACCTAAAACTGGAGGGGTTGCTGCGACGGCGTTTGTGTGTTAAAATTGTGTAAAAGCAAATGAATTCAGAAAATTAATATCAAATCATGTCTGTTGCTTCTCAATGAACCTCCAATAGAAACCTCAACTTTAGGAAAAAAGGCAAAATTCGGGGAAAAATTGGAATTTTGTGATTAAATAATAAATTTTATTTGTTTTTTAGAAAATTTCCTGAGCTTGAAATATATATTTTTTTAAAATGGATATTTTTTTTCTCTTTTTAAACATAAACTTTTTAAAAAAAATGTCGAATTAAAACTCAAAATTAAGAAATAGTATCTATTTTTAAAATTGTTCGAAGTTTTGAGACAAATTTCGAATAATCATTTGGAGTTCAATTACAAATACATTCCCAAAATGTGAATTTTGATCACAATCGACTTCACGCTGAAATATTTGATCTTTGAAGTTTCTCTGGGAACTTTAAAATTACTAGAAAAAATTTAAATTAGAAAATTAATTTGTCAATTAATTTAATATTTTGACTATTTTTAATTTCGAAATTTCAACTTTTCTCGAAATGTTGACTCATTTTTGAAAATTTCAAGAAGTCCTACTTGAAAAGTCGAAATTTTGAGAATATTTTAGACAATTAATTTATTCCTTATTATTTATTATTTTTTTCAAAAATTTTATAAACCAATAAAAAATTTCTAGAAATGTTGTCTGCTTTTTCTCCAAATTTTCAGCCTAATTTTTAAATTTCAATATATTTTTTTGTCGAAATTTGAAGGACTTGACAATTTCAAGAATAAATTTAACAAATAAAAATAACAGTTCTAGAAAAATTGGAAATTTCGATTCAGAATTTTCTTCGGTTCTACAATAGTGGTAAGTTTTTTTTAGTGAAATATCAAATCGCAAAAAAGTTGAAATTTAGAAGGTTCATTTTTTCTTGAAATTCAACATTTATGTTAAAATTGAACTTTTTTTTTAATTACTTCGTTTTTTTTTCCAAAATGTTGACATTCTTAGAGAAATTTCAGGGTTTTTTTTTAAACATTTTTGATCAAAATTTGTATATAAAGAATAGATAAAAGCAATCACTAAACACGTACTTAATCGATTTTAAAAATGTGAACCCCAAGCGGGGTGAAAAACGATATTTAACTGAACATTCAAATTTAAAATTTTCTTTTGCAAGCCAAAAATTGGGTTTTGGAAAACAATTTTGCTCGAACAAGGCAACTTTGAAAAGGTCGAAATTGTCGAAAAACTTTTAAAAACAGAATTTTCAAAACAAGACGCAAGGGGCAATTGCAAAATATCATCACTTTCTTTTATAAGCTCAAAATTAGGTTTGCAATTTTGGCTCAACAAGACAAAATTTTAAAATGTTGGAAATTTCGACAAGAATTGAAAATTTCGTTAATTAACATTTTGAAAAATTGTTTTAAAAAAGTCGAAATTTTTAAAAAGGATCGAATGAAATCAAGACAAAATATTAAAAAAGGTCCAGATTTTCAAAAAAATCGAAATTTTCAAAAAATGTTTCAAGTAGAAGTCGAAATTCAAAAGAAAAGCCGAAATTTCGAAAATAATTCGTAACTTTCAAAAGAAAACTCAAAACTTCGAGAAAAGATCGAAAATTTAAAAAATAATTGGAATTTTAAATAAAAATAAAAATCATCGAAAATCAAAATATTTCAAATTTTGAAAAATCGAAATTTTCCAAATTTTGAAAATCGAAATTTTCCAAATTTTGAAAATCGAAATTTACAAAGTTTTGGAAAATCGAATTTTTCTAAATTTTGGAAAATAACACCACATCAGAATAGTCGATATTAACAAGAAAAAAATATTAAAATTCGTGAACAAATTTGAAATAAAAATCGAATTTTCAAGAAGGGTAGAATTTTGAAAGATTCATCGTTTAAAAAAATGTTAAATTTCCACAAAAGTAAATATTTTCATAAAACCGTAAGTTTTTAAAACAGTACGATTTTTTAAAAATTTCAAACTTTTCAAAAAAAAGTTAAAATTGAGAGAACGATCAAATTTCTGAAAACCGGTCAAATTTTAAAAAATAGATTGTAAAATGCGGACATTTTTGAGGTTGAGATTTTGCAATTAAATCAAAAATGTCAGAAGAAGCGAAATTCTCACAAAAAGTCAAAATTTCTAGAAACATACAACGAAATTCTTGACAAAAGTGGAAATTTTCAAATGAAGTCAAAATCTTGAAAAAGGTCAAAATTTTAAAAGATTCTAATTTTTGTTGAAAGAAAATCGAAATCTCGAGAAAAAATTTGAAATATCTGTACAAAAAAAACGAAATTTTAGGAAAATAACCCATCGGCTATTACTTTCATTTAAAATAAAGCAAAATGCGGAAGCAATGGAAAATTTTCCTAACACTTTTTCGTTTCTTTCCAAAATCTTGACATTTTTATAGAAATGTGAGGATTATTTTCTAAAAGTTGTTAGTCAGAATTATAAAATAAACTTTAAAATGTCAAAATCCCGTGAAAAAACTTAACATTTTTAAATCAAATTAAAGGAATATAAAAAAATCAGAAGTTGAAATTTCCAGGAAAAATTTTAAGAACAAAATTTGCTGGAAAAGTAGAAGTTTCGAGAAAATTTGTTTATATAATATATTTAGAAAAAATATAAATTTTTTCAACAAAAAAAAGTAAAAATATTAGAAAAATCTAAAAATTTTTCCACAATACAATAGAAATTGCGAAATCAGGTAAAAACTCGAAGATTTCGTATTATTTTTTTTTCAGGGAAATCAAAATGCGAAAAGAGTTGGATACAAATTGTTTCTTGAAATTTTCATTATCTTCCCAAAATTTTGACCCTTTTAGAAAAATTTAACCTTTTTTTTTTTTCAAAATTCAATTCTTTCTCGAAATACTGATTTCTTTTTCAAAAGTTTTGCAAAAGTTAGTTCTTAAAAATGCGTTTTTTCATGAAAATTAAAAATCAAAATAGATTTTAGCAGATCATAACATGAAAGGAAGGTGAAGTTTCTATAAAAGAAATTAGAGAAAATTTAAAATTTCTATAAAAAAGTTTTCAAGGAAAAGTCTTCAAAAAAGACCAAACTTTTTAAGAAAAAACTCGAAAGCGGAACTGGGGGTGCTGCATATGCTCAATGCATATACGCGAGCCGCTACTGTCTCGAATAAAATACGCATTCAAAATGCATGTCTAAAATCTCGAATACAAGAATCGGGTACAGTATTCAACATCGGAGAAATTAAGAATCGGATATGTAGCGTAGTTAGGAGACCGATTCTATTCACTACTCAGCTTTCCAATATTTTGTTGTATCAGACTACCACAATCTCGAATACATATATTGTATTCGAATACATATTTTGTATTCGAATGCAAGAAGTACCCGAAAACTTATGAATCATGCGATGATGAGATGTTGCTTGCGCGAGGCGAGAACCGATTCTATTCATAATCTCACTTCAACTCACGGAGTCTGGAAGTATTCGAATACTTCAGTTGAGAATCGGATGTATTCAAGATCTTGGCAGAATCGAATACATCTCACAACTTGTATTCGAATAGCCCAACACTAATTATGATATTCATAACTAGCAGCGTCAGTTATGACAATTCATGTCTTTTTAATATGCAGGTATAATAAAATAATAATCTACACCATATAAATTTGGTGGAATGGACTGGTCCTTGGTTATCTTCAAAAATTGAAATACAGAACTTGTCCCCTGAAACTAAGAAAGATTAAAAAACACAACAAACGTTGCTCTAACATCTTTAGAGAGATACTATATATCTCTGAAGATGACATGGCTGACGAAACGCATTAGAGCAACGTTTCTTGTGTTTTTTAATTTTTCTTGGTTTCAGAGGACAAGTTCTGTATTTCAAACATATAAATTAATATTTTTGACTAAAAAAGTAGCCCCATTCTTTGGAAGTACTTTGTCAGGTGGCAACTTCTCCATGAAAAATTATTGTAGCCCCACCTAGAGGCTTCCTTTTGCAGTCTAAAATTTGAAGAGGTCCATATTTTTTTATGGTTATAAATGCATTCACAGTTTTCGATAAAATGTAGCGCAGGATGGTTTACCCACTCTTTAATGGTACTGCCTTGTTTTTGAACATACTATCCACCAGAGGTCCCGTTGTGCACCTCCCACAAGACCTGTGGAATCTTCTCTTGAGACACCACCAACTGCAAGTTGACGCGCTTTCCCATGCCCTCTTTAGCACCCCGTCCTCTACCTGGAGAGATTTCCATTGAGCCCACAAATTCTTAAGAGCTGGACTTCTGTCGAAAACCTCTTGCCATTCCGGTCTATCTCCAGCTTCTTTCCATTTCAGCATGGATCCAATATCTGCGTCGCTCTTCTGGAGCTCTCGATGACCTTCAACAGCCCATCCGACTTCTGGCTGAACAGACGTGACCCTTACATCCAGCATGTCCTCATGATCCTTAACTCGTCTCCAGTATTTGCAATCCTCACAAGGTCTTCTGGACAAAGCGTCAGCGTTGTTATGCTGTCGTCCCGGTCGATGATGCACCTTAAAATGATACTGTTGTAGCCTTCCCAACCATCGAGCCGTCTGTCCATCTGCGTTCTTTATTCGGAGTAACCAAGAAAGCGCCGAATGATCTATTTTGATGGGAGATTCTTGCCCATACAAATACTTTTGGAACTATTCCGCGCCCTTTACTATCGCAAGAAGTTCCTTCCTGGTGGTGCAATAGTTCCTCTCCGGCTTCGTCAGGATCTTGCTGTAATATTCGATAACTTGGGACAGCACAGTCATAATGCCGACGTTGCTGGCATCAGTGTCTAACACGAACTTCCCATTCTGCTAAGGATAAGCCAAGATAGGGCTTGTGCACAAGGCCAGACATAAAGTGTTCTTCCTTCCGTCAGTCGGTGTAACGGCACAGCAATTTTGCCAAAACCTTTCAAAAATCTTCTGTAATAGCTGCACATCCCTAGGAACTTCCTCAACCCCTGTTTATCTTTGGGCCTTGGCCAGTCACGGATTGCTTGGGTTTTGCTGATATTTGTTTCTATTCATGCGGTTGATACAGTGTGGCCCAAGAATTCTACTTTCCTTTGGAACAAAGAGCACTTCTTTGGATTCAGCTTTAAGTTAGCTTGCTTTAATTTGTCGAAGACTTCTTGAAGATTTTCCAGATGTTCTTTAAAGCTCTTGCCCATTACCATGACGTCATCTAAGTTAGCCAAGCAGATTTTCCAAGTGAGTTCTCGAAGTACCAGTTCCATTAGACGTGCGAAAGTAGCCGGTGCGTTGCATAGTCCAAAAGGCATAACCCTGAACTGATATAATCCACTCCCATATGAAAAGGTCGTCTTCTCTTTGCCTCGGGGTCTATGCTTACTTGCCAATATCCACTTTTCAAGTCCAAAGTTTAAAACCAGGTGGACCCAGACAAGGTTGTCAAAGGTGTCATCAATCCTCGACAAGGGGTAGCTGTCCTTTTTAGTGACGTCGTTTAATTTTCGGTAGCCGACACAGAATCTTGTTGACCCGTCCTTCTTTGTAACCAAGACTACAGGGAAAGACCATGGACTATTGGACTCCTCAAGGACTCCATCCTTCATCATCTTCTTAAGCAGTTCTGCGACTTCATTTTGCTTGGCTACGGGTAATATTCTTGGAGGTTGACAAATAGGTGTTGCATCACCGGTGTTGATTTTGTGTCGAACTACGTCCGTCCTTCCTAGATTTTGGTCTCCATCGGTAAAAGAGCCTTGGTTTTTCTTAAGAAATGATCTAGCCAGAGCTGCTTCTTCCTTGGACAGGTGTTTTAAGTCCACTTCTTGATTTGCCCTATCTTCGTTTCTTGTACTTGTGCACATTTTCTAGAAAGATCTGATAAGGACCGCCGCGATAACGAAGCAAACGGCAGATAAGCGTTCCAAAAATTTAGGAAAACGATAAGCCTTATCTGCGGGATTTTTCTAGAACCTGGGAGCCAAATCTTTATAAGGCGGTCGCCTTTCCCTCGAATCAGTTAATCAGAGTCAGTCAGTGTAATTAGTGAGCTAATAGTTAAAAGTCAATAAGTGAGTTAATTATTCAGTTGTAGTGTTCTGAGTTTAGTTTGGAAATAAAGTGGGTATTATTCAATTCACGTGTTAATCAATTTGAACTGATACCCCGCAACAATATAATTAATATATGATGGTTTACTCTTGTTCGAGCATCAAGTGAATGTCCACAAATTAAACAGTCAAGAAAAAGCTAGACTAAAACCTTTTAACTTCATATGTATGTTTAACACTTAATAAAAGAATTTTACTATTTGTATGAACACAATTTAGTTTGAACAATATATTTGCTAGCTTTTCCTTCATTTTCATTTATATGCACATTTTATATGACATTTGAGACAAAAGGAAAGTATCCTGTAGATTAAAATGTTGACATGAGACAAAAAAATTAAGGTTATTTTTGGATTCAGGGACCAAACGTTCGTAGAAAACAAGTCACAGATCTAAGGCAACAAAATTGCTTTTCCCCAGTGAATTATTTCGTTTTGTATTTTGATAAATGTAGATAGTTAAACGTGGATAACCGTTACATTTTCAAGTCCAGCAAGTGGTTTTGAAATATCTTGAAACCAAAAAAAGGAATAAAGGGCACTTTAATATGTTTATGTGCGACAAGCGACATTTCTATTGTATTTTGTTATTCTCCATCTATTTTTAAAGTTTTATTTTGAAGTAAATATTCTTTATCTTCTTCTTATGATGCCTCATTCGTTCCGGACATTAGCGATCATCATGGCAATCCTGACTTGTTCACTTCAAAGCGGAAAAGTTGAGAGGAACTGAGGCCGCACGTAAGTTTTTCATCCAAGAGTGACACTGTCTACCTGGGTCCCTTTTCGCTTCGAGCTTACCCTGGAGTGTTAGTTGCAGAAGCCTATATTTGTTATGCCTCATTATATGATCGAGGCATTCCAATTTGCGTTTTTCAAGGTATATACGAGCTCATATCTTTATTCATTCTTTCAAGGACCTATTTGTTGGTTACGTGTTCTGTCGAGGAGATTTTAAGTATACGACGGTACAACCAAATTTCTAAAGGCATTAATTTTCCCTGTAATTTTTTCGTTGACCGTCCATGCCTCGGCTCCATATAACAGTACAGAGAACATGTAACATCTTAACATTCGTATCTTCAAAAGTAAGTTAATTGTAAGATCTTTGGCAACGAAAAAGCTTTTCATCTGGAAGAGTGCGGTTCTGGCTTTTTCAGTACGGCATCTTATCTCTGCACCGTAATTCCAAGAGTCTTGCATGGTTGTCCCTAAGTAACTGATTCTTTGCACTCTTTCAACAGTTTCGTTATTCACCATCAAGGATTTTTGCGGATTAACTGGATTTTTCGATATTACTACGTATTTGGTTTTAACTGCGTTTAGGTTTATACCATATCGAAGTGAGTGGAGGTGAATTCTATTAACCAAGTTTTGTAGGTCTTCAAGGCTGCCAGCTAAAAAGACAGTATCGTCTGCATATCTAATACTGTTGATATGTTCTTCATTCATTTTTATTCCATTCTGATCGGCCAGCGCTTCCTGGATTACTTGTTCAAAGTATAAATTAAATAAAGTTGGAGACAGAATACTTGCCTGGCGTACGCCCCTACATATTTTTATTTCATCTGATGTACTGCCATCCAATCTCACCACAGCTAGTTGTTTCCAGTAGATGTTTCCAATTATTCTTATATCCTTCTTATCTACTACCGTCGATTTGAGTATTTCTATAAGTTTTTCATGTTGGACATTGTCAAACGCTCTGGAGAAATTAACGAAGCAGACATGAACATCTTGGCTCATGTCTCTACATCTTTGGATGAGCACTTGCAAGGAAAATATTGCCTCTTTGGTGCCGAGAGAGTTCCAGAATCCAAATTGGATTTCAGAGATGCACAAATTGCACAGAATTATTTTAGTGATGGTGTTAATCAGACTAATCAATCAGTAGTCGTCAGGTGTTTTTGACGAATATTTCTTTGGTATGGTTATAAATGTTGAGATTAACCACTTCCAGGGTATTTCTCTAGAGTTGTAGATCTGAATAAACAGTTTAATCAAAATATTTTAAAATTCATGGGTGTTACTAAGCAGTTTCAATATCTCTGCGCAAATATCATCTGAACCTGGTGCACGTCCGTTTTTCATATTATTTAATGCGCTATTAATTTCATCTTTAATTATTCGGGGGCCGCTTGTTGCATCCAGCATGGTGAACATTGATCGAGTATTTTTTAAGAGTTCCTCTATGTAATTTTTTTACATCCTGAGTTTTTCAGCTTCTTCCGTTAGTATTTTGCCATCATTTTCCTTCAGAATTGCAATTTTATGCCTTTTGTTGCTTATCGTCTGCTTTACTTTCTTGTGCATGTTAGCAAAATCGTGCTTTCGCTTCCGTTCTTCTATCTCTTGGCATCTGTCTTTTATTCATTTCTCCTTTGCCAGTCGTATTTGTTTCCTAACACTGCGGTTAATTTCCCTATATTGACTGGGGTCTGTTTGTTTCATTAGTCTATGGTTTTGCATCATTTTGAAAATATTTTCTGTCATCCATTCCTTATGATTGACTCTCTCTTTCTTGAGCAATCTTTTGCAGGTATTGTTAACTGCTTCCACGAGTTCTTCCCATTGTTCTTCGGGGTTTATTTCTATTTCAGAGATTCTGCTATTTTGAAGATATTGGCTAATAGAACTTTTCGTTCAGCTGTTTCTTGGTTCTTAAATTGACCAGTGCCAGCTTTGTCATTATTGCTGTAGTTTTAGTAGGTCTCTTTAGTTTTATCCGCAAGTCAGAGACTATTGGATTATGATCTGGTGCAATATCTCAGCCTGGGTATGTTTTTGTTGCAGTGATAGAATTTCTGAACCTCTTGTTAATCGTTATGAAGTCAGTTTATTTTCTTAATGGATTATTTGGCGAAACGTTATTAGCCTTCCATGAATATAGTCTTCTTGTAGGAAGTTTAGAAAGGTATTAGCCATTATTAGGTTGTTTTCTTTGCAGAATTGCACAAATCGGTCTCCCCTTTCGTTTCTCTCACCCAAACCATAGTCCCCAACAATATCATCTTCTCTACCCTTACCAACTTTTGCGTTAAGATTTCCCATTATTAACAAGGGGTGGTATCTTTTAACTGATCGTAGCAGGTCTTTTAGTTGAATGTAAAATTTCTCCACAGTTTGATCGTCGGTTGTGGAGGTAGGTGCCTACATCTGAATGATTGTCAAATCGAATGGATTGGAACCAATGTTTATCGTAGCAATTCAATCAGAATATGGTGTGAAATTAGTAACATAAGGTATAAGGTGTTTTGTTATTACAAATGTTGCTTCGTTCTAGCGTTGAGCGTCAACATTGCCAGAGTAGTAAACGCAGTAGTCTTCTAATATGCAGAAGCCCGTACCTTGCCAGCGTGTTTCATTTATTGTTAGACCCATTATGTTGGTAGTAGTTGGTCCATCTCTTATACTATATTATGAATTTTTCCGCTTACGAACATGCTCTTAACATTCCAAGTAAAAATTCTCTTCGTTATACTTCGGTTTTATATTCTTCTTGATGTGACAAAGTAGTAAATTGACTTATTGTTAGATTTTTAATTTTGCTTCATCCGAATGTTACTTGTGACATAATGGAAATCTTAGAGAGGATCAATAGCATGAATATAATTGATATTTGAACTAAAGGAGACCGACTCTAAATTTTCGTACAAGTAATTATAAAACTCCCTGGACGGTTCTATAAGAAATATCGTTTTAAAGGATTTAAAAATTGGTAATTAATTAGTAATAGGTAAACATTTTTAATTGTACTGTATGAAAATACATTTCAAAGGATATAATAATAAGTTGACCATTGTTAAAAATAATTAAAAACATTACGATCTGCGTAAAGCAAACTATTCAAATTAACACAATTGACAAACTTTATTAGAAATACAACAAAAAGTTCAGAAGTGTACGAGTAGCTGAGTTTTTTTAAGCAATTCCACGTGCTATGAGTCTGTTAAATATGGTATGCTCATACTCATCTAATTAATCGACTAAAAGCAGTCGGATCTTTTTTAATTGTTATTAGTTGTTACCATGTAAATTAAAATTTGCCTTGGCACATATTTAACTAAGAATAAGATAATACCAAAAAGATATGTATCCGAATATTTTTTGGTATTTATTTAACACTAAGACTAATCTGTTGTTTAATTTAGATCTAAGAAAATTTAAACATTTAATAATATTATCAAAAATTACCACTTTTATGTCAATGTCTGAAAGAATTTTCCATATTTAATAATTGTTATGAACCACCTAATGACTTTAGTTCCTGGTGTAATTTAAAAAAGAAAGTTCTAAGTGAAAAGGTGCCTTATATTTTTTCAGTGTACAGAGATGTGCTATATGACGTGCAGATGCCCATTTACGTGCTGCAAGTAACCATGACTTTACCGGTGTTTACGACAGCAATTTGGAGAGAATACGGAGGAGGAGGATCGTGTAAACATTTGCTGACGGTACTCCCCATAGCTTTGGGTGCTATCCCATTTTTATTTTATTTGGGCATGGACATACTGAGACACGATTTGGTAGAAATGACTATAATCTATTGTGTATTGTCATTGTGCTTCAGTGGATGCAATTTGGACAATTTCTACGCTATGGGAAGCGGTTTCATCTATTACGTGGCCTTCTTGTATCGGAGAAGACGATTCCATTTTATGCCCTTGTGTAAAATGATATACTACAACTGGTACATGGCTCTCTTTGTTACTGTGTCAAGCGCAGCTATGGGCATAACCGATCCTTTGACTACTATAACCAATAAATTACCGGCACTGGTGTTGCTTAATAGATATTTTTCTTGTTAACATTTTTTGTTGCTCATATGTATAACAATAAAATAAAATTGTTGCTACTTGCATACCTTTTAATTGCCTTAGTTATTTCTTTATAAATATAAGAACTTTTTTGATAAGTTCAAATATAATTTGGAGCGCAAATATCTGGAATAGTGATTTTTCCAAATCGATTATATCTACACGCAATAAAGTTGAGTGAAAGTGATAAATGGTGATATATTTTTTCAGTGAACGAAGAGTCCTTTCCCGAAGTTCAAAAGATCCTCTTAGTGCTTCAGCTGTCGTTTGTGCCAACCTTATTCACCGCTGAAATACTGAAGAGATGTGAAAAACAATATGGTGAAGAAGCAGGAATGATATTGATAGGAATGGGCTTGTTTCCATTGGGATATTTCATCGCAAGACCATACTACATCAGATACGACCTGATGGAATTAATTCTTTTGTATTGTTTCTTGAACAGCTTGTACTGTTTTGACTCTAACAGATGGGCGGTGTTCGCAACGTTGTCTTACTATATCGCATTCGTGTTAAGAAGGCAACGGCGTCGGGTGTACGACAACAGACTTTATAAATTTAATTTGGTGTTGATTTTGTTTGTTCTTTTCTCCACGGGTGCTCTTAATATACTTGATTTGACTGCGTTGAGCGATCAGTTGTATGAACTCCAAGGCAATTTCAGTTGCAAAAGGACGTTTTTTTCGGAAAATTCTTAGATTATTTTGTATATCACAATTTCAGACGCAAAGTGTTATCATGTATATTCGACTACAAAATAAATAATCTGATAATACTTGTTTTTTATTAACATTATGTTCATTCACATGAATTTTGAGGGGAAAAATGAGAAAAAGAAAAGTCATAACTAGAAACCGGCTTATATGCATTTGCATAATTACATATCCAAATGTATATATAACCCATTTTTAACGGTTACTACATATTTCTAACGATTATGCACATTTACAATATTGTTGCGGGTTATTGGTTCGAATGATTATTGCGCCGTGAATTATAACCACTTTATTTCCAAACTAAACTCGGAACACTACAACTGAATAATTGACTTCTAACTACTAACTCACTAACTACTTTGACTAACTGACCAACTGATTGAGGGAAAGCCAACCTGACCCCCTTTATATAGATCTCTGGTTCGGATTCTAGAAGTTTTCAGCAGATAAGGCTTATCGTTTGCCGAAATTTCTGGAACACTTATCTGCCATTTGCTTCATTATTGCGGCCGCTTTCCCTTATCAGATCTTTCTAGAAAATTTCCTTAGATTCCAAATTCCATAATTACATTTCGTTACAATATTTTTGGATAGGTACTTAATGATTCAAGTCTCACTAAGCGCTGAATGGGACGTTTACTTTCCTTCGTTGAAGCAGTATATCGAACATTTATATTCAATTAGATGGGTACCATTTCTTTTTCAAAATTCTCCTTTTTTGCAAAATTTGTCCCTTATATTAAACTTTCGAGTTTATTATTTAAATTTAACTTCTCACTTATTGAAATTTCTCTCTAAAATTTTAAATTTTTATTTCAAAATTAGTGTTTTTTTTTCAAACCTTGAAATTTGACATATTCTAAAAATTTTCTTTTTTTTTAAATCGAATTTGGGCAAATTTGATTTTTTTCTCAAGAGTTGGTCAATTTTTGATAAAAAAATAAAAACTTTAAAATAAAAATGTCTTGGAATTCCTGAATTTTTGCAAAAAGGCAAAAGTTCTAGCAAATTTTTTTTAGAAATTTCAAGGTTTTCGAGATTTTTTAAATCCAATTTTTTGAACATTCCAACGTGTTTCTCAAACTGTTAACACATCAATCTCTCTCTCTCTCTCTCTCTCTCTCTCTCTCTCTCTCTCTCTCTTTCTCTCTCTCTCTCTCTCTCTCTCTCTCTCCCCCTCTCCCTCTCCTTCTCCCTCTCCCTCTCCCTCTCCCTCTCCCTCTCCCTTTCCCTCTCCCTCTCCCTCTCCCTCTCCCCTCCCCCTCCCTCTCCCCCTCCCTCTCCCTATCCCTCTCTCTCTCTCTCTCCCTCCCCCTCCCCCCTATCTCTCTCTTTCTCTCTCTCTCTCTCTCTCTCTCTCTCTAATTTAAGCAGTCGAGAGAAATTAAATATTCAACCGGAAAATTTAAAGTTTTGCTGAAAATGTGCTCATTCCTTTTTTCAAAATTGAAGTCTCTGAGATATCTTGAATTTCTACTAGATTTTGTCTTTTTTCTTGAAATTTCTTTCTAAAAATTTGCCTTTTTTTCATAATTTCATTTCTTAATTTCAAGGTTTTGCTTGCAATTTCGTCTTTTCCCTAAAATGATTTTTTTTAGCATAGGATCGTTTTTGAAATTTTTTACCTGTTATAATTAGAACTTTCAGATATTTTTATTCTTTGCTTAAAATATGACTTTTTGTCGAAATTTTCATGTTTATCTCAAATTTCAATATTTAATATTTTTGAAAAAAATGAACTTTTGTTCAAAATTTGTCTTTTTTGTTCGAAGTTTCGATCTCTTTCTAGAAATTTTTATATTCTTTTCAAAATTTGTTTTTGGAAGTTTAGATTTTTTTCCTTGAAACTTGTCTTTTCCTCAACATTTTGATATGTTTCTCAAAAAACATCATTTGAAAATTTCGATTTTTATGTCAACATCATATAGATTATAGTCCTAGAAATCTCAACTTTTTTTCGAAATTAGGCTACACGCAAACTATGATTTTTAACAGCACAATTATTTAGTCGCAAATTTGTGAGGTATAGAATTGAATTGTAATGCGCGCACATGCGCAAAATAATCGTGCTGTTAAAAATCCTACTTTACCTTAATCATTTTTTCAAAATTTCAGTGTTTTTAATTATAAATTAATCTTTTTTATAAACAACTATTCTCAAATTTGACTATTTTTTTTTATTTAAATTTCTGTGGGGAATTTATCTTTTCTCTAAGTTACGTCTTTTTGTTCAAAATATATCTTTTTCGAGATTTTCGAATATTTTTTCATAATTCGTTTTTTTTTCGCAGTTTGCATTTTGTTCCAAAATTCAACTTCTTTTTAAAATTAATTTTTTTGGAACATTTCAATTTTTTCTTAATATTCGCCCCTCGTTTTTTTCGAAATACTGTTTTATAGGTTTTTTCCAAAAACTTGTATCTTTTAGAATCTAAATTTTCAGAAATATTGACTAAATTCCTATAGTTTCTAGAAATTTAAACTTTTTACTCGAAATTCATCTCTTTCTCCAAATTTTGTTCTTTTCTCTTACCTTTTCATTGAAAACTCACCTTTTTCTTTAAATCCCGGCATTTCTTTGTAAGATAATAATTAAAAAAAAAAAACTCGAAATTTTCAAAACAAAAAATCTAACAAATCGGAAGAATGCGAAATATTATAAATGTTATATTTTGACAAAAATACAAGATTTGTAAAAAATGTGAAATAATTGGAAAACTTCAAAATTAAAAAACAATAATTTTAAACAACCTAAATTCCTTAAAAATCTAAATTTAAAAAAATGAAAACTTTAAAAAAAAGTTGAACAGTTCATGGAAGATCTAAATTTTTAAATAAAAATAAAAACTTTCAAAAAAAATCAATAGCTGAAAATGTTGAATTTTATAAGTCGTAATTTTAAGTCATAATTTTTAAAAAGTCGACATTTTTAAATATCTGTTTTGAAAAAAAAATACGAGATTTTCAAAAACTTTGAAATACTTAAAAAAGTCCAAATAAAATATTCAAAGCCGAAATTCTAAGAACAGTAATCAAAATTTTGGAAAAGGGCCAAAATGTACAAAAAAGTCAATCCATTCTGAAATTTGTTGAAAAGCTTTCGAATCTCAACCTAAATTTCTGAAAAAATTTCGAAATTTTAAGATCAACAAATTTAGAACAAAACTAAATTGATTTTGAGAGCAAAAACCAAATTTCGAAAAGAATTTTTAAAGGGTATGCATATACTAGAAATTTGTCAAAATTGGAAACTTTATTCAAACTGCTAGCAAATTGTATAAATTAGGTGCAAATCTAAATTAGAAACGAATTTGTTTACACTAAAATAAACTTATAAAAATTAATAGCAATTAGCAAATTTGTTTAAATTAGAATTAAATCTATTTAAATTAGCAGCAAACTTATTGGAATTAAAAGCAAATTTGTACAATCTGGAAGCAATTAAAAGCAAATTTGTTAAGAATAAAAGAAAAATTATTCAAATCAAAAGAAGATTTGAAATACAAATCTTGCCTTCTGAAACCAAAAAAAAAAGTAAAAAAAATACAACAAAGGTTGCTGCAACGCGTTTCAATACCCAAGCTATCATCTTCAGAGAGAAACATCATCTTGGCTATCGAAAGGGGTTAGAGCAACCTTTGTTGTGTTTTTTAATTTTTCTTGAAAAACAAATCTTATGCCCTGAAGCCAAGAAATATTTTTGGTTTCAGGAGACAAGATTTGTATTTCAATTTTGAAGATAACTAAGGACCAGTCCGTTCCACTAAAAAAAAGCAAATTTGTCACACATTATTGGTTAAAGTTGCATATTTTGACACTTTTCATGCATATTTTAGGCACCTTCGTGCATATTTCCATATATATTTTAAGCTTTTTATGTTGCATATAATCCGGTCTCTAGTCATAACATTGGAACTTAATTCCGATTTAATAAGTTTAGCGAATTATTAAAAGAAAAATGCTCAAATGTACCACTTATAGATGGTATAAGCAGCTTCAAATATAAGAGCTTTGTTTAAAACTATTTTTTAGTAAAATGAAATAAAAATCTAAGGTTTAATTGTTGCATTTCCGAAGATGTTACCCAATTAATTACTGATTTTAAACCTGGTTAAGTGTTTTGTTATTTAGGTTTAGTTTAGTTACGAAAGCAATTCATTATTTTGTTTTTATGTTTATTACCTGTTTATGTAAAAGAAGCTACCAATATAATTTGTACTAAAAAATTTACACCGTCCTATAAAAAAAAATTCAGTTTAAACTTGAAAAATTCCGAGAACACTTACAATCAAAGTTCCTCAAAGTATTATGAGTGCTGCTGCTGCTAAATTTGAAGAATGAAGAAGATGGAGAAATATTCGAGTGATAATGTAAAATTTTCGAGTAATAATATGAAATTTTTCAAAAAGTTTTTCCTGATGTTTCTCCAATTACTATCTTAAATATGGAAATTTCGTCCCAGTTTCCCGAAATTTGAAACATTAACAAAGTAATAAAATTTTTATCTGAGGGTTAAAATTCCAAAAATAAATGATCATTTCATAAAAACACATTTTTCTTAAACAATTAACAACTTTCAGTTTTGTTTTGGTATTTTAACTTTTTTCTCGAAAAAGATTTGGTTTTTATATTTTTATTTCAAAGTTTGATTTTTCGACACTGATATGTTCTTTTTTTGCAATTTTGCCATAACTGTGTCCAAGATAAGTAAGGTCATTTAGGAAGTGATAAAAGATATGGATTTGGTTAAAAGGAGAAAAAGTTGTAGAATCAAAAGTCGACCTCTAGAAGCATTCGATACAATTTTTATTATTATTTTTTATTTTATTTATAAAGATGTACGTTCTGGGATTTTTTTTATTGGCTTCAATATAAATGATGGAGCAAATTTGATGAAATTTTATTATCAACTGAACTTAAGTAGCAGCTCGGCAGTTTTGCTTTTTCATTCGACGTTTCATCTTCACGCAACCATCATCAATTTCATTTTTTTAAACATGGTCTTGGTTTTTGTATGACAACTGGTTTTGCCCTTATTAGTGTAAAGTATAGTGAAACAAATGACTTAAGTTCACTCATCTAATCAATAAGTATGAACTGAAGCAAAAGAAACAAGATTATTTTATAAAGACCTACCAGTAATAACTATTCTTAGATTTTAATAAATTCAGTACACTACTTCCAAAAATATCAATTCCTGACAAATTTGGCAGTAAACTATTAAACTAAATTGTACAGGAGAGTACGTTTTACCAAAAAAAATTACTTTTGTTCCACTAACAATAAAAGTTTCATTAAATGCATAAGTAAATATTTACTTCTATAATGTCTTGTCTTCTACAGAATCTAAATGCTCAGAGACAAGATACTCAGATGAGAGAACTTTCTGTTTCATTTGTGAATCTGCCAAATTTGTTGACATGAGGTCTTTCATAAAATAATCTTTATTTTTTTTCTTTTCAGTTCCACACGCTTGCTTGTTCCCGGAGATTCAATCGTCTTTATTCACTCTCCATGTTTGCCTAGTTTTGCCCTTGTATGCCACTGAGCGTTGGTTGCAGTGTACCCAAGTGCCCACATCAGCAGAACTTCCCTACATTCACTTGGCTTTGGCGTGTCTACCGCTTTGTTCGTATTTGATTAATACCAAGGAGCGAATAGATTTGGTCAAATTTTCTCTGATATACAGCTTCATGTCGTTGATTTATGTTGGATGCGTAACAGAAAATTATTATGTTATATTTGCCGCGGTGGCGTATTACACGGCTTATCTGGAGCGAAGCCACGTGAGGGCTAGTGAATTAAACATAACGTATTATAACATATTGATGACCATATTTACCGTTTTGAGTGCCATAGGGATGAAAATTATTGACACCAGTCAAATGTATGGCATGCTGAAAATTCCTTCTATACATACCTTATCCCTTGGATACTTAGGCAAAGAGGAAGGGAGTCCTGTCTTATAAGAATATAGTACTGTAGCTATTTTGAATAATATGAATAAATAAATAATCTCAAAAAGATATCACCATCTTAATACGTCATTAAATATTGTTAGGAATATTAGCTCACGGATTCACTCGGCAGTGCCAATCAGGCGTTTTTAATTCTACGAGGGTAAATCAACTATGAACCGAACTGTTTTTCTACATAATCTCCTGGTTTTGTTATGCATTTTTCCCAACGGATTGAGAGTTTTTTAATGCCATCATCATAAAAAGAAGAGTGGCGTTTTTGCAGCCAATTGCACACAAATGTCTCAACAACAGCACCATCATGGAATCTCTCACCTCCTAGAGCTTCTCTCAGTGGCCCAAGCATATGATAATTGCATGGTGATAAGTCGGAACTATAAGGAGGGTGTTCTAATGTTGCCCAATGCATTTCCTCTGATTTTTGATATGCCAGATTGGCTGAGTGGGGGCGGGTATTGTCGTGAAGCAAAATCACATTTCTGACCAAAAAATTGCGCCTCTTTCGCCTATATGCACGTTTTGCTTCATCCAATAGCTAGTAGTAGTAGGCAACATTAACCGTACGCTGTGTACGCTGTTTATGCAGAAAATCGATGTGCACAACAGTGTTAATCTTGTCCGCAGTCACACTGGTCCGAGGACGACGGGCATGGGGTTCATTTTCAAGTTGAGTTCGTCCTTCCAAATTTTTTTATGCCATTCATATACTTGAGTTTTTTTTAAAGAAGTATCCCCAAACTGTGCTTCTAGTCTACAAAGAATTTCGGCGGGCTTTATACCTTCAACGGCAAGAAATTTAATAATAATGCGCTACACAACGTGCGGATGAACCTCTTGCTCACTCATTGTATTTACAAATGACTAACGGCGAGATCGGATTTCGCTTGAGTGCCGGAAGTCACGTATATTCCCACCTAACATGTCAAAAAGTATGCGCACACTCCCGATGCCCTCATCGCGACATGATAGAAATTTCGGTATTACACGTCTTACTCATAGCTACTTATGCTTTATTATTTTATTATTAAAGCATGTTGGTAATGAGACTTAAGCGTGATGGTGACGCGAAACCATAAGATTTTGAAGTATTAAAAATACCTCAATCACTCAAAATAAGTTTTTACTTCAATAAGATAAAAAAAATGTAAATTGAAAATCGAAATTTCAAGAGAAAAGTCAAAAGTTCGAGATGTCTAACAAAACTTCGACATTTTTAAAAACACAGCTTTTTTTATTAATGTTGCGTCTTCACTTTCATCAGGGTGGGATCTGAGTCAAACGTCAACTTAGATTTCTCTATACCTCACCTACTGATTGATTGAAGACTGAGTTGGCGTTTGCCTCATAATAATAATTTTGTAGTTTAATCCATAATATGACTTTTGGCATTGACGACTTTTCGTTAAATTTATCTGTAACAATACTGTAACAAAATATAATATATAAAATTTGTATTAGTGATTGTGCAGTGTAAGGAACTCTCTGGAAACATTTGATAATGGGAAGCGGCCGCGAGAATGAATCATACGGCAGATAAGCGCTCCAGACGTTACTGTAAACGATAATCTTATCTGTACGAAGATCGGTTCTTGAAAACCGTTATAAATACGCAGTCGTCCTTCCCTGAGGTAGTCAGTTAGTTTGACCGATAGTCAGATAGATTTGGACGAATTTCATACTCCGAATTCGAGACTTAACTAAATTTCAATTTTAAAGCTGCAGTTTCAAAAAGGTGTATATTCAAGTCAATATTAAAGTTTCAAAAGAAAATAGAAATTTTGAGAAAATGAGCATAAAACTAAATTTTAGCTTACTTTATTTAGAAATAATTGTGTCTTCTTCTTCTTCTTTTTTTCTTCGTCTTCTTCTTCTTCTTCACTTCAGATTTTAAGCATTATTGCCTGTTACGATACCCATATCTTTTTGTCCTACAAATAATTGTGTTTAAATAAAAATATGAAGAAATATTTTTTTAAATATTTTAAAGGCAAAATTTCGAAAAATAATTTTTTAGAAATTCAAAAAATTTTTTGACCTAATCCTTGCACTTCATCTTTGGAAATATTAAAATTAAATATGAAATTTCAACTTTAAACCACAAATTTCGAAAATATTTATTCTGTCATACTTTTTTTTCAATATTTTAATCTTGTATTTTCAGATTAATCCCTAATTTCTAACTATAAAGTTGTAATTTTAAGAAAATAGTTAGAGAACCCAAATTTTTGCTTATTATTCTGAAAAAAAGTAAAGATTTATTGAAATAGTTTTAGCAATCTTGTGATTATGACTTTTAAAAAAATGATTCATAATAGAAGTTTTCAAATTCCAAAATCGAAATAAAAATATAAAAATTGGAAAGTCGAAATTTAAATAAAAAAAATTTAAAATTCGAAGTTTTAAGAAATTAGTAATTTTTTGAATTTGTTTCTATTTTGTTTAGTTTAGGAATTTTGGCTTTTCTGTTGAAATTGTAAGTATTAGGTAGATATCAGACTTTAGGCACAATCAAATAAGGTAAAAAGGTGAGCAGAAGGTTAAATTGGGCAAAAACGAATAGTTAAAAAACGCATTAAAATGGCAAAAGACTCTAAACAAGACATTAAAAGATCAAAACCACAATTAACAAAAAAACATTTATTGACAATTTTGAACATTACTTTTTTTCCAATTACAAATTAAATTGCTCTCAATATTTTCCGTTGCAAAATTTTTGCTTTTTCAAGGCAACAAATACTCGTAATTTAAAAAAAATTTTCTCTCTATAGATAGACAATGTCCAAAAAAATTCGGTAACTAGCTATAGCTTCCACCATTAGTGTAAATCTAGCCAAAGTTCTTAATATATTAAAAATGGACATTTTAAAACAACGTACGTCTTCTTTAATATTACCTATTTTTGGGAAAGAAAAATAATGCAACATATTATTTTTACTATAAAAAGTATAAATAATATATTGTTTGATAGCAAATTTTCAAGTATTTTTTCCTTCTTCATGGTAAATTTTCTCTTCCGTGTATTTTTGCAGGAAAAGAATTACGAAAGTTGGGATTACTTAATTTATCTACAGTTCTAAGGAGAATGTTTAAATTAGATTTTACATTTTTAAAAGAGGTTGATAGATTTGTTTTTATTTTTTCTTTCTCTTAGATTAACGGCGAATGTAAAATGTGATGTTTTTTTGCTTGTAATAGAAATGAACACACTGCTTTTAATGAAAAAAATGTTTGCTATGATATAATTTACAAAAAGTTTTTTACATCTACAACTACAAAGATTTTTCTAAACTATGTGTTTAATTAGGGCACTTTGTCTTTCTGAAGGCATTTTTTACACACAGTGCACTTGGGCAAAACTATTCAAAGCTCAATTAGAAAAGGAATATCTTTCAGGTAATTTTATCATTTTACTCGAACATCTGCTTTTACTTAAAAATTAAGACAAATAAACAAAGTATAATTTATCGTTTTCCAAACTTGTTTTTGTCATAGCCCAGCTATTTTTATTTCCTCTCCTTCGCGACCCACTATCTTAATGAAAATTTTGACTTTAGTCCCAAAATTTTGCCTTAAAATCCAAAGTTTGATCAATCTTAAAACTGATTTTTTTCTCCAGGCTGAATGTCTCTGAAAATGTCCGTACTTTCTGCAATGTTTTCAAGAATATTCAGTTCTTTATGTTTTTCTAAAGAGTCGATATTAAAATAAAGATTTTGTTGCACCAAATTTCGGTTAAAATCTCGTTATTTTAAATTTTAAAGTCAAAATTTTAATAAAAAATGTAGAATTTACTCATATTATTACTCAAAAACATAAAAGAGCAACTGTTGTGTTTTTTAATATTTCTTGGTTTCAGGGGACAAGATTTGTATATTAATTTATAAAACAGTAAAATTTTGATCTTTTTTAGTTCAACTTTTTTTTTAATATTTCGACTTTAAACATCCTAAGGTTCTTTTCCAGATTTTTTGTTAATTAAATTTACAATGTCATTTTCTTTTTATGTTTTCCAACACAAAAGTTGAATTCTTTTTCAGAACTTCTGCTCTAAACTCAAACTGATCTTTTTCTCAAAACCAATTTAAACTTAAAGAATTGTTCTCATTATCGAAATTGATTGACACTGATTTTCTACAAACTTTTAGGGATATTGAAAAATGTTTAAACCGAATATATCTACTTTAAAATAAAAATTGGGATTTCTTTCTTGAAATTTAGAAACTAGAACTTGTAAATGGGTTTCTTTCTAGAATCTTTTATCATTTCTCTCAAAATTTCCATTAGACATGGAAATTGCAAAAATAGGAGCTTAAAACGTGGAATTTTAACATTTTTTATTTTGAGTCCGATATTTAAATTCTTATCTATACTTTAAATTAAAATATTAAATGTTTAATTTCTGTGAGTTTAAGCGAGATGTTCTGAAAAAAATATCAAAATTTGAAAGTTTCAAAAAATTAATACATTTTAAACGAAGTCAAAATTTCGAAACAAGTGAAGTATAAATCATACTTCAAAAAAAATCAGAATTTTGATAGAAAATCGAGATTTTTAAAAATGAAAACTTGAACCCAAAATTTTTATACAAAAAAAGAAATAATGGAAATTTTCAAATGTTGAAATTTCAAATAATCAAAATATTTAGAAAATCGAAATTTTCAAAAAATAATCGTAATTTTCATAAAAATCGAATTCTCCAGAAAAGAATAAAAAAAACGTTAGAAAGTCATCATTTCAAGGAAAGGCAAAATTATTTACAAAAAAGTCTACCTTTTGAAAAGAGTCGAAATTTTCATTTAAAAAAATTTCAAAAAGTTGTCAGAAGCAACGAAAAAAGTCTAAATTTTGAGACAAAGTATAAAATTTGGAAAATAATTATAATTTTTCAAAAATAAAGTGAAAACTTCTAGAAAAATTCAATATTTTGAGTCAAAATTTTCAAAATGAGTAAAATAAAATTTTCAAAGAAAATATGAAATTTTGAAATGGATGAACATTTTCAAAATAAGGAAAAAAATTGCAAAATAGTGAAAATTTTCAAATAAGTATAGAAATTTCCAAAATAAGCAAAATTTTGAGAAAAAGTTAACATTTTAAAAAAAAACAGAAATATTGAATTAAAGTGTAAATTTGAAAAAAAGGATATTTATAAATGTCGAAGTTTCAAAGAAGTCGGAATTTTCAACAAAAAAACTAGAAACACGTGAAAATTTTCCAAAAAGTTGTTTGATTTTAAATTAAGCTCTTCAAAAAAGTGAAATTCTTACAAAAAGTTTTTTATAGTCAACATTTTTGAAAACATTGAGGTTTTCACTCAGTCAGCATTTCCAAAAAAACTATACCATTTTGAAAAAGGTTGAGACTCGCAATCGATCATAAATTAAAAACACTCAGAAAATTCAACAACAGAAGAAAAATGAAATGTCAACAACAAAAAATCTGAATATAGAAATAAAAAAACAATTCAGAAATAAGTTTTTAAAAAAATGTTGAATAAAAGTCATCATTTTCAACAAAAAAAAAGTAGGATTTTGCAAAAAGGGTCAAAACTTTCAAGTTTTTGAAAAAGTTAACGTTTTGAAAAATCACAACTTTTAACTGTCGAAATTTAAAACAAAAGTTAAAATGTTCAAAAGGCAAAATTTTCAAAAAAAAGTAGATTTGAAAAAGGTAAAACTTTCAAAATGTCCAAAATTCGAAAATCGAAATTTTCAAAGTAGACATTTTTAAAACACTGAGATTTTCAAAAAAGCCGAATATTTCAAATAAAATGTATAATAACGTAAAAATTTCTAGAAAAAGCCGAAATATTGAGAAAATCAAGATTTTTAAAAAACCCAAGTATGGAGTGAACATATTCAAGACATTTAAAATAAAAAAGTTTAAATTTCGAAAAACAAAGTGGAAGTTATCAAAGATTCTGTTTTTTTCTTAAGCTGGAATTTTAAAAAAGTAGCAAATTCATAATTTTTTACAATAAAAATTATTAATATTTAAAAAAAGTGCAAATTTCAAGGAAAGGTGAAATTCTGAGAACAAAATTGATATATAAAAAATAAAAATAGAAACTTTTAAACAGGCCAAAATTGTCGATTAAAAAAATCATACATTTTCAGAAAGAGCAGAATTTGATAATTTGATAGCTGCTTTTTCCGATTTTCGGTTCAGTTCCGGGTGACTGATTTTTTAACTTTTTAAAAGTTTTTATTTAAATTGATTTTCTAACATAATTCAGAAAATGTTCTCTCTCTTTTTTTAAATATAACAGCATATAACTACTCTGGTAATGCTTAAAATTTGAAAAAATATTTCTCGATTTTTCGAGTTTAAAAATTTCAGGCTGAAACTCTGGATTCTGGGTTTATTTTGAGTACAAACTTCAAAAAAACATCGAACTTTATAAAAAACAATTGGCTGATACCCGCGCTTTCGCCTAGGTGAAAAAAGAGAAAGGATTCTTGGATTATATACTTTTTGAAAGTTTCGACTTTTCTGAAGAATTCAATTTTTATTGAAAATGTTGACATATTTCGAAAATATCGACAATAAAAATCCACTTTTTCACAAAGTCAATCTTTTCCCGCTCGACTTTCAAATTTTCGAAATTTTAACCTGATTTTGAAAATTTCGACTTTTTTCAAAATTTTGATTTTTTGAATATTTCAAATTTCTCAAAATTCTGTCTCATTTGGTTATTTTTGATGTTTTGAACATTCTACTTTGATAGCTTTTGTTCTTGTTAAAGACTTTAATTTTGGAAAATTTCAATTTTTTTTGAATAGTTGGAATTGATCTCGAAGTTTGAATCTTTGACCTTACTTTTGTAAATATCAGAAACTGCAGACTCGAAATTTCATTTTTGTTGCAAATCCAACCAATTTTAAATTCGATTTTTTCAAAACATTTCAATTCTTTTTAAAAATTTGCATTTTTTCAAAGTTTTAACTTTTTGCAAATATTGACTTTCTCGAGCGTTTGTTTTTTTATTCAATTTACACTTTTTCGCAAAATTCTGACTTTATAAAAATGATTACTTTTTAAAAAGTCTGCCTTCGATTTTTATTGCAAATTCTTAAACATTTTTCGATTTCTTTAAAGCATTTCGTCTTTATATTTTGAAAACTTTGAAATTTAAATGTTCTTTTTTTAGGTTCCACTTTTTTTAAATGTTTATTTATTTTATTAATCGCAAGACTTTTTTGCTTTGATCTTTCTCCGGGATTTTAATTTATCTCCCAAATTTTAATTTTTTTGAAAGTCCTTACACATCTTTTCTTCAAATTGTTATTTTTTCAAAATTTTGATTTTTTCTGTAAATTTAAAGATGTTGAAAAACTGACTTTTAAAAACTTCTACCCTGTTTTTTTTAAATTTTTGACCTTGGTCCAACTTTTGACAATTTCTCAAAGTTTGATTTTTTTTGAAAACTGAGAGTTTTTTTACATATTAACTTTTTCTCTAAATTTCGGCTTTTATGTAGTAAACTGAACTTTTATTTGAAAAATTAGATTTTCCTTTAATTCTTGTTTTTTGAAAAATAAATTGTTCTCAAAATTTCGAAATTTTTAATATTTTCGAACTTTTTTCAGAATTTAGACTTTTTTTGAAAATTTCGACCTTTTATCATCAAAATTTCGACTTTTTTTCAAAGTCGTAACTTTTCCAGAATTTGATTTTTTTGGAAAATTTCCTTTTTTTTCAAAATTTTGATTTCTTGTAAAAAATTTGATAACACAAAGTTTTTTTTTTCAAAATTTCAATTTTCAAAATTTTGGATTTTTTATAGTATTATTTAGATTTATTTTTGAAAAATTTTGCCTTTTGTTTGAAAATTTCCACTTTAGCTATTTCTTGAAATTTTAACTTCTTTTTTGATAATTCCGAATTTTGTCCCAAAAATTTTCACTTTTTTCAAAATTGCAACTTTTTGAAATATTTGTATTTTATCAGAATTTTAATCTGTTTTGAACATTTTTACCTTTTCTCATCAAAATTGGGACTTTTTTCGAAGTTAAATATAGCTCCATTCAAAAAGTTTTTTTCGAAATTTCCATTTTTTTCTCAAAAGTTTGAGTTTTTGTGATAACTTCAACATTTTTTTAAAATTCGCCCCGTTCCAGAATTTTTTTAATTTTGTTGAAGAATCAAATTTTTGAAATTACCAATTTTTAAATTTTGAACGAATTCTACAAAACGAATCTAAGACTTAACTAAATTGCGATTTTAAAGCTGCCTAAATTCAAAACAATCTGAAAAAAAATCTCAGCTTCGAAGCTAAAGTTGAAATTTTAAGAAAAAAGTCAAATATAGCGTAAACCAAACCAGATAAAAATTGGAAGTTTAAATTACACATTTTCTAACATGTCATCGTTTCAAGTTTACCCTCAAAATTTCGATTTCAATTTCAAGATCCTGGCTTTAAATTTAGATATAAATGTTGTATTTTTCTCTTGAAATTTTGACTGAAATTCCCAGTTTCTAGAAAAAATTAGAAATAGAGAGATTTTATCGCAAATTTTAAGAAAAAAAACCAAATCCAGGAATTTTCGAAAGTTTCATGAAGTCGGCATCGTAAAACAATTATTAGAATGAATTTGAAATTTCAAGAAAAAAATTGGCATATTGAAAGTAAAGTGAAATTTGAAGAAAAAAATTGAAGAATACTCGAAATGTTTATTAATAATTTCAAAAAATAGGGGTACGATATTACAAAAGGGAAAATCCAAGTTTGAGGAAAAAACAAATTTTGAGTGTTTGTTTTGAAGAAAAAGTTAAAATTCGATTTGCAAATAAAATTGCCAGGAAACAGGGTTTCAATGAAGAAGACTTCACTGTTTGAGTTCATATTTACAACAGCACATAAAATGTTTATTTTAAACTCGAAATTTTAGTGAAAGAAAAGAAATATTTCGGGAAAAAGGTCCAAATTTCAAAAAAGAGCCAAAAATGTTGAAAAAAGAATATTTAAGTTATATAACTGAAAATTCAATTTGGCTTGAAATTTTGAGAATAAGATTAACATTTTCTTAGAAAAAGTAGAAATTCTTAGTTTCTAATTGAACTTTCAAAAAAATTTTCTTTAAAGTAAACTCGTAATTTTGAGATGAAAGTTGCACGAATTCGTGTAAAATTTTGAAAAGGAAATTTCTAAAAAAATCCAAAACTTTAGAGTAAAGTAAAAGTTATTTTAAGAACATACAAATTCAACGAACCGAAATAAACCGTTATTTTTTTCGGTTCTGTTCCTGTTTTCGTTCCTACAAAAATAACTTTTTTTTTCGTTTTCCGATTTTCGGTTCAGTTCCGGTTCAAAGCCCTGATTAAAAATTTTATATTTTAGACGGAAATTTTCAAAAAAAAACTTCAAAAAACTTCTAATCAAAATTTCTATAGTGTACAGAAAATGTTGACTATAAATTGGAAATTTTAAGAAGAAATTTTAAAATGTCTAAAAAGAAAATGTTCCTCCATATTTCTGTTTAAATATCGAAAATACCAAATTATTGATCACCTGAAAAAATTTGAATAAATTCTTGTGGAGACACATTGATCAAGCTTATAGGTAACTTTAAATATAGTCTTGTGTATTATTCATTACATAAAGATCATCGCCTATCCGTTAATGCCCATATTTCCAATTTAATGGGCTAAATTTTTAGAAATCCTCTCTTCCCGCTCTCACCTACGCATTGCGGGAAAACATTTATGAAATTTCATGCTCTCAGACCCTTTAAACTGTGCGTTGTCTGTCAGTCAGTGCTTACAGATTTATTAAATAGATATCTGAATATATCATTAATCTTTATTCAGTATTGAATCTACTCTTATCTGTCTATGAAAAGGTTTATCGGGGTCCATAACATTAAAATTAATTTGTCCAAACTTCTTACTTCTCTTCAGTTAACAGTTAGGGTTAATAAGGCTTTTGAGATTCTAACTAATGTTTCTCTTTTTTTCAGTCGATTCGGGATTCTTTGACGATATCCAAGCCCCCCTCTACAACCTTCAGATAAGTCTCGTGTTGCCACTTTATGCCAGCACATGTTGGAGTAAATGTCCAGACATGCCAGGTCCAGAGGAACTCGAATATGTCTTCATAATCTTCGGAATGTTTCCGATTTTCGCGTATTTTGTCAGCGGTTGGGTCAGAGTGGAACTAGTAGAACTATCTGTCGTGAGCAGTCTTATTGCAATCATGTATGTCGGTTGGTTGAGCCAAAATTTCTACGTTATGATGTCTGGTGGAGTTTTTTACGTCGCATTTCTAGAACGCAAGGAAGACATTTCTAATGCTGTAATAGCGATCGACGCTTACAACGTCCTCATGGTATTTTTTGTATTTTCGACAGCTTTTTCCATACACATTCTGGACTTTAATGCCCTAATTGAATATGTCACGATTCCTGCATTTGATTCTGTCACTTTCTTTCTTCCCAGTGATATGCCTTATCAATCAAGTACAAAAGATCCTGAATAATTCATATTTAACGTATACTTATTATAATAATTATTATTTAAATAAAATTTCGTTATATACATTAAATCGTATAATTAATATAACAAACGTATTAGAAGTATTTCCAAAGAGCACATCAGCTCAGTTGGTTATAGCGTAAAATTTTTACCTACAACGGGAATATCATGGGTAGAATTCCATTTCGGACTAATTTTTTTCATTATGTTTTTACATTGTGTTCGTTTTCGTTCATGTTTGATTAGCTTTTTCTTCCCAGTTACTTCCTTCTTTCTGGCGAAGAAAAAGCCAATAAAACGGGAACGAAAATACCAATACTTCGCAAAAAAGATACAAAAATAATTATATTCGTTATCTTTGCTTCCTAATATTTTAATTAACTTTGACACTTTGAAAATAATTGGCCATGTTTTATCTTTCTTTAAATTTGCAATGACAAATTTTTCTAATAGAGGATTATGGTGGTGGTGGCAAGGTATATTTAAAAATAAAATAATAACTGTCATTAGAGTAATAAAAGTTATCTACTGTCGCTGGTCAGCAAATGAGAAACTTAGAGTAAAATGTCTTAGACGTTACCAACTGGTAATCGCAGCCCCAGTGGTGACCTTCTCCCCTAACTTAGTAACAGACCAAGGCAAGCGCCAAGTTCGAAAAAGGTAAACTGAACCTGCTATACGGTTAATTTAATAGCCTTCTGATAGGAAAAAGCAGCACAACGTCTACAGAAATTCGGAAAGAAAACGGGCGCCCATCCATATTTTCGAAATGTTTTGAACGTTTCTACTTTATTCAAAATTTCGCCTATTACCTCAAAATGTATTTTTTATTTTCTCTTTTCTCAGTTTCTAGAAACTACTGTGATAATTTTCAAGTTCTCATTGTGAAATCAGGCCCGGATACAATAAGTGATGGGCCCGATTAGATTTTTTTGCGGGGCCCTCCAAATATTAAATATTTAAATTTGAAATATTGACCTTTTCCTAGACATGTCGAACTAAAACTTGACTTATTTTAAATTTATGAGTTTAAAGTTTTTCTATTTATTTTTCTAAAATCTTAAAAAGTTTAAAATTTCGAAAAATGTTTATTTTAGAAATCCAGAGTTATAGAAACTTCACATTTTTTACTAAACATTTCAACTTTCAAATATTAAAGGTTTTTCTCCAAATTACAGTCAAAATTAGAATTAGTTATTATAAATTAATCAGCTAATACATTCAAGAAGTCTTTAAGGGTTAAACCCAAAACTTTACCTTGAAATGCTTTTAAAAAAAATTTTTAATTGGAATATTAAAATGAAAAATCGAAATTTCGAGAAAAAATTAAATTTAGAAATTAAATTTTAATTTTTGGATTGAAATTGTTGTCAAAAAGTAAAGAATAAAGTTTGAAATTTTAAGTTTGACGTGGACATTTCGAGATTAGAGCTGAAATTTCGAGGTAAGATCGAAATTGTAGAAGTTTGAAAATATAGTTGAAGTTCTAAGAAAAAGTTTTTCGAGATTTAACTTTTTATTTAACATCTTGAAATACAGAACTTGTCCCCTGAAACCAAGACAGATTAAAAAAACACAACAAAGGTTGCTTTAACGCGTTTCGACCGCCAAGATGTCATCTTCAGGGAGAAACTGACGCGTTAGAGCAACCTTTGTTATGTTTTTTAATCTCTCAGGAGACTAGTTCTGTATTTCAATTTTTGAAGATAACCAAGGACCAGTCCGTTCCATCAAATTTAACATCTTTTAAAAAAAGTACTAATTTCGAGTTTATAATTCAACTTCCTTCCCAAAATCCAATTAAATAGCAAAACCTTGAAATCAGTCGCAATTCTAAAAAAATCCTTTTTTTTTCAAGACTGAACTCGAAATTTCTACTGAAACTACTATTTTGAGAAAATAGAAATTTTGAAATTGAAATGGAGGTTTGAAGATTAATTAAGATTTTGAGGATAAATTTAATATTCTAAGCAAACACTTGAAATTTTATGAGAAATATTGATATTTTGAATTTAAAATCAAACTTCCCACTTTTCATTTTGAAATGTGGAATTTAAAGTCGAAATTTTGAACTGTAAAGTTTGCAATTCGAGAAAAAAGTATAAATATTAGGCTTGGACTGAAAAGTTTTAATCTCCTTAAAAAAAGTTTCGATTTCGAAGTCTTTTTGTCACGTCTTTGTTACTGTAAAATCACTTTTTTGAGTTTCTTTACCTTTATTTATTATTATAATTTTTTAAATTTATACAAATATTTTCCAAAATTTCGACTGATTTTTTTTGAAAATTTCACCTTTCGATAAAAATGTCTACATTTATCAAAATTTTGCTTGAAAATTTCTACTTTTTCATTAAAATTTCTACTTTAAAAAAAATTTTTTTTTTGGAAAATTTGGCTTTTTTAAAAATTGCCATTTTTTTTCAAAATTCATTTATTTTTTAACATGTTAAAAATTTTTCTGTTTTCTAAAAACTTATATTTTTTAAATTATATGTTTTTTTTTAAAACTAACTATTTCGGAAAATTTTTATTTTTTTTTCAAAGTTTTACTGTTTTTGACATTTTTGACTATGTTTCAATATTTTAACCTTTTTAAAAATTAAATAGGAATTTCCATTTTTCAAAATTTTTACTTGTTTTAAAATTTTCGGATTTATTCAATCAAGCAATCAGTCAATCAATCTTTATTTGTTTCTCAAAAACTTTTTACAGTTTTTATAACAAAGAGTTTGGCCTAGTCAGATCTAAATACATATAACGATATTAAACAGAAAAAATAATCAAAAAAAAAAGAGCAAAAACAAAAGTGAGTTATAACCTAAGTATTTCTTCTTACTGAAACATATACAGGGTGTTACAAAAGTCCGGGCCGCTACTTCAGGAGCATATTCTACACATTAAGATATGAAAAATGTTGAAATACATTTTTTTCTTTAAATTGCCTCCTAACGGAGATATGACCATTTAAAGATGGCTCCCCTAAAGTGGTTTTTTTACTACAAAAAGTTAACGGTTAGTAGCAAAGTCATGAAATTGGGCAAGCAGTTAAAGAATTGGATTAGGCATATTCTCATGTAACATATTTTTTAAATAATCAGTAGCGTGGTGTGTAGGGGGTTGCCCGCGATTATTTTTTGCCGCAACTTTTTTGTATTGCAATATTTCGACACAAAAGTGCCATAATCGTAAAAAGCAACATTTTTTATACAAAAAAGGTACTCTTTCTCAAAGTCGCTAAAAGTAACCGTTTCCGAGAAAAAAGCGTTTAAACAAAATTGTTGCATTTATTAGAATTCGGTTTGCAAATTTCTAATTTATCCACTACTAACTGCATTGATATAAAAATAGTACAAAATTAAGAAAAAAAAAATCAAAGCAAGTGTTCGAAATTACTGCCCCCTGCAGCAATACATTGCTCGGCTCGTCTTCTAAGGGAACTCCTTACTCTTTCGCAAATGTCTGGTGTATTGTGAATCTGGTTGAACCCATTTTCAATTCGTTCACGAAGATCATTGATATTGTCAACTGGTGAGGAGTAGACGATCTGCTTTAGATGTCCCCATAAGTAGAAATCGAGTGGGTGGAGGTCAGGAGACCTAGCTGGCCATGGTATCGGACCTCCTCGACCTATCCATCGTTGATGATAGTTGTTATTCAAAAATTCCCTAGCAACTGCACTAAAATGGGCAGGTGCCCCATCGTGCATTATCCACATTCGCTGTCTTGTTATGAGTGGAATATTTTCAAGTAACACGGGTAACTCTGTTTGCAAAAAATGTCTATATGATGCTCCTGTTAACCTATGAGGTAAAAAAAACGGTCCAATTATAGAGTCCCCTATTATTCCTCCCCAAATGTTAAGTGAAAAATGTTGCTGATGTCTCGACTGAATAACTGCATTGGGATTTTCAACTTGCCACTGATGCATGTTGTGAAAGTTAAGTATCCCGTTTCTGGTAAAACCCGCTTCGTCCGTAAATAATATGAGCGATGGAAAGTTCTCATTTTCAGCGATCTTATGCAATAGCCAGTTGCAAAATTCTATTCTTGGAGGATAATCAGCAGCAAGTAACCCTTGCACTCTTTGAAAATGATAGGGGTAAAATTGGTAAAATTTCAAAATTCGCCAGATAGTTACGTGATTTACTCCTTCGGCTAAAGCAAGTTGTCTAGTGCTGACACATGGATCTTCTTCAACTCGCTGAAGCAAACGCTCGTCTAAATTAGCAACTTCTGCGTTTGGCCTTCCAACACGTTCGCCTTTGAAAACAAAATTTCCTGTTTCACATAAACGAGCATGAATTTTCTGGAACAATTTTTCTCCTGGTAGGTGTCTATTAGGAAAACGTTCAGCATAAAGCCGTCTTGCTTCAGCACGATTACAATTTGCAAGCCCGTACATTAAATGCATATCGGCCATTTCTTGATTTGAATAGTCCATTTTATCAAAATAATGAAAAGTTAAAAAACTACTACACTTACTATTGACAACAAAAACTGCTAAAGTTTACAGCTTACGACCAAATTTTATCGGTGACACGTCAACCTCTGGCAGATATTGTCAAGTACAATTGTTTTCTTTACGATCAGTTTGCATGACCAACTTATTTTTTCTTATACAAATTAGTTAGAATTTCGAAGACGGGATAGGATTATTTAAACGCCTTTTTCTCGGAAACGGTTACTTTTAGCGACTTTGAGAAAGAGTACCTTTTTTGTATAAAAAATGTTGCTTTTTACGATTATGGCACTTTTGTGTCGAAATATTGCAATACAAAAAAGTTACGGCAAAAAATAATCGCGGGCAACCCCCTACACACCACGCTACTGCTTATTTAAAAAATATGTTACATGAGAATATGCCTAATCCAATTCTTTAACTGCTTGCCCAATTTCATGACTTTGCTACAAACCGTTAACTTTTTGCAGTAAAAAAACCACTTTAGGGGCGCCATCTTTAAATGGTCATATCTCCGTTAGGAGGCAATTAAAGAAAAAAATGTATTTCAACATTTTTCATATTTTAATGTGTAGAATATGCTCCTGAAGTAGCGGCCCGGAGTTTTGTAACACCCTGTATATGTACGTTATCGCTAACCAACACAGTTCCGGATTATGTAGTCACATAATAAATATAGAAAGGAAGGGAAATTTCTTAATAATAGCAGAGTTAAAAGGCTTACAAAATATTTATGATTTAGCTTGAAAACATCATATTGACCTGTGCTTTCTCTTCTCTGTTTCACTTACCAAACTAGAATGGAAATAAAAACAAACAAAAAAAACAAGATAAATAAACTAGTATACATTCATTTGTTAAGTAGAATATTCAATTTAACTCATTTAATATAAAATAACTTACTTTTAGTATATTGCATATGTGAGTATTGAGTATATTAGTTTTGCAATCGAAGGTGTAATATTGTTGAGTGCATTTATAAATTGAACGGGATCAGAAAAAAACCTCGTAATTGCCGGTTTGATTTGTACATAAATGGGAAACTGAGATAAAATGTGAAGTATACTCTCATATCTGTTTTGGTTGCTGACTGTGCATATTTCTTTCGGATTGACATTATAAGTACAACCGTACCACAGTAAGAAGTAAATTTAATGACGTATTCATTACACAGCCGAATTTGGGAGATAATACGAGTCTTAGTTTCATTTTATAGTTATCTAAAAGTAATTTCTTTTTTTGTTTGAGAATGTTACCATTAATTTGGTCCCATTGGTCATTAAATTCAGCATATTCAAAATACCGTTTAAGTTGACTGGCCCAATTGTAATTGGAATTAGCGGTGTTAGATAGTTGGATCAATCTTAACAGGCAAATTTTTGGAAGGCGTTGATTTTTCATGTCAAAAATTTTTATGATCCAATTTAAAGCATGTTTAAATATAAAAAATTCACGTTTAACTCTTCCTGCCTCTAATCGAAATGCGAAATCTGCTGTATTCCTTGGAAGTAAAAGAATTCTTTTAAAAAAAGAAAGTTGTACTTTTTCCATTACGTCTGCATAGCGGAGCCCCCATACTGGTATGCAATTTATTATTATACTAGTAACCAAGGAGTCAAATAAATAGACCCTTGATAGCCAAGAATTTATTTTAGTTTTAAACAAAATCGGGATTACCAATGGCCTGCTTTGCCTTATCGACAGTAGTGTACGACATTTCTCGGAAAAATGTAGAAGACGAAAGGTGACTCCAAGGTAGACATATGTCTTTACAACTTCGAGTAGATCGTGTCTCTAAAAGAATTTGGAATAATTTGGTTCATAATGTGCCCTTGAGAACACCATTATTTTTGTTTTATTTACATTAACTGTAAGACGATTCTGCTCGGTATATTGCTCAAGAATTTTAAGTTTTCGTTTTAATTTAATTTCCGAATCAGAGATAATAACGAGATTGTCCGCGAAGAGAAGCATCATCACTTCGTTTTTATTGTCAATGTTAACTCCCTTTGCGCCCCTGTTTTTAAAAAATTGTTCAATGTCAACAACAAATAGGGAGAAGAGTAGCGGCCTCGGGGTTCACCTTGAAGCACTCCCGTTGTGATATCAAATGACCGGGTTAAACCATCTGCTGCTATGATGTCCATAGTTGCCTTTTCATAAATTGCCCCAATAAGTGAAATAAGTTTATTGCTGACACCTAAATAGAACAGCTTTTATTTATTTATTTATTTATTTATTTATTTATTTACTCGTTCCAACAGACTTAAGTCTATAGTGGAAAAATACCTACATACTTAAAAATATAGCATGATAAAAATAAGAACCTAATAATTTAAATGGTATTACATAAAAAAAGAAAATGTATAACAAATAAAGAATCCTAATAAATAAAAATAACAGAAATAAAAATAAAATAAAAGGAATCCAATAATTTGGTGTACAGAATTAATATAAATTTATTGAATAACAATACTACGTAACTCTAAGTAACTCTTTTTATACGCGGAGAACTTAAATTGTCAAGAAATATATCTATATTTTGCGGAAGGCTATTAGACAAGCGAATGCATTGAAATAATGGGCTGTTATAATGGTGCAAAGTGGATGGGATAATATGAGAAAATGCCATGGGATAGCGTGTGTTAGGTCGCGGAACATGAAAATCAATTTGTCGCAACAAATCCTCGGACCTTATTTTACCAGTAACAATTCTTTGAAAAAGTATTAAGCAGTGCATATTTCTGCGGCTGGTTAAAGGTACTTCATTGACCATATTTAGCAGCCACCAATAATCACAGTTCCGCTCTGGACAATTTCCATACATTTTGAGAAATACATATTTTGCAAATTTCCTAATAATTCCTTCCAGCAGATTGTTGTAATTTTCATAGTAAGGACTCCAGACCTGACAATAGTACTCGAGTTTAGACCTTACTAGCGAATAATATAATGTTTTTATACAGTGAATGCTTGTGAAGCCTCTCGTGTTTCTAAATACAAAACCTAATACTTTTGTGGCTTGCCTCCAAACTTGTAAAATATGAGGTATAAATGTGAGCTGCGCATCCATAATAACTCCTAAATCAGTCATTTGGGTGCATCTGTCAATAACTTGGCCCTCGATCAAATAATGACAATTTATAGGATTCTGAATCCTGGAGAAGGTTAATATTTTACATTTCTTTTTATTGAGTGCCTGTCCATTACAGTCACACCAACTTTGCAGAGAATCTAAATCATCTTGCAAAATAGAGCAATCATTTACGTTCGTTATTATTTTAGCAATTTTTAGGTCATCCGCGTATATAAAAGTTCTACATTTTAAACCTACAACTACATCATTAAAGAAGATATTAAACAATAATGGACCAAGGTTGGAACCTTGTCCTACTCCGCTGGTTGGAAAGTAAGGGTTAGATCTAAATCCACCGTATGACACAATTTGTTGTTTATTGGTTATAGTCGATTTTATTAAATTAACTAACGAGCTACTTAAACCAAATAGACGCAATTTCTTTAACAGTATACAATGATGAACTTTATCGAATGCTTTCGACAAATCTGTGTATATCGCATCAACTTGTAATCGCTTATCAAGAGCATTCGATACATATTGCGTAAATTCCATTAAGTTTGTAGTAGTCGATTTGCCGATTACGAATCCATGTTGTTCTGCTGTTAAATTAGAAAGACTTGGATGATTTAATGCATCATATATAACACACTCAAAAAGTTTAGCGACATTCGACATCAATGCCACTGGTCTATAATTTTTTATATCCGCTCTATCGCCAGATTTGTGTATGGGTATGATGTATAAAGTTTTCCATTGGGTGGGAACCAAACAAGAATTTAAAATTAGATTAAAAATATGTTTCAATGGTAAGATCAGGAAATTGATGCAATCGACAATCAAAAAAGCCGGTAAATTATCGGTCCCAGTAACATTATTAGGTTTAATACGTTTAACAGCTTTTAAGATATCTACTTCACATATTGTATTCAAGCTTAGATTAAGATTGTTAGCTATCTCGACATCAACATTGAGAGATGGACAGCAATTTTGCAGACAGTACTCACACCGGATTGTACCAAGATCAACACACCCACTATCACACGAATGATTGGGTCCTTGCGCAAAGGTTGAAAAAAAATAATCCGCAAAACCATTAACGATGTCTTGCTCAGCTGTCAGTATCCTATCATCATAAAACATGAATCCAGGCATGGTAGCGCCTTCCCTTTTTTGGTTAATGAATGACCAGAATTTTTTGGGATGAGCCTGTAAAGTATTTTCAGAATTCTGGATAAACTGCTGAAATTCGATTCGACATTCATATTTAATTTCTCTTCTTAATTGCTTCAATAAATTAAGGTGGTATAGAGATTTAGATTTTCTGTAAATATTCCAGTGTTTATTCTTATTATGGATTTTCTGAATTATGCTTTTGGTGAACCAAACTGGATAATTTTTCTGACGACTTTTTTCGAACATAACGGTACGTGCTGCACGAATATATCATGTAATTTGTTAAAAAACTGATCGCTTGCAATTTGAGGATCAGATATATCTAAAATTGATGTCCAGCTTATATTCGTTATAGATAGGTAGAGATCAACTAAATTCGCTTTATAAAAATTAAACCTTGGTAATGTCTCATTATTTATAAACCGCCTATCTGAGGTATCACTGACGTGTACCGTGACTTGTAAAGTTGGGTGATGTATGTCTTCTGCTACTAGTGGATATTCGCCTTTATTCGTAGTCACTTTTAGATTTTCCGCAGTAATAATTAGGTCCAATAATCTCTGGTTAGTATTCAGAATATTGTTATGTTGACAAAGATTATTTAGGGTAATAAACTGCAAGTAAGAATTATAAAGATTAGTAGTTCTGCCTTCAGATGTACATTCATACAATTCAGGAATATTGAAGTCTCCAATAATACATATATGCGAAGTAAAGTCAAGAGAAGTTTCCAGATAATCGAAAATTGTATTATATTCATTGATACCTAGCGAAGGAGGAATGTATAAAGCTATAATGCTGATTGAGAAACTATGATATTGCGCTTTAATCCCTACGAGTTCTATTGCTCGCACTGGAGATTCAATATCTAGCCTTGTAATAAAGCAATTAATACCCCTCCTCCTCGACCAAATTTCCTGTCTGCACGGAATACTTGAAATTGTGAAGGAAAATAATTTCCTCGGATAAGACATCATCTTTTAACCACGTTTCTGCAAGTATTACAATGTCAGCATCACAACTGGAACAATTAACAGAAAATTCATTGATTTTAGAATTTAAACCTCTCACATTTTGGTATATCATGATTATTTCAGAGTTAGATATTTTCGTACTTGATCGTTTTTTATAGTCACAATTTTCACAATTAAAGAAGGTAGTGGTTTTATTGCAGATGCTACGGGTATTTTGATAATATACATTCGAATACGTACTGTTGGATCCTATCAGTTTAAATCTTTTGCCAAAGGAGTGCATGATTTATTAAGTCAAATGTCTTTTTAAAGTCGACAAGTGCTACATAGATCTTACGTTTTCTTAATATTAAATTCAGTTGTATTACAGAGGCTAAAGTAAATATATTGCCAATGCACCCTCTTGTTTTTCTAAAGCCTGATTGCGTCTCAGGAAATACGTCATACTCTTCAGCCCATGCAGTCAGTCTATTTTTTATCACATGTGTAAACATTTTTTCTGGGCAATTAATAAGAACCATACCTCTATAATTGGTTGGGTCATCAGTTGGTCCTCTTTTATGTAGCATCCTTATGAGAACTTCACTCCAACTTTGAGGTACTGAGTGAGTTTCTAATATGTGATTAAATAAGTAAGTTATGAACAGAATCCAGTTATTTGGTAATTTTTTGTAAAATTCATAAAGGATCCCATCAGGACCTAGTGCTTTATTGTTATTACAGGAATTTAAAACATCGTATATTTCCGAAGTACTAATTGAATGGTCTAATATTGGGTGAGATACATCAAAATACAATGCATTGTCTGTTATTCTAGGTGGGTAGCTATCTGTATAAAATTTTTCCCAAACCTCAATGGAAAGATTTATTCTGTTTATAGTGCCGCGGTACCTTTTTATTGTATTCCAAAAGCTTTTTGAGTCTTTACAACTAGACAAAGTTTCTGTTATTACTTGAAAATATTTTCGTTTTTTATTTCTTATCGGAGATTTGTAATTTTTTTTTGTTTCAAGATCGGCATTTCTATTTTTATAGCAAAAGTTGCTTTCTTTCCCTAATTTAAGTGCCCGTCTTAAGTTAAGTTTTGCAGTTTGTCATTCAAAGTCGAACCACAGGGTATTTTGTTTCTTGCGTGCAATAATATTAGGGGATTGTTTAATTAGATTTAAATTTTTAGCTACTTCTGTAATAGTTAAATGCATGACCGTATAAGTATCTTCCACATTGACCAGTTTACATACATTGTTTGAATTTTGCCTTAGCCATTTGTATTGGTTTGCCAGATCCCTTGACCACTTAAAATAAAGGGGCAAGTTTGTTGGACATACTTCGTTTTCAGATTAGGTATTACTAAAATGATTCAAAGAGATAGAGCAAAGTGATCTAATACCATGTACTCATTTAATACGAGAAGATCCTGAATAATATCTAAATTTGAATTATTTATCCATGCAAGGTCAATAACGCTCATTCCTATCTTGTCTACGTGAGTAAATTGAGCAGGAGTATCCGATACTGTTCTGCCATTTAATATAGTAAATGCCTTTTCATTCATAAACTCAACATTACAACGTCCCCTCGAATTCAAAATTTTGTCATTGCTTAACCTAACTTCATTTAAATTTGTATTTTCAAGCAGCTCTATCGGAATACTGCCTAATTCGGAAACTCTACAATTAAAATCTCCTGCATTCAAGATAGGTATATTACCGAAGCTCGTTGTGATTTCCGATAGAGCCACTTGAAATGACTCCAATATAGTATTCAAATCTAGAGAGGGTTTAAAGTAAATTATACAGACAATAATTGTCCTTCCTTGAAAAATCACCCGGCAGAATAACCACCAGGGGGATTTATCGATTAACAGCACATTTAAATGTTTTTTATAAAATAAACTGATCCCACCACTGCACCTACCAAATGACTTTTCTTTTATGGCAGGAGAACAAATTACACCGTAATCTTGCATAAAGTCCGGAGAGTGTGAAAGCTCATTTTGCAACCATGTTTCGGTGATGCAAATCATCTCCGATAGTTCCACCTCATGCACATCACGAATAAAGTTAAGAAGGTTAGCGAAGTTTTGGCAGTTCCAAACTACTATTGAAACTAGTTGCTTCTTGTGTGGCTCCAACAGGTTTTGACGTTTTGATTCCGGAATCCCGCTTGGGGGATTCGTTCTCCTCACAATTTCTTTTTGCACTAGTCTTGCCAAAATTTTTAGGGTGGACAATTTTAAGGACTTTGTTTATATATTTAATGGTAATATCATTTTCACCCGCTTGAATCCGAGCAACTAGTTCTGTTTTAAGTTCCTCAAAAAGTTTAGTTTGCATAGATGTTTTATCAGCTTTTATATAAAGTTTGGATGATGAAGGTTGTGTGATTTTAGATTTATTTTTTAAGATGAAAAGTGCATCCATAGATGAGTTAAAAGAAACCCTAAGAGGTCGAGGTTTTTGATCTAAATGTGGTTTACCTAATCGCAAAAACCGCATATATAGCTATATTTTTTTCTGTAGCAATTTCGTTAACTATATCTTGTGCCTTGATTAGATCGTTTTTGGTTTCAACAATCCCCATTATTAAAACATTTTTCCCGTTTGAACCTTTCTGCTACTTCTGTGGAAATATCTTCAAAAGAAAAACTTTGTGTAACAGTTTTTGCTTTCAAATTGGTCATTTTAATTCGCAGATCTTGATTTTCTTCTCTCAGAGGCGCAATGTCTACGATACATACATTTATTCAACATTTTAACTTTTTTTGAACAGTTTGATTTTAAAATTTCGACTTTTCCAAAAGTTTCAAATTTTTTAAACATCTCACATTATTTTTTAAATTCTCGAATTAAAAGTTTCGGTTTTTTGTCGAAATTTCGACATTTTTTAGAATTCCGACTTTTTTTGTTTGAATCGAATTTTCGCATTTTATTCAGAAAACTAAAAGCGGGGACATGAATATATTTTGTATACTCCGGGAGAGCACAACATAAAACACGTTGGGAATCTCTGTCCTACAGCAATATCACCTAACTAAACCAACAAAATTTTATAGGTCAAAGTTTTCAAAGAAAATCGAATATAAGAAAACAAAAATCAAAAATTTGAAAAGTGGATTTTGCAAGAAATAATGCATCATCGCATATAACCTTAATTGTGAACGAATTTAAGGCGAAAAACATGACTAATACCATGATTCAACCATTACATTTATTAGATTTGGCTCCAACTGACTTCATTTTATTTCCTACGCCAGAATTGCCGCTACGTGAATCCTAAAACACTGAAAAGCGCCTACACAAGATGTTTCGAGGTGTGGAAAAAACTCTAACAAATGTGTCAAGGGATTACTTTGAAGGCGACAAATTAAATGTTGATGATTAAATAAAAATTGTGTTTTTTTTTAATATTTTCGGTACTTTTTTGACAGAATATACAGTGATAACGTGAACGTGAAGTTCCTTTGGAGACAATTTGATACTGAAAAAGAAAATAAAACAAATTTTGCACTACTATTCTCTGTAGGCAACTTTAGGTACAACCATTTACTTGTACTTGTTGAAAACATGGAATCCGGAGACTAACTTATTAAGCTAGGGTTTCCTACAAAACGGCAACGTAAAAGAACGGCCGTTATTTGACCGCCGCTGTCCTCGACCGCCGCTTTATGCACCGGTCGAGGACAGAACGGTCACCTTGACGGTGAACATTGATGTAAAGTAAGAAAAGCGTTGCAGTAGAGTACGTCGGCCGAGAGTAGGGCTGTAAAATTGTCACGATTTGAGTTGTATTGTTCTAATTTCCTATAATTTTTTTATTAGTCACAAACTATATTTATTTGTTGTTTTCCCTTTTAGTCGACAAAGAAATTTTGAAACACGTGTCACTTCACTTTTAGTTGATGACAAAAATTATTTTTTGTTTTAGTAGACAAGGTTGTATTTTAGGGTGTTTTTTTTTGGTTATATTTAGAGGTTTTTTGATCGGCAAAAATCATTTTTGGTCATGATGTTTTTTTAATTGGCAACGTAGTTGAAATCTAAAAATCTGTCTCATGAACGTATAAAGTATGTTGTTTTGCAAGACAAAATTTCTCTCTAAAATTGATAACCTCTAATGATTCACAACAGATTTGTTCTTATACTCCAATTGCTTGTTAACAACCATCAGAATCCCCGCAGGCAAGGGGTTATTATTACCATAATTATTTCATAATATTGTTTACATTGACGAATCTGAGGTATTGAAAAAAGTTTCAAATAAAAATTGTTTAAAATGTAATTTTGCAATGAACATGAATAAAAGCTAAAGATACCATATCGATATCTTTTCATTATAATGCAAAATTTCCCAAAAGAAGTACAAATTTTATAAACATCCTTTATTTCTTAGTAAAAATTCCCCCCAGATTTTTTCCTAGAACGAAATTTTCGATTAACATGTCCTTGAACATTTTTAATCAAAATAAAAAAAAAAAAATCACGCTACTGATTTTTTTTTCAAAATAGATAAGGTTGTCATTGATACTTTTTATTCGTTAATAACAAATTTCTTCTTAATTTTTTTTGTCCGATGAATGGTTTTTGATAAAAAAAAATAATTTGCATTTCAATGGGCCCGTGATATCCTTTTCTACAAAGTAACATGTCATTTTAAGAGAACTTTGGTCATTATGGATTATTAGAGAAAATTTATGTTAGATAACTTAGATATACATGTTTTTTTTTAAATAAGTATTTTTAATAATTAATAAAGCCATAGCATGAAATAAGTCAACATAATGGTTTTTTAAAGGTAAATGATTTTTTAATGCAAAAGCATTCCCCACCTAAAAATTCAAGAGAGGATTTTTACCAAGAAGTTAAGGTTGTTTACGAAATTGGTACTTGTATTTAAAAAACGCAGTGACTTGCCATTTTTTTCGTTAAGATTACTCAAGGAAATGATATTGCGGACGCCACTTATAGCAGTAGAACAAATATTTTACTCGCAGAAAATGCATTTTTATGCCCAGTTATTATCTACCAAAATTTAAAAAAATATTTCAAACGGTATTAAAGGAAAAACAGATTTTTTTCTCAATTTTTAGCACCCTGCATCTTAAAAATGAAGCGAAGGTATGCAGATATAAACTTTTTTTTCTTAAATCGTTCAAACATTTTGCCCCTTCAGTTATGGCATTTTTTCGAAAGCACCCTGTATAATCAAACTGCATGTTTATTGCCATCAAAATGCCCGCAGACAAAGGGACTATTGCTATGGTAATTATTTCTAAATATTGTTTACATTACATTGAAATTCCTAGAGAAGACGACTAAGGTATTGACAAAATTTTCAACAAAAAATCCTTAAGAATGTAATGTTGCAATAAACACGAATAAAAACTCTAAAGATGTCAATTTATAAACTGACATATACCCAGTGGCGGCTCGCGTATATGCACTGAGGAACTGCAGCACCGCTAATTCCGCTTTCAAGTTTTTTTTCAAAGTGTTGGGTCGTTTTTAAAGACTTTTCATTAAAAACTTTTTTATTGAAATTTTAAATTTTCTCCGATTTCTTTTATAGGAACCTTACCTTTCTTTTATGTTAGGATCTTCTAAAATGTATTTTATTTTTAATTTTGATGAAAAACGCATTTTCAAAAACTAATTTTTGTAAAACTTTTGAAAAAGAAATCAATATTCGAGAAAGAATTGAAATTTTGAAAAAAAAGTTTAAATTTCTGTAAGTGTCAAAATTTTGAGACAATAATGAAAACTTCAAGAAACAATATAAATCCAACTCTTCTCATATTTTGATATTGCTCTGAAAAAAAATAATACCAAATCTTCGAGTTTTTACCCGATTTCGCCATTTCCACTGTATTGTAGAAAAATTTTTAATTTTTTCTAATATTTTGATTTTTTTGTTGGAAAAGTTTTTTGGAAAGTTTCTATTTTCCTAAATATATTATATAAATAAATTTTCTTGAAATTTCTACTTTTCCAGCAAATTTGTTTTTTAAATTTTTTCTGGAAATTTCAACCTCTCCCGATTTTTTATGTTACTCTAATTTGCTTTTAAAAATGTTAGGTTTTTTCACGGCGTTTTGACATTTCAAAGTTTATTTTATAATTTTGTTTAACAACTTTTGGAAAAAAATTCTGACATTTTTATAAAAATGTCAAGATATTGGAAAGAAACGAAAAAATGTGAGGAAAATTTTCCATTGCTTCCGCATTTTGATATGTTTCTGAAAAAAAGTAATAACCGATGGATTACTTTCCTAAAATTTCGACTTTTTTGTACAGATATTTCAAATTTTTTCTCGAAATTTCGATTTTCTTTCTACGAAAATTGGAATCTTTCAAAATTGACCTTTTTCAGGATTTTGAAAAATTTGAAAATTTCCACTTTTGTTAAGAATTTCGTTCAGATATTCCTAAAAATTTTGATTTTTTGTGAGAATTTCCGCATTTTACAATTTATTTTTTGAAATTCGACCGTTTTTCAAAAATTTGATTTGGTCTCTCAATTTTAACTTTTTTTGAAAATTTTGAAATTTACCAAAAATTCTGTTTTGAAAACTTACGGCTTTATTAAAATATTTACTTTTTGTGAAAATTTAAACTTTTTTAAATGTTGAATCTTTCAAAATTTTGCCTTTTTGAAAATTCGATTTTTATTTTAAATTTGATTTTTCTCGAATTTTGATTATTTTTTTTTGTTAATTTCGACTATTGATGTAAAGTTTTTTCCCAAAATTTGGAAAATTTCGATTTTCCAAATTTTTGGAAAATTTTGACTTTTGATGATTTTCATTTTTTATTAAAAACTCCAATTATTTTTTAAATTTTTGATCTTTTCTCGAAGTTTTGACTTTTGAAAGTTACAACTTATTTTGGAAATTTCGGCTTTTCTTTAAATGTCGACTTTGATTTGAAACATTTTTTTAAACGTTTCGATTTGAAAAATTTTTTTTTTAAATTTCGTGCTGATTAAAAAATTTCAACCTTTTTTAAAAATTTCGACTTTTTTAAAACATTTTACAGTTTTTCAAAATGTTAACTATTAAAATTTTCGATTTTAATATTTTAATTTAATTTTTTCGACATTTCAAAATGTTGTCTTGTTGAGCCAAAATTGTTTTAGAAAACCTAATTTTTAGCTTACAAAAGAAAGTGCTGACATTTTTTAATATTTAATAAAACCGTTTGTTACCCCCTTAGGACTTAAAAATGCGTCTGGTTTTGAAATTTTTTTTTAAAGTTTTTCGAAAGTTTCGACTTTTAAAATGTTGCCTTGTTCGAGCAAAATTGTTTTTCAAAACCCAATTTTTGTCTTGTAAAAAAAATTTTAAATTTCAATGTTCATTTAAATATCCTTTTTCACCCCGCTTGGAGTTAACATTTTTTAAATCCATTAAGTACGTGTTTAGTAATTGCTTTCATGTGTGTGTGTGTGGAAATTTTGACAAAAAATTTTTAGAAAAGAACCCTGATATTTCTCTAAAAATGTTAACATTTTGGAAAAAACGAAGAAATTTTAAAAAAAGTAATTTTCAATTTTGAGAAAAATATTGAATTTCAAGAAAAAATGAACCTTCTAAATTTCAACCTTTTTTGCGATTTGATATTTCGCTAAAAAAAACTTACCACTATATTGCACAACAGAAGAAATTCTGAATCGAAATTTCCAATTTTTCTAGAACTGTTATTTTTATTTGTTAAATTTATTCTTGGAATTGGCAAGTCCGTCAAATTTCGATAAAAAATAGATTGAAATTTAAAGATTAACCTCAAAATTTGGATAAAAGCAGACAACATTTCTAGAAAAAAGTTGAAATTTGTTTTTTGGATATAAAATTTTTGAAAAAATAGCAATGTCGGAATCAATGAACAAAAACAATTTTTAAAAATAAATTAATTGTCATAAATATTCTCAAAATTTCGATTTTTAAAGTAGGACTTTTTAAAAATGAATCAACATTTCTAGAAAAGTCGAAATTTCGCAATTAAAAATACTCTACATCTTAAAAAATTCACAATTTAATGTTCTAATTTAAATTTTTTCTAGTAATTTTTAAGTTTCCAGGGAAACTTCAAAGATCAAAATATTTCGGCTTGAAGTCGATCCTTTGTAATTAAAATTCACAATTTGGAAATTTATTTGTAATTAAACTGCAAGTTTTTTTCGAAATTTGTTTCAAAACTTCGAACAATTTTAAGAATAAAAATTTTTGTTACTATTTCTTTAATTTTCAGTTTTAATTCGACATTTGTCTCAAAAAGTTGATATTTAAAAAGAAAAAAATATCAGTTTTAAAAAATATTTCAAGTTCAGGAAAGTGTCTAAAAAACAGATAAAATTCGTTATTTAATCACAAAATTTCAATTTTTCCTCGAAATTTTGCATTTTTAAATTTTCCTAAAGCTGAGAAGCAACAGAGGTGGTTTATGTTATTAATTTTTTTTAACTCATTTGCTTTTACACCATTTTAACGCAAACGTCGTCGCAGCACCCCCTCTAGTTTTAGCTACGAGCCGCCCCTGCATATACCTAATTAAATATGTTCTTAGTCTTCTACTTTAAATATTATGTCTGTAAAATTTTAAAATTGTTTCAAAAAGTATGGAAATTTTTCATCATATTGAAGAACAAATTGTATGTCATTTGGTATTTTCAAACTTTTTATTTAATAAAAATTGAATAATATAAAAGTGAGATATAATATTGTATAAAACATCTTGCATATGCACATAATAATAATAAAAAATTCACAGATTTCGCAATCCTTGCAACCAACGGAGACATTGGAAATGATAACACCAAATAGAAACATAATTAACACTTTATTTAACATACAAGGTTATACAGGGTATTTACAAATTTCAAAGACAACGCTTGGCAGTTGATTCGGAATGATAAATAAATACGAATTACGAAAAAAAAAACAATAATAAAAAATGTTTACTTTTCGAATCGCAGATTTTCAAAGTTGTTATAAAAAATAATTTAATTAATAATTTCATAACCTCTTTACCGATCATGTTGAAATATGAAACCTTTATTTATTTAGATTATTAAGGCTAGAATCTTAGTGACGTCGACCCTTGTGTTATCCGACACCCCTTGAAATTCGCCACGACAATTATCTTTGTATCTTCAAAGTAGTAAATAATAATAATTACATAAAATATGTATTGATTTACAACAATACGTATTACGTTTAGTTTATATTTTTTTTATAACTGATTAAAATGTCGTTAAGGCTGACTGTGTTGAAAGTGTTTGCAGATATGTCTTACACCACATACATTTTATGGCCCTTCACAGTTTGTTTGAACCCCGTGGTTGGATAAGTAGTACATTTCAGAAATTTGTCATTCGGACAAGTGGTTCTTAGATATAAGTTTAAGAATCATTTTATTGACACCGAATGTGCCTTCTTTCCTTTTTGAAAGGCAACGTTACAATGAAGAGACCACGGGGTGCTCGTAAGTAGTAATTATCTTGAAAGTGTTATTCCTGGCCTTTTTTTCTTGGGATAAAAGTATTTTGTTTTCAGTTTCCTCTTGATCCTAACATTTATTGCTCCGGTCATGTAATTGTTCTTCCTGACAAGAATTTATGGTCTTTGAATTGCATGTCATATTTTTGTTTCTTTGAATGGACTTTTAAATGACCAGCTGCATTCAACCCAATTTGGTTTCTTAAAAATAAAGTTAATTTTTTCTGATTTCAATGGAATTTTTAATTACTTCCAAAATAAACTTGTTTCAGTTAATAAATCTTATTTAGATTATTTCGCATTGAAATCAGGATCATCGAAAAAAACATTAGAGGGCAGTTGAATGGCAAATTTATCAATCTTAAAAATTAAGGTTGGTTCTGTGATTTTGTTTATCATATTCCAGATCACACATGAATTCGTTTAGATGTGATTTGATTCATATGTTACATTACTTCAAAATCTTTTAAAGAAAACTACAATTTTTTAACTAATGCTGAAGTAATGATGTTCGCTTGACACCCTGGATTTAACAATGCTGGACATTGTTTAAAGTTACTGCACCTATTTCTAATTAAAACTAGAGCTGTAATGGTTGTACTGATTGACATTTTCGCTTTGCATGATCATTTAATTTTTCTGCTCTTATGGGAATAATAAATAAAAGTAATTCCCTTTTTTGCCGAAAGCTCGAAAACCTTTATTAGTTGTCTTAGAGCGGGTTGTGTGGTTCTTCTAAATTAAAAAAAGTTTAGGAAAGTTGTGACCTGTTCTTTTATTTTAAAGCGGTCTTGCAGCAACTCTATTGCATAATTAATTAATAATAATAATTAAGTGATAATGACAATGATTCAATAACGTCACTTGAATCTCCTTCCACAGAATCGCAAAGATAATGAAATTTCTTAATATCAAAAATACGCTTGTCGTAATGAACTAACCACTTAAATGGATCTAAAAACAAAAATGGGAAGCGATGAGGGCTTTAAATTAGCAACAGATATGGTATATAATTATCTCGAGCCGTTTAATAATGACAGAGTGAGTCTGATTGAATTAGTAAATTTCAATTTATGTCAGTTAAAATTTTATCGGATGTTCAAATGAAAAAGTCATCAAGTGTGCTGTAAGTTTTTTAAAAGAGAACGTAGTGAACCCGGCATTCGATTACTTATTGACTATTTTGGTTGATCCGTCAAGGGTCATTTTGACGTCTTATTTATCCAGAGAGGTTAAAATTTTCTAACCTAAAGAAAATCGTCTAGAAATCTATTTTACTCTTATTTTTATCTTCTTTACAATATTATGCGCTTATGCTTTCAAAATAATTATAAATACAAATTTTGGGCTTTTCCGAAATTTAATAATTTCTTCCACAATTTCCAATTTTTTAAATTTTTACTTTAAAGTTGCAATTCTTGTGTTTGCTCTTAAAACTTCGGATTTCAAACGGATTCAAAATTTGAACATCAGTCTTGCGAGTCTATCACAAGATATTGCATTAAAAAAATAAATATAGAGTATTTTCTTGAAATTATGATTTTTTCACAAAATTCCTCAACCTTGCAAAATGTCATTTATTTTTCTTAAACTGTCAATAAATATTTACGTTTTGTTTAAAATTTTCATGTTAAATAATAAATTCAAGATATTTCTAAAGATTTTGACTTATTTTCGAAATTGTGACAGCCTAAAAAATTCTTAAAATTATAAATATATCAACTCGAAAACTCAAGATTTTGTATCGAAATTTTGTAATGTAAACTTTTTTTTCGAAATTTAAGATCCCCTTTGTCATTGAATTATGAGTGGTGGGTTTCCTCAAATTTTAAAATCCCAAAATTCAAACTTTACTTTCTACTTTTATTTCCAACACCAATAAAAGTTTCAACCAGTGTTAAAGCTTTAATTTTTTATTTTTAAGGTTTTAAATTTAATCTAGACTCTTTTTAAGAACACAAGTCATTTATTTAAAATCTTGACTTTAAATGAAATATTTTAATTTTATTTTAAATGATTTTGATTTAGTTGCAAAATTTTATCTTTAACCTCAAAATGTTGACATGTTTTAAAATTTTAGAACATTATGAATTTTTTGAAATCCTGGAATATTTTCCTAAAATTGTCTATTTTTTTAACTGTTTTTCTCGCAACTTTTCTGAATTCAAAATTTTGGCCTTATTTAGCTATTTTTTTTTTATTTTCGACCTTAATATCGAAGTATTCGACTTGAGATTTCGAGTGAAAACTTGAATATTCAAATATTTTTCTTTCGACTTTTTTCTATTTTTAAGATTATTTCTGCAATGTTTATCTTTTCTAAATTTACAGTTTCCATTAGCCAAGTTTCTTCTGAAAGATTATTTTTTAAATTGAAATATACTCGTATAACCAAATAGACTACGAAATAATTTAAATCAAAATAATATTAAGGCACCTATGCTTATGGCTCTTGAAAGAAATATTTTAGTACAAATCGAAAACAATGAAATATTAAAATATATTTAATCTACAAGCAAAAATTTGTCAACTTCATTGTAATTTACATTTATTTGAGCCCTAAAAATTATAAGTGCAGATATTTTACCACATTCGTTTACTGAGTACTTCAAGGTTTTCAAGACAGTACGTGAATTGGATTTAGGGTAAGAGTTTACAGCATAATAATGGAATTATAACCCCTCAGTTAAGGGCCGCTGACTTGGGTAGCCCGTGTAAACTTCAGAACCTTTAAGTTTGCGCATATTTACATGCTCACGATACCGCCTACTGTGTTCAGTTTTTGTTAGCGATGTTTTCGTACTTAACTCACTAGATTCTCTATTTTCAATCTCTCGTAAACGTTTTTTACGCTCTCAATATGTCTTACACTTTTCGCTATTTTTCATACTCTTAATATCCATAGCTGATAGCCTTATCCAATGAAACGTCACTGGATTAAACGAATATGGTGCTCTGCGGTGAACTGTGAACTTAACATTCTCCCATAGTTTTTATTCCGGCTTCTCGACGCCGAGAGCGCTCGACTGGCGATTCGAGTATGTCCGACCGACCGACACCTTGTTCTCTCAAGCTTGAACGAAAACCCGAAACTTCACCCCATATCTCAACATAAACATTTCCAATGTTAAAAGTTAAATAAATCATATTAGCTACATTCCAACGTAAAATGGCAACGTAACGTATTCAATCGTGCTTGCAGCATCCTCACCGTATACAGCGGTCGCTTCGAAAGGGGGGTCGACGTACTTTTTCGCAGCGGTAGCCCCTAACGTTCTGTAGGAAAACACTGCCTATTAGAAGCACGTGCACGGTTTTTGGTGACGTCACTCGACGTAACATTACGGTCGCTCTTTTACGTTACCGTTCTGTAGGAAACCGTAGCTTTACATGTAAAATTTGATACACATTTTCATCTTGTTAGGGGCAGAATAGCGAAAAAATTTTTCCTAGTGGATGCATACGTCATATAAAGAACCTAACTTGCCAAATTTCGGGTTTTTAAGTTTAATACTTTCTCATGAACTTTGTTACTGAATTGCTTGCATTTTGGATTCTTCAGGGTAATATTCTCATACGAATCATCCTGTATATCGTCGACTATTAATAGGCATTCAAACATTTAAGAGCAAATATATTAAAAACAGATGAAGATAACGAAATGAAAAAAGGTCATATGAGTGTTATTTAAATTTTTAATTTATGTTGGATATTTTAGTGGCAAAAAAATATGCCTTGATTTACTAAAGCAGTGAGGTATAATAAAATGGTATAAATACAAACAGCAAATACCTATTTACCACCCCAAAAACATAAACTGCCAAATTACCACACTTACCTACGTAATAATTGCTACATCCTCAAGACAAAATTGCCTTCTTTGGAACAAGAAAAACAAAAACATGTTGGCCATTTCGCCAATAGGACCTTGCTCTCTTGCCCCTAAAATTCCTGGTGTTCCTGACAGATTCTATAACATTCACTGACTACGCTACCATATCATATGTTATTTTTGTTGATTTAGCAAGCAGTTATTTTTATCCATTCATTACTTAAAATTTGGAAACTTCCATAAGCATTTGTCAATTTAGTTAAAATTATTACTGACTATCACAATTCTCATATTGTTATAAGAATTGTTATTATAAAAAACGGAAATTTCACTAATCCAATATATATGTATTGTGTTCGTAAATAGTTACGTTAATGGTATTTTTTTTTGTCTTTCAGCCAACCAAGGCTTCTTCGCAGATGTCCAACCTCTTCTTTATATCACGCAAGCATCCTTGGTAGTACCTCTCCTCGCCACTGATCGCTGGGTCCATAACGATTTCGTCCCAAAAGAACCAACTTTTGCCTACATCCACCTCGTTTTAGGAACTTTCCCGGTGATCTCCTATCTGCTGACTAAGCAGATCCGGAACGATTTGATCGAGTTGTCAACCGTTTTCAGTTCAATTTCGGTCATTCTCGGTTGCTACTTGACTGAAAACGTGCTAGCAATTTGTTCGGTTGGTTGTAATTATGCCGCATGGTGGTTGAGAAAAGATGCCTTTAGCCCTGGTGCTACAATAGCCAATTACAATTTTTTAATGTGCGTGTTTGTTATCACAGCTTCAATAGGTATGCGTACCCTTCAAATTGATGAATTTACCATAATGTTTAGAATTCCCACAATTCAAGGTCTGTTTAGTGGAATGAACTTCATGTAATTTATCTATTAAAAGTATTAAACATTTTCCTAATATTTGTTATATTATTAAAAAAAATAGACCGATATGAAATTAATTGTTTAATAAATGAATCGACAAATTGACTAAAACATTATTTATACATAGACTAACACTTGGTTATTCACAAAATGAAATGAGCAAAAGCAATAGAATACGCAGGGTCCCATATTTTCGTTAACGAAAAAGTCATATTTTAGATTTTTTAGAACTTAACCGTACTGCTTCAGCTCTACAAATTAAAAATAGTTTCCATCTTCATTAGAGAAGTTCTCGATTCACTGGACAGATGCTATCTTATTTATTATTATTGTTTTTATTTGCAACATATATATTTTATATTCTTTTTTTTTCTTAATTCTCCTCATTCTCAACGTTTCAGTAGGGGTTTTATTAATGTTTCCTTTTCCCAAGCGTAATATTTTCTAAAATAATCTGAAACCCTGGACCTCCATATTACTGGCACATGTTTCTACCACAAGCTACTGTGCTTTGCAAAATGTTGATTCACTTAAATTACATTCTATATCCTCAGTAACTTCTGCGTTAAATAGCGATATATTAGTTTGTGTATTGCAACTTTTTTATTAAAATAACATCTCATTCAAATAATAGATAATGAACATAGAAGAAATCTCGTACCATTATAAACAAAGTTATTGTCAATTAAGCTATTTTTTGACATTTCTAAAGAGGTGTCCAAAGATAGAATTTCCCACTAAACATCAACGAATGCTGTATATTGGGTTGGTTCATGAGGATCGCACTCTTATGTGAATCAGCCTGTATTTTCACTAAACCATTAAACTACTGGGGCGATGGAATTCCCAGATTAGTCTAAATTCCAAAAAAGATGCAAACGACATTGTTGGCGATGGCCATAGTTTCTCTATGGACCAATAGGTGGTAGTACTAAAGAGTCACTCGCTTGACGCCTGTGAATGTTTTAGTACTTACTTGTCGGAACATTTATTAGCATTCGAGTTGGATATACCAAACTGACGAGATCTAACAAGATCGAAACTGGTATTTGGTTTCCAAACTTCGAATCTAATAATGTTCAAACCTATTGGTCTGTGCATTATAGAATCCAAAAAAGAGGCGAACTTTGGGAAAAAGACAGAAAATCGCATTTAAAATAAAACCAAGCCTTTCGAAAATCTTCCAAAAATGTCGAATTTTGTGATAAAAGTTTCAATTTCCATAATAAATAGAATGTAGAGAAAAATAAACGCAATTTATAATTTTTTTTTTCAGAATTTGTACTTTATTTAAATTTTGACATTATCTTAAATTTTTTTCTTTCTCTCGGAATTTACTAAAACTGTCCTCAGAATTTGTAGACTTCCATTAATGTTTAATCTAATTTTGGAAAAATAAACGAATTTTGAGAAAAATTCGGTATTTGGAGAGAAGACCCATTTTATGGAGAAATTTGCAGAAACACAAGTTACTGCATTTTAAGGTAAGTCGAAATTTCGGGATAAGACGAATTTAGTAAAAATAAAACACGTTGAAATTTTCGGAAAGTCAAAGAGAAAAAAATTCAGAAGAAGCCGAATATTAAGAAAATGGATTTGGAAAACAAATACCATTTTCTAGAAAATGCCCTGGAAATTCTCAGAAAAAGTCAAAATTTTTAAAAAATGGTAAACAATTTCCAAGACATGGATCAGTTTTCAGAGGTAACATAAAATTTTGATTATAAAGTCATAATTTAAAAAAAAATAACGAATATCGAAAAAAAAAAAATTTTGGGAAAAAGTCAAAGAATTTAGGGAACATCAGATTTAAAATAAAATCCTAATCTTTCGCAAAAACTTTCGAAAAATGTCGAAAATTCGAGATCAAAATTTCCAAAGGCAAAATTTTCAGAGAAACTTGAATTTTGAGAAACCAAATCGTAAGTTTCAAGACTATTTTTCTCGAAATTGTTATTTTTATTTAAATGTGATATAATATTTAAATTTCGCTAAAGAAGCTGAATTTACAAGAATTTTTTTTCTTACAAACTTTTCAAAAATATTTTTCTTGATACTTATTTCTTAATATGCCAATCTAATTTAGAGAAAACAAGTAACTTTGGGAAAATCAAAATTCCAAGAAAAAACCAATTTCGAGCAAAAAAACGATATTGTTAGAAACCTGAAACATCGCCTTTGAGATAAAAGTCAAAATTTCGAAAATAAGGCAAAATTTGAGATACAAGTTCACATTTTAAAAAAGTTGGAGTTTTCAGAAACAGGCGAAAATTAAGCCAATATTGAGATATACGTTGAAATTTTGAAAAACATGTTGGCAATTACAGAAAGTTGGATTTAATAAAATAGTTGGAAAGAATTGAAATTTCCAAAGAATATGTTCCTGAATTTTTGTCCTTTCAAAATTTCCCAAATATTCTTTTCAAAACTTCCAGGTAAATATTTTCAAAATGTTTACTTTTTTATTAAAAAATCGACCAAATTTCGAGAAAAAGGCAAATTTTGATAAATAGGTTGAAATTTGTAGAAAGTTGGATTCAAAAAAATCGAAACTTTATTCAGAAAAAGGCGAACTTTGAGAATGACAAAATTTTGAGAAAAAAGAAACCACGAATTATGATATAAAAATTCGAAATTCTGCAAAAGTCAGATTTTGATAAAAGAAGTCGAATCGTAGGAATACCTGTAATTTCGAAATTTCAAAAAATAAGGCAAATTTTTGTGAAGAAAATGCGAATTTTCAGGAAAAAATCGAAATTTCTGGAAAATGTCGCAATTCCAATCAAAGGACGTCTAGACCAGGGATGAGCAAGACGCGACCCGTATAACATTTTTGTGCAACCCGCCTAGGCTCTACTACTTTACACAAACATTTTGGAAAGAAAATGTCAAACAATTTGACGAAAACTAGCTTACCATTTGAAAGAAACACATGTTGTCAAAAAACACGAAACATTTTCCATAATTGAGAAAAGAAACTCCTTCAGATAGAAGTAAATATGGCTAGGAAATTCAAAACTTAATAAACCAAATTGAATCGAGATTTAAAATATTTCGATCCGAAGAGATTGCTCCTAGTTTCCGTATTTTTTCTTAGTCATTTAATACAGGACACAGAAACAGTTTCAAATGAGCACAAATGGGGTTAAATATTTACAAAAGAACACCAATTTGAGGATCAAATTTCACAAGAAGGACATTCAAAGATTCTAGTAAAATAACCTACATGATTATTCAGGTATGCAATGGAAATCATGAAATATTTTGGACATAAGTGTTGGCAGGATTTTCTTCAAGGGAGGAGCAACACTCATTTTGAAAAATATATGAACAAAAAGATAACCGTGTGGCTGAGTAATGTGTATTTTACTAAAAACTACAGAACCGGGGAGATAGCATTTTCAGATTAAAGTCGAAATTTCGAAAGAAGCCCAATCTTAAGAAAAACCTTTCGAAGAACTTTAAGAAATGTCGATCGAAAGTTCGAAGAAGTGGAAATGCAAAAAGGACGAAATTTCCAAAAATCAATTTTTGTTAAAAAGGTGGTAAGTCAAATTCAGGTAAAAAAATGTAACTTTTAACTCAGAATTTTTATTTTATTTAAATATTGCCATATCCTTAAAAGTTTTCAAGAAATCATTTCCTCAAAATTTTCTAAAAATATTGTCCTCAGATTTTTAGATTTCTATTAAAATTTCGATCCAATTTTAAAAAAATAAACGAATTTTGTGAAAAGCCTAAATCTTCAGAAAAAATGCAATTCTAAATGGAAATACCGAAAACAGACAATATCGAATTTTGCGATAAAAGTCAAAATTTGGAAAATAAGATGAATTTCGGACAAGTTGAAATTACTGGGAATCAAATTTTAAAAAATTCAGAAAAGACAAAGGCTTCGAAAAAAAAAATCATGGTATTTGAATATTACATTGCAATTTCCAGAAAAATATAGAACTTTCTATAAAATATTTCAGATTTCCAAAAGAATTTCCAATATTAAGAGGGAAATTGGAAAAGTTGGATTTTTCAATAAATCATATTAAAAATAAAAACCTAACCTTCCTTAAAAACTCGAGAAATGTTTATGATTCAAAAAGGTCCAAATTTTTAAAGGTCTATTTTTGTAAAAAGACGCATTTTCAGAAAAAGACTAATTTTTAGAAAGAAAATCGCAACATTGTTCTCAAAATTTATAATAAAGTAAAGATGTTGAATTTACAAGAAATCATTTTTTCGAAATCCATAAAAATATTTTTTGCAACATTTTTTATTAACATTTTGATCTAATTTAGAGGGAAAAGTGAACATTTTCAGAGCCATAAAACCATTTTAACTAAAGGTCGCAATTTGTTGAAAAAGACAAATATTCAGAAAAATGACAAAGTTTGGAAATAAATAAACCACTTTTGAAAAAGTCCAAAAAGTAGGATTTTGAAAATGAAATCGAAATTTCAAAAAAAGATAAATTTTGATGTAAAGGCGAATTTTAGGTAGACTATTTTAGAAAAATTAAAAATTTGGAAAAAAAAATACGAATTTACCAGGAAAAAGAAAAAACTTATAGAAATATTAAATATCCGATATTGAGGCTTACTTTAGGAAACCAGTCAAAATTTCTAAAAAAAAACCAGAATCTAAAAGATCGACATTTTCAGCTAAATGTTCGGAAAAATATCAGATTTTGGAAAAAAAAGCCAAATTTCTAGTAAACTTTGAAATGGACCAAAAATTTTGCAAAGAAAGTCAAATTTAAAAAAAGTCGAAATTAAAAAAAAATAGTCAAAACCTCGAAAAAAAAACGAGAGAACTTTTTAGAAAAAGATCCAAATTTTGAGAAAAAACGTTTAATCCTAGTGAAATTTCGAAATTTCTTATAAAGAATCAGATTTTATCGAAATTTGGAAAAAGTAAATTTTATTGTAAGAAAAATTTTCTCTTTACTCCTCAAGTCAGAGGAAGACAGGCTTGCCACCTTAGCTCAACGGGAGTCAGAAAATGTCAAATATTGTGATATACATCGAAATTTTGACAAACAAGTTAAAAGTTTCAGAAATTTGGATTAAAAAAATTTAAAAAGAAATTTTCTTCGTAATTTTTGTCCTTTCACAAAAGTTCCAAAAAATATCATTTTTTATCAGAAGATCGACCACATTTTGAGGAAAAGGCAAATTTTAATAAACAAACGGAAATTTTCAAAATTAAAATAAGATGACATTTTCAGAAAAGTCAGATTTCGCAAAATGGCGAAATAGAAAAAAACAACGACAAACTTTTAAATTCGAAATTTTAATAGGATTTTTTGATAAAAGAAGTCGAATTTTAAGAATAAATGCGAAATTTCAAAAGAAAAATACAAATTTTGTAAAAAAATATGAGAAAAAGAAAGAAATTTCGAAAAACTGTTTCAAGGAAATGATGAATTCTGAGGTATTGGAAGGTCCCCCAATTGAATACATATAAGTGTTCAGTTTGCTGCATGAACCAGAATAGGACACGGTGGGACGGGTTCCCAAACTTTTTGCTCCGATAGGAACATTTTTGAAATTATGAAATCGACATCTCTCAATCAATATGAAAATTTTAAGAAAAAACTTCATAGTTTATAATTTGTTGTAAATTAAATCTATTAAGTGAAAGAGAAAAATTACAAGTCTAAAGTTGAATTTTAAGAAAAAAATTCAATATTTAAAATTAACGAAAATCAAAAATTTGGAAATAAAAAAATGCCAATACATTTTAATTTTAGTAGAGAAAAGAATCTAATATTCGGATGTTACTTCTAAATTTTGAAACTTAAACATTTCGGGGGCTTTTGATTGCGAAATGTTTTTTTTAATCTAATGTTTTTCTTTGAATTCTGAGTTGGAACTTGCAGCATTATTTTTTCCTAAAATCTTGACTCTAATTTAGAAAATTTCAACTATTTTCTAAAAATTCAATTTTTTTCTTTTGATTTAAAATTTTGAGATTTTTGATTATTATTTTCACAATATCAATTTTTTTGTAGACAAGTGGGAATGTCTGTTTTTTTTTCTAAATCCTAACCTTTTCTCAAAATTCTAAATGTAAATATTTCATTTTGTTTTTCGCTTTACATTTTCACTTCAATTACGAAATCTGGAATTTTCATATTTAAAAGCGAGAGCCAAGTTTTTCCTCTTTACTGTACAACTCAAAATTTTGTGCATGTTACTTGAATTGCCTAAAAATTTCAAAATTAAACTGGAAAATTTCAGATGTTTTTTTTCAATCACATTTCAAAGTTTCTTTCTTGCATGAAATTTTGAATAAAAAGAACATTAAGCCTTTTTTATATAATTATTTCTAAATCTTATCTTTCGTTTTTAAAAATTACCCTTCTTTATGTTTCTGTTAATCTTTGAAGGTGTGATTTATTGAAAATGTAAAATTTCAAAAGAAAAGTCAAATATTTGAATTTAAAGTCAAATTTTAATCATTAAGATCAAAATTTTTATAGTAAACTTGAGAATCTTTCTACCATCTAAAATAGCGCTTTTCCTTTACAGTTTTTTATTTTTTTAAAAATTTAAACTTTATTTTAAAATGCATATTCTTTTTCTGGAAATTTTTCACTTTTTCTGGAAAATTTTAAATAAAAAAAAAAGTAAATTACGATTATTGATATATGCTTAGGTAATATAGTCAAAGGGTATAAGCGTACCTTCTATTCAAAATTCCGACTTCCAGTTTCAAAATTTGAGAATTTGTTTATTAAATTCCCACTGTTTTGTAGCTTTGCTGTTAAATGTTCCTAAGATATGATATTTTTCTCAGTTTTTGATATAGAAATCTACGTTTCAATAAATTTCGCCATTTAAATTTAAAACTAGAAATGTAAAATGTTTTCCACGATTTCGAAAAAGAATCTGAATTTAGAGAAAATTTGATCATTCAGAATTTCTAAAAAAACCTTGCGAAATTTCATTTTTTTATTTTTTCTTCTTACTTTAAGTTCAAATTTTGATTTCAATCTTTATATTTTAACTTTAGTTCCAGAATTTTGACTAAAATCTTGAAAGTGTCTTAACTATGATTAAAAAAAGTCGAAATGTCCATAAATGGTCGAAATCTCTGCAAGTTTGGGATTCAATCTGATTGTAGAAAAAAAAATAAAGGTTGCAAATAAATCCACCTCGAGAAAAACTTTCAGAAAATAACTTTCATCACTAAGTGTGGAAAAATTAATTTCCATTAAAATTTTTAAATTTCGACTTTGTAATTTTATATGCAATCTCAAAAAGTTCAAAATCTCAAAAAAGGATGCTGGAATTGAAAAAAATTAAAGTGTGCTTCCAAGAAAATGCCTAAAATTAAAAGAAATCTGCATTAAAGTGGATAGGTGAAATTTAGAAATTAATTACATCAAAAGAAAGGAAAACAGAAAGATTACTTTGTCGAATCAAAGAAGAAACCAATTTTAAAACCAAATGCTTTAAGCTTTGAATTTAATCTCGAAATTTCACTTCCATCTTAAAAGTATGATAAGGAAAACTTCGAACTAAAAAAAAAATGAAATTTGGACTATGTAAATCGAAAATTTGATTTTGAAAGTCTAATTGCGAGTTTGAGGTCGAACTGTTGAGGTTTTCTAAATGACACATTTTAAGAAAATAAAAGCTGTAAAATTTGGGAAAAATCAGTTTTAAACGGAATCGAACATTTTTGAAATATGTATACATTTTTTTTATTGTTTTCTTTTCTCTTTCGACTTTAGGAATTAAAACATCCAGTTACATCTCAAAAATTAAAAAAAAATTAATAAATAAAATAAATAATAAAATTAACAAACCAAAACACTTGATATTTGAAATTTTTCTGAAAATTTCGTTTTTTTTTTAAAGTTGAGTCCACTAGAAATTTTTAAACTCAGAAATTTGTTATTTTTTACAAATTGCTAGTTTTTTTCGAATTTCGACTTTTCCCAAACCTTGCAGGATAAATTGAAAATTGTATTTTTTGTCGAAATTTTGTGATTTAATTGGATTTGAAAGAGGCTTTTTTTTTAAGTTTTCACAAGGGCGGTTGATGGGCACTCGGCGGGCCTGCAATCGGTAGATTTTAATTTTTTTAAAGGTTGTATACAGAATGTTTTACTTTGCATAGAGTCCCGTTATTTATTTTTATAAATGCAAAGTGAAACATTCTATACACAACCTTGCCGAACCTTATCCCACCTTTTCCAAAGGTAACCTGAGACAAAGTTAATAACAAGATTTATTACTACGGGCGTCTGGTTTTTAGGTAAATATGAAATTGTTTGTAGGAAGTCTAAAGCATTTAAATATGTTTTAAATTATTTTAATGTTTAACCAGGCACGTAGCCAGGGGGTGGTCCAGGGGGTCCGGACCCCCCCCCGAAATGAATATTCGCCAAAAAATTTACAATGATACGAATTGAAATATCAATAGAAAAATGGTTGATTGTATATTTCAGCATGTAAATAATTTCCGAAATTGCCAACTACTAGGTTTATGATAAGCAAAATCGCCATGTAGGTAGGCATTTTAAGAAACATTGGCAATGAGCTCAAGGCTTCCCAATATATGCTTCAATCGTCACGTACGTGCAGCAGCGGCATTGCAGTCAAAGGACATATTCTTATACCTAATCTCCTTTATTATATTAGCTCATATTTCATATTGCCAAATTGCCATAGGAAATACAATACAAATCATGATTATGGTACGAGTTAGGAATTAGTCCACAAGTCGACTCTTGATCGGTGATAAGTTAAATACGTGAACTTAAAATGGATATTAGGAAATTTTTCTTTGGTAAGTTTCACGTTTTTATTTGTCAAATTTATATAATATTAAGGTCACTAGATTTTATTCTTCATTTTTACTAATTACCAAAATGAAAAAAAAAAAAAAATAAAAGAAACGAATACGTAAAATTAATTAATGTATGTTCTTATATTTTCTGAAGAATATTTTTTAGAAATTTTGATAATTTAACAAAAATCCGAGTTGAAATTGAAAATTCTAAATTCTTTTCTTCAATTTTACGTCTCTGTAAGCACATAATCGATTTCATTTATTTATTTTTTTAATTCCAAGGACGTATAAGTAATTTTTTGGCAAATTCTGGTGTTTTTTCTCAAAAATGTTTTACTTTTAATTCATAACTCTTTTATATATTGAAACGTTTTTCTAAATTTCGATTATTTTTAGAAATTTTCGAAATATCAACTTCTTTTGTAAAATTCTTTCAACTTTCTTTTAATTTTTTATTCAAATTCAACATTTCAACTTTTTCAGAGATTTCTCTCTTTTGATAACATATTTATACGCATTTTGACATTATTTTCAAAATATTCATTTTAGTTTAAAAATATAAACTTTTTTTTTAAATTCAAGTTTGGACTTTTAATTTTCCTTATATTTAAACGAAATTTTCATTTGAAATTCCATCTTTTGATGTTTTTAAGACTTAATTTTTATTTAACATTTTGAAATAATTTAGAAATATCAACATTTTTATTTTTCCATTTCGACTTTAAAATCGAAATGTCTAAAAAAATTATTTTATAAATTTCGTTTTTCTTATAATTTTTAGTTTAGCTACAAATATTTTTTATAATGTTTGTGTTTTTTTTGTTTTAAATTTTAAATTTTTCTAAAGAACTTTATTTTAAAATTTCAATTTTTTTATTTCTTTTCTAAATTATTCGCTTTGCACTAAAAATTGTGTGCTTTAATTTTTTCAAATTTTAATTCTAGTCACGAAATTTCTACATTTTAAAACAAATTTTAGTTTAAACCCAAAATTTTTGATTCATCAGAAAATTTTCAGTTTTTTCTCAATATTTAAATTTTTTCTAAATATTTCGGTAAACTCAACATTTTTAGTGTAAAAAAAATTGACTTAAACTTCGAAGCTTCTGGATTTTGTTTGATAAAGTTCTTTTCTTTTTTCATCCTTTTAATTTTTCGTCCAAATTTCTACTTTTCTTGAAGATTTTTAGATTCACCCTTTTCCTTTCTAAAATAAATTTAAAGTTTCGACAAAAATCGAAATTACAAATTAAAATGGAAGCTTTTTTTATTTTATTTTTAATATCTAATATTCCTAATTTCGTCTTTGGTCTAAAATTTGAACCTGTTCTGAAAAGTTCAAAAATCCCGTATTTTGAAAAAAAATACTGGGTAATTTTAATTTTTTTTTCAAAATGTCGAGATAGACTAGATTTGAAAGATTTAAATATCGAGACTGAAGTCGAACTTGAGTTTCAAATTATAGTTCAAATGTCGAAGTTACAATTGGAAATTTTACGCAAAAGTAAAAAAATGAGCACTAAGTAAAAGACCAAGACGTTTATTGATTTAACAACTCAACTTTTTTCTTTAAATTTTGCAATATTGCTCATTTCGAAGAAGTTTATGTCTCTAAGGGTCGGTATTATAATGTCCAGTTGACCGTAGGTTGAAAGTTAACCGACGGTTGAACGGTTAGTTTGGGTTTTATAAAAGTGAAGTTAAGGTTGAACTGTGGGTGGAGTGACGTTTCATTCAACTGATAGTTCAGTTTAGGGTTGAAAGTCGACCGATACTTGAATTGACGTGTCTTTGGTTGGTTAAAGTTGTTATAACATTTATATTATACAAAATGTCGTCATGTGAAGGTTTTCGAAAAGGCAAGCTTTTGTGGGAAGAAAGTGACAGTAGTAGTAGTGATAGTACTGATTCGGAAGAATATGAAATATTTAATAACGCCCATTCCTAATCGTGTAACCGAAGCAGAACAACTCTTCAATGAATCGCAAATTAGGAGTCGAAATCCAATTGAAAGGTTATTTGGGATTTTAAAACGAAGGTTCCCTGTTCTCTCTCTAGGAATAAGAGTATCTCTCGAGACAGCAAAGTCTATAATAGTGGCATGTGCAGTGCTGCATAATATAGCAATAAGTAGGAATCAACAAGAACCGATTCAAGATCCAAATTTAAACATTGAAATTGAGGAAGCACAAGATAATATAATTTTTAATAATAATAATAATAATTTTAGGGAAGATTTCCTTATGTATTTTGTGAATTTATTGGAAAGTGATTAAAGTAAATATAAATAAAATAAAACATGTACATTTTTTCAGACTTTTATTTGTAAATATAAATTATTTTAATAAATGCGTCCTAAGGAATGCTATTTTTTAATAGCCTAATTTCTATTTCTAATTTTTCATTTTGTAACTCGAAATTTTTTATTTGTAACATTCCCTTTTTCATCTTTAAATCGTTAAATTCTCGTTCCCGAAGATATTCCTTTTCGAGCAACTCCTTTTTTAAGCAGTACATTTGCGATTTTCCATCTGATCTGCTGGATTCTTGTTCATGACCTTGTGACCTTTTGCGTTTCAAATTTAAAGATTTATGCTAAATGTTCTAATTATATCAACAAGACGATGGCAGTCCGAGTCAGAAAAAACAAATCTCTTATTTTTGCTGCACATTTTAATACTACATTTAAGGTACAACCGCCTGCACAATTACAAATGAAAAGACAAGATCAGACAATAGGAAGAATAATAACAAATCAAAACAACAACACGTGGGCAGTGTGAGATAGCAACTCTCTTTTCATTGGTTAAAATTCAACCTACAGCATAGCCAACATTAATTATATGACAGCCAACCTCAGGTTGGTGAACTTTTACCCAAATCACTTTTATAAAACAGAATTTATGTGAACCGCCGGTTGAACTTCAACCGACGGTTAGGTGACCAGAGGTTGAACAATACTTTTATAATACCGACCCTAAGATAAAAAAAAAGGGGGGAGTTGGACCCTTCCCGAACGAAAATCCTGGCTACGTGCCTGTATTTAACCATAATCATTAAACTGATGGTATGCACTATTGGCGCCATCTCTTATAGACTAGACATAATATGACACGATTGAAAAGCAGCGCTACTACGTCGTAGCGCATCTCTGTATTTTAGTTTATACTTTATATTGTAGATGTCGCCAAACGTTGGCAACATAATTTTGATTTATTTTCAACATGGAAAATTAGACATTTTATTTATTTTAATTTCAATTTTAAAGCAGAAATGTCTGTGGTCCAACTTATAGAGAAAAATGAAAATCTCGATTTTAACATGTAAATCTTAAAATGTAGAAATTCAAAAAGGGTAAAAACTTAGGGAATGAATAAACCTAAACCAAGCAAAAAACTTCCGGTTTTTTTTCTAATTTTTTTAGAAATGTGTTTTCTTTAAATCTCCGTTTTGCTTTCAGGATATTGAGGTTAAAATTAGGTAATTAAGATTACTATTTTGGTATTTAAGTTTCAACTTACATAATTATATTTGCAAATAAGATCGAAATTTAAAAAAACAATTTCCAAAGTTTAGAGAATGAATTCGAAAATTCCATTTACATTAATTCTTTTTCCAAAATATTTCTTGAAATTTAAACCTGAAAATGTTTAGAAATTCCATTTATTTTAAATTTTGATTTTTCCTGAAATTTCCGAATTTAACTTGCAATTTACATTTTTGCTTAAAACTTTTGATATTATATTCGAAATGTAGTTTTTTTTGAAGTGTTAACTTTATAAATTCAAATTATCAGCGAGTCTTACGGTACGTTTACTCTAGATACTTTATTCTGTACCAGTGGCGGCTGGTCTTAAAGAGCGCAAGAGCGCGCGCTCCTCGTGAAATGAGCGATCTATTCTTTTTTGTTTAATGTAAAAGACTTGGATTTATCACATTTTTAAACACAAAATAATGACATTCTAATTAACTAATAATACTTGTGAATGACTTGGAATAAAATACACCAACGTTTGATTCCGTTATACGTATTAAATATTATAAGGAAATTTAAATAAGTTGGTGCGCGCAGAAATATGCACCTAGCGAGGGTGTCGTGCGATGCATATCAACGGTCTTCCCGGGATGCGAAGAAATAAACTACAGAACACCACGTTAAAGCTAGCCCGGGGTACGCCGCTCCGCGCATGTGCGATATTGCCAAATGAGCCAAACGAGTCAGAGTTTGGAGTGTGTATTTACGTTTACGATGCTAAATGCGTAGGTCCCGGCTGATCTGATTGCGATTGTTAATTGTGCCGCTATTCACAAAGAGATAGCAGTACCCAATCTAGGGTCTAATTATTCATTTATAAATTTGAATTTAAACAATTTTGATGAGAAAGGTAATGAAGACTTTATTTCTTTAAAAGATCGTAGAGCGGATTTTGTTTTAAAAAATATTTTTTTTGTGTTTTTGTAGAGTTTAATTAGAACCTTGTAATAAAATATATTTTATTTTCAAATGCAGTTTTCATGAAATGGAGATTATAAGATGGTAATTAAATTTAATTCGTAAAAATACTATTAAATATCACACCTTTTGTGTCACTTTTGTTTCTCTTAAATTTAATATCTTGCTATGACACTGAATTCACCTAAACTCTTAACTACTAATATTTTTGCATCTTCGCACCCCCTGTCAAAAATTCACCAGCCGCCACTGTTCTGTACGTTTCTCTAGGACAGCGGTTCTCAAATTTGTTTAGTGACGGAACCCTTTTAATAAGCTAAATTTTTAACGGAACTCTAAATCCTAAACTAAAAGGAAAACCAGTTATATGTGTATTGTTTATTAATAATTAGCTGATGCCTGCGTCTTCGTCTGCGTGAAAGAAGAGAAAGGAATCTTGAGTCCCTTTTTGAAAATTTAGACTTTCTTGAAGACTGATTTTTATTGAACTTTTCGGCTTATTTCGAAAATTACGACATTTTAAAATATTCAATTTTTTTACAATGCTGACCTTTTCTTCTCGGAAGTTTCGAATGTTTTTCAAATGTTGCCTTTTTGAAAATTGCAATTTTTTGAAAAAATTTGACTTTTCCAAATCCTTATTAATAAATGTGTTTTTTTTTTTCATTTTGACTCGAAATTTCTGCCAAATCTGACTGCTTTTAAATTCGATTTTTTCAAAACATTTCAATTCTTTTTGAACATTTGAATTATTTGAAAGTTTTAACTTTTCAAAATATTCACCAGAAATTCAAAAAGGGTAAAAACTTAGGGAATGAATAAACCTAAACCAAGCAAAAAACTTCCGGTTTTTTTTAGAAATGTGTTTTCTTTAAATCTCGGTTTTGCTTTCAGGATATTGAGGTTAAAATTAGGTAATTAAGATTACTATTTTGTTATTTAAGTTTCAACTTACATAATTATATTTGCAAATAAGATCGAAATTTAAAAAAACAATTTCCAAAGTTTAGAGAATGAGTTCGAAAATTCCATTTACATTAATTCTTTTTCCAAAATATTTCTTGAAATTTAAACCTGAAAATGTTTAGAAATTCCATTTATTTTAAATTTTGATTTTTCCTGAAATTTCCGAATTTAAACTTGCAATTTACATCTTTGCTTAAAACTTTTGACATTATATTCGAAATGTAGTTTTTTTTGAAGTATCAACTTTATAGTTTCAAATTATCAGGGAGTCTTACGGTACGTTTACACTAGATACTTTATTCTGTACGCTTCTCTAGGACAGCGGTTCTCAAACTTGTTTAGTGACAGAACCCTTTTAAAAAGTTAAATTTTTAACGGAACTTTAAATCCTAAACTAAAAGGAAAACCAGTTATATGTGTATTGTTTATTAATAATTAGCTGATGCCTGCGTCTTCGTCTGCGTGAAAGAAGAGAAAGGAATCTTGAGTCCCTTTTTGAAAATTTAGACTTTCTTGAAGACTGATTTTTATTGAACTTTTCGGCTTATTTCGAAAATTACGACATTTTAAAATATTCAATTTTTTTACAATGCTGACCTTTTCTTCTCGGAAGTTTCGAATGTTTTTCAAATGTTGCCTTTTTGAAAATTGCAATTTTTTTTCATTTTGACTCGAAATTTCTGCCAAATCTGACTGCTTTTAAATACGATTTTTTCAAAACATTTCAATTCTTTTAGAAAATTTGAATTTTTTGAAAGTTTTAAATTTTGAAAATATTCACTCTTTCCAAGTGTTTGATATTTTTCAATTCGACTTTTTGAACTTTTTGAAAATGACGTCTAACTTCAATTTTTATTGAAAATATTGGCTTTCTTGTACATTTCGAATTTTTTTTAACATTTCGACTTTGAAAACGTCGAATTTCCATTTTTCCATTTAATTTTTACTTTTTTCAAATTTCAAAACTTGAGCAATTTTACCTTTCTTCAAGGTTTTAATTTATTTTCAATTTTTTTTTGAAAATTGCGACACAAGAAGTTGATATTTTCGTAAAACTGAGGCTTTTATCACAATTGCAACTTTTTCCAAAATTTTAATTTTTTTTTCATAAATTTGATCATATTGAAATATTTTTTTTCACCTCTGTCTTTTTTTTAAATATATTTACCTTTGTTCACACTTTTGATAATTTCTCTAAGTTTTGACCTTATTTAAAAATCTCGAAAATATTATTTAAAAATATTAATTTTTCTCAATGTTTCAACTTTTATGTAGTAAATTAGCCGTTTATTCAAAAAATTGACTTTTTTTAATTTTCCGTTTTTTCAAAAATTGAATTTTTCTCAAAATTCCGTCATTTTTAAAATTATCGAACATTATTTACAACTTTCGCTCTTTTTAAAAATTTCCACTTCTACATAATCAAATTTTTGACTTTTTGTCGAAATTGTAACTTTTCACAATTTGATTTTTTTCAAAATTTCTACCCTTATTCAAAATTTCGACCTTTTGTGAAAATGTTGATTTTTTTTCAAAATTTTGCAGAGATGCAGAGCTTTCTTTTGTTCCTGACAATTTGTAATATTTTTTAAATTGCAAATTCTTAAATTTTTAACAAAAAGTTAAAAAAAGTCGAAATTTGGAAGAATTTTTGACTTTAAAATCTAAATAGGGTTTTTGAAAAGAAAGCATAGAAAATTCTGGCTTCAATATAAAAATTATGATGTTTAAAGCGAATTGTAGAGATACATTTTTCTTAAACACTTTGAAATTTCTTCCCTAAATTTCGACATCATTTCCAAATTTTGCCTTTTAACTAAAAATTTTGAGAAATAGTTTTGTGGAAATTTAAACGTTGTTTTGACTTTAATCCCTGCATTTCGACTTTAGTCTCGAAATTTTAACTTAAGATAGAAAATTTCAATTTTAGATTTCCAGAATAATATATTTTAATTGTATAAATTTTCTTTAATATTTTATTTGACAATCATCCCAAGAAAATCCAAATTTGCACTTCTTGTTATTCTGACATTTTAAAATGAATATTTATAACAGTAGTTTTTAATTTCGGAAATTGTAATAAAAAATATAAAAATTCGAAGAAGGTCGAAATTTTAAATAAAAAAATCAAAAATTCAAAAAGTTTTCTTTCCCAAAGTTTCAAAAAAATAAAAAATATCTTTGAACTTATTTCGATTTTTTTCAGTTTCATGATTTTAACATTTCCCTCGAAAATTTAAGAAATAATAAATGAAAAGAAAATTTAATTTTTGTCTTTAAATATGTACTTTATTTTGTAAGTCAAAATTAAAAAGAAAATCATTAGAAATCCCTACTTGAAATTTAAAACTGGACAAACATAGAATTCTAAAAAAAAATTCGAATTATTTCTGAAAATAATCTCTTTTTTTATAGAACTTTAATTTTTTGTTCTGGAATCTTTCTATTTAATATTTTTACTTTAAATTCGAAATTTTCATCTCCTTCTCAAAATTTTAGTAAAATTCGAAGTTTGGAAAAAGTGTTTAATTTCGGTAAATTAGAGATTTCATATTTTAAAGGGAAATTTTTGGAAAAAACTTAAAAAAAATTACTTCAATTTTTGATTGTGTAAAAAATGTTGACTATAAACTCGAAATTTCAACAAGAAACTTCAAAATATCTTTAAAAAAAATGTTGCCGGTTAACGATGTCAGCTCTCAACGCTTATAGGTAACTTTAAATACAATTTTGCGCATTACTCATTACAGAAAAATTGCTTATCCGTTAATGTCCATTTTTACTATCTTTAAATTGAATTTTGAAAAATCCTCTCTTAATGCTCACCTATGTATTATGGGGAAGAACAGTAAGAAATTTTATGTCCCTGGACCCAACTTTTTAGGCTGTGCATTGTCTGTCAGTCAGTACTTAGAGGTTTATTACATAAATTAGTTACGATTACGATTAAATTTACCTTAGAAAGAGAAAATAAAGTCATAACACTAATTTGAGGGTGTCTGGAACAATTTTCAGAAGAAAACGTATCCAATTAACGATCCGGGTAAGCAAAAAATGCCTCGTATACCAAATTGTAAGTTTAAAGTTTCAGTTTTCACTTTTTTTACACTCAATATTTGACAAATTTCAAAAAACGCCTTTTTCGGAATTTTTCTTGAAATTTCAAATTTGAACCCGAAAATGTTCAAAAATTGCATTTTTTTCCAAATATCAATTTTTTCTGAATGTTTCAGATTTTTATTAAAAGTTGACCTTTTTTCATAATTTTTCTTGAAATTTCTAGTTTGAACGCCAAAATGTTCAGTAATTCTATTTTATTTAGAAACTCCAACTTTTTTCTTAAAAACCCGAATTTAAACTTTCAATTTACATTTTTGCCTACAACTTTCGGCGTTATATTCAAAATGGAAGCCTTTTTGAGAACGTTTGATTTTATTTTCGAAATATTAACTTTGGTTGAGATTACGGCTTTTTTGCAAAATTGTATTTTTGCTCCATTTTTTTTTGTCCTTTATTTAACTTTATTTTTGAATTAAAATCTTTTGAACTTTTCTTGATGTTTCCTTTTTTTTAGAAACTTCAAATTAAATTTTTTTATTATGGATTTCGTATAATTTTGATGTTTTTCGCAGGGCTTCAATTCAAATATTTTTTTCCACTAAATCGACTTTTAGACTTAACATTTTGAGAAAATTATTTCCAATAAAACTCTTAATTTATATTTTCTTCCAATGTAAACTCAAAATTTCAACTTTTTCTCAGAATTTCCGAGATCTAGATAGAATTATTTTCTATAAAATTCGAGTTTTTGTTGGAAATTTTGATTTTATTAAAGTTCGAATATTTGGGAGGACTAATTTGTTTTTTGGGGAGTTTTAGCCCCGAAGTCTCCTTCTTACCACAAAATAAATAAAAACTATTTATTTTGTGCCTCCTAACTATGCCTATGTTGTGCTACCACACTTGTAAGTGCAAAATAGTACTTTCTATAAAGCAGATTTTCTTAACCTTTTTGTAGTCGCGGACCACTTTCTAAATTTCGGAAATACCATGGCCGCCTTTCTATGACAATTATTCTGCATAAGCCTCACTTATGTACAATTTTATCATCGAAGTCTAAAAAAAAAAGTCCTCGAGCCTATTTTTCCATACAACTTCTTCTGGACAACATTGTATGTCCAAATATGATTTGGATGGGGGGAGATTATGGTGGCCCTAAGATATAGCTTGTATAACTTATAGGCAAATCCACCACTGAATGGACGTAGGCATTTAGGGAAAAGCAACCATCATTTGGAAAAATTGATTGATCAAAGAAGCATACTAAAAATCCTTCCGGTTGGGAATATGTATATTTTTACTTTTAACTCATGAACTGGGGTCAAGGTAAAGCTAAAATTTCGAAAAAGAGCCTTACTTTGGGAAAAAATAAAAAAATTGAATTTAAAATAAAAATCGAATCTTTCGAAAAATTTTCAAAAATGTCAAAATTTCTAATAGTCGAATTTTGTTAAACACATCGAATTCGGAGAAAAAAAAGAAAACAAACCGCCTTTTCGAAATTTCCTAAAAATATTATTCTGGAATTTTTGGATTTTTGTTAAAATTTCGATCCAATTTTGGAAAAATGAACGAATTTTGTGAAAACAATTAAAATTTGGAAAGAGCACAATTCTAGGTTTACAATTTCAGAACCATGGAAGTTTGAGGTACAAAAATTTTGAGAAACAAATTTTCAGGAAAAGCCTATCCATATTAAGAAAAATTGATTAGAAAAAAAACATTGTTTTAAAAACGTCATCGAAATTCCGAGAAAAAGGGCCAATAGAAAATATTCTAAATTTTGAGAGAACAAAACCGAATTTTGAATATAAAGTTGTAATTTAGAAAGAGAAGAATTTTGAGAAAAAGTTCAGTTTCAGAAAGTCCAAATTTTCAGAAAACCAAATTTCTCAACATTTTCAAAGGTCGAATTTTGTGAAAAAAAAGCGAAATTTACAAATTTTTTTTTTAAATTATGACAAATATTTAAACTTTGCTAAAGAATTTGAATCTACAAGAAATCTTGAGAAACAAGTAGAAATTTCGAGAAAATGTCGACAGATTTAAAAAAAAAATAGAAATTTCCAGGAAAGGTTCCTCCTGTTGAGAATATAAATTTTTGAATGGTAGGGAGAGCAAACACCCCATTCTGCTCTGTTATATCTCCACCTATGCCTCTTTCGAAGAATTATGGAAAAAGAAAACAAGGAAATTGACAAATACTTTTTATTAGAAAGAACTAGACTGCATTAATTTTTATTCTAATAAATGTTGTTAAGTAGGCTAGCCATGGACCCCGGCATTCGTGATATGGACCCTCAGGTTAAGAAAACCTGCTACCCCCGCTATAAGGAATGATTTTTAACTTAAGAAAAAGAAAAGTATAATTCCACAAAATGTTAATTTCCTTTTGCCTTATATTAAATAATTAAAAAAAGAACAATAAAAAGCATTTTAGATTTAATAAAATCCATAAATTTGTTTTAAGGCATTAAGGAAAAAATTATTTAAAAAATCTGGCAACACCCAAAGTGGTTAAGTAGATCATTTAAATAGTAGTTCAAAGAATACCTCCAGTAGTTGATAAAGAGAAGAGGCAAAATTAGGTTAAGGAAAGGTAAGGCTTAAAAAGTGATTAAATCATGATTAAAGTTAAGAAATGTTTTATGCTTAATAATGATATTCCAGAAAATGAAGATATCCATCAACTTCTACTGGAAAATCTTGTCAATTTGAATAGAATAAGAAAATATTTTCAACCGTTGACGTCCGTTCGCTCAGAAATTGTTTACAAAATTACCAAGATACGATGACCATTGACAGCGTTTTCTTTTTCTAAATATTTTCCTTAATTGGAAGGTATTAATGAAAACTATTTAACGATAATGAAAAAAAAAAAAAAAGGAAATTCCTCAAGCAAAGTATTTTGCTGAGATTGTCAATCTTGATTTTGGGACCCCTAGAAAGGTTTGCAGTTTTAAGATTTGTAAAAATTGCCATGCATGCATGTTATTTGAAGATTTTATTTCAGGATTTACTTCCTCCTAAAGATTTTGTGAATGGGATATTGAAAATGAAGGGTAGTGTTGACCAACATTAAGAAGTTTTGCCTTAGATTTGCATTTTTACTTTAGTATTAGTAGAAGCAGCAATTATTTAGAAATGGTATACTGTAGGCACCATATACTCAAAAAAGGCGGTTGGTGCCAGCAGGTGTTGATACAATAACGAAAGAAGAGAGCGATTATCGTGCGCCCTGAGAAGGCAGTGGTCAAATTTTCAGTTGGTTATTTAATTAGTGTTTTGCTGGGGTTTTTTCTATTTTCCTTTCCCTTCCTTGGCAAACTCTAGGTCAGAAAGCACCGGACAATTAGGTGAGTCATTTATGTGTTCTTTTTTTACATCATTATTTGCGGTATACACAGTATACATTTGTGGATTGATTCACATTTTACAAAAGACAAAAGAAACCTTTGATGTTCCAATAATTTCTCAATTTTTCAGACATCGTTAACCTGATGATAGATGAAATGACTGTAAGGGTATAATTTATTATAAAAATGACTTTTGTGCTGCAACTGATACAAGAAGTGTTGAGGATGGCAATATTCCTGTATTCCTGTAGCAACATAAGCTTTGGTTTTTATGGCTGCTGCTTCAAATGATAAATGGATATTTCTTAATTCGGGAATTATCAGGAAGTGTAATGGAAAGCACTTCATCAATCATGGCATTTTATTTGTTATAGTTATTGAGCTATCAAGGTTGTTATAAAGATTATAACGCATCAAGATTGACAGTGTACTTTGGCCTGAAGAAATGTAGTCGATAAAGGGCACTATTATTCCACAATACTCGTGATGTTTTCAACATTCAATGCCCTACAAATTTGTTATACAAGGTGATTCTAAAAGTAGTACCATAAATTTAGATTCACACTTTACAGCCCAAAATAAGACGAAAAAAAAGTCTATCTAAACATATGTGTAAAACGCTTCATTTCCAAGTTACAGAGTGTGGAAAGTTAGTTTCTGATTATAGTTTTTAATTGATGGTTGCGAAACGGATACAGATAATTGAATGAAATTTGGCACAATTCCATACCTTTTTGTGCTCTTTACAAAAATCTAAATATTAACATTACTTAACCAGTGGCAGATATACCTAAAGGGGCAGTGCTTAAACATGATTTATTTATTTTGTATGCACTTTTGTCGCAGTTTGTCAGCAGTTTTCGAGTAAAATGCATTTTTATATTTCGATGCCTTAAAAACGCTGACCCCAAATATCGAATGTAACACATAATTGACATTGAAATGAAAGAAGATAAATAGCATTATCATGTTCATGTTTTCTTGTCACCAGTGACCACTTTGAGCAATTTTTGTAAATAAAAGCTAATTTTTTTTTTAAATTCGTTATTAGATATTTACGAAAAAAAATGTTTATTTAAATATTAGATAAAATTAAATAAATAGTGGTTAAAAATAATTTGTTTCAAAAGTATATTTTAACTAATTTTATTTTCTTTCTTTTCAAAGTCATTTCCAAAGCATTTTCAATGTATCAAGATATAAAAATGCATTTTACTCAAAACCGTTGTCAATATCAAATTTCAGTAAGAGTACCTTTTTTATGTAAAAACATGCGCAGTTTATATATTTTTGTTATTAAACTGCGATAAAAGTGCACACAAAATAAATAAGGCACGTTTTGAGCACCATCCTTCTGGATATATCCACCACTGGGTAAGTTCTGTTAATTAATTCTTAGATTTTTGGAAAGAGTATGAACAGGTATGGAATTGTGCCAAATTTCATTCCATTATCTGTACACGTTTTGCAACTATTAATAAAAAACTATAATCAGCAAGTAACCTTTCACACCCTATAACTAGGAAATGAAGCGTTTTACGACATAAGTTTATATGGACTTTTCGTCTTATTTTGGGCTCTAGAACAAGAACCTGAACTTATCGTACTACTTTTAGAATCACCTTATGTAATTCAATTTTATTTTTGACATTTATGATGTATTTCGCATTTATTATATGTTCAGAATGATTTGATATAAAGAGTAAAAATAAATTTGTTTGTAAATGCCGCTGTTGCATAACAATGCATTTTGTTTGTCAGTTTGTCTGTCATCATTTACTTGTTCCGGATTGTCCTGCAGTGAAAATGTTAGGGAGATATATCTTAAGAAGTGTTGTTAAAGGCTGCAAAACTAGCAGAGGCCCTTGTGCCTCATAAAACCAAAAAGGTATATGACAAAGAGGTTATTAAAGGTTATTTATGATTTCTATTTTATTGTTTTATTTCGATAATGTGTTATAAATTTATAATGTTCTACGTTATTTTTCAGTTAATGTATCTCAAAATAGGGTGCTTACCAGAAACTAAATAGCCTGAACGCTATAGGCTAACCAGTGAAGGCAGTTGGAAGCCTGGCAAAAGCCAAGCTCACAACGCGCTTTTATTCCTTAGCAGACCTTTGCGAAGATAACTTCGGGAATTTTTACCAAATAGGTATTAAATATGGGAAAATATATTGTGGAACACTGTCAGAAAAGAGGTGAACATATTAGTGAAGGACGATCAAGAGTTTCATTCTTTGGGTGCGACGTGTGCGAGTCACCGTTTCATTGCAATCATCACACATTTGCAGCATCGGCTTAACAATATTGTGCACGTATTGAAAGTTTCATTTAAATCGTCAGAAGCGTTACGCCGAAGGTTTAATCTTTACAAATTGGATTAAATCCAGCAGTGTTGAGTTCTCCCTTCCCCGCATTTTGCATCCAGTGGTTCTCATGCTACAAGATTGAAGCGTTCAGTCTATTTAGTATCTGTTGGTTATTTTAAAATTACTGACCTATAGGACATTAAAGTAAATTAGTGCCCCACTTTTGATTGAATTTCAAGTAATATAAAATTCAAGAATGTGCGCAAGTTTAGGGACAAATTTTTAATATTATCCCAATTTTAAGTCATACTTTAGCTACAAATGATTTATGCTACGTATTTCCTTGATTTGCGTGATAAGTACGATTAAATTAGTCATATTAGATGGTAAACGTGTTTTAAATATCAGAGATTAACTGGAAATATATTGTAAAGTTCGTGAGTTATAAAAAATGGGGAGCTTAAACTAGCAAATAATTTAAATATGCATAGTATGTGTTAACATAGGGGAGTCCTAAGTTAAGGCGTTCTTTGCTTTTTTAAAGAAATTCCGAAACTGAATTTACAAACAAAAATAATAATGAATCCTACCCTAAATCATGCAGAAAAATTGGCTTTTTAGGTCTATATTATTGCGCAATATGATGGTATATTTATTTTTATATAATTTGATAAATTACAGTGTGCTGAAATTAAACTTTAATTTATGAATTATCATAACATTATTTAGTAGTTTTTTTATGTTGTGAGAAGTAGGGAAGGTTTTGATAATAATTTTGATTTATATTTTACCAAAGATATTTAGTATTTGAATATTAATAAATCATTATTTACAAATAAATAATAGGTATTCAGCTGTGTGTTTTTTTTTTAATTCAAAAATATTCGTTCACTACAATTATAGTATGTCGTAGGTTTTGGTAACTTAAAACTTTTCATGAAGTAAAATTAAATCTCCGAAGACTGTTGTAATGCCCAGTTACATACCTATGATGAGCTTGGGGCCCTCCCAATTTTTTTATTACCCAATTCAAAAAGCATGTTCTTTTTTCATCGCACTTGGTAAGTATTCAGTTTTTGTTTTCGTCAGCAACTTTAATCGCCTCACTTTCATTCACAGGGTTTCAGTTCTAACGAGAAATTAAATTCATTTTTGGGTAGTTTGAAGGATAATTTTTTTTTAAGTTTAATCCACTCGTAAATGGTAACCCCATTATGCTTTCAAAGCACTGCGAGTAGGATGGGGAAACAAGGATAGATGGCGATGAACCGCCTTCTTAAACAAGGATAGGTTGTAATGTTTGGGGAAAATTCCTTTTTGTAACCAACCATACGCCTGTGCTCTAGTGTTTCGAGAGAATCGGTCAGACTCTCGTCATCAATTAGGCGAATCGCTCTTCTTTGAATTGAATCCAAAAGAGCTAAAGTGTGTTTTGGGGCTGAACTCCAAACATGAGAACAGTATTCTAGTGTTGGCCTAACTTGAGCTTTGTATAGTGTTAATAGCTGATGAGATGTGAAGTACTTTTTAGCTCTAAAAAGAAAAAGCATAGCTTCTGAGAAGCGGATTTGGCAATGGCGTGCACATGCTCGTCCCAAGAGAAGTTAGTGCTCGCACTCACTCCTAGGATAGATAGATTAGATCCCATCGGAAGGATTTTACCGTCCATTAGTATGTTTGTTGCCATTATCCCTTGATGTTTTCTTAGAGAAAACCGCGGCCTGAGTTTTTGAAGCGTTGAAGTTGACCAAATTGTTCTTACCCCATTCCAGAATAATCTTGAGATCCCGATTAATCGTCTGTATCTGCTGTTCCCTTAGTCGATCTGAAGCAGCGATACATAACGGTTTGTCGGAGAAAAAAGATGACACAAGGTTACTATCATCTGCGTAGCTGTATATAGGATTGGAAGTTGAAGCTAAGAGATTGTTTATGTGTAACAGAAATAGAGTAGGAGACAGAACAGACCCCTGAGGCACCCCTGCCTTAATCGCAAATGTCTCGGATGAGATGCCATCGACTACGACCTGAAGAGATCTGTCAGCGAGAAAATTAAAGTAGTAATTAAAGGGTTATGGGGTTAATTTTAGGATTAGATGTTAGTATCTCTCTGAATAGCTTAGCTTCAAGGTACAAGATTTGTATTTTAAAGAACCTCGAAATTTATGGATTTAAATTTTTAATATGAAAAAATAATTTAAAATTTTTGGGGAAAAATCAAAAAAATGGCAATTTCGCGAATAAAGTAAAAATAGTTACTGTGGTGAGTCGAGTTTTACTAAACTGTTCTATTTTCTCGTTTGTTTTATTTAATTGAATTTTATTCAATATTTTCTTGAAAATATTAAATCTACAAATATTGTATAAAAAAAATTCTTTGTAACATAACGTTTTGCGTGAGAAACAGATTTCTTAGCGTTCACAAATTAGATAAGGGTTATTTGTTAGGCCTGGTTTGTTTCAACTTTAATTACCTAAACTGAGTAAAATAACATGTTAGTTTTGAAGGACCGCTGAAAAGTAGAGTAATAAATAAGGGTAAGTGCCAATAACGGAGACCGTAGCAAATATCTCGGCAAGACCATGTGGTGGTAGACTGGAGGAATTTGACGTTCAAAAAACGCCCTTATAAACACGTACAATTGTAAGTTGTTTAAATTTCAATGATCGAAGTAAAACTTGCAAGATAAAGGAACGACATTATTCAAACTGGTTTGCAGTTTGATATGCACTTAAAGAATCCTTTTCAAAATGTACTTAACGGTTAATTTGGATTAGAAATATTTAAATTAGTAGAAATTCTGCATTCTCATGCCCTCTAGCGAGATGCAGAGGATATCTTTCGGCTCCCAGAAATTAAGGGTAGGGGAATGTCAAGATAAAACACAAAAAGACCAACTTTAAGATAGTCAAACACGGAACTTCGATGAAACTAGTTATGCAAACGAGTACGAAATACGGGAGTTTAAAAAAAAAGAAATTACTTCTGTTTGTTCTAATTAACGTGAATGAACACAAAAAAAAAACACTTTTCTGTTCAACGTGAAGTTCTTGTGCCATTTGTGTGATGTTTGCTACGAAATAAGTAGGCAAGTAAATTTTAAATTGTCCGATAATTTTATTTGATGGTTTTTTCGCTCTTATATGATTTAATTAACTTTTCCTAAAATTTGAGAAAATACTTGTTCCTAACTTTGATCAATATGGGGTTGGGGGGGGGCGGGGGCGTACACAAAAAAAAGAGAAAGGAATTTAAAACTTCCACAACAAACCGAATGAATGAGAAAGTCGTTGTTAGAAAATTATTATAGGGCCAAGCACCCTACCGCTGACTGGTGCAACTACCAGTCTCAGTAAAACAAAAAAAAAGAGAGAGAAAAAAAAAACAAACACAAAGAGAATAGAATGAAAAAAAAAACCAAAACAAATAAAACAAATTTGCTTCGAAAATCTTCTATTTTCTTAAGGTCGTTCTTCGATGTTCTGCTGTTGGAAACTGAGTTTCCAGGGGTTCAAAAAAATCGATCACACCCATCACCGCAGGCTCGGTAACTGACAGCAGGCATCTATATTAAGGATTTGCTGATGATGTACTGTAAGTTCTCGAAACGTGAAAAACAAGGAAAACCGGAACCGGTGTTGTAAGAAGGTTGTCTGAAGAACTTTCCAGACATAGACAAAGTCCCAACACATGTGAGCCCCTGGGTGTGCTCCACGGGAACGTACGCCTTAACACCCTAGAAGGAGTAATAACCTCTTCTGGTTCTTGTTCTGGTGTACTCGCCCGGTCTGCCTTATCCGTGGGTCCCCTCATCGGTTACACGTCCAAAAAAAAGGACCCCCTATATAGGCCACGGAGAATTACAACACCGCGCGTCGCGATCGGGAAGCTTTTGCAAAATTACTAATTTATAGTCGCATGCCTAGATTTACTGTCAACATAAATTTACTAACGTAGGCGGACGAGCAGTATCAGCATCAGCTCTCGTTAGGGAGATGTTTGACGAAAGAAATGAGAATTTCTTGCCAGTTTCTAACTTTAAACTTTAATTTAAATGTTTTTTGTGCTAAGTCAAGCTTAGCCACTTTCTAAGCCAGAAAACGCCCCTTCTATTACAACAGTAGCCGTAGAAGTAGATGTAGAGTTGGAAGGGCAAATTCTGCTCAGAAAGTTTCTACGAAATCTGAACAATATTTCTAGTCTATTTTATGACACTGGTTTGAGTTCGAGTGATTGAGTTTGGTATGAGAAAAACAGAAAAACAAACAAAGGAACAAGTTAACAAAGGAAAGAAAGAAAGAGTGAGAGAACGAGAGATCTGTAAGATTGAATCAACATCTATGAATTTGATTTATTACGATAAATCACAACTTCATTTCCGAGCTTGAGCTCCATTTTCTTGTACCATTATCCTTTGGATATTGTTAGCTCAAAGCTTTAACAGGAAACTGTATACTATGTGAAGTATGCTTGAATTAAGAAGCGACAAAAACACAAAAGAATTGGGGAATAAAACAGACACCTGAAAATAGTTTGAGAACCTCTGTGTACAAACTAACCAGCGAACGCCCACCGATAATCAGGTACAAAGTTAGCTGCATTTGGTTTGAAAACCTGTGAGTACAAACTAAATGGCTCAGCTGGGGAAAACATTGCGATTATTAGGGTTAAAATAAACTTTGGGAAATTTATAACCGACGCACCATATACGAGCGAAAGAGTTAGACAAAGAATGTCAGATTACTTAATGAATTCTCTTCATTTTCTAAAGAAATATTTCTCTCAGATCTGTGTCCAGCAAATTTAAACAAGTTGAAACAAACCGCTTCAATTTATTTTGTTGTATTATGTTTAAGAATACTTGAAAATCACAAACTTGAAATTTTGTTGATTTATTTTTTGACCAATTGTAATAAAACGTTGAGGTCAATTGTTGTTTGAATTTGATAACACTTCCCTGTCGACTCTACGAGCTGGGGTTACAATTTATTGGAATAAAATAATTTTAAACACAACGTAGACAAATTGGGTCCGAAAATCGAAAGTAAATTATTCTTCGAAAATTTTTAAAGATGAGCAAAATTCGACAATTTTGGAAAACTATATACAATCACTTGTTATGGTCACAAAACGGCTGGTCGCTCATCACATTACCTAAAATTTCTAGTCATTCGAAAACCAAGCGAAATTTTTAAAATAACAAATTCTCGAAATCGTTGAGGATTTAGGAAAAACAATAAAAACTTTAGAATTACGAGACAAACCTAAAAAGAAAGAAAATAAAAAGTTTGTGAAAAGTGCAAGTTATTATTTTTTTCAACTTACTCTAAAGTATTCCAATTTTGTTTCATATATTTAATTGTTTTTTTCTTACAATTTCAGATCTAAAGAAGTAAATCAAAAAGAAAAATTTATAGCATGATTTTTTTGTAATTTTGTCTTTTTATCTCGATTTTGGCAAAATGCCAAATTGAGACGTGAAATGTTTACAATTTTTCATAAAATTTCTGCTTTAAGCTCTAACCTTTCCAGAAATTTTTATTTTATAAATTTTGATTTAATTCAGTTCCATGTTTTTTATAAAATTTCAGCTATAAACTTGAATTTAATTTTTAATATGAAAATTTAATAAAAATTATTCTATTCTACAGTTTGTTCCCAAAATGTTGACATTTAAATACCTGGGACATTTCGTCCTTAATAATAATTCGACTTTAATTCCAAAATATTTACTGTATTCTTAGAATTTGGTGTAAAAATGTAGATAATTGATTTTTTCTTGAAATTTGAGATTAAAACTTAAAGTTTTTTTGGTAAATAACTTGGAAAAATAGTCATATAGAATTTTTTGAGGCTTTAGATCTTTAGGGCTAGTACACAGTGGTAGACTAAATTGCGCGACTGTCTACGAACAAATCGAGGATTTTGTCCCTATCCAACTCTAGCCTCAGAGTCAGAGACACTATTATAAGTGAGATAGCGACATGTGAAATTGCTGCTTGTTCACAGAGAGTTGTAGAACAAATGATTTGTTTCCCATTTGTTTTTAGACAAACCCGGAACTTGGTTTCTAAACACGATTTTGCTGCGAGTGTGGACTAGCCATTTGATTTTTTATTGTTCAATTTTTCCCTCCATTTTTTGACATATGCGCTTTGAAAATGTAAATATATAAAAAAAATCAGTGTTTTATGACAAAAAGATTTATTAAAAATATGTTACAAAGTATCCAATAAACAATTACATGAAGAATCGAGTGAAAATATAATAACTACGAAAAACACATAAATATAAAATTACTTACATAAATGTACACATGAAGCTTTATTATGATAAAATTTGGACGAATCGTCAAACAGATAAAAGGCAAAATATTTGCACTATAGAATTTTGCGTAATTGACGTTTATATACTTAAAATAGAAGCATCACAACAATAATTCACATGATTGACTTTTTGAGCTCACAGAAATTAACAATTTTAATGCCTCATATCGAGTGCTTACAAATGTTATCCACTAATAAGTCAATGGTAAATATTAAAGAACAGTCTTATAAATAATATTTATATACATTATATACAAAATTGACTAAAATATAAATTGTATCTCATAAAATATTCACATTGAAAATATTGTGCGCTAGGATGATTGCCGCTTTAAAATATCTCAAAGTTTTGCCATTAGTTCCACTAGCGAGCAAATCCGTAAAATCGGGAATTATAACGATGTTTGACTGATAGGAATTTAGAGCATATGATATGTAAATAGTGCCGAATTCAATATAAATTTAGTGGTGTCAGATTCGATACCTTCCAAAGAGACAACTTTAAAATTATCTTTAAAGGGGTGGGCAATATTGAGCGTTGATTGAATCAGCGGATTGAGCAGGATATTTCGACGAAAAAATTGATTCACATAGTCAACAGTTTAATTGGAAGAATCTCACTGTTTGTTAAAGGTCAATACACATGAGTTGTAATCTATTAAAAGCTGGCTTTTTTTTACTTTTTTATTGTATAAAATATGTTTCTTGAGCTCATTATTGTTAAATAATGCATATTTAAACGATGGTATGATTAAAGTTCCAAAAGTAAATAAGTCATAACTAGGTATGGCTTCGGCTGAAATTCTCAAGAAAAATGACTCGCATGAACCAGATACTGGATCGACGTTAACCAATAATCTCTAAATCAATTGTGATCTGCCTCTTAAAAAGTTGAATATAATAATAAGAGGTTAGATATCCTTTGGAAAGTTAGTCCAATTTTTCTAGATTTATGGCTTGGCCATAGGGACCAATTATGCCAAACGTCAGTGGCTAAACTGTGGCTGGTTCAGCTATGATCCGTTACATACGTTTAGAGGGTTGCACATAGCAGACTAAGTATTTTCTGTTTACAAGATAGATATGAAAATTAACCAAAAAGCGTCAATAATGTGGCGCGGCTGCGACTATTTTGATCGCTCTGTTCGTCCCGTTTAAAAGCATTTAAAAATCATCACTTATTTAGCACGCAAGATATCTATATCTAATAGCAATTGCAGCTCAATTATTCCCTTGAACGACTGCAAATAAGCCAACAAAACATTTTACGATTTCTCCTGTATACAGTAGTCATTTAAATTAACATATTTACTTCGTTCCTCACTGGTAGTCAATTTTCTTTTTGGTAAATTGTACTACTGCTACTACTACTACTACCTCTCTATGGACTTATATGCCTATGCTTTAGACTATTTGGTAAAACTAAGTCTTAAAAGTTTTTCAGTTCAATAAAAAAAACTTCCCATTTAGTCTCAGCTGATTTACTCGCTGTGTCATAAGTTAAGGAAATCTTCACAACCTTGATAGAATTATTTCGTCAGAGATACTGAACAGTAAATTACCTTGCACATTTGTGACTAACTACTACATTTCTATTAAATTTACTGCTTGACTCGCAAGTCACAATATCTGGAGGTAGAGTACAAAATGCATGATAAAAATGCAAGTGAATGTACAAAAATACACGTTTATACAAATTGTAATTATTGAGTGTTTAACATTACAACCTAAATTTTTGGCAGGTACTACTGGTCTCATACGTAAGCTTCTCCATGTCTTCCTTTCAATCTATTAAAAAAAACTCTCCAACTGTGCATAGTTTTGCTGGACCATATCCAGACGCTAGACGTTATCCCAACAATCATATACATCAGATACTTTAACATGAAAACTTCAAAATGCGGATGAGTGTAATTTTTTACTTCCTTTGGACACGGAACTGAGTACTTCTGCTTCTTGCACATGTCTTCCGTCCAAGTTAACATCCAGTCTTCGAAGCAGAGCAACTCGTAAAAGAGGCAAGCGATAATGATGACAGCTGGTAGGGTATACAAAACGGAAAATACTCCAATCCGTATCATCAATTTCTCAAGTTTGTCAGTCTTGGTTCCGTCGTGTTTCATCACAGTGCGGATGCGGAAGAGGGAAACGAATCCCGATGAAAGGAAGATGAACCCGAAGGCAAGATAGATGCAGAGAGGCGCAAGAACGAAGAGGAGGAGCGCGTCCATGTTCCAAATACCCACGTAGCATACTCCGCTCAATACATCGCCTGCAACAAAAATATAACTTAGTACTTGGTCTACTATTGAATCGATTAATTATTATTGTTAAAAAGTGTTAAATAACTTTTACAACTTTTAAATGCGCTATGTATTGTACTGGATATCTTTCCACCACAGAAGAGAACTAAATTCCAACAAATATATGCATATGTCGCAGTCTTCTAGTGTAATTAGCCGTTTCATGAAGGGTGTGAGCATTTCATGAAGCGCTGCCTAATACTCAAACGAATAAGTATTACTCCACAAGACTAGAAACTTCAGACATTTCATAAAACGCCGACGTGTACTTGCCTCTTGATGAAAACCTTTAAAATTACATTATCTGACTGATTCTATTAGATTCAAAATTAAAATGACGAATACGTGACCTAAAAATAGCGACGACAAGTACTATTTTATAGGAAGTTACAGGAGTTCTATTTTCTGAAACCATGGCGAAATATTTTAATGCAACAGATGAGAATTTATTTAGTAATTCTGCAAACAAATTGCTGACTCTTAATGTAAAACTATTGTGTTTTATTGAACATTCTCAAAGTCGATGAATATTCACTAGGTTCCAGCTTAATAACAGATTTTTAAACTTATTTTTGATATTAATTTTGCTGCTCTTTATGGTATTACTCATCACTTCATTACATCAAGTGGAAAATAGATTTTGAACAGTTGATTAAAGAACTATCGCATCTTTAGGGAATCAAGTACACGTTACGCTTGTGTCGAATGGTTAGATCTCTGAAGACGTCAACGTTTGAGGTTTGTATCTAATTGTGAGAATTCGACCGCGTTTTTCTACCTTGTTCGACCGATTCACTCCATAAAATCTTCAAACAGGTTAAATCGAACCTTCTATCTGGACCTGCCATCGTCGTCGCCACTACACCGATTGTCTCTTCAAAGGAGATTGCTCCTTAAATTTTGAACGTCACATGATCAGCCAGAACTATGTTTCTTTAATTAATTAATCCGCATTACCTTTTTTTTTTTTATTAATAGTTGTAACACATAAACTTGCCCTTAATGTCATCATATTGATGACAATTCAAATAAAAAATGTTGCCTCTTGCAACAATGTTTAAGTAAAGAAATATACTCAAGCTAACGAAGCTAAAATTTGTTTTTATCTTGTTCTAAGCGATTTTGAATCAGCGTTGGGTGCTGAATTATTTTTATTATAGCTTCTCAATCAAATTTCAGTTTTTCAATCAAATTTCACCTTTCAATGTATCCTCAATTTTTAAGACTGCATTTTAGGCAGGCTAATTGATTTTTCCAAAGTCTTATTTTTGGAAAATACTTGAATTAAGTTTATCTTCATCTTTCTAGATAAATCATTCGTTAAATTTTAGTTTAATTGAACTAATGCTAGGCAACTGCAAGCTGTATCCCAATAGAATTTTAATGAGTGCGACAATTACTCAATTAGATGCTTGCCTTACAAGGAGACACCAGTTTTTCATTCATATTTATTAAATTATTATTCACTATTGCATATAATTTTAAGTTCATTACATGCTTTAAGGCACTAATTTAATAGAACATACAAGTGAACTTGAATTTATGTTGCCTACTCTAACCGTCGCATACATTTTAATCCAAAGTTTCAAAAAGGACAAAGCCAAAGACTGTAAAAATTAAGCATTTCTCTTTTCATGTTTGTAATTTTGTTACCTCTTTTGACCAGGGCCTGTTCGTCCATATAGATGAATTAGGGGCGCCATTGCCAGGGTTGCCACCTTTAGTGGCGATTATGCCAAATGCATTTTAATTTTTTTGAACCGCTACTGGGGATAAAAAAATTGCGAATAAAAAAACCGCTGATGACGAGAGATTACTGTATTAGTTATTATCCTAATAAATGTTGTTAGATATGGTATCCATGGGCCCTCGCACTCATGGTTGATAGACTGGTTACTGGTTATCAGGTTATGAAACCTTGCCTAGCAGTTGCATTGTTATTTCATAAATAATTTCTCGTTTTATTGCCAGCAGAACCTTGATTCTCCTTGAGATCGACACCTCGAAAGCTTCTGGCCTTGATGGTATTCCCGCTATTGTTCTTAAGAAGTGCGCCCCCAGAATTGACTCCTGTTCTAAGTAAATTTTTCACACTCTCTTGCAACAAAGGTGTATTCCCTAACATCTGGAAATCTGCTAGGGTGCAGCCTGTCCCTAAAAAGGCAAAAAGGAATCTGGTTAATAACTATCGCCCTATATCTTTGTTGCCCGTTATATCTAAAGTTATGGAAAAGTTATCAACATCGAGATTCTCAAATATCTGGAGGAAAATAGAATCATCTCCGACAGGCAATACGGTCTTAGACAACAACGTTCCACTGGCGATCTACTGGCATATGTTACTCATATCTGTAACTTAGTTATGGAAAAACATCGTGAGGCTAGGATTGTGGAATTGGATATCTCAAAGGCTTTCGACAGAGTCTGGCACCGATCTCTTCTCGCCAAAATGTCTTCCTCCTGGACTCTGTCATTTGATATCCAATTTTCTCGCTGATAGATCTCTTCAGGTCGTCGTCGATGGCATCTTTTCCGAGATATTTGTTATTAACGCAGGGGTGCCTCAGGGGTCTGTTCTGTCACCTACTCTATTTCTGTTAAACATAAACGATCTTTTAGCGTCAACTTCCAATCCTATATACAGTTACGCAGATGATAGTAACCTTGTGTCATCTTTTTTCCCCGACAAACCATTACCTATCGCTGCTTTAGATCGACTAAGGAAACAGCAGATACAGACGATTAATCGGGATACCGAGATTATTCTGGAATGAAGTAAGAACAATTTGGTCGACTTCAACGCGTCAAAAACTCAGGCCGAGATTTTCTCTAAGAAAACATCAAGGGATAATGCAACAAACATACTAATGGACGGTAAAATCCTTCCGATGGGATCTAATCTATCTATCCTAGGAGTGAATGCGAGCACTAACTTTTCTTGGGACGATCATGTGCGCGCCATTGCCAAATCCGCCTCTCAGAAGCTAGGCTTTCTTTTTAGAGCTAAAAAGTACTTCGCATCTCATCAACTATTAACACTATACAAAGCTCAAGTTGGGCCCACACTAGAATACTGTTCTCATGTTTAGAGTTCAGCCCCAAAATACACTTTAGCTCTCTTGGATTCAATTCACAGAAGAGCGATTCGCCTAATTGATGACGAGAGTCTGACCGATTCTCTCGAAACACTAGAGCACAGGCGTATGGTTGGTGACTTGTCTCTTTTCTACATGTACTATCATGGAAGATGCTCGCAGGAACTAATAGGATTGATCTCCCCAAGGGCAAGATTCTTGAGGCATACTAGACAGTCGTAGACACCAAATTCCTGCGCGGTCCAGTTTGACACAGTGAGGACTTCTGTCTACGGAGACGCTTTTTTTCTATAGAACTTCTAAGTTAGTTATAGAACTTGTTACCGAAAGGAATTTTCACCAAAAATTACAATCTATCCTTGTTTAAGAAGGTGGTTCATCGTCATCTATCCTTGTTTCCGCATCCCACTCGCAGTGCTTTGAAAGCATAATGGGGTTACCCTTTGCGAGTGGATTAAACTTAAAAAAAAAATACATTCGTAATATATTCGCATAATATCTTGGGAATGCGAATATTCGTTACATTACTAATATACTCATTACAAAATTCACATTTGATCTTAATACTACAATTATACAAATCCCTAATCTGCTTCAGTTTTGTTAAAAAAAATTTCAAAGAAAAAGCTAGTAATTTCAACTTCTAAGCAAAAATTTTAGAAGCTAATGAAAATGTTTGACAAAATCTATTAAAAACGACCGAACTTTCTTATTTAAACTGTCCATATTTTGAAATCAAAATCGAAGTTTTCTGATGAAAACTAGTTCTTTAAAAATGGTCTAACTTTGGAATTGAAATTCGAATTTATGGAGAAAAATTAACATGTAAGTTTAAATTAAACATTTTGAAAAAAAGGTGAAAGTCTTACAAAAATTCGATATTATAGTATAAATGTTTCGAAATTTTAGGAAAATACACGAAATTTTAAAACTCGAAACATAAGATTAAATCGCATTCAGTCTACATTTTGAGTTTAAGGCCAACGTTTTAGTAAAAAAGTCAATAAATTACGATAAAAAAATACTCAAAATATTGATTTTAAAGTCAAAATGTAAAGAAGAACAGAACATTTTAAGTTTAAACTTAGAATTTCATTTTTTTAAATAAAATAAACATTTTTAGACACGTCAAAAGTAAAGTGGAAATAGTTAAAAGAGTAAATTTTAGCGTCAAAAAAATCGACATTTCATTGAAATAGAAACTTAAGATAACGTTTCAAGTTTCAAGTTTAACCAAGAAATAAAAAAAAAGTCGACATGCTGAGAAGAATTTCGAAATTTATAAAATAAAATGCTCCACGTGAAATTGACGTTGAAATTTTGCGCCTAATTCGGATTATTATTTGGAAAATAACAATTTCTTGAATTTGGAAGTTTAAAATTGAAAATTTACGCCCTTTTAGGTATGAAATTTTGATAAATATTTGAAATTGAATATAACTTGTAAAATAAATAGTCGACATTATTTTGACAGGTTTTCGCATTACAATTTCATTTTCAAAGTACATATAGTATGTTCAAGTTTGCAGCCTTGGTTTTTTGAGAATTCCAAAAAATCCTAAAACGGGTCATAAAATACCAATATAAGCGACAGGTACTTTGTTTATGTTTTGAGTAAATAGTGTTTAACAAATTTAACGCATTTTTCTGGCCCAAAGAAATCACCTTTTTCCGTTTATGGCGCTAATGAAAAAGGGGATGCGTTGCCTAGGATCGGTAGGCCACAGATCCTATCATGCTTTCGTTACTTACATATAAATACAATACTGCTTTTTAATTGCTATTTTTTTTTTAAATTAAACAACGCAACAATTTAAATAACATCACTAACGATTCTAAACACTTTTGCAGCAACACTGGTGGTCTTGTAAAGTTAGGTTTATCCAGTCTTTCCATATTTCATTTAAAACGTACCAAATCAATCTTTAAGGAATTTAATGTCTTTCGCATACTTCCCCGACCAAAAGGCATAAATCAAAAGCAAACTTCCCTTTGAATCCCGACCGGCGTAATTTAAATTTTGCTTTTAGTAATCGATTATGCAAATTCTGCATCACAACCAGTTCTCCAATTTATGTCAAGTTCAGAATAATGCATTAAAGCTGTTCTTTTAAATCTACACGCAGATAATTATTTGACTTACCTTATTAATTATTTTGCATGCAAAAAAATTAAGATTCTCTAAAAGAAGAAATAAAAATTAATTTTACTAATAAGGAAATAATTAAGCTGCTTTTGATACAATGGTTCTCAAGGAGCTACAAAACTATTTTGTACTACTTAGTTGTACTTGGATTTGTGAATTAAATGTTCTGTAATGAAACAGTCGAATGGGATACAGTTGAAAATGTTTACAACCAATAACCATAGACCAAATTTAGCTTTTTTACCTTCACTGTATAGTATGGTAGCTGTAAACATTTCCAACTTATATTAGTCGGCCACATAAATTGAGTGATTTGTAGCTAACTTCAACATTTCTACTATTATTTAAAAATTTATAATTCTTTGGGCAAACTCTGGTACTGGTACTAAGCACAATTTCTCCTGATAATTATAACCTATCCTTTCAGTGTTCCAAGGGTATACTAGGATTACTCTTTGCGAATGGACTGTACTTTAGTAAATTTTAAACCCAATTTTGAAATCTTGATTTTAAAATCAGTAATAAATCACTACTAAAATTTTCAACTTCGTGTTTAAAATTAAGATTTGGGGAGGTAGGTCAAAATATCGAATTATCAGTCCAAATGGAAGATTTTTTGGCACTTTTTGGCAAAACGTATGATGTGGGGTGGCAAATAAAAAACAAAACAATTAGTGCGTAGAATAGATACGTTAATTTGATGTTTAAGCCGTCCAAATTCTGAGGGTTGATTATAACAGAAAATTGCGTCTCGTTGAACAACATGGACTCGTTTACTTAATTTAAGCTGATAATTTTGTTAGTTATTAAGCTGTTATTTATGGTAAATAATATAACTTTAAATTAACTTATTTATTACAAAGAAATATTGTCAATATTTGGTGCCAAAACTTTTGAGACATACGTCTTTGCAATAGTTACAGAGAAAAAATATTTTATATAAAAACAGGTGTTTGCTTCGAAAAGCTTTTTGACCAATATAGTATTAATTCTTATCACTAGAGCTCGGAAGTTGCGGCAGTAAAAAAGTCAAGTTTTGGCGCCCTAAATGGCAAATAAAATAGTCAAAAATGGCAGTAAAACCGTATAAAATGGCATTTATAAATTATTATTATAGGTTTATATGTATTTGGCAAAAGACCTTTCTCTCACAACAATGTTGTACCAAATTGATGTCACTTCCCCCCCCCCCCTCCCCTCTGGCTTATGCAGTCAACTGAAAATACATATTCAACCAGAAGTAGAGTTTATCCAGAAATGTTCATTTTTATATTTTAAAATTCATTTTTTCCTCGAGGTTTCGAGTTTTTTCAACAAATTCGTTTTTTTAATTTCAGATATTCTTTTTTATATTTTTTTTTGTGGAACGGAGTGGTCCTTCGTTATCTTCAAAAATTGAAGTACAAATCTTGTCCCCTGAAACCAAGAAAGATTAAAAAACAATATATTCTTGGAATTAGATTTTTTTCTTTAAAATCTGACTTTCAGTTTCGAATTTTTGTTGTAAAATTCGTCGTTTTTTGTTCGAAATTTTCTCGTTTCTCAAAATTCAGATTTTTCTGAAAGTTTCAACTGTTTTTAATTTACGACTTTCCGCAAATTTCTTAAAATTTAGTTTTTTTTCCAAATTTGGTCGATCTTTTGATAAAAAAGTAAAAATCTTTAAAAAATATTTATTTACAGATTTTGGGTTTTGGCAATATATTGCTTTTTTGATAAAAAATATAACCTGCTAGAAATTTTGTTTTCAAAAAATGTAAACCTTATTCTCAAATTTGGTTTTCTCTGCCAAAGTTCCATTCTATTTCAAAATGGCAAATTTTTCCTCCAAATTTGCCTTTTTCTTAAAAGGATTACTTTTGTCAAAATTCGTCTTTTCTTCTAAAATTATGATTCTATTCGCAACATTCGATTTTTTTCAAATTAAAATTTCAATTTCTTAAAATGTCGACTTTTCTCTCGAAAATTCGATCTTTTTCTCGATTATTTCTCTTTTCCGGCTTTTTCCGTAAGTTTCGATTTTTTTTGCAATCTAACTTTACGAAATATTTTCAAGTGATTTCTTAATTTCGACATTTTTCATGAAATTTGGACTTCTTTTATAAAATTCGTTTTTTTATTTCATAAAACTTGTCGTCTTTTTTTCTCAAAATTTTGAATTTTTATCTTCAAATTCGTCAATTCTTTTTCAAATTTTCGCCATCTCTCAAGTTTTTTTTTTTTGTGAAAATTACGACTCTTCACAATTCTAATTTCTGCAACTTTCGCCTTATTAACCAAAATGTGATTTTTTTTTTAAAATTTGGTCGATATTTCGATAAAAAGACAAAAATTTAGGGAAAAATATTGATTGGGAGATTTTGAAAAATATTTTTTGGAAGTTCTGTAAAAAGGCAAAAATTCCTTTTTTGAAAAGTTCAAATTTATTCTCAAATTTTCTTAAAATCAGACTTTCTCTGAGAAATTTCATTTCTATTTTGAAAATGACTTTTATCAAAAGTCGTCTTTTCCCAAATTTAAAGTTTTTTTTAATGACTGGTCTTTTTTTCCAGATTTTGACTTTATTCGCAAAATTCGACTTGTTTGTATTAAAATTTGACTTTTTGTGAAAAATTCTGGACTTCTTTTCAATTCCAAATTTTTATTTTATTCGCAAAATTCGACTTGTTTGTATTAAAATTTGACTTTTTGTGAAAAATTCTGGATTTCTTTTCAATTTTAGGTATTTTTCTTATAATGTCGAACTTTTTCTCGAAATATTGATTTTTTTTCTCGAAATTCTGTTGTATTTTTTAACACTGGGCTTTTAGAACCTGACTTTTTGGAAATTTTCAGTAATTTTTTTGCCTTTTTCCTAAAATTTTGATTTTTATTTCCTTCCAGATTTAGAAACCTTAGTATTTCCTTGAAATTCGTCTTTTTCTTAAAATTTTGAATTTTCCCTTAGATTTATTTTATCCCAAAATTCCCCTCTTTCTCTATATTGGTCGTTTTCAAAATTGTGATTTTTTTAGATTTTTCTTTAAAAAATCTGATTTTCTAAAAATGTTCAATTTTTGTCTTAAAATTCGTTGTTTTTATTTTCAAATTATCTTTTTTCTGAAAACTTCGATTTTTTTTTAACAAAGCTTTCTTCAAATTTCAACTTACTTATCAAAATTGGTCTTTTTATCAAAATTTTACGAACAATATTTGTTTGGAACCTTTCATATTTTTCAAAAATGATTTTTTCTAATAAGATAAAAATTAAAAACAATTTTAGTCACACTCCTAAATAATTTCTCAAAAAATTTGACAAATGCAAATATCCATTTATTTTGAAATGTTGTCTTCGAAATTTCGACTATTTTTTTCAAATGCGTTTCTTTTTTGACTTAAATCGATGTTTTTTATTGATTACTTTTAATAATTTTTTTCTGGAAAAGGTGACCTTTTGTCGAAGTTTAGTCTTTTTCTTGGTATTTCCATTTCTCCTCGAAATTCCGTTATATTTTCAATATTGGGCTTTTTCTGAAGGTTTAAACTTTTTTCGAATTTGACTTACCAGAAATTTCATAAGATTCAAATTTTTAACACAAATTCCATATTTAGTTTTTCCTCGAACTATCTTCTCGTAAAATAAGTCTTTTTCCCAAAATTCGCCTTTTCCTAATAAAACGTATTTCTATAAATTTCGACTTTATTCTCAAAATTATACTTTTTCGACTTTTCTTCCAAAATTCGCTCCTTTTCAAATTTTCGCCATTTTTCTTAATGTATGTTTTTTCTGAAAAGTTTAACTTTTTTAAATTTGACTTTCTAGAAATTTCAGCTCGTGTATCAAGATTCGCATTATTCTCGAGATTTCAGATTGTAATTTCAAAATTCGATGTTTCTGAAATTTCGGTTTTTTCCGAAAAAAAAATACTGTATGAAATTACAACTTCTTTTTCAAAATTCAACTTCTCATGGGACGTGCAGCTTTTTTTCACAAAATTTGACTTTTAAAAATTTTGATGTTTTCCGAATATTTGAGGTTTTTCGATCTTTCCGAAATATTAATTTCTTTGTTTAATCTTGATTTTTAAAAATTTTCTTTTCCCAAAACTAGTTTTGTTCTTGGAAATGTCACTCTTTTTTCTAAATTTCGACTGTATTTTTTAAAAATCGTTTATTTTTTCAAATTATTCTCATAAGTATTTAGCTTTGTCTGAAAATTTCTTTGAAATTTGACTTTTGGGAGTTTTAGCTTGGTTTGCATAATTCGTCTAATTTTCGAAATTTTGACTTGTACTTCAAAATTATATTTATGAAAATTTAAACTCGAAATTAGATTTCTTTTTCTCTAAATAACATCTTAAAATTCGTTTATTTTTCCAAAATTGTATCGAAATTTTAATATAAAGTTAACAATTCCGAGAAAGATTTATTGTAAATTTCAAGATTGTCAAAATTTGAATAAGGTAAAAATTCTGATCTTTGGAAATTGCTTTTTTTCAAATTCTGTTATTTTCACAAAATTCGACCTAGAAATTTTGAATTTTCGTTTTTAAAATTTCGAAATTTTTTTAAATATTCGGAAAGTTTTGATTTCTATTTTAAAATCGATGTTATAACTCTTTAGTTATTTTTTGAAATTTCTTCCCCCAGTTCATGTAATTAAATGAATATGTTTACAAATACTCAACCGAAAGGTTTTTTTTTTACAAATTATGTCTTTTTTTTGTTCATGGATTTTTCAAGATAATTAATGCCTCAGCCTAAAGCAAATTCTGCCTACAGCATGGTTAGTTAATGGACCAGATATTAAAGACTCATTAATCAAATAAAGATAAATTATGAGAATTATAATTATTGTAAAATTTTAAATGATGCAAATTTAGTCTTTTTTTTATGTCGTTCATTTTCTGAATATAAGGCAAAAAAAGGCAACAACACCAAAAATGGCAAAATAACCTGAAAATTGTCAAAAATGGCATCAAATGGCAAATCTTCCGGGCTCTACTTATCACATAAAAATCGTTACTTAGCCGAAGTCTATAGTGCAGATAAAATTTTTCCTTCATATTATTTTATTTACATTAGATGAGTACATTAGGAGCTAGCAGAGGTTTGTTAATTTCCCATAATACCAGTTATTACGACAGAGAGTCCTTTGCAGTCGGTATACATTACACCACAGCCAGCTGAGACGTTGGGACTGAATATTTTAGTACGATTTCATAAATTGTGTTTGTCATTGTGATATGTGAAGTGAATGCTTTTTACTTGAGACATTTTGTGGTGTTAAAATTATGATAATCATCAGTTCCAAAAATGTTACAATAGTCTATATAAAAAGTATCTATTTATTCATATTCTTCCTTAGTCCAAATGAATCAATAGAACTAGAACATATGCTATATGGTAATTGTATCGTGAGTTTCGTCTTGAACTTTTCAATTCAATAGTGGTAAAATTTGCATAATAACAATATGGTGTGAAGGAGCACGTAGCTTTTGTGCTAGATATATAAACAATTCCAATTTGCTAACTCCACGTTGCTTATATCTAGTTCTAATTAAATTTCTACGCGAATATTTATAGGAACGAGAGCAAACCATTATTGCGGGTGATTTTAATTCAGATCGCCGGCTGGCAGTTTAATAATTAGAATAATGCAATAGAATCATGCCTTTCTGCCTTAGATGGAATTTCTTCCGTCTAACGGCATCACACGACATACAATGCCGCTTGCAATATATCTGATATAAAGATTGCTCGTCTTTTATTTAGATGCATTTATGAAACCGATCTATTGAGCAACATAATTTCTTTTATTAGAAAAGAAGATGGAAAAGATTTAGCAATCACGCAGCCAGATACCTCCTGCTAGGAAACATTATTCTTGTGTATGTACTCCGTGATGGGCCATCGCATGGAGATAACAGCATATGCATCCATAACAATGAGTTTTGAATTTTAGATGCACAACGTAATAATGTGGTGCAATACGAAGGTACCTCCTCTGCTGGATCAAGCGAATTGTGAATTTGAGCAAACAATTTAAAATGAAAGTATATAAAGCAATTTAAAACTAAACTTATATGAAGATATTTTCTTAAAAGTTCACACACTACTAAGTAATAACGTGTGAGTTATATAAGGTATAATTTTTCAAACTTACAGCTCCAGGCTCTTTTATTAAATTTCCTTCTAACCCTCCTTCTTCCATCGGAAAATTTAAAACATTTTGCAATCTGCATGAACTCTTTAAGGCACTACATAGCTGATTATGATGTTTTATTATTCTTATCCACGATTTATACCACATCTGATTGTTAATTAAAACTAGGCACAAATTAAAACATTAAATTAAAAATAAATGATCCGTCAATGTAACAAATTTAAAAACTTTTTTTAATTTTGGATAGTTCTGCGGTTAAGCTGTAAGGGTAATCATCTAACTCTGCAGACAAAGCGGACAGCTAGTTTTCTATAAATTTTAAAGTTAATGCGAAATCTCCGATTTTAAGCCAAACATTCGAAAAAAGTTCAATTACTCGAATTTTAAAATCGACAATTTTAATGAAAATAACTACAATTTGATAATAAAATCGAAATTTTAAGAATTTATTCTATCTATAAATTATGAAATTTAAAAAAAAAACAGAGTTTTTTTTCTAAATTGTGAGTTTAAACTTGCAACTTCTTAATTTTTTTTGTCAAAATTTGGATACTATATACAACACGGTTGTCTACGGCTGCCGCTGCCGCTGCCTCTCCGTCTCCAGTTTCCAAACTCTTCTGTGGTGACACATGTCTTCCTCTAAATTCCTTGCTTCCATAGCTTCGTTGACATCATCTCGCCAGCTTCTTCTTGCTCTTCCTCTTTTCCTTTTTTCTGGAGATATCCACTCTAACACTTTTCTTGGCCACCTTATTTGCACAAGCTCTTGCGTCTTGTAATCTTGAATGCTGCCCGAGAAGAATCGTGCTTACCCACCTTGTTTCGTTCATTCTTTTTGTATGTATGTCCGAACCAAATCAATTGTTTTTTCTCTATGTCGTCAATAATATCTCTCCGATGTTCATATGCCTTCCAATTTCCACATTTCTTATCCTTTCAAGTTTTGATCTTTGATTGCTTCTTCTCAAGAAGTCCATATCCGTGGCCAGTAATTTTTTCCTATTAGTTTTATTCAGATCCCATACTTCTGCACCATATGTTATAATACTCTTAACTACTGAGTTGGAAATGCGTATTTTGGTTTCCCGCCTAATATTTCTTTTCCAAAGTATGGAATTGAGTGCTCCAATGGTTTTTCTATCCTTTGTTATACTTCATTTAATTTCGTCTTTACTATTCCCTTGCTTAGTGAAGATTACTCCCAAGTAGCTAGCTTTGTCGATGTTTTTTATTGTTCCATGTTCCAAAGGTAGGTTGCTGTTATTATCATTGTCCACTGTTAGGTATTCACATTTGTTCAGGTTGATTGTAAGTCCAGCTAGAGTATACTCTTCGTTTAGCTTTCGAACTGTACAGCTGAAATCTTGTTCGTCCTCTGCAATCACTAGCTGATCGTCTGCAAAGTACAGGGTGTGTAGAGTGAAGTCCCATGTTTTTACATTTGGGAGGCCAGCCTTTCAAGGACTGGTCTATGTATATTTTAAAAAATGTAGGAGATAAACAACATCCTTGTCTTAGTCCCTTTGTCGTGTTAAAGGACTTGGTCGCTGATGTTCCGATTTTGATTGCCGCATAGTTTTGTTTATAGTAAAGTTGAACGGCCCAAATTAATGATGGTCAGACTTTTTTCATTGTTTTCCATAATTGGGATACTGGCACACTATCATAAGCTTTTTCTAGGTCTATGAAAGCTATATGAGTCTCTCTATTTCGTTGAGTTCTCTTTTCTAAAGCTATTTTAGAGTTGGAATCCTGCTTGTTCCTCCGGTAGTTTATATTCAATATCTATTAGATTTCTAAGGGCCCGGGATTATATTCTTCCCCTAGTTGGGATGACTGCTATTCCTCGGTAGTTCTTGGGGTCGTTTTTTGAACCTTTTTTGTGAATGGTTAATATGTATCAAGTTCTTCATCCAGCTGGTGTTTCTTTGCCATTGAGGCATCTTTCAAATAGAGATTTTAGCATTCTTATAAGTTTTTCAGGTCCACATTTTATGGATTTTGGGTATATCCTTCCCGGTCTAGGACATTTTCTTAACTTTGTGCCTTTCACGGCCTGCGATACCTGTTCCAATTGGAGCTCTTCATCTATTTGATGCTGTTCTCCTAGGAACCGTCACGTATCTCTTCCAAAAGCTCTTTGGAGTGGTGCATCCAGACATCATTTGTTATACTTCCCAAGGTAGGTTCATGCTTCTTTGATGTTCTTATCGACTTCATCGTCTTCCAAGTTTCTGAGCTACGGGTTCCTCCAATTTGTTATTCTATGTACCAGTGGCGGCTGGTGACTTTTTGACAGGGGGTGCGCAGATGCAAAAATATTAGTAGTTAAGAGTTTAGGTGACTCCAGTGCCATAGCAAGGTATTAAATTTAAGAGAAACAAAAGTCATACAAAAGATGTGATATATAATAGTATTTTTACGAATTAAATTTAATTAATATCTTATAACCTCCAAAATATTTTTGGGTTATCATCCCTAAATTAATTTCATCGAGACCAAAAAAAAAACATTATTGACATTTCTAAGCCCCTTTAAAGTATTCGGTATAGTTGTACCTCGTTACGGCTCTAGGTTACTTAATTAAAATTGTTTGCTTTCATAGGCATAAAATTATATCACTTTTTCATGGAAATTGCATTTGAAGATAAAATGAATTTTATTAAAAAGTTCTAATTAAACTCTACAAAAACACAAAAAAAATTATTTCTTTACACAAAATCCGCTCTACGATCTTTTAAAGAAATAAAGTGTTCACTACTTTCTCATCAAAATTGTTTAAATCCAAATTTACAAATTAATAATTAGACCTTAGAATGGGTACTGCTATCTCTTTGTGAATAGCGGTACTTTTGGCAGTTAGAGCTGTAAGCGGCACAATTAGCAATCGCAATCAGATCGGCCGGCATCATAGACCACCAAACTCTGACTCGTACTCACCCTTTGGTAATATCGCATAAGCGGAGCGGCGTACCCCGGGCTAGCTTTAACGTGGTGTTCTGTAGTTTATTTCTCCGTATGCCGTGGAGGCCGTTGATAGGCATCGCAGGGCAGCCACGCTAGGTGCATAATTCTGCGCGCACCAGCGTATTTCAATTTCCTTATAATATTTAATATAATGGAATAAAACGTTTGCGTACTTTATTCCAAGTAACTCAGAAGTATTATTAGTTAATTAGTATATCATTATTTTGTGTTTAAAGATGTGATAAATCCAAGTCTTTTACATTAAACAGAAAAGAACAGATCGCCTATTTCACGAAGAGCGTGCGCTCTTTAAGACCAGCCGCCACTGCTATGTACTCAAATTTTTCTCCCAAGATTGGTTTTTTTTAACCTCAACATTTGCTCTTCTACATTGTTCTCTTGTCTGAGCATCGGTGCTTTGGAACAGCTTTTGGTGAAGTTGTTTCTTCTCTTTAATTTGTCGTTCGACCATCTCATCCCACTATTCAAGTTTTTTTCCATCTGCACTATTCTAATAGCTTCGTTTGCAGCCTCTAGGATGCAGGATTTTATGTGTTCACATTCTTCTTCGGTCGTTCGTTCGATTTCAATTAATTTTTGTTCTAGTCTTCTCGAGTATAAATTTCTAGTAATATAATGTTCAAAGCTTTTCAGATTATATTTTTTCGTATGTAACCTTGCTTCAGTGATAGTATTAGTGTTGGTCGGTGAACGAACTGTAACATAAGGAATGTATATTTTTGATTCTAGTAATTGGTGATCAGATCTACATTTCGCACCCCTTTTTAGTCTTACATTATGTATCTTGATTCTGGCATATTGCCGGCTAATGAGATAATCGATGATATACTTAAGTCTTCTTGTTTAAGTTGATTCATGTATATCATTGTGCGTGAAACAGGTATTAGCTATTTTCAGATCAAATTGATCATAAAGATTTATTAATCTCTCACTGCTGTCGTTAAGTTCTTTCTCCGTGTTTGCCTACCAAGTTACTATTTCTTTGTTGTCCTACTCTGCCATTCATATCTCCTCCTGTTTTAATTTCATGGCTATGTAGGATTTGATCTATTATACTTTTAAGGATATCTTCGAAATTATCCTTGACTTGAACTGTAGCATCGTTTTTTGACGCATATTGACTAACTCTTCCTCTTATTTAGATCGTCATTTTAATTATACGTTCATTTTTTGGTTCCTAAGATTTAATGTACCTTTTTAATTTTTTATGAATTATTATGGATACTCCAGTTTGGGCTCTTGCGTGTTTATCTATTTCTGTATATAAATGAATATAATTATTGGTGTTTTCTACTCCTTTCCTCTTTCCTTTTTCCTTTGTTTCTGAGATGATCGCTTGGTCGATGTTACGTTAGATAAATTCTAAAATAACTTCTTTCTGTTTATTTCTTATAACTTGTGCGTTCCATATATCTAAATTCATAGTTCATTTTCGTTTCTGTTTCTGTTTACCATCCGAGGCATGTTTTTTACTGGTTTTTTACCGTTTTTAGATTTTTTCCAAATGTAAGATTCCGTGTTACCAACCCTTAAACATATTTACCCCTAAAGTCCCTAAAATCGTTACAAGAACTTTGAAATGCCCCTAAAAAATTACCCTTTGTAATAGCCTTCGTTTATAAATTAATTATTTCCAAAATAATATCATTCTTTTTAATATGATTAGAATTCAGAATTCATACAAATTCCGATGCACAATTCAACAGTTTTTGGTTCAAACAAAACAAAATGAAGTATGCACCAAAATCGGCTATGATTTGCTTTAACGATTTTATATTTGGTCGTCAAATATTATCTTCAAGCACGGTGGTAAATTTTCGGCCGATCGACCTTTTTTTTTGTCTTCAAGATTTTAACTTGCGGCATTTTCATGTATACTGTCCCACTTTTAAGTTTTAGAAATAGCCCTAAGCAACTAAAAGAAGCTTCTTGAATTCAATAATATAATATAAAATCCAAGTTTTGGGCATCAAATGTGTACGAATCTCTAACGAATGAATCTCTCTAAATAAAAGAATCAAATGAGTCGAATTGCCTACCTCTAGGCACCACAGAATAGTTGTAATATGTATAAAAATCCTACGTTTATAGTTAACACTGGCGACATTTTTCGTTTTTTATTTATTAAACTCCCCATTCCGAGAAATTGTACTAGATATCCTTAAGTGGTCAATAAATAAATATGATTGGCTAGATTGGTATATCCTAGGACTATACTTGTAGATTAAGAAGCCCCTAAAAATACCCCTAAAAATATAAATCCCTTAAAAAATCCGATTTCGCCTATCTACCCCAACATTCGGGAGAAAAACCCCTAAATTGGGAACACTGGTAAGGTTGCTGACCTTACGATTCGATCCCCATCCTTGGAGGGCTGTCGCCACAACATTCGAAATTTTGTGTGTTTCTTTAGACATTTTGCCTTAGTTTATCACAAATTTCGCGCTTAATCCCAACATTTTGGTTGTTTTGGTTGAAGTATCGATTTTAAAATATAAATTTTTAACTGTCATGGAAGTTGTAAAAACTTAATTTTATCAATAATTTAAAACTTTTTGAGAAAATTAGGACTTTGTCCACAAATTCCAGGTTTAAATTTTAAACCTCAAAGTTCGAAAACATTTTCATTAAAAATTTATAATATTTTCTTTAAATTCAGATTTTTTCTTAGATTATTAAGTTTAAACTTGAAAATTATCATATCTGAAAGGTTTAAATGTTAAAACGGAATTTTTTTATTAAATTTGAATTCATTGATAAACATTTCTGAAAATATTAACTTTTATCTCAAATTCTCAACTTTTTCTACAATTTCCGAACTTTCAAATTCAAGCGTATATTCGAAGTTTTATCAAACCTTAAAAATAGAATTTTTCAGACTTTTCGAATTTTAATGCGAAATTCGAGAAAAAAGTTGAAATTCTGGAATCAACTGTCAAGAAAAGTGATTTTTAGAAAAATTTCAAATTTTGAGTTTAAAGTATTTAGAAATTTTAGAAATAAACTAAAAACTTGCAAACTGAAATTAAGAATTTTAAGAAAGATGGAAATTTCGAAGAAAAGTCAACAAAAACTTTTCCAACGTTTTGACTTTGTACTAAAGTTTCAGCATTTGGAAAGTAATGTTTGAGAATTTTTTTTAAACATTAATATTTTCTTAAAATTATAAGTTCAAGTTTGAAAATATTATTTTACCTCATTTTTGTTTTCAAGAGAAAAAAATCCAAGTTCCATGAAGAGCGAAAATTTTTTGAAAAGATAATTTTCGACTAAAAGGGGAAAATTTATAAGAAAAATTAAATTTATTTAACAAATATTTTCTTCACTGCAATCCCGAATTTACAACTTTGATAGAAGTTTTGAATTTTAGAACAAAAAAGTAATTAAAATTAAATTTATTTTTATTTTAAAGTTTTTCTCAAAATTCTTTTTTCGCAAAATTTCGCTTTATAGCTTAATTTGACATTTTTCAACTTGAAAATCAGAGAATTTTAATAACCTATTAAAAAAGTCTCAACATTTCTGGTTTAGTCTTTTGATTCTTTCGGCATTTTCGACCTTTATTACAAAATTGAAACTTTCTTTTTAATTCTTACACATCAAGCAAGATTTCGGTTATAAACATCAAAAAACTTTGAAACAGATTCTAATATACCAGATTTTTGAAATAGAAAGTGTTTTTTTAAACATTTCGTTTCAGTCAGTGTCTAGTTCCTTTTCCCAAATTAGGTCTATTTTAGGAGCAAGTACAGGATATACTTCTTCCGGGATTGGACCGTGTCAAAGAACTACTAAAAGTGTTCGACGTTTCGCCCATCATGGTAGGGGCTTCTTCAGGAACACAGAAAAGAAACAATAAATAAAAAGGGAAATATAAGGGAATATGCAAAAATGAAAGAATAAAAAGGCCAATTTTAAAACATCAGAGCACGGTAACTCAGTATGTCCACCATACCAGAGGCGAAACTCTTCTGAATTGAAAATTGGAACAAAGGATAAGAAAGTTTAGACAGAAGAGCACGGTAACTTAATATGTCCACCATACCAGAGGCGAAACTCTTCCAATAGCTATTTTGTGGTCAATTCTAATCATAATTCTGATTCAGCATCAAGTCGATGTATTTCGTTTTTATTATGACCCGATGTGAAAACCTACCCTCACACATATACATATATGTATGTAAATTATTGTCCCGAAAAAAAATTCGCCACTTACAGGAGAATTCCGGATGTTCTTCCTGTTTTTTTTTGGAGGGGGGGGGGGAATCAATTAAACACCTTTTTGAGCTAGTTCACTGGTCAATTGCTTTTTTATAGATCTTCTTTAAATTTCTGTCAGATGATTCTAACTGCATACACCTGCAAAATTAAAAGTTCAGTGCCGGTGTTGAAGACAAGATATACATAGGGAACTGATAGACAGGTTTTAATTTATTACAGACAAACTTTTGTATAGATTTGGATTTAAAGGAAGGTGATATTGTTAATGAAATTATAAAATAGAAGGATTTCCAGCGGTGCGTAATCGCAATTTGAATTTACATCTCACGAAATTACGATGCTTTAATCCGCACGTAAGGGAAACTTCTTGGAAATAATGGTAATATATCACACCTTCTAGTTACTCTTGGCTACATCTCCATTACGTAAATTTTATCACGTAAGAGTTGTCGGCTCAATTGCAAAGCGGCTTGGAGATTTATATTATTGTATCCATGCGGACAAGTCTATGCTAAAAATCTAGTAGTAGCGTTTACGTCTTGCTTACGCAGCGGAGATTTAACGTTCTAAAAACTTTTTGCTACGATTACTGCTGCTGAACTACCTTAAAAGCAGCTTGATGAGCTCGATCTGTTAACTTACAGGGATCTGTGACAGACGGACGCGACATTGAAATTATAAAGTATCCATTTTCATTACGAGGAGTAAAAAAACTTTTGGGACAGGGGCTATTGAACTAATTTAGTATTTTCTTAAATTTCTAATAGGTAACTTCCTAAGTTTTTTATGCACAATTCGTTAAATGACTTTTTATTAAGCATGAAGACAACATGCTGCTCAGTCAGAATCCTAGCAAGAAAAAAGTGAATAGTTTTGTGAACGAAAGGACGAACGAAAAGAGCCTCCTGGAACGAATCATACTACTACTCAAGTAAATTCACGCTTCAGAAAAAAATAGCAGTTGATGTAACAAAAATCAGAATAAGTTATGCATAATGTTTTTTTTTTTACCAAAGCACCTGGCGTGTAGTCACTTTATTCTTTAGAAAAAAAATCATATTTTACATGATGATAATACAACAGCAGGGGTCTGCATATAACAAAGAGCTCGTAACTCGTAAACTATTGCTTCCACTCCATAATTCTGCAATAAAATAAAATGCAAAACTCAAAATGCCATCACATAACCATTAAGCACTAGCAACATTGCTTTCTTTCATCGCTCTCGCGTTAAATCTGCTTTTAATCTAAGTAAGCGCTTTATGAAGACCAAAAGAAAAATTAATTTCAATGGCGCATCAGCTGCGATATTCTCTACAATTAATGGCTGTTGGACAAGTTTTTGCCGCATAGTTCATACACATGGATGATTCACATATTCATTTATGTTCCAGTTTGATATTGTTGAATTATCAGCTATCGTTTCAATAGAAATTACCGATTTTTTAACGGAACGGAGAACCGTAATTAAGCTTAATCAATGCCATAAGTCAAAGTTGCAGAGTAATTTCTCTGTCGGTACGAATAGAACGGAACGCCTAGAATTATCCATCATTACATTCCCGGATCACAATTATTTATACCGTCACTAAAACACGCCGAGGTGAAAAGTCGGAAAAATACGGGTCACTTGGGTTAATTTGAAAAGTAATTTTTTTGGGCGACGTCATGGGCGTGCTTGGAAATTCCGCGAACTTCGGATAACTGAAGGTATTAGCTACTGATGGAAATGGGCGTATTAACTGATCGATTGAGGATTACATGTCTACTGAAGTTACTTATTATTTTCTTGTCAGTATTAACGACTCTTTTAGCTGTGGTTGTCTAGTATTCGTCAAAAAGAAGAGACCCAAGTTTGATATAGGACATGGAGCATTAAATTGTTCTAAATCTCTTAATAAATTTTTATTTATTAGAAATGATGATGCCTTCAAAGCACTGCGAGTAGCATGGGGAAACAAGGATAGATGGTGATGAACCCCCTTCTTGAAAAAGGATATTGTAATTTTTGGGGAAAATTCCTTTCGGTTACAATTTCCATAGCTTGGAAGTTTTATAGAAAAAAAGAATCTGTAGACAGCGATTAACCACCTTCTTAAATAAGGATAGGTTGTAATTATTGGGCGAAATTCCAGTCGATAACGAGTTTCATAGCTGGGAAATTTTATAGAAAAAAGAGCCTCCGTAGACAGAAGTCCTCACTCCGTCAAGCTGAACCGCACAAGAATTTGTTGTCTCAGACTGTCTTGTATACCTCAAAAATCTTGCCCTTGGAGGATCAATCCTGTTAGTTCTTGTGAGCATCTCTCTCAGGATTGGATTGTGTCAAAAAACTAGTAAAAGTGTTCGAAGTTTCGCCCACGATCGCAGGGATCTCCTTCCTAAACAATTTTGTTCTTTATACCAAACATTTCAGAAGTTTCGCCTTTGAGTTACGCGCTCTGCTGTTTTGAATTTGAGGTTTTCATTTCTCGCAAATTTTTCTGGTCCTTTTTTGTAATTTTCATTTATCATTTCTTTTGTTTCAGAATAAGCTTCCTACGAAGGTGGATGAAACGTGCAATACTTTTGCTAGTTCTTTGACACGGTCCAATTGTACTGACTTGGACCATGGAAGGCTTCGTGACCACATTATTTTATTTTACTTTATTATTGTCATTTTCTTGGAAGACATTTACAAGTCGGTAGAACCAAAAGTGCACACAGCTTAAATTTAGATTCGAATACAATTTCTGACATACTTGGGTCGTGTACTGCATACATAAGTAATAAAAAAAGCCCATGTAGAAGCTATGAGTTCATTTTGTACAAGTACTTCCCTATTGCTTGATGACTAAGCTACTGTATGTTATTACAATTTTTGCCAGCAACCTAAAGATGTTCCCTTCATAATAAGGTGTATAATGGTGTAAAGATATAAGTTGCAATTATGCAATTAAAGTATGAAATTAATAAATCTTTTTAAAAAAATGTCTGAACAGGTTAACTGTTTCCTCATTAACTGTAAAATATTTTTCTAAACTCTAGGCGTACTATGCTGCCAGGTATCAGATATTAATGTGTATGGTGGTTGCATTGAACTAATTACAAGGTTATAGAAATGTGATATAGTTTGGGTTGTGTTGTAGGCTTGTTCCTACAAATACCCTCCCATTTCCTTCAGTTAATTGGATAGAAACAAGACTATATTCCAATGGAATATTTAACATAAGTTATGAATAGAATTATGAGTTCCTCATGGCGAAATTCATAACATTATAAATTGTATTAACGTTAACGACTTGGACTTCAATGAACTGCTAAGATTAAAAGAACAGTTGTTATTACAATAATGAGCTGCTATGACCTACCCCAAGGAATGAGTTGTGATTGTACAGCATGCCATTTGGTCACTTATATAATCATTCGCTATCGCAATTAATTTTCATTCTGTTGGAGTAATTAACATTTGATAGCAGATTTCCATCATGCTGATTTCCAGTATTTAGATTTCCGTAAAAAGTAGATTGTGTATCTAGTGGTAAAAGCAATACATTCCTAGACAACGATGTAAATTGTGGCCGAGGCGTTACCCGAGGCTAACAAACATTGAAAAAAGGAAATGTGCTTTTACTACGAGGTACATTTTTTCTGAAATCACAATCAATATTACTTAAATTAAGGAATTTTTATAACTTCATGACATTTTTCATTGTCATTTAATTTTCTCTAAAATCGTTTTCTTAACAATCACTATTTATTCCTTATTATTCGGTACGGGAAAGATACCTACTTTCTCGGCCCAGGACGAAAAATAAACTTTCTTAAACTTCTTGCTGATGGTTCCTCATAAACAGACTAAAATACCGGAATAACGTATTTTGGGGTTTAAAATTGCTCCAAGAAAGTAGGTTTTTTCGAACGATTTCAGAAAAAAATGTTTGTCTTAAGGTTGGTCGAGTACTCACTACTTCATAAGTCAAAATAAAAAGTAAATTTTTAAACCTATTGGTCTGCGCATTAGAATTTTATTTTCTGGGACCTTTCCTTGATAAGGGTTTGTGTTTCAATTGTTGGTAGTTCGGCTACATATGATTCACTAAGACATATTTAAAGAGCTGCATTACTGTAGTCTACAGCTCTCATAATAAACAGTTATGAGCACAGCTATCCAGCAAAACGAAGGGTTGTACATAAATTATCATCCTGGTGGAACAGGATGATCAGAAAATTAAGAGCTGAAACTGTTCAATAAAGCTAAACGCACCAATAACTGAGGCGAATACAAAAAAGCGTAACAGAATACAACAAAGAGCTTAGAAGATCTAAAAGGAAATCATGGAGGAGCTTTTGAGAGGGAATTAAAGATGTGCCCCAATCAATGCGACTCCAGAGAATCCTATCCAAAAATCACTCAAACGGAATAGGACTTCTCCAACACCAAGACGGAGGTTATACCAAGAACCGCCTGTGATTCCTAGAGGGCCATTTACACCCCTCCAATAAAGTAAAAAGCTTGGCGGGAAAAATATTTACAAAGAACAAGATAAAATAGGCGGTGAATTCCTTTGAGCCCTATAAACCACCAGGAGAAGATAAAATCTTCCCAGCCCAGCCACAATTTTCAAAGTTAGTTACACGTTAAGCTACATTCCAGTTAGCTGGAGAGACGTAAATGTTGTCTATATACTAAAGACGGGTAAACGATCGTCTGCGCAGCCTAACTCATAGGGACCCATTAGTCTAACGTCATTTCTCCTTAAAACAATGGAGAAAATTATGAACCAACACATTAGAAGCGAAGTACTGTTAAAGCATCCGCTTCATGAAAATCAATTTGCATATCAAGAAGGCAAATTCACAGAGACAGCCTTACACAATCTTGCCAAAAACAAAACAAGATAGAAGTGCATACTCAAACAAAGAAATAGCTCTTTGTGGATTTACAGACATAGAGGGTGCTTTTGAAAACACCTCATATGAATTCATAGACACCAGCAATTAAAAAAGGTTTTGAGAAACCTACTATCGACTGGATTGTTTCCATGTTAGATGGAAGGAAAATCAAAGCAACCTTAGGCACTGATTCAGTCACAGTGAGCGCAGCAAGGGGTTGTCCTTGACGAGGTGTTTTATCTCCACTGCTATGGTCCATCGTGGTTAATGACCTAAATATACTGCATTAATCGGGCTTTGAAGCAAAGATATTATTGTCATTATCAGGGGCGAAAATGATAAAATCCTGTCGGATTTAATGCAGAAAGCCCTAAACACAATTGATAACTGGTTTTCAAAACAAGAGTTTCACGAAATAAAGGAAGTTAAATCTAACAGCTTCCACTATGAATGGAGTTCAACTTAACTTCTTAAATGAAACTAAATATCTAGGAATAGCCCTAGACCAAAAGCTCAACTGGAAGCCTTACTTGACCCGAATAATCAAGCGAGCCACGACAGCGTTCTGGACGTGCCGCAGACTATTCAGCAAAACCTGGGGTCTGAAACCGAAAATGATCTACACTGGTCATGTAGGAGATCACATACGCTTCTTTAGTATGGTGGCCAAAAATAACGAAAAAGGCAGCACAAAACCAACTGAAGATAGTTCAAAGGTACGCATGTATGAATCTAATAGGCGCAATAAACACCTGCTCAACAGCACCAACGGAGGTAATGCTAGGTTTAACTCCTCTCCACCTTTTAGTGCAGAGGGACGTGATCAAAGGAGCCTCAAGATTTCGCCGGTCACATGGGAATCCTCAAGGAATGTAGGCCCGTGATTTTAACAAGATTAGTTGATTATATGCAACCTAGGTACGAATTTGTTCATTCTTTTGAATGGACTTAAATAGCCACATTGACGCTCAATCAATACCTGAAGAAAAACACAAATTATCCATCTGGTTTACAGATGGATCAAAGACAGCGCATGGGACTGGAGCGGGAATTAATGACCTTAACTATAGGTTCTCTAAAGCCTTAGGAAAAGATCCAACTGTCTTTCAAACTGAAACACATGCAATAGAACTCTACGAGTGTCTTTGAAGAAACCTAAAAGAAACAAAAATCTACATTAACTCTGACAGTGAAGCAGCAATAAAGGCTATCAGCAGCTGCATTAACAAATTCAAGCCAGTTTGGGGCTGTCAACAAATTCTAAAGCAACTGGCTAAACACAACAGGATCAACTTTAAGAGAGTGCCAGGGCACAAAGGAATACAAGGGAATGCCGTTGCGGACCAACTCGCTTGAGAAGGATCTGTATCGTTATTTCTTGGACCTGAATCTGCTTTTGGTTTTTCTAAAAGTGGAACCAACAATAAGGTCAAAAAATGGGAAGCAAAGTCAAGAATTTCTCAGTGGAGATCATATGCAGTATTACAATCAAATGGATCTCAATTACAATATATTGCTACTTTACAGAAATCTGCTAGGTTCTTAGTTAAAAAAGGAAACAAATTTAAATATTAAAACAAAATAAAGTGAGCCGTCAGTTTCCCAAATAATTTAAAAACTTTCTTTAATTTTGGCCAATTTTTCGAAAGGTGTTTTTGCAAATGTATAGCCAAAATGTATAGTCGCGGAAAATAGCTAGTCATATTATTGTAATGTAAATACATTATTATTTAAAATTATCCACACGATATAAAAATTCATACAATTGTTTATGCAATTCACCGATTTCGTTAAGATTTTCAGTGAATGGCAGATTATTTTCTTAGGCTACTTGTTCACTTGATTGCGCGGACGGAATATTATTTTCATAAACAGAAAAAGAATAGATAAGATTTTTATGTAACCATAAAAAAAGCACTTTCGAAAACTTATTAAATTATTTAAATACTAAAAATCTTAAATACTAAATAAAGGGACTCTAGTATTAAATAACTTAAATACAACGCTTTGACTTAGCAATCAGGGCTTAGTAAACTTTTTTTAATATACCAGAAATTCCTTCGAAGCTATTTACTTCACTTGAGTTCATAAAAATTTGATACAGCTTTCTGAACACAGCTATACACACAATTCCGCTTAAGCACACCTAACTAAGCTAGCCATTTACATTATTTATGTAGTACCACAAACTACTTTACAAATAAAACTCAAGTTGCTTTGAGACATTCGATAATGCAATTTTAATAGAGCCCTCGGAGAAAACGAGAAGTTAGATGCCGATGAGCATATGTACAAAGAAAGGAAATATAGTTATGTTAGGACTGCGTCAACTTTCTATGAGATTAATGCTATTAAACCACCATTACCACCGATTCACTATTACAACCTGAACGGTTGCAACGTCGGAAATATCAGGAAAAGACAAGCTGTGAACTACCTAACCGGAAAATAAATCATCGTTAGTGCCAATCTCATGTTCATAGCTATTTCATTATTGCTCCACAGCATAAATATTCTGTTAAAAAAAAGGCGCGCCGTAGTAATAATAGATTTTCTTTTGAAGCTGGTTGCTGCAGTAAGTTTATAGGAGCTATGTTTACGATTAACTTTCAGTAAATAAACATATTTCAAAGATTTAGATTACATCAGATATACTTAAGTTGAAAAATAATTGCCACAGATATTTTTTGTGATGGAAAGGATGGAAAACTTAATATCAATCACTGGCGAAGCTAGAATTAGGCAAGGTGGGGCCCTAGCACCTCCTCTTCTGGTTCATGTAGCAAACCGAAACGTTGCGTGTTACCGGTTCGATAATTAAAACCCTGTGAATTGTAAACACTTTATTTTAAACTTATTTCAGAACACAACAATTATGATTCACTTAACTATCTGACTATCTATCTGACTATCTATCTGACTATCTATCTGACTATCTGACTGACTGAGGGAAAGAAGACCCCGTATTTATACCGCTCCAGGCTTCTAGAACGGATCTCGTACAGATCGGACTTGCAGCAAGTGGAAAAAATTTATAACGTTTATCTGCCATATGATTCATTCTCGCGGGGCGCCTTCCATTAACAAATGTTTCCAGAAAGTTCCTAACATTACACAATCACTAATACAATTTTACAACTACAGTTCGTTATCATATGTATTCAATTGGGGTACTTTTTCTAAAAATTGTCATTCCCTTCTTCGAAATTCATCCTTTCCTTGAAACATTTGTAGCGTACCTTCTAGGAATAATGTAACGGCATAAACAGTATTATCATCCTAGTGACTTTATCGAAATCGTCATTGGGATTTTACGATCTTTCTTACAAATATCATTAGAGTTTTCAGAAAAGTATTTACCCCGAAAGCCATTAACATTATTCTAGAAGACGAGAGAAGCCCCACTTATAAGGAAAAGTGGAGAAGAAAAATTCAACGAGAATTAGTTCTGTTCGGGTCTCGAATGTAGTTAGTCCATTTTTGTTCACTGTTATTCCTAGTTAATATAATGTTTAAATAAATGTGGTTTTTATGTTCTAATCGAACCAACCTCGCCACACATTTTTTCAAAATTTCGATTTTTTTCTCAAATTTCGTATTTTTCTACTACATATGTCTTTTTATTTGAAATTTCGTCTTTACCTTATCAAATTCAACTCCTTTTATCTAAAATTGAAATACAAATCTTATCCCCCAAACCCAAAAAAGATTTCAGGGGACAAGATTTGTATTTCAATTTTTGAAGATAACCATGGACCAGTCCGTTCTACAAAAAAAATCCTTTTATCTAACATGACTTTCTTAAAATTTTTTATTAAAAATTCGTCGTGTTTTTTTTACAAAATTTTGCCTTTTCTCGAAATTGAATTTTTCTGAAAATGTCAAATGTTTTTTTATTCCATAAATCTTTAGTTTGTTTCTCAATATTTGCCCTTTTCTCCAAATTTGGTCGATCTTCTGATAAAAAAGTAAACACTTTTAGAGAAATCTGGAAATTTTGGGACATATACTTTTGGAAATTTAAAATTTTGTAGAAGGACAAAAATTACGAAAACGGTTTCTTTGTAAATTTCAACTATTTTTTTAACCCTAGATTTTTAAAAGTTTCAACTTGTTTGTCAAAATTTCGACGTTTATCTCTCTATTCGCCATTTTCTGATGCCACTTAGCATAGGACGCCTATCTACCTCCGGACTCGAGCAGTCAAGCGAAAAATATTCAGCAGGAAAGTTCCGATATTTTTTAAATTTTGATTTTTTTTAAATTCGCTTTTGTTCTAAATTTCCATAAATATTGATTTTTTCTGGGTCGAATTTTCAGCAAGATTAACCTTTTTCTCAAAATTAAGATATTTTTCGCAAATTTCAATCATTTTCTCGAAATTTCGATCTTTTACTAGGATTTCCATTTTTTAAATTTATCTTTGTTTCTGGAAGTTTCGTTTTTTTCCCAAGATTCATTGTTAATGTTTTCCACAAAATCCATCCGTTTTCAAATTTGCTTTTACTTCAAAATCTGAACCTGTATGTTTCTGAAAACCTCGAATTTTTTCTCCAAGTTCGTCATTTTCAAAATTTCTAATGTTTTGCATATATTTTTTTATAAACGACTATTCTCAGAATTTGACAGTTTTCCCAAAATTGGTTCTTTTGTGGAAAATGTTAATTTGTTTCAAAACTTCGACTTCTTTTTCTAAAATTTGACTTTCTGTGGAAAATTTTGAATTTTTGTCTATTTCGGACTTCTCTCGAAATTTCGCTTTTTTTCCAAATTCTGTCATTTTTCTGAACATTAGTTTTTTCTGAAAATGTCGATCTTTAAGAATTTAATTTCTTAGAAATTTTGGCTCGTTTCTTAAAGTTTGCCTGATTCACGAAATTTAGATCTTTATCTCAATATTCAACATTTAATATTTTTAAAAAGTTTATTTTTTTTGGTCTAAATTCGTATTTTTGGCTTTTTGACTTTTTCTCTTAAAATACACTTTTTCTGTTAAAAATAGCCTTTTTCCTAAAATACTGTTGCGCGTTATCGGTTCAAATGATTAATACTGCGTGAATTTTAACCTCTTTATTTCCAAACTGAACTCGGAACACTACAATTGAATAATTCACTTATATTATTAATTAATTAACTCATTATTTTATTCATTGACTATTCATTGCTATTCATTGACTAACTAACTAACTGAGCAACTGAGGGAAAGCCAACCGGACCGCCTATTTATAGATCTCTTTCGGATTCTAGAAGGAAGGAGCAGATGAGACATATCGTTTGCCGAAATTTCTGAAGCGCTTATCTGCCGTTTGATTCATTATCGCGGCCACTTTCCCTTATAAAATTTTCTAGAAAATTCCTAACTAAATTTTGTAATTACATTTTGTTACAATACATCTTTCCTTAAAATTCCTCTTTTTTGAAATTTCGATTTTATTTTCAAAATTCCCCTTTATGGACTTTTGTTTAAAAATCGTTTATTTATGTCGAAATTTCATCATTTTTCCTAATATTTGTCTTTTTCATCAAAATTCCACTTTTATCCTCAAACGGTGATATTTCATAATTCTGAAAATGTTGACTTTTCTTCCTAAATTAGATCGGAATTTAATAAAAATTTTGAGAAACCTATTTTTGGGGATTTTGACAATAAGGGTTTTTGCAAATTCAATGTCTTTACTAAATTTTAAAGTTTGAGAACAATATTTTTAGAAATTGAGATTTCTTTCTCAAAATTCGAATTTATGTGAAAAATTTTTCTGAAATTTTTTTTACAAAATTAGACCATTGAAAATTTTGACTTTTTTCAAATTTTGGACATTTTTAGAGTTTTTGGGAAAGGTTAGGTTTTTATTTTTATTATGATTTGTAGAATATTTGTACTTTTCCGAAAAAAAAAAATTCGAAATTCGTCTTTTTCGAAATTACTAATTATTTTATTCTCAAAATTCCAATGATCCTCTTAAAGTTGAACTTTTTACTCCTTTCACAATTCTAAATTTCAGTAAATACAGAGATTAACCAAAATCCAATATTTTATGTTTTTGGATATTTTATTCAAATTTGGACTTTTTCTCAAAATTTTGACCTTTTCACAAAACTTGTTTATTTTTCTAAAATTGAATCGAAATTTATAATAAAAATCTAAAATATCTGAGACTAATATTTTCAGCAAATTTTGAAAATAAGATTTTTGGTAAATTTCAAGAATATATACAGGGTGACAATTTGAAAAGTGACAATCGGGAATATTTCTTCGTCAACGACAATTAGCTTTGTGTCATAAAGGTCTGTCTTAAGTAGACATAGGGGAAACCAACAATATGTTTTTTAACTCATCCCCTCGTCTTAGAATCTCACCATCCCTATTAATTTTTCTAAAATAAGAATCTGCTCTGAATAATACGTTGTTGGAAAGGTTTATTTGCTTTTATACGCCTGTAAAGAGGAATGAAAAACCTTTCTAAGGAGGTATCATACGTGGTGGGTTCTCTTTTTACAAAAATTAATAGGAATGGTTAGCCCATAAGACGGAAAAGGAAGTGAGTCAAAAAACACATTTCTTCGTCTCCTCCAATGTGTACATGAGGTCTTTATAACAGAATTTTATGTCTAGTAATAAGACAATAAGAGTTTTCAAAAATACTGTTTATTTTAAAAATCGACATCTCAAAAATTAATCGAATAGTATAAGATTTTATTGAAAAAGTGTGAAGAACAAACAACGAGCTTTCAAACGAACAAAAATAAGTTGTGGTTGCTACCTCGCCCTCAAAGACTGAGGCGGGCTGAGTTAAAGGGTACTTCATTTTGATTCCCCCTTTAATCCTCCGATATATATTTCAGATCTTCCTAATAGTATTTTTTGTATAAAAAATATTCCCAATTGCTGATTTTCAAATTGACACCCTGTGTGATAAAATTTAAATAATAAAGTAAACATTCAGAGAAATGTTTTTTAAAATTGCAAATTCTTTTTCTCTAAATTCGACTTGTTTTGAAAATTGCCTTTTTTTTACAAAAATCGACTCAACCTTTTTGAAATTTTTCGATTTTTCGAAATTTCCACATTTCTCAAACATTCCTAAAAGGTTTTTTTTCCAAAATTTGGATCTTCTTCGAAATTTTGACTTCAATCTGGACATCCATCTACCTAGATTATGTAGTTAGGTTAAAATATACTTTTCCCATCTGTATCTGCTGTTGCCTTAGTGGATCTGAAGCAGCGACGGTTTGTTAGGGATAAAAGATGACACCAGGCTACTACCATCAGCGTAACTGTATATCGGATTGGCAGTTGAAGCTAAGAGATCGTTTATGTGTAACAGAAACAGAGTAGGAGACAGAACAAACCCCTGAGGCACCCCTGCATTAATCGTCGAAAATGTCTGATGAGGTGCCATCGACGACGACCTGACGAGAAAACTGTTTATCAAATGACAGAGTTCAGGACGAAGACCATAGGATATTAATTTGGCGAGAAGAGATATGTGCCAGACTCTGTCGAAGGGCCTTTGAGATATTCAATGCCACAATCCTCACCATGTTTTTCCATAGCTGAGTTACAGATGCCAGTAGATCGCCAGTTGAGCGTTGTGGTCTGAAACCGTATTGCCTGTCCGAGATGATTCTATTCTCCTCCAGATATTTGAGAATCTCGATGTTGATAACATTTTCCATCACTTTAGATATAACGGGCATCAAATATACAGGGTGTTTCATAATTGCATGCTGAACCGGCAGGGGGATATTCCTTGGGCAATTTTAAGACAAAATTTTCATATTAACATAGGTCCGGAAACGCTTCATTTTCGATATACAGGGCGGTAAAAATTGAAGAAAAAATCGGTTTTTCTTCAATATTTCTGAGACTGGTTTAGTTATTTTTTTGATATTCAGTACACGATATCTGGGTATAAAAGCAAGTATTTTGACAAAAAAACATTTGTTCCGATTCCACCAGTGGCGTTTCCACAAACAGGTCGATACACATTTTTGAAAAAAAAAATGTGACGCCAATGCTATTTTTCAAAATAACAATTATTTTCCTAGTCTTTGTTGTGTTTCTATCAAAAATGAGCTCTTGACTTTTTGTCCTACGACGGCCGGTTTCCGAATTAAAAAATCAAAATCATTTACTTGCTATGCCGCTATGGTAGATTAATTTATTAATGAAATCTTAACAATGAAATTAATTAAATCATATCAGGTGTTGAAAATGTCCACCACCTGCAAGTATGCACGCCTCAACTCTTCTTCTCATAGATTCGCGTACTCGTTGAAAAATTCCTGGCGTATTTCTTATAGTGTTGCAGGAATCTGTTATGCGATTTCTCAGTTCTTCTTCAGTTTGGATTGGGGTGCCATAAACTAAGGTTTTAAGATAGCCCCATAAAAAATAATCAAGACTGTTCAGGTCAGGGGATCTAGGCGGCCATAATTCTGTTCCTGCTCTGCCTATCCAGCGATTATTGTAATTTTGGTCCAAATATGCACGTGCCAAAACACTAAAATGCGCAGGGGCACCATCGTGCATAAACCACATTCGATTTCGGATTAAAACGGGGACATCTTCTAACAGCACTGGTAAATCATTTTCAAGAAAGTGACGATAATTTTCTCCATTTAATCTTCTTGGCAGAAAAAAGGGTCCAATTAAATAGTCGTCAACAATTCCTGCCCACACATTTACCGAGAATTGTTCTTGGTGATTGACTTCGTCCATGGCATGCGGGTTCTCTTCAGCCCAAAAGTAATTGTTGTGGAAATTTCTAATTGCATTTCGGGAAAAACTGGCTTCATCAGTAAATAATACGTCTCTGTCAAATAGTGGATTTTCAACAATTTTTTGAATAAACCATTGGCAGAAATTTATACGAAATGGTAAATCCCGAGGTAGTAAGGCCTGAACCCGTTGAATATGGTAAGGGTATAACAAAAAATCGTGAAGTATCCTCCAGACTAAAATATGGGAGATATTTAAATTACTAGCAATTTTCCTTGTGCTTATTTCGAGATTTTGCTCAACTGAATTAAGAACAGCTATTTCAGTTTCTTCTGTTCTTGCGGTTCTTTGTGCCCCTTTTAAGTGATGATCGGGTTTAAAACATCCCTTCTCGCGTAGTCTTCTATGAATGCTTGAAAAAGTTCTTGCATCTGGCACAATTCTTTGCGGAAAACGCTCTGCATACAGTCGCCTGGCTTCAAATGCATTTCCATCCGCAAGACCGTACATGTAATAAATATCGGCAAAATCAGCATTCTCAAACATATTTTCTTATACTTATCAATCACTCACATTCAGATAAAGTATTGAAGTGAAAAATTTGACACTTGGTTGCAAACACAAAACTAAATCTCAGTTGCCTACTAGATTTTCATTAATAAATTAATCTACCACAGCGGCATAGCAAGTAAATGATTTTTATTTTTTAATTCGGAAACCGTCCGTCATAGGACAAAAAGTCAAGAGCTCATTTTTGATAGAAATATAACAAAGACTAGGAAAATAATTGTTATTTTGAAAAATAGCATTGGCGTCACATTTTTTTTTTCAAAAATGTGTATCGACCTGTTTGTGGGAACGCCACTGGTAGAATCAGAACAAATGTTTTTTTGTCAAAATACTTGCTTTTATATCCAGATATCGTGCACTGAATATCAAAAAAATATCTAAACCAGTCTCAGAAATATTGAAGAAAAACCGATTTTTTCTTCAATTTTTATCGCCCTGTATATCGAAAATGAAGCGTTTCCGGCCTATGTTAATATGAAAATTTTGTCTTAAAATTGCCCAAGGAATATCCCCCTGCCAGTTCAGCATGCAATTATGAAACACCCTGTATAGGGCAATAGTTTTTAACCAGATTCATTTTTCCCTTTTTGGGGACAAGCTGCACCCTAGCAGATTTTTAGATGTTAGGGAATACACCTATGTTGCAACTTCCTTAGGATAGGAGTCAACTCTTGAGTGCACTTTTTAGGAACAATAGCAGGGATACCATCAAAGCCAGAAACTTTCGATGTGTCGAATCTTCCTGACTGTGCGTTGTCTGAAAACAACTTCAGGCATCGAAGTGCCAACCTTAGGAAGAATAGTTCTGCGTTTCGAGAATCAAGATTGAAATTTTCAGCAAGGATAGCAGGTCAGCCTTTTTCTTGGAAGTAGTCGCAATACTGTTGTTGTCATCGAGTAAAGGTGGAAAATTTGAAGATATAAAATTCTTTCCAATCGACTTTGCAAATTCCCAAAAGGAACTAGAACCGTTCGGACAGTTCATAAGCCTCTGGCGCATTTTACGATCGAAATCACTTTTTGCCTCGTCAAAAACCTGCTTACAAAAATTTCGTGCATTTACAAAGGTAGTCCGAGTCTCGACTGAGGGATTATTTCTCCAAAGACGATATGCGCGGTTTTTGCAGGAGACAGATCGAGCACATTTTTTGTTGAACCAAGGTTTACTGGAAGCAGACTTCTTTTGGGAATGGGGAATTTGGCATCCCATACCAACCAGGATAGTTTCAGTGATGGATTCGGCGACTTAGGAAGGGTTGTCTGAATTAAGGCAGACTTCTTGCCATGGGAAAAATGCAAAGAAGTCTCTCAATTCATCCCGGTTTGCAGAGTTAAAGTGCCAAACCCTACGGGACAGTGTCTGAGAGGGAGATGGTGTATAAAGCAAGCGAGAGGCTGCTACAAGCTTGTGATCGGAATTTCCAAGCGGTGATGTCACACTGATTTTATACGATTTTGGAGAATTTGTAAGGAAAAGGTCGAGTAGATTAGGTTTATGGGTATCTAAGTCAGGAATTCTTATGGGTTTCTCAACTAATTGCGGTAATCCACAAGTGATGGCGAAAGCCTCTGACACCCTTCATGCGTCGTCAATTAGGGAGGAAAACCTTAACCAGGGGATGTTGTGTCGAGTAGATTAGGTTCAAGGGTATCTATATCAGAAATTCTTTTGGGTTCCTCAACCAATTGTGACAATCCACAAGTGATGGCGAAAGCCTTTGCCACCCTTCCTGCGTCGTCAGTTCGGGAAGAAAACCTTAACCAGGGGATGATGTGTACGTTGAAGTCACCGAGAAAGACAACCTCAGCGTTTGGGTAATTCGTCTGTAGGTGATCGAAGGTTACGGAGAGATAAGAGAAGAGCTGTCTGTATGAGGGATCGTTTGGAGACAAATAAAGTGAACAAATGAATATTAATTTGCTTTTGGAGCAGATTTTCACCTAAATTACATCATAATTAGCAGATGCCAGTGCTTCTTCTCGTTTGTGGGCAACTCGTAATTAGGGCAAAGCAAGTATACATAAAATGACCTAAAGGGACTGCTGCGAGCAATAATTGGCATAAATAGCCATTGGGCTTAAATTGTTGCTATGTAACTCATTTTATATCAGTAAAGACCTACGCACCTGTAGCCTGGTCACAACCTACCGATAATAAGATCAAGAAACTTCGGGTGTTTCAGTACATCATTCTAAGACAAATAATAGATGCTAAACGTTTGTCAGGAACGAGCAGCTCCACACTCCACAAAGAAGCCGCTCTACGAAAAATCAGAGAATTTCTCCGAGAGGTAAATTCTAGTGCCATATTGAAGGCAGAAGTTCATCCCAACAAACTAGTGAGACAAGCAGTGGACTACGATCCAGGAATTGCCACAGGGATTAGAAGACCAAAAGTGGTTCTCTAAGCTGCGAATTTTCCACATGGATTTTTTTGTTTTTGTTTGTTTCAGACAAAAAGCTTACATTAGCACACCAGTGCAAGTACTATTTCGACAGAGGAATTGGGAGCTGATGTTCCGGCCCGAAAGAGCAGGAGATTTAGTCGGTAACCGCTGACAGAAATCCGACACTACCTGGGTTGTCTCCTCAGGTGCCTATAAAAGATTTCTCCTGCTAGCGGCACAAGTTCCCCAAATTATCCCTCTCTGCTTGCCATCATTTCTTTACAAAGCTCAAGTTAGGCCAACACTAGAATACTTTCTCATGCTTGGAGTTCAGCCCTAAAACACACTTTAGCTCTCTTGGATTCAATTCAAAGAAGAGCGATTCGCCTAATTGATGACGAGAGTCTGACCGATTCTCTCGAAACACTAGAGCACAAACGTATGTTTGGTGACTTGTCTCTTTTCTACAAGTACTACCATGGAAGATGCTCGCGGGAACTAATAGGATTAATCCCCCCAAGCGCAAGATTCTTGAGGCGTACTAGACAGTCGGAGACACCAAATTCCTGTGCGGTCCAGCTTGACACAGTGAGGACTTCTGTCTACGGAGACTCTTTTTTCTATAAAACTTTCAAGTTATGGAACTCCTTACCGAAAGGAATTTTCCCCAAAATTACAACATATTCTTGTTTAAGAAGGCGGTTCATCGCCATTTATCCTTGTTGTCGCATTATACTCGCAGTGCTTTGAAAGCATAATGGGGTTACCCTTTGTGAGTGGATTAAACTTAAAAAAAAAACATTTATTTCTTTTGCTACTACCTTCCAGTGAATTATTCCAGTGCCGTCAATGGCTCTTTTAACTTTCTAATCATTTCTCTTTAGCATGCGTCTATTCTTTGCCATATTCCCCTCCATTTAATCTTTTTAGCATTGCTTCTTCCTTGTGTAATGGACCTCGTATTTCTGGCGTTCTCATTCTCTGTGTTATTATTAATAATAAATTGCCCATTAGCCGAGTCTCCTTTTCTACTGCTACGATCAATGGACAGGAGACTATTCAGCTGCAAATTTAGTTTGTTACAGGAAAGAAAAAAATGATGCAGACAGTTTCTTATAGCGAAGTAGTCAGTCAATTCAGAGTTGGTTCTAAGAATAAACGTAAAGTATTTATTAATAGCACCATCCATTTCACAGGCGAGCCACTTTAACTGCCGGTATTATAATTTGTTGTAATGATTTTCATATATCAGACTAATATCATACTAAGATACAATCTCGCTTCCTAGAGGCTACTAACTGTAACGTCTGTGTGCAGAAAATAATTTGTTCAAAGTTATTTCTCGAAGTGTCACGTTGCACAATTACCATGGCATATGCACAGACATAAAGTTTTAAATAGAGTACTGTCCCTTCATTCCAAGCAAATTATTATTAGTGCCGCACCTACAAAACTAAAAATACTGGATGAAATTAACTAAGTAAATAGAATAGAAAGATTGAATGTAAATGCTGGAAGCAATACAGTGACCCCAGCCTTTGCTTATTTTTAATTGGCAACATAACTGAAATTAGTACAACAGAAAAATAATCTCCTTGCCCTAAAAATTCTCTAAACCAGATAACTGTGATTCGTATTCTATATATCCTAATTTCAAAGGGGTTTATTTTCCTAGTATAAGTTCTCCAACAAAAGCAAACCAACTTCAACTGCCACACCGCTTAATTAAATATCCTTCGGGTTATTTTCGAGAGGAGTAGCAGGTGTAAAATTTGAAATTCAAATAACATCTGCTAGCATCCTATCATATGTTTCTCAGCATATCTTCAGCTCGAAAAAGAGAAAAACGAATAGAGTCTTGGCGTGTTCCGTAAATTACAGAAGATTGAATCGTGTTTTCAGTTAAGAGCCTCGTGACAAAGAAATGAAATCACGTGAGTTGCTCCACTAACTTAACGGTGTCGATTTATAATGCTCGAATTAATTGGCGGATTCTTTCTCATCATATCTTTAAACATAATATATTTCGTTTAAAACTAATGTGTTTCTTAAGTTCCCAATTTGATTTCTAAAGGGCTTACATGGTTTGCTTAAAAACTAATTTGTATTTTAATTTATTAAGCATCTCATAGCAAATAACAAATCGCAATTAAAGTATCGAAATCTGCTGGACGAATTGATCTTATTTTTAACGCCCGTTGCAGATAAGAAGTATTTAAAGTGGTTGGTCACATTCATTTCGATTTCTTGCAGACTTTTGGTTAAGTGAAATATCTGCTTCTTGGGCCACAACAATTTCCCAATAAATGTTATGTAAATGAATAATTTTAATTGTTACTGAATACAATTAGTTCACAGTTATCAGCATTTTGAAAGTGACTACTCCATAAATCCATGGAAGTTAGAAAATGATTTTTAATATCTTTTTTTTGTAATGTTAGATTTTAATATCTTTTTTTTTTGTAATGTTAAAATTTTTCTCGAAGTTTCCAGTTTTTTTTCTCAAACTTCCAGGTTTAAAATGAAATCTCTTAATTTGTTCCTAAAATGTTCATCAAGAACATATAATCCAAACATTTCAATTTTTGTAGAAATTTTAAGTTTAGAAGACTTTTTTATTTATTTTTTTTTGGAAAATTATAACTTTAACTTTTGAATTTCTTCTAAAATTTCCGAGCTTCTATTCCAAAGTTCGATATATTTCTCCTTTAAAATTCAATTTTGTTTAAAAGGTCGACTTTTTCCAGAAATTTTCACTCTTTTTTTTTTCATCTAAAATTTTTATATTTTTTTTTTATATTTTGACCAAATTTTGACCCACATCTCAATATTTCGAATATAGAAATTGGGAATTTTCAACCGGAAATTTTCGGAGAAAATAGCCTATATTCTAGTTTAAATTATTTTCAAAATTGACGTCGTTTGGAAAGTAAATGTGAAATGATCGCTTTTATAAAATTTAATTTTTTGTTGTTGGAAATTTCGACTTTCCTCAAAATTTAGACTTTTTTTAAACTATCGACTTTAACTTGAAGAAGCTAAATTTTCTATTAATTTTGAGTGTGGAGGAAATTGTAAAAAGTATAAATATGAAAAAAGGTAAACATATTTGAAAAAAAAGAAGAGGTTGTTGAAATTAATTAAGAAAGATGGAATTTTTAAAAAACAAACTTATTAAAATATTTACTTCAAAATTTGTAGCTCAATCTGGAAATTTTTACATGTTGTGAAAATTTTATTTCCAAGCCAGAAATTTTCACTTTTTCTAGAAAGATCCAAACTGTTGATTATTTTTATTTTGCTTCCATTTAAGACGAGTCGATAATGATCCGAAAATAAAAAGAAATGTTCTTTCAAAAATTTCATTCGTAAATTTCGAAGTTTTATTTTTAAATTTCTTGCTGATATATACTATATATTTACAATTTTTTAATGTTTCTGGAACTGTTGATCATTTACTTACAATTTGGAATAAGTAAGTTATCCTGATAATTTTTAAGTTTTTTTAACACGAAATTTCAATATTTTTTTCAAATTTTGGTATTCGAACTTAAAACGTTCAACCTTTCTTTAAAATTTTGCCCCATAAATGTAAATTTTGACTTCTTAATGGAAATGTTGAGTCTTTTCTTTAAATTTTGGCCTTGATCCTAAAATTTCAATTTCCTTCTAGAAGTTTAGAAACTGAATTACATTTTTTTAGTTTTTTTCCTTTTTGATCCAAATTTCTACTTTAATCTAGGAAATAATATTTTAATTTCAAAATCAGGAATTTAAACCATGGTTTTTTATTTCGAAACAAAATCAAAATGATTAAAAAACATTCTCAAAATTTCAATTTTAATTTCAAAATATAGAATATTTTAGCAGCTTTCAAATTTCAAATGAATATTCAAGCTTAAGCTCACTATTTTAAAGTATAAAAATGTTGAAAACTGTTGTTGACCGAACGTTTTTCTCAAAAACCCGAATTTAAAGTTTACATTTGTTTTTTTAGAATTTCCTGTTTTTCCAACGAATTTCTAGTCGGAATTTCGAAAAAAAAGATTAATATTTAAAATTTTACTAATACGTTTAACCCTGAATTTTAAAAACAAAATTTCAAATTTTTATGGTTTTTTTTTGGAAGTTTCGATTATTTCATTTATTTATTCAAAATTTCGTGTTAATCTCGAATTTTAGGTTTATTTCGCGATTTAAATTTTCTTCTCAAAAGCTTGAGTTCAATCTTAAAATTTTTAAATTCGAAAATTCCACTACTGCATTGTTGAAATATCGATTTTTTCTAAAAATTTTATTTCGAGCAAAATATCGATTTCAAAAGTCGAAATTTCGAAAAATTCCAATATTCCAGAATATAAATATTTTGAGATTTGAATACAAAATTCGAGAATAAACTCAATATTCTAAAAATTTATTAATATATAACATGTAACTTTTTTGAAATGTTTCTTCAAAATTTTGAATTTAATCTTGTATTATTTTTAATTTCGACTTAAAACTCCAAATTAGGGTTCTTTCAAATTGTTTTGTTTCGACTTCAGTCCAAAATTCTCGAATTTTATTTCCATTTTCATATCATTTTTAAGTTATTATCGAAATTTGAAGTTATAAAGAATTTGTTTCAAGGAAAAACGAAAATTCTAAAAAAAGGTGAACATTTTATGATAAAAAGAATGTAAGGAAAAGTTCCAAAATTTAAAAAAAGGAGTCATTAAAAAAATCCCCCAGAAATGTGATTTTCTCTAAATTTTTTATAGAAGCAGCAAGAAAAAATGTCTAAATTGCCAAAAAATTCTAGGGTAAACTCAGAATTTGTAGAAAAATGTCACAATTTTAAGATTAAAGTTAAATATTGAGAAACCAAGACAAGATTTCGAAATTAAGTCGAGATTTGGAAACCAAAGCAAAATGTTTGGACCAGGGGGATGTAAAGAGGGGATGAGGGGGAGGGGGTGCAAAGTGTATTCGGACACATTTTAACCTCTTTGAAAATGTAAAATTTTTTGAGGGTTAAATTTTTTCAAAACGTCACGTTATTTTTTTAAATTTAGGACTTATTTTTTCGAATTTGGACCTTTTTAAAAGTGTCAATTTTTTTTTAAAACTTCGATATTGTTCAAAATTTCGATTTTTCTATTTTTTGAATTTTTAAATATTGGATTTTTTTAAAGAATTTAAACTATTTTTCAGTATTTCGACTTTTTTAAAAACTGGATGGAAATTGTTTTCAAAATTTCAATTTTTTAAACTTTACTTTTTTCAATTTTAAATTTTTAAGAAAATTTCGACATTTTTCAAAATTAAACTTTATTCAAAATTTTCGAATTTATTCTAAATTTTAACTTTTTTGAACATTTCGTCTTTTTATAATTTCAAATTTTCTAAAAATTTAGAGTTTTTTAAGAACCTCGATTTATATGTATTTTTCAAATTTTTTAATTAAAAGTTTCTTCTATTTTTCAAAATTTCGACTTCTTTTAATGTGTTAATTTCTTTAAAATTTTTAATTTTATTTTTACTCTCAGCATTTATTCCAATTTTTTAACTTTTACTAAAAGAACTCTAAGGAGGCCTGAATATCTTTTTCATATTTCGGGGGTGTCAAAAATTAAAAAAAAACATTACTTTTCAAGAGTAAAATATACATTTTAGAACTAGTTGATATTAACAGCAATTTTGATTACATGAAAAAACGTAGAAATTTTAGAAAAAGGGCAAAGTTTTTAGAACTTCCAAGCTATGGAACTCATTGCCGAACGGAATTTTCCCCAAAAATTACAACCTTTTTTTAAGAAGGCGGTTCATCATCGCCATCTATCCTTGTTTTCGCATCCTACTCGCTGTGCTTTTAAAGTATAATAAGCACGTTGACTGAACCTAAAAAAAGGATGTTTATTAATTTTATTTAACATTTCTACTACCCAGTTTGGAAATATTTAAATCTTTGTTGTTTGTTGACAATATTCTAAAACAGTTTTTGAAATATGACTAAGTGATATCTAAATTTATTTAAAACGTTACCTCATGACAGTTCAAAAAAAATCATTTTACATAGAATAGGAAAAAAATGAAAAATAGAAGACCAAAATTAGATATGAAAAAAATTTGTTTTTTTGATAAATTAGGAAAATATATAAATATAAAAAATATAAAGAAAAGGTTCTAGAATAAAGAAAGAATAAGAAAAGGATATTTCGAAAAAAGATTAGAAATTTTTACAGTCTGAACTTCAGCTTCAAAGTTGAGTCTAAGAACTAAGAAGCACATTAGCAAAAAAGTTCAATATATGAAAATTATTTATCGAAGCTTCAAAAAAATAAGTCAACAGTTGAGAATATAATCGAAATTTCCAAAAACAAAAGAAATCAAAACTACTAACACAAACACAGAATTTTGAGTTTAAAGTCAAAATATTAAAACAATAATGTGTTATCTACTTTATACTCGAAATTTCAAAGAAATTGAAACTTTGGGATCAAGGTTGAAATTTTGAAAACAATCGCAATTTTCAAAACAAAGTCGAAATTTTAATTCAGAATTGAAAAATAATTCGAAAGGCAGAATCGAATTTTGAGGAAAAGTAAAAATTTAAACAAAATTGGAAATTATTCGAAAGATTACGAACTTTTTTAATGTTTTTTTTTCCGAAAGTTTGAACGTTTTTAAGAAATTGCAACAAAAAAGTCGAAAATTTCTAGGGACGATCTAGGATCCTAATTTAATTAGAATTTTTAGAAAATATGTAGTAATTCTAAGACGGATTTTCGAAAAAAAAGGAAAAACTCAAAATGTATATTAACAATTCTCAAAATTTCCTATTTATTGCCAAATTTATGAATTTTGTATTGACTGCTCTCAAATATTTGACTTTTTTCTTGACGTTTCGAATTTTAAAAAACAGAGATAATCGAACTACTAAAATTACGAAATGAAAAAAAGAAAATCGAAATTCAAAATTTGAAAATTACAAATGTGAACTCGGAATTTTGAAAAGAATCCATTACAGAAAATCCTACAATGTATATGAAAAAATCGAATTTTAACATAAAACTTCGAGAATTAAACTAGTTCAAAGTCGACAAAGTTTGGATTTTCAGTTTAAAGTCGAATGTATTGGGGTGTTCAATTGATTTGTTTTAGAAGAGGGCGTAGCCTAGCAAAAAAATCATATTTCAAAAGAAAATTATTTTAATAGCCTAGTTTTTCATTTTTAGTGGAGTAGATTCAAAAATTCACGTTCCTTATTGAATTGTAAGTGACGCGTAATAATATTGTAACGAAATGTAATTGTAGAATTTAGAATTTAAGAAAATTTTCTAAAAAGATCTGATAAGGGAAAGCGGCCGCGATAATGAAGAAAATGTCAGATAAACGTTCCAGAAATTTCGGCAAACGATAAGCCTTATCTGCTGTGTTTTTGTAGAACCCGGAAGCGAAAACTATATAAGACGGTCGCCTTTCCCTCGAATCAGTCAGTCAGAAGTCAGTGTAGTTAGTTAGTAAGTTAGTAGTTAGAAATAAATGAATAATTTGGTGAATTGCAACTGCAGTGTTCCGAGTTCAGTTTAGAAATAAAGTGTTTCACAGCTCACGTATTAATCATTCCAACCACGCGTAACAATATATCAGCCATGAACATTGCGGATTTGTTCTTAGAAGTTAAAGGTTGAGTTTTAGTGAAATAAAAATAGCCTAAAAGATACACCTAAAAGTACTCTACATTGTAGTAAAGCTTTCATTAAAATGGACTTGGCAGTTTCCGAGTTTAGCCTGGGCAAACAATCAGTCGACAGACGGACACTTAGATGCTTCAGTTTGATTAATATAGATACAATTTTCGATCTTCCACAACGGACATAAGCATAATTGTAACAGAAAGGGAATCGTTTCTGTTTCATGAAAAAGATTCCACATCAGTTGATTGTGAATTAGTGATCATGATTCAACAAACAAAAAACGTTTACCAGATGAAAATACAAGTTTGCATGTACTTTACTTAGAATTATTAGCAATAGAGCACACTAAAAAGATGATGTACTTTTAATAATAATTATTAGGATCGCTTCAGAAAATAAACAGTTTGCACTAAATAGCTTTTGAAGCGTTATTAAGACTTATTACGAATACCATCTAACATTAAAGCTGTTAAGTTTACACGGAACTTATTACATTTACCTTAATGATACCTAAGAGATGTATAACTTGCTTAATTAAAATTTCCTGTAAACGTGCAAATAGAAGAAAATTTAAATAATACGTCTGGCCGTTTGGTTGTTGTGTTTCAAGTTACAACTTCTAGGTGATTTATGTCGTATTTTTATAGCTTTTCTATAAAGTTGGTTCAACCCCACAACGTCACTTGGCGCATATTTTTCACACACTTAATACTTAAATGCACGGCGATATTGCCGTGCGGTGTGTTATTACAAATAACAAAAGAATTTTTCATCTTCTAGCGTATAGTGCTGACAAAAATAATAAATTACATACTGACTAAATATAGTGTTAAGCATTTTACGTATAACAAAGATAATTACAAGCTTTCAAAGTGAATTATTTGAACTAAAACTTGTTCTCAATTTTTAGGCTGCGTGCTTCTTTCAAAGCATCATAACGGGCTTTTGAGCTACTCCTCGGATATGCATGTAATATGTAATTACGTTCAACTTGCATCTTTTATTTTTTTTTATTATGATGTTCTATGGAAACTGAACGTGCGTTTATATTAAGGTTACTTAACAAAAGAAATAACAGTTACCAAATTTGAATATCCGGCCATAAAAAAAAAATTCTAGGCAATTATCAGGCGAACCTATGAAAGGAATACCTTTTTTAATTATCTTTTTTCCCATTTTTGTCAGATAATGTGCTGGTTTACTAAACTCAAAATCGTTTAGTAAAGTGACACTTTACCGCATATATATGTCACTTTACCACATAACTAACGTCACTGTCAATCAAACACCGCTGGACATAAAATATGCAGAAAGGCGATTCTAGAGTGGGATTTAAAAATGTCTTGGGCACAATTTTCTATATTATTTTCAGCAGCAAGTCTCATTTTTATAATTAATAATGTTTACTTTAAACCAGGGCTGTAACTAGGATTTTTCGGGGTGAAAGGGGGGGGGGGGGGGCGCTGCGATCCTTCCGCTAAAACTACTTACTCTTTGTTTGCGTTTAGGTTAGAGCTAAGAAACCACGGTCTAATACTTTACTATTAATATTATTTATTGTATACAAGTAACCTAAAATATAAAAAAATACACTAAAAACATTTCTAGAGTCCAACTCTTGTAACATTTTGACAAAGTAATTTAACAACAATGTGGCCTATTTATTTTAATTTAATTTCTAAATAAAAACAGATGTGTGGGTGAGATGATAAAATTACTCGTAAGATGGTCCTTTTTCAAAATTTATCTTGAACTGTCTTCTATAACTTGCTTTTTGAGACATAGTTTGAAGTCAGCTGGAGAAAAATCTTTTATTTTTAATTTTTTTTAAATTTTGATTAAATTCATAATTTTAACTTTTATTTCAAATTTAAAGTTTGCACCCCAACATCCAAGTTCTGGATATTCTTTCTAAATTATGGAAGATTAGATGTTTTTTTTTAAGTTCAAGTTTCCTCTTAGCGTTCAACTCTTTTTCTAACTGGCAACAACTTCATTTCCTAAGTTTTTTATTTTGGGCAATTTTGGGAATTATCGTTGCTATCTGAATTTGCAATGTCGAAATGCATTTGATTTTTCCGAATTTCGAAAAAAAGTTTTTGCTATGAAGTTATTTATCGTTTTTTTTTAAATTTTACCTTTAATCTCAAAACTTCGAACTTTTTTTTGAGTTAGATTTTTTGTTAAATGCGAAGTATGTTAATACTTTTACTTTTTTCCTCAAAAAGTTTAAAACCTTGGTATTTAATTCAAACCGACAAATATTTTTTTAAATTTCGATTCTTTCTAGAAACCTGGAACTTTCGCTTTCGAAGTTTTTGTGAAAAATGTCAGATATCGAAATTCTGAACTTAATCTTGAGTTTTTTGAATTTTGAATTTTAATTCGAAATGTCTAGAAAAGTCTATATTTAGAGTGGACAAACTCGTTCTTGAAAAAGTTTAATTACGACCATATTTATACTTAAAAATAACCAGAATTCATTAATAAACATTGCTGAAAATTTTTAGTTTTTTAGATTCAAAATTTTAGAAATAAGTTGACATTTAGAATTACTTTCTAAATCCGAAGAAAAAAGAAGCTATAATTTTTGAAAAAAAAGGTGTGAACTTAAAATTTTCCAAAAAAAACTCTAATATCTAAAAGACAAAATCTATTAACAAAAACTAATAACAATCAACATTGTGTCTTAAAACAAAACCCAAAAAATAAACTTTGATATTTTCTCAAACTTTGAGTGTTTTCTCAAAATGGCCAGGGGATTTTTTAAAATTAAATGTCTAGAAAAAAAGTCAAAATATTTTGAAGAAGTCTGAATTTTGAACCAGTGCTAATGTAAAAATTTTGAAAAATAAACTAATATCATTAGACTCTTTTTTTATTTCGACTCTAATTTTGACATTTTTAATCTCGTCGTAGAGAGTTGTAAAAATTTTATAAATCGAGTTTTTCTAAAAATATGAATTTAAAGTTGAAACGTCCTGATTAAAAGTAAAAAATTTCTTAATTAAAGTTGAAATTTGATAACCAAGATAAAAATTTCAATATTTTTCTGGAAGTCGAATTTTGGAGAATAAACTCGAATTTTCGAAATCATAAGCGAAATATAAACAAATCAACTTCGTAACAAAATATTTCGAAATTTTTTATTATGAAGTTAAAACTTTTTGAAAAATTAAAAATTTCGAATTAAGCTAATGGGTTAAAGGTATTAAAAAAATTCTGAATTTTCCAATTTAAAAATACTCAAGTTTTGTGTAAAATTCAGAATTTATAAAAGAATCGACATTTTCAATGGCCATGTTAGAAAAATTCATAAAAACAACTTATTAAAAAATGTATTCTCAAAATAATGGTTTATAAGAGATTTTGATTTTTTAGTAAATGGCATAATATTCAAAATTTTATTCAAATACCGAATTTAAAATTTAAATTTTTAAATTCCAAAACTGGAAAACTATTATCACAAAATCCAAGTTTTTCTCAAAATTTGATGTTAAATCTCGAAATATCGCTTTTTAAATTCCCAGTTCTTCTCAAAATTTGATTTTTTTTCAAAATGGGGAGTTTAAGCTTAAAAAACTTGCAAAATTCAACATTTTTTTAATAAAATTGAAAAAGTAAGATTGAAATTTCGAATAAAAAAAAAGAAATTTCAAGAACAGTTTAAATTTTTCTAGAAAAGAAATCTCAGATTTAAGTCAAAATTTTGGAACACAATTCGAATGAATTTAAGGTAAAAATTTTAAGATTTAGGGTGAAGATTCGAGAATGAACTCGAAACTTTAAGAACTTCTTCATTTGAAAATGTTATACTCCTTCTGAATATCCTGAGTTTAACCTAAAATCCATTTTTTTAAATTTTGACTGAGATTTGAGATTTCTTTTTTTTGTTGTTAATTGTGAGTTTTGGTCTATTAATGACTTTTTTTTTAGAGTATTTTACCTTTTTGGAGCCTTCTTTAGCTTTTCGTTTTTGCTTAACTCAACATTTTGCTCAAATTGTTACTTTACTTGATTGTGCTTAAACTCTGGTATTATAATAAGAAATGGCGCCAAATTTGAAAAAAAAAGCATCCTCGCATTTCAGTGATCCATTAAAAATGGTTTTTAAAAAGGTCGCACATCTGGAAAGTTCAGTTGTATCTGGTATGAAGTCAAAAAATTTCGGGGGGGGGGCTGCAGCTCCCCCTGATTACGGGCCTGCTTTAGACTAAATTCGACCCACAAAAATGACACTTGTCAGGTAAATCAACAAAATCCTGTCAGGTTACCAGGTTACGGAGATAATAAACAGGTAAAGTTTTTAAATTTATAATTATGCAATGCTTTCCACAGCTCTAATTATTTATTTATAACTATCACAAAATGTAAAAAAAATAGTGTAAATAAACTCGTGAGAAAATCAGTTTTACTAAACTCGTATAGGTTTAGTTGTTTGTCGCTAGCTTCGCTCGATCCTACTCGAACGCTATATTCGTTTAGTAAAACTTGCTTATTTACACTTGTTTTTTAATATACTATGACTAGTGAATTCTACGACATGTAGTTTACTGCTGAACAACTAAGATTTGCTAATGCGAGAAAGGAAAAGAGAAGTTAATCTTTCAAGCAGCTTTATCCAGTGGAAAATAATCATCGTAAGCAGTTCAAAGTAACGGAGTGCACTAAAAGGATATCACCTACCAGCTTCCATTATAACTAGTTCTTGATTGAAAGAAACGAAGTAAGTACGAGGGTAAATCAAATATGAACCAGAATTTCTATCATATCCCCAGGAGGGCGTCGGTAGTGTGCGCATACTCTTAGTCTTGTTAGGTGGGGATATCACGTGACTTCCTGCGCTCAAGCGAATTGCGTTTTCGCCGCCGTCACAAAGCACCTATATTATAGAGGTATCACTTAAATGGCAGCGAATGAAACTAACTTTATAATGGAACTTACAGATAAAGAATGTCTCTAGCATGCAAAATCGCTCATTTATGTCACTGAATCTGAAAAATTGTCATAGATGGAATTTGTCATAAAACATATGGTTGATGTTACTTTTCCTGTGATATTTGTTTTGTTTTGATTGGAATCCGTTGTGATTATTAATTATAATTGTTATTTTGTGTTCACTATGGGTATAATAAAGTGATGTGTGCCTAATTGCCAGGACAAAGATTCTTATAGGCATCGCTTTCCTAATCCACGAAAGGATATTGTGCGATTCAATAAATGGATATATGTAATTGGCAACATCCTTTTAACCACAATAGATCCTGAAACGATTTATGTAAACAAAAGGGTGTTGTGTCCTTTGTATTTTTTTATCATATTTAATAAACATAAACATTTTATTATATTCCACAGATTTACATTTAATTGAATTTGAACTGCCAGTCATACTTTAATGTTTAAATTTGCCGCAATATTTCAATATCGTATCTTACAAATATAGGTGGCGCTGATTTGGACTTTATTGTCAATTTGTGCGTGAACTATCTCTGGGATGAGTGATTTGTGCTCGCCGTTCATCAGTTGTAAATACAATGAGTAAGCAAGAGGGTCATCCGCACGTTATGCAACGCATTATTATTATTAAATTTCTTGCCGTTAAAGGTGTAAAGCTCGCCGAAATTCTTCTTAGATTAGAAGCACAGTTTGAGGATACTTGTTTGAATAAAATTCAAGTGTATGAATGGCACAAAACATTTTTGGAAAGAGGAATTCAAGTTGAAAATGAACCCTATACCCGTCATTCTCAGACCAGTGTGACTGCTGCTTACTACTACCAGCTATAGGATGAAGCAAAACGTGCATATCGGCGAAAGAGGCGATTTTAGGAATTTTCTATCAGGAATATGATTTTGATTTACGACAATGCCCGCCCACACTCAGCCAATATGACACATCAAAAATTAGAGGAAATGCATTGAGCAATATTAGAATACCCTCCTTATAGTCCCGACTTATCACCAAGCGATTATCATATGTTTGGGCCACTGAAAGAAGCTCTAGCAGGTGAGCGATTTCATGATGATGCTGCTTTTGAGACATTTGTGTGCAGTTGGCTGCGAACACGCCTTCCTTCTATTTATGATGATGGCATTAAAACACTCCCAATCCGTTGGGAAAAATGCGTAACAACGTGCATACCTCCTTTAAAATCCCAAAACACTATCGCAAGAACCTTTCCAGCTGAAAGGTGAGTTTTGCCAACGAGTGCACCTTCCCCTTTTCTTCTCCACTCCATGCTTGCTTGTTTAGATTTAGGGGCGTAATGGTGGACCCAAGTCTCATCACACGTAGCGATACGTTGCAAAAAACCATCATCTTCACGTTGAAAACGTCCAAGATGGCGCCGACAAATCTCCAGACGTTGTTGTTTCTGTTCTTCAGTCAAAACACGAGGTGCTCACCTGGTAGAAATTTTTCGAAACCCCAGCTCATCTGCAATGATGGATTGAGCACTCCCAAAGCTTATCCCTATCTGAGCTGCAATTTCACCAACACTTAAACGGCGATCACCTTCCAGAAGGCGTCGAAGAGCATTAATCTTGTCCGCAGACACACTGTTCCGATGAGGATGGGCATGGGGTTCATTTTCAACTTGAGTTCGTTCTTCTTAATTTTGTTTGTGCCACTTGAGTTTTCTTCAAACAAGTATCCCCAAACTGTGCTTCAAGCCTGCGAAGAATTTGGGAGGGCTTTACACCTTCAACGGCAAGAAATTTAATAATAATGCTCTGCGCAACGTGCGGATGAACCTCTTGCTCACTCATTGTATTTACAATTGACGAACGGCGAGAACGAAATTCGCTTGAGCGCAGGAAGTCACGTGATATCCCCACCTAACAAGTCTAAGAGTATGGGCACACTCCCGACACCCTCATGGCGACATGATAGAAATTCCGGTTTGTATTTAATTTACCCTGGTATTTATTACCGAATAAAACATTTTCATTTGCAACCACTATGATTGATCATTATGAGAAATGCAATATGACGCTAAATATTATTTGTGAAGTGCATGTGGCATAAGGTATGTTTGATGTTAGGAATAGTTTAGTGAGAAAAGCGGAGTTGCATGCAGAGCTTGAAGACTAACATTCTGCTTTTTTCTGAAAGTTTATATAAAACCAATTTACGTGGTTTTACCGACGATTTTTGGACTTCACTACTTCAATTTTTTATTTAATAATTGGAGTTATTCGAAGTCGCAGCAAAAATAAGAAATTTATGAAACACGAGCAATAAACTTGTTTGTAGGCTATAGGCTATAATCGTTTCAATTAAATCTGATTGTTCTTCACTGCAAATTTAGCAGCGCGGCAGCCTTTGCTCAGAAAAATGATTTGTTATAAAGCCGTGGTCTAGGACTTATTTTAACGAATCCTTTTATTATATAATCAAACCACTTCAGAAAACGAGTTACTTTTAAAAATCGATGTATTTTCATTAAAATTGACGGAAAGTTAATTAACTCTAAAGAAGCGTATTACCGAATCTATCATTAGGAGTCTCTCTCTTGGAAAAAATACCGTTCGTGGACTAATTAAGCGGCGGCTTTATCAGACAAGTTTTAATCATAGAGTTACTAAAGGATTGAGATATTACCATGCGGCAAATCGTCTCGCAGAGCGGCGCAAAGACGTATGGACGCACAATAGACCAGAAATGACGTTATACAAAACAGAACATACTGGGATATTTGCTAATGACCCCTTACCTTCTTGTAAACGATGCAGGTCATTAAGATTCCAGATGACAACTGTTATGCGGAAACTTTAAAGGACCAAATACCCTTATAATGAGGTGCATTCGTTTGAAGATTTTAAGATATTCCAGTATTTTTTACATCTTTTGTTTTATTGTTTTATGTTTACTTCACCCTATTTCATTTATAAAGGGCGATTAGAGCTTTGTTTATTGTGTATGTTGTTTATAAGATTGATTTATTTCTAAATTTGATCGAGATTTAGCAGTTTTATACTGGAAATCTCAAATTTTTCAAAATTTAGGACTTTGTTATTAAATTTGAAATTTTTGTGAATTTCGACTTTAAAAAAATGCTTTTTTGAAGAATACGACTATAAAAATTTTTTTATTTTAATTTTAAATCTCAAAATTTCCACTTTTTTTTTAAATTTCGTGTTTCCATTCTTAAAATTTTGGCCTATTTAAAAGAAATTGTGTTTTCAAAAGTTGACTTAAAAATTGAAACATTTTCAAAATTTCCGCTTTTTCAAAATTTTGACGTTGCTATAAATATTGATTTATTTTTCAAAAATTTGGACTTTATAAATGGATTAAAGAATTAAATTTTAAACTATTAAGAACTTGGACTTTGAAAGTTTCAGTTTTTGCAAATTTAGACCCAAATAAAAATTTTGAGTTTTAAAATTTTCATTTTATCTGAAAACTGAGTGTTTCAAAATTTCGTTTTTTTTTTTCGAAATTTAATCTTTCTTTTGATAATTTGGAGTTTTTTTCTCGAAATTTTAATTTTGTTGCAATTTCAACCATTTGTTGAAAAATTTTACTTTTTAAAATTTTGACTTTTTTGCTTCCTTATGAGTAGAGATCGAATTCTATGGATTTGGCTACTTGCATATGCAAATGCATATTCAACCCATTTGTAGAGGTTATTGCATATTTCACCTAGTATTTTTCCTATATTCCTATGGGTTCTAAATGATTGAGTCTTACTAGGTTATGAGCATTTAACAATTCTAGTAAAGTGAAGTCTCTAAGATATTTTCAGTGTCTACAAGATTTCGCCTTTTCCTCGAAATTTCGATCTATTTGTCGTAATTTTCATCTTTTTCTCGAAGTTCTTTTTTTTCATAATTCATTTTTGTCTTTGGAAATTTCAATTTTATTCCTCGAAATTCATCTTTTTCTTTAAACTTGGATTTTCCAAAATTCATTTTCTTTTCATAAACGTCTATTCCCAAAATTTGACACCTTCTACGCGAAATTTCATTTTTTTTTTCGAAATTCGTTTTTTCTCTAAATTTTTTTCCAAGCTCGTCTTTTTTTTTCATTTCGCTCTTATTCGCAAAATTTGAGTTTTTTCTTAAAATCTGTCTTCCTCTCAAAATTTTCTTAGTTTTAAAGTTTTTCTCAAAATACCGATATTTCAGAATCAGAACTTTCAGATATTTTGGCTGTTTATTTAAAATTTGACTTCTTTTTCGAAATTTTCATGTTTTCCTCAAAATTTTTTTCAAAATTTAATTTTCTGTGGAAAATTTCTCTTTCTCGAAGTTTCTTCTTTTTGCTCGAAATACGCCTATTCGTTTTTTTTTATCAAATTTACATTTCATTCCAAAATTTGAATTTTTCTTATAACTGCCTTTTTCTGGAAAATTTCAAATTTCTTTTTAATATTCGACTGTTACAACTGTATTTCTCAAAATTTCACCTATTTTTCGAAATTCTGTTATTTTTGGTTTTTATTTTTCCTAAAAATGTCGACCTTTTAGCATCTGAATGTCTATAAATGTTGACTGAATTACCAAAGTTTCTGGAAAATTAGGCTTCAAAATCCATCGTTTTCTCGAAATTTTGATCTTTTCTCCGAAATTAAATGTTTTTCCTCAAATTCGGCTTTATTCTCAAATATCTACTTTTTTGAAATCCCTTTAATTTTTCTTAAAATAATAATTTAGAAAAAACTGGAATTCTAGAAATAAACTTATTCAAATTAACAACAAAGTTCAAATTAGAATCAAACAAAAAATAAAGAGCAAATTTGTTCCAAAGAAATGGAAAATTATTTACATCAGAAGCAAATTTGCTCAAATTAACAACATTATTATTTAAAGTTCCATATTTTGGCACTTTTCGTGCAATTTTAAGCATTTTGCTAGCATATTTGCATGCATATTTCAACCTTTTCATTTTGCATATAATCCGGTCTCTTACTTAGGAATTGAATTGTTAAAATCGGTCAAATATACCTACTTCCCGTATAGATTACTTATTTGTTTATGACTAGGTGATATTCGCACGTTCGTCTGTGTGACAGAAAAGAAAGGATTCTTGAGTCAACTTTTTGAAATATCTTACTTTTTTTAAGAAATTCGATTTTTATTGAAAATTTCGACTTATTTTAAAAATTACCACGTTGTGCAATATCTAGTCCTTTCAAAATGTCGACCTTTTCTCGTTCTACGTTTAACTTTTTCTAGACATTTTGATATGATTTTGAAAATTTCGACTTTTTACAAATTTCAACCTTTTGTGCATTCCGGCTTCCAAATTTTGAATTTCTTGGAAATTTTTATTCTTTTGATAAACATTTTCTTTTTTGAAAATTCCAACTTTTTAAAAATTTCCTTTGGAATTCAATTGTTTTTAATATTTTGATTTTACCTCGAAGTTTGAATTTTTTGAAAAATTTGGCCTTTTTTATAGTTTTTTTGCATAATTTTTGAAAATTCTTAACTTTCTTTTTAATTTTCCATTTTCTTATTAAAAATGTATACCTTTTTTAAAATTTTAACTCGAAAGTTTAAGTTTTTTGTAAATCTGACTATTTTTCAATTCGTTTTCTTAAAAATATTTCAATTCTGTTTTAAAATGAGAAATGTTTGAAAGTTTCAACTCACTTGAAATGTTCGATTTATTTTTAATTCAACTTATTTTTGAAACCTGACTTTGTTTTCGATTTTTATTAAAAATTTTAGCTTTCTTGAATATTTCAACCTTTTTTCAACATTTTGACTTTATCAGATTTTGCAATTTTTTGAATTTCCACCTTTTGCAAATTTTAGCTTATTTTGTAAATTTCAACACTTTTTCGCCTTTCTTTAAGATCTTGATTTACCTACAAATTTGTTTTAAATTATTGGTACAAAATTTTGATCTTTTCTCAAAATTTAGACTTTTTTCAAAATTTTGAATTTTTAAAAATCAATTTGATCATATTGCAATATTGTTTTTTGGAAACCTCTGCCTTTTTTCAAAATTTCGAGTATTTTGCTATGAAAATTTCCATTTTTATTTATATTTGTTTTTTATTGTACAATTTTTCTTCAATGTCATTTTCACGTCAATCTCTAATTTTGAATTGTAAAGTTGGAATTTTAAGAAATTGATTAGAAAATCCAAATTTGTCCTTGTTATTCCGAGAAATAGTCGACTTTTGTAAAAATTGTTTTTAACCGATTATGACTTTTTCAACAACAAAAAGTTGATTCATACCAGACGTTTCTAACTTCGTAAATCGTAATGAAAATTATAAAAATTCATAATTTTCTTTTCCAAAGTTTTATGAAAAAAATTAGAAATTTCTTTATTTGTAGAGCTTTTTCAGTTTCAGGATTTTGACATTCCTCTCAAAATTAAGGAATTTAAGAATGAAAGAAAATTATGATTTTTCTTTTAAATCTTAACATTTGGAGTTAAATATCAACGTTATTCTCAACATTTTGTTTTTGAAGTCGAAATGAGAAACAAAAGTTAGAAATCCTCACTTCAGATTTAAAATTGGGAAAACATCGAAATTGCTGAAAAAAAATTCTAACTAAAAAATATTTTTGTTTGTTAAAATTTTAACTTTTTTCTTCTCGAATCTTAGCATTTAATCACATTTGGTCACAATTTCTATCTGCTTCTTAAAACTGCTTTTTGAAACTTCAGAAAATATTATTAACTTTGGTAAATTAAAAAACTCATGTTTCAACCGGAAATGTTCTAAAAAAAAACTTGAATCTTCGAAAAAAAATCTACCCAAATTATCGATTTTGTGTAGAAAGTCTTCACTATAAACTCGAAATTTCAAAAACTGAAATACAAATCTTGTCCCCTGAAACCAAGAAAGATTAAAAAACACAACAAAGGTTGGTCTAACACGTTTCGTTAGCCAAGCTATCATCTTTAGATTTGTATTTCAGTTTTTGAAAATAACCAAGGACCAGTCCGTTCCACCGACAATTATGGCTTCAAAATTTCAAAAAAAAACTTCAAAATATCTAAACATTTTTTTAAATATATTAAACATCGTAAACGCTAAATTAAAGCCAAAATTTGTGTTTAAAACTTAAATAGTCAAACGTTTATATTAAAAATAAAAAGATCTCGTAAAAAGGTAAAATATGGATTGATTAACTGCAAAATTTGGATAAATTCCTATCAACTTTCAACTTTAAATATAATCGAGTAAATCAGCGGTTCTCAAACTTTTTTGGTGACGGAACTTTTTTAAAAAACTAAATTTTTAACGGAATTCTAAACCCTAAACTAAAAGTAAAAGCAATTATACGTGTATTGTTTATTAATAACTAGCTGATACCCACGTCTTCGTGGGTATCACGTGAAAGAAGAGAAAGGATTCTTGGGTCCCTTCTTGAAAATTCAGACTTCTTTGAAGATTTTGATTTTTATTCAAAATTTCAGCTTATTTCGAAAATTTCGAAATAATAATACTTTAAAATATCCAATTTCTTCACAATATTGAGAATATTGACCTTTTTTTGTTCAATCCAAGAAATTTCAAAATTTTCTCGAAATTTTGACCTAATTTTAAAAGTTTCAAATGTTTTCCAAATTTGTTTTTTTGAAATTGGTTCTTTAAAATTCTGTCGTATTTGGATAAATGTTGATATTTTTAACTTTTTAATTTTTATAATTTTTGTCTTTCTTAAAAATGTTCTTTTTTGGAAATTTTAACTCTACCGAAAATTTCTTATTTAATATTTCAAATTTTTTAAATACCGGGTGTTTTTTTTTAGTTGGGAGGTAAAATGAACGCAATTTTAATTAAATAAACGTTTATTATACTAAACAATGTTGCTTGGGTGTTTAGGCTGTGTATTGTCTGTCAGTCAGAGCTTAGAGTTTTATTATATAGATTAGTTACGATTGCGATTAAATTTACCATAGAATGAGAAAATGAAGCCATAACATTAATTTGAAGGTGTCTGGAATAGTGCTTAGGAGAAAACTTATCTTGTCAAGCAAAAAATGCCTTGCATTCAGTAATTGAACCGCGAAAAGCGGACAAACAGGCACACAGTTAGTTAGGATAGGTTCCTCTTTGATACATGTATTCATTTTATTATGACTGCCGGAGGAGCCCTACCTGAGGCTTTGCGGAGCACCAGGGCTCCGCGGAGCACACTTCGAGTAACGCTGGTGTATATCACTCATTCTGCATACATTTTAGGTGGTTGTTAATGCCCATTGTAAGCCTGCTAGAGGCTAAATTTTAAAAACCCCTCTCTCAGTGCTCACCTACATATTATGGGGAACACCTGCGTGAAATTTTATGTTTCTGGTCTAGACCCACCGATTTGTGCTGTGGCTTGTCTATTAGTCAGTGCTTAGATATCACAGGCCCATAAAAAAAAAGTGGTGTGTGCTGGGTGTCGGACCCACATAGTCCGGCGTATTTTTTCCAGCTGAACACGAATCTGTAGTCTAAATTGGGGGTCAAACTGCTAAAAGTAGAGAAAAACCAAAAAAAACCGATAAAAATCACGATCTCGTATTTTTTTCTGTTTGATATTATCATTCTTATAATTTCCGTCTTTTCCTGACCCTTTTTTCTTCAAATGACCTGTGAAGTGGATTTCTGCTACGTTTTGTTCCTTTTTCTCGAGTTTCTCTGTGTAGCATCCAACAGTAATCTGCAAACATATTTATTCCCCACTGTCCCTGAAACCGCCGTTCAAACTCTTTGAGATCTTGGTGAAATCTTTCTCCTTGCTCTTCACTGAAGTCTCCGTTATTCTCCGGGAATTGGTCAAGATGCGAATCAAGGAAGTGCATTTTCAAATTCATTAGGCAACCTGAATGCTGAAAATTTCTTATCATATTTGCCACAATGCTTTTGTAATCAGCATCCTTGGTATTGCCTAAAAATTTGGTACACACTTTCTTGAAACTTAACCACGATGCCTTTTCTTGGTCATCCATGACTGCAACAAACCCTTCATCTTTGAATAACTTTCGGATTTCCGGTCCATCGAAGATGCCTTCCCTTAGTTTAGCATCAGATTTTTTTTTAAACACAGTACGCAGGTACGTAAAACATTCACCATCTTTATCAAGAGCTTTGACATACTGTTTAATTAAGCCAAGTTTTATATGAAGAGGAGGAATGAGAATTTTGGCTGGATCAACAAGCGGTTTCTTTATTATATTATGTGATCCAACCTTAAATGAAGATCGTAAAGGCCATTCTTTTTTTACGTAGTGATTTTTTCGATCCCTACTGTCAAACATACACAAATAGCATGGATATTTTGTGAATCCAGATTGCTGTCCAAGGATCATGGACAAAATTTTTAAATCACCACATACTTGCCACTTATGTTCTTCGTACTTTATTTTCTTTAGGACAACTTCGAGGTTTGAATACTCTTCTTTAAGTACAGTGGAGTGGGCTAAAGGTAGAGGAGCGAATTTGTTGGTGTTGTGGAGAAGGACTGCCTTAAGACTCTGTTGAGACGAATCAATGAATAACCGCCAATTTTCCGGCTCATATAAATTTGGCTTAAATTCATCGATAAGTCCTTTTACATCAGTGCAATAGAGTAAATCTTCATTTTTTTCAAAATATTTACGGAAGGCTTCTTCTCGATTCCGATAAAACGAAACTTTAGTACCTTTTGTCAATAGATTTCTCTTTTTCATATTCGAAGCCAATATTTCAGCCGCTTCTTTTGAGAGTTTAGCCTCTCTGAATAAATCATTCAGATGTTTTTGATCGTATTTTTCCGGCTTCCGATCTTCACCAATAGGTCTGTATTCTTCATTGCTCGAAAACTCTTCTTCCTCAGATTCGCTAGAAATGTTTTCACTACTAGTATCAAACTCTTTATCAATAAAAGCTGAATTTTCAGGATCGACGTCGACTTCCATTGTGTCTAATCCACTAGTCAGACTGTCTTGTGACGTGTCATCTTCTAAACCTTCTATGAAGTTTGCAACTGGTTGTTGAACACTTGACACAGAAGGATAAGAAATTTTATCCTTATGCATTCGGCCCACAGTGTTGACATTTGTTGTGCAAAAGTAACAATTACCTGCATCAAGTGGCTTTTTCCATATCGCTGGAGTTTTAAATTTAAGATTCGCCTTGACCTGGTGCTTTTCAAATCTATTGATCATATAACATGAGCCACAAACAAAATTGGGTATCCAATTTTTGAGATCGAGGGAAACTTTCATATTGAAGCACTTTTCATACAAAGTCACGAAACGATCTGTTAGTTTCTTTGTATTTTTTATCCCTATGTACTTTGCACAAACGTAGCAAAAAGCATTGGGATTTCCAGTACATTTGTGATTGCCACGAGTACTAGAAGTTCCAGCAAAATTTTCAGTAGAAGAATCCATGAAAATAATTAAACCCCGCACGCTAGAATACCTAGGCCTAAGTATGAGGGCTTTCCGACTTTGACAAGGACAATGTCAACTCGTCGTCGGACACACTACGGCATCATTCTCATATTCTAGCGCTTCCCTGCAAAACAGCGCGCCTTCGCTGGCTTCGATACGCCGAAATGTTGACTAGCGAATCATTCTACACATCCCGATAAAGGGCAGTTGTCATCGTAGTTCAATCATTCCGGAGTAGCAGGTTTCTGCTGGTAAATGTACCGATTTAGTTAACCATTTCCTTATTTTTTGTCAAAAACAAAATATCATCTATGTGACACTTAAATAAGGCACAATAAGTAGTGAATTAACGTATTTGCACATTACGGTTGGATATTACAGAGAGAAACAAGTAGAAACTGCAAGATGATAATATCATACAGAAAAAAATACGAGATCGTGATTTTTATCGGTTTTTTTGGTTTTTCTCCACTTTTAGCAGTTTGACCCCCAATTTAAACTACAGATTCGTGTTCAGCGGAAAAAAATACGCCGGACTATGTGGGTCCGACACCCAGCACACACCACTTTTTTTTTTTGTGGGCCTGTGTATTTATTAAGCAGATTTAAAAATGTTCATGTATTTTAATTTTATTGTTTTTTAACTGCCCCTCATTTTATATTATGATATGACACTTCAAGAATTTAACTATCACATACTCCTTTATCAAAAATTATTTCAGATAATTGTTAACAATTTACATCTACTAAAAATTTAAATACTTCCACACTTGTCTGCCAAAATGTTAAATTAACCTAATTCTAAAATGCAGAATACAATTTTAGGTTATAAGATGCATTAATAACCTTGTTCCATACTAATTTGAAATTCTAGTTCACCCCTCAACCAAATACGAGTTCAATTATTTAAATTTTGGCTTATAAAATTCATTATTAACTTGGAAATGAATTTTCAAAAATCCATCATCATTATTTACCTACAAAATGAAAAGAATCCATTCTCACTGCTTACCTACAAAGTGAGAAGAATCTACTGCCCACATTTGATGTTTCTCACTTCAGCAGTTACGCCTCTGCGTTGATGATTAGGTTTGTCAGTCGATCAGGACCGATCTTTTATATCAATGTAGACATAATTGTTAATTACTGGTCTGACAAAAACATATCCTTTCGTTTTTATAATTTTTGCCTGTTTGCGTGTTCATCCATTTACTTTTTCGTCCTTACAACTTCTTACAACTGTAATATGTATTTTGAATATTTAACTAGAGTATAACACACTTTTTAGATGTTCTACTTAAAAGCATCCAATTAAACACTGTACTGAATGAAGAACTGCAGGTGAAACCCATCATGTGTCCTTCCTAATCTGCGTTGTAATTAGATGAATTGTTACTAATTAAATAAAACAGGTTGCAGTAACTATAATTATTACAGAAGCTCTCGACGGATAAAAAAAAAGAGTGAACAAGAGCTTTTTAAAGAGATATCATGTTAGTTTTTTTATCATTATAACAGACTGGTAAAAAGAGAACACAAATCCGTTTCTATTGAAGTCTATAGTAAAAAGAAATAAAAGCTGATGAAATCTATCTTCTGAGAGCTAATCGCCGCCTCATGAATAATTATCCTGCACTGCAACATGTCACAAAGCATCAGCATATAATCGAAACTTCCAAGGTTGCTATTTCGCCTTATTTAAGTATGCAGACGCATTTTTCTCCTGAAAGGAAGCATTACTTGAGTTATTCTCGTTAAAGTTCTAAAAAATGTGGAACATCTTTGTTATATGTTATCGATTTCAACTTTTCCCCGGTGTTTAGAAAAGCATTTGTCCCAAAACGACGAACCAGATACGGTAAAAACCAATAACGACAACAAGCAAGTTGCCCCTTTATGGTACTGGGAAACTTCTTTTCGAGAAGTATTGGTTTTATTGGGTTCATTGTGCCACGGAAATGCAGGTAATAGTCTTATTCCTTACATATTCTTAGAATTATCGGCTTCCTCGGTTAAGATTCATTAGAAATAACTTAACACGTCGATTGACTGGACTTTTTACCGTTTGGAAGTTCTAAATGATCACGAAGTTTAGATAGATGATTGATCAGATGTGGGAAACCTTCGACTGACTTTGTAGAGAAATCATTCTTCTAGGATTAATTATGCAAGGTGTGGTTCGAACAACATTAACTGCGTTAAAAATATATTGGAGTATTGTTAGTAATCGCATGCTTGAGAGGAACTGACCGGTACAATTAATTATGTTTACTTTTGTAGCTTTGAATTGTTTGTGACAAGAATAAATTATTATAAGCATTTATAATAGGGGAATGTTAAAAAAAACTTACATAGGCAGGTGTTATAGAAAGAATTTTTCTTGAAAACTAATTTTTAAAATCGGCTAGCCTCTAGGCTGCCATAACCGTGCAGTTCCCTTAATTTATGTTTTGTTTTTTATTCAATATCCTCATCCGCTATGAAATGCTACTCGCTTAATGGAAACCTGTTAAAATATTATTAATAGAGGATGATTTTGTAAAATTTTAATTTAAATCTGATCCTATCGGCTTCATGTTATTAGTTTTCATGAGAGCGTTAATAGTTTTAAATATGTATCTTTCAGTTTTTGTTATTTATGCATTAGCTGATAAGGTTAACATGAAATTGAATAAATGAAATTAGGTTGAATGATTTAATACTGTTTAAGTAACTCAGAATACTGTATAAATAAATTGTAGCAATTATATTTTTGTATTTTTTACGTTTCTGACAAGTTTCGAGTTCACGCACATTTTATGAAATTACTACTTGAGGGCAAATCTTTTTTGTTTTTGTTTTATATGTTCTATCTGGTTTCATTTAAATAATCCAAACAAGCTAAAGGTCCAAGTTGCTCTTTTCATATTGGTTCAAATTTTTTAGCGCCAGCCAATTTTGACTAATAATAAAACCATTAGCCAGAAGATTTTTCCAAATTTTGGTTTGTCTTTCAAAAGATGCATTTTTCTAGCCATTCTATCACAAATATCTTCTATATAATTTAATTCTCTTTAATTTGACTGGTCTCTTAGCCCAGTACGATGATTTTTTTCTGAACAACAAAATAGAAGTTAATTGAAATTATGTAAAGAATTAATTAACAGAACTGCACCAGTGGCGGGTACATCCAGAGGGGTTGTGCCTTATTTATGTTGTATGCATTTTTGTCGCCATTTAGTAACAAAAATATAAACTACAAACATTTTTACATAAAAAAGGGGCTCCTACTGAAATTTGATATTATCAACAGTTTTCGAGAAAAGTGCATTTTTATATCTAGATGCATTAAAAACGCTCGCCCAAAAATATCGAATGTAACACATAATTGACACTAAAATGAAAGAAAATAAGTAGCACATTGACTGTTTATTATGTGTTATTTATCGACATCATTAATTTAAGAAACAATTTTACTCGCTTTCGACATAAAAATTACAGGTTTGAGAAAAAATAATTTGAAGTTCAAAGTCAGAATTAAAAAAAAATCTACATTTCAAAAAAAGATTTCTTAAAGTTAAAAAAAAAATATTACTTACAAACAAGGTTTGACAAAAATCAAAACCTCTAAAAACCGAAAAAATGTCGAACAAAAGATAGATGTTTATAAAAAAGTTCACAGAAATAAAAAATTTTGATAAAGAAGTCTATATTTCGATTGTGAAATCACAATTTCAGGAAAAAGAAAGGTGAAAATCTTTGGAAAAGTCGAAATTAGAGTTTGAAGCCAAAATTGTTGACAAAAAAAATGAAAATTGTAAGTGTGCACTCTTTGAGAAATAAAGATCGTTAATTATGTGTTATTTACGTAGTTCGTAGTTGAAATAAAGAAAGGTGAAGCAATCATAAAAAAATAGTATTTTAGCAAACTCTTCAGGAAATATAAGAAGATATACAGGCTGAACCATAAATAATGGCACATAAAGCAAGAGTAGATTTTTCGTATAAAAATAACGTGATTTAGCCACATTTACCTTATACCAAAAGTTGATATTAACAGAGATACAGGGTGTCAAAGTTGAAAAAAAAATTGTGATTTTTTCGCATAACTGATGAACACATTTCACTATAGACAAGAAATTTGGCATAGGGGGGTTTCTTTGGTCAAGAAATTCTAATTTGCTAACAGATTGTCAGTAACTCATAGGGGGCGCCACCTGCGCTACCTTGTATTATTCTAAAGCATCATAAATTTTTTGTGCCTTTATGTACACTTATTTTAAATATATATTTTTATTTGTCTACATTTTTTACGTTAATTTTAAGTTACGTAAATCTGAATTTTTAGCAGTAGGTTTCAAAATAAAAGTGATAAAACTGACTCTAAAATAGTTTATATCAAATATTACTCAACTGACAATATTATTACACATATTTTTTTAAATTTCTAAAACAAATTTAAATAAAATACCAAAACAAAATTTATTTTCAAAAATAAGTACCTAGGAAATGACCTTTTTTCACGTAAAGGGATTATAAACAATTAAAAATCTGGCTGTCTTTTATTAAAATTCATTTCCAAATATCTGCTTTGACCGCCTAGACTATTAAAATTTTCTTGGGCGGATTCACAGATCATATCTCACATCTCTATGTTAGAAAATAAATTACGTCTTAATTTTTTGGATTTTCTTTATCGAGATTTTTAAAATTTAGGTAATAATACGAGGGTTGCCCTTTTTATTTCGGGATTAGAGAACAAAAACAAATATTAATCATCGAAAATCACTTTATTGTTTTTCAAAATATTCCCCATGAAGATCTATACACTTTTGCATGCGTTTGAACCAATTGTGGAAGCAATTTTGCCACTCTGATTGAGGTATCTCCAAAACATGCCTTCTGAATGCAGCAACCGCTTCTTCAGGTGTCGAAAAACGTTGACCTCTCAGTTTGTTTTTTACGTACGGGAATAAACAGAAGTTATTCGGTGCCAAGTCAGGACTATATGGCGGATGACTCATCAAATCGATGTTTTGGGTGCTCAAAAATGCATTTATTTGGGCCGATGTGTGAGAGCTCGCATTGTCGTGATGAAGAGTGATCCGTCTTTGGCGGTTGGTTTTCCTAATTTCTTGGAAGGCAACTGGCAAACAAATGGTTGTGTACCACTCAGAATTGACTATTCTGCGTTGTTCTAGTGGTACGGTTGCGACATGTCCAGTTTTTCCGAAAAAACAGGCGACCATTTGCTTGGAAGTGCTTCGTGCGCGAACAACTTTTGTTGGATTTGGCTCATCTTGAAACACCCATACAGTCGACTGCTGTTTACTTTCGGACTCATACGCGTAAATCCACGATTCATCACCTGTCACGATGTCATAGACGTGTTTCGAAGCACCGCGATCGTATTTTTTGAGCATTTCTTTCGACCAATCGACACGAGCCTTTTTTTGAACGATTGACAAATTGTGTGGGATCCAACGCGAACAAATTTTGTTGACAGTCAAATGTTTATGAAATATTGAATGTATGCTGGTCCCACTAATGCCTAAGGTTGTCTCAATCTCACGATAGGTCACATGACGATCTTGCAATATCAGTTCGCGCACAGCATCAATGGTTTTCGGAACAACAACTGATTTTGGACGACCTTCACGAAATTCGTCTTGGAGTGAACTACAACCACGATTGAATTCACCATACCATCGATAAACACTGGTCCTTGATGGAGCTTCATCGCCAAAAATTGAATTAAGTTCATCCATGCACTGTTGCTGAGTTAATCCATGTCGAAAGTTGTAAAAAATAATCGCACGAAAATGTTCACGATTTAATTCCATTTTTTGGCGAGATGAATTTTTTAAGTTACTGTAAACAACACAAATAGCGCTCGTATGTCAAAATGTAGTACGTATAACCTCAAAAATGTCCAAATTTACGATAGAGCTGTCAGTTGCCAGATTGCAACACTAGGGTTGCCAAATCCCGAATCATAAAAAGCAACCCTCGTATTATCAGCAAAGTAATATTTGACATAAATTAGTTTCAAAGCTGTCTTATGATTACTTTTTATTCAAACCTACTTCGAAAATTTAATATCTTAGTAATTTAAAACCAAGGCACGTCAACCTCTAAAGGCAAATATCTTGGAAACGGTTGCTCGTATCAACTTGCAGAAAGTACAGCTTTTTTACGTAAAAAAATATGGGGAAATAAAATAACCTATTTAAAATTAATATACGTAGGTGCACAAAAAAATTATGATGATTTAAAATTACGCAGTATAGCGCAGTTAGCGAGTTTGTTAACTTAAGAAACCCCCTTGTGCCAAATTTCGTGCCTATATTACAATTCATTCCATAATTATACGAAAAAATGGACATTTTTTTTTCAACTCTGACACCCTGTGTCTCTGTTAATATCAACTTTTGGTATAAGGTGAATGTAGCTAAATCACATTATTTTTATTCGAAAAATGCACCATTGCTCTGTGTACCATTACTTATGGTCCACCCTGTATTATCCCTGAACTAAAATTTATTTTGTGTACAGTGAATATCAAAATTTTAGTAAGTAGATCGTGACTAATTTTAAGAAAAATAGTCAATCACATATGTAATGAAGTTGGCCACCGCGCCCTATAGGGATGTAACTCATAATTTATATTTTCACTTCAATTTTGACATAATCTCGAAATTTACAAGAAATCTTTTTTTCTAAATTTCGTAAAAATATGATGCTCAAATGTTTTATGTTTTTATTAAAATTCAATCCAATTTTAGAAAAATAAACGAGTTTTCAGAAGAAAAAAAATGATTTTGGATAAAAAAACTCAATTTTAGGTAGAAATTTCCAGAAACATGAGACATTTAGTCGAAACTTTGAGAATCAGATGAACTTTGAGAACAAGTTACGGGCAGTCAAAATTTCGAGCAAAAGCCATAATTTCTATAAAATATTCAAAATTTTCAATGCAGTCCGATTTTGAGAAGAAATTTTAAACATAACATCTTAATTAAAAATGAGACGCATTAAATAATTAACTTAATTTTGGAATAAAGTCGAAATTTCCAGAAAATCGAATATAAAAGAAAATCTTGACTTTTTGGAAAAACTTGAAAAATATCAAAATTTCGAGAAAAGCACGATTTTCGAGGTAAAAATCGAAAGTTTTAAAAACCCAAACAAATTTGGAACAAAAAATCAAATTTTCGAGAAAAATATTGAGATTTTGGGAAAAAAGATCGAAATTTCGAGAAAAAATCTAAATTTTTCAAAAATTCGAAATTTCCCAAAGAGCCGAATTTAGTCAAAATTTCGAAAAAAAAGGCGAATTTTGAGGAAAATTTCAAGGAAAAAAAGTAGAAATTTCAAGAAAACAGTCGTAATTTCCCTACTGATTATTTATTTCTTAATAACGGCCTGAATGAAAGACAAACTTTCTTATCTGCCCCACTGTGGCTTAGAAAATATCCACTATTGAGATAGACGGCAACATTTTGGGAAATAAGGTGGAATTTGAATTTTCTGGAATTTCTGCCTTGTTACAAAAATATAATATTTTCAAAAAATATATTTCAAAATTTTTATTTGTATATCAAAAAAATCTACCAATTTTCGAGAAAAAGACAAAGTTTGATAAACAAGTCGAAATTTGCAAAAGGTCGCTTAAAAAAGGTAAATTTCAGAAAGAATCAAATTTTGAGAAATGGCGAAATTTAAAAAAATGATGAACTCTGAGATAAAAATTCGAAATTTTGAGAAAGTTTTATTTTGATAGAAGAAGTCGAATTTTAGAATAAATTCCAAATATCAAAAGAAGAAGAGAAATTTTATGAAAAAAGACGGTTTTGAAAAAGAGTGGAAATTTCAAGGAAAGTACTAGTTTTTGAGAAAAAAATGGAATTTTCTGGAAAACGTTTCCGCAGTTGAAAACATAAATTTTCGGTTGGCTGTATGAACCATGGGAGAGCAAGCGTATTGTAGTTAGCTGGTAGGAAAAGAAAAGAAGGGAATTTAAAAATACTTTTTATTGCGTGCGACTGAATACATTGCTGTATTATATATTTTATTATATTATTAAATGTTGTTAGGTACGCTACCCATGGACCCCTAATATTTATGATATGGATCCCTCAAGGGTTCATGGATCCCAGGTTAAGAAATCCTGCCTTAGCAGTTTTATGATTATTTCGTAAATACTTTTCCATTTTATTCCCAAATACATTCGAATATATTCGCATAATCTGTCTCGAATGCGAATATTATAAAACATGCGTATATTTCCGAACGCGAATATTCGTTACATTACAATTCCTTATGAAGCGGAATAGTCAGTCGGACTTTCATTCCAAACTTATATCCACAAAGCTTATGTAACTTTTTTAACATTTTTATACGATGTAAACAATTATAGTAGAAGACTTTGTCAACTCTGTAATCTTTATTTTAACAGCGGCCTCTCTTCTTAGGTTCCTGAACTACTATCATAAAAGCAGGTATCTGCATTATTGATTTCAGCAATATTATGTTACCCAATTGCAATTTGAACTGAAAATTAATTTTAAGTTTTCACTCGCAAGGAAAGTACCCGAAGTGTACCCCACCGATTTTTTCATTTTGTGATATGTTATAGTACATAAAACACACGTATTTTTTTTTCGATACTAACTCGGCGATTTAAGTGGTGAAACCATCCCTTAAAGTTAACCCCAAAAAACAGTTTTTCTTTAATAACTCAAGAATTAATTAAAATTTTTTAATGAAACAAACACTCTGTTATTTCTCATAAAAAAGCGCTCCCAAAAACATATTAGATATGTTAAAAAGTTGCAACCCCTAATTTTTCATTTATTTTCTTATGTATCAACTTTTGAACAACTGAATTTCATCAAATTTATCAATTTTATAAGGAAAACTAAAAAATAAAATTGATCTGCCCCGGGGTTTTGCAAAACAAATCCTTGAAAGGGGTGATTTACCTCTTGAGTTAATTTTTTTCTGTACAGTGATACAGTAATGTAAAATATATGTCAAAATAATCATTATAGAAATAAAATTGAAAACATATGTTGTGTTTTACCTTCCATATCACTGTACAGAAAAAAATTAGCTCAAGGGGTAAATCACCCCTTTCAAGGATTTTTTTTTAAAACCCCGAGACAGGTTAATTTTATTTTTTAGTTTTCTTAATAAAATTGTTACATTTGATAAAATTCAGTTGTTCAAAAGGTGACATATGAGAAAAAAAATGAAACTCACCCCGATAAAAATTGGGGGTTGCAACTTTTTAATATAGCTAATATGTTTTTAGAAGCGATTTTTTACAAGAAACAACACAGCGTTTGTTTCATCAAACAATTCTAATTAATTCTTGAATTATTGAAGAAAAACTGTTTTTTGGGGTTAACTTTAAGAGGTGGTTTCACCACTTTAATCGCCGAGTTAGCATCTAAAAAAAATACGTGTCCAATATTTTTTTATGTACTATAACATATCACAAAATGAAAAAATTGGTGGTGTACACCTCGGGTACTTTCCTTATCAGTTGCATTGCAGTCACTCACTTGAGTTTGCTGACGAAGTCGCAAGTAACAGCTGGTAATAAATAAAAGAAAACTGGAAATAGGTCCGCCGTGTGTCCATTGTGCATTGCGCATTGTGCGCCCCCCTTCAAATTCATTTAAAATAACAAAGTTTCCATAAAACGTCCCATTTTGGATAAAATGTCCAAATTATGAGAAAAAAAAATAAGAATTTCAAATTTGAACTTTGAAATTTTAGGAAAAGAAATTTTGACGAAGAAGTTCAAATTTCAAAAACAATGTAGACATTTCTTCTGGAACTTTTGAGATTAGTCTGGACATTTCAATTGTCAATGTCGTAAAACAAAAATAAATGTCAAAAAATCTTAAATATAAATTTCGAGAATGTTCAGTTTCTCGCAAAACTCAATTCTTCTTAAAACGATTTTTATTTCAATTTCGACCTTAAACCCAAAATTTTGAATTTGAACTCAAAATTTCGACGACTCTTTAATTTCAATTTTTTGAAATCGAAATTTCATTTTTTTCTCTCAAAAGTTCCACTTTAAACTAGAAATTTCAAGTTTTTCTGACGATTTCGATTTTTTTAAGGTTTCAGTCTGAGAATATTCGAGAGTTAAAAAAAATCCGAAATCTTAAGAAGTAAATTTGGCCGTCATTTTTGAGACTTAATTAAAAATTTGTAATGGTTTGAAAAATGCAAATCTTTTAAAAATTATGAAATTTCCTTGAAATTGATTTTCCTAAATTAAGATTTTTTTTCTTCGTAAAATGTCAAATTCTAATTTAAATTGGAAGATTTATAAAAAGGACATTTTAAATTTCAAATGTAAACTCAAATTTCAAGAAAAATTTAAAATATTGAATATTTTAATTTAAATTTATTATTTTTTCACGAATTTTTGAGATTAGAGCAGACATGTCAACTATTAAGATCACAAAACAAAAGAAATATGTCGAAAAATTTGAAAAAAATTTTTTTTGTTGAAAACATACAATTTTTCTTAAAATCGAACTGTTCTTAAAACCATTTTTTAATTTAATTTCGACCTTAAATTCGAAATTCTAACTTTAAACTCGAAATTTCGACTCTTAAAATAAAGTTTAAATTTGGAATATACTCTAATCAAATTTCAATACAAATTTGAAATATCAAATGTTTTTAGTAATTTATAATTTAGATATTTTTTCTGTACTTTTTAAGATAAGAGTGGACATTTCACCTCAAGAGAGAAAAGAAAAATGTCGAAGAATTTGAAAAAAATAAATTTTGGGAATAGTCAGTTTATCCCAAAATTGAATTTTTCTCAAAACATGTTTATTTCAATTCCACCTTACACTTAAAATTTTGAGTTTAAACTCGAAACTTCGACTATTAAAAACTAAATATCAATCTTTTTCTTAAAATCTCGACTTTAAATTTGAAATTTCGAATTTAAAAATTTAGTTATTTAAAATTTTGAAACTTTGACTTTATCCCAAATCAGTCGTTAATAATAATGGAAGATACTATAGAGCTTTTGTGGAAGCAAAAATTTAATTATAGCACGCGATAAAAGTCCAAGCATGCAACGATTTGTATGACTTGGCTGCAAAAATAAATCGAATGTATAAAACTAGTTTACAACAGCAGACTTTAAATACATATTTTCGAGATGCAGATAACACCAACATGATTGGTAAATCCCGTTGAAGCCTCAAATCTCAGGGTAGCACAATCATCCCATCCATCTGGTTCAAGCGCTGAAACCGAGCAACAGAAAGGTAAGGACATATGGATTGCCAAGTTCATCTATTGCCCTTCACACAACCTGTTGGTGCACCGACAGACACGATCAATAAGGACCCAACTCCTGCTTTGTCTTTCCGAGTTTGTTTTCAGTAGAGGTTAATTCGAATCACATCGGTATGATGAACAATAGGCAGTTTCGTTCAATATTCACGACCACGTTCTGTTCTAAGCTACCAGAAATTGTCGTCTCTGTTATTTGCTCATTGGAATTCGGGGAACGTTTTCGATTTCAGGAAGCGTACATTCCTTAACTAACTTGTGAGCAAACGTTTTTACAATAGGTGATTATCACGATTTGCTCTAGGGCTCGCGTAGAATTTTTCTCGTGTGATTTTTCTCGTTCAGTAATCAGAATTGTGCTGCTGCAGATCCTTCTCGAGTTTCATCCATTTATCATTTTCTCCGCCAGGACCTCCAACATTAAGGTTTTAGTCAAAAGAAAAACTATTTCCAGGAGTTTACTGTAAATTAAATATAAATTCTCAGAGATCAAATATCCACTTAAAATTTAATTATCTCACAATGTTTCAGGTGCGTGGTGACTGGAGAGTTTACTATTTCAACTACCAAACACTCTTTCTAAGGGACAGGTTGTAAAATTAATATTTAACATCAATCTATATGTACTATTTGGTAGCTAAAGAAGCATAGCTTCCATTATTTGTTTTAAAATGAAACAAAAAGCCAAGAGAAAGGATTCTTGCGCCAACTACTTCTAACCTCAATTGTCGAAGCATATACTTAGAGAACTGTGGAAAGAAATGCGTGACAAAGGTTTTATTTAAGATGCTAAACTGTTAAAATGTTTCTAGAAATTTTTCAGTTTCTTAGAAAATTTAAAGAAAAAAGTGGAACATGTAATCAACTTTAGAACGAAAATTTTGTGACTGAATAGAATTTTGTATGAAGGCGAAGAAATGACAACAAAAAAAATTTTTTTCAATAAATTTCGAGACTAAAGTCGAAATTCCGACGTTAATCTCGAAAGTATTCTTTACGGTTAGGTTAAGCCAGGAGTCGGCAAACTTTTAAGCCAAAAGAGCCTTCCGCAATGAAAAAATTGGTTTCGTGAATTTCAAAGAACCACAAGTTTTTATTTCTGATTTCAAATTTTATTTCACAGTTAAATCAGATAAATCAGAAAAAATATGGGACAGGGAGAGACCCCTTTAACTCATGTAGTCAAAAGAAAACATATTCACCCAAAAGACCTTTCATTTCTCATAATTTGAAGCTTTATTTCAAAGTTTGCCTTTTTCTCGTAAATTCGACTTTTTTAATTCTTCTCTGTATTTGTCTTTTTTTTTAACTATGTATTTAGACTTTTTTCCCTAAATCTTCCTCTCTTCTCAAAACTCGACAATCTGTGAAAATGTTTACTTTTTTTTCGAACTCGACTTACACTGGAAGATTCGATTTATTTCTAAAAATTCATCTTTTGTTTATTTCCTAAAAAAAAAGCAAAAACTTGGAAATGTTAAATAAAATAGTTTTTGATAATTTTGATCTTTTTCTCAAATTTTCTTTTTTCGAAATTTAGATTTATTCTTAAATTTACTTTTTTCCAAAAATTATATTTTTTTAACTTTGTTCTAAATTGCGACTTTTTTCTCGAAATTTCTATTCTTTTTAAACTACGTTTTCTTTTCAAATTTCACCATTTCCCCCAAATATTGACTTTTAATGAATATTTAAACTTTTATTTATTTTCTGGAAATTTCGACCTGTTTCGCAAAATTAGGTGTTTCTCGAAATTCCAACTTTTAACTGAAAATTCGACATTTTATTATGTTTCTGCAAGCTGCGATTTTATCGACGAAATTCAACAATTTTCAGAATGATTGACTTTGTTTAAAAATTCGGTTTTGTCCTTAAAATTGATTTTCTCTGCGAAATTTTGACTTTTTTTCAAAGTTCAACACTTTTCTCGAAACTGGACATTCCTTTCTATTTAGAAATTATTTTACCAATTTTCTCAAATTTTCAAAATTTTTCTGAAAATTGGAAGTTTTTTTATTCGGCTTCTTCTCGGACAAATTTCAAATTAATTCTCAAAATTTAACTTTTTCTGGAAAATTGCAAATTATTTATTTTTTTTCTACTCTGAAAAGCTTCGACTTTTTAAATGTTCGACAATTTTTTCTAAACTCTGAGGTTTTTACAATTTTTCTTCTCGAAATTTTACAATTTTGCACAAAATTCAGATTTGTCTAAAAATTTTAGGTTTTAAATTTGTCCTGGGATTCCAATCTAATGTCAAAATTCGACGTTTTTTTCTAAAATTTTGCTTTTTTAAGAATTTTTGACAAATTCATATTTTTTGAAATCTTTTTTTTCAAATTTTAAATTTTTCCGGAAATATCAACTTTTATTTCGAACGAAATTCATCTATTTTCAAATCTCAAAATTTGATTTTTTTTTCTTAAAATTTGACTTTCTCTGGGAAATTTTGACGTTTTTTTTTAAATTTAACACTTCTCGAAATTAAATGTTTTATCAACATTCCCTTTCCTTTCGAAATTATTTCACCAATTTTCTCAAAATTCAATTTATCTGAAAATATGGAGTTTTTTTAATTCGTCTTGGTTTTGAAATTTCAAATTTATTCTCAAATTTTAATTTTCTCTGGAAAATTGCAAATTTTTATCGAGATTTGGAACTTTTTTTAAAATGTTGACTGTTTCCTTGAAATCTTTCCTAAAGTTTGACTTTTGTCTACTTCTCTGAAAAACTTCGACCTTTTTAAAGTCCGACACTTTTTTAAGCTTCAGGTTTATTTTACAATTTATCTTTTATCTGAAAATGTCAAGTTTTTAAATTTGCTTTGGAATTCAATCAATTGCGGAAATTCGATGTTTTTTTTTCTGGAAATTTTAGCTTTTTTTTTATTTGCTGTTTCTGAAAATTTAGATTTTTTTTCACACAAAAAGTAATTCACGTTTCTTTCACGAAATCCCAAGGTTTTAGATAATTTACGAATAAAAAAGTAAAAATCATGAGAAAAACATTTTTTAGAAATTTCAACTCTCCAAGTTGGTCTTTTTCTAGAAATTTCAAATTTCATGTATTTTTTTAAAATGTTAATACAAATCAATCAAATATTTCGGAAAATTACTTCTTGAAATCATTAGTTTTTGTCAAAATTTTAGTAAAACGTAAAAATTCCTAGAAAAGTGTTTTTGGAAATTTCGACTTCCGTAGGTCACTTGTTTAATGAGTGACTGAGTGTCTGTCCGCTCTAGCTTTTATTAATTTATTTAATTAAGGGAATTTAAAGAGCCGCACTTTTCTTTTAAAAGAGCTCCATGCGGCTCGCGAGCCGCGATTTGCTGACCCCTGGGTTAAGCAGTTGACAATTGCCCCTCACCCCACCTGTATCACAATAACAGATGGCAGTAGAGTGGTATATTTAAACTGCTTTCTCAAAATTTCGAGATTTAAGTCAAAATCTTGAGAAAAAAGTCGAAATTTTATTTTAAAGTGGAAATTTCGAGATTAAAAATAAAATTTCGACTTTTAATTCTGATGTTCGGAAAAAGTCGAAACTTCGAGACTAGAGTCGAAATTTCGAGAAAACGGGCGAATTTCGAAATTAAAGTCAAAATGTCAAGATTAAAGTCGAAATTTCGAGGAAAAAGTCAAAATTTCTAAAGACAATTGTTTTCATTGATGTCCTGAGACATTTTTTATATAAATTCGAATAAATTCAAATTTTAACCAATTCAATTTAAATCAAAAGTTAAAATTTAATTTTAAAATTCTTATATTATTTATTTCGTATTAAAAAAAAGGTTAAATTAAAAAAATATATATTAATTTGAAAATTTTCAACGAAAAAACTATGAAAGAAAAATTAATTTATTAAAAATATCCAAATTGCGAGTTCTAATCTCGATGTTTTGACTTTTTCTGGAGATTTTGAAACGTTGTGCAAAAAATCTAATTTTGGAAATTTTATTAAAATTCCGAATTCAAAACAATGTTCAAAGCAAAAATTCGGGACATTTTTTTTATTTCTTACTTTTAACTTGTTTTTTTTCGAAATAACGTGTTGAAGTATGAATTTATTTTTATAACTTAAAAAATTTATTTTCAAAATTTAACTTACTCTGAAAAATTGCAAATTATTTATTTTCTTCTTCTCTGAAAAACTTCGACTTTTTAAAGTTCGACAATTTTTTCAAAGCTATCACTTTTTACAATTTCTCTTTTCGAGGTTTTACAATTTTTCACAAAATTCAAATTTGTCTAAAAATTTCAGGTTTTTAAATTTGTTCTGAGCATCAATCCATTGTCAAAATTCGACGTTTTTTTTTCTAAAATTTTGCATTTTTGAGAATTTTTGATATAAATTTGTCAAATTTTTCGAAACCTCTTTTTTTTCAAAATTCGGATTCTTCCGAACTAAATTCATCAATTTTCAAATCGCAAAATTTGGATTTTTTTTCTCAAAATTTGACTTTCGCTAGGAAATTTTGACTTTTTTTTGAAAAATTTTACACTTCTCGAAATTGGTAATTTTATCAACATAGTTTTTTCTTTAGAAATTATTTTACCAATTTTCTCAAAATTTGATTTATCTGAAAATGCGGAGTTTTTTTTTAAGTCGTCTTGTTTTCGAAATTTCATATTTGTTCTCAAAAATTTAATTTTCTTTAGAAAATTGCATATTTTTATCGAAATTTGGAACTTCTCTTAAAATGTTGACTTTTCCTTGAAATTTTTCCTAAAATTTGACTTTTTATACTCCTCTGAAAAACTTCGACTTTTTTAAAGACCGACACATTTTTAAGCTTCCAGTTTATTTTTACAATTTCTTTAATACAAAAAATTTCATGTTTTTAAATTTGTTTTGGGTTTCAATCTATTGTCGAAATTCGACGTTTGTTTCTGTAATGTTGCCCTTACTTGAGAACTTTGGACAAATTCATTTTTTTAATCTCTTCACATTTCCCAATTTTTTTTCAAAATCTCTTCCTTTTTCTCGAAATTCTTTCTGGGAAATTTTGACTTTTTTTAAAGGTAAACACTTTTTCTCGAAAGTTTCTTTCGGAAGTATTTTACCAATTTTCTCAACATTCGTATTTATCTGAAATTTTTTTTAAATGCTCTTGTTACGAAATTTGAAATTTACTGTATTTCTTAAAATTTAGACTTTTTCCTAGAAATTTTTCCTAAAATTTGAGTTTTTTTTCTTCTCTAAAAGACTTCGACTTCTTTAAATTTCAACTTTTTTTTCTGAACTTTCAGTTTATTCTTATAATTCCTCTTTTCGAAATTTTCTAATTTTTCAAAAAATTCAAAATTGTCTACAAATTTCAGGTTTTTAAATTTGTTTTGGATTTCAATCTATTGTCGAAATTCTACGTATTTTTTCAAAATTTTTTTGAGAACTTTCGATAAATTAATTTTTTTCGATATTTCTCCCAATTAGGTAAATTACTTCATTTTTCCCAAGTTTTTTATCGAAATCTCTTTCTGTTTCTCAAAATTCGACTTTTTCTGGGAAAATTTTGACTTTTTTTAAAGTTCAACACTTCTCGAAATTTTCTTGGAATTTTCATTCGAAAGTATTTTACCAATTTTCTCAAAATTCAAATTTATTTGAAAATTTTGAGTTTTTTTATAATTAATCTTGTTCTCGAAATTGCAAATTTATTCTGAAAATTTAACTTTCTCTGGAAAATTGCAATTTTTTATCGAAATTTTGAGCTGTTCCAAACTTTTTCCATGAAACTTTTCCTGAAATTAGATTTTTTTCTTCTTCACTGAAAAACTGACTTTTTTAGACGTCGACAAGTTTTTCCAAGCTTTCATTTAATTTTTACAATTTCTCTTTTCGAAATTTTTCTATATTTTAAAATATTCAAAATTGTCTAAAAATTTTGGTTTTCGATTTGTTCTAGGTTTCAATCTATTGTCAAAATTCTACGTTTTTTTTTTTTCTAAAATTTTACCTTTTATTGAGAACTTTTGATAAATTCATATTTTTCAAAATCTCTTCCTTTTTCTCAATTTTTTCGAAATCTCTTCCTTTTCTCAATTTTTTCGAAGCATCTTTCTTTTTCAATTTTTTCGAAATCTTTTTTCTCAAAATTTGTTTTTTTCTGGAAATTTCAGCTTTTATATTTTTTCTCACAAAGAGTAATTCAACTTTTTTTCATGAAATCTAAAGGTTGTGGAAAATTTACAAATAAAAATGTAAAAATCATGAGAAAAATATTTTTTAGAAATTTCGACTCCCCAAGTTAGTCTTTTTCTAGAAATTTCAAATTTCATGTGTTTTTTTAAAATGTTAATACAAATCGATCAAAACTTTTGGTAAAATACTTCTTGAAATCATAATTTTTTTTCAAAATTTAAGTAAAACGTAAAAATTCCTAGAAAAGTATGTTTGGAAATTTCGACTTCTGTGGGTCACTTGTTTAATGAGTGTCTGCATGTCTGTCCACTCTAGCTTTAATTTATTTATTTTAAAGAGCCGCAATTTTCTTTTAAATGAGCCACATGTGGCTCGCGAGTCGCGGTTTGCCGACCCCTGCACTAGCTAAAATAAAGGGAGAAGTCAAGCACAGGCCGTCATAGGTGAAACAGTTCAGGTCAGAAACTCGTAATTTGAAAAATAACATAGATAAGCCATAAAAAAGAATTTTATAGCAAAATTATAAAAAAGTATTTCATAATTTAAAACTTTATGCAAAAAATTTGTGAAAGAAATAATTACATAGACTTGGTCGCTTTTGAAAATTGAATTGAAGAAGATGAAAAAGGTACCCGAGCTATTTTTGAAAAAAGTTAAAAATGTGTATGTCGAAAAACTTTATGTTAATAACTTTCTTTATTGTTTTACTAGTTATTATCTGCAACTTCGTCTGCGAAATTAAATGAATAGATTCCCTTTACAACTTGGCGAAAATACTGCCCAAAATTAAATTTATTAAATTGGCAGATCAATTTGCTTTTTGTTTCATGTCTCAATTTGTCTCTGGTTCTAATTAAGATCCGGACAGAGTTTATTGTTGCAAGATTGCGATAAAATTGAATAAATGTAATAAAACTAACTTAATGATCTTTAAAGAGTTTATGCAGATTGCAAAATGTTGTTTTGTTCAAATCCGTTCATACCATCATGTGTACGGCAGCGAGTCCTCAGTTATACAGGGTCCTGCAACAGTGCTTCGGGCATCTGTAGATCTTATAATAAAGAAGTTAGGAATTCCATTCAAATGCAGACCTTAACTGTGTACAAGGATGTATTTCAGGAAAATATGTTCGCATGTACAGGGTGTATTTTTTTACATTTTTGCGTTCCTTTCTGACAACTTTACATATTACTAAGATATTGTTGAATTTGGTAAGATAGTTCCAGAGTAATAAATAAATAAATATCAAAAAAATATTTCGCAACATTTTCATTAAAATTCATTAAAAATACAAAAACGCCCCAAAATCAAAACTACGCTAGATGCTTACTGTAGTGGATCTCTAGTTACTTTGATATAAATATCTTAAGCCTAACTTGTACAGGGTGTCCAAAATTCAATGCCAAATCGGCTAAAATATGAAGCATTTTTTTTTCGTTTTTTGAAATGGAAATTTTTTTTCTATGAGATACAAAGCTAAAAAATGAACATTTTTTCTATCTACAAATATTTCGAAATTTTTAACTGTTAAGCAAATATTCGTCGGATTATTACATATGGCTCTTTCGAAAATAAGATACAAGACAAAAAATCATAGATGGCTTTGATAAAAATTAATTACCTTATAATATGTTAGCATTCGAGTTGGATATTCCAAAATGACGAGATGTAACAAGATCGAAACCGGCATTTGGTTTCCAAACTTCGAATCTAATAAATGTAATTAGTATGTGCATTAGAACCCTTGTCTTCTGGGAACTTTTTCCTAGAGAGCAACCGCTTCGCTAGGTGGCAGTGTTTGAACTGTTGGTAGTTCAGCTACCTATGATTCACTATACACGCCTGGAGGGCTGCATGAATTTGTAGTCTAGGTTGCATTCTACTTGCATACGATATTGTTGGCGATGGCTATAGTTTCTCTATGGACCAATAGGTGTTAGTACTAAGAAGTCACACGCTTGACGTCCGTGAATTTTTTAGTACTTACTTGTCGGAACATTTATTAGCATTCGAGTTGGATATACCAAACTGACGAGATCTAACAAGATCGAAACCGGTATTTGGTTTCCAAACTTCGAATGTAATAAATGTTCAAACCTATTAGTATATGCATTAGAATCCTTGTCTTCTGAGAACTTTTTCCTAGAGAGCAACCGCTTCGCTAGGCGACAGGGTTTCAACTGTTGGTAGTTCAGCTACCTATGATTCACCACTATACAAGCCTAGAGGGTTGCATGAATTTATAGTCTAGGTTGCATTCTACTTGCATAAAACAAGTTACAGCTGATTTTTAAAAATCTCGATTTTCAGTTTTTTCTAAATAACATCAAGACGAGTTGCAATTCAATTGTTTTCTCGACGGAATATTATTAGGCATTAAATTCAGTACTACTTTACCCATTTAAGCTTCCCTGCATCTGTAATAGTTTACGAGATCCCTCTAGTGGAAATCAAAGGTTCAACCTGTATAATTCTGGCAAATACTATCAAGTGTCTAAAGGAAAATTGTTGAAATAACAAGTCAACAAACAAGTGAACTTATCATATGAAGGAAATCTTGAAAGCGGGAATAATTGTGTGAAATTCTGATATTAGCTATACATTGTTTCTTAATAAGAGGTATCCAAGCCTTGTTGATATATTCTTGCATAAGTCTACCTTTAGGCACTGTAACTGGGAACGATAAATTACCACTTAGCTGTGTGTTGTTTTATTTAGCAAAAAAACAATATAACTACACATTTTCCTTGATTATTTTGTATTGAACGGATTCGTTCAGACTCTGTGCATGCTAGCTGCCACTAAACGAAAGTCATTAAATATGCATCTGCTGAAATAGCCCTAAATTAAAATGATAGGGACAAACCCTTGTAAATGATAAAGGAAAACGACTTTTCTATTAACCTTAGAATTTAATGAGTGAATATTTTACTATGTTTTGGATCAGAAACATTCAACGGAAATGTCTGTAATAATAATAATTTGTGCTCTAATAGTGCTATTAAAATCATTCTTCGTTTTACAGAATCACGCTGGAATAGACGTTAATTCATTTTAATTTCAAATACTTGCAAAGTAACTGTAAAATAAAATGACTTATTTTGTTGTGCTTTATAAAAGGCAATAGTGTTGCGTGAATGCGTAATTATTTGTAGTTACAGAAGATTAACTAATTTGTTCTTGTTAATATATTACCATTAGGATTCATTGATCGAGAGGACATGACAGGCCGAGCGTAACACATCTACTCTTCAACACATACAGTAGATTTTACAGCTTGTGTCCATCAAATGCGAATACTTTCTTCAAACACTTCCAATTTAATTGACATTTGAATCCGAATTTAGAAATATGAGAAGATGAATATCGGGTTATCAATTTTGTTTAAGTCCAAATCACCTGCAAAGGTCCTTTAGTTCACTGCGATAAATGACGATGAATTATCCTTTTAAATGAAGACAAATAGTATAATTGTGGGCGAAAATTTCGTTCGGTAACGAATTCCAAAGTTTGGAAGTTCTATAAAAAAGTCTCCATAGAAAGAAGCCCTCACTGTGCCAAGCTGTACCATACAAGAATTTACCATCTTCGGCCGTCTTATATGTTTCAAGAATCTCCCCCTTAGAGGGATCAAACCTATCCGCTTCCGCGAGCATGTTCCACGAAAGTACTTTTAGAAAAGAGACAAATCACCAATCATTGCCTGTGCCCCAGTATTTCGAGAGAATCGGTCAAATTCTCGTCATCAATTAGGTGAATCGCTCTTATTGGAATTGAATCCAATTGCTTTGGGGCTGAACTATAAACGTGAGAACATTATTTCAGTATTGGTCTAACTTGAGCCTTGTAAAGGGTCAGCAGCTTATGAGAGATGTGAAGTACTTTTTAGCTCTAAAAAACCCCAACTTCTGAGAGACAAACTCGGTAATGGTGCGCACATGGTCGTTCCAAAAGTATTTAATTTTTTTATTGATTTATTCATTACATCTGACTTCATTATAAGATATAAGATCTAGAATATTTAAACAATGCATTAAATTGCAAACAAGGAAATAAATGAATAATTATAGGTAATAATTGATTCATCAACAATATAATTATGTGGGAAAAAATGTCAATAAGTATTATAATAATGTAATCAACGTGGTGTCATTAAAATATTTTTTCTGCAAATAACAGTTTTAGAACTGTCATTACTGACCCACTCTGGTGTTAATAAAATTTATATCCCAGTTATTTCATTATAATACAATGCGGTAAGAAAAATTAAAACAAACATTATACCGCTTGTTATTCCACTTAGTTGCATTTATTTGCATTGATTTGATCTCTAATTAATACAAAAGGTATTAAATCACCATAAAAAGCATCAGCCTTCTCCAAGGAATACTCAATCTTAACGAAAATAGATCCCGGATATGGAAGGATATAAAAGCAAATCAAATAAATTGGATGCACTTTGAAATCCATTTCCTCTCCATAACGAAATACGACCCTCGCTTTTTCCAGAATATTATTATTTGAACATGAAGGAGATCCTGTCGCGGATTCGTGTAGTATTTTGTATACATGATATCCCAACAAATCGGTAAAAGATTTCGATTGAAAACGTTTGTCGGCACAAAGCAGACACAAGGAAAATAAACAAACATGAAACTTCCGTTTGGATGTTTAGATGGTCTGCTCCATTACACGGAGATTTTGTTTAAATGGGTTTTGAGTGCAGCGTTTTCATGTGTGCGTTATAAATAGTTTAGCACTTAGGTGAGAAATCTTCGTTAAATACTCTAAAAGGTTACTGTTTGAAGTATGTATATGCTTTAATTTGTACAGAAAATTGAAAAAACATGGTTATTCGCAATGGTTTGATACACATATATTACAGGGTTTGGCATTCGTCTGGAACATTGACGGCAACCTTTTCATTAAAAAAAATGTTTCAGAACATTTTGGTAACCTTGATTCCGTTTTAGATACGTTTTTATTACTAGTTCACAATTCATACATGAATTTATCGAGATATTGACTTAACTTTTAAAATTTTTAGGAACATTTTGGTGATTTTGAAGAAGAAGGACGAAAAAGGTCCAACCTTTGAAGAACTATTGAAATTTATGAATTAAATCGAATTTTTAGTGGAACATTCGAGTAAAAGTGTTATATTTCGACTTGAATCTGAAGCTTTAAACGAGTAAGTCAATGCAGATTAAAATCGAAATTTTGAAATTAAAGTCACGTCGGTTTATTTCGAAAAAGGTCAAAATATTGCTATCGAGTTTGATACATTAAAAGTTTGTGGCCTTGATGATATCCTGGCTATTGTCTTTAAGAAGTGCGCTCCTAAGTTGACCCCTGTCCTAAGTAAATTATGAAAACTTTTATATAACAAAGGTTTAATCCTACCATCTGGAAATCTGCTAGGGTGCAGCCTATTCCTAACAACTATCACCTGAATACGGTTATTAACGTCTAGGTTCTCAAATATCCGGAGCAGAATAGAATCATCTCGGACAGCCAATATGGGTTCAGAAAACAATGTTCAACTGGCGATCTACTAGCATATGTTACTCATGTCTGAAACTTGGCTGTGGAAAAATGTGGTGAGGCTCGGATTATGGCATTGGATATCTAAAAAGTCTTCGACAGAGTCTGGCACCGATCACTTCTCGCCAAATTAACATTTTATGGAATTCGCCTGGGTCTCTGTCATTTGATATTCAGTTTTCTGGCTGATAGATTTCTTCAGGTTGTCGTTAAAGGCATGTCATCAATGACATGTGCGATTAATGCAGGGGTGCTTCAAAGGTCTGTTCAGTCTCCTACTCTGTTGAATTTCCAATGCGATATATAGCTACGCAAATGATAGCAACCTAGTGTTCTTTTTTTCCAACAAACCATCATCTGCTTCAGATAGGCTGCTTCAAATAGGCTAAGGCAACAGTAGACACATATGATCAATCGAATGGGAAAAAATCTGGTTGACTTCAATCTCTCAAAAACTCGACCCACTGTTTTCTCTAACAAAACATCAAGGGACCATGCAACCAATCTCCTTATGGACGGTAAAATCCTCTCTATGGGATCTAATCTGTCAATCCTAGGAGTAAATGATAGGGAAACATCCTTATTCGAATCTAGGCTTAACATATTCTTTAATAATCCTTTAACTCAAAACGATGGACTTTCATTTAGGTATTAACGTTGGAAGAATTGAACGAACCAAAAGTATCGACTGGTCGATGGACACTTGTGTCCTAATGGAAAATAATTGGGACAAATTGATCAAAAAAATATCAGCAGCGTACAACTTGTAAAAAATACCTAAAAGAAAATCATTTTCAATAGAGAACTATGAAAAAAATAGCTATGAACCAAAAATTAGCAGGCCAGCAAATGAAAAATCCAAAATAAATAAGGGATCTGCAACCAAATTTGTTTATAGCGATAGCCTAAATGCGAAACCTACACTAGATTACAAAACTGCAAAGAAGCAGTTACGTAGCAAATTGTCTGAAAAAACCGGTTTTCCTTCAATCGATTTTACAAGAATAGGAAGTACTATTAGTAAATCCAAAGAAAAAACTGCAAAATCGCGGAACGATGGCAAGTGTTACAGAGAGACTTTTAACTGTTAAAGATACAATAAAGATTTTTATGTTTCGCATTATCTGTTTCTTTATTTGTTAGTCGATCTTCTATGACATTCTTTCTAACTTCATAGGGTAACAAAATGTAATTAGAAAATTTAGTTAGGAATATTCTAGAAAATTTGATGAGGAAGCGGCCGTGATAATGAATCAAACAGTAGATAAGCATTGCAGAAATTTCGGCAAACGATAAGTCTTCTTATCTGCTTGTTCCTTCTAGAACTCGAAGCGAGACCTATATAAGGGGGTCGGCTTTCCCTTAGTTAGCGAGAAATCAATGAATAAGTGAGTTAATTAGTGAGGTGAATTACAATTGTAGTGCTCCGAATTCAGTTTTGAAATAAAGTGGTTACGATTCACCAAGTGTTAATCATTGGAACCGACAACGCGCAACAATACTAATATGTTGGAATAGCAGTATGTTTTTCCATGTTTGAATTTTCGATATTTCCTAAACTATAACTCAAGAAAAAAAGTATAGATAGCATGGTTTATAACATTTTTATAAGTATTTGTGATAAGATTGTTATCAGCTCTAACCTCGTATAATTTTTATGTCATTTAAATAAAATCTTATGAGCTTATTTTTAAATCACAAACATATATATTTTCTGTAGGAAAATAGAGCGAACGTGATAAAAGTTGAAAATATTTACAACCTTAACCATATACCGGTTTCGGCCTTTCTTGGCCTGATCGATATCGTCGTAGTGAACCTTTCCAACTTAATAGCTGTAGGTCAGCCACACAAATACCTAACCTAACATAACGATCCATTGAGTAAGATGTAATTGACTTTCGACTATATTTTAGGAAGAATATTTTTGTTACCTGCTGATGGAACGAATTATTGCCGAAAAATACAAGCAGAAGTACGATGCAATTCTAACCTTATATTGCAACCCTTTAGTGTAATCATTAGAGTTGCATCTTACTTCTGATAAAAAACGGACACTTTAATTTTTTTATAATAATATGGCTTAGTGTTAATTATAATATCTGATGGTCTCATGTAGATTTCTCTACCTAGTCATTCTAAGCTTTTTTCCAAGTATTGATTTTAGTCGATAACTTGATAAATTTGAGGCGCTTTGGGATACATGATTAGTTGCTTTTTAAAGAAAAGCAATTAACCATGTTGTGCTAAATCTAACTCAACCAGTAGCTTATACACTTCTAGAGCATTCCTAATAATGTTCACTATATATCAATAGTTTCTATCATCTATAGTATCGATCGATTTTTACAAAAATATCGACAGTATCGATAGTTTTAGCTAATAATTTTATTGAATAAAATGAACCTTCTAATTTAACTTGCTGTTGCCATCTAGGCTGCAGCGATCGTCGATGGACATAGCTGCTCCAATTCGCGATGCACGACGAGATACACATTTTTTCAACATTGATAACTTTTGTATGTGTAACATGCAAAAAATTTTCTCATTAGTCGATTTATTCTCCTTCTATTGGTAGATGTTATGTACACTTGACTATCTAATAAAATAGGCGCAAACGAAAAACACGTTCGTTTAAAAAATGTTAACATAATTTTTTAAGGATTCCATTCTATAATGCACAGACCAATAGGTTTGAACATTTATTAGATTCGAAGTTTGGAAACCAAATACCGGTTTCGATCTTGTTAGATCTCGTCAGTTTGGTATATCCAACTCGAATGCTAATAAATGTTCCGACAAGTAAGTACTAAAACAATCACAGGCGTCAAGCGAGTGACTCTTTAGTACTACCACCTATTGGTCCATAGAGAAACTATGGCCATCGCCAACAATGTCGTATGCAAGAAGAATGCAACCTAGGCTACAAATTCATGCACGCCTGGAGGGCTGCATGAATTTGTAGTCTAGGTTGCATTCTTCTTACATAAGGATTCCATATTTTCTGAAGTCACTTCTGTAGCATATCGTACATTTTATAAATCAGAAAAAACTTCAGAAAGGTTTTGTTTCGTTTTCCTTTTTTTTTTTCAAATTTGTTCTCCTTGAAAATGTCAAAGTCGAAGAATCTATTTTTTTTTTGTTTATTTCAATTTTAAAGCTGAAATTTTAAAACTAAAGTCAACATTTTCAGAACAAGGTGAAAATCTTAAGTTTCAGATCTAAATTTTTGGATTAAAAAAAAGTTTAAAATAAATGGACACATAAAACAAAATCTGAGATTTCTAAAATTTTTGACAAGTTATTTTCTCATTTCTCATTCATTCAGAATTTCAGTATTAAACTTCTTCAACATTGAATTTTCAATTTTAAAATTTTGAGATTATATTCGAATATACAATTTTAGAATTAAAAATTTTGAAAAAATATGGAAATTTTAAGTTTTAAATTTAGAGAAAGTCAAATCTTCCAGAAGAAAAAGTCAAAATTTTAAACAAATTCGAGATGTTTTTGAATTTTTTCCAATTTTTGTCTTGAGAAATTTCGATATTTTTTCTAGTTCAAATTTCAATGAAGATGTTCATGTTTTTTTTTATTTTGACCTTAAAATGAAACGAAGAGAATAAATTTGAAATCTTCAGAGTTAAATCAAAATTTGAAGAAATAAATCCAACATTTTGAGATAAAATTCAGAATTTCGGCTTGTAACTCAAAATTTTCAACTAAAAGAACCTTAAAATTTGAAACCTAAATTTCGAAGTTAAGAAGTCAACATTTTAGGAAAAAATTGAAACCTAAAAATGTTTAACTTACTTCCTAAAATTTCCCTGCTTAAATACAAACTTTTAAAAAAAGCCTAAATACTAAAATTTCTAAAAAAAATTTTGAAAAAAACAAGAAATAAGTCTAATAAATATGCCGAATTTTCCCAATTTTTTAAAATTTCAATTATTTAAAATGTTAAGTTTGAATTTTGAATTTTATTTTTTTTAATTTCAACATTTAAAGAAACCTTCAATTTGAAAAATCAAACTTTCTAAAAAATATTAATATTTGCAAGATTCTAACAATCATTTTTTTTCTATTTTTTTTTTGATTTTTTCTGGGAACTTTATTTACTTTAAATTTAAACCATAAAATCGAAAATTTGAGATTTTAGCTGAAAATATATTTAAAAAAAAATTGACTAATTTGAAGCAGTTTTAAATTGACTTTTTATCTTTAAGGTTAAAATTTCTAGTTTATAAACGAAATTTAAAGGTTAAGTCAAAACAATTAAAGAATTTCTACAAAAATATTTACGGAAAGATTGATTTGAAGTCGAGCTTTGAGTATGTTAAAATGTTCCTTTAAATTTCTGCTCAAACCCTGCAATTTCTGGAGCCAACATTTCTAGTTCAAAATCGAAATTTGCAAAAAAACTTCGTGTTTAAGGTCAAAGTTTCGAATTTAAAGTGAAAATTTCGAACTTAAAGTTGATATTTAACTTAAAATTTTAAGCTAGTATGTCGAAGTCAAATTGAAATTTTGAGAATTTTTTTAATAATTGAAATTTGAATTAAAATTAGGTTCTTAAACTGGAAATTTCAGCATTAAACGTAAAATTTATAAAACCGTTCTGGGATTTTCCACTGTAAAAATAAATAAACCTTGAATTTAATAGAAGTTCTAATTTTGGGAAACTTGACAAGTTGTTAAGCAAATTCGAGTTTTAACACGAAGTTTCGACAAAAAGGCCAAAATTTCGAGAAAAGCTTAGAACTGAAGAAAAAATTTCTTGAAATTTTTGAGCTTACGCATTTCGTTGAATTTCAGATTTTTGAAATTTAGTTAAAATATCAAGCATTCGACTTTTTGTTCAAAACCAAAATTTTTATTTCAGCTACAATATTAATTTTTTTTTCTCAAAATTTACCTCGAAAGTTGAACAATTTTATCAAATGTCGAATGTTACTTGTTAAGAACTATCGATACTATCGAACATTACTATCGATAATTTCCGATAGTAATAACTATCGATATTATCGATAGTTCCTATCGATGTTTAGCAAACACTAAGTTCCCTAATCTATTTCGGATCTAAATCAGAGATTTTGGGGTTTCATTCCACTAGATTCCAATTCCTCAATTGTATCAATTCGCTACCGAACAGCTTTTTTTATATTTTCTGCGATATACAATTTCTTTTCTTATGTTCTGTCAGTTAACCTATAAAAACTTCTACAGATAGTGAAGGTTTGCCTTCGCGTATCAGACAGGGACAGGAAAAAAATACATATTTCAACTGTGGCTATTTTTAAGACAAATTCATTTTCTTGGTAATAATTAAGAAAACCGTATAACATGTCAACTTTTTACAATCTAGATTAATTTATCGATTGATACTTGAATCGTTAAACAGAATGATAATTGCAATTGCTAGAAAGTCCGATAAATCCTGAAATTGTGTAACATTCTTGTGGTCATTTTATTTGAACTCTTATGAAAACGTCATACTTGTCTTAAGAATTTAATTATTGTCTCGTATTGCGGAATATTTACGATCGGTTATCCTTGTCGTAATAAAGTTGTATTAAGGAGTATAATTCACAATATGTCTTGTGCTAGGATATACTAAGCCGCGTTTTCCGCAAAAACAATACAATTAAATCAGGAACGTGTAAATAATATCAATTATCTAAGCTAAATTATAGCACAGTATCACATAAATCACCATTAGGCGTGTCAAATAACAATATTGTATTTTCATGATAGACATTATATCGTAATTAATTTAATTTGATCAAAGCCAGGTGCTTATTTCAGACTCATTACACCAGTGAGCAAGATTTGTGTTGTTAAGCTTATATACACTTTTTAAGAGGAGAGTTTTCTATAACACACTTCTGTACTGTTCTCTCAAAGTGTTCTCTTTTTTGTGTTAGCATATGTTTCGCTGGATAGCAAAAATTCTTCGCCACCTTCTTCCATCACCTCAGGGGAACTACAGAGATATTGAGTGGCTTATTACTGTACTCACATCTTTATGTCTATAGTTACTAGTGGACTAGAATCATTAAAATAATTATATAATTAAGTTAAAAATTCCAGTGCAAACTAGAGATGTCTATTTTTTTTATTTCTATTCATTTTTTGAAATGTCAACTTTAAAGACACAATTTTGTTAAAAGGTAAGATATATATATAAACCTTTTTGTTTTCAAAACTTTGATTGATTTGTTTGTCAAACGTTCTAGTGCAAACGTTCTAATGCAGGTTGATGTAGACTTTTTGAAATTTAAGTCAAACTTCCGAGAATTTACAAAATCTTAAAATTAAACTCGTTCTGATATTAAAATTTTAAATAAAAAAGACATGTTTAAACTTAAAATTTTGACTTTTTTTAAATCCCGACTGATGGTCAAAATTAGGAATATAATTGAGTGTTCAAAATTTAAATTCGAAATCTCGAAATCTCACTTCTCGTGAGATATGAACATCATATCCGCTTTTATTGTATAAACTACTGTATTCACTGTTCTACTATACACTGATTCTACAAATAAACCATTAAACTAATAATCGAACTAAAACACAATTTAAACAATGCACAATAGTCAATTTAACTTACAGTCGGCGTGTTTAAGACACACGTTAAAAACGGACTTGTCAATGACAGTATAGACTGGCTTAGTTGGTTTGGATTGCCTTTTTCGGGGTTCAAACCCCGTTGCCAATCACGCATTTTTGAAGTTTAAATTTTTTAACCGTCTTGAGCGATTTTTGATAGAAGGTAAAGTTATGGTTTCGCGTCACCAATGTTGACAGTAGAGTGTATTGGTAACGCGTGATGGTGCGAAACCATAATTTTACCCTGTATCCAAAATCGTTTAATGAGCCTAAAGAAGTTTTCACTTCAAAAAGAAAAAAATGTATTTTAAGTTTAAATTTTAATTTTTGAGATAAACTTCAACATTTAGAATTTAAAAAAAAAACAATAAAAATTATTTAGGTCTAAAAGGTTAAAATTTAAAATTAAAGTCGACCATAAAAATGGTAAGATCAAACAAAACCAAAGCTTAAATTAGCAGATTTTTATCGAAATTTCGTTGTTTTTGTGAATCCAAATGTTTAGTGAAACCGTGAAAAATAAATTTAAATTTCATCGAAATGTTGACTTCCGGTTGGATAATTAATTAGAAAAAAATGAAAATTTAAAGTTTACGATTTCATTTTTACCTTAAGTTAACGTTTCGAAAACAGAATCGAAATCTTTCGAAAGATACGAAATTTTAAATATAAAGTCTAAATTCTAAGGAACAAAAGGAAGCTTGAACTCGTAATTGGAAAAAAAAACTATGTCCTGATCAAAAAGTGGATTTAAGAAATTTTTGAGTTAAAATCCGAAATTTCAAGAGAAAAAATAGGTTCTTGAAAAACATCAAAATGTCTTGAAGAAAGTCGAAAGAGTTGAGTCGAAAAAATAATTTTCGAAAAAGACTGAATATTTCCAGTGAAAGATGAAATTTGGAAAGATGACTTCGAATTTATAAAAAAAATTTTGAATTTAAACTCAAAGTTTGAAAAAGTAAATCATAATTTCTAGAAAATCAGAAATGTCAAGTTCCAGTCGAAAACTGAGAAATAGAAAAATAAATACTGAATGCATAAACTTAGAATTTTTAAGATCCGGTCGAAATTTTGATGTTAAAAATTGAAATAAAAAAAAAGAAATGATCTGTAAAAAAGTAAAAATTTTGCATAACATTTTCAAGAGTCAAAGAAAAAAATTAAATATTATGTCAAAATGCAATTGAGTCCTAATTTATAATAATGAACCTTCAATAAAAACTGAATCTTCTAGAAATTCGGGATGAAAGAGGAAATTAAAAAAAAAGAAATTGTTAGATGCAGTAATCATTTTTAAACAGTCAGAATTTTTATAAAAAAGCTAAGCTTTCAAAAAAAGTCAAAAAAAGATTCCAAAAATGAGAAATTTGGAAAAATGAGTTCAAATTCCCATTGTGAAGTAGTAATTTCGAAAAAAGAAAAAAACGATAGGTAAAAATACCTAGGAAATTTATAGTTTAGGTAAAGTCTTTATTTCTAAACAAAAATTTTACAAAGATTATTTATTTTTAAATTTAATAAAAATATGTTGATATTTTTAAACTATACTTTTAAAAAAATTAAAAACCTTTTATACTTAAATTTTGAGATAAAGTTTAAATTTCAAAATGAAAGCAAACATTTCTAAATAAAAATTGCAAAATAGGAAAAGTCGACGTGTTATGAACTGCAAATTTTATTCCTAAAATTGTTTACAGCAACAAAAGAATGGGAACGGATTCCTCTCTTGGGTGTACCATCTCACACACAAATAAAGAATAGATGATCCCTTCTATTGAGCAAACCTCCTCTCTAAAATTGGAACACGAACGATGGAATTTACTATAATAACTCGACAAAAGCTGACTTATTAAAGTTAGTGAACCAAAAATTTGACTAATTTGGAGTTTTCAAGGTTTTCCAAAACTTGTAGAATCCTGATAGAATCCTGCAAGATTCTACAGAACATTGAAGGGACTAACAGACCTTCCTAGGGATTTTCCGGAACTTTATTGGGGCACTTTCATATCATAAAAGAAATGAAAATGAGGAATAATAAGCAGAGGGGTCAAATAATATCTATTATCTCTATCAGGGCATTTTTCTACTACATATGTAACATACAGCAACACAAAGGAAAAAGCCACAGAGTCGACAATTATGCAAAGCATAGACACTACTGCTGAGATAATAAGCCTTGTATATACGAGTATATACAAGTTTATTACGATGCAATTGAAATCTAATTTCATTAGAATCTAATGAAAATTAGATTGCAATTGCAAAGTTCACGTAGATGAGGTAAAGCTTAAATCACGGGTTGCATCGCAACATCAATTGATACAAACGTCCGCGACGTGAGTTTACTTTCATCTAGTTCGACAAATAACCAATTAAATGTTCTGTAATTAAACAGTTAAACGTGCTTAAAATTGAAAATATGTACAACTGCAACCATAGACTAGTTTGGGCCTTTCTTGGCCTCATCAGTATGGTACGGTGGTTGCATACACTTCTAACTTAAAGCCGCTAGTCAGAGTAAACCCTCATTGGGTGACTTGTAACTGACTTTTAACTGTTTATTATGCAAACATTTTCGCTACATGCTAATTGAGGTATTCTTCTCTGCTGAGATAATAAGCCTAGTCTATGGTTGCGGTTGTACATATTTTCAATTTTAAGCACGTTTAACTGTTTAATTACAGAACATTTAATTGATCATTTGTCGAAGTAGACACTACTGAAAATTTAAGCCGTAAATTAACTGAATAAACCCAAAAATTTATATGGATAATGCTTACGTTACTTAAGGCCAAAAGGTTAAACATTCAGATAAATACTACATGTGCCACCAGATCGGAATCATTTACGATAAATAAAAGAAGACAAGCGTGAACCATGTATCCTACTATATTTAAAATATATACTTGACCCGTTGGAGAAACAGAACGAAAAATATGGGCATTAAGGTAGGAAATCAGGGTTTGACAAGCCTCTATTTTTCTGACGATCAAGGGATTATTGTCCGTGACGAGGAAGACGCAGATTACATGTTTAGAAAATTAAAGTATCAATACGAACACTGGGGCCTAATAATAAATATGACAAAAACTGAATATGTGAAAGTAGGAGGAAAGGACGAAGGCGAAGAACGGGATCCAGACTTACAAATTGCACAAATAAATAGGACAAGTCAATACAAATATCTAGGAAGTATATTAAGCGAAAAAAGCCCAACAAAAAGAGACATTCAAAGCAGAATACATAAAGGAAAGCAATCAATCCAGGCCCTAAACTCCCTACTATGGTCTAAATCGATGAGAGTGACCACAAAAATAAAAATATTTAGAGCGGTAGTGGAACCAATCTATGGTGCTGAATGCTGGCAGTTAACGAAGGAGGATATGAGAAACATAGACACTCTAGAAATGGATTTCTTGACAAAAGCATGCAGAAAATCAAAACTGGACCACACGAGAAATGAAGAGATAGGAAGGAAAACAGGAAGAATCATCACCAGCGCGGACAGAATCGAAACAAGACAATTGTTGTGGTATGGTCACATACAGAGAATGAGTAAGGAGAGATGGCCAAAAAGGGTGTTAAACTATGTATCGATACAGAGCAGAAAGAGGGGAATGCCAATGATCTCATGGAAGGGTGCTATAGAGAAATATATGAGAGACAGAGCTTTCGAAGAAGAGGCATGGAGAAATAGAGAGGAATTAATGTCGCACCCCATACATAAATACTACATGTTAGTCAAAACATTTTGACAGAAATAATGCTAATTGGACAATTTAGGGAGTAAAACCTCTTACAATTTCGTTAATCACAGCTTGCATGGTATTGAACATTAAAATTTATCAAATACGTAAAAATGAATTTGAATTATTTAAAGTTTTGAATGAAGTGCATGTTGCACTTGATAAGGTTATCTCTGTCGGGTGTCCTCTACTTTTTGATGTTTGCATGTGAATCAGAGGTTTAAAAAGGTAATGAAATTATAAGTGTAATTTTCAAAGAATGAAAATATTTTGTTAAAAATCCCGGTTTCTTTTTTCTACTTTTGAATATAAAGATTATTGCTGTTGTTCAAAGCATTTCCAAATCTAATATATCTAAGTTGTTATAAACGTGATTTATTGAGCAAGTCAAACAGAGATAACAAACAAGTTTTTATCAAATTTAACAGCCCTCAACGCGTTTTTTATGGTAGTTAAACAACTGATTATAGCCTTTTTTATCCTGTTGTCATCCTAGATCAACTTGTAAGACATTCCTCGGTGCTACCTATTTATAAATGCCTTTAATTTTATTAGGGTTCCTTCGGCATTAACCGCATTCCTTATTGTGTAAACCAGATATATGTCTCAATCTCCACATACAAAACTCTCTATCTTTATCCGACAGTATTCATTTCTAAAACCTTACACACTTTCTTTTATCACATTTTATTTTGCTGGGTTTCACCAAGGATTTTTATTTATTTTTGGAACCCGTAAAATTTTCAGTTCATTTTTGATTATTTCGCAAACTTTTATAAACAGTTCTATTGGTAAATACTCTTTAACTAACTGCACTCACGTGTGATCTACGTAAATTAATTCAGTATTAGTCACTGTTTTCTGTGATTTAATATATTCAGCAAGTATCTTTCTAAAGTTGATGTGACCACTTAGTACTGATGTAAAAGGGGTATTAACATCGAGTCTCTTTGGAAGTCCATAAAACTGTCTGGATTTTCAATGATGTAAGTGTTAATTTTGATACTTTCAGTTATGTAAGTTTCTCTAGGTTTTTGAGCCATATTTCATGATTTCAATTTTAGTTGTTAGATATTTGTGTATTTAACTTAAATCCACCTGTATTAGGTACTCAGTGAATCGAGTAGTTCAGTAGCTGGTATTGACGGTCCCGAACCCGGATAAAAGAGGAGAGTTGACGGGACGGGTTAGCAGTTCATCCGTCGAAAAAAGGTAAACAAGCTCCTAGACATATTTTAGCCTCGGAACCCGAACGGATTACACGGAAGAACGAATCGGCGAGGAAAAAGACGAAGCAAAAGTGGAAAAAGACTACCGATGCTGGAACATCTTAACATGGAACCCCAAAGATCAAGAAGTCATCACGGAGATGAATGCACACCGTGTCAGAAACAAAACTAAAGGGAACAGGAACAATCAAGTATTGGAACTATATGCTAATCTACAACGGAAAGGATAAAGACGAACGAGCCAAGGCTGGCGTGAGGGTTTTAATACACGAGAGATTCGAGGATAACATTGATGACATCAATTATATAAATGAAAGGCTCCTAAAAGTCACACTTAAGTTTACCACTAAGACCACACATCTCATAAGCTGCTATGCACCAGAGATTAGAAAACCTCTGAAAAAGAGGATTACGTTCTTGGACCAGCTCCAGAATGTTGTTGACAGGATCCCCCTCAACAAAATGCTGTTCGTTATAGGAGATCTAAATTCCCGCATTGGAAATCAAGTTATCCCTGGAGTAATGCATCATTTCAATGAAGATGTAATGAACAATAATGGGGAACATCTAATAACAATGTGCGCCCAAAATGAACTAAGAATTAACAACACTTAATCCACACACAAATGGAAATATAAACATACGTAGTCCAACTGAAAAGGGCAGGAATCCATACTGGATTATTTTATAACAAACCAACGCGTACACCACACACAGATCCTGGTCTTCAGATCACTAACATCAGCAGATATAGGATCTGATCCCAATCTGATGCTTTGCAAGTTTCGGTCCACTATTGCGTATAGAAAAGAGAAAACGCCAACAAAAATGGTAACAAAATTTAACATCAAATCCTTTACGGAGCACACAATCAAAGACCTATACAAAAAAAGCTTAACTGAAAAATACAGTCTTACCCAATATCAGAAGAAGACAAAGTAGAACAAACAAGGAAAAAATTAAAAGATAACATCTTACATAGAACAAAAGAAGCAGTAGGATCAAGACAGAAGATCATTAACGAAGATCATTAACGCTAGAACAAACGTGAAAACGATAGCTGAAGAGAAAATAAAAGCATACCTTGAATTCCGCCACAACCAGACACCGCAAAGCTATAAGAAATAGAAACAAAGAAGAAATAGAACCAACAACGAAATTGCGAATCTAAAAAGGAATTATTGGATAAATTTTTCTAGTGACATGGAATACGATCTATATGGTAGCCAGAAAAACATATGGGGCACGTTACGTAATAGAAAGAAACCTGTAAACGAACATGGGGAAATAAAGATAATCTCAAAAGAAGAGTGGGTTAAGACACTTTAAGAACTTACATGAGACAAACATAGCCACATCAATAGAGGTTCCAGAGGATAATCTAAACAATGACAGTGACATCAACATCACCACAGATGATGTCATAAAAGAGATAAAGAAACTAAAAAATTGGAAGTCATCAAGTATAGACCTTATCATCAAAGAGATGATGAAATACGGAGGAAAGAACCGGGGAAACCAACAACAAAAATCTTACAGTCCGGGACTATAACAGACAAGTGGCGGAGAAGTGTCACACAATACCCATTTTCAAGAAGGGCACCAAACATTGACCCCTCAAACCATAGAGGAATATAACTCTTGAGTTACGTCTCGAAGATACTTACTAGAAAAATGTCCACAAAAATCACCCAACAACTGGAACTAAGTGAGGAACAACAAGACTTCCGAAGCAACAGATCCACCAGAGACGCTATATTCATTCTGAGGCAATTGACAGAAAAAGTCATAGAGTACGACAAGCTATTATTCCTCTGCTTTGTTGACTTTATTGCATTTGACAGAATCCGACTGACGGAGTAATAAACCCGCTAGCACACAAAGGACTAAGCAAAAACGTTACCAACATTATCAAAGAAATTAACAGCAAAAACAGTATTATAATCAAAACACTTAAGGGAACAACAAAAGAAGTATTAGTTTCCATAGACATCAGACCAGAAGACAGCTTAAGCCAGACCGTATTTATTATAAGAATGGACGAAATTATCAACAAGGTGAAGAAAACAAACATTGGGTACAGAATCGGAAACGACAAGACGCAAATAATCTGTTACGCGGATAACATAGTTCTTACGGGGGAAAACGAAGAATACATACAACGTTTATTATTCCGATTAAAAACGACAGCAGCGGCTTTTAATATGAAAATATCAACTCAGAAAATGCAATCACTGGTAGCCTCAAAGGACTTGATGAAATGTAAACTAGCAATAGATGACATCACCATGAACCAAGTCAGAATTTTCAACTGTCTATTCGTTGCAATATCCAGCGACAGAAACTTACACACTAAAGTCCGCACACAGGCATCTAAGGCTGCAAAAATATCGGGATGCTTACGATATGTAATATGGCGAAACAAATACATCAGAATGGAAAGCAAAGTAACGGATATACAAAACTTGTTTAAGGTCCATCCTAACTTACACAGCAGAGACAAGAGCCGAAACAGCGAAGACAAAGAAAATTTTACGAACAACAGAAATGAAAACCTTACGAACCATAACAGACCACACAATTCGCGACAGAACTCGGAACGAATGCTTCAGAGAAACATGCTGCATAGAAGACGTAGTCAAATGGTGCAGATCAAGATGCCGTTTCTGGAGAGATCACGCCGGAAGAACAGACTTGCGAAAAGAATAATGACTCAAATATCCAATACGAAACGACCACCTGGAAGACCATCAAAGAGATGTTACGCGAGCTGCACTTTGAGCTTGCAAGACAATACCCAGAGGCAAAATATGGGCAGATAGGGCAGCAGCCCTATACTAAGAAGAAAAAGAAGAAGAAGAAAAAGAGGAAGAAGAAGGAGGCGAATAAGAAGAAAAAGAAGAAGAAGAACTTAAATCTGACTGATACTTAGATCCCAGAAACGTAATGCCTTGCTACAAAATAAAAAAGTGCACCAGAGTACCTGCCGAATTACTGAAAAAAAAAAATCATAAGTTTGCTGAAAGAATATTAGGAAGCAACAATAATGTCAGCAAAGTAACAATTTTGACGCAATTTTCATTGGCTGTTATAAATTGACCACGATTAAAATAAGTAAAAAAAAAATCCTTACTTTTTACGAGTTAGGCAAGTCCATAAGAAAGTTCTGTGCAATTTTTCTCATTATAAAAGTTACGGCGTCATGCCAAAACAATTAGCTATAAATCATAAAATTCCCAACTTAAACCTAAACAAAACTTTCACGCTTTAGCGAATTGAGCAAACAATGATGTCGCGAACAAATCTATGATTTAGCTGAAACGAAAGTCACGCAACTCGTCTATTATATTTTTTTAAAGCTATAAAACATCTTTGTTTTAACTTGTCCATTAATTAAATCAGCTCTTGCGGACGATAAAACATCTTGTCTCGTTATGAATTATAGTTGGTCGTCTATTTGTTCGTTTCCCATCTCATCAACTCAATGAAACAAAATGAAGACGAAGAAAAACGTTTCTGCTCGATTGCGGACTCTTAAGGTGATAGTTAAAATTGGATAAAGCTTAGTTTGCTCAAGACTAAGAATAGACGATATGTCGCTCTAATTAATTCAATGTACTACACAAAGCGTCTTAGACATAATTCAAAGTAATTAGTAGACCCAAGTTCGTAACCGGAAATACACTCACACTAGATAAACTGTTTCGCTTATACCTGTTTCCCTTACAGAATCATAAAACTTAAGACGTTTGTAGTGAAATTCGACAAGCTATGTCTGTAGAGTAAAGAATATCAACTTTTTTTTTAAGTTTCTCACTACCTTTAGTAGATATATAGGATAGATAGATGAACCGCCTTCTTAAACAAGGATAGGTTGTAATTTTTTGGGAAAATACCTTTCGGTAACGAGTTCCATGGTTTGGAAGTTCTATAGAAAAAAGAGTCTTCGTAGACCGAAGTCCTCACTGTGTCAAGCTGGACATAATCGGAATTTATTGGTATTCAAATTCCTATCTTGATTGCATAAGTAAAAGAATGGGAGTATGAAAATTTCGACTTTTCTTGGAAATGTCGACTTAACCGATTTTTCAAAATATCGACTTTTTCTGAAAGTTTCGATTCGTTAGAATTACAATTTATTTTCAAAATTGTTACTTTTATGAGAGTTGCTACTTTTCGTTGAAAAATTTCTTTTTTTGTGATACATTTGTCATTACGTAATATGTTTATTTTTTTTTGAAATTTCGAGTCTAAAAAATGATCTTTTTAATTTCGACCTATTTTTGAAAAAGTGATAACGAGGGCTTCTTGGACAGAGGCAGTACACAGTATACTTCTTCCGGGATTGGACCGTGTCAAAGACCTACTAAAAGTGTTCGACGTTTCGCCCACCATCGTAGGGGCTTCTTCAGGAACAAAGAAAAGAAACAATAAATGAAAAGAGGAATATGAGTAAATATGCAAAAATAAAAGAATGAAAAGGGCAATTTCAAAACATCAGAGCACGCTAACTCAGTATGTCTACCATACCAGAGACGAAACTCTTCTGAATTGAAAATTGGTACAAAGGATAAGAAAGTTTAGACAGAGGAGCACGGTAACTCAGTATGTCCACCATGCCAGAGGCAAAACTCTTCTGAAGAGAAATTTAAAAAAAAAATTACGTTTTCAAAATGTCATTGGATTCACAAAATTTCGAAAATCACAACTGTTTTCGAGGAACGCAACTTATTTTTGAAAACTACTGTTTTTTTTAAAAATCCGGTTTCTGAAAATGTTGACGTTTTTAAAGAAATCGAACTTTCGGAAATGTTTGAGAATTAGATTTCTTTTAAATTTAACTTCTTTGAAAATTTTGCGTTTCCTCAATTTGCATTCTCAAAAAAACTGACTTTTTTTAAATTACGATTTTTATCTAAATGTGGACATTTCAAATGGTATTTTTGATCCTTTTTGAATATTTCAGCTTTTTTAATAATCTCGATGTTTTATGTTTTTTTCAAAAAATTCGACTAGCTTGGCTTTTTTGAAAATTTCAACATTTTCTGAATAATTCAACTTATTGCAGAAGATTCTTACTTTTAAAAAATCGACTTTTGTTAAAAATTTTAACTCATTCAAAATTCGGATTCTTTTTTTTTCAATTTTGACTTCTGGAAACTTTTAAATTTCGTCTTATTATCTCTCTGAAGATAATAGCTTAGCTGTCAAAACGCGTTAGAGCAACCTTTGTTGTGTTTTTTAATCTTTCTGGGTTTCAGGGGACAATATTTGTATTTCAATTTTTGAAGATAACCAAGGACTACTTCCTTCCACCAAAATTTCGTCTTATGCTCAAACTTCCAACTTTAAAAATCACCAAATTTTAAAGAAACAATTTCTCTAAAATTTCGACTTTTAAGAAAAAAGCGAGTCAATCAAAAACGTGTAAAAATCGATGTTGTTTTTAAATTTTGATTTTTTTCAAAATTTAATCTTTTTTTAATTTAGATTTTTTGAAAAATTTAATTTTTTGAAACTTTGCCGTTTTTAAATTTTAGCATTTTCCGAATCTTCCAACTATTTTCAAAATTGCAACTTTTTTAAATCACTTGTAACTAGAATTATTTTGAAAATTTTAACTTTATAAAAAATCTATATTTTTTACAACTTTCACTTTTTTATAAAAATGGAATTTTTTGAAAATTTCGACTCCTAAAGAAAATATATTTTTTTGAAAATTTTGAGTTTTTAAAAATTTCGATTTTTTTAATTTCGATTCTTGAAAATTCAAATTTTTTTATAAAAGTTCAACTTCTCAAAATATCAATTGTTGAAATTGTTATTTTTTTATTTGAATTTTAATTCAAAAAAAAGTATTTTTAGAAAAAACTATAATTTCAAAATTTCCAAATAGAAATAAATTTTTTTATAAAACATCAAGATTTTGAGTTATAATTTCGAAATGTTGACATTTTCAAAAAATTTTAAAATTCCTATTTTAAGCACAATCTTTTAAGGTAAAAATTTGGAATTGTATTTTTTTTTCATTTCCAAGTTTTGTCTTTCTCGAAATTTCGTGTTAATACTCTAATTTATTTTTAAACTTTTCAAATTTAAAAAAAAGAATTTAAATCAGACGTTTGGGTTTAAAATTTTTGAACTAGCACATTCGAGTATTTAAAAAAAAATGTATTTAGAAAAATTCTCGAAGTTTCGAATTTAAACAAAATTTTGGCTTGAAATCCGAAATTTTCAAAATTGCAACTTTTTTAAATCACTCAAATTCTTTAAAAAATTTAGCTTTGTAAAAAATCGATAGTTTTTAAAACTTTTTATAAAAATGGAATTTTTTGAAAATTTCGACTCCTAAAGAAAATATATTTTTTTGAAAATTTTGAGTTTTTAAAAATTTCGATTTTTTTAATTTCGATTCTTGAAAATTCTGATTCTTTTCAGAAGTTCAATTTCTCAAAATTTCGATTTTTTTGCTCCTTTAAAGAAAAATTCAAATTTTTAAACTTAATTTAAAAATCGATTCTACTGAACGTTTTGACTTTAATTAACTTGAATTTGGGTGGATTTTAATGACTCTAACTTTTGACTGTTTGAATTTTTTTTGATGGAACGGACTGATCCTTGGTTATCTTCGAAAATTGATCTTAGGTTATTAAAAAACCTTTTTTTGTGTTTTTTAATTTTTCTTGGTTTCAGGGAACAAGATTTGTATTTTTTTCTTTTAAAATTGTTATCCCTTTTGAATATTTCGCCTTTTTTCGAAAATATTGAATTTTTTTAAAAATTGCGCCTTTTTTAAAATTGCTGCTTTTATGAACAATTTCTCTTTTTAGAAGATTTGAATTATTTTGAAAATTTTGACTTTCTTGAAAATTTTGACCTTCTATGAAAATTAGGTTTTTTTGAAAATGACAAGGATGCGCCACCTTCTTCCTTGCCATCATTACAATGTTTACATCTCAACTCTCCCAAATTCAAGTCAATTATGGCCGATAAGTCCTCGTTATCTAAGAAGAGTTGTAAGGATAACGAGCAAAGAGTTTTAAACAGATTTTTTTTCAAAATTTTGTACCTTTTTAAAATTAAGATTTTTTTGTTACATTCGACTTAATTGAAAACTTTGATCGATTTTTAAATATTTCAGACACTTTTTTAAAGCTTCACTCCTTTCTGACAATTTTGACTTGAAAAAAATATTTTTTTTTTTACATTTCCACTTTCTAAAAAAAAACCGATTTTTGTTATTTGAAAACTTTGAATAAATTTAATTTTCTTAATTTTGAACATTTCTAGGACTTTTCTAGAACTTTTGACTCTGACATTTTTTTTTGATACTTCAATTTTTTTCGAAAATCTCGACTTTTTTTAATTTCGCCTTTTTTAAAGTTGTTGCTTTATGAAGAATTCCATCGTTTAGAAGTTTCGAATTTTTTTTAGAAATTTGGATTTGTTGAAAATTTTGACCTTTTTTTTAAATGCAGACTTTTTCAAAAATCTTGATGATTTTTTTTTGAATTTCTGCTTAAAACTTCCACTTTTTTAAAAATTTCGGCTTTTTTCCAAAAATTTTGATTTATTTCGAAAATTTCGATTGTTTTTTAAAATTTTACTTTTTCAGAAAATTTAAGTTTTTTGAAAACTTCAACTTTATAGAAATATCGACAATGTTTTAATTTCAACAGCTGAAAGTCTCAAGATGTCCAGTTTTTTAAAATTTTGATTTGAATTAAATATTTTTCCAAAATTTTCAGAATTTTCGCAATTTTTTTCATTTTTGATATTTTAACTTTCGTTCTGAATTTCAATTAAAAAAAAATTAAACTACAAATCTTGTCCCCTGAAACCAAGAAAGATTAAAAAACACAACAAAGTTTGGTTTCAGGGGAGAAGATTTGTATTCCAATTTTTAAAGATAAAACCAAAGACCAGTCCATTCCACCTTCAATTTTTTCAAAAATTTTATATATTTATTTACTTTTGAAAATGTAGACCCAGTTTTAAAAGAATTTTTACTTTTAATGAAAATTTTATTTTTTTTAATTGTCTCTTTTTCTCGAAATTCTGACTTTTTTTGATCATTGGGGCCTTTTTTTAAAAATGTCAATTTTTTTGGAAAACTAAAAATAAAATATTGCAATGGACATTTTGAGATTTTTTTTACATAAAGTTGAAATTTTAGCTATTTTCCCAAACTGGACTTAAGCTTAAAATTTTTATTTTTTTATTTTGAATTTTAATTTAAAAAAAAAGTTAATATTTTTAGAAAAAAATCTAATTTCAAAATTTCTAAATTAAAATTATTTGTTATAAAACAGCAAGATTTTGAGTTATTATTTCCAAATTTTGACATTTTTAAATAAATTTTAAAATTCCTATTTTAGGCACCATATTTTAAGGCAAAAATTTGAGATTGTATTTTTTTCACTTCCAAATTTTGTCCTTTTTCTCAAAATTTCGTTTTAATACCCGAATTTATTTCTAAACATTTTAAATTTATGAAAAAAAATTAAATCAGAAGTTTAAATTTAAAATTTGTGAACTGGCACATCCGAGTATTTTTTTTATAAAAATCTCCCGAAATTTCCCGAAGTTTCGAGTTTAAACCAAATTCTGGCTTGAAATCCGAAATTTAAAGACAAACTTAAAGTTTAAATTAAAAACTTTCACATTAATTTCAAAATTTTGAATTTATTTACAATCGAAATGTCTATACTGAAATGTTTTCCTCTTTAGTATAGATATTTTGATTTTAAACTTGAAATTTCGGTTTAGTAGGATGTCAAAATTTGAAGGAAAATTTTTCTTTTAAACATTTTGAAGTTTTTCTTCAAAGTTTTGATATAATTTTCAAACTTCGACTTAAAACTCAAAATTTCGATGAATATTTTTGAAAAAAATTCGAAATGTTCTGACCGAGTTCCCAAATTTCGAATTCTAACTTGGAAATATTGACTTCTTAAATAATATATCAGTTACTATAATTTCCCTTCAACTTGCTTTTTAGAATTTCGACTTCAATCCCAAATTTCCGATTTTAAAGTTGCAGTTTTAAGAAAATAATTAGAAAATCCAAATTTACCTTTGAAATTCTGAGAAAAAAGACGATATTTCGATTGTCCTCTAGAAAATTTTACTTCAAAAATCAAAAATTCCAACTTCAAAGTTGAAATTAAAAAAATAATTTTTCAAGTTTAAAACTTATACTCGAAATTTTAAAAAAAATCGAAAATTCTAAGCTTTCTTTCCTTATATTTTATAGACAAAATTAGAAATTTTCTTAAAGTTATTTCGACTTTTTCCTCGAAATGTCCACTTTTTGCTGAAAAATTGAAATATAAAACTTGTCCCCTGTTTTTTAATTTTTCTTGGTTTCAGAGGACAAGTTTTATATTTAAATTTTTGAAGATTACAAAGGACCAGTCCGTTCCACCGAATTTATGGCTTCCCGGTCTACAAAACGGAATCTCTATTTTAACAGGATCTCTCTGAAGATGATAGCTTGGCTGTCGAAAAGCGTTAGAGCAATCTTTGTTGTATTTTATGATCTTTCTTGGTTCCAGGGGACAAGTTTATATTTCAATTTTTAAAGATAACCAAGGACCAGTCCGTTCCACCAAAATTATGACTTTTAGCTGAACAATATGTTTTTCAGAAATTTAAATTAAAATGCCTTTTCGAAATTTTGGCAGCGAAGTCGAAATTTTAAGAAATAAGTTAGAAACATCTCTTGAAATTTCCAATTATTTCCGAAGTGTCGATTTTATGAAACTGAAATTTAAATTTTAAGCTCGACCTCTCTTTTGTCTTAAAATTTTGAGTTAAAATACAAATTTTAAATTTAATTACATGATTTTAAACTAGTTTTTATGACTTTCGAAATTTGCCTCAAAATCAGCCCTGGATCTAGGGGAACCAAGTCGAGGACGTGCCCAAGCGCCAACCAAAAGGGCGCCGAATTCGCATGTTGTTTGGGGGCGGTTGTCAAGCGACGAAGACCTTTTTTTTTTTAGTCGTGAAAGTATACCATGAATAGTAGAGAGGTGGCAATATTAAGTTTTTGCCTCGGCTCGGAAAAATCGTAGATAGGCCGCTGCTCGAAGTTTAGGCTTTATCCTGAATATTGTGTTTCAAAATCAAAATTGAAACCAAGAATAAAAATTACTACATACTTTAAACTAAAGCCAGAAAAGAGATTGAAGTTTCTGAAAAATATTCAGAAAATCCTAAAAGAATCGACTTTTTTGGTATGTTGACTTTTCCTTCTAGAGTTTTCGATTTGAATCTTTAAATTTAAAACTCCTTTCCACATTCTTCCGAAAATTTGGTCGAATTTAGTCTCAAAAATTTGAAGTTGTCTGAAATTTCGATCTTAATCATGAAATATTACCTCTAAGTTTGCCATAAAAATAATAGTATAATAATTTGTAATTCTGATTAAATCAAAATTTTGAAAGAAAACTTCTACAATAATTCAAAAATAAATTTCCTAACTTTTTTAGAAGGTTCGAAATTTTTCTGTTTTCCAACCGTTATGATTAAATTTTTTTTCGCGAACTTTCGACCTTGATGTAAAATTGCGGTCACCAACTCCAGATTTCCAACTTTCTCTCAAAATTTTAAAATTTCAACTTTGAAGTTAACATTGTCCAAAAGAGATGAAATTTTGATTTCGGATCTTCTTTCTTGATTAGATTCACCATTTATTATAATTATTATTTCACTATAGCAGATAAATGTCAATATTAAATAACACTCGTAAACTCCTTTATTCAAGCCTTACTCCAATTAAGTTATTAAAAAAATGTAAATGAAATGTAGGTCAGCCAAGCATAAGCTCACATTTAAAAAATGGCTTGTCATTCCACCTATCTAAAGCCTAGATTTTATCTCCTTATTATACTAGACCAAGATACTATTTAACATTGCAAAAGATGCTAATGCGTTCCACTAGATTACTAAGAGTGTGGCTGCTAGCTGAGAATTTTTCGATTCTGGAAATTTATGTTGATATAATACATTCAAGCATTTCCGCGGAATTCCAGCTCTTATAAATCACAGTGATTTAAGTACCTTTGAAAGTCAGCGAACACATTTTTTCTGAGGCAACTGCTGCTTATCTAGATTCGTAACTCAATTACACTACATGCTGCTGCGATACAAAAGTAAAGGATTTACATGTTAAGACCACCTAGTAATGAGATGTAAATTTACAGAAGTTTGTAAAAAATGGTGCCATAATTTGCAAATGGAGTAAAAAATAAACAGAGTTGTAAGCCCTAGTTCTATGACTTTGGACGAAATGGTGTCATTAATTTATAATAAAATAGTATTGAAACTGAGCCATTACGGTGTAATGGATAATCAAAATATCCCCGTTACCTTAAATATAAGAAATTAAGTCTTTTTTTTTACTTAATCTCACAGGTTCAATAATTTGATTTCTTTCTTAAAAATACTGATCCAAAATAAATCAACTTGGTTTGATATTTGCAACTTGTTTTACGTAAATTCTGAAATAATTGTCTTCTTTTAAAATGTTAATCTTTTCGAATATTTATTTTTTTGTTGTTGAAATTTTCGACTTCATTCGACTTCTAGAAATTTAGCTTGTTTGGAACATTCCCGTAGCTAGAAAGCTCATTCCCCAGCGCAGAATAATCGACCTATACATTATACAGCTCACTGTATGAGGTCGTTCAAAAAGTAAGGTGACTTTTCAAGTTTCGCTGGCAACCTACACTCGATTATCAATTTTTTGTTATTGCTGTGTTAGTACACATGTCCCGAACATATGTTCAAACTTTCGAGTACATAGCATACTTAGTTTGTTTTTGACAGATAAAAATATTAGACATATTTTGTTGTGCTCGGCGATTTTCTATTATTATAAAAAATGGAGCAAAGAATTTGCATCAAATAGTGTGTGAAAAATGGAATCAAGTGCTATAAAACACTTGAAATGTTGACAGTGGCATACGGTAAGGCTGCTCTAAGTGAAAAAAAAAATGTTTACAAGTGGTACAAACAATTCGAAGATGGCCGAGAAGAAGCCGACGGCAAACCTCGCTCTGGACGCCCCAGCATATCAACAGCAGAAGATATCGTCCAAGCTGTAAAGAAAATTGTTTTTGAAAATCGTCGAATTACCATAAGAGAAGTTGCTGAGGATGTTGGCATATCAGTCGGTTCGTGTCATGCAATTTGTTTGGATGTTTTGGGCATGAGACGTGTATCAGCGAATTTTGTTCTGAAACTTCTGAATTTTGATCAGCAGAACCGTCGCATGAGCATCGCTTAGGAGCTCTTGAATTATGTCAGTGATGATCCTGATTTGTTCCAAAGGGTCATAACTGGTGACGAATCATGGGTATATGGTTATGACGTCGAAACCAAAGCCCAATCGTCCCAATGGAAGCACCCAGGAGAGCCAAGACCGAACTAAGCACGCCAAGTTTGATCAAATGTCAAAGTTTTGCTCACTGTTTTTTTTTTTCGACTACCATGGCGTAGTGCATCAGGAGTTTTTACCTCAAGGTCGAAGGGTCAATAAGGAGTATTACCCTGAAGCTATGCACCGTTTACGAGAAGCAATACGAAAAAAACGTCCGAAATTGTGGAAAAATAATTCATGGTTTTTGCATCACGATAATGCACCTGCTCATTTAACGCTGCTTGTGAGAGGTTTTTTTGGCCAAAAACAATACGACAATCATGCATCAGCCACCATATTCACAGGACTTGACCCCCTACGGCTTTTTCCTGTTCCCAAAATTTAAAAGACCTATAAAAGGACGGAGATATTTAATGATTGATGAAATAAAAACTGCATAGCTAGAGGAGCTCAAGGCTATACCAAAAAGTGCTTATGGGAAGTGCTTTGAATATTGGAAAAAGCGTTGGCACAAGTGCATTGTATCTGAGGGGGATTACTTTGAAGGGGTTGTTGATGAATAAATAAATATTTTTTCATAAAAATGTAGTCACCTTACTTTTTGAACGACCTCGTTCACGCTAGATATAACGACAACCCCAGAGTTGAGGTGTCCACTTGGAAAATACATCGATGTTTTTATTCAATGTAATACATCAAAAGTATAAATCGATGTTGTTTCGATATACCGATTCCCTAACATCGATGTTTTTAAACATCGAATACTTTAAGCCAGTCAGTGCTTAGGTATGGAACATCGTACAAAAAAGAACATATATTTGAACATCAATATTTTTTTAGTGAAACATCGATGTCTCAAACATAGGTTTTCGGTAACGATGCATCGATGCTTTTCTGATGTTTTTAAATATTTAATTGCGGGTTTAAGATGTCAAAATTACGAAGGTGCAGAAAGGACAACAATTCAAAAAGAAGTTTTTTGATATTTTGAGTTTAACGTTAAAATTTCGACTTTTTTCTCGGAATTCCGAAATTAAAATTGAAATTTCGACTTTAACCTCAACATTTCGACTTTAATCTCAATATTTCCTTCTTCAGAATTTCGCGTTTAGTCTCGAAATGATAACTTTGTTTTAGAAATTCCGAGAGAAAAGTCAATATTTCGACTGCAGGTAAACCCAAGATTTTTTTTCAAATTTCGACAAAGAAAGGTAGACATTTTGACATTAATCTTAGAATTTCGGGAAAAAAGTCAGCATTTCGAGATTAAAGTTGAAATTTCGCCTCTAAACTAGACATTTCTAAGCCATTTTTTTAAATTAATGGCCTTTCTGAGCCTAATTTCTTTAATTATTTGTTATGAAATGACAATTATTTTCCTTCCGAATTGAAACTTCAATTTTTTTATGTATTTTTCTTCTCCAAATTTTGACTTACAACTGAAAATCTACGTTTTTTGAACCAAAGATTAGGTTTGAAGGTTAAAATTTTCAAAAAAAGTAGACATATCGCGATTAAAGCTCGAATTTTTAATAAAAATTCCAGGTTAAATTTGGGTTTGAAGAAAAAGTTCTTGAGAAAATTTTACAAAGACTAAGTTTTGAAAGATGTTGAAATTTTCATAAAAAATTAAAATTTTTAAAAAAATCCATGTTTTTCAAAATATTTCGAAATGTTTATAAAAAAGTCAGGCAAAATTTTGTAAAAATGCCAATTTTTATAAAAAACGGAATTTTCCAAAACAACGAGTTTTTGAGGAAATATTGAATTTTAAAAATTTTGTCAAAATAATTCAAAATTTAAAAAAAAATGAAACAAAAAAATTCAAACTTTCGAAAAAGTCGAAATTTTAATAGACGAATTTGGAATTAAAATTTTATAGTCGAAATTTTCATGAAAAGTAAAACATTTCTAGACAACATTTTGAATGAAAAGATTTTAAAAAACGACATTTAAAAAAAAAGACGGAATATTTAAAATCATACTAATTTTATTTGAAAATAAATTATATGATAACGAAGGCTTCCATGGCGAGAGTCAGTACAGGATATACTTCTTCCGGGATTGGACCGTGTCAAAGAACTACTAAAAGTGTTCACTTGTTCACGTGTGAACACTTTTAGTAGTTCTTTGACACGGTCCAATCCCGGAAGAAGTATATCCTGTACTAAAATAAATTATAATTTTGAACAAAGTAAAGATTTTCAAAAAAGGTCGAGATTTTAAAGAGTAGTCAAAATTTTATAAACGACAAAATTTTGAAATAGTCGAAAATGGAAAGTCGAAATTTTCAAGAAAATTGCACAATTTAAAAAGCTGAAATTTGAAAGAAAAAGTTAATATTTTTTCATTAAAAATCGAAATATTGAAGAACAACATTTTTGGAAAGTCGTTTTAATTTTGGTGGAACGGACTGGTCCTTGGTTATCTTCAAAAATTGAAATACAAATCTTGTCCCCTAAAACCAAGAAAGATTAAAAAGCACAACAAACGTTGCTAACGCGTTTCGACAGCCAAGCTATCATCTTCAGAGAGATAATCTTTTTTGGTTTCAGGGGACAAGATTTGTATTTAAATTTTCGTTCTAATTTAATTAAAAAAAATGTAATTCTGAAAGGTAAAAATTTCAAAAAAAAATTCGAAATTTTGAAAGAGTTTTGTGATTTAAAAAAATCTGAATTTTCAAAAGACTTAAAATTTTGGAATAAAAACAAAAAAGGGAAAATAAATTAAAATTTTCAAGAAATTGAAAATCAAAATTTTGAAATTTTCATAAAGAATTTGAATTTTCAAAAAACAATTCAAAATTTTCAAACAAAGATAGAAATTAAAAAAAAAACTTGAACTTTTTAAAAAAGTCAGACAAGATTTTGTTAAAATGCCAAACTTTAAAAAAGTCGGAATTTAAAAAAAAGCGAGGTTTTGAAAAAATATCGATATTTGAATATTTTTGAAGTCATTAATTTTCAAAAAAAACTCAAAGAATTCGATTTTTTTTTAAAAAACAATTTAAACAAAATTGCAAATTTTGGAAAAATTGAAATGTTGCAAAACAGGCGAATTTTGAGAAAATTAAATTTGTAATAATCGCAATTATGAAAAATATCAATATTTCAGTTTCAGTTTTCAATAATAAGTCAAAACTTCTAATAAAGTGGATATTTTGAAAAATTCGTATTTTGTAAAAAAGTTTTAAAACCGAAGATTACTTTTAAAGATTAAAATTTTCAAACAAAGTTTCGAAATCACAGACGTATATTGAACAAAAATTTCAACATATAAAAGGTAAACTCAAAACTTTTAAAATGTCCATTTTGATCTTAAATGTTTATAATAAAATCTTCTAATTTTTGAGGTTAAACTCCGGATTTGGAAAAAAAAAGTTTAAATTTGAGAAAAAACCAAAGTTTATAAAAATAAAATTTGGTTTAGTAAAAAATTGTAGGACAGATTCGAGATTTCTAAGAAAATGTTGAATCAAAAAAATATGCAATTGTCAAATTTAAAAATGGAATTTTGATAGAAATTTCTAATTTCTAGTACAGCAGGTATTAAAAATTTTTACTTAAAAATTGTTAACTTTTTAAATATTCCAAATTTGGAAGTTTGGTTCGAAATTTTGAGAATTCTGGTTTGGTTTTTATTTGGAAACTTTCACGTTTGTCTCAAAAATTAGACTTTTTTAAAACTGTTGATTTTTTCTCTGGACTTTTTTGTAAAAAAAGTAAATAAATAAAAATTTTAAAAAAGTCGAAAGTTACCAATTTTTCAAAAAGAACCTGAACATTTTTTTAATTTTGAGCTTAAAATTTTGATAAAAACTGGATTTTTTTTATTTAGTTTTTGCCTGAAAATTTAAAATAACAACTGCTAAATAAATATTTGTGAATTTAAAATCAAAATTTTAGCAAATTAACAAATGCGTTTAATGTATTCGAGTTTTCAAAGTTAATACCAGAAAAACCTTTTTAAAATTTTAATTTTTCTTTTAAAATTTGAGTTTTTCACAGAATGCGAAAATAAAATATCTAAACTATGAATTTTCAAAACATGATACTGTATACCTGCGGCGTACAAATTTAGCATGAATTTGTTAAATATACATTGCTGCCATCGGATGACTAATCACAAAATTGTATGGAGGTTTGTCCCATCAATTCTATTGTGTCGTGATGCGATACATCGATTTTTCCAGCAACGTTTATAAATTAAACGATGTATCGATTTTTTTTTATGTTTTATTATTGGTTTGGAAACATTGATGTTTAAAATGGTACATCGATGTTTTCAAAACATCGAACTATAGTTTGTATCCCGACCAGCGTTTCCCAACCGCGCCCAATAAATTTCTAAAATAATAATAATAATTTTGATGACTAAAAAAAAGTTATTAGTCATTTCTGAATTGTTATTATCTCATATTTTTATATTTTGGCTACACACCTGGAACAACGACACACTATCGACACGTCGTATGAAAATACATCGATATTTTTCGATATTTCTTTGCTTCGCAAAACATCGAATACTATTCGATGTTTTTAATGGAAAGATCGAATAATTCCGAAACATCGATGTATATCGAATATCCCTACCCCAGATTTCTCTTCAAATGTCGGCCTGTTTTAAATATTTCAATTTTTTTAATGTCTTGACATTTTTTGAATATTTCATATTTTTTGAAAAGTTGGATTTTTTACGACTTTTTGAAAATTCCAACTTTTTTTTAAATTCAACTTTTTGGTAAATTATCAATTTTTAACTTTTTTTCAAAATTTCCACTTCTCCAAGTTTTTTAATTTTTTCCGACTTTTAAACTTTGAAAATTTTGACTTTTCAAAAATTTCGACTTTTTAACATGTCGACTTTCAAATTTTGACTTTTTTCCGAAAATATACGCTTTTACCAATTTAAGATTTTTAAATTTTGGTTTCTTGAAAATTATGACATTTTTCAGTACTTCAGTTCGTTTTTAAACATTTCAATTTTTTCTTGTAGATTCCGACCTTCTTGAATATATTACAACTTCCAAGTTTTGACTTTTTTTCAAACTTTAATCATTTTCACCGTTTTCCATTTTTTTTATAAATTTTTTAATTCTACTTTTTGAAAAATTTCAACTCTTTCTCAAAGTGCTTTTAGTAAATTTCAACTTTATTGAAAAATTCTACATTTTTTGAAAATTTAGACTTGTGGAAATATTTAATTTGAAAACTTCCTTGAAAATGTATACATTTTCTTCTCAATTTTTTTTTCAAAATTTCGAATTCTTTTCAAAATCAGAACTTTTTTCAAAATTTCCACCCTTTTCAATTTTGTTAATTCTACTTTTTTAAAAATTTCAACTCTTTCTCAAAATGTTTTTGGTAAATTTAAACTTTATTGAACATTTCTGAGTACATTTTTCAAAAGTTTAGTCGTTTGAAAATGTTTAATTTGAAAATTTCGACACTGTTTGAATTTTTCGACTTCTTTAATAATTTAGACATTTTCAAACCACTTCTTTTCGAAATTTCCAAAAAATGTTGATTTCGAAAAAGTCTTTATTTCAAAAAAGTTGAATGAAAAAAAAGCTCAGAAAATATTAAAAATTTGACTTTTCCAAATCACTGTTTTCAAATTTCGACACTTTCTTTAAATGTCTATTGCCTTTTATGTATACTTTTTCAAAAGCTTAGGCTGTTTCAAGATTTAGACTTTTAAAAATCTGGCCCTCTTTTAAAAATACAACTTTTTCTAAGTGTTTTTGACTTTTTGATAAAATATGCCTTTTTTTTGAAGATTTTTTTTTTGAAAATGTTTATTTGAAAATTTCGATAATATTTGTATATTTAGACTTTTTTGAATATTAACGGTATGTTTACATTAGACACTTCATTCCTTACATTTCTCTCTGAGATAAAATATATAGAACACTTTGTGATGAGTAATTTATCTCTCCTGTGTATGTGCACATGAGAGAGACTTATTTAAGTCTTTCTCAGGATAATTGACACTTAATATATTTTAGCTGGGACAGAAATGTACGGCATAAAATGTCTAGTGTACAAGTACCGTTAGAAATTTTCATATATTAACTATTTTCAATATTTTTAAAAATTTCCATTTCGAGAAAGTCGTAATTTCAAAAAGGTCAACATTTAAGAAAAATAGAGGTTTTTTTCTAATATATTTATAGTTCCTTACTAATAGTTTTATTGGTGTAACATGCTTTTTACGTTTGGAAGTAAAAAATGTTTACATTCACAATGACAATCAGCAATCAGCTTTCGTCCGAAATTACGTAATTTAAGCTGCCGACGTTTCATGATGGGATGATTTTCGCAGCCCTCTCGCCTTTCAATCGCCGTTATCCTTTATCGACGGGCGTCAGCTTTTACGGCTTTAACTTTAGTACAACCTCTGAAATTACAAACTTGAAGTTTGCTTACCTCCCGTGCCATCGAAACGGATAATTTGCACTAAAAGGAAGGGTTAAATTATTTGCTTTGAAACTTTAGCAGTAATATTATATTATCTACAATTAACAGCAAGCTATCCCCAATTTCGTTTTAACTTGTTCTTAGATTGTTATTTTTTTAACCAAGATATTATTAATAAATGCAAAAACTCGACTTTTCGCCATAAAACCATTTATGTCTCGGGTATCTTTGCACCAAATTAATTGTAATATAACTTTTCAGATGCAGGGGAGCTTTCTCTAAGCAATAAAACTACGTTTTAAATTTTAAAATTGATATTGACTCAAAAATTCGTCACTGAAAAAAGACCTTCATTTTCGTTCGTTGGTTAGTGTGTACATATGAGAGGCTACAGGTCGCAATTCTTGATTAATTTTGGAGATTCTTGTTTCTATCGATTTAAAATTTCTCAGAACAGAGCTTATTGATTTTGGATTTAGGGAAAGATTACTCGAATATTTTATTTTTTATTTAGTTTATCAGGAAAAAATCACACTTGGCGACCGCACATTCTTATAATAACTCTCATACATGTTGCAGATCTCAAGTAGGCTGTAAAGAAGTAAGTCGTAATTCGCTTTGATTTTCAAGAAAAAATCATTACGAAAGAAATATATGTTTTTTTTTTATTTTATACAGATTGTTTTATGCTCTTTGTTCAGTGATGGCGAAGATATATCAAAGCGGACACATTAAGACCATTCAAATCAAAAAATTAATTAAATCAAGAACAGTCATCACTGCTGATATTCCATAATACAAGATGGCTGAATAACTAGAAACTATACAATATACTGAATATACCATAAATTGAAAATAATTAAATTAAAAGTACTTATGTGTTGTAGTAACTGTCATGGAAACAGAAGCTCCATTAATTGCTCCTTAATATTTAGCTGACAGTTTTGTCCTTAACTCCTTGCATAGAACAAGATGCTTAGTTTCCAAGCTATCGTGCAATTTCTTTTTATTTTTTATTTTTTTTTATTTGAAGTAAGAATTATATTAATGAATGTTTAATAAATAAATAGCAATATCACTTTCATTTCAAATATCTCGTATACATAGTCCCGTTTTAAAACCATGAATCGATTTTCCCAAGAAGAAGTATACACAGACGTGGCAATATAAATTTTCTACGTACCAACACTACCTAATTTGACTCCATACACAAACGCAGCGTTTGTAATAATTTGTCTATCCCCTGCTATTATAAGTTACAAGAAAACACTCTGATTGTAAGGCTCGTTGGTCTTCGGAGTCATGTAGGAACGTTTTCAACAACATACAACCAACAAGCACCAGAGGTCAACTGTCTTAAACATTCCTGCTGCAACACTAAATTATACTTACAATAAATTGTTGCTTACCATATAAATATTGAAGCAACTCACGTTCATAAATTTTAAGCCAACAGAAGAGGATAAAAAGTTATTAATGCCCAACAAACGCACTAATTTATGGCCACTTTTTTAAAAGTGGCTTCTCTCCAAAGCGATATATTCTTGCATAAAGGAATGTTTCCACCCTGTTAATAGTATGTAATGTGCTGAGATGAAACCAATAATTAAAGATGTTCGGTTGTGATACACCGCCGAGAATAGCATATTTAAGGTGATTTATTTCAAAGATAAAACAATTTATTGCCTTCCGAATACAGACCACGACAAAAACTCTCGGCAAAGTGAAGATAAGCACTTTGCGAGTTCGCAATATTTAAATTCTGTATAATTTGCCACATCGACCACCGAGTTTTGTACTTAATATAAATAGCTTCAAAGAAGTCTATTTTTTTAATATATTAAAAAAATATTTTTAAGAATTTTTGTATCTCGTACAATGACTTTTAGTCAAAGTAGTAACATTTTGTTATGTGTTTAAAGACACATGGAAAATTCAATATTGAAAGAAGTTTTCGTGCTGCTTGTTAAATCAAAGACCATGATAAACGTTCTGATCGATAAAATGGATAAAATTCTAGGAAGTGATAAACCTTAATAGCCTAGATATATGGTTCAAATTTCGCTATAATCGGTTAAGGAGTTTTTGAGTTACAGTCGAAACTGTATAAGAGAGAGTTCAAGGGACATGGATTTTTTTTTTCGCTTATGGAGGTTTCTCAGCCAGTTTCTTATTTGTAGAGGTGCAGGAGTAGTTCCTCTTACTTACAAAATTTATAATTCGTTTACTTAAAGAAAACCGCTACTTTTTTTAACGAAAAAGATGAACTACCCTCACAACTGAAGCTTTCAAATGTTCTTGTTCCTTTCGAATGAGCAACATTTCTTTCCAAACTTTTCAAACCCTTGTTTGCCTGATCATTTTTATATGAAGTGTCATGTTTGTCTCGAAACATGTTTTTACAATTTTCAACAATGTCGTCAGTTTCACGTTCTCCAGCAACAACTACATCGTCGACTTCTCATCGTCAATCTAAAAAATATTAGCTCGCACATTTATTTTTAATGGACATTCCCGGAGTTAAGCAGGTTAGAAGGAGCGGGAATAATAGTTGTATCTTCGAAGCAAGCAATAACAATTTTATTGTATCTGCAGTCCTTAATACCAAAAATGTTGAGTGGGGCAGTCAAATTAACAACCAAAACGGGAGGGCACTTCAAAAGTTCATATCACAGAACGGAATCGATGTAATGGCTCCAGAAGAGCCGACTTATCATCACTATACCACAGGATTGCCAGACACTGATGAAGGTTGTCGATACACTGTTGAGATAACACCTGTCAGTAAGCTCAACTCGGATCACAACCCATTGCTAATGACCGTCGGAGATAATCACAGATCCAAGTCTTCCGAGATTTGCAAGGAAACAAATTGAACAATGTTCAGGGGGTATCCAGCAGCAAACTTGAAAGAGCCTGGAGAAATCAACATAATTGATCACATTAACTCGGCGGTGGAAAGACTCGAATCACCGTAACATATTCTATTCTGGCAGCGACCAAAACTTTCCGGCGCCGACAAGGTAGGGAACCACTGCTAACTCACCTAATGGAGTTGATCAGAAGAAAAAATCGTGTCAGGAAGAGGGCAAGATGGGCCAATCTGCAAGCAGATAAGGTGGAAATTAACAGGCTCATCCATCTGCTCGGTATGAACACAAAAAGGACAAAATTTCTAAATTTCAGGAACGCCTAAGAAGCTGTAACCTCGACATTTCCTCAGATCTCTGGCGTACAGCCAAAGCTCTAGGAAGGGACAGCAAACCCATCTCCATGATACACGGACCTTAACAAATGACTTACTCAGATCAGGATAAGGCAGCAACATTCGCTGAGACCTTTGAAAGACACTGCCAGGCCACGCTTGAGAAAAATCAGACTTAGATTTCCTAGAGGAAGTGAAGTAAGAGGTACAAGATCTTCTGGAAGAAGAGCTAGATGCAGAAGACGCCATTCGACCGACTGACACGGAGGAAATCCAAAGCTTTATGCGAAAGCGAAACGTCAAGAATGCTCGGACGGCATCCCGAACCAAGCTCTGAAGAATCTTCCCAATCAAGCGGTGAAATACTTTGGAGCCATAGTAAATCCATTATTTGAAAACCGTTATTTTGCCAAAAGTGGAAATGTGCTGTTTCCATAGTCGATCTGAAGCAATATCTCTTAAGATCTTATTCGTTCATGGCATCTCATCTGAGGCAATTACCATTAATACAGAGGTGGAGTGTCTCACGGACCTGTTCTGTCTCCTACTTTGTTTCTGTAGCACATAAACAATCCTTTAGCTTTCACTTTTAATCCGATATATTGCTAGACAAATGATAATACCCTGGCGTCGTGTTTTCCCAATCGCTGCTTTAGATAAGCTAAAGGAACAGCAGATAGAGATCATTAATTAAAATTTTAAGATCGTTCTGGAAAAAAAATCTGATTGACTTCAATGCTTTACAACCCCAGACCGCTGTTTTCTCTAAGAAAATGTCAAGGGACAATGTAATCAAAATCCTTATGGTCGCAGATGGAATAAGATATTTTTCCCAAAATTACAGGCTAATAATTCTCTTATCCAACATGGGTAAGCTGGTGGAAATAATTCTAAAGAAGTACCTGCAGAACATCATCAGCAATCGCGATATCATTCCTAGGGGTCAATTTGGGTTCCAACCAATGCACTCTACTTTAGACCAGTTGCTGCGGGTGGTTGAAAAAATCACCCACTACATGAACTGGAATCAGGTAGTAGGAGCAACTTTCCTCGATATCTCCAAGGCATCTGAAACAGTTTGGCACCAAGGAGTCTACAAGATGCATCAGTTCGACATATCTCTAACGCTGGTTCAAATGCTAAGCTCGTTCCTGGAGCAGCGCTTATTTAAAGCAAAGGTGGGACAGGAGCTATCCCACCAATACAGGTTCCAGTACGGCGTACCTCGAGATTCTGTCTTATCATCCATCGCTCCTATAGCTTTTATTCACAGCAGATATCCCAAGAACCGACCAGATGCTACTAGCAACTTATGCGGATGACGCATCCTTAATGGCTTATTCTCCAAGTCGAGAATTGGTCACCAGACGACTACAAGCAGCTTCAGACAGACTTCTAAAACACTTTAGAAAATGGAAAATTCAAGTCAAAGCAGACAAGGCTCAAACAGTCTTCTTCACTAGAAGATCGAAGACTCCAACCATATGGTCATGTTCAAATCCAAGAGCAAAGCGTTGACTGGAGACTCGCATTTTAGGCTCGCATCGATTATGCAGTGTCCAAAGCCAGAATGCTAAAAGGACTGCTACTAGCAATGGTTGGTAGAAATAGCAAACTGAAGAGTGGGCTTAAAATGTTGATGTACACACCAATCTTAAAACCAGCGATGACCTACACATCTGTAGCCTGGTCACAGGTTTCCGATAATCAGATGAAGAAACTTCAGGTGTTGCAGAACGTCTTTCTAGGACAAGCCAAGGAGGCTCCATGGTTTGCGGGAAATCAGCAACTCCATAGAGAAGTCGACTTACCTAAGGTAGGAGATTTCCTTTGGAAGGTAAACTCTAGGGCAATGTTGAGAGCGGAAAAGCATCCCAGTGAGCTAGTTCAACAGGCGGTGGATTACGATCCAGACATCCCAACCAAAATCAGAAGACCGAGGATGGCTGTAACAGCAATTGTCTTCCAGCAGGAACTTTTTGTGTTTTGTTTGTTTCAGGCAAAACAGCTTGCATTAGTGCTCCAGTATTAATGTACTGTTCCGATAGAGGGATTGGAGAATAAGGGCCCAGCCCGAAGAAGCAGAGGTTTCAGTCGGTAGCCACAGACTGGAAGTCCGAGAGTATCTGGGTTATCTTCCCAGGTGTCCGTAAGAGAGGCAGTCTTAGGTATAGAGGTCCAACTCTCTCTTATAAAGGTTTTTACTTTCTCTCTTATAGAGGTCTTCGGGGGTGAAAATGACGGAACTTGTAATTACTGTACTCATAAAGTTTTCTCGTTTATTCAGAATATACTATTAATTTTTTTCTTCACAATTTTTAAGGCCCATAACTTGGAAACTAAAAACTTTTCATTAATATAAATCATATTTATTTAGCATTGTGAATATTCCATCAAGAGATGTCGATGAAATTTGCGGATAGCCTGTATATTAAATGACAATTTAAGAGCCATAAAACCAATTTCTTCAGCCGCGTTCTGTAAATATTACTTAAAGTCTAAATCTACCTACTTAAGATACGGTTAATCAGCTAGGGGCAAATTCTTTCTATCTGCACTTTCTATATTTTATCGGATTACCAACCAAGCAGTCCGTAATTTTAAATGAGAAACATATGCAGGTTGAGCACGCTTAATACTTAAAACTTCCTGTGTGGTTTGATTTAGTAACAGCGAAAATCGTAAAATATTAGACACATTTCGTGTCACTTAAAGCAATTTTCTTTGATCTGTACCAGTCTAATTGTGAACTAACGTAAGCAGGATGCCAGGCTATGGAAAATAAATATTTATTTAAGTGAATTTGCTGAAAGGGGAACAGGATTTCAGAATGTAACAAAAGGAAACATACACATAAACACACACCTGTTCTTTCATTTGATTTCATACGCAAATTCGAATTAACGAATATTCACTTCCCGAAAGGAAATCCAGAAGAAAATTTGACCCCTTTACCACCTCAGTAATGAGCAATAATTATTCGCAATAAATATTTCGCCAGCTAAATTGGCACTTTTGAGCTCTCTCATATCATCTTGTTAGGGTTTGAATAGTCATTTTGCTTGCTTTCGCGGAATTTAATAACTACTGCTTATCTATATTTAAGAGCAATGTTTGGTTTTTCTTCTATTTGCACCTGCATCTGGTCTAGTCCCATCTAGCTTACCTGATTTGGTTGAGTTGACCGCACTCATTTGTTCTATACCAATTTTAAGCTGCACTTACCTGAAACAGAAAACATTTTAATTAGTAGTGTTTTACAAGATCATATGTTGACTGCAAATAATACAAAGTAAAGACTTAGCCACGGTAATGTTGCCCTTCTATAAGTAAGACTTTTAAATATAAGACCCCATCCAATTAGATTGCATGTTTCGGTGCCATATGAAACTTTTTGTTACATGTGTTAATTTATGAGTTGTTTTTAGACATTTTAAAGTAAAATCATAGTGTATAAAAGCAATAATCCCGATTGTACATTTACACACCTTGCACAAGAAAATCGTCCTTGGTAGAACCATCGACCCTTTGTACTAGCTATACTACAAACGTAGCCCAATACACCACCTGTCACTACGATCAATCTCGTTAACCAGACGAATGAAGCGCCGATACAGACGCTGGACCTAGTTTATTCTCGACTCAGTTGCCCATCACTGATAATGTCCTGCGAAAGTTACCACTTACTAATCCTTTCGCACAAGAAACGTCCACTGTTATTAGGTTAATGTGTCTGTATAATTTCAGCTGATTTATTTGAATTAGACGAGCGTTCACCAGATTTTTGATGTCATAGAGAGGGTGATTAGTCATTATGGATTTTAAACACATATTGGGAAGGCCTAATCCATTCACGGCCACTGTACTCAATTGACTACATTTGAATTATTGCCCTTCGGGGGTGTATATAAGTTAAAAGCAAAAAAATTAATGACATGATTTAATCCCTATACTTTTTTTTAAATCCTCACAATCAAATTTTCAAATTTTTCATTCTACGCTAAGGAAATAACAGCACAAAATGTAATATGCAAAAGGTGTTAATAGGAAGCAGATCTCAGCTAGATACTATTATTCAAAACAGAAATTCATTTTCGATTATCGGACATTTATTTTCAGTATATATGTGAAGGAAAGGTATAAGATCAAAATCCTCTTATTAGATAATTGAAAATTTTATTATTGTCTGTATTTATCTTGTCATGAATATAAGCGTAGTCGATTGAATACAATGGGTAAGATGCAGGATATAAACTCGCAACAATTCCCAATTTTTCATGAATATTTTTCGACTTGTGAAACAGTCGTCAGATATTTCCAACATTTTTGCGAAGCATTTTATAACGGATGAACCAGTAATACTTAGCTATAAAGAATAAAATGTAGCTAATGTCATAGTTTCCATACTAGGTGTGGTGCCAAGCTGATTAATGTTGAGGTTGAGGTTCGAAGGCCCATATCTTCCTTGGGCTCTAAGGTTGTAATTGACAATTAGTTTACAAAACTACGATATTTCGTCATATTTGAGAGAGAAAAATATTGTAACGAACTGTAATTGTAATATTTGTATTAGTAATTGTGTAGTGTAAGGAACTCTCTAGAAACATTTGTTAATGTGAAACTGCCGCGAGAATGAATCATACGGCACATAAGCGTTCGATCTGTACGAGTTCCGTTCTAGAAGCCTGGGAGGGCATGAATACGCGTTCGTCTTTCCCTCAGTAGTCAGTCAGGTAGTCAGATAGTCAGATAGTTAGTCAGATAATGAAGTGAATCATACTTGATGTGTTCTGAAATAAGTTTGTGTGTGTTTACAATTCACAAGGTTTTAATTTTCGAACTGGTAACACGCAACAATATATTGTCTATTAGAAAAACAATCCAAAATAAGTTCAATTTTTTGGTCAGTTGAAAAGTAAAGACATAATAATTCGGCTATCCCTACAACAAACACCATTTCTTTTGGTAAGATGGAAAGACACTAGTGTTGTTAAAATTGCTGCTAATTATAACGACATAAAATTATCCTTACAAATAAAACGGTGGTGATCGAAGAAAAAGAAATATAGCAGAGCCACAATCAAGGCTTTTTCGTGTTTAGAATGCATTCTTGCAACGAGTGAAGTTTCGGATAAATCTGTTAATAGCAACCGAATTGCAACGCAAAATAAAAACTGGTAGACTGGCAGTGTGTTCTTTTCATCCCAATATAAAGTATCACTTCTATAGATCAATGTATGGAGCTTCATGAAGTCATTTTCCAAAAAGATCCTATAGATTGGTTGCAATTCCAGAGGTGGTCGGTATTTGCATTCTTAAAATAAAGTCATTCAAAGAACAATTCAAGGTGCGTATTTAATGGGCAGTCCCTAAATATCGAATGTGGATATTTTTCTCCATTCTTTGAGATCTCAGTCATTTTTGCAAAAAAAAATCCTGGCAATAGACATACAAAGATAAAACAAAATCATACATTTTAAATATGGGAGTCTGAAAACTCTCTTGCACAAGGACCTGTTGCTTTCTAGCTTCGTTGCTGATTGAAGATGAACTCTCAACAATTTTCGAGGTTGCGGTTATATGGTCACGCCATTTGAGTGAGGCTGCATTTTCCGAGATTTTAGATGTAAAAAAGTAATTTATGCATCAAATTTTATCGGCTAATGTACGAAAATATCCCATTTGAATATAAAATTCTTTAGTTCACATGTTCGTTGAGGAGATTAGTACCATCAAAAACTAGGCAGCTATAATAGAGAAACACCTAGAAGCAGTAAGTTGGTGAGATTACACAATGGTTGTTGTAACCCACCAACGCTGTCTTACGAAGCTTACAAATTAATCAATTACATTGATTTATCCCATTGCCTACGACCATTTTCAGTAATATTATTTATTATTAGTTCGCAGTTGCTTCTATGTCTGTGTGGGTTGTTTACTACGCAAGAAATTTGCAATATCACTTAAGGAAGTACATCAACCGTTCACATTTTGTGCAGCTTTATTACGATGAAATTACAGTCTTTAATATTATAAGCGCTTTATTTGCGTTGTTTAACAGTGGAACAAATTAAAAGCCTGATTTATTAACTGTGAAAGAGAAAGGTAATATTTTTAGATATCAACTGATAGGACAATTGCTAGGAAAGCAGTTCATTTATTAGGCAAATCATTCCTATTTATAAATCGTTAGTGTCAAACTGTCATTATTAAATACCAATAGAAGCGCGGAGTGCGTAGATTTTAAAATATGGGTAATCAATGCCTTCTTTAGTATCTGAAAGCTAAAAATATATTATGTGAGGTTACGTAAAAATCAATCACATCAAAGTCAATTTTTGATAAATATTGAAGAGGTGTTTGGTACAAAAAAAAATAATTCTGCCCATTAAATCGAAATCTCGTTTTCTGTTGAGATTGCTGACATGCTGAGTTATCTCTCGGTCTAGTTTATCTTGTCATTACTAGCATTTTGATTTAGAAAATTTTCGCCTCCGGTATGGTTAATATACCGAGCTACATGTTTTTCTGTCTTGGTGTTTTTCATTCCACAGTCTGGTGTGGTGAACATATCTGAGTTGCAAGGCTCTTCCGCATTATCCTTTTTTAACCAATTTTGTTTCGAAAGAATTTTGTCTCTGGTATGCTCATCATACTGAGTTGCTGTGAGCTTCTATCTTCTATCTTAAATTTGATTACTTCTCGTATTACTAAAGAAGCCTACTACAATGGCGAAATACTGAGTAATTTCTTGACACGGTTCAATCCCAGAAGCATTAATCATTTTCTGACTCCAGCCTGAAAGCTTTCGCAACAAAATATGTCTTTTACTGACTCTGGCCGTGTAAGTCGTCATAACCATGTACAAAAAAATGTATTACACACTATTGCTAGACATTTCAATGACGTATAGCAACATGCGAGTAAATAAACAAATTCCGAAATTATCGTAATTATCAGAGAATTAAGAATGTATACAGATGTTAAGCTACCGTTTCAAAAAATGGATTTTTTCCAAGACTATATAGAGAATGGTTAACCTGATCTTCATTCCCAAAAAGGAAAGACGCGCACCTGAAGCGGCTAAATCATACAGTCCCATTAGCCCCACATCCTTTCTTCTATAAACTATGGAGAAAATCACTGAACATCAAATTAGAAGTGCATACCTAATAAATGAACCGCTACAAACAAGTTGCCTACCAATCTGGTAAATCCATGATCAATGCTCCAAACTGTTAGGTAACAAACATTGAAAACAATTTCGTAGCGAAGGAAGTAATACTGTGCACATTCATAGATACAGACATGGAAGGTGCCTTTAACAGCACCTCTTATGAATCCATAAAAAGAGCTTGCGTTAAAAAGGAAGTAGACCCTATAGATGCTCAGTGGATTCAATCCATTCTCCAAAGCAGAATTATCATCATCAACGGTGGCGGTGAATAGATTGCCGTGACAACACATAGAGGTTGCCCTTAAGAAGAGATACTTTCGTCCCTTCTGGGGTCAATGGTGGTCGATGATCTTCTCTGTAATCTGACTAACTCCGTCCTACAATGATTAAGGTTATGCAGATGAGCTACTAATTACAATTAGGAGCAAGCATGAAGGTGTAATATATAGTCTAAAAACTGTCAAAAAATGGTATCAAAAGAAGAGGCCAAAAACCAGCCCGGAGAAAATGACAAACATTCCCTTTACGAAAAGGAAAAAGATAAATTTAAGAGCTCTTTAAAAAAAGGAATTTACTCTTTCAGGTGAAATAAAATATCTAGGAGTTCACCCTGTACATCCTAAAGGCACCACCATGGAGTTTGCCCAGCCACATATCCTAATGCTACCAAAGGATAATATGGCTGTTAAATACGATGTCGACATTCTATTTGAAGTGGTTATTTCTAACCGGCAGGAAAACTCGTTCGTCATACCAAAACAAAAAGTGGGATCTTTATGTGCTACACAGATGCTTCCAAGATGGATAAAGAAGTTGACATGGGATATATGACCCTAATTTTAGGCATAACAATCCTTGAACAATCCACCATCTTCCAGGCCGAAGTGCGTGCCATAAATATGTGCACTCATAAATGTTTTAAGAGATGCATTAGATGAACTACAATATTTATATTACCAGAAAGCCAGGCAGCTCTTAAAGTTTTGAAGTCATATGCTTTTGAGGCTAACATTGTCTGGGAGTGTCTAAAGGAACTGAATATACGTGGTAAATTGACCTTATTGTGGGTGCTAGACCATAAGAGAATAGAAGGAAATAAGATGATAGCTGATAACCATGCGAAAAGAGAAGCCAAAGCACCATTTTGTGGATCCGAACCATTCTTCAGTATTACTAAAAGCCATGTCTCAACGAAACTCTACAATTGAAAAAAGAAATAAATTGAGACTCTCTGGAAAAATACTCCAGGCCAAACAAGCGAAAAGCTTTCTAGCCATTTATTCAACGGAGAAGACAAAAAAGCCCATCAGTCCACCCAAGAATGATCTGAGGTTGATTTCTGGTCTTCTTATTGATTATTGCCCCTTGAGATGCCTCCTCAAAAAAACTGGATTAAACTGAACTGTCTATGTAGATTCTGCCATGTCTCGGATGAGACGGCGGAATACATATTGTGCAGCTGCCCCTCACTGATGCGGAGCAGATTGAAAAATTTTGGAAGGATGGAAATAACACCTACTGAAACTGAAAGCTTAACACCAAGGAATATCCTAGACTTTATGAAAAGTTTAGGAGACATCGAAATAACAAACGTTAGTATTACTCGCAAGAGAACTAAGTTGGTCGAAGTCAAAGAAAGCCATAAAAAGCCAAACCACGATCTACCTATTGAGGTTTGTGGTTATTGGTTGTTTTTATTTTAATTCGGGTTGTAAGGCCGAATTGTTGTGTACTGAATATTCCAAATGTTAGGCCAGAAATCTGGGCTCCTAATCACTGTTCGGAAATTGTATTATTTATTGAATTTGATTGTGTTTGCTTAATGGAAGGACCACTAGACTCATGGTAGATAAAATAATAAGAAACGTTGTCTTTAGCACGGCTTATTAACTTCTACCCTATTTGGAGGTTGTGTTTGTTGGCCACTGTCCTCAAATAAAATTTATGATCCCTTTTGACGGACCAAGCAGCAAAACTGGACTAGGGCGACACCGACAGGTGTATAAAAAGACAACGAAATACTACCCTTTCAAAATCAATCTTGAAATTATCCAAAGAATTCAGCAGAGTCAAAAAATATTGTCAACGAATCTTGGTATATCGGAATTAGTCACGTTCGCCCAAATCTTAGAATATATTCCGTAGATCAGATAATTACCGGCTCTTTTGGATTTAAAATATTGGCTGAAATTAAGCCATTTATTTAACCACATAATTTCATTGAGAAACCGACGAAAGTCCTTTGGAAGCGCTTTTATCAAACTGACCACTCTAGGCCAGAGTCCCCCAGAATAGATTATTATTGATGCTCGACACTTTTATCTTTTTCTAAACGTTTCCTACAGCTTTGGTTTTTATGATGCCCCCAAGAAGCTTATTTAATTGATAGTGACCTGTCCAAATCCCAATAAGTCTTCGAAGGTTTCTTGAGTATGAGAGTTACATCCAGTTCCTTTAAGCAACATCTTAACAAAAAAACTTATGAGGGATCCAACTAACTTAGCCAAACGATTGCAGTATAGTAAAATACTGGAGCAAGTCTCGCAAGTCTAGGAAGATCAGTTGCCACAATTCAAGTTTTTTATTGGTCATATTTTGAGTCGACCCTAAAATAATACATACATATTATTATAAAACGAATATGATCGATTTTATGGCAAGACTCCTGCTATTTCATAATAAACTTCCTCAGCAACTGTCTATCATATTGATAGACACACTATACTGTTAAGTTTCCAATTCTACGGGATTATATTCTTTTTAAGTTCCATAAGTAACGAAAATAATGATATATGTGAGACCTCAATTGTGGTTCTACAACCTGCGTGGGTAGATGCAAATGCGCGAATACTAAACTATCCACCTTTATTTTGAAAACAAACTGACGACAGATGTTTCGAACCGACTGGGTGGAAACATCTTTTAAAACTCGACTCAATTTTAATTTATGCGAGACGTCAGGATGATTTGTGAGTACGCCATAGCTGGCTGCATTCCGCTATGGCATTTGTCGGTGTAGTTTTCATCCAATATAAATGGACGGTTAACAAACTGACCATTGTGTCTTTCTGCGGTCTGGCTAATATCGATATCATTAGGCGATCTTCATAACTCTTCAACATGCGTTGGTCCCTTGTACTGGCTCTGTTATCCATCATTCTCGATTTGTTTTAATTGCCACGCGAAAACATTCAGTCCAATTATTTTGAAATGATGTCCGCCAAGATGTTTATCGGTTGGTGATCGAGTCCCACTTTATGAACATGAAACTGAATGAAATAAAAGAATCAATATTTGCATAACTCTGAAAATAAAACTTCCCTTAAAATAAACTGAATGAAAATCAATACATCAACAGTTTTTAAAGTGAGCTTCTCGACATCTTGACTCTCATCATAGTCTTGAAAATATGTTATGGGATTGGGAACAAATTTGAAGAAATGCTCCATCTCAACTGTTTTTTTGCCGTGAATAACAATTTGTATTCATGTAAGTTAAGAACTATTTGATGAATAAATGATTAAACATTTTTTTAAATGATTAGTCAGACTGTACAAAAACTGCCACACTTTACAATATTCAGATGTACAACCAAGTTATCAAAATTATTTTTATAATACTTATGGGAGTCCGAAGTGTATTGTTACTAATACTAATTAATAAAAAAATTAGAAACTTCTTCCAATCTCTAAAAAAATAGAATCCCTTCCTCTTTGAAGAAATAAGGACTAATCTTATCAATAACAACAGAGAAACGTCACATTGGTAATGTACTGGTAGTACAAAATTAACATGATTGCATATTATTTCTGTATTTATTTCTTACTTCTAATAACATATTACAACACTAGATTACTAATCACCATACTCGTGGGAGATCAGGACCCTAGCATTTTAAACAAGCTGTTCAGTTCGAAACAAGGTGGTATCAGCCTTCACGATCCTGCATTCAAACATGAACAAAGCTTTAAAAAACTTGAAAGAACATCTTTGTTTTTATCTACAAGCGGCCGTTTTAAATCAAATACATTTGCATTCTTCTGTTTAAAGACCTTTGACCTAAAAGATGTACATACATCCTACACAATATTAGCAGTAAACCTGTTATTAAAGCCAAGGTGAGCCTACCTTTTTTCGCTTTCAAATATGGCATTGTGAAAAATCGATGCATCAAAATAGGCATTGGCTTAATTATTACAGCAACTTGGAAGACAATCTAAGTGAATGTGTTACTTTTGAGAAGTTATGTCTTTAACTTTTAAATGGTGAGATTCTCGATAGGAAATGTGAAGAATGCACTCTTTCAAAACAATGAAGACATCCTCGGCAAGTCCATTAAATAAGGTGTTTCCTTTATACGCAGACACTAAAAATCTGGCTGAGCTGGCCACTAAAGTAGATAAGTTAATGTCATGCGACATACCATCGGCTGTTTTAATTTTTACATCTTAATTCCTATTTCTTAACAGTTGCAATGAACAAACGTTGTAAACGAGGATCCAGGCTCTAACCTGTCCGGAATTATTGTGTCCGAAGCGTGGGATTACATATATTTATTTAGTATTTAAGCGGTTTGTAATGTAGTTGTTTCTGCAGCAAAGCAGCTTGATATCCAATGGAATCCAATTATGCGTTGAGCCAAGTCAATTAGTAATGCTGCATAAAATATTAACATATTTTTGCTGCTTATGATTATTATTGTTCCTCTTTCCATAAAATTTATTTTTCCAATAGGAACACAATAAGTGAATAACAGAGGTAATATCTTTAGACATTTAAACACATATTGGTAATTCTCAAAATGAAAAATATTCAAGATCGTTTTGTACAAGATCTGTTAGAATAATTTACATACTTAGTCACACTTTACCAAATTCTTTTATACAAAAAAACATGTGTGCTTATGACCTCACCTCCTAAATAAATACAACTAATTGTGTAGAATGAACAGAAATAACTATAATTTCAAAATACACAATGTAAAACATGCATATTGAAGCAGCTACTGCACTCTAAGTCTCGTTCTAAGCTATTTGGAGCTATTCCATAGTTTTCACAAACCATGACGCAGTACCTAGCAGTTTATGGACGAAGTCCTACAAGTACAGGGTGTAAGTTCGTCAGATTCAACTTGGGCATGGAAAACTGTCAAGATCTAACAAAATCTGAACCAATCTTTGGGTCTCAAAATCTGATGAATTATCAAACCCATCTGTCTATATTAATAGTTCTCTAAGCCTGAAATGACTCTTCTGCCAGACGCAAGCTGGTCGACTCTTGCCGGTTCTACTACTACTACTACTACGATCTGCTACTATGCATCTTGACTCATAGATGGTTGCACCAGTCCAGTCTAGGTTTGGCCTAGGTCTTATTCTATTTATTTAACCAACTGAGCAAATATTCCAAAAGTGTTAATAAATTATTTGTAACTTTAAAGCCTCCTTTGATTGATAGCTTAAGATGTCAAAATCGATTCAGGCGGGGAATATTTAAAGGCTCTTTTGAAAGAAAAAAATGCGAAAAAAGGCCGCAGATGCAAAAGAAAATGGTGTTTTCTCCAGGATAATGCACAACATCACAAGTCGTTGGCTACGATGACACGAATTGAATTTCTAATTGCTTTCCGATCTACTTGGTTCTCCAGACCTGGCTCCCAAAGACTACTACCTGTTTTTAGACCTCAAAAAATGTCATAGAAAAAGAGATTTACGTCAACTGTTGAAGTTATAGCACCAAAAAGTACTATTTTGAGTCCCAAGAATAAATCAGTCAACAAAAAGATCATTGAAATGCTTTCGGTGCCGTGCCTGTCTTCAAGCGTGGGCTATCTCCATGACAACTTCGTTGAATCGTTCTCCATCTTTCGCAACTCAGAACAGTTGCTCTCCGGTCCGGTCCAATTTCTGATATTTAGTAGCCACGTTAGCATTTTGCGGTCCATCCATCTTCTGCCCTCAACTTTTCCCTGAATGATCAGGTGGGGAATCTGGTATTTGATGCCTCGTGTTATATGACCAAAATAGCTAATCTTTCTTGTTTTTATGGTGTTCAGGAGTTCTCGATCTTTATCTAGCTGTCTGAGAACTTCTTCATTACTGGTATGTGTAGTCCAAGATATTTTGAGGATTCCCCGATAACACCACATTTCGATGGGATCAATGACAGATTAACCTGTCATTGGATGGTATAATCCAGTGGCGGCTGGTGCTAATAAAATTTGGGGGTTGCAAAGAGACATTTGCAAAAATGTGCCGAAACTGGAAATTTTAAATTAAGCTTGAGGAATTAGGAGATATTTAGGATTTTAAATTGATGTATCTTGTACATATATAGTATATTGCTAAAATTCCCCTTTTTTTTATATTCGCAAAAAAACAGAAAGAAAAAGAAGAGAAAGTGCATACGACAGACGATCTTTGGCAGCTGCAAATTTATCAATACATTTTTACTGAAATCGAGTATTTCTTGGATTAAGTCCTTTTCTTTGAAGACATCGTTAATGAGGACAATCTTTCCTGGCATAATGATTTTTTTTTTAAAGTATTTATTCTTTCCAGACTGGAGAAGCACCACTCTGCATCAGCAGAAGCCATTGGGATAGTTATCAGGATTTTTAAAAGATTTAGAGTTTCACTAAGCTCACTGTTTTCTGAAATAATGTTATAGAGTACAAGTAAATCAAAAGCAGATTTAAACTTTTCTTTTTCGTAGATTACAGTTAGTTCAGTGCTAAGTTTTTATAAATTAAAAAATGGATAGTGATTTCTTTAAAATTTGTTAAACTTTTCAAAAAAAAAAAACTAAGGTTGCTTCAATTAAATGGCCAGTGAAGCTAATTGGTTCTTTAGCTTAGCAGATAACAATGTCGCATAGGTACTTCTTTACCTTCGCGAACTACTTCTGTTAAAACTTCGCTTTTTACAAAACCCCATCTGCACAGTATTTAAGTCATGTATAGGTCATCCATGTCGCTTAATTTCCAGTTTTTTTTATGCAGATCGGTTAGAGAATGGCTGGGCAATTAAACTTTGCACCGAATTCATTTTTATTTGTGTTTCAAGACTCGCAACATTGACCGATAACAGATTATAATAGCGTATCGATATTTGGTTTGCATCCACAAGTGCAACCTAATGCTTGCTTATGGGCAAGTATTTTAAGCGAACAAAATAAGAGTTAAGGCGCAGGTGCATATGTGTAAAGCAAAGTTTGCAGTCTAGCCTGCAAACCTTGCAAACCATGGACCCAACAATGTCGTCAAACGCTTACGAATCGGCGGAATCCACTATAGTCATTAATATGTTTGGTTAATTTGGTAGCTATAAATCTGTTATCAATAAATAAAATAAACAACACAAAGAACAATTTACTTTCTTTTTTATCCCAGCGTTTTTTTGGAGGTTGCGCAAACCTGCAAACCTTAGCACTAGCCGCCACTGGTATAATCTTAGCATTTAACATAATATAAAATTTATAACATTACTATAATCTCCAGTACTCGCATAAATAGGTGTATTGCCAGCTAGAATAAAGGAAAATTTTCTTAACGCCATATCCATGTCAGCTGTAAATGCATACCCCACAAAAACTACATTAATCATCTTTCTAGCACCAGAAATTCAAAACGCAGGTTTTCAAACACGTCCTTCTTGCATATTCATTAGAGTGGAGTGAAATGAAACGTCTAGTCATCAAAATAAAGTGAACAGGTTACAAAACAAGAACAACAAAAACAAACACAACAACCATTAAGTATACACGAATAGTCTTTATATTTAGCAGAATATAATCGTATCGTGGAATGGTTTAATGAAATTGTGCCCTAAATCCAGTTACACCAAAAGAAAACTGCACTCTTTTATCATCATCTTGCATTATAAAAACTTTCTATTTTTTTGACATGGCTTTCAACGTCCTTTTGCAATGTGTTAAACAAAAATATTGTCAAAAATGTTTATGAAAACTATCAGGCTTTAGAATGCACCTCGTAAATTAGCCAATAACACATTGTACAATAGAAAACACCAATTACACATCACAACATCACCCCAACTTTATATAACATTTTGACTAGAAATAACAACAATCAACAACTATTTGGTAGAAAAGAAGACTGAAATATTCACCGTCTGTCAGTTAGCATTTTTGTGCAATTATAAGATAGATTGGCGATGACGATATCACCAAATAATGGAAAACAAATGTTTACGTAATCATTTTGCCGCACAATTATTTGTATTTCCATACACTTGAAACCACTATGAAAAAATTGCATCTATTTTGCATCTTTCGTTTCCTTCACGAATCGTCTGAGGAAAAATAAAAATAATCTAAAAAATGTACGAAAATAATTAACTAGTCTGGCCAGTGGCGTCGTTCGGGGATGGCGAGCGGTAGCAGTTGCCACCCCAGAATCGTTAAATAGCTAACAATAAATCTATTAGGGTAAATAGAAAATGTTAACAATCAGTTGCGTATCGTTTCTTTTTTAAATGAAACTGAAAAAAAAGGTAAAAGCATTTTTTTCATATTTAAAAGCCAAACCACTGCATTTGTAATAAATTCAAAAAAATTCCAATGTAGAATGTTGGGAAAAAATTTTAAATTTTAACCAAAAAGCTTTGAACAAAAGTCAAAGTTACGATAAATTACTAAGAACTTATTTAATACATTGGAATTTTCAAATTTCAAACCGAAGCTTAAAATTTGAAGAGAAATGTGATTTAAATTTAATTACAAATGTTGATTTAAAAGTTAAAATTTAAAAAAATATATATAATTTTTAGATTCAATGGAACAGTTTCAGAAAAAATCGAAATACTGGGAAATAACTGGAAATACAGGGTGTTACAAAAGTCCGGGCCGCTACTTTAGGAGCATATTCTACACATTAAAATATGAAAAATGTTGAAATACATTTTTTTCTTTAAATTGCCTCCTAACGGAGATATGACCATTTAAAGATGGCGCTCCTAAAGTGGTTTTTTTACTACAAAAAGTTAACGGTTAGTAGCAAAGTCATGAAATTGGGCAAGCAGTTAAAGAATTGGATTAGGCATATTCTCATGTAACATATTTTTTAAATAAGCAGTAGCGTGGTGTGTAGGGGATTGCCCGCGATTATTTTTTGCCGTAACTTTTTTGTATTGCAATATTTCGACACAAAAGAGCCATAATCGTAAAAAGCGACATTTTTTATACAAAAAAGGTACTCTTTCTCAAAGTCGCTAAAAGTAACCGTTTCCGAGAAAAAAGCGTTTAAACAAAATTGTTGCATTTATTAGAATTCGTTTTGCAACTAACTGCATTGATATAAAATTAGTACAAAATTAAGGAAAAAAAAAATCAAAGCAAGTGTTCGAAATTACTGCCCCCTGCAGCAATACATTGCTCGGCTCGTCTTCTAAGGGAACTCCTTACTCTTTCGCAAATGCCTGGTGTATTGTGAATCTGGTTGAACCCATTTTCAATTCGTTCACGAAGATCATTGATATTGTCAACTGGTGTGGAGTAGACGATCTGCTTTAGATGTCCCCATAAGTAGAAATCGAGTGGGTTGAGGTCAGGAGATCTAGCTGGCCATGGTATCGGACCTCCTCGACCTATCCATCGTTGATGATAGTTGTTATTCAAAAATTCCCTAGCAACTGCACTAAAATGGGCAGGTGCCCCATCGTGCATTATCCACATTCGCTGTCTTGTTATGAGTGGAACATTTTCAAGTAACACGGGTAACTCTGTTTGCAAAAAATGTCTATATGATGCTCCTATTAACCTATAAGGTAAAAAAAACGGTCCAATTATAGAGTCCCCTATTATTCCTCCCCAAATGTTAAGTGAAAAATGTTGCTGATGTCTCGACTGAATAACTGCATTGGGATTTTCAACTTGCCACTGATGCATGTTGTGAAAGTTAAGTATCCCGTTTCTGGTAAAACTCGCTTCGTCCGTAAATAATATGAGCGATGGAAAGTTCTCATTTTCAGCGATCTTATGCAATAGCCAGTTGCAAAATTCTATTCTTGGAGGATAATCAGCAGCAAGTAACCCTTGCACTCTTTGAAAATGATAGGGGTAAAATTGGTAAAATTTCAAAATTCGCCAGATAGTTACGTGATTTACTCCTTCGGCTAAAGCAAGTTGTCTAGTGCTGACACATGGATCTTCTTCAACTCGCTGAAGCACACGCTCCTATAAATTAGCAACTTCTGCGTTTGGCCTTCCAACACGTTCGCCTTTGAAAACAAAATTTCCTGTTTCACATAAACGAGCATGAATTTTCTGGAACAATTTTTCTCCTGGTAGGTGTCTACTAGGAAAACGTTCAGCATAAAGCCGTCTTGCTTCAGCACGATTACAATTTGCAAGCTCTTACATTAAATGCATATCGGCCATTTCTTTATTTGAATAGTCCATTTTATCAAAATAATGAAAAGTTAAAAAAATACTACACTTACTATTGACAACAAAAACTGCTAAAGTTTACAGCTTACGACCAAATTTTATCAGTGACACAACGTCAATCTCTGGCAGATATTGTCAAGTACAATTGTTTTCTTTACGATCAGTTTGCATGACCAACTTATTTTTTCTTATACAAATTAGTTAGAATTTCGAAGATGGGATAGGATTATTTAAACGCCTTTTTCTCGGAAACGGTTACTTTTAGCGACTTTGAGAAGGAGTACCTTTTTTGTATAAAAAATGTTGCTTCTTACGATTATGGCACTTCTGTGTCGAAATATTGCAATACAAAAAAGTTACGGCAAAAAATAATCGCGGGCAACCCCCTACACACCACGCTACTGCTTATTTAAAAAATATGTTACATGAGAATATGCCTAATTCAATTCTTTAACTGCTTGCCCAATTTCATGACTTTGCTACTAACCGTTAACTTTTTGTAGTAAAAAAACCACTTTAGGGGCGCCATCTTTAAATGGTCATATCTCCGTTAGGAGGCAATTTAAAGAAAAAAATGTATTTCAACATTTTTCATATTTTAATGTGTAGAATATGCTCCTGAAGTAGCGGCCCGGACTTTTGTAACACCCTGTATATATTAAAAACACTAGTTTTAAAATTTTCGATTGAAAACTCAGCTCTGGAGTTTTTAAATTTTAGAGAAAAAGTAAAAATTGTAGATTTAATTCGAAATTTTGAAATAAAATTCAACTTTTCGAAAAAAACTTTTTAAAGAAGTTTATACTATACAATAAATTATTGGAATTCGAAGTTTATTCCCTAATTTTGAACTTTTATCGGTTAAGATTTTCTAATACAGAAAAAATATTTTTGTTTTGGAAACAAAGACCATTCATGGATTTAAAAATTTGCTCTTGACGTAGCTATATATTGTTAACTTGAAATTTATAAGATAAATTTAGGAAATTTTCAATATTATAAAAGTATATTAAAAAAGTTGATAATATTCAATTAGTTACTAAAAAATTTAAATCTAGTATAGTCGTAATTTAGAAATGAAAGTCAACATTTTATGAAAATATTTTTAATAACTTTGTTTCTTATTTTGAAGCTCAGGTTTTCTCTAAAAAGTTTTATTTTTTTCCTGGAAGTTTTGAATTTTCTGGAAGTTTTTATCTAACCACGAAAATAAAGATATAGCATTGTAAGTTTATTCTTAACTTAAAAAAAATCAGTAAAATTTTGAAAGAAATATTAAAAACTATTGCTGTAATTTAGAAATATTGACTTAGATACGATTTTTTGTGAACATTTCGCCCAAATCTTCAAAACCTCTAAGAGAAGTCGAATTTTTGAGAATAACTTTGCTATACATTCAGCCATTTTCTGCTACATTTTATTTTTTTTTTTTTTTTCGGAAGATTTTTAAGTTAAATTTGCCATTTTTATATCTTCTTATGAAATTTTGACTTCAAACGAGGACATTATGACTTCTTTTCCTCCAATTTTTTTCTTTTTTGAGGTTTCTATTTTAACCACGAAAATAAATTAATTAAAATTTCTAGTTCAATCTCGATATTCTGAGAAAACAATTGAATTTATAAATAACATTGTAAAAATTCCAGAGTTTTATTTTGATTTAAACATACTGAACTTAACTCTAAATTTGTTTGTCATTCATTGTTTATTGTCAATAAACAATAAATGGCATAAACACAACTTCGCAAAGAAGATACAAAGAATATCTAATTTTTTTGCTGAAAATTTCGATCAAAACTTGAAAAGTTGTAAAAGAAGTCGAATTTTCGAACACATTTTTGTTAATACCCATACATTGGGTTTCTAATAAATATCTTTTTCTCGAGATTTCTAATTTAAACATTTCTTTTCTTGTAAAATTCTTTTCACTCATTTTTGTTCAAATTTTTCGAAATGTCTGGTTTAAACTCGGACTTAATTACAAGTTTGAAATTGAAATTTTTATGAAAATTTAAATACCTTCACTTTTTGCACAAAAATTCAAAATATCCAGACAAAGCGAAATCTCGAAGAAAATATATTGAATTAGTTTATTCTTTCGAAATTTTGAATGACTTAAAATTTAGACTTTTAAATTTTGACTTTGTTTCTCTACATATTTTGACCTTTGCTCTGCATTTCGAATCAAAGTTACGAAAATTAAACTTGAGAATTCAAATTAAAATTTAAAGTGAGATAGATGTTTTTATGGAAATTTTCAAATTGAAATTGCAATTTTGAGAAAATAATAAAAGATTCTAGGAGAAACTAAATTTCAACTGTAAACTCAAATTTTCTACAAAAAAACTTGAGATTTTTGACTAAGCCACAAAAATTAGAGAAAAAGTCAAAATTTTCATTTTAAATCCAAAATTTTAGGGAAAAAGTCAAGAATGTTCAGTTTTATAAATGAAAAGTTTGAAAAAAGATCCAAAGGTGGAGCTTTATAAAATACTGAGTTTTAACACAAAATTTCTCGAAAAGGGACGAAATTTCGAGTGTAAATCTGAAGTTTCGAGAAAAAAAATTGAAATTTTTAACTAATGTAGATATTTAATAATAAAAAATGACATATTTTGGAAAAACGAAATTTTCAATTTAAACCAAAAAATACAGTCTACCTCCCTATAGCGAATTCCAAGATCCTACCAAAAACATTCGCTATAGAGAGGTTTTCGTTATAGGGAGGTAGCATTAAGAATGCACACATTTATTTTTAAAATATATACACAAACATAAGTAGATAAATTAAATTTAATTTAAAAAATCTGTTATTTTTGTTTGAAAAGAGAATTTAGAAAATGTTTGCTGTTCAAAAAATACTTCGCACTTATTTAACGCATTAAATACAAGCTCAGATGTGTTCTCAAAGTGTAAACCCCCTTTATACTAGCAGATAAACAAAATCATTAGCATGGGTATTCCAAAAATTAAGAATTTACTTATGTTGAAGGAGAGGCAATTATGAACGAATCAAAGCCTTGCAATGTCATTAGCATGAGGTATTAAGAAGTTTCTGTAAAGGAATGAGCTTTAATAATGGCCATTAAAGCTCATTAAACTTTGAAAAACCTTGGTTCAAAAAGTCGTTGTAAGAAAGTATCCAGTTCGTTAAATGGAGGTAATATTATGTGTAAATTTACTTAAAATGCTACGTTCCCTAAAAAAATTCGTTATATGGAAGAATATGGTCTAAGGAGGTTCGTTATAGGGAGGTTTGACCGTATAATAAAACATTCAATTTCGAACTAGAAATCGTAAGGCAAGAAGTCGAAATTTTTAAAACAAATTAAAATTTTAGAAGTCATCATTTCAAGCTTAATTTCGATCTTGATTTAAAAATTTCGACTTTAAACTATAGAATATTCTAGTTTTTGGTAGTAATTGTTGGTAATTTCGACTTTGAAACTATATATTTCTGAAACAAATTGGAAATATCGAAAGCAAAATTTTGAGAACAGTCAAATTTAGATTAAAAAAAATCATAAATCCTAGAATTTGAGGTGGAAATTTTAAAAATCCAGAAAAAAGTGAAAATTTTGACATCTAAAGAGATAATTTCTAGAAAGTTTGAAATTTCCAGGTTATAGTCAAATTTTGAGAGAATAATCAAACTTTTCCTAATGAATTAAAAAAAAGGTGATTTTACAAGGACAGCTTCTCTAACTTTCATGGAAAACACTCTACTGTATCAATTATTTTGTGATGAAAATAGTTTAAACAGCATTAAAAAAACAAACTCTTTGATGGTAGTTTTTTAAAATTTTCTCAAGTCTCCTGATCCCTCTTACACGTGGAGGCGTTGCAAACCACCCAGACTCCCGGTGTGCCTTGCAACCCCAGTTAAAGCTGAAATTACGTCTATGGGTGTGACAAAATCTAAAGCAGAAATTTAAAAAAATTAAATAACGGCACACATACAAAATTAATGTTCCATTCTCAAACAACCGGATTATTTAATTTCGGTGCATATTAAACATTTGTCGGCAATTAGATTGTTTATGAAAAAATGTGCCAACGATTAAAGGTACGTTTTTCCCAGGTTGACTGTTACGATGATCGTTCAGCGATTACGTCTATGGGTGTGACAAAAACTAAAGCAGGGACTTAAAAAAATTAAACAACGACACGACCAAAAAAGTAATGTTCCATTCTCAAACAACCGGATTAGTTAATTTTGGAGCATATTAAACATTTATCAGCAATTGGATTGTTTATGAAAAAATGTGCCAGCGACGAAATTGCTAAAGATACGTTTTCCTCGGGACCACTATTACAATGATCGTTTAGGTACAATCGTACAACGATAATCGTTAAGCACTATTTCGTAGCATTCTTATGGAGCTGTTTTGCTTTGTACGATTGTTGTTAGAGTCGTTAACGATGATAGTACGGTTTCAATTTTGAATAGTGGGTCAGGAGAATGGTGGATATAAATATAATTATCAGTCAACAACATTTATTTGTAATTGGACGGAATAAAAACAGGAAAAAAAATCGCTGGGGTACCACAAGGGTTGATGCTAGGCCCCACTCCATTTAACTTATACATGCATGATATTCCCAAGCCAAACGGAGTTAAGATAGCGCTGTATGAGGATGATAGAGCGATTCTAGTACATGTCAGAAGACTGGAAATAACAGCTAGAAAATTGCAGAAAGCACTGCTTCAACTGGACTCAAAATACTGCAACAAAATGTAGTTATAAAATTTGTATTAGTGATTTTGTAAGGAATTATCTTGAAACGTTTAATAATGGGAAGTGGCCGCAAGAATGAATCATACGGCAGATAAGCGCTCCAGACATTTCCGCAAATGATAATCTTATCTGTACGGAGATCCATCTATAAAACCGGAACGGCATAAATGCGCGGTCGTCTTTCCCTCAAAAGTCTGTGTGTTAATTGGTTAGTCAGATAATTAGTCAGATAGACAGTCTGATAGTTAAGTGAATCATAATCGAAGTGTTCCGAATTAAGTTTGGAAATAAAGTATTTACAATTCACGAAGTTTTAATTTTCGAAGCGATAACGCGCAACAATATTCTTTATCAGTGTTCCGAACTTTTTTGAATAAGCGACCCTTTTACGAGTAAAAAATTCAAACTATCCCCATAATAATATTAAAATTCCAAAATTCTTTTAATAAAAAAATGTTCAATTTTAAGTGTTTTTCTCGAAAATCGATTTTTTTAAGTAATTTTGTTTTTTCTAGAAATTTGGAGTATTTTCTGAATTTTTAATTTTATTCCCGAAATTTGAACTGCCGTTTCGATATTTCGACTTTTCTATTTCTGCCTAAAATTTAAACTTTTTCTTCAAAATCGTAATCTCGAACTGTTTCTAAAGATTTTGACTTTAATTTCGAAATTTTCCCACTTTAAGTTTAAATTTAAAATCGAAACATTCGACTTCAAGTTAAACCTTGAAGTTAACAAATTTTTACAACCATTTGAAATCGCAAATTCATAAACTGGGAAAAGGTTTAAATTTCTGAACAAACTCGTTTTTTTTTCACAAATTATTAAAATTTCCTGTTTTAGCTTTGTAATTTTTTGAAAGCCTTTTTAAGTTTCCCAAAATTTTGTTTTTTTTTATTTTTATTTTATTAGTTCGACTTTTTCTTGTTACTATTTCAATTTTTTCCCGAAGTCTCGACATTCATATTTTGATTTTACTATCGCTATCTATAACCTAAAATTTAAGTTTAAAGTCAAAAAATTAGATTTTGAGCAAAAATTTTAAAAATTAATCTAGAAATTTCGAGAAGATATTAGAAATTCCTAAAAAAGTTCGAAACTTTAAAAGCATTATTTTACACTTCAACAACTACATTAAATGTAGTTTTTTAAGATAAACTTTGCGAGATAAGTAACTCTTAATGTAAACGCGTGAGTAGTGTAAACCAAAAATTTGGCAAAATTCTTACCAACGACTATCATTCAACTTTTCTGGATTCGAGGAGGGTTGCCTAGGGTTTAGGCCAGCTCTTAGGCCACGCTTTCCGAAACCATTGTGCTATCCCCGCGGTTGAGGTATTCTTGGTCATTCATTCAGCCACCCAATCTTGTTGAGAAACTGAAGAACGTGCCTTGGATGCACCTCTCTCAAACTGGCCACACTAGGCCAGAAGTCCCCCGTCGTGGATCCTCTGATTGATGCTAGCGCCGGGTAGTGACACATCATGTGCTTGACATTCTCATTTTCTTCTAAACATCCCCTACAACTCGGATGGTTTATGGTTCCCAGTCTGTGCAGGTGTTTGTTTAATCGACAGTGACCTGTCCAATCGTTTAACATTTAATCATCCAACGATATAATACTGAACGATCAATGCAACAGTCGGCCCTAGGGAAAACTTTCCTTAATATAGCCCAAATGTTTAATTTCTCAAGACAGGTACAGTGTACTCACAGGAATACTCAACTGTTTGAAGATTGTGGCATATATGAAGAAAAAAAGATGATTCGTCAGTAAACAACATGTGTAGTTTCACAAAATTTAAAAAGTCTGTAATGATCATCAGAGAATATCTCTCGAGAATTAGTGACTTTATAACAGTTGCACCCATTTTTTTGCAATATATTCTGTAATGTTTGCATTTCCACACTAACTTTCTTCTGTAATTCGTTATGGCTATCGTTATGGAAAAAAGCGAAAATAAAACTTAATAATTTGCATGTTTTCCATGCTTTCATCTTTCAGACATCGCCTAAATAATAGTTTGTTTCTCTCGATTTCCGATTGCAAACTGTGGCGCAATGGTCTAGCGAAAGATGTAACAGAAAAGGTGTTTAAATTGTCGGCATAACCTGCAAAACGTCAGAAAATACTAATAGGATTTTATCCAGATACTATGAAATTTTCAAAATTATTTGTATTGTATTAATTTATGAATGTTGAAGTAAGGGTTGAAAATATTGTAAATTTAAAAACAAATTTAGAGTAGTTGAGTGTCAATTTTTGAAATGCAGATGAAGAAAATTAGATTACAAGAACGAACGAACGCATTTTGCCTTTTTAATTCCTTGAAAGCAAACAAGCTGCAGGGGTTAGCAACAAATAAGCAACGTTAATGTTGACTGTTAAAAGATAGCATGTCTCAGAATTGGTTGAAAAAGTCCATCCACTATGAAGAAGACGCGATTAAAACGTTCTTGCAGCAGTGCACCAACACCAGCCTTCTCATATTCCACGAAATAACTAGCGGGTAAGAAGATTCTCTGTTGGTGGAATGAATACTAATTAAATCTCAGAGTATTTATTTATGTCAAGAATAACCAATAAAACGTATTGGCTTTGTTAAATGTTTGACACCTTTATAGCTTATACAAACACTTATTTGCTTGGAATTCACACTGTGGCTTCGTTTAAACGCCAATAAAATCGTGAACTTACACCGAACATTACAAAAAAAAGTAAATACTATACCCATTCGATGTATTTTTATGTTTGTTTTTAGTGGCCTACCTGGTAGAAACCTTGAGTGTAAAAAGGATTGATTTTGAGCATGTGAACTTTAGAGGTCGTTTACTTCTGGTGATTTTCAAGTTATTTCATGACTCTTTCACTTTATGGCTGTGTAGCATTTTATCTTTGCCTTGTTTTTTACTGTTTACTGTTTTTTTAAGTAAATGCGATTTTTTCGTTAATTTTAAGTTGGTCAAAAAATGTTTTTTAAAGATTAATCCACTCTTAAAGCGCAACCCCATTATGCCTTTAAAGCGCTGCGAGTAGGATGCGCAAACAAAAATAGATGGCGATGAACCGTCTTCTTAAACAAGAATAGGTTGTAATTTTTAGGAAAGAGTCCTTTCGGTATCGAGTTCCATAGCTTGGAAGTTCTATAGAAAAAAAGAGTGCCCGCAGACAAAAGTTCTCACTGTGTCTAGCTGGACTGCACAGGAATTTGCTGTCTCCGACTGTCTCGTATGCCTCAAAAATCTTGCCCTTGGGAGAAACAATCCTATTAGTTCCTGTGAGCATCTCCCATGATAGTACTTCTAGAAAAGAGACAAGTCACCAACCATCCGCCTGTGCTCTAGTGTTTCCAGAGAATCGGTCAAACTCTCGTCATCAATTGCGAATCGCTCTTTTTTTTATTGAATCCAAAAGAGCTAAAGTGTGCTTTGGGACTGAACTCCAAACATGAGAACAGCATTCTAGTGTTAGCCTAATTTGAGCTTTATTTAGAGTGAGTAGCTAATGAGATGTGAAGTTCTTATTAGCTCCAAAAAGAAAGCCTAGCTTCTGAGAGACCGATTTGGCAATGGTGCCCACATGATCGTCCCAAGAGAAGTTAGTGCTCCCATTCACTCCTGGGATAGACAGATTAAATTTCATCGGAAGGATTTTACCGTCCATTAATATGTTTGTTGCATTATCCCTTGAGTTTTCTTAGAGAAAACCGCGGCCTGAGTTTTTGAAGCGTTGAAGTCGACCAAATTGTTCTTACCCCATTCCAGAAGAATCTCAAGATCCCGATTAATTATCTGTATCTGCTGTTCCCTTAGTCGATCTGAAGCAGCGACGGATAACGGTTTGTCGGAGAAAAAAGATGACACAAGGCTACTATCCTATGCGTAGCTGTATATAGGATTAGAAGTTGAAGCTAAAAGTTCGTTTATGTGTAACAGAAACAGAAAAGGAGACAGGACAGACTCCTGAGGCAACCCTGCATTAATCGAAAATGTCTCGGATGAGATGCCGTTGACAACGACCAGAAGAGATTTGTCAGCGAGAAAACTGGATATCAAATGACAGAGTCCAGAAGAAGACCATACGATATTAATTTGGCGAGAAGAGATCGGTGCCTGATTCTGTCGAAGGCGTTTGAGATATCCAATGCCATAATCCTAGCCTCACCATGTTTTTCCATAGTTGAGTTACAGATGTGAGTAACATATGCTAGTAGATTGCCAGTTGAGCTTGCTGTCTGAAACCGTATTGCCTATCTGAATCCAAAAGAGCTAACGTCTGCTTTGGGGCTGAACTCCAAAGATTTTAGACTTTAGACTCAAAACTTTCTGGAAATTTTGATTTGTTTTCAAAAAACCTGATCACTCTCTGCAAAGCTCAAGTTAGGCTAGAATGCTGTTCTCATATTTTGAGTTCAGTCCCAAACCAATTCAATTGAAATAAGAACAATTCGCCTAATTAATAATGATAGTTTTGCCGATTCTATCAGGCAAATGTTGATAACTTGTCTCTTTTCTAAAAATACTCGCCGGAACTGATAGGTCTAATTCTCCCAAAGGCAAAATTCTTAAGATACATCAGACAGTCGGAAATGCCAAATTCCTGTGCCGTCCAGCTTGACACAGTGAGGAACTTTTGTCTATGGAGACTCTTTTCTATAGAATTTCTAAACTCTATAATTCGTGACCAAATACAATTTTTCCCGAAACTACCTACGATTTATCCTCACTTAAAAGGGCGATTCATCACCATCTATCTTGATTTCCTCATCCTGCTCGCAGTGCACTAAAGGCAAAGTATTGCCCTTTTGTGAGTAAATTGAAGTTAAAAAAGTCGACATTTTCTCATTAATTGGAACTTAAATGTCAACTTTAATCTCACAATTTCGGACGTTTCTCGAATTGACGTTTGCCTCAAAAGTCAACAACCATCTGATTCTTAATTTAAATCCAACCCATTTAAATGCAATGGTTCCTAATTGAGTACAATTAGAATTTGTCTTTGAAATTAGGGAAAATCTTTATGAATAGCTCGTTATAAATTATGACTTCAGAAAACTGTTGTTAAACAAAGAAGGTCAATGATACAGTGTTCACAGCATTACAAAAATGTTAAAAATACGGACGCCATAAACAAGATTTAAATAAGATAGTCCTAGCTATACAAAAAACGTAACTTTATAGTGATGAGCTTTAAATAATTATGAAATCAGTTGAGATTAACTTCACTGAAACTATAAACGATGAACTGATATCAGAATCTCGTTTTCTCATCATACGAAATTCGATAGTTTCGATTTATTAGACCATAAAATGGGAACCGCTTTCCGATATAATTAGTGACCTGCATCTTGCTCCTGAATGTTTTTGGTATCGCTGTTTCTTGGCGTTTATTAACCCATAAATGGCTGTTTTACAGCTAAATTTAGTCTCGGCCTCGGCATCCGGTTATGCGCACGTTAGATACCTTAAGTTTGTGTTTTTATGATAATTACAATCCACGGTAGAAGTAATCAAATGACCACCTCAGGACTTCCATTTGTGTAAAACGACAAGAGAATGTAACTGCCAGCCAAGTTAAATTACCAGTCAAGTCAAAGTTTCCTTTCTAAAGTCGAACACTTTTTATGTAACTTGATGCCCTTTGATGGTAGAACTTGACAATGTTGACCCTTACTTTGTGAAATTATACCATTAGAGGAAAGGCAATCTGCAATGTTTTGCTTCGATACTTTGATATCACTCGCAAAGGTGAATTGGCTGAAGTGAGCTTTGACCCTGCATGTTTAGGGTTGTTTGTTAAAAATTACTTGTGATAAAGATTCGATAAAGGTTAAAAATGGTCCAATTCGGATCTTATGTCTTAATGGCCTTTCACATAGCTACCCACACAGGATAGAAAGCCCTAAACACCACTGATAACTGCTGTTCAAAACAAGGATTAACTGTAAACCCAAATAAAACAGTAATAATTTCTTTCCCGAAGAGAAAGAAGCTAAATCTAACACTGGAAATGGAGTTAAACTCAACTTCTCAAGTAAAACTAAATATCTAGAAATATTCGTAGGCCAAAAGTTCACCTGGAAGCCTTATTTGACTCGAATAATCAAGTAAGCCACGACAGCGTTCTGGATACGCTCCAGACTATTTAGCAAAACCTGGAGCATAAAACCGAAAATGATCTACTGGTCACATAGGATGATAATTACACCCTTCATCACATACGCTTCTTTAGTATGGTGGCCAAAAAATAACGAAAAACAGAGTACAAAACCAACTGAACATATTTCAAAGGTAGGCATGTCTGGGAATAACAGGCGCAATGAACACCTGCCCTACATCACCAATGAAGGTAATGCTAGGTCTAACTCTTCCCCACCTTTTAGTGAAGAGGGAGGCGATCAAAGGAGCCTCACGATTACTGCAATTAAAACAATTTAAAGAAGGAGACTTCGCCGTTCACATGGGAATCCTCAAGGAATGTAGCCCTGTGATTTTCGCAAGATCGGTTGAATATATGCAACCCAGGTACGAATTTGATCGTTCCTTTGAATTGACTTAAATAGCCACACTGACGCTCAATCAATACCTAAAAAAACACAAATTATCCATCTGATTTACAGATCGATCAAAGACAGCGCATAGAACTGGAATGGGAATTTATGGCCCTAACTATAGGTTCTTTAAAGCCTTAGAAAAAGACCTTACTGTCTTCCAAACTGAAATACATGCGATAGCGCTCTGCACTTACGAGTGTCTTCGAGGAAATCTGAAAGGAACAAAGATCTACATTAACACAGAGAGTTAAGCAGCAGTAAAGGCTCTCAGCAGCTGCATTGTCAAATCCATACTGGTTTGGGACTGTCAACAAACTCTGAAGCAACTGGCTAAATACAACAGGAGCAACCCTAAGTGGGTGCCAGGGTACAAAGGAATACAAGGGAATGAAGCTGCGGACCAACTCGCTAGAGAAGGATCTACATCGTCATTTCTTGAACCTGAACCGGCTTTTGGTTTTTCTAAAAGTTAAATCAACAATGAGGTCCAAAAATGGAACCAAAGTCAAGATTTTCCACTGGAGATCATATCCAGGACTGCGATAGGCAAAAAGATTTATATCTGGAACGCTTGAAAAGGCAAAGGTCTACTTAGAAGTCAGCAAATCTGAATTAAGAATTCAAACCGGCCTCTTAACAGGACATTGCCCTATGAGGTAGCATCTCAAGAAAATGGGTCAAGTTAAAACAGACCTATGTCGCTTTGCGCAGAAGCTGCGAAAACTGCAGAACATGTGCTATGCAAGTGCGATGCGCTTGCACGCAAAAGGCACATCCAACTCTGATAGGCGTTCTTAAACCTCTAAGATGTGGAAAACCCAATCCAATGTATATAATAAACTTTTACAAGAGTTTGAACCTAAGTCAGGGTATGCACAAAAAATCTCATTAGGTCGAGGTGCAAGGTGGACGAAAAGAAACATGAAACGACCCATATATAATCTAATCTAATTTAATCTAATAGCTACCCACACACCAGCATTCATTCCCGCTGGAAGTGGAATTCTGGAGGAAAAACACCTCTTGGTGAAGTACTACATAACTGACCGTTACTTCATGTATTCCTTCGGTGCATTCCTACGTTACTGATCGACATGATATAGTTAGTTGATGCGGTCAGTTTTCTTGCTGGTTTATTACACTTTTCGTTCTTTCCTTCATGGCATGAGTTTAAGCAAAATTTATTCTAACGCTACTGCTAAACGTAAAACATTAAATACTTTTAGTTAGAAGAAGTATCCTTATGTGCTTACTTTATTTACCAAAAACCACTATTTACCAAAAAAACACCATATATGCCTGTAGGAGTTATAGAAATTAATTTTTCATATGAATTCTATATCCTGTATCTTTGTCGCAAAGGGCCATTGTTTATAAAAACTGTGTCTTCAAATAATGTCAGAAATCACCTCCTGAAGTTTCTCAAAAAGACTTTTAAATCAGCTGTATGTTATTTCATTAAAATAAAATTTTGGTACAGTTGTAATCCAAAAACCACCCTAAAATGAAACAAACTTTAAACAAGAAAGGAATTGTTTAAGAAAAACTTTAAGTAAGTTTGTTTTCAAATTATTCCAGTCTGTATACTAAATAACTAATTAAAATTATTAATCAAAAGTTTTAGGATCCAACGCTATAAACAAGACGTGAAACATTAAAAGAAAACAAATCTGAACGTTCCAAAAGTTTATTCTGACGGGATAAATCGGTAAAAGCTATACATTTTGTACATTTTTGTACGCTACATTTTGTACGCCAACTGGAATGTATCCCGGCACAATTCATTTATACCCAGGGAAACGGAGTCTGTGTTAGTAGACTATGAAAGGAATATTATTCCTTTGAAACTCATGGAGAAACAGGAAATTCTGCAACAAATAGAATAGGACGGAGAATTGACCGAATACGACTCAATAATTGGAATTACATTAGAAGCCAAAATTAACGAAATATTTTGTAAAACAGGTACTGCAGATAAAAATCGAAAAATGGTTGCAAGTGTTATGCCCAAAACTGTAATTTTAAAAAGTTTACATACCTATCTAGGATAAGTAAAGGATCAGCGCAGTGGATTCCAAGTTTTTTTTATTTGAACAAAAGCTGTAGAGGCGAGTTTCTGAAAAGAATTTGGCGAATTTGGTTAACGATAGAGGATAAGGGAATGAAACCCGACTGTATCACTAGATACAATCATTGCAATAGATGCATAAGGGATCTTCCTTGCGGCCAAAAGAGAAAAAGCAAGGAATCAACTCTTAAAAAAAGATCTCACAACTACTTTCCTGTAACATGCTGAAGGAATCCTATTGAATCGCATAATTGGACCTTATCTTTACAATCAAAACTAGATATAAAACCAATGAAGTAAAAATCAATGTAGTGAGGCAGAAAGAGATGAGCAATTAAAGTAATGTTAACACTCAATCTTCAAAACTTTTCCTCGAAGTAATTTTGCCATTTTATATCCTTTTGAAGTTCCCCATTTTGCCTTTGATCTCGGAGCAGTTAATGTCAATCACAAAAGATGGTGCCTAATCGTCTTATCCGAAAAGGATCGATAAGAATAGTAGTCCTCCGTCTCATCCGTGCCTTTAGATATGACACTACGTAGGTCAATATTCCTTATTTTCCTTACACACTGGGCTATAAACGATAATAAAAACGTAATCAATCTAACAGAGGTAAAGAAGCAATTCCTCTAATGAGAGAATTTGTTACCGTAAGCGAAAACACTTTGAAATCTGGTTTTGGTGTGAGGCAAATAATTATACCAATAAGCGGATTTAATCCATCAAGTGATATTCTTAAAACCGATTAAATTTCTCAGAAGTTTAATGGGTTGAATTAAGGCATTATGGGAACTTTGATTTTTATTCCTACAACCAACACGTCCGGTAATCTTTCTTCGGTCGATACTCCAATAAGCTCAACAACTCAAATTCAGACCAAGTTGACAATGATAAATGTACAGATTAGCTATAAAACCGCGACGATTCACAAAAAAAATAAACAAGGTAAACAATTTATAAGGTTAATAGTATCTTATTAATGGTTAATGTCTGCGTAGGCTTTGTGATATGACATAGTCTGTTATCAGATCACATTTACATCTAGAAACCGGACATTTGATCCAATGAAACTAAAATATCCCACGATATATACCGAGAACCTTTTTTGTACGACATTCAATAAAACAAATTTATAGTCATGAAATAAAAGAGGTGGTTCTTATCCGATATACGATACGGCTTTTTATTAATATAATTTATTACATCGAAAACCGCGGGAGACGTAAATATTAGAGCTCTAAATTTCATAACTACCGCCACATCGCGTGCAAGGAATAACGGATGACTGCTATGCTTTGACGGCTCAAATTTTCAAACAATTTGCAGCATCCTTAATCAAGGTAGCTACTCTGACAGCAAGCTTTGAGTGCGATTAATTCAAAGAAAACCTCATATCTACTAGTATTCTGTTAGCTGGTAGCATTAATTATTAGATGTTTATTTTTTGTCACCATGTACAACACTTATTATCAGTTTCTTTAAAATTTGTAAGCTCTTATTGTCAGGTCTCGATAAAACACCGGCACGGATCTTCCCGAAAAATTCTAATATATTTCTACTTAATGCCAATACCAATAACTAATTACTTATCAGGCAATTGGTTAAAATATATGTTATCCACTTATTTTCTACTCACGGGAATCCCTTAACTGCAGTCTTACCTGTAACAAAAAAGAAAGTGTTAAAAGAAATACCTTAGAAACATAAATAACCAATTATATTCGCTGTGCACTATTTTCCTACAACTTTATTTTATAACGAAGTAGATACAGGAAACCAGGCATGACTGCATGGTGTGGTGCGCCTCCAACGCAATTGTAAAAAAACAAATGTACTTTAGGCTTGATTTAAATATTACTATCGGGTCCGCTTAATTGCAAGCTTTGTACACGGACGTGATAGATAGCAAACTTCGTAGAAATAATGAATAAGCATTAATCAAACGTCGGATGTGCATTCCCTTGGTAAACTGGTGTGACCGATTCGATTTGGAATATTCTAATTATGTTGCAAAATTAATAGCCTCCATTGTTGAGATATGAGATATTTCTACGCGTTGGCAGCGGTCTGTTTGCGATTCAGCGAAAATTACAGGTATTCGCCACTATTGCATGAGATGGATTTCATATGGAAAGATAACCATGATACAACAATATTGCATTTTAAAAGATAACAAAATAAAGCTATTTGACTATTTTATCCAAAAACCAATTGCACATCACGACCGTTGCGTCGATTGGGGTTTGCTCTATCATCAGGAATCTGTATTTCAATCAGGAAATGCCAAAAACTCGACTTTTTGTCATAAAACTGATTATGTATTAGATAATTTTACACTAAATTAGTTGTACTGTAGCTCATTATATAAAGAAGAGCTTTTTCTAAACAACGATATCATTTTTTTTAAGTTTAATCCACTCGCAAAGGGAACCCCACTAGGCCTTCAAAGCACTGCGAGTAGGATGCGAAAACAAGGATAGATGGCGATGAACCGCCTTCTTAAACAAAGAAAGGTTGTAATTTTTGGGGAAAATTCCTTTCGGTGACGAGTTCCATAGATTGGAAGTTCTAAAGAACCTCCGTAGGCAGAAGTCCTCGCTGTTTCAAGCTGGATTCCATAGGAATTTGCTTGTATGCCTCAAAAATCTTACCCTTGGGGGATCAATCATATTAGTTCCTGCAAGCATCTTTCATGATAGTAAATACTTGTAGAAAAAAGACAAATCACCAATCAACCGCCTCTGCTCTAGTGTTTCGAGAGAATCGGTCAAACTCTCGTCATCAATTAGGCGAATCGCTCTTCTTTGAATTGAATCCAAAAAAGCTAAAATGTGCTTTGGAGCTGAACTCCAAATATTAGAACAGTATTCTAGTGTTGGCCTAACTTGAGTGAGTAGCTGATGATATGTGAAGTAGTTTTTAGCTCTAAAAAGAAAGCCTAGCTTCCAAGAGGCGGACTTGGCAACGGCGTGCACATGATCGTCCCAAGAGACGCTAGTGCTACATTCACTCCTAGGATAGACAGATTAGATCCCATCGAGAGGACTTTACCTTCCATAAGTACCTTCCATTTTATATTTTCTTAGAGAAAGTCGTGGCCTTAGTTTTGGAAGCATTGAATTCAACCAGATTTTTCTTACTCCATTCCAGAATAATTTCAAGATCCTGAATAATTATCTGTATCTATTCCCTTAGTCGATCTGAAGCAACGACGAATATTGTTTTGTCGGAGAAAAAAGATGACACAAGGTTACTATCATCTGCGTAGCTGTATATAGAACTGGAAGTTGAAACTAAGAGATCGTTTATGTATAACAGAAACAGATAGGAGACAGGACGGACCCCTGAGGCACTCCTGCATTAATCGTAAATGTCTCGGATGAAATGCCATCTACGACAACTTAAAGAGATCTGTCAGCTAGAAAATTGGATATCAAATAACGGAATTCAAGAGGAAGACTATAAGATGTTAATTTGGCGAAAAGAGATCGATGCCAGACTCTGTCGAAGGCTTTTGAGATATCTAATGCCACAATCCTAGCCTCAGCATGTTTTTCCATAGCTGAGTAACAGATATGTCAATTTTGCCACATTCTAAAGTTGCTACTAACTCTAGAATTCGCCACCGAAAAACGACTGTCAGTTCCGTCGTTTGGTCTGCGTGTACGAATGTTATCCTGCTACTGTCGCAACTGTTAACCGCATTTTTGCAATTTATATCTATCGGGTGTAACAGAATCATGATACAGCCCCTATTTTTTCTTTATTTATGTAGATAAGATTTTCAAATTTGTTTAATTTACTTATGAAGTGTCAAATTTTGATTATATTTTTTTGTACATTTCAACCTTTTAAAAATGTCAACTATTTTTACCTTTTTTTTGTGTAAATATTGATTTTTTTGAAAATTTTGAAATTTTACTGAAAATGTCAATCTTCCTGAAAATATTCTTTCAAAAATTCTGACTCATTAAACATGAGACTTATCTTTTTTTTTTAAATATTAACTAACCTAAATTGTGACTCTTCTTTTCTAGTTTTTTTGAATGTTTCGAATTTTGTTTAATATTCACTTTTCTTCAATAATTAGGCTCTTTAAAAATTTCTACTCTAACTGAAAGTTCTTCAAATTTACTAAATCTCAACAACTTCGTAAAAAATTTTAGACTATTTTCAAAATTTCAATATTTTTTGAGAATCATTTTTTTTAAATTTCGTCATTTTTCATTCTTGAATTTTTTGACTTTTCTCTAAATTTTAACAATATTTTTGCAAAATGTTAATACTATTACTATTACTAGTTTAACTTCCTTTGAAAAATTTTACATTACTTGGTCAACTTTCAAAATTAGGTCTTTTTTGAAAACTTCAACTCCTTAAAATTTCGCCTTTATATCCATTTTCTGAATCACGACATTTTATTCAAATGTCGACTTTTTTGAAATTTTGGATTATTTAAGAAAATTGAAAATTTGGTCCTAATTTCCTTACTTTTTTCAATTCTTCATTTATTTCGAAAATTTAAACTTTTTTTCAAAATATTAACTTATTCAACATTTCGGCTTTTTTTTAATCTTTTCTTTTCTTTTTAATTTTCACATTTTTTAAAAGTGTTTAAAGTTTTCAATCAAATATTTCGAATCCTTAACAAAAGGGGCTTTTTTACCTTTTTTCTCCAAATTTAACTAATCAAGAGGTCTTTTTTACCACTACTTTTTTTAACAATTTTGAAATTTCTGGTAATTTGCATTTTTCTTCAGTATTTGGACTTTTCGAACATTTCGGATTTTTTTTTAAATCTCAAGACTAAAAGACCAAAGACTAAAAATTTTTCATTTTTTTTTAATCTCGACTTCTTTGGTGCAACGGACTGGTCCTTGCTTAACTTCAAGTACTGAAATACAAAGCTTGTCCCCTAAAACCAAGAAAAATACGCTCTGAAGATAATAGCTTGGCTATCGAAACGCATTAGAGCAAGCTTTTTGTGCTTTTTAATCTTTCTTGGGTTCAGGGGTCAAGATTTGTATTTCAACTTTATCTCGACATATCTTCAAAATTTTGGATATTTTTGAAGGTTTAGACTAATTTCCAAAATTTCTACTTTTTAAAAAGTTTAGATATTTTTCGAAAATTTCACCATTTTTTTCAAATTTTCATATTATTGGAAAATGTAATTTTCTTAAAATTTTTACATTTTTCTGTTAAAATAATTGTGATTCTTAAATTCTCAACTTTTTTGGAAATTTTAACTTTCTACGAAAATTTTGAGTTGGCCTAAGTATTTTCGAAATATCTAGTTCTTAAAAATTTGGAATGTTTTTAAAATTCCAACTTTTTAGGAAATTTCGACTATATTTAAAAATTCGACAATTTTCAACATTGATTTTTAAAAATTCGACCTTTTTTGAAATTTTTATTTTTTTAATGCAGAACGTTTTAAAATTTTCCGCTTTCCTTAAGGTTCGACTTTTTATAAAATTTGTACTTATTTGAAAGTTTCCACTTTTAAAATTTCAGTTTATTTTTAAATTTATCTTCAATACTTCGACATTTTTATGTAAAATGCTTCAGTACATACTTCAGTATCCCTCTGAAGATGACAGCTTGGCTGTCGAAACGCGTTAGAGTAACCTTTGTTGTGTTTTTTAATCTTTCTTGGTTTCAGGGGACAAGTTTTGTATTTCAATACTCAAGTGCCTATTTTCCTTAGACAAATACCGAAATATTTGAGAGTTGTTGGGTCTACAAAGTAAGCAAGATGATTTATCGTGACTTGGAGGAATTTCTTTTCAAAATATTCCGCACTATTCACAATTTAAGATTGATAAACTATCCAATTCGCTATCGGTATCGGCGAAAAAACGAATCGCTTAACAACCTCTTCGATACTCTTTAAAACAAAGTATCACTATTTAATTAGTATTTTCGCATTCTTTTACACTTTCGAATACGAATTCGCTGTATTAGTTTATAACTAGATTTTACACCCTAAGAGGATAAATTGTCAGAAACGCTGATACAGCTGACTTATTTATAAATTCAAAACCTAAATACCATATTTGTAGATTCAAAAATGATGATCTTTCATTCAAATTTTTGTACCCTATTTGACACTCTTGAAGGACGAATTTTCAAAAATTCTCTCTTAATGCTCACCTATCGTATATAAGGAACTCATGTGCAAAATTTCGTACTTTTAGACTCATCAGTTAAGGCTGATAGGTTGTTTGTCAGTCAGTGTTTAGAGTTTTATCAAACAGATAGGTCAGGTTCCCCAAAGTGCAGTGTAACAGGTTAAAGTAATTCGATGTTTTCGAAATAAATCCATTTAACACAATTTTTTTATTCTTATTTTTTTTTTATTTCATAGAAATTATGTTGTGCTCTTTGTTTAAGTAATCAGTATATGTACATCAATGAATGCGAAATTATGACAAGCGGGTCAAAGCTCATAGATCAAATTTATTTATTTTAAAATTGTCACCGGCGAAGGACAATAATCACTGCTAACATTTAATATTATGTGAGATTGCTGAAGCGCTAGAAACTGCACTATTACTGTGAATATGAGAAAATGAATTTTATCTTTAAATCCTTGCAGTACATTCACTAAAAAAGATGCTAACTGCGGAACAAAACATTTTTATTTGCAACCACTGTATGTAACTGGTCGTAGGAGAAACGCGATATAATGAGGAATATTTTTTGTGAAACGCATGTGGCTTAAGCTAAATTATTTTCAACATAACATATTTTAAAAATAGTTTTCAAAATAAAAGTAGATCTTTATATGTATAATACAAATCTTAGCCCCTGAAACCAAGAACAATTAAAAAACACAACAGTTGCTCTCTTGTGTTTTTAATATTTCTTGGTGTCAGGGGACAAGATTTGTGTACCAATTTTTGAAGATAACCCAGGACCAGTCAGTTCCACCAAAAATCTTTACAAGCGAAGACTGAAGACAAACTTTGTACTTATTTCTGAAAATTTCGAGTTCGAAGCAAAAGTGTTCAATTTAAGGACGAAAAATTCAAAAATGTAACTTTAACCTGTAAAACAAATTCCTGCTCTGTGCACTTTTGATTTTACTAGAAATTTGAGTTGTTTCTCAAAATCGTAATTTAAACTTGAAATTTTGAAATTTGGTAATTTTTTATAAAGGTAAAGCCCAAGTCGAAATTTCAAGTAAAACAATTCAAAATCCAAAGATCTTTATGTGCTAAGGATGAAGACGACTTTTTTACTTTTTCCTGAAAATCTCGAGTTCGAAGCAAAAATGTTCAATTTAAGGACAAAAAAGTCAAAAATTTAACGTGCTGTGTGCACCTTTGGTTTTACTAACAATGTGACTTTTTTCTCAAAATCGTAGTTGAAGCTTGAAATTTTGAAGTTTGAGAAATTTTTGTAAAGGAGAAGCCCAAGTCAAATTTTTTAGTAAAACAACTAAAATTGCCAAAATATTGGCCAAAATTGCCAAAATTTTGGCGTTTTTTTAATTTGCACTAATCTCATTTCATTTATTTCTAAAAATTTTACGATTATACCAAAATCTTGGATTCAAAGCTCGAAATTTCGAAAAAGATTCCAACATTTAAGTTTTAAATTGAAATTTTCAATTTTTAAATCGAAAATTCGAGTTTTTTTCGAAATATTGAGTTTAATTTCAAAATTCTGCATCTAACATTGCAATTTTTAATTTTTTCTAAAATGTTGGCACCAAAATACTAAAAATCTATACTTTCTTTTAGAAATCTTGGCTTTGGCTCTCAATATTTCGACAAGGGCTTCGAAACAGAACTAAACCGAAAACCGGAAACCGAAAAAACCCGTTGTTTTCGTCGGAAAGAAAACCGGATGGAAACCGGAAAAAGATATCGGTTTAATTCGGTTCGTTGAATTTATGAAGGCTAAGAACAGTTTTGATTTTACCCTTAGATGAGGAATTTTTTCTTAGAAATTTCAATTTCCTTTTCAAAATTTTACACAAATACGTGCAAGTTTGATCTCAAAATTAACAGTTTACTTTCAGTATATCATTTCTATTTAAAAATTATATTAAAAACTAACAATTTCCACAGCTTCGAGAAAGTGTTGACTTTATTCTCAAAATTTTAAGCCAAATTAAAATTTTAAGTTTTAACTTCAAATCTTTTTTTAAAATTTTTGACATTTTCTTGAAATTTCGACTTTTATCTGGATATTACTCGAAATATTTCTTTTCTTCTCTTAAAATTTCGAGTTTAAAATAAAAAAAATATCCTCCGTTGTAATTTTAAAATAAAGCAGTAGAGTGTTTTTCATTCAAGCTAGGGAAAATCGGCTTTCCTTACCATTTTATTTGCAAATTCGATTTTTTTTGGAAATTTGATTTTTTTGTAGAAACCTTCAAATTTACTTCTTTCCGTAAACTTCAATTTTCCTTTTCTAATTTAATATCTCTCTTTTTTGAAGTTGTTAGCGAATTTTTTGATTTTTCGTCTATTTATTCTTTCAAATTCCACTTTTTTTAGTATTTAATCTTTTTTCGGAATCTAAAATTTAAATTCTTATGACTTCCTAAAACTTCCTAAAATTCCAAGATATGATTTATTTATTCTTCATGGTAGACCCTTATTGACCGGAAATATTATGTTTTTTCAAACTGGGCCGAAGAAATGTTAAATAAATTAAAAAAACATATGATTTGTTTCTTAGAATTTTTGCTGAAATCTCGCTATTTCATAATTAACCTTGAAATTTTTAAATTTTGAATCCAAATTTCAGGAAACAAATACAGCATTATATGTCAATTTAAAGCTGGGATCTTGCAATTGGTGAAATTGGATCTTTAAATGGTTAGATAATGTCTAATTTTAACTTCCAACGATTTTGTTTACGCTAAAATAGTAAATTTTATTCCGAAAACTTTGATTTTTTTTCTGAAGATTTCGACTTTAGCCTCCAAATTGCAATATTTTTTCAGATTGTTTAGAATTTAGACATCAAAACTGTGTTTTTTTTTAATATTAATTTATTTCGCGAAATTTCTGGTTAAACTCAAAAGTTCGGCTCTTTGTTTCTTGAAAGTTTGTGTCAAAAATCGATTCTCAAAATGTTAAATCTCTTCACAAAATTTTTAGCTGCAGCTAGGATTTTTTCTATAATTTCGAAATTCGCGTTTTCTCTCCAGAAAATGTGCGGTTGATCTTGAAATTTCAATTTTTCTGTAGAAAATTTGAAGTTTAGAAATAATTAAAATTGCATTTTTTGCGGATTCTTTATTTTTACGCTTAATATACACATTTTAAATAAAAATTTCGAATTTTTGCTAAAAAAATTTACAGAAACTAGATTTCAAGTGCAAATTTTCGAGTTTTTGAGCTTAAACTCGAAACTTCCGAACTTTAACTTACAGTCGGAGTCTTAACTCAAAATTTCGAAGAAAATGTCTAGAATTAAATCATAATAGTCAACATGTCGATAAAAAGGGCTATACTTCGTAGAGAAAAACTAAATTTTATTTAAAGTCGAAATTCTAGAGAAAAAAAATAATAATTAAAAGTATATGCAAATTTAAATTTGAAACTTCAAAAGAAAAAATTAAACTACCGATATAAAGTAAATACAGTAACCAAAACTTTCTGGAAAATATTATTTTTTTTAGAAATTTTTAAGTTTTCAGCAATATTTTCAGAAAAAAAAAAACAAATATTTGGGTTTAAAGTCAATATTTCTAAATTAAGGTACAAATTTCAATAATTCTTCTGTTAAATTGTAAAGTTATTTTATTGAAATTTTGACTGTTTCATCAAAATCTCAATTTAAACCTTTTCATTTTATATTTTTGGTCGTTTTAATCCAAAGTTCAAGAAAACAAAGTTAAAGCAGCAAAAATCAATTTTGTTGGAAAAAGCGAACCAAAGTCAAAACTTCGTAAGAAAACCAAAATTATAAAAGAAGTCTCTCAAATTTTCGATTTTAATCGCCAAACTTTGTATATTCTAGAACTTGTTGACTCTTGGGTATATAATTTAAGATTTTTATGAAAATTCCGAGTTTAAATTTAAATTTAACAATTCTGCGACCCAGTTTGGAAATATTTAACGAAGAAATGTTAAATAAAATCAATAATGGTAATGTTTCCGATTAATACGAGTCTACAATTTAAATTTAAAATTTCTAAACCTGAAATTCCCATTTGGTTTTTTATAAAGTTTAGGTTTTTCTTGAAATTTGAACTCAAATTGAACTCAAAATTCAGGGTTACAGCTTGAAATTTCTTAACTTGAAAAATGAAAAATATTTTCCTTAAATTTTAGGCAAAGTCAGAGTAGTTACATGTAATATTAAAGACAGAACATTTTCTAAATTATGTTCGAATTTCAATTTTTAATTCGAAAAACTTTTGAAGAATCAAAAAAATCAGTCACTGGGAACTGAATCGAAAACCGCAAAAACCGTTATTTTTGTCGGAACAAAAACCGAAACTGAACGGATCTAAATTTTTTGCTGGAATGAAAATCGAAAACCGGAACGAAAAAAATAACGGTTCAAAGCCCTTCGACCTTAATTCCAAAAATTTGTCTCGGAATTGTGCACTTAACAATTAGAATGGAAAGGTTGGCTTCTTTAAATTATAATAAAACTTGAATTTTTATGGCAGAAAAAGTTTGAACTCGACAAGGTTTTTATTGCAAATTTCTCTCGAAACATAGAGACTTTTATAACTTTTTCGTTTCCAACTGAAAATTATACATATCGTCGACTTTAAAACCGGAATTTCGTCGAAAATTTAAGTTTAAGCATGAAAAACATATTTCTAGTATAATTTCTCCCAAACTTTTCAGTTTAACAGTAAAGTTTTAATACCTGATTTTACCGTCGAATTTTTTTCTAGAAATTTTGAATTTAGTCTCCAAATTCTGACTTTAACGTTAACATTTCGATTAATAACGACATGAATTTACAAAAGGATTGATTTTAACTTATTAAGCAAGGTAGTCGTTTTTTATTTTGTTTGTTATCAAAAAAAAATCATATTTTTAAGGGTTTTACAGTCGAAAGCAGAACCTAATAATTACACTGGGGAACAATTTGGAACATAATTTCTGTTGAGTTTTCTTTTTGACCTGATTTAGAGTTAAATAGTTATAATGATTTCAAAACTGTAGGCAGTTTTCTCCTACCACGTCCAGTTTTTTCGCTACACCTTCTGTTGATATCTTACTTTCGATTAAGACAAATACGTTTTTTCAATTTTTTCTTAATTTATTTAATGATAATAGAACTGTGTATTGTCATAACGTTTAAGGCTTAGAGGGAATGTTAGGAATTTATGCCTAAGACGCAACTGAATGGCCTTTTTTTATGGATAACTCAAAGTGAAGATTGAAGAGTGTCCTCCTCCACAATGGAAATGTGTTGGTTCTAATAGGTCACTCAGTTTGTTTGTGTCAACAATTTGAAAGTATGAAGAGAGTCATTGATTTGTTGCAATGTCACATGCACCAATGGATCTTCTGTTTTGACCTTTCTGACTTTTTCTTGACCATCAACACGAATATATCAAGGATTCAAGTTTTTTTTTTTATGTGGAACAACGTGAAAATGATCGAATGAGGTCGAGTTGGTATCCAGAATGTGAACTGAAACATGGTGGTTCAAACATTCTTCACTAGCTACTTCTCGACAGAAAACATCTGAGGTTTTCACCTCTGCATATAAAACTGGGTCTTGTGAATCAATTTGTTAAAGCTGGGTCAATTAAAGCAGATTGTTTCAAGTATCCATTGTGGCATTTCCTAGACTGTTACTTGGAAAGATAAAGGATAATGTGATTGATGGTCCACAGATTCGGCAGCTCGCTAAAATGAAACTTTCATTGCAACAATGGCAAAGCTATAAAGAGTGGCAATCAAAAACATTGTCAGAGAGTTTGTTAGACATACACGACCTCAGAATTATATCAAAATCGTCCAGCAACTCTTGGAGAACTTTAAAATGCCTAGTTGCAACGCGAGCATTAAGTTCTATTATTTATTACATTAGCCATTTTGCTGACTTCCTAAAAAATCTTGGCACAGTTGCTAATGAGTAGGCTGAGTGATTCCTCCGAGATTTAAAGGTCATGGAGGCACAATATCCAGGTAAATGGAACGGATATTGTAACACAATGTGAATAAATAGAATAAAATTTAGAATAGAATTGTAGAATTTAATACGTAAGAAAAGTTTCTAGAAAGATCTGATAAGGGGAAAGCGGCCGCGATAACGAAACAAACAGCAGATAAGCGTTCCCGAAATTTCGGCAAACGATAAGCCTTATCTGCCGAAAAGTTCTAGAAGCCGGGAGCCAAAACTATATAAGGCGGTCAGCTTTCCCTCGAGTTAGTTAGTTAGAGTCGGTGTAGTTAAGTAGTGAGTTAGCAGTTAGAAGTCAATAAGTGAGTTAATTATTAAGTTGTAGTGATCCGAGTTGAGTTTGAAAATAAAGTGGATATTATTCAATTCACGTGTTAATCAATTCGAACCGATAAGCCCGTAACAATATGTACATATATGATGGTTGACTACTATTGAAGCATCAATCATCAGACGAGGAGAATTTCCACACATTAAACATTCGAGAAAAAGCTGTAATCGAAAATTGTTACCTTGATCTTTAGCTTTAACGCTTTTTTTATTTGTATGAGCACAATTTACCGTGCTGTAAATGTACATATATAGACTTTGCACAAACTATTTTTTGTGAACAGCCTACTTGGTAATTTTTAACTTTACTTTTTTTATATGCACATTTTTTTATAACTTTTGAGATAAATAGAAGGTAACCTAAAGATTAATAAGTTGACGTGATAGACAGGACTTGGGTTCAGAGGCCAAAAATTAGTCGAAATCAAGTCACAGATCTAAGACAACGAAATTGCTGTTCCCCAGTGTTATGATGTGCTCGTTAATCTGAAAAAATCAAATTGTTCTTTTTCATCTTCCCCATTCATAAAATGCAGGGGACACCATGATGTGCCGTACCTTATAAGAATGGAAAAGATGAATGAATAGTTTTTATAACATTCTGATGATATCACTATTCTTGCACCAAGGTAACTTGTTCTAATAGCAAAAATAAACAGCTAAAGTTTGACTGATCTTGTGATTCAATTTCATTATCTAACCTATTATTAAGAGATATATTAGTTCTAAATATTACATAAATAACCAATTTATATATTCGATGAATAAAAATATCTTTGAATAATAAATTAGAGTTCAACAAGACCAATTATTAATAATACTAATTAATTACGTGCTTTAGCTCTTTAATGGAAATTATGGTTTTAATGAAACTGGTTTACAGATACAATCGATTTACTGATGGCGTAGTGTTGTGAACAAATTGATAATTGATTTTATATTGGATATGCTCGATTATTATTTTTTAAGTTGACTACACCACAATCTCATCATACATCAAAAGGAATACGAAATATGATCAAGGAGGTTAAAAGTATTAAGAATTAAGAAGCTACCTGACTTTGAGATAAGACGCCTTATTTACTGACTTATATCATACAATTTTTAATTATCCTGATACATGAACAATCTCTTCGTTACGATTATGAATATAAAATATGTTCTTGTTTGACGCTGCATAAAAATCTTGCTTTAAATGATTAATTTACACCATTATGAGCTTCCGCGAAGACCAAAACAACTAGTAAAATATTAAGTAATGATAACGATCTATTAGTATTTAAGTTATTAGTAATAATCAAACGTAAGGCATCTTAGAGACAAAACTTGCCCACTTCCGTGAACTGACCATCCATTAAATCGATTTGATGGGTCAATTTTTTCATAACTAGTTGCTGGATCAGATAACTACACCTGAGAATCAATACATATTTTAATATCTCCATTAGACCTCGAAAAATATTCAACAGGACATTTCAAAAAGTAAGATTACAGTTGAAAAACGAGCACGAATGTATAATTAAAATTATAATTCGATCCTATATATCATTTCGTAAGAGTTGAACCTGTTTTTATGGATTAATCTACGATGAAATGGTAATTACGGTTGTAGCTGGTTCCGATCCAATATTTTTATCGAAAGAAACAAAAATTTTGAAAGAGCTGAATGGACAAGATACTAGAGGTAGATAAAACGAACTGCTAACCATACACTTGAAAGTTACGTCCAATTTAATTTGCATATATATACTTGATAATGTGTAATTTTCTTTATAAATGGCATCAGGACATTGTACAAAATTGCTTTTAAGCAAACCTCTTCGATATTCTAAGAAATGGTCGGTAATAACAGGCTTGAGCATTGTCTAGTAATTATTTCAGGCTTAGGTTCATTTATTTTGCATTTTATGTGATACCAACATTTCATGCATCCAATCTGAGGTGTAATGATGTTGATACATAATTGACAACGTATGTAATGATAATTAATAATATGCTTAAAACAGGATGCTGGTGAATTGGTGTAATATACCTTCAGCACAGACCGAACATATTAAACGATTCCATACAATTTTAAGAGAAGATGGAGAAAAATGAGTATGATACGAATATGCGATTAAACATTTTTTAATGTACCGAAAAACAATATTCTTCAAAATTTAAAACTCTTTTCAAGCTATCACAGAGTTATGCATTTTGTCTCTTGACTGTCTTGCTTTTTCTGCATTTTTATTTAGACAGTTTCGCCTCCAGTATAGTTGACACACTGAATTAACGTGCTCTTCGTCTTGAATATAGGTTTCCTCATTCCAGACTCAGCAGGCGTTTTGCCTCTGATATGATTGACATAGTAAGCTACCGTGCTCTTCTTTATTGGATTCCTTTTTTTGTGTCACTTTCACTTCGGAAGAATTTCGTCTCTCTGGTTGAGTTGCCGTACTCTTCTGTCTTTAATTTGGGTGTTTCCTTTATTATTGAAGAGGCTTCCTGAAATAATGGGCGAACCTTACTTTAAATAATTCTTTGACAGTTTAAATCCGGAAAAAGTAATAGTTCAACCAGTATACTCAATGGCGATAAAATCCTCCCTACGGGATCTAATATGTCTGTCCTAGAAGTAAATGAGAGCATTAAATTCTCTTGGAAATACCGCCTCTCGAAAGCTGAGCTTTCTTTTTAGAGCTAAAATGTACTTCACTTCTCATAAGCTGCTTACGCTGGATCGAAGGACATTCTGGGAAAGAGGAAAACGAACGCGTTGACAAACTCGCGAGGAAGGTTTCGGAGGGACAATTCGTTAGACCAGAACCAACCTTTCCCCTGGCGTAAGATCCCTACTTAACGAAGAAATTTATCGTAAACAAAGCCATATGAGCATCAATAACAACATGCCGACAAACTCACGCATTCATTAGAATGTCGTGCAGGGAAAGGGCAAAAATATGCCTACAACTCTCAAGGAATAATCTCAGGAAACTTGTAGGGATATGGACAGGTCATTATCGATTAAACAAACACCTCCACAGAATGGGAATTATAAACGACCCGAGTTGCAGAGGGTGTTTAGAAGAAGATGAGAGTGTCGAGCACGTGGTGTGTCACTGCCCGACACTAGCATCAATCACAGGATCCAAGCTGGGGGCCTTCTAGCCTAGTGTGGCCAGTTTGAGAGAGGCGCATCCAAGGGACGTTCTTCAGTTTCTCAACAAGGTTGGGTGACTGAATGAATAACCAAGGACACCTCAATCACCGGGATAGCACAATGGGCCCGGAAAGAGTGGCCTAAGTGCTGGCCTAAACTTTAGGCAACCCACAACAAATCCAGAATCCAGAAAGCTGCTGACGACAAAGCACACGTTAAGCGAACACTGAAATACTGTTCTCATGTTTGGAGTTCAGCTTCAAAGACACTTTGGCTCTTTTGGATTCGCTTCCAAGAAGAGTGGTTCGCCTAACTGCCGACGATAACTTGACAGATTCTCTCGAAACTGGAGCACGGGACTGTAGTTGGTGACATCTCTTTTCTACAAGTACTTTCATGGGAGATGCTCGCAGAACTGATAAGGCTGATCCCCCCAAAGGGCCAACATTCTTGAAACATACAAGATAGTTGGAGACGGCAAATTCCTGTGAGGACCATTTTGGCACAGTGAGGACTTCTGTCTATGGAAACTCTTTTTTTATGGAACTTTCAAACTTCTTGCCAAACGGAATCTTTCCTAACAATTACAGTTCATCCCCATTTAAGAGGGCGGTTCATCGTCATCTATCTTTATTTTCGCATCCTTCTCACAAAGTTCTAAAGGCAGCTTATGCAAGTGGATTGAATTTGAAAAGAATATTTTCATGTTCTCAAGATAGTTTCCATTATAATGCTGAATTGGAAAAAAAACTTAATGAGCAATTTAGATTGCATCCATGTCTATTCGCTTGGCTGCAATAATCTTAAAATTCCACGTCATTTCTGTTAATAAAGCAGTGGCGCAACATCCTGCTAAATACATAATTCATAAAATTGGGGGACTCTGTGCTCTGTGAAGCACGCGCTCAAGAAGTTTCATTTAGAAATTATTACACAACAGAACGTAATTAACCGGTATTGTCCGTTGTTTTAACTCCGTAATTGCCCACGCTGAAGCTTCGTAAGGCACGATGTAATGAAAAAAGTTTACCGGCTAATTCTCGTGTTTTACATTCTGCATAACTTATGCTATTACCAGGTTGGCAATTAAGCAAACTGCATTTTTAATTCGTCACACTAGAGCACAGTACAAAGAAAATTGAAAGTTTAACCAGAAATCGTAAATATTGCTACAAAAAGTCTGATCTAATCCTTGTGAGACCCAAATATATCAACTATTCGAGTAATGCTGAAAAGTTTTAACTTTCTCCAGGAAGAAAAAATATACGAAAGCCAAACAGCTTCACGTATAGACTGCAAGAAAAAAAATAGTAAAAAATTTCGAGTTTAAAGTGAAAATTGTTAAAAAAATTTTAAATTCAAATCAAAAACGTTAAAAATCAAAATTTGTAGAAAAATCTCAATCTGAATGAAATAGAAATCTTCAAAATGTTAAGAATATCATACAATATATTAGGATTAACGCAGAATGTACAGTTTAGTTAAATCTTTGGCAGCAGCAAATGCAGCTTTGATATTGTTAATTTTATTATTTTACCAAAGACCATATGTACCGCACATTCAACTATACCTCTATTTTAAAGAACAAGTATCCATTTGTAAGCTTAACGGAACATTGATCGTGTCTGGCATGATAATAATGGGTCCCATTCTGTTTAATATTGCACATACTTACGTACTTATGTCGTTTTTGTAAAAAGAAATGCCGGTGATGTTTCCGCTGCTCATTTTATAATCGCATTTGTGTTTCATAGAAAATACGATAACGTCAACTAAATTATGTTAACTCCAATATTTTACCAATGTTTATTTTACATGATAAAACTTATAGAAATTGAAAAATTTTCAAGCTAGGCTAGATATAATTTAAAACCAATTAGATAGTATGATTAAGATATTTTTCAGAATTTTCAGATACAACTTGCGTGTTTACAATTTCTTTTAAATTTATTATAATAAAGGGTGTCTCGACTATAGGGTCAAGTGGGGTAATTTTAAACCATTTTGGAGGTTTGAAGTTTAAAGCTTCATGTATTCTTAATAAAAATAAAATTGGGTCATTTATATAATTGATACATACAATTAGTTATTAAATTTTATGTCAATTTATATTGTTAAATGTGCAAATTTTGCGGGATTTGTTGCAAAAATTTCAGTTTACAATTATCGCTTCTAATGACAGTCGAAAATATTGGGGTAATTGAGAACAGCCATTTTGGAGGTGCCACAATTTATAATAGTTTGCAGTCTTTATTGTTTCAGATGAACTTTATTCATGTAATGTGCTCTTATTATCCTCTGTTTGGGTAGTGCATTCAGATATCATTTTTTTTTATTTCTATATTTTGGTAGAAGAACAGGGTTTAATTAACGGCCTGGAAAATGTGTAGCATCTACAGAACAAATTTCAGCAGATGCAATCCTCAGATAACATTGGCAGCCCCGTAGGGTTTGGCTCTTTAACTCTGCAAATTGGGAAGAATTAAGAGACTTCCTTGCATCTTTGCCATGGTAAGAAGTCTGCTTTAACTCAGACAACCTTTCCTCAGTTGCTGAATCCATCACTGAAACTATCCTGATTGGCATGGAGTAATCAATTTCTCATTCACAAAAGAAGTCTGCCTCCAGTAAACCTTGATTCAGCAAAAAATGTGCTCAGGATGCCTCCTAAAAATAACGCTCACATCATCATTGGAAAAATAATCCCTCAGTCGAGACTCGAACCACCTTTGTAAATGCAGGACATTTTTGTAAACAGGTTATTGACGGGGCAAAAAGTGATTTTAATCGTAAAATGCCCAAAGGCTTATCAACTGTCCGAACAGTTCCAGGTCTTTTTGGGGATTTGCAAAGTCGATTGGAAAGAATCTTACATCTTCAAATTTTCCATCTTTACTCGATGACAACAACAATATTGCAATATTACTTCCAAGGAAAAGGCTGACCTGCTAGCCTTAATGTTTGCTGAAAATTCCAACCTGGATTGTCGAAACGTAGAACCTCTTATACTTCCCAAGGTTGGCACTTCGTTGCCTGAAGTTGTTTTTAGACAACGCACAGTCAAGAAGATTTTCCTCGAGCTCGAAACATCGAAAGCTCGTGGCCTTGATGGTATCGCTGCTATTTTTTTTAAGAAATGCGCTCCAGAGTTGACTCCTTTCCTAAGTAAATTGTTCACACTCTCTTACAACAAAGCTGTATTTCATAACATCTGGAAATCTGCTAGAGTGCGGCCTGTCCCCAAAAACGGATAAATGAATCTGGCTAACAACTATCGCCCTATATCTTTGTTCGCCGTTATATCTAAAGTAATGGAAAAGGGTTATCAACATCGAGATTCTCAAATATCTGGAGGAGAATAGAATCATCTCAGACATGCAATACGGTTTCAGACAGCAAGCTCAACTGGCGATCTACTGGCATATGTTACTCGTACCTATAACTCAGCTATGGAAAAACACAGTGAGGCTAGGATTATGGCATTGGATATCTCAAAGGCCTTCGACAGAGTCTGGCACCGATCTTTTCTCGCCAAATTAACATTCTGTGGTCTTCCTCCTGGACTCTATTATTTGATATCCAGTTTTCGCGCTGACAAATCTCTTCGGGTCGTTGTCGATGGCATCTCATCCGAGACATTTGCGATTAATAGGTCTGTCTCCTCTTCTGTTTCTATTACACATAAACGATCTCTTAGCTTCAACTTCCAATCCTATATACAGCTACGCAGATGGTAGTAGCCTTGTGTCGTCTTTTTTCTCCGACAAACCATTATCCGTCGCTGCTTCAGATCAACTAATGGAACAGATGATATAGTTGATTAATCGGGATCTCGAAATCATTCTGGAATGGGGTAAGAAAAATCTGGTCGACTTTAACGCTTCAAAAACTCAGGCCTTCTCTTGGGACGATCATCTGCACGCCATTGCCAAATCCGTCTTTCGGAAGCTAGGCTTTCTTTTTAGAGCGAAAAAGTACTTCACATCTCATCAGCTTCTCACACTATATAAAGCTCAAGTTAGGCCAACATTAGACTACGGTTCTCATGTTTGTAGTTCAGCCCCAAAGCATACTCCACCTCTTTTGGATTCAATTCAACGAAGAGCGATTCGTCTAATTGATGACGAGAGTTTCACCGATTCCCTCGAAACACTAGAGCACAGACGGATGATTGGTGATTTATCTATTTTCTACAAGTACTTTCATGGGAAATGTTCACAGGAACTAATAGGATTGATCTCCCCAAGAGCAAGATTCTTGAGGCATACAGGACAGTTGAAGACAGCAAATTCCTTTGCAGTCCAGCTTGACACAGTGAGGACGTCTGTCTTCGGAGGCTCTTTTTTCTAAAGAACTTCCAAGCTATGAAACTGGTTGCCGAAAGGAATTTTCTTGGCTTGTTTAAGAAGGCAGTTCATCGTCATCTATTCTTGTTTCCGCATCCTACTCGCAGTGCTTTGAAAGCGCAATGGGGTTGCCCTTTGCAAGTTGATTAAACGAAAAAATTATTAATTTTTTATACTCTATTGTTCTAGACGTTTCCGCCATAGTTAGCGGATCATCGTGTATACTAATATTACCTATAGAGCGAACTTTTGATCTACTGAAAAACTTCATAATCAATGCACAACCATAACAACTGAAGTCAGAAACATGAACTTTAGAAAGAAGATTTCTTTCATGATGTAGATGAGCAATAAGAAGAAAATTTTGGAAATTCGTGCTCTAAGGTGGTAAAAAGAGGATGAAATAAAATTGCGAAATTAAATTAGCATGGATCAGAGTTAATAATGTATTTTAAAACCTAAATTTTTTGTGTTTGGTCGATTTTAACAATTTGCCCCTAAAGGCGTAAAAGGGGGTGAAATCGCATTTGGAGTTTGGTATGTTAGATATTTAATAATGCGAAATTGTGTGCAAATAATTTGTGAAAGAAATAACGAATCTCGTCTTTCGCCGATGTTAATAATTCAAATTCTAAAGGGGTATCAAAAGTTAGTACGAAAAAAAATTTTAAAAAAACTTTAAAACCCAAAATTTTGTATAAAGTATGAAATAAATATAAATCCATTAGTTAATTAATATTCAACACCTAAAAGGGGGGAAAGGGTACCAAAGTTTAGGTGCAAAAAAAATTAAAAGAGTTTCTCATAACCCAAAACTCTGCCTAAAGGATGAAAGTTTGAAGGAAATGGCTAAATATGTACTTGGTCGATTTCAAAAATTTGAGTTCTAAGCCGGGTGGAAAAGGATATTTAATGCAATATTGAAATAATTGAAAATTTTGCTTTATGAGCCAAAAATTAGGTTTCAAAATCAATTTTTCTCAAACAAGGCTAGATTTTAAAAAGTCGAATTTTTAAAAAACCTTAGAAAAAAAAAGTCAAAAATTTGAAAACCTTAACAAAATGTGGAAATTTTGAAAGGAGAATTTTTAAAAGTTAAAAAACGAAATAGGTTCGAAATTTGGAGAAAAAGCCGAAAGTTTAAAATTGTCGCTTTCAAAAAATATCAAAATTTCTAAACAAAATCAAAATCTTGAAAAATGATTCGAATTAAAAAAAGTGAAGATTATGAAAAAGATCGAAATTTTCGAAGTTAACATTTAGGAAAAGATTCAAAAATTTCACAAAGTCTGCATTTATAAGAAAAAATGAAAATTTCGAAAAGTCGTACTTTTCAAAAAAGTACATATTCTGAAAAATCTAAATTTTGAAAGATTCGACAATTCAAAATAATTAAAATTTTCACAAAAATTAAGCAAATATTGTAATAAGGTTGAAGGTTTTAACAAAAATGAATTTTTGAAAAAATCAAAACTTTCAAAAGGGTTAAAACAAAGTACAATTTCTAAATAATGGTCGAAATGTTCACAAAAAGCGGAAATTTTAAAAAAAGATCCAAATTTTCAAAGTCCAGGTTTTGCAATGAATTTAAAAAATTAAGAATAAACGAAATTAATCCCACCACCCCTTCAAAATAACATTTTTGTGAAAAAGGCAAGATTTGAACAAAAGTCGAAATTTCTGAAAAAGTGAGGATAAAAAATTTTGACAGAATCTAACTTTTTTTAAAAGTCAACATTATCACAACTTAAGTAACGATAGAATTTTGAAAAAATCGAATTTAATAAAAAACCGAAAACATGAAGAAAAAGTCAACATTTTGAAAAAGATAGAAATTTTTAAGTCGATATTTTGAAGTACACAAAAAACTTAAATTTTGAGAAAAAGACGAAATTCTGAAATAAATCAATATTTTTTAAAAAGGCAAAAGTACGAAAAGATAAAATAAGTTTTAAGTCAAAATTTACAAAAATGTATATAAATAAGAATGTTCAACAAAGTCCAAATTTCCAAAAGTAATATTTCAAATATTAAAATTTACAAAAAACATAAAATTTCAATAAAAAGGAAAAATTTGGAAGAAAAAATTGGGTCCAAGGTTTCAAAGACGTCGAAATGTTGAAACGATCAACATTTTTAGAATGAGTTAAAAGCTTGAGAATAAAACCGAAATAGAAAAAGACACAAAAACTGAAAAACTGCAAATTTGGGAATATTCAAAGAAAGACAAAATTTTCAATAATTTTGAAACTTCAAATCAAAATTTTTAAAAAATGGAGAATTCAAAATAGCCAAAATTTCAAGAGTGTCTTGAAAAAAAGCAGACATTTAGAAAAAAAACGAAAATCGAAAATATAATATAAATATTCAAGAATTCAAAAGTTTCAAGAAAAATTAAAAATATCTAAAATGCTGCATTCTTCAAAAAGACAAAACTTCGAAAAAATCAATATTTTCAAAAAAGTCGAATGTTTCCATAAGTTCAAAATTTCAAAAATATTATATTTTTCAAATAAAATTCGAAACTTTCAAACAAGGTAGAAATTAAAAAAAAGATGGGTTTTTAAAAAGTTAAAATGTTCAAAAATGAACATTTTTAGAAAAAAATTTTTTAAAAAAAGAACTAAGGAAGTCAAAAATTTGACAGAGTAGCGAAATTTTCAGAAAAGTCAAAAGTTTCAAAAAAGCAGCGAAATTTGTAACAAAATAAAAATTTCAAGATAGGGTCGAAATTTTGAAAATTTTATAAATAGCATTTTTTTGTTTACTGAAATTTTCAAACAAGTGACATTCCTAAAAAAATTATAATTCAACAGTAAAAATTCATCTTTAAAAGTCGAAGTTTCGAGAAAATGTCGAAATTCTGAAAAAAACACCGAATTTCCAAAAAAATATCGAAATTTCGGAAAAGCCAAAATTGTCGATATAAGTCGAAAAAAAGAGTCGAATTACTTCCAATCTTTCCTCAATCCTCAAGGTAAAAATTAAGACTGCATACAAATGAATAGTAATTAATTATATAAAAAAACATTTTTTTTTTCGTTCGAGTTGATCGATTTTCGACCACAAGCGATTTTTTTCTAATCGTTAATTGGCGACATTTACGCGGATTATCAGGAACTAACATATAACATATTCCAAATTTAAATTCCCGACAGTACGGAGTGTTCAAGAAAAACCTCTGTAACAAACGGACGGACGGACACTAGCGTCCGTTTTTCCACTTTAAGGACACAATCCTTAAAATGCTGAGAAATATATTAAATGTAATAAGAATCATGGGTCATTCATTTCATGACATCACGTAACACAAATTAATGATACCAAGAAATATAAATGACTCGTAAATTGTGTGTATATTAAAGTGTTATCAAAGTGGAAATATCTGGAATTCTACAGCCTTACATATTTGGAAGAATTATCTTTCAGGAATATCTTCCTATTTCAAAAAGCACCTAATGTACGAACGAAGCCATAACAGATAAACCGAGCGAACTCATGAGCATAATTACGGTCAAAGGTGTTATTCCAAAGGCCCCAGGTCATTGCAATACCAGATATTTATGGTCTGACAACTTCCTGTTCGCGTTTTATCTAAAACCACCGACAATTCGAACGACACACCTGCACCCACAGAGCTTTTTGTGGGTTTTAATATTTTATTTGCTTTCGTAGCAAATACGTCTGCCTTTGTGTAGCAGGAAGCTTTACGTTTCGTTGAAGCCAGTCATTAAGATTATAGACTCTTCAGCTATAAAATTATTTTATATTATGTGCAACTTATAGACGCCAGATGCGTTTACAGTAAATAAACTTTATTTTTGCAATTGTGCAAACAAAAGAAGATTCAGAGATCTTCAATTACCTAACACAACAGACGCGTTTAATTTTATGGTTTTATAAGCTTACAATTTTCACGAAGTTATCTCTTTTAACTTCTGTCAGTTTGTATGGGGTGTTTGTATCATAATGTCATTAATTTTACTGGAATAGAGAAAAATGAAAATGACACGAATGCGTGATTAAAAAATAATTTATAGCACATTTATGCAAGTAGAATACACCCTAAACTGCAAATTCATGCAGCCCTCCAGGCATGCATAGTGAATCATAGGTAGCTGAACTACCCAATAGTTAAAACACTGCCACCTAGCGAAGCGGTTGCTCTCTAGGAAAGTTCCCAGAAGACAAGGATTCTAATGACCAGACGAATAGGTTTGAACATTAATTAGATTCGAAGTTTGGAAACCAAAGACCGGTTTGGATCTTGCTAGATCTTATCAGTTTAATATATCCAACTCGAATGCTAACAAATGTTCCGACAAGTAAGTACTAAAGAATCAACGAACGTCAAGCGTGTGACTTTCAGACTGCTGCCACAAATATAGCTGTACAAAAGAAATTTTCAAAAAATCAAAAGTTAACCCCGTTTAGGTAGTCACTAGCTTCAAGGGCTTTGACATCGCTAGATGATGCGACAGCTGCGTCACAACTTAAGGAATCAGAGCAAACAAAGCATTGTTTAGATTATGCCTGAAAAAAGAAAACATACAAATCATTAAACGACATTTTCGGTTCCGAAGTACCCCAAGAAGTCGTTGCTTTTTTGCATGCCCAAACTAAAAATATTATTCTCAGAATTTTTAGATTTTTACTGAAATTTCGATCCAATTTTAGAAAAATAAACGAAATTTATGAAAAAGCCGAAATTTTGAGAAACAAGAAACCAGAATATATCGAATTTTCAGGTAAAAGTCAAAATTTTGATAATAAGGTGAATTTCGAGAAAGAAGCTGAAGTACTGAAAAGCCAGATTTAAAAAATCGGAAAAAAGCGATTATTGACTAAATCAATTTCGAAAAAAGTATCACAAGTTTTAAAAAATATCGTTGAAACTTCCAAAAATAATCGGACTTTCCACAAAATATTTAAAATTTCCAAGAAAAAGTCCAACTTCAATAGAAACATTTGAGAATAACATAGCAATTTTGGAAAAGGCGAATTTGAAGAAAAAAATTTTGGGTTATTCGAAATTTTCAGTAAATCAAAATCTACTCTTCTTAAAAACTGGCAAAATGTCCAAAATTCAAAAAAAAAATCAGGATTTTCAAAGGTGGAATCTTGTAAAAAGGCGCAATTTCCAAAATTTTGCGAAAGAAAAATAACAATTTCCGATAACATTGTTGAGTTTACAAAAAATCTCCAAAGATATTTTTCTCAGCATTTTCATTAACATTCCGATCTAATTTCTGGAGAAAAATCGACAGTTTCAGAACCATGAAACATCATATTTTGAGATTAAAGTCGAAATTTGTTGAAAAGGACAAATATAGGAAAAATTGCGGAATTTCAAAATAAAAAACGATATTTGAAACGAAAGTTCAAAAAGCAGAATTTTTAAAATTTAAAAACAAATCGAAATTTAAAAATAAACGAATAGTAAAGACAAGAAAATGTTAAAACAAAAGACTATTAGAAGAAAAAGTCAAAATTTCAAGAAAAAAGTTGAAATGTTTATAAATATTAAATATCAAATATTGAGATAATCAAAATTTCGTAAAAAAGAAAGGCTTTGAGAAACCAGTCAAAATTTCTGAAAATCATATTCCAAAACATCGAAATTTTCAGAAAAATGTAGCAAAATTTTGAAAAAAAAAGCAAAATTTCGAGAAACCCCAAAACTCCTAAAATTTTCCAGAAAAAGTAAAATTTTAACAAGAAAAAGTCGAATTTTAGAATAGTCAAAACAAATACAAAAATAGTACGACAAAAATAGTACGAAATTTCGGGAACAAAAAGAAAATTCGCAGAAAAATTTTAATTTTGAGAAAATTGTCAAATTCTGAATGTATTCGTTTATTAAAAAGACAAATTTTGAAAAGAAATGGAAATTTTAAGAAAATAACACACTTTGAGGAAAAAATGAAATTTCTAGGAACATACGTGGATTTAAAGATAAACTAGAAGTTTCGAAAAAAAGACGGATTTTGTGGACAATATAAAAATTTCGAAAAAAACTAATTTCGAGGAAAACATGAAACTTCCAAAAACCAAAAAGATTCTTTAAGAGAAATTCGTAATTTCGAGGATAAGATTGAAATTTCGAGAAAATTGTTGAAAATTTGAGAAAAATATGTCATTTTAGTGAAAAGAGAGTGTCAATTTTACGTAGATTTAGAAAAACAGCAAATTTAAAAAAATGGGAATAAAAAGTCGACATTTCCCAGCAGAATATTTATTTTCTCTTGACTGCTCTAGTCAGAGGGAGACAGGCGCCTCACCCCGCCTCAATGTGACTTCAGAATATGTCTAATATTGAGATAAACGTCGATTAAGATAAAAATCAAAATTTGGTGGAGAAACCATTAATCATTTCTGAAAAATCGGGTTCTAAAGGATCGAAATTTAAAAAAAAAAGCCCAATGTTTAAGAAAATAAGGTAATTTTGGCAAAAACTTCCAAACTCAAATTTTAAGAAAAATAGTCGAATTTTGAAATAGTATATATACAGTATCTCTCTGAAGATGATAGCTTGGCAATCGAAACGCGTTAGAGCAACCTTTGTTGTGCTTTTTAATCTTTCTTGGTTTCAGGGGACAAGATTTGTATTTCAATTTTTGAAGATAAGCAAGGACCAATCCGTTCCACCAAAAAAATGATTAAAAAAATGAAAAATGTTCAGTAGGATCTTTTAAAAAAATCCGAAATTTTCGAAAAGCCCAAATACTGAAGTACAAAAAGGACAAATTTTGAAAAAAATAATCGAAATTTGAAAAATCTAAATTTAGAGAACAAATGGAAATTTCCCACAAAAAAACTAATTTTGAGCATGTAGTCAAATCCTGAGAAGTCGTTCATAAAAAAAAAATTTGAAAAAAAATCAAAATTTTGAGAAATTGCTGAACTTGGAGGAAAAAACAGATTTTTTTTAGAAATCTACGGGATCGGATTCTGAGATAAAGTCGAAGAAACACGTATTTGTGGAAAATATCGAAATTTAAAAGAAAAAATTTCTAGGAAACACGGAACTTTCAAAAACAAAAATGAAAATTGGAAATTTCGGGAATAAGAGCGAAATTTCGATAAAATCTAAATTTTTTTTAGAGGTTAAATCTGTAAAATTTAAAGTGTTAAAAAAAAGTGAAATCATGTCGGAGTTTGGAAGAAAAGCCGATTTTAAGAAAAAATAGAAATTTTAAAGAAAGAAAAAATGCCGAGATTTGAAGAAAATCAAAATTTTCAAAGAAAAGTCGAGATTTTTTAGAAATCATGTACCAATTTTAGTTAAAAAATTGCAATTTTGAAAGTCAAGATTTTCAAAGAAATGATAATATCAGAAAATAGTCATAATTTTGAAAAAATGGACCAGCTTTTGAAAAAAATCTCAAAATATTTCTAAAAAGGGTCGAAATATTTAAAAAAAGTTAAATATAATTTTTAAAATTTAGTCAAAAACATAAAAAATGGGGAAACTTTCAAATATTTGAAATTTTTTATTAACAGAAAGTACAAATTTTTGAAAAAAATTAGAAAAAGTAGATGAAATTATTAAAAAAGGCAAAATTAAACAAAATATATTTTAAAGAAAGAAAACAGAATTCAAAATTTTGAAAAATGTTGCATTTTCCAAAAAAATTAAAATTAAGAAAACACATTTTTCAAATACCCAAAATTTTAAAAACACTGAAGCTTTTCAAAAAGCTGAAGCTTTCAAATTGGACGAAATTTTGGAAAAAAAGTCAATTTTGGAAAAAATTAAAATAAAAAAAAGACAAATTTCTATATTAAGAAACAAAACTTCCAAAAATAAAAACGGTTTTTTCAGACTGGCTTAAATTGGAAATGTCGAGAAAAAGATCGAAATTTCGATAAAACGATCGAAATTTCGCAAAAAAAATCTAAATTGTGAGAAAAGGTTTATTCTGGAAAATTCAAAGTGTTCAAAAAAATAGTGAAATCATATCAGAGTTGAAAGAAAAGCGGATTTTAAGAGAAAATAAAAATTTTAAACAAAGCAAAAATCGAAATTTTCCTGCGAATATTTATTTTCTCTTGACTGCTCGTGTCAGAGGGAGACATCCGTCAATGTCGCATTAGAATATCTCTAATATTGCGATAAACGTCGAATATAATTTAGTGAAAAAGATAAACTTTGAAAAACCATTCATCATTTCTGAAAAATGGGGTTCTAAAAGATCGAAATTTTCAGAAAGAGCCCAATGTTTAAGAAAATACTTAATTTTGACAAAAAATTTTCAAAGAAAGTCAAATTTTAACAAAAAATGACGACTTTTGAAATAGTATAAAGAAAGACAAATTTTGAAAAAAAAATGGTCGAAATTTCGAAAAAAATTCTAAATTTAGAGAAAAAATAGAAATTTCCCACAAAAAAACTAATTTTGAAGATGTAGTCAAATCTTGAGAATTGATGAAAAAACAAATTTTGAATAAAAATGGAAATATTGAGAAATTGAGGAACTTGAAGGAAAAAACAGATATTTCCAGAAATTACAGGATCGGATTTTGAGATGAAGTCGAAGAAAGACGGATTTGTGGAAAATATTAAAATTTAAAAAGACGAATTTCTAGGAAACACGAAACTTCCAAAAACAAAAATAATTTTTTTAACAAAATTGGGAATTTCGAGAAAAAAATCGAAATTTCGAGAAAATAATGAAATTTCGCAGGTGTAATAGAAAAAAATGTCGAAATTTGAAGAAAATCAGGATTTTCAAAGAAAAGTCGAGATTTTTTAAAAGTCGTATACCAATTTTAATTTAAAAAATTGAAATTTTAAGTCACCATTTTCAAATAAATCAAAATTTTAGAAAACAATCAGGAATTGGAAAAATGAACCAGATTTTGAAAAAAAAAATCAAACTATTTTTTAAAAGGATCAAAATATTTTAAAACAGTGAAATGTAATTTTTAAACATCGTCAAAAACATAAAAATATGGGGAAATTTTCAAAAAATTTGAACTTTTTTTACCAGAAAATCATATATTTTTTGAAACACTTTTTAAAAAGAAGATAAAGTTATTGAAAAAGGCAGAATTAAAAGAAATATATTTTGAAAAAAGAAATTCCAAGTTTTGAAAAATGTTGAAATTTCCAAAAAAAGTTATTGTTAAGAAAACACATTTTTCGAATAAAATCGAAATTTTGAAAAAATTTCAGAAAAAAACAAATTTCCATTTTAGCAGAAATTTGATTTTTTCGAAAATCGATATTTTTCCAAAATATGGTCATTTTTGAAAGTTTCGACTTTTTGAAAAGCTTCAGTTTTTTCAAAATGTTGACTTTATTTGAATAATGTTTTCTTAATTTTAACTTTTTTCTGGAAATATGAGCATTTTTCAAAATTTAGAATTTCCTTTTTCGAAAAAACTTTCAGAAATGACGAAATTTTGGAAAAATATCGATTTTCGAAAAAATCAAAATTACAAAGAAAAAGACGAATTTCTATCTTAGTAGAAATTTGATTTTTTCAAAAATCGATATTTTTCCCAAATTTCGTCATTTTTGAAAGTTTCAAATTTTTCATTCTTAAAACAAAACTTCCAAAGACAAAAACGATTTTTTTAAAACGGGTTTAAGTTGAAAATATCGAGAAAAAGATCGAAATTTTGATAAAATGATCGGAACTTCGCAGATGTAATTTTAAAAAAAGTTGAGATTTAAGGAAAATTAAGATTTTCAAAGAAAAGTCGAGATTTTTTAAAAGTCGTATACCAATTTTAATTTAAAAAATTGGAATTTTAAAAGTCAAGATTTACAAAAATCAAAATTTTAGAAAACAGTCAGAAATTGAAAAAATGAACCAGGCTTTGAAAAAATATCAGAATACTTTTTAAAGGGTCAAAATATTTTTAAAAAGTGAAATATAATTTTTAAACATAGTCAAAAACATAACAAATGAGGAAATTTTCAAAAAATGTGAACTTTTTTTTAACAGAAAGTCATATATTTTTTGAAACACTTTTTAAAAAGCAGATGAAATTAATGAAAAAGGCAAAATTAAAAGAAATATATTTTGAAAAAAGAAATACTAAATTTTGAAAAATGTTGAAAGTTAAAGTTAAGAAAAGACATTTTTCAAATAAAAAAGACGAATTTCTATCTTAGCAGAAATTTGATTTTTGCGTCATTTTTGAGAATTTCAACTTCTTGAAAAGCTTCAATTTTTTCATTTTGACTTTATTTACAAAATGTGTTTTCTTAAATTTACCTTTTTCTGGAAATTGCAACATTTTTCAAAATATAGAATTTATTTCTTTTTCAAAAGAAATTTTTAAAAATAATGAAATTTTGGAAAAATATCGCTTTTCGAAGAAATCAAAATTACAAAGAAAAAGACGAATTTCTATCTTAGTAGGATTTCGATTTTTTCGAAAATCGATATTTTTCCAAAATTTCGTCATTTTTGAAAGTTTCAACTTTTTGTAAAACTTCCAAAAACAACAAAAAGGAGTTTTTTAACACGGGTTTAAATTGAAAATATCGAGAAAAAGATCGAAATTTTGATAAAATGATCGACATTTCGAAAAAAAAATCTAAATTTTGAGAAAAAGATTTAATCTGTAAACTTCAAAGTTTTTCAAAAAAAAGTGAAATTTTATCGAAATTTCGAAGAAAAGCAGATTTTAAGAAAAAAATCTGAATTTTAAACAAAAAAATCGAAATATCCAGCTGAATATTTATTTTCTCTCGACTGTTCGAGTAGGGGGGAGACAAAATCCACACCATGCGTCAATGTGGCGCCAGAAAATATCCAATAAAGTCAAAATTTTGCCAAACAAGTTAAAACTTCCGGAAATTTAAATTAAAAAACAGAGAGAATTTCTGGTAATTTTTGTTCTTCCACAAAAATTTCAAATTTCTAAAAAATATCTTCTAAAATTTATAGATAAATATTTTTATCAAAAAATTTTACTTTTTATCATAAGATAAAATTTTGAGAAGGTAAATTTTAACAAACAAGTTGAAATTTACAAAAAGTCAGATTTTATGAAGGTCAACATTTTCATAAAAAAAAAACGACGAATTATTAAATAAAAATTTGAAATTTTAAGAAGATCATGTTTGATGAAAGAAGTCGAATTTTATGATAAATTCGAAATTTCAAATGCAAAAGACTAATTTTTTGAAAAAAATCAAAAATTTGGGAAAAAAGTCCAAATTTAGAAAAAAATGTTTCAAGGAAAGTATGAATTTTAAAGAATCGAATGGAAATTTTTGGAAAACCTCCCTCCAGTTGAATACACATAAATTTTTGATTTGATGTATGAACCAGAGGGGAGGACAAGCGCCTCACATGTCCTATTCTAGCTAGGCCTATATTGTACTCAGTCCCGTTTTAAATTTGTTTCATAGAACTGTGAAATGTCTAAAAAATAACTAATGAAGTTTTTAAAAAATACTACTTTTTTTTATGTACTTTTTTTTAACATTTAACATCCCGTGTACTTTTTCTGCTCAAATAAAAGGTGTCAACCCTAATGAATACCAATGCAGAAATTGATTGTTTAAGCGTGTGCATGTTTTTGATACAACAAAATTTCAGTGAAAGTCTTCTTTAGGAACAATGACGCTTTCCCTTTAGTTTCAATTAAAATGGCAAACTTTAATTATACATCAAACAATAAGCTACTACCATCTAATTACGATGCAATTTTGCGCTGAACATTCTTTCCAGTCTCGCGTTTTCTTTGTATTTTATTATCCATGCAAATACACAGAAAATCATCCACTTAAGCTGCTGTCCGTTGTTAGTGAAATTAGAATGCGAGAAATTCCCATTTTACTGTGCGAAATGTGTTCGTCACACAATTTTCTTTATATTTAGCAGGCGCATACGTTATTTACTTTAGTGGAACTCCGAAGTGGCTTTGTGCTGATTTACTTTTAGGGTTCTTTTTGAGAGCAGCTATTTTAACGCCTCGCGTATGCAGTCTCTGTAAACAAGCACGGGTTAATGGCACTATATTATGCCTGAATGCGTTTCGCTGTTTCGATTTTGCCTTTCCCAGAAAACGTATTTATGTTATTGCCTGTGCAACTCCGGTTAAAACTCGTGCACTTCAAGTTGTTTGCTCACTGACAAGATGAAGGACCTATGACAATTTGGCTACACAACTTTGTTTCAATTTTTAGTTTGTCATCCAGTATCAATAATCTCTGTTATAGAGCCTAATTCCTACCACCAAAGAAGCTGTTGGAAATGTCTAGATTTTCAAATTATTTACTTTTTTAAAAGTTCTATATTTTTTAAGTGTCTTTAAATACGTTTAGATATTTTGGATATGAGCTAAACTTATGGTTTCGCGTTACCATCACGCGTTACCAACATGCTCTACTGTTAACATTAAACAATGTTAGTAACGAAATTGGCCTGATGGTAACGCGAAACGATAAATTTACCTCCTATCAAAAAACACTCAACGCGTCTAAGAATTTTTAACTTAAAAAATACGTAGTCGCCAACGGGGTTCGAACCAAGCGTGTGAACTCTGTGATATGTACCCTTAACAATCAAGCTATTCTGGCATTGATAAGTCCACTTCTAACGCTTTAAACTGTGTTTTATTTTAGTTATTATCTTAATTATTTAATTGTAGAATCACTGTTCAATGCAGCGGTAAGTACCACAGTAGCTTTTACAAAAAGAGCGGATGTGATGTTTGTATCTCACAAGAAGGAAGTTTCGTTTGAGAATGTATTATTTTCTATTTCATATCCAAATATTTCTTAGTATTAAAAATAAAATATAAAATGTGGTGCTCCAAAAATAACACATGACATGAAAAGGAGTGTAACGTCTTCTTCTTTGTTTCCACGTGACTACAAGCATCCAGACCACACATATAAAAAAGTAGGTCAGTTTGACAGCATTTGTTTTAAAATATTTCCAATATTCTGATTTTTAACAAGTGTGGGTTCGGACGACACTACATATACACTGTTATTTCCTAGTTTTTTTTTCGAAATTTTAATTTTGAAACTTTTGTTATTTTTTAAAAAATTTCAACTTTTTGTTGGGATGCACACTTGTAAATCTTGATTTTTTTATAAATTTATGTTTTTTTACAAAGTTTAGATTTTTAAATGTTGACTTTTCCAAAATTCAGATTTTTAAATTTTGGCATTTTTTAACATTTCAACTGAAATTAGCCAAATATTTCGATCATTTCTATACAGTTTCGATCGTTTTGAATACTTTTACTTCTTTGAAATTTCAACTTTTACTGCAAATTTCAATTATTTTCGAAATTTCGACTTTTTTAAAAATTACGACTTATATTCTTAATTTGTTACACTTTAAAATTTCCACTTTGAATATTTTTTGTTCTACTTTTCTTTGAAAATTTCAGTTCTTTTTCAAATATTTTTGATGAATCTTAACTTTTTTAAATTCTAATTTTTTTTTACCTTCAACCTTTTTTTCAAATATTGACCTGTCCTTAATTTAAACAAATATATATTTTTTTAAAGACCAAATTAACAAAACATTTAAAATTTTTGAAAAATTCGTATTTTTAAAAAATGTACAATTTTGTGAAATACTAACATCTTTTAAAAAGTCGAAATTTTCATAAAAGATTAAAAATTTCAATAAAAGGTAAAGACTTTTAAATGAAATAAAACTTAAAAAATAATTCGTGATTTCTAAAAAAGATCAAATTTTCAACAACAAAGATTAGAAAAAACAGATTGCAGAATTTTTCATTAAAAACTGCAACCTTCGAACAATTCCCAATTTCGAAAGTTTGAAAAATAGAAGGATTTATCAAAATTTATGGTAAAAAAAAGTCAAAAACTAAGAGAGAAATGAAAATTTTGAAAATTTTTGAAAGTTTTATTAAGTTTCCAAAAGAATCAAGATATGTTTAAAAAAAATTACAGAAAAAACTTTCAAAAATGAAAAATTCTAAAAAATACTTCAAAATGAAAAAAGGTAAAATTTTAGAAAAACAGCGGACTCAAAAGATCGTTTATATTTGAAAAAAAAAAAACATATTCAAAGAAAAGTCGAGATTTTTGAAAAGTTGTACTATTTTGATTCAAAAAAATTGCAATCTTGAAAGTCAAGATTTCAAAAAAAATCAAAATGTGAGAAGATAGTGAAACATTTCTAAAATATTTAAAAAAATATCAAAATATTTTCAAAAGATCAAGATTCTGGATTCTGGATTAGTTGTGGTTTGCCTAAAGTTTAGGCCAGCACTTAGGCCACCCTTTCCGGGTCCATTGTGCTATCCCCGTGATTGAGGTGTCCCTGGTCATTCATTCAACCAAAAGTCAAAATTAAAAAAAGTGAACTAACAAAAAATGTTCAAAAATGTAAAATAATGGCAATATTTTTAAAATATTCGAAATTTGTCATTAACGGAAAACAATAAATTAAAAAAGGAAAATTAAAGATATAGACGAATTTTAAAAAGTCAAAATTTTTAAAAACAAAAGAAATATAAAAAAATAGATTTTGAAAAGAAAATTGAAAAAATCGAAATTATGAAAAATGTTAAAATGTTTGTAAAAAGCTATAACTTTAAAGTCAGGTTCTTTAAAAAAAATCGACTTAAACTTTAAAATGTCAAAATTTTAAAAAAGTCGAAATCTTGTAAATAAAACCTTTTAAAAAATTTAAAATACCTTGGAAAATTAAAAAAATCTATTATTTAACAAAAAATTAAACCTTCAAAGGATTCCAAATTTTCTAAAGTATTATAATTTTTAAAAACAGACAAATTAAAAAACACTTTTTAAAAATAGGAGTCGGAATTGTCACGATTAGCTTCAAATTAAAATTTTTAAAAAAGTGAAAATATGGACAATGCCGAAATGGTAAACAACTAAAATTTCAAACAGAAAGTCAAGACTTTTAAAGAAAGTGGAAATTTTGAAAATGGGGACCTAAATTTTAATACATTGTAGAAAATTTCAAAAAAAAATCAGGATTTGAAAAATTCGAAATTGTTCAACAAAAGTCGACATTCTTGAAGCCGTAATATTTTTTTTTAAATATCGAAAAAATGTATTTTCAAAAATATTCGAAAATTAAAAAAAAATGGTAAAATTTCACAAAAAAGCCGGAGTTTCAAAAAGCCGGTATCTAAAAAAAAATTAGAAATATTCAAAAACAGTTAAAGTTCTGAATAAATTCAAAATTAAAAAAAAAGTCGAAAAAGTAGTCAAGAAAATTCAAAAATTCGAAGTCGAAATATTTCAAATGGTTGAAATTTAAAAAAAAATATCAAAATTATCACAAAAGTCAAAATATTTATAAAAATCGAAATTTTCTAAAATATTTAGTTTCAATAGTTGAAATTTTCAGAGAATCTCGAAATTTAAAAAAGACAAAATTTTTAAAAAAGTCAAAAATTTCAAAAAAGTAGAAATTTTCAAAATGTCGAAATTTTGTAAAATAAAAATTGTTTAAAAAATTCAAACCATTCAGAACAATTTGAAGTTAAAAAAACATGAAACATGCCAAAGTTTCAAATTCAGTTATTAACTCGGTGGCAATTTTGAAAAACCCAAATTTTGGGAATTAAAGTGGAAATTTTGGGAAAACTCAGAATTTTAAAAAAGTCTAAATTTTTAAACATACTTCAGTAGAATTTTTTTTAATTCAAAATTTTGAAAAAACGCAAAATTTTGAAAAAACTAAATTTATAAAAATATTTGCACGAAAATTAAAAATTTTCAAAAAGTCTAACTTGTGGAAGTTACAAAGGATTTTGAATCTAGATGACAGAGCCTATAATGGCCCGTACAAAATGTAAAAAAACACAAAGTTTTTAAAACGAAAAGTCAAAATTTCATTGGCAATAATAATAGGTGTAAATTTAAACCCAAAATTTTGTAAAAAAAAGTCATAATTAGAATAAAACTGTTGTAGAATTGATGGGTGGCAAAAAATATACTAAAATGCATGGTACACATCAAAAGGTTGATTATCTTCCCCTTTTCTAAGATACGACTCAAAAATTCGAATGTATATACAGGGTGTTACAAAAGTCCGGGCCGCTACTTCAGGAGCATATTCTACACATTAAAATATAAAAAATGTTGAAATACATTTTTTTCTTTAAATTGCCTCCTAACGGAGATATGACCATTTAAAGATGGCGCCCCTAAAGTGTTTTTTTTTTACTACAAAAAGTTAACGGTTAGTAGCAAAGTCATGAAATTGGGCAAGCAGTTAAAGAATTGGATTAGGCATATTCTCATGTAACATATTTTTTAAATAAGCAGTAGCGTGGTGTGTAGGGGGTTGCCCGCGATTATTTTTTGCCGTAACTTTTTTGTATTGCAATATTTCGACACAAAAGTGCCATAATCGTAAAAAGCAACATTTTTTATACAAAAAAGGTACTCTTTCTCAAAGTCGCTAAAAGTAACCGTTTCCGAGAAAAAGGCGTTTAAATAATCCTATCCCGTCTTCGAAATTCTAACTAATTTGTATAAGAAAAAATAAGTTGGTCATGCAAACTGATCGTAAATAAAACAATTGTACTTGACAATATCTGCCAGAGATTGACGTTGTGTCACTGATAAAATTTGGTCGTAAGCTGTAAACTTTAGCAGTTTTTGTTGTCAATAGTAAGTGTAGTAGTTTTTTAACTTTTCATTATTTTGATAAAATGGACTATTCAAATCAAGAAATGGCCGATATGCATTTAATGTACGGGCTTGCAAATTGTAATCGTGCTGAAGCAAGACGGCTTTATGCTGAACGTTTTCCTAAGAGACACCTACCAGGAGAAAAATTGTTCCAGAAAATTCATGCTCGTTTATGTGAAACAGGAAATTTTGTTTTCAAAGGCGAACGTGTTGGAAGGCCAAACGCAGAAGTTGCTAATTTAGAGGAGCGTGTGCTTCAGCGAGTTGAAGAAGATCCATGTGTCAGCACTAGACAACTTGCTTTAGCCGAAGAGGTAAATCACGTAACTATCTGGCGAATTTTGAAATTTTACCAATTTTACCCCTATCATTTTCAAAGAGTGCAAGGGTTACTTGCTGCTGATTATCCTCCAAGAATAGAATTTTGCAACTGGCTATTGCATAAGATCGCTGAAAATGAGAACTTTCCATCGCTCATATTATTTACGGACGAAGCGGGTTTTTCCAGAAACGGGATACTTAACTTTCACAACATGCATCAGTGGCAAGTTGAAAATCCTAATGCAGTTATTCAGTCGAGACATCAGCAACATTTTTCACTTAACATTTGGGGAGGAATAATAGGGGACTCTATAATTGGACCGTTTTTTTTACCTCATAGGTTAACAGGAGCATCATATAGACATTTTTTGCAAACAGAGTTACCCGTGTTACTTGAAAATGTTCCACTCATAACAAGACAGCGAATGTGGATAATGCACGATGGGGCACCTGCCCATTTTAGTGCAGTTGCTAGGGAATTTTTGAATAACAACTATCATCAACGATGGATAGGTCGAGGAGGTCCGATACCATGGCCAGCTAGGTCTCCTGACCTCAACCCACTCGATTTCTACTTATGGGGACATCTAAAGCAGATCGTCTACTCCACACCAGTTGACAATATCAATGATCTTCGTGAACGAATTGAAAATGGGTTCAACCAGATTCACAATACACCAGGCATTTGCGAAAGAGTAAGGAGTTCCCTTAGAAGACGAGCCGAGCAATGTATTGCTGCAGGGGGCAGTAATTTCGAACACTTGCTTTGATTTTTTTTTTCTTAATTTTGTACTATTTTTATATCAATGCAGTTAGTAGTGGATAAATTAGAAATTTGCAAAACGAATTCTAATAAATGCAACAATTTTGTTTAAACGCTTTTTTCTCGGAAACGGTTACTTTTAGCGACTTTGAGAAAGAGTACCTTTTTTGTATAAAAAATGTTGCTTTTTACGATTATGGCACTTTTGTGTCGAAATATTGCAATACAAAAAAGTTACGGCAAAAAAATAATCGCGGGCAACCCCCTACACACCACGCTACTGCTTATTTAAAAAATATGTTACATGAGAATATGCCTAATCCAATTCTTTAACTGCTTGCCCAATGTCATGACTTTGCTACTAACCGTTAACTTTTTGTAGTAAAAAAACCACTTTAGGGGCGCCATCTTTAAATGGTCATATCTCCGTTAGGAGGCAATTTAAAGAAAAAAATGTATTTCAACATTATTCATATTTTAATGTGTAGAATATGCTCCTGAAGTAGCGGCCCGGACTTTTGTAACACCCTGTATAATGTATACTATCATGGTTATAAACACTAGAGACGCTATTAACATATTCGCTATAAATAAACATTAAGTTTGGTTAAGTTACTTAGTTCTGGATCCTCACACGTCCTCCCGACGCAAAATTCTGAATCCGATATTGTCTCACATATAACTTTTATTTTTTTACTTGGTAGAACGGACATTATGTCATCGACATTAGTTGAAAGAACAGTTAGAATAAAGGTCTAAATATTTTGAAATAATCATTGTCGTATTGATTAGCATTACACAAATTCAATCACAAAAAAAATTCAGAAAGATCCTTTTACTTATGTGGCCTCTACATTTAATGGCCTAATAACTGAAAAATAACCCTTAAAGTAGCAAATTGATTTTCCCAAGCTCACAGCAAATTATTCCGAGTTGTTCGACCCACGCAATGCCATAAATGTCATTTGTTGTTCTTTGACCTATCTGACACTCCAACGTGCGGTATTTACCAGGAAACTATCGTGTTTCATTCCATTACATTCGAGATGGGAAAACGCTAAGTGATACGTGGAAGTTACACAAAGTTAAATTAGACGGAACTTGTTGACATTATTTGCTGCGAGTTTATCGAGTTACATGAAGTCATGTGCAACATCTCGGTTTATCCATACTGATCGCATTACTTATAAGATGTGATTCTCTGCTGGCATAGTGAAACTGTCTTAATTATTTTGGTCAATGGCGTATGAACACCTATTGCAGGCCATCCCCAGTAGAGTATGTTTATCTCCATGTACTATTTTAATAAAGCCAGGAGTCCTAATTGGCTGAGTGACTAAATTATCAACGTCCTAACATCAGCACTATAAATACTGAAGTAAGAAACACAAAATTTTGGTGGCAACGTAGGCATACAATAAGAGCTCTTTCACACGTAGAGCGCAAGGCTTGTCCTCGCGAGCGCAAGCTAGGGATACACACGATACATCGATGTATCAAAAATATCAATGTTTTCGTTTCGAGGTTCGATATTTTTGTATCAATACTTTCGTTCCGATGTATAGACGGTATCGATACTGTTACGTGCGTTATCGGTTCGATTGATTACCCTTATCGAATAAGACCCACTTTATTACTGAACTCAACTTGATCACCATAATTGACAATTAACTCACTTCTACTTACTCACTAATTGCACTGATTCTAACTAACTGACTCGAGGGAAAGCTGACCTCCTTTTTATAGTTTTGGCCCCCGGCTTCTAGAACTTTTGGGCAGATAAGGCTTATCGTTTGCCGAAATTTCTGGAACGCTTATCTGCCATTTGTTTCGTTATCGCGGCCGCTTTCCCCTTATCAGATCCTTCTAGAAACTTTTTTTATTTACTAAATTATACAATTCTATTCTAAATTCTATTACATCTATTTATATTGCGTTACAATACATTTTTTCGATGTATCAATTGGTAAAATAAGTTCAAAAAAAATCTTACTTTTGCGACGGTTAAAATTTATCTAGGGATCTGCTTATATGTCACCCGATCCCATTCCCTATTTTACAGTAACTATAATTTGTTTAAATAAATCAATTTTTGAAATATGACTTTTTTAAAATTCCTGTCTTTTTAAATTTAGTCTTTTAGTGGAATTTCGACTTTTTTCAAAGTTTCGAATTTCGAGTTTTATAATTTCGCCTCTTTCAAGCTTTCGACTTTTCCTAAAATTTCAACTTTTTTCAAAATTTTGCCCACTTCACTTTAATAAAAATTACGATTTTTTTTACTGTTATTCAACCTATCGAACAGTTAATCTTTTTGAAAAATTTGATTTTTTAAACATTTAAATTTTTTAATTTAAAATTCCTGAAATTTCAACTTCTCTGGAAAAATCAGAATGTCCAATTTTCTTAATGAATTTTTCTGTAATTCCGACTATATTTCTAAATTTGAATTTCGGATTATTTTTCAAAATTTCAACTTTTCTAAACAGTTTTTTGGCCATTTTTTTTATTTTATCAAAATCTGTGAATTTTTTGAAAAGGTCGACTTTTCACAGTATGTTTTCAAAATGTTGACATTATTTTTCAAAAGTTTGTTTTTTTTAAATTCTAATCTTCTATGAAAATTTCGAAAAGTTTCGAAATTTAGACATTTTTCAAAATTTTGACTTGCAAAAATTTCCACTTTCTCATTTCGCTTTTATCTGAAAATATCGATTTTTATTTAAATCGTTTCTTGGTAAAATTTTGGATTATTTTGCAAGAATTTCGTTGCATTTTAAAGTTTTTGATTTGCTTCGAAAATTTGAACTTTTTAATGATGTTGATTTTTTCAACATATTGACTTTTTTTTTTGGAAATCTTAACTGTTTTTAAAAATCTTAGCTTTTTTTTGATAGCTTCGACATTCTTTCAAATTGCATTTCTTTTTGAGATGTGTGACTAACTTTTTCTCAAAGTCTTAACTAACAAAAATTTCGAAATATTTGATAAAATTGACTTTTATCAGAATTTGGGTTTTTCAAAGATTTAGGTTTTTAGGAGATTTCACTGAAAAGTCTTAATTTTTTTTTAAATCCCAACATTTCTTCATAATTTCGAGTATTTTTTAAATTTTAGACTATTTTTTAAAATTTAAACTGTATTGTTTTTCGAAAATTTGGCCATTTTTTAAAATGTCGGTTTTATTTAAATCCTCAAGTGTTCTGAAAGTTTTTACTTTATATGGAAGCTTGGACATTTTTCAAAATTTTGACCTTTTTGGAAATATTGGAAAATGCGGGAATTTTCAAAAATATTCGAAATTATAAAAATGTTTCAAAAAATATTTTGAAATAAGGTTTTCCAAAAAGTCAAATTTTGGAAAAATAGGTAAATTTTAAAAAATGGTTAACAATTTTAAAAGGCATTTTAAAAAAGACTTAAAATTTTGGAAATAAGTGCAAAAATTTAAAAATATGTCATAATTTTGAAAAATTTCGAAATTTTAATAGAAACATTTAAAATTTTCAAAACAAAACGAAGGTTTGGTCAAGTTAGGTTAGTAACAACTTTCAAAGCAGCTCTGAGAAAATTGAAGTTTGCCAAAAAATCGGTAAAAAAAAATCGGGAATTGAAAAAAACAATCGAAAATTTGAAAAATAAATATCGAAATTATCAATAAATTAGTTTTTCAAAGAAAAAGGTATTTTTTTTAAAAAAATGCAATTTCTGAAATTTCAAAAAAGGTCGAAACTTTCGAAAAGATTCAACCTTTCAAAAGTTGAAGTCGACATTTTAAAAAAGTAAAAATTTTGAAAAACATTGAAATTTGAAAAAAGTGCAAATTCTGGAAAAAGAAGTCCTAATTCTGGAACAAAATCGTAAAAACATTTCAACTTTTCAAAAACTCGACATTTAAAAAAAGTTAATTCTTATAACCTGAAATTTTTATAAATAGTTTGCATTTTTTTTTTCATTAAACTCCGAAGATTTAAACAGAAGCGGAAATTTGTTATTAAATGATGTCGAATTTTGAAAAAGTTAAAATTTTTAAGACAGTCGAAAATTTGAAATAAGTAACAATTTCTTTTAAAAAGTATGAATTTTAAAACAGGAAAATTATGAAAGACTGGTCTTGCTGAGTCCTGCTATATGGTATTGTATTTATATGATACATCGAATATCGAATAAATTTACCGATGTATCGAAACATATCGGTATTTTCGATACCTCAATTGAATACAGCATCGATGTTTTAAAAATTTTGTGCATTCCTAGCGCAAGCTTTTTCTACTCCTACCTTTAGCTCTTTCACACAGGGAGCCGTTACGTCCGTCGTTAAGTATACAATGGATCGGATCAGACCCGGACAATGTTCCAAGATCCCTATTAAGGACTTCGGAAACTTTCCTCCAATTTTTAGTTACACTGATGAGGTTCTTGTATGACTCAGTATTTTTGTCCCAAAGGGCGGGTCGAGGTCGGATAATGATTAAATTAATTAACAGCTGGACATCAAAATTCATCTTGATTTAACGCTGGAAAGCGAGGGCCATAAACCATTATGGCTCTCCCTTTCCTCTCTTTCCATTTCGAGGAAAAGACGCGGCTCCCGGCTCAAAATGCACGAGCCATACCTAGGGATGCAAACGATAGTTCGATGTTTTGAAAACATCGATGTATATCTTTTGTAAACATCGATGGTAATGTACAAAAAATATCAATACATCGTTCTTTTTATAAACAATGTTTGAAAAATCGATGTATCGCGTCGCGACCAAAATAGCTCCAAACATTGAAATACAAATCTTGTCCCCTGAAGCCAAGAAAGATTAAAAAACACAACAAAGGCTCCTCTAACGCGTTTCGACAGCCAAGCTATCATCTTCAGAGAGATATCAGTCGAAACGCGTTAAAGCAACCTTTGTTGTGTTTTTTTTAATCTTTTCTGGTTTCAGGGGAAAGGATTTGTATTTCAATTTTTAAAGATAAGAAGATAAACAAGGACCAGTCCGTTCCACCAAAAAAATAGCTCCATCTGTTGCATAGAATTGATGAGACAAACGGCAGCACAATTTCGTAATTAGTCACCCGATGGCAGCATTGCATATTTTTGAAAGAAAAAAACAAATTTTGAGAAAAGTTTTTCGAACATTAACTTTAAAAACTTGAAAACATTAACTATATTTGTTAAAATTTCGATTTTAAATTCACAAATATTTATTATTTATTTAGTATTTGTTATTTGAAATTTTCGGCTAAAAGAGAAATTCTTATCTTGATCAAAATTTCTACTTTAAAATTCAAATTTTCAGTTTCTTTAAGACAACTTTTTTTACATAAATTAACTTTTTTCGAACTTTTTTTTTTATTTCGCGTTTTAATTAATTAATTAATTCAAAATTTAGGGAAAAAAGCCGAAAGTTTTAGAAAAAAGGTAAATATTTTAAGAAATAGATCAATTTTCGAGTCAAAATAAAAATTTCCAAATCAAAACCAAAACAGAGTTCTTAAAATTTCGAGTCGAATTTCCAAAATACAGATTTTCTAGAAGTCGTCAATTTTTAAGTAAAAAGTGTGAACAGCTGTGCCGTGCTTTACTTGAAAGTTGCATATTTTTGTAATTTCACGTTTTCCTGGAAATCTCAAATTTTTTCCCAAAATTTTGTATGATATCAAATTTCCAAATTTTATTTTTATAAATTTTAGGTTTTTCTCGAAAGTTGAATTTTTTTTTAAATTTGAATTGCTGAAGTGTTTTTTAAACTTCGAGTTTTTCAAAATATCCACTATTTTCGAAATCTTTACCATTCTATGAAGATATCGATTTTTTTTGGTGAAACGGACTGGTCCTTGGTTATATTTAAAAATTGAAATACAGAACTTCTCAGAGAGAAGATGACAGCTTGTTTGTCGAAACACGTTAGAGCAACTTTTGTTGTGTTTATTAATCTTTCTTGATTTCAGGGGACAAGTTCTGTATTTCAATTTTTTAAATTTCGATTATTAGAAATTTTGATATTTTCCCGAAATTCGTTTGTTTTTCAAAACTTCGATTTTTCCCAAAATTTGAAATTTTCTAGAAACTTCGTTTTTTTAAAAGATTCGAATTCTTTTAAACATTTTGACTTTTTTTTGAAAATTAGCAGCACTCCAAAAATTTTCAAATTCGATATTTTCTCAAAACTTCGCTTTTTTTGAAATTTCGACCTTTTTAAAATTAAGCATTTTTACAAAATCTTTTTAAAAAGTTCCGATTTTTTTTTCAACATTTAATTTCTTTAAAAATTTTATTTCCTAAACATTTCGCTTTTTGATACAAACTTTCCATTTTTCTTTGAAAATTTTGGCGTTTTTTAAATTATCCAATAATTTATTTGAAAATTTTGACTTTATTTTGAAATTTTAACTCTTTTGAAAATTCGGGTTTTTTTCAAATCACAAAACTCTTTCAAAATTTCACTTACCTTTGAAATAATTGGCTATATCTTCAAATTTCGAATTTGTTTTTCAAAATCCTGACTTTCAGGATTACATTTTTTTAAATTAAATTAGAACGACTTTTTAAAAATTTTGGCATTTTTAAAAATTTCGGCTTTTAATAAAAGAATTTTAATTTTTCTTGAAGATTTCAGCATTTTTTGAAGTTATATAATTTTTCTATAAAATTTTAACTTTTTCAATTTTTGACATTATTTCAAAATTTTATCCTTTTTATAATTTTGATTACTTTTCAAAATTTCCGAGAAATTTTTATTTTGTTTAAAATTATAGGTTATTTTCAAATTAATGAATTAGTGCAACTTCAAAAAGTTCACCTGTTTTTTGAAAATTTCGATATTTTCAAATTTTTTTCAATATTTTGTCTTGCAATTTTTTACTATTTTTCAAAATTGCAACTCTTTTTGAAATATCGAATTTTGCAGAATTTTTGAAATCTTTTTATTGAAAATTTAAAATTTTTATGAAAATATCAATATTTCTCTAAATTTTCGAATATTAAAATGTTAATTCAAAATTCGTCTAATAAAATTTTGACTTTTTGGAATATTTGAAATTTTTAAATTATTTCATTTTTTAAAAACTTTCTTTTTTTAAAAATAATTTTTACCTCTTTTACAAATTGAAATACAAATCTTGTCCCCTGAAACCAAAAAAGATTAAAAAACACAACAAAGGTTCCTCTAACGCGTTTCTACAACCAAGCTATCATCTGCAGTATCTCTCTGAAGATGATAGCTTGGCTACCGAAACGGGTTAGAGCAACCTTTCTTGTGTTTTTGAAACTTTCTTGGTTTCTTGGTTTCAGGGGACAAGATTTGTATTTCAATTTTTAAAGACAACCAAGAACCAGTCCGTTTCACCAAAATTTAACTCTTTTGACAAAATGTTCAAAATCTGATATTTTCTCAAAACCTCGCTCTTTTTCAAAATTTCTACTTTTAAAAGTTTGGAATTTTTACAAAATTTTGCCTGAATGTTATCAAAATTTCGACTTGTTTGAAAATCCTGAATTTTTTTGAATTTTTTTTTTTATGAGAACTGCAATATTTTTCAAATTTTAGCCTTTTTATAAAATTTTTGAAAGTTTTAAAAATTTTAATTTGTTCCAAATTTTCTCACCTTTTCAAAATTCATTTATTTTCCAAAATTTAGTTTTGAACCAAATTTTATTTTTATAAATTTAAGTTTTTCCCGATATTTGAACTTTTTCTTCAAATCCGGAGTTAAACTTGAATTTTTATCGAAAATTCGAGGACGTTTTTTAAATATTTGAAATTAAAGTGAAAATTTTTAAAATTTTAAATTTAACTTCTTAATGTTGAAGTTTTTCTTCAATGCTGGGCTGTAATCTCGAAATGTCTACTTTTTTTGAAAATTTTAATATTGAAACCTAATGTTTGGTTCAGAAACCGTAGTGAGTTTTAAGTGAAAATTTGAAGAAAAAAAATAAATAAAAAAACTGGGGAGTCTTGGAGCAGCCGGCAGAAGTGAAAACTTAAAACCCAATCTTCTCTAATGTAAACCGTTGAACATGTTTGTAACGCGTATTGGTGATGTCTAAAGAAGTTTTCACTTCAAAAATATAGGTTTAAAGTCGGAAGGAAGAAAAATAATTGTTATTTCATAACACATAATTAAAAAAATTAGGCGTAGGAAGGCCATGAATTAATTAAACAAAAAATGTTTTAGATACTTGGAGTTTAAAAACGAAATTTCGAGTTTTTTCTATAAATTTCGGCTTTTAATCTTGAAATATCGACTTTTTCCTCGAAATTCTAAAATTAACGTCGAAATTTCGACTTTTTTCTCGAAGTTAAGATTTCGACTTTAATAATCTCGAAATTTCTATAAAAAAAGTCGAAATTTCGAGCATAAAGGCGAAATTTCCAGAAAGAAGTCAAAATTCCAGAAAGAGGTCAAAATTCCAGAAAGAAGTCGGATTCCCGAGAATAAAGTCAAAATTTTGAAATTAAAGTCGAAATTCCGAGATATTAAAGACGAAATTTCAATTTTAATGTCAAAATTTCTAGAAAAAAAGTCTAAATATTAACCTTAAACTCGAAATTTCTGCAAATTTTTTTTTTTAATTTGTGTCCTTATTGTAATTTCTACACCTTTGTAATTTTGATTGCTAAAACCCAAAATGTAGAATTTTTCAAAAGTTAAAATCTTCAAGTAAAATAAAAACCGAGAGAACAAATCAAATTTTTGAAAAACGATCCAAATTTCAAAAAAAAGTGGAAATTTCTAAAAAGGATCGTAAAATTTTTACATGTCGAGTTCTTACGATAAAATTAAAAATATCAGAACAGACGAAATTCCTCCGATTAGTAAACTATGAAAATGAAAATTTTGAAAAAAATTTGAAATGTTCAAAAAAACTCTAAATCCTGAAAGAGGTCAAAATTTGAAATATTCGAACTTAAAAAAAAAATCGAAATTTAAACACAAAATAAATATTTTATTAATTTTTTTAAAAAGTAGAATTTTTCGAATAGCAATATTTTGAAATAAGTAGAAAAGAAATTTGAGTAGAAGTTTTGAAAAAAGTATACAAAAAGCATGAGCAAAAATTTTCGATAAGCTCGAAATTTTCCATAGAAAAGTTTTTCAAAAGTTAAAATTTTTCAAAATTGAAATCAAAGATCAAAAATTTTATAATAATCTAAAATTTAAGAAAAATTCGTATTAAAAAAAGAAGGAAATGGGCTCGAAATTGTGAAATTTAAAATTTTTAATAGAAGTGTCAACATTTCTAAAAAATTTGAAATTTTCAAGTTAAATTTAAAAATAAAATGGAATTTCAAAAATGTCGAATCAAAAAAAGAAAATCAAAATATTCAAAAAAGCAAAATTTCGAAAAAATAAATGAAATATCGAAAAAAAGGATATTTCGAAAAATTCGAAAATTTCAAAAAAATAGAAATATTCAAAATATTTTTTTAAAAATTAGAAGTTTTAAAAATAGAGTGAATCTTTTTAAAAAAGGTGAAAACATTCAAAAAGTCGCGGCTTGCTAAAAAGCCATAAGTTTGGTGGAACGGACTGGTCCTTGGTTATCTTCAAAAACTGAAATACAGAACTTGTCCCCTGAAACCAAGAAAGATTGAAAAACACACAACAAACGTTGCTCTAAGAGAGGTTTTCTACAATATTAATATTTTCTGAGAAGAATGTTCTTTAAGGGCACCTAATTTGCATAATTTCTTCTTGAGAAGGTTTAACTTTTGTCTAACCTTCTTAGAGATGGTACAGAATATTTTCCTATTAAATTCACAAAATTCTATAAATTCAACGTTTGTTGTGTTTTTTCATCTTTCTTGGTTTCAGGGGACAAGTTCTGTATTCCAATTTTGAAAAAGCCATAACTTCGAAATAAAAGTCGTTTCGAAACTTAACATTTTCAAAAAAAAGTGGGTCAAATCTTTCAAATAAGGTGGAAATTAAAAAAAAGAGATCATTTTTTTTTAAATCGCAATTTTTAAAGGTCAAAATTTTAAAAAAATGTGTAATGGTCAAAAGAACAAAATTAAAAAAAGAGTAGAATTTAAAAAAAATGAAAACTTTTAAAAGGTCAAAAATTCAAGCATCGAAAAGTTCAAGGTCAACATTTATAAAAAAAGTGGTATTTTCACAAAAGCAGAATTCTTCGAAGAAAATCGAAATTTACAACAAACTAAAAATTTCGGGAAAAAGTAGGGAATGTTGAAAAACTGAAAATTTTCAAAAAATAAATGGAATTTTGGAAAGAAACCAATTTACAAAATGGTCAAAATTGCCAAAAGTCGAAATTTTGACGGTGTCGAAACTTTAAAGTCACAATTTTTAAAAAAATTGTAAATTTTGAAAAAAAGCCCAATTCTGAAGTGAACATTTTCAAAAAATTTAAAATTTTAAAAGTATTTAAATTTTGAAAAAGTGTTTTTCTTAAGTTGAAATTTTAAAATGGTGGTAAGTTCATAATTTTTAACAATAAAATTCATAGTATTCAAAAAAAGTTGAAATTTTGAGGAAAGTTCGAAATTCTGAGAAAAAATTAGGATTTTCAAAAAAAAGTAGCAAAACCTTTCGGGGGGCATTTCGATGAGTTGCATCATACTGAGAAAATTTACCGCACGGCCCTACATCCCTATAGTCCAGGGTGGATAATTTTTGAAACCAAAAAATATAGTTGGATGAAACCTATTAGAAAAGGAAGATAATGCAACAAAAATGAAAGGAAAAATAAATTACGGGCGATCTGAGGTCGGGAAGGGGTAGGGGTGAGATTTTAAGGGTAAAAAACGGTTTACCTCGATTTCTGGCAAAACTACAAATCCTATGGATAAAAGTTAAATGGCAAAGTTGTAGGTAATAAGAAGATCTACAACTTTTGAATCTACACTTTTTTAACATAACCTCAAAATTCACGTGAAAAATTAAAAAAAAACAGGTTTATAGTTTTTTATTTTTATCTTTTACAAAAAAAAATTTTTTCACAAAATTTGGTGAAAACTTACCTTTTTATATCCCAAAGATACTGTAATTTTTTTGATTTAAAATATTTTTTTTAACCTTATTTTGACTCAATATCGAAAAAGCACCGTAATTTTCAATCGAAAAATCTCACGTTAAAATTTTAGCTTTTTCAAAAAACTCGGTGGGCTTTTTTTTCGTTGAAATGTCTACTTTCTGATGGTGTAAAAAAAAGATACATTGCTATAGTAAATCTTCTAATAAAATTCAAAAAACGAACAGTACTCCAATTCGAAATTTCTTTTTTATCTTTATGTACAATTTCGAGCTATTTGTTAAAATTTATACTTTAATTACTCGAAAAACGTAAGATTCCATTTTACATTGATAAACAAAATAATTACAAATCCAAAAAAGATTGCAAAAACATAGTTGTTTTAAATATTAAAGATTGGATTTTAAGGGGATTTAATCTAAAAAATATGACTGTAGCTATTGTTTTCAGTAAAAAAAGTTTATTTCTTAAATTCTCATTACAATCATGTCATAGAAAATTAATTTTTTTATTTATCAAAACATTGTCTTCAATTTTAATCACTTATCCATCAGTTTTTGTCTCTTTGATGGTATTTCTTCATCGTTAGATTCAGCATATCTTTCCGATTCTACTAGATCTTCGAAGTCTTCAAGACCAACATCGTCTTCGTCTCCAACATCATTTCTAGTTTGCAGTGGTTCTTCATCCACAATTTCATCTAGATCATTAACTTCCTCGTAGGTTTCTTCTACCACATTGGCGCATTTTTCAGAACCATGACAATTTGAACATAAATTTGTGCATTTTAAACCATGTTTTCGGCAGCCACATTTTAAACTATTGCATCCAGTTTCACAGCTGCAGCAAATAGTTTTCAGCAATATGTCTGGAATTAATTCTTTTTCTGTAAATTTGGGCATAATGCCTCGTAGATGTTGCTTCCAGCCCCAATCTGTTGCTGTCAGTTCGTTACCCAGCCAAGTTTGAAGCTGATAATATGCCCTGTAACAATGTTGTTCTGCTGCACCTTCTGTGGGTGGGAGATTTGCCAATATAAAAGACGATTTAATTTTTGCTAATTGATATTTTTGAAATCTTAATTGATTTAGTGTAATATTATCATTTTTACATTTATAAATAGATTTCATTAATTGTAATCCATTTTTTTTATATCTTCTTTGTTTGCATCTTTTTTAAAAAAAATATTAGCCAAATTTGATAAATTTTTATCGCCTATTAATGAATTCACGATACTTTTCTTTCCTTTTCCGGCAAATCCAGATGTTGTATCGCAACCAGAAAAACAATGCAAAAATGCAACGATGTTTTTGACGGATTCATATTTGAAACTATTAGACGTGAAAAAAAGATCTTTTATATTTCCAGAACCTGGCTTCAGAAAATAAATGTCATGATTATTAGAATTTAATTGATTCAAAAGGACCAAAAGATCAATATCTTGACCCACAACAATGACAGTTTTATTAGTATCTCTGGCAATTTCTATCGAGGTCTTAATTATGTCAGCATCAGCATCTTCTTTTGCTTGTTTACAGGAAAATCCTTGTGACTGTAATATTTTCATTAGCGATTTTTTTATTTTGTCTTTGTTTTTCTCGTTAGATAAAAATTTTTCTTGCAAAAATGGTATTTTTGTATGGTTTTGATAATTGACCTCTGGAATATTGTCTGAGCTACGACTGCGTTCTCCTCTTTTAGTTAACTTATTTGGTTGTTAATTATAGTAGTATATTTCGATTTACAATTTTTTGTTTATCAATATAAAATGGAATCTTACATTTTTCGAGTAATTAAAGTATAAATTTTAACAAATAGCTCAAAATTGTACATAAAGATAAAAAAAAAATTTCGAATTGGAGTACTTTTCGTTTTTTTGAATTTTCTTAGAAGATTTACCATAGTAATGTATATTTTTTTACACCATCAGAAAGTAGACATTTCAACGAACAAAAAGCCCACCGAGTTTTTTGAAAAAGCTAAAATTTTAACGTGAGATTTTTCGATTGAAAATTAGGGTGCTTTTTCGATATTGAGTCAAAATAAGGTGAAAAAATAAATATTTTAAATCAAAAAAATTACAGTGTCTTTGGGATATAAAAAGGTAAGTTTTCACCAAATTTCGTGAAAAAATTTTTTTTTGTAAAAGATAAAAATAAAAAACCCTAAACCTTGTTTTTAAAATTTTTCACGTGAATTTTGAGGTTATGTAAAAAGAGTGTAGATATAAAAGTTGTAGATCTTCTTATTACCTACAACTTTGCTATTTAACTTCTTTCCATAGAATTTGTAGTTTTGCCAGAAGTCGAGATAAACCGTTTTTTACCCTTAAAATCTCACCCCCTACCCCTTCCCGACCTCAGATCGCCCGTAATTTATTACCCTTAAAATCTCACCCCCTACCCCTTCCCGACCTCAGATCGCCCGTAATTTATTTTTCCTTTTTTCACTTTTTATCGTTTTTGAAGACTTCTTCTACCCTGGTCTACTAGCCATACCGACCTTCTAAAAGTCCGTGCTTCCCATGTGAAACCTCCATTGTACTCAGTGCATTTCGGTCCTGAGAGCCTTCCTCTAGCTAACGAGGACGAGCCTTGCGGCTCTCCACGTGAAAGACGCGTAAGGGGGTGAGCAAGTATATTAGTTTTTAAAGCTTTATCATCCACCAAATTTATTAAAAGCTACAATTATCTAATCTACTAAAAACTGCAGTCACTATAGTTTAAAAGCTTTTAACCTCTGCTGATTTTAGACAATAATTTTATCAAAAAAACAGTAAATTACAGAAACATCTGCTTTTCGACGTTCTCATAGGAAAATTAAGCGGAATATTCAGTTAGATCCGTATTACCCACGGCCTAATTTCCCGTGATGGCGGTTTATTTAAACAAACCGATAAGGCATGTCAGCTTGTTAGCGGTGAATATCAAACAACACGCGGTATTTGTAACGACTAACGAAAAACTAACATTTCTGATAAAGGGTTAAAGAGGTTTCACATTAGCATACAAGTTGTAAATAATAAAAGTTTGTAAACAGATCCAACCTGGTAATATGATGACATGGAATCAGGGAAGAGATAAATTTAAAATTATTTAGAGGTCCTCAGTAGAACTTAATTTTATAATAAAGGTTGAACACAAACAGAGAAATGTTAACTACCTGGAAATGGTTTTTTACTGGCGATAGTATCTGATTACCCCATAATAAGCATGAAAGAAGTTTAATTATAAACATACTTACAAACCATCGTGCATCATGACAGAAAACAAAGTATTTTATGATGATCCCCTCATCTAATTCACGGCTAATATGTTATTCCACAAACTAGAATAACCAGATCTCCAAGCACTTGCCTGCAGCGTCTGCATCAACTGACATATCGAGAGTTAGCGACATTTTTGCCATTCTGTCTGTAGAAACGTGTACCCATAATTAAATAGCTATAAACGAGCTTCAGCATATGTGATTCGAATGTTAAGATAATATTTTGCATGTTTTTTGCGTCCAAGGTATTGACTATGTCGGGGGAACTATTTGAGGTATTTGAAATGTCCATACATGCCCTGCTGTTTTATTATCCGTTTACTCAAACGAACAGATAACAAAGAATGTTTAATAATCGTAAAATTTACGACAAGTGATTCTCTCATTACACTCAGATATGTGAAATTGTTTAATTTTCTAAGACATCCCAGCATATCACCATAAAATAATCAATTAGTTAGATGCAACCATTCAAACGTCAATTGTGCAATCCCGTTAGGTTCATGGTTCGATCTGCAGAAATAAAAAATTAGACATACCACTTAACCGTAGATTATGATGACTATTTCCGGGCCATTTAGTTATTTAGTATTTTAACTTAGTTAATTACTCCGCATCATAACCCACCGTAATTGAAATCCATTTTCCGGCATACATAAATCTTCAGGAATTTTACGAATTTTAATGGGAAAGTCTAAACGTGTGGAGTTTAATGTTCGGGAACTCGATACTTTTCAAAGCCTGTTTGATCTAATGCTAACCATAAAACGTAAAGTAGAAAATTCACAAAGAAAAAGTGACATTACATTTTGGAGCAGGACTTCCCAATTAGTGGGGCGTGAGTTCAAAGACGGACGTAAAGAAATTATAAATGAAGCCAAATGTGTATTCAGAAACATGTTGACTTCTTTTGAAAATGTAGCTGTTTAAAAGGGTTGGATCCTTCCAAATTTCAATTGTTCTTATAATTTTACTCTTCAAAATTTCTCCTCTCCAAAATAAATTTTTAATTATTTCAAAATTTAGATTTTCCAAAATTTTTGTCCTTTTCAAAATTCTGTATTTATTAAAAAATTTCTGCTTCTAGTCAACACGTAAGTTTTTTTAAATTTGACTTTCAGTTCTTTTTCTCTTGAAAATGTAGTGTTTTTGAAAGGTTGACATTTTTTTAAGAGTTTATTTCAGACTTAGAACTTCTTTTTCCAACGCTTACCATAACAGGTAAAGCAGAAAATTCACAAAGAAAAAGTGACATTACATTTAAGAGCAGGCCTTCCAAACTAATGGGACTTGAGTAGAGGATATGATCCCGGGATCATGATTTTCGGGAACCCGGGATCCCGACCTCTTTTTAATCCCGAAATTTTCGGGAATTAGTTTTTTCGATCCCGGGATTTTCGAGATTAGCATCATTTAAAAAAAAATTCTAAAATAGACTGCATCTATAGAAAGGCTCAGTGTCAATTTTTTAATGTCCAGATTTTCTTTAAAATCTTGACCAAATTTTTTCAAAAATTATTTTCTTTTTCAAATGTTCTAATTTTCAAAATGTCAATTTTGTTAAAGTATTAAATTTTTTGTTAGAATTTAGATTATTTTTTGAAAATCTTGGAATTCTTAACTTTCCATGAAAATGTTTATATTATTTTCAAAATTTTAACTTCTTTGTGAAAATTTTAATTTGACTTCTTGATTTTTTAAATTTTAACTTTTTTGATAATTCCGTTTTATTTTCTAAAATTTAGACTTTTTAAAACTTTCGTTGTTCTTCAAATTAAGGCGTAAAGAAATTATAAATGAAGCCAAATGTGCATTCGGACACATGTTGACTTCTTTTGAAAATGTAGCTGGGTAAAAGGGTTGGATTCTTCCAAAATTTCGATTGTTCTTATAGTTTTACTTTCTTCAAAATTTATCCTCTCTAAAATAAATTTTTAATTATTTCAAAATTTTGATTTTCCCAAATTTTTGTCCTTTTCAAAATTCTGACTTTATCTATTATTTTATTATAAAATAGAAGTTTTATTCCAAACAAGCAGCACTGCTATGGGTTTTTATGCTTGGTTTGAAATAAAATTGTTGCATCTTAAACTAAAAGGTTTGGTGATGAGACACTAGACGCGTTATTTTCAGATTAAGGGAGAGTAAGGGGGTCAATAGAGTGTGACAAGGGCGAGACGAATCATAAACTTCGTGACGTCACAAAGTTCTGACTTTTTTGAAGAATGTCACCTTTTTCAAAGTCTCCAATATTTTCGAAAATTTCGTCTTTTCTTGAACATTTTAACTTTTTGAAAATTTAGATTTCAATTTCGCTATTTTGTTGAAAAATTTAATTTTTAAAACAGTTTGACATTTTTTAATAATTTCGACATTTTTCGAAATTTTGTTTAAAAATTTCATCATTTTCCTATTTTAATACTTTTTATTGAAATTTTAACTTTTTGTGTATATCAACTTTTTTTCGAAATTTCGATGCTTTTCTATAAATTTGGATAAGTAAATTTTTCAAAAAGAGCCAATATTCACAAAAAGTATAATTTTCGAGAAAAAGATTGACCTGTTTCTAAAAATTTTGACTTATTTGAAAAAAAAGTTTAAAACTTTGCCTTTTTTGGGAATTTTGAGTATTCAAAGTTTTGATTTATTTTCGATAATTTAAGTTCTTTTGAAAATTTTAATTTGTTTTTAAGATTTCGTTATATTTTCAAGCTTTTGTTGTTTGAAAATTCTCTATTTTTCCAAAATTTGGACTATTTGACATTTTTGGTTTCTTTTTAAAATTTTACCTTTTTCGACATTTAAAATTGTTTGAAAATTTCGATATTTTTTAAAACTATAAAAAAAATTGGTTATTCCTAACAATGTTGGCTTTGTTAGTTTTCTGCTACCATTTTTCAAAATATTGAGTTTTCTCACTACTTTTTTTTGAATATGTAAATTTAGAGCCTCTTCAAAAATCCAATTTTTTTGAGAATTTCGATTGTATACTTAAATCGGGAAATTTTTTTAATGCTGAATTTTTTGAAATTTTAATATCTTCATTTTTAAAAATTTTCGTAAAGGTCGAAATTTTTTTTTAATGGTTCAAAATTTTCATTTTTTTAAATTTACAATTGAAGTTATCGACATTTTAAAAAATGTTCTACTTTCTTCAAAATTTCAATTATCCAAAATTTTGATTTTCTTCGAAAATTTTAACTTCAATATTTGAATTATTTTAAAAATTTGAAAATTTTTGAGAGTTTTAGGTTTTCTTCAGTATGAAGACTTTCCAAAAAATTCGTTTTACTTTGAAAATGTGACAGAAAATTCGTCAATTTTTTAATGTCCAGATTTTTTTTCAAAATCTTGACCAAATTTTTTCAAAAATTATTTTCTTTTTCAAATGTTCTAATTTTCAAAATGTCAATTTTGTTAAAGTATTAAATTTTTTTTTAGAATTTAGATTATTTTTTGAAAATCTTGGAATTCTTAACTTTCCATGACAATGTTTATATTATTTTCAAAATTTTAACTTTTTTGTGAAAATTTTAATTTGACTTCTTGATTTTTGAAATTTCAACTTTTTTGAAAATTCCGTTTTATTCTCTAAAATTTAGACTTTTTAAGACTTTCGTTGTTTTTCAAATTAAGGCGTAAAGAAATTATAAATGAAGCCAAATGTGTATTCGGACACATGTTGACTTCTTTTGAAAATGTAGCTGTTTAAAAGGGTTGGATTCTTCCAAAATTTCGATTGTTCTTATAATTTTACTTTCTTAAAAATTTCTCCTCTCTAAAATAAATTTTTAATTATTTCAAAATTTAGATTTTCCCAAATTTTTGTCCTTCTCAAAATTCTGACTTTATTAAAAAATTTCTGCTACTAGTCAAAACGTAAGTTTTTTTTTAATTTGACTTTCAGTTCTTTTTCTCTTGAAAATGTAGAGTGTTTTTGAAAGGTTGACATTTTTTACGAGTTTATTTTAGAATAAGAACTTCTTTTTCTAACGTTAACCATAAAACGTAAAGTAGAAAATTCACAAAGAAAAAGTTACATTACATTTTAGAGCAGGCCTTCCCAATTAATGGGGCGAGAGTTCAAAGGAGGACGTAAAGAAATTATAAATGAAGCCAAATATATATTCGGACACATTTTGACTTCTTTTAAAAATGCAGTTTTTTAAAGGGTTGGCTTTTTCCAAAATTTCGACTGTTTTTATAAATTTACTTCCTTCAAAAATTTTCCTTTTTAAAATAAATGTTTAATTATTTCAAAATTTAGATTTTCCCAAATTTTTGTCTTTTTCAAAATTGTGATTATTAAAAAATTTCTGCTACTATTAAAAACGTCAATTTTTTTAAATTTGACTATCAGTTCTTTTTCTCTTGAAAATGTAGTGTTTTTGTAAGGTTGAAATTTGTTTACGACTTTGTTTCAAAATTAGGACTTCTTTTTCCAAAATTTGGACTTTTTAAAATTTTCGACATTCTCTGTTTCTGTTATTCAAAATTTTTGCTTTTTTTTTAAATTTCATCTTTTTCGAAAGATTAGACCTTTTCTTAGATTTTTACCTGTTTTAAAAATTTTAAAATTTCAAAAATTCCGTTGGTCTCAATTTTTTTAATAATCTCGATATTTTTTTTAAATTCGATTCTTTTTTAAATCGTTGACTATTTTCAAAATGTGTACTTTCAAAATGTGAACTTTAGAAATGTGAACTTTCGAAATTTCGACTTTTTTAAGTTTCGAACTTTTTTCAAATTATCGAATTTCTTTGAAAATCTTGACTGTTCTAAATATCATTTATTTAATAATTCTTTTAATTAATGTCGATTTTTTTCGTTAATTCCAATTTTTTGAAAGCTCGACATTACTTCAAAATGTGGCACTTTTTAGAATTTTTGACTAAATTTCAAAATTTCTACTTTATTTGAAAATCGTTAATTTTGTTGAAAGTTTTAAATGTTTACTAAAATATTGACTAGAGAATTTCAACTTTTTTTCAAATTTCCGCCCCTTTTATTAGAAAATTTTAATTTTTTTTAATTTTGAATTTTTCAAAACTTCTAAATTTTTCAAAATTTTCGTGTTAATTTTATTTTTTTGATTTTTTTTTTGAAAACTGCCCCACTTATTTAAATTTTTGAATTAATAAAAATAATATTGACTTATTCAAAATTTTGTTTGCCCAAGTTCAACTTTATAAAATTATACGAATTTCATTCAAAATTTCTACTTTTTTTTTTCTCAAAATTTTACTTTCAAATTTCTAATTTCTGTCACAACTTTTAGCCTTTTCTGAAAATTTTGTTTTAAAAAATTTCCACATTCTTTGAAAATTCATCTATTTTGTTAAAATGTTGAAATTTTTTCGAAATTTTCGAATTATTTTAAAAATTGTTTTTCAAAAAAATCTCATTTTTTTTAAAATGTGCCGTTTTTTAAGTTTCGGCGTTTTTTTTTTCAAATTATCGAATTTCTTTGAAAATTTTAACTTTCCTAAATATCATTTTTTTTAATAATTCTATTAATTAATGTCGATTTTTTTTTGTAAATTGCAATTTCTTCAAAGGTCGACATTTCTTCAAAATATGGCGCTTTATGAAATTTCTGACTGTAGTTGAAAATTTCTACTTTTTTAAGAATCTTTAATTTTGTTAAAAATTTTAAATGTTTATTAAAATACTGACTATAGAATTTCGACTCTTTTTTAAATTTCCGCCCCTTTTATTACAAAACTTTACTTTTTTAAAAAAAATTTGGATTTTTCAAAACTTCTACCTTTTTCAAAATTTTCGAATTATTTTTGCTTCTTCAATTTTATTTGAAAATTGTCCCACTTATTTATTTTATTGAATTTAAAAAAAAATGGCGTTTTCAAAATTTCCCTTTTCCCAAGTTCAACTTTAAAAAATTACATGAATTTCATTCAACATTTTTATTTTTTTTTTGCTCAAAATTTTACTTTCAAATTTCTGATTTTTGTTTCAACTTTTGGCCTTTTCTGAAAATTTTGTTTTAAAAAATTTCGAAGTTTTTTGAAAATTCATCTTTTTTTAAATCCTAAAATTTTTTCGAAATTTTCGAGTTATTTTAAAAAATGTTTTTTAAAAATTTCCATTTTTTGTGAAAATTGTGCCGTTTTTAGGATATTAAATTTTTCGAAAAGCTTTGATTTTTTTTAAAAGTTTCCTTTAGAACGGTTTGACTCTTTTTCAATATTTTGGTACTTTTTAAAAATTAGCCATGAATTTTGTTTAAAAATTCATTGTTTTAAAAACTTCTAATTTTTGTGAAAATTCTAATTTGTTTGAAAATTCTAATTTTTTTTTAAATTTTATTTTTTTTTGAAAATCCTAATTTTTTCTAAAAATTGCAATTTTTTTATAAAAAATTCGACATATTTCAAATTCTCGGCTTTTTTCAAAATTTCCAAATTTGTTCAAAATTTTAACTTTTTTTGAACATTTCAACACTTAAATTTCGGCTTTTTTGAAAATTTTGAATTTTTTGAACATATCTCCTTATTTTTTGAATTTTCGAATTAAAAGTTTCGACAGTTTGTCAAAATTTCATTATTTTTCAAATTTTCCACTTTTTTTGAATATTTTGACTTCTTTTAAACTGTCAGTTTTGATTGGAATTGTTGACTTTATTGAAACGCCCTAAAGGGGGACATGAATATATTTTAAATACTCCCGGGGAGAGGCACAACATAAAAAAATTTGAGAACCCCTGTTGTCGAGTCTTCAAATATTCGTAATGTATATATTATACATACATACACATTCACAACAGAAAACAACTTGTTGGTCAAATCAAAAATGTTGACGCTCTTTTCTTTAAAAATTTCCGTCTATGTACCTTATACTCGAAAATTTTTCTAAATTTCGACTATTTTTTAAACTTTTCAATGAAAAGTTAGAAAATGTTCCTTTTTGAAAGACAAACCAAAATTTAGTTAAGTTTCGCATTCGCTTTATTATATTGTTTAATAAAACGTTCGCAATTTTAAAAGTTACCAATTTATAACATAAAATTCGAAATTTTCAAAAACAGGCGAATTAAAGAAAAATTTGAATTTGAAAAAATTGGAAGTTTAGAGACAAATCAAAATTTTTAAAAAACCAAAATGTTTAAAAAAGTTCATCCTGTGAAAAAGTCGAAACTTCGAGAAAAGTCGAAATTTTGATGTTAAAAGATCATAATTTTCAAAAGAATAGAGGAAGCTCTAAAACAAGGGCGAAAATTTCAAAAAGGGCCAAATTTTGAAAAGGTTTAACGTTTTATAAAATTGAAATATCAAAACTTTGAGAAATAGCCAATATTTTGAACAAAGGTCGAAATTTCAAAAAAAAAAAAAGGGAAATTTTGAAAAAGGTAGAAGTTTAAAAAATAATATATATTTCAAAATATAATCGAATTTACAAAGAAATCAAAATTTAGAAAAAAAGTCAAAATTTTGGGTAAAGTTCAAAAATTTGTGTCAAAAATTCAAATAAGATCAAAATTTTGAAAAAAAAAATAAAAATTTTCAATGATAGCTAAATTAAAAAAAAAACTAAAATTTCTCAAAAAAGTCCAAATTAGCACAATAGTTAAAATTTTGACATAAAAGTCAAGCAAACGAGTCAAAATTCTAAATTCTGAAAAGATCTGTAAACGAGAAAATTGGATATCAAATGACACAGTCCAGGAGGAAGACTATATAAGATGTTAATTTGGCGAGAAGAGATCGGTGCTAGACTCTGTCGAAGGCTTTTGAGATATCCAATGCCACAATCCTAGCCTCACCATGTTTTTCCATTTGATTTGCCTCCATTTTCCATTTTAAGTTTCTTTAATCAACTGGTTTGATGAAAAAATAAAACAGGAATTCTAAAAAAATAAAATACGTAAACGGTGTACTGAAATAATTAACCGGTCTGACAAAATATAAAACAGATAGTTTACAAAATAAATAATAACTCATGTACAAAATTAATGTCCAATCCTTAACCAACCAGCTTATCTTATTTTCTTAGAAACTATATTAAACATTGTTGGATAACGTGTCTTAGCTTTTCGCAGTGACATGACTTGCCTTTTATAAATGGAGAAGCTGATCGATTGTAATGCATTCAGAAAATTTTATTTCTTTTATAAGATTACAAAAGAAAAAACTCAACCCAACTCGTACTTAAAATTACATTAAAATTGAATTATTTTGCAAATTCATATCTTTATCTGTCAACATTTCAACGCTAAAGTTGGAAGCTCCCTCTTGAAATAGTAATTTATAAAATAAACTGAATTCTTCATTTTATTTAAAGTCAAAATACTAGGAAAAACTACAATTTCTCTAAGCAGCAAACACTGATAAGAGTTCGAAAGTTATAAAATACTCGAAAATGTCGAATTTTCAAATTTCTTGTTTACTCTCGAAATTTTAATAAAGAATAAATTTTAAGAAAACCTCATCAATTTCGATTGCAAAGACAAATTTTAAAAAGTACAATGCATGTCAAGAAGGATTGAATTAAAATATATCAGAAGATGTCGAAATTTAGAGGAAAGTCTCGAAACTAATATTCTCGAATTTTCAGTCTACACACGAAATTTTGAGAAAAAAATCCAAACTTCGAGAAAAATCTTAGTGACCTAAAAAACTAAATGTTAACGCAAAATATCTAGGAAAATTAGCACTTCCAGATTTTTGGGAAAAAAAACTAGATTTTTTAAGCCAAGAGTTAAAATTTTGAATAAGATATTGCATTAAAGTTTCTAAAAAAGCGAGGTCAAAAAAGAGAAATATTGTTACATTTTTCATGATGTATACTGTGAACTTAAATTGGTTTGGTGACACCTCGGATACATGACAAAGCGCAACTGAATTGCTCGGTTATTTTAAAAATTTAAGACCAATTTTCGATAGCGTGCCATCCAAGCCGTGGGATCAAGTGGAATAAGCTACAATTACTCAGTCTAATTTAATGAGTCTCAGGTAATTACTACGTAATCCTTTGGAACGGACTTGACAATGTCAGATTTGAGGGCAGAGCAGAGGCGAAGATTAAACAAACCGTAACGAGAATCACAGCTCGAACTATGTGGTTATATGGGCTGAGATCGGTTAACGCCAGTAATTTATAGACTTGAAATGTGATAAACGTAACAGCCACAAAAAGACACACTTTAGATCTTATTGGTGTAGAATGTAAATATTTATTTAGCGATTTTAATTGAGCTTTTAATGAAATAAACAGATTGATGATGTGCATGTGCTGTTGGTCAATGCTTTTTTTAAAGTCTAGTTGAGTTGGAATCTCAAGAGCCCGTATCGTTTATTCTTATTTCAAATCGCCTTGCGTGTCTGCACTTTTAGCCCAACAAAGATGCAATATTTTCAGTTAAATGCTCTCAGGTGCTTCTCAAACTGATTCAAAAATAATACAAGTTATTCACGCTATCTTCGAAAATTTTTAACGTCTTTAAGTACGGTTATGTTTCACGACATTTAATACTGTTTGACAGGTTTCGGACTGACACTTCACTACGTTTCCCAAAACTGAATAATTTCTAACTGATTTGGGACAACTAGTTCATTATTAAAAACGGTACTACAACGGACTGTAAAGTTAAGAGTTGTTTGCTCAATATTTATTGTCAGTTGTTATTAAAAAGATATTAGGGAGATTCACAACCAAAGAAATTACTTACGGGTATGACGAATGTTTAGAAGTAATTAGGGCTGTTAAAGAAATACGTAATTGCGTAGTCGAGACTTCGAAATGTCAAATATTCTAGAATGAGCACAATAACAATATAAGCCATCGCACTCTGGGTTAGTTTGTTTTGTATTAAGTTTTATACGGTTGTACAAATAAGTGTTTCAGTTCTTCTGTTGAGTAAAAGCGTTAAAAATCGAGTGTTTAATTGTGAACCGGTAACGAGTAACAATATTAACACTTTTAGTAGTTCTTTGACACGGTCCAATCCCGGAAGAAGTATATCCTGTAGTAACAATATTAACTTTGATAATCCGAAATCGTTAATAAATTAATATGTGTTTTAAACCTAAAAAGTAAGATAAAAAGTGCACAATAAAACCTCAAACAAAGAAATAAATCTTTGTGGATTTATAGACATAGAGCTTTTGATAGCACCTCATATGAATCCGTAAAGGCAGCAGCTATCAAAAAAGATTTTGAGAAACCTACTATCGACTGGGTTGTCTCCATGTTAGATGGTAGGAGAATCAAAGCAACCTTAGGCAGTGATTCAGTCGCAGTAAGCGCATCAAGGGGTTGTCCCCAAGGAGATGTCTTATCTCCATTGCTGCGGTCCATCGTGGTTGATGACCTCCTAAATATACTGTATTACTCAAGCTTTGAAACAATAGGTTATGCATATGATATTGCTGTCGTTATCAAAAACGATAAAATCCTGTCGGATTTAATGCAGAAAGCACTGAACAGCGTTAACAACTGGTGTTCAAAACAAGAGTTAAGTGTAAACCCAAATAAAGCAATAATAATTCCTTTCATAAAGAGAATGAAGCTAAATCTAACAGCTCCCACCATGAATGGAGTTCAACTTAACTTCTCAAGTGAGACTAAATATCTAGGAGTAATCCTAGACCAAAAGCTCACCAGGAATCTTCATTTGACTCGAATAATCAAGCGAGCCTCGACAGCCTTCTGGATGTGCCGCAGATTATTCAGCAAAACCTGGGGTATGAAACCAAAAATAATCTACTGGTCATAAAGGATGATAATTACACCCCTGATCACATACGCTTCTTTAGTATGGTGGACAAAAATAACGAAACAGGCAGCACAAAACCAACTGAACATAGTCCAAAGGTAAGCATGTCTGGGCATAACAGGAGTAATGAACACCTACCCAACAGCAGCTATGGAGGTAATGCTAGGTCTAACTCCTCTCCACCTTTTAGTGAAGAGGAAGGCGATCAAAGGAGCCTCAAGATTACTGCAATTAAAACAATTTAAAGAAGGAGACTTCACCGATCACATGGGAATCCTCAAGGTATGTAGCCCTGTGATTTTAGCAAGTTCGGTTGATTATATGCAACCCAAGTAAGAATTTGATCATTCCGTTGAAGTGCACTTAGATAGCTCAATCAGTGCCTGAAAAAAAAAACAGAAATCATCCATTTGGTTTACAGATGGATCAAAGACAGCATATGGGACTGGAGTGGGAATTTATGACCCTAACCATAGGTTCTCTAAAGCCTTGGGAAAAGCCCCATCTGTGTTTCAATCTGAAATACGTGCAATAGGACTCTGCGCCTATGAGTGTCTTCGAAGAAACCTGAAAGAAACAAAGATCCACATTAACTCTGACAGCCAAGCGGCAATAAAGGCTCTCAGCAGCTGCATTGTCAAACCCAAACTAGTTTGGGAATGTCAACAAACTTTAAAGGAACTGGCTAAACACCACAGGATCAGTCTTGAGAGGGAGCCAGGGCACAAAGGAATACACGGGAATGAAGCTGCGGACCAACTCGCTAGAGAAGAATCTGCATCGTCATTTCTTGGACCTGAACCGGCTTTTGGTTTTTCTAAAAGTCAAATCAACAATGAGGTCAAAAAATGGGAAGTAAAGTCAAGAATTTCCCAATGGACATCATATTCCGAACTACGACAAGCGAGAAAATTTGGAACGCTTGAAAAGACAAAGATCTATTTAGAACTCAGCAAATCCGAATTGAGGATCTTAACCGGCCTCTTAACAGGACATTGCCCTATGAGATATCACCTCAAGAAAATGGGTCAAGCTAAAACAGACCTATGTCGCTTTTGCGCAGAAGCTGCAGAGACTGCAGAAATGTGATGCGTTTGCACGCAAAAGGCACGTCCAACTCGGATGGACGTCCTTAGACCCCTCAGATGTACAAAAACTCAATCCCAGGCCCATAATAAACTTCTGCAAGAGTTTGAACCTGGGAACTACATATATCAGGGTATGCACAACACAAAAGATCTCCTTAGGTCGAGGAGCTAAAAAGTGTTTGTCTTTTATATTTCCGAATAGTTCATCAAATGTCAATTAGGTGAACCACATAGTATTATGTAATTTACCAATTTTTGCTACATACATTGATTATTTTTTTGAAATGATAAAATTTATGCAGTTTATCAAATTTTACACACTCTACAGAGTATTACAGCCTGTAACACTGTAACACACATGCGGAAAAAATACATAAATCATTGACCTTAAAGTTTGGTTAGGAATTCTGAGACATGTCAGTTTTTATAGACAGTTTTACAAAGTGATACAGCCTGGAACACTGTAACAAACATACTTACGGAAAAAATACATAAATCATTGACTAAAGAGTTTGATGGAACATATCAGTTTTTTATATTTGTGTGGGTAGTTACTGAAGCAAGAAGTATGAGTGTGAAGAAACTAGGAACGCCTCAAGGGGGAAGAACGCAGACAAAAATATTTGTTCCTCTCTCTCGAGCCATTCCTGTTGATTCCATGATTGCCTATCCACATTTCTTGCTTCAAAAACTTTATAAAAATTGACTTGTCCCGGATTGTTCACCAAACTCTTTAGTCAACGATTTATGAATTATATTCCTCAACTTTCTTAGTTTATTGCACATATGACAGAAGGCAAAATCGTACAAGTTCCCATTTGAAATGACTCACTTTATCTCCTGCTGACTACTGTAATTGTTTAGGGTGGTTTCCATATTGATACTGCAAGGTCCAAGGGGGTGCTTGGATTTCGCAAAACGTATTAGGATTCGAATGTGCAATATCTACTTACTTCATGATACCAAATTAGCATATGAATGCAATTTTATTGCCACATAAACTTTATTGCCTATTTTATCAAGTTATAAAGGTGCCCTCGCTGAAAGTGATCATTAATTTAAAACTTGAATTCGTTATAACTATTTTTGCTAATAAATTGGCTTTATAGCACACGTTTTATAGTGTTATAAACACTCTGTTTTACTAAACGAGGATAAATTATTGTTAGAAAACAACGTCAATTATGCTGAATCATTTAAATGTTTGACCTAAAAATATTGTGCGTGTTATCGATTCGAAAATTAAAATTTCGTGAATTGTAAACACTTTATTTCAAACTTATTTCTTAACACTACAATTATGATTCACTTAACCAGCAGACTATCTAACTATCTGACTACCCGACTAACTAACTGACTAACTGAGGGAAAGACGACCGCGTATTTATACCGTTCCGGTTTTCTAGAACGGATCTCCGTACAAATAAGATTATCGCTTGCGGAAATGTCTGGAGCGCTTTTCTGCTGTATGATTCATTCTCGCGGCCGCTTCCCATTATCAAATGTTTTTAGAGAATTCCTTACACTACACAATCATTAATACAAATTTTATAACTACAGTTTGTTACAATATTAAGTTTTATCATCATTTAACTAGGCTATCAGTTATTAATTCACGGAGAGGATTTTCGTATCCGGACCCACCGTTATTAAAATCCGAAATAGATGTATTGATTTATAGTTCATTCAGCACAGGTAGGTATTGTGTCTGTAAAATAACGAAACTCAGATTGTTTTTCACATAACTGAGTTAATGGGTTAATAGTATTAAAAAATGTGGGCTTTCTTCAACCTTTTAGCTTTTTCACAACATTTTCGACTTTTTATTGAATGTTCTAGAGAATTGCGAATTTTACGAAAAGTTTAACTTGTTTGAAATAATTGACTTTTTTTTAAAATTTCGACTTTTGAATATTTCAATATTGTAACGAAATGTAAATTGTAGAATTTAGTACGTAAGAAAATTTTCTAGAAAGATCTGATAAGGGAAAGCGGCCGCGATAATGAAGCAAACGGCAGATAAGCGTTCCAGAAATTACGGCAAACGATAAGCCTTATCTGCCGAAAACTTCTAGAACCCGAACCAGAGATCTATATAAAGGGAGTCCGGTTGGCATTCCCTCAGTTAGTCAGTGTAATTAATTAGTAAGTTAGTAGTTAGAAGTGAGTTAATTATTCAGTTGTGGTGTTCCAAGTTTAGTTTAGAAATAAAGTGGGTATTATTCAACAAGTGTTAATAATCATTCGAACCAATAAGGCCGCAACAATATTGTAAATTCTCTGTTTTTATCCAAATTTCTTCTTTTTTTGATCCTGCATTTCTCGAAATTTACTTTCACATTTGGAGATTTCAACATTTGGAAAGTATAAACTTTCTTCAAAATTTCGATTTTTTCTCAAAAATGTACCTTTTTTAATTCGATTTTTGTTTTGATTTTTAAAAAAATTGCCTGCTTGAAAATTTTAACAGTTTTAAAAATACCAACTCTCAAAACTAAGAATTGTGACTTTTTTTAAAGTTTCGACTCCTTCAAAATTCGGACTTTTTTCACAACTTTGATTATTCTGTAAATTTGTTTTTTTTTGAAAATTCAATTTAATTTTTCAAAATTTCGAGTTTGTCAACATTCCTACTTTTTAAGAACTTCAATTCTTTTTCAAAAATTTGGCTGTTCAACCTTCTTTGAATAGACCTACTTTTTTAAAAATTTCAACTCTACTGAAGAATTAAGAATGTTATGAACATTTCGTCTTGTTTGAAAAAATTGATTTTTTTTTCTTAAATGACTTTTGAAACATTTTAAAATTTCTGTTTCTATCAAAATTTTCGTAAATTTTGCTTTATTCGAAATTTTGATGTCTGAAGATTTCAACTTTTTCAAAATTTCAATTCTTTCTCATAAATGTGACTTGTAAATTTCAATTTTTTAAAAAATTCTCTATTTTTTGACAGTCTTGATTTTAACAAAATTTAACAATTATTGGAAAGTGTTAACTTTGTTAAAAATATCAACTCCCAAAATCTCGGTTTTTCTAAAAGTTTTAACTGTTTTCGAAAAATTTCATTTTTTTTAATTTAAACTATTTTGAAAATTATCATGCTTTTCCGACGAATTTTTTATCCAAAATTTCAACTTTTTTGAAAATTGTGACTTTTTTTGAAGTTTCGACTAAAAAAATTTCCACTTTTTTGGCAATTTTGACCATTTTGTAAATTGGTTTTTTTCCAAAATTCCATTTATTTTTTAAAAATTTTGAATTTTTCAACATTCTCTACTTTTTAAAAACTTCAATTCTTTTTCAAAAATTTGCCTCTTGACAATATTTATCTTTGTTGAAAAGATCTACTTATTTAAAATTTTAACTTTAGTGAAGGATTAGGAATGAACATTTCGATTTGTTTAAAAAAAATGACTTTTTTGAAAACAATTTTTGAAAACTTGAACATTTTAAAATTTCTGTTTTTATCAAAATTTTCGTAAATTTTGCTTTTCTCGAAATTTTAATGTTTTTGAAGATTTCAACTTTTTCAAAATTTCAACTTTTTCTCAAAATGTGTAAATTTCAATGTTTTGAAATATTCTGTACTTTTTGATAGTTTTCATTTTAACAAAATTTAACAATCATCGGAAAATGTTGACTGTTAAAAATATAACTCAAAATTCCGATTTTTCTAAAAGTTTTGACTTTTTTCGAAAAATTTCATATTTTTTTAATTTAAATTGTTTGGAAATTATTACTTTTATTCGACAATTTTTTATCCAAAATTTCAAATTTTCGAGTTTTTTGGTTTGTTGACCATTTTGTGAATTTGGTTTTTTCCAAAATTCTATTTATTCTTTGAAAATCTAGAGTTTTTCAATATTCCTACTTTTTAAAAACTTTGGCTCTTAAAAATATTTATCTTTGTTGAAAAGATCTACTTTTTTAAAATTTTAACTTTTTTTAATAAACATTTCGACTTGTTTGAAAAAATTGACTTTTTTGAAAACGATTTTTGAAAATTTGAACATTTTAAAATTGCTGTTTTTATTAAAATTTCCGTAAATTATGATTTTCTCGAAATTTTGATGTTTCTGAAGATTTTAACTTTTCCAAAATTTCCAATTTTTTCTCAAAATGTGAATATTTCAATTTTTTGAACAATTCTATATTTTTGACAGTTTTCATTTTAACAAAATTTAACAATCATTGGAAAATGTTGACTTTGTTAAAAATATCAACTCTCAAAATTTCGACTTTTCTAAAGGTTTTGACTATTTCGAAATATTTCATTTTTTTAATTTTGACTTTTTTAAAAATTATGACTTTTTTCCGAAGTTTCGACCCTTAACAAATTTCGACTATTTTAGAAATTTGTTTTTTTGAATCTATTTTTGAAAATGTTGAGTTTTTGAACATTTATACTTTTTAAAAACTTCAATTCTATTTGAAAACTTGGCTCTTAAACATATTGAAAAGTCAAACTTTTTAAAAAATGTTGACATTTCATCGTCGGCCAGAAGAGCGCATACTCACTGGCCGCCTATCAGGAACAATTGTCACTAAAAGAAAAATACAATTGACGGTAAATTGTTTTAAGCCCTACAAAACACCAGGCGAAGATGAAATCTTCCCAGCCCTGCTGCAAGAGGGCCTAACGGACCTCATGTCTTCACTAACTCAACTATTTAGAGCGAGTTACTGCGTGATGTATATTCCTCGAAGTAGGAGGGAAGTTAATGTGGTTTTCATCCCAAAGGCTGAAAGGCGATCAAACGCCCAGCCTAAATCTTATAGACCTATTAGCCTAACCTCATTTCTCCTCAAAACAATGGAGAAAATCAGATCTTCACATTAGAAGCAAGGTCCTAATACAGGCACCACTTCACAAGAACCAATTTGCTTATCAATCAGGCAAATCTACCGAGACGGCCTTACATAATCTCATAAAGAGGATCGAAAACGCATTCACAGCAAAAGAAATTGATCTTTGGGCATTCATCGATATAGAGGATGCCTTCGACAACACCTCATACGAATCCATAAAAAGAGCTGCATAAAACAAGGGCTTTCAAATAACAACAATCGAGGGGATACAATCCATGCTTGGAGGAAGAAGAATTAAAGCAAACTTGGGAGGAGACTCAGCAACGGTGACTACGGTAAAGAGCTATCCTCAAGAAGGAGTATTATCACCCCTACTATGGTCTATTGCTGCGGATGATCTTCTAACGTTATACAACTCAGGGTTTGAAACGCAGAGATATGCAGATGACATTGTCGTCACTGTAGCGGGGAAAGCATGACAGAATTATATCAAACCTGATGCAAACCGCCTAAATATCATCAACAATTGGAGCTGGAAGGAGGACCTAAGAGTCAACCCAAGCAAAACAGTTATTCTTCCATTCACTTAAAGAAGGAAGCTCGCATTAGTAGCTCCCATCATGAGCAGAACACCAATTGACTTCTCAATTAAGACAAAATACCTAGGTTTTATGCTAGACCAGAAACTTACTTGGAACACTCACCTGACAAAGGTAGTCGAACGTGCAACAGTGATAAACTGGTCTTGCCCTAGACTCCTTGGAAAAACCTGTGGACTGAACCCCAAAATGATCTACTGGCCTTACCTGGCGGCTATCAGACCAATGGTTACGTATACCTCGTTAGTATGGTGGTCAAAAGCAAAAAGAAAAGACTGCACAAGATAAACTTGCAAAAGTACAACGTTAAGCACGTCTTGATATTACAGGAGCAATGAAAACCTGTCTAACCTGTCTCACTGCAGCTCTGAAAGTCTCATGCTGTATGTCCCTCCTTTACATCTACAGGTAAAGAAGAAGGCAATTCTAGGGGTTTTAAGACTGATTCAGGCAGTAGATCTGAAGGAAGGAGACTTTATCGGACACATGAGTATTCTCAAATAATTTGTGTCATCGGCGACGATAAAACCGGTCGATACAATACAAATCAGGTTGGAGTTCGAACACTCATTTGAAGAGGTCATAAATGATCGCCATATGAGTGGGATGGACCAAAAACCTAAACTATCGCAAGGATCGCTTATCTGGTAAACGGAAAGGTCAAAAACAGGAGAAGGAGTTGAGATCGGCGTATATGGACTAAGATATAGGCTAACAAAAGCCTTAGGTCAAACTCCCACAATCTTCCAGGTAGAAGTACATGCCATAGAACTATGCACTCATGAATGTCTATCGAAGGACTTACGAGGATCTGTTCAGACATCCAAGCTGCGCTTAAAGCTCTGAGTAGCTGCACTATCAAATCCATACTAGTGTGGGACTGTCTACAACTAGTAAAACAGTTGGCTGCCCGCAACAAGGTAACCTTGATGTTAGTACCAGCACACATAGGTATTGGAGTAAATGATATTGCCGATCGCCTAGCCAGCGAAGGTGCAGCATCCCTATTTCTTAGACTCGAACCTTACTTTGGTATAGCAAAGAAATGAAGTCCACAAATGGGAAGAGCAACAAAAAGATTCCCACTGGAAATTAATTTCAGGACAAAACCCTGGGAAAAATTTCATTACATATTCGCACACCAAGACGAAGGAACTTCTCAACCTCAGGAAACCGGAATTAAGGTTAATAACAGGTCTTCTCACGGGACACTGCGCACAGATGACATCTCAAAAAGATAAGCAAAGCGGAGTCAGAGACGTGCCGCTTCTGCAACGAAGCCAAGGAAACTGCAGAACACCTACTTTGCACACGCGAAGCATTGTTTTATAGGAGACTACTTCACCTGGAACAGGTACAAGCTACACCTGCAGAGATAAGTAAAAGTTCTCCTAGGAAAATCCTAGGTTTTTACAAAAGCTTGAGAATTTAGGAAGAATATATATCGGGGTTCATCACAATAGATCTCTAAGGTCGCAGTGATGAGAGGAATGTACTTTTATGTTTCGGGATTTGGCAACCCTAGTGTTGCAATCTGGCAACTGACAGCTCTATCGTAAAGTTGGGCATTTTTGAGGTTATTCGTACTCAGAATGTTTTGACATACGAGCGCAATTTGTGTTGTTTACAGTAACGTAAAAGATTCATCTGGGCCCAAAAATGGAATTAAATCGTGAACATTTTCGTGCGATTATTTTTTACAACTTTCGACGTGGGTTAACTCAGCAACAGTGCATGGATGAACTTAATTCAATTTTTGGCGATAAAGCTCCATCAAGGACCAGTGTTTATCGATGGTATGGTGAATTCAATCGTGGTCGTAGTTCACTCCAAGACGAATTTCGTGAAGGTCGTCCAAAATCAGTTGTTGTTCCGAAAACCATTAATGCTGTGCGCGAACTGATATTGCAAGATTGCATGTGACCTATCGTGAGATTGAGACAACCTTAGGCATTAGTGGAACCAGCATACATTCAATATTGCATAAACATTGGACTGTCAACAAAATTTGTTCGCGTTGGATCCCACACAATTTGTCAATCGCTCAAAAAAAGGCTCGATTGGTCGAAAGAAATGCTAAAAAAATACGATCGCGGTGCTTCGAAACACGTCTATGACATCGTGACAGGTGATGAATCGTGGATTTACGCGTATGAGCCCGAAAGTAAACAGCAGTTGACTGTATGGGTGTTTCAAGATGAGCCAAATCCAACAAAAGTTCTTCGCGCACGAAGCACTTCCAAGCAAATATGGTCGCCTGCTTTTTCGGAAAAACTGGACATGTCGCAACCGTACCACTAGAACAACGCAGAATAGGTGATACACAACCATTTGTTTGCCAGTTGTATTCCAAGAAATCAGGAAAACCAACCGCCGAACTCATTTTTCACCACGACAATGCGAGCTCTCACACATCGGCTCAAACAACTGCATTTTTGAGCACCCAAAACATCGATTTGATGAGTCATCCGCCATATAGTCCTGACTTGACACCGAATGACTTCTTTTTATTCCCGTACGTAAAAAACAAACTGAGAGGTCAACGTTTTTCGACACCTGAAGAAGCGGTTGCTGCATTCAGAATGCATGTTTTGGAGATACCTCAATCAGAGTGGCAAAAGTGCTTCGACAATTGGTTCAAACGCATGCAAAAATGTATAGATCTTCATAGGGAATATTTTGAAAAACAATAAAGTGATTTTCGATGATTAATATTTGTTTTTGTTCTCTAATCCCGAAATATAAAAGGCAACCCTCGTATATATCCTGTCCGACCCATATTATATCTAAACTAATCGTAATTTTGACATTTTTAAATATTTCGATTTGGATTTTTTTTAAAACGTCCACTTTTTTTAAAACGTCAACGTTTTTTCGCAACTTTCGACATATTTAGAAAAGTCTGCTTCTTAATTTATTTTATAAATTTAACATTAAAAAATTTAAAATTTTCAAAATCTTGATTTTTTATTTTTTGAAGTTTTAGTCTTGTTTAAAAAATTCTATTATTTGTGAATACATTCGACCCTTCCAACAAATTTGGGACTTGTGACTTTGAAAGTTTAATTCTATTTTAAACATTTTAAATCCGCCTTTCTATTTTTTTTATAATTTAATTTTTTTGGAAAAAATGAACCTTTTGAACATTTTGATTTTTGGAAAATTTCGATCCGTAAAAATTCTGATTTATTTACAAATTTCAATTCCTCAAAATTTCGACCTTTCCACAACTTCAGGTTTTTTAGAAATTATGACTTTTCTGAAAGTTTCACTTTTTTACTTTTTGAAAGTAGTGAATTTTTTAAAAATGTTTACTTTTTGAAAGTAGTGAATTTTTTAAAAATGTTTACTTTTAAAGATTTTAAGTTTTTAAAATGTCGAAATTTTAAAATGCTCAATTTTTAAAGACTTTGAATTCTTTTGAAAACATCGACTCCTTCAAAATTTCGACTTATTTGGAAATTTCTATATTTACAAATATCGATTCTGCAAAATTTCGACCTTTTAACGACTTCAGCTTTTATTTAATTATTTTAGACATTTCTGAAAATTTCAATTTTTTTGATGATTCGATTTTTTTTAGTGTTTTCAATTTTTAGAAAATTTTTATTTTTAAAGACTTTTAGTTTTTAAAACGTTGAAATTCCAAAATTGTCGATTTTCTCAAGATTTTTACTTGCTTTGTAAATGTTAACTCTTTAGAAGAATGCTATTTTCTGAATATTTCGAATTTACTTTTTTTACAATTCAAAACATTGACTTCCTGAAAAACTTTTTTCAGAACTCATGTATTCCTTGAACTTTTGCCTTTTTTTGTAAATTTCGACTTTATGAACAATTCTACTTTCTTTAAAACTTTCTTTTCTGAAAATTTTGCTTATTTTCAAAATTTCGACTTTTTTAAAATCAAAAGGGTCCTTGATCACAAAAGCAGGCGAAATCTAATAAAAGAATCGACATTTTCCAACTTTGCTTTCCCGTTTATAAAATGTGACACATCACCGCATTAGATTGAAATGAATCTAGAAGGTATGGAATATAAAAAATCGTTTTTCCGTTCTTTTACTTTAATTTTTATAAATATTTATAAACAAACCTGTTTCTCAATAAAAAAATTAGAACATTAAGGCATCGATAAAAAATATCTACATTTTCCTAAGGAACTCGATACTATCGATAGCGGAAACAATTGATGCTTAGTGAACAGTAAATAGATGAATGTTTTGGTTTGATACATTAAAGGCGCCGGGAACAAAAAAAGTTTGGGAACCACTGGTTTAGCACATAACTGTAAAAAAAATATTAAACATGCCAATTTACTTTTTGTAAATAAAAACACAAATCGATACATAAAATTATTGACAGGTTTATTAATTTATTTTATTATGTATTATTATTCAATAGGAACATATCTTTAGCAGGCCATAAATTAATGAGAGATTATCTCAATCTACGGTACAATAATTAACGTCGTAAACTGAAAACTTTAATTGATTACTGCATCCATTCAGCGCTGTTTTGAATTGATAACATCTTAATGTAAAAACCATCAAAACACTTTCCTACATAAAATGGTCATATAAAATTTATATTGCATCTTTTTTTTTTTTTTGAAATTGCATCTACCCCAACATCTAAACTTTTTTATTTCACGAACAACAGTACGTAGTACTCTACCCTTTTTTTAATCAAGTTTCTCGTTCTAATGCACAGACAAATAGGTTTCAATATTTATTAGATTCGAAGTTTGGAAACTTAATACTAGTTTCGATCTTGTTAGATCTCGTCAGTTTGGTGTATCCAACTCGAATGCTAACAAATGTTCCGACAAGTAAGTACTAAAGAATTCAGGACGTCAAGCGTGTGACTTCTTAGTACTACCGTCATCTATTGGTCCATAGAGAAACTATGGCCATCGCCAACAACATACAACTTTCTCATTCAATTCTTTTATCAAAAACCAACAACTGTGATTTGTAAGGAATACTTTTCAGTTTTCAATGCCCTATTCGCATTTTCTATATAATCATTATTTTTCGAGTGGTTGATTATCAAAATGAAAAACGACTTTTTTTGCTTTAAACGACGATAACAAGAGTTTCACGGGTTTCTTGTTCTTGTCTTGCTTTTTCTTGTTCTTGTCCTGCTACAAGAACAAAACAAGACATTTATGACCAAGAACAAGACAAGACAAGAAGTTATTTTAGCAAGAGCAAGATTTCTAATCAAGAAATTAGCAACAAGAAAAGTTTCTTGCCTCCTTCAATATTTTCTTACTATAAGAAACGCTTCAAAAGTATTTCTAAACATTCTTCTAAACTACAACTCCTTTACAAGTAAAAAATTCTCATGACCCCCCCCCTTCCTCGTAAATTTCAAAAAAAATATATGAAATTCCTGAATAACTGAACATTAATAATAAAAGTTATATGTTAAGGTTTTTTTTCTCAAATAGACACCATTTAAGTATCATCAAATTAAAAAAAAATAATTTTTCTTTGGGTTTTAATATTTTTCCAGTAATTTTCAGCTTCCTCAACTTTTAGTTTATTCCCCAAATTTCCAATTTTCATCTCGATTCTCAAATTTTTGCTCAAGGCTAGAATTTTAACCACAAAATATTGACTTTAATTTTAAAGTATTTAAATTATATTCAAAATTTCTACTTTTTCCTAAAACTCATTGACTTTAATCACGAAATGTCCCCACTGAACTCAGCTCAAAATCTGGATCTATTCATGAAATTAGAGCATTAATATCGAGACCTCGGCTTTGAACTCCAAATTTCGGAAATTTTTTTAAGCAATTTCCGAAACAAAGTCATGTTAATTTAGAGAAAGTGTTTTAATTTAGTTCAAAATAACCGACTTTGAAGTGGAAAACTTATTTATAAACATTTCAATAAATTGAAATTGCTTTAGAATTTGGGAAAAGTTAAAAGTTTAAAAAAAAACCTCAGAATATCGAAATCTCCAGTTTGGACTTAAAAGTTCTAATTTTATATTTAAATTTTTAAAGCATTTCAAATTCTTCTAAAATTATTATCATTTTGTTTCTCAAATTGGGATAGTTTAAAAAAAATTGTTCAATCCGAAATCAACATACAAAAATTTGAACAAAAACTAAAGTTTTTCTTCAAATTTCTGTATGTTGATTTCGGATTGAACATTTTTTTAAAACTATCCCAATTTGGGAGACGAAATCTAAAATTGGAGTTTTTAACTTTAAAAAATCCGTCTTTGAAGTGACAAGTTTTAAGTAAAAAATTCATCTTTATGATTTAATCATCAAACTTCGAATTAAATTCGTAATTCCAGCAAAAGTTCAAAATGTCTAAATAAAATATTCACATTTTAAGTATTTTCTCGCAGTTTGTATTTTTTTTATTTTAATGAAATTTAATTAAACTTTAAATTTTTCCCGAAAAATCGAAAACTTTGGCTTTTCCAAGCAAGAAATTTTACATTTTGAATTTCGGACTTCGCGAACAAGATAAATATTTCAGTAAAACACGAAATGTTTAAAATAATATTGCAAAGTGTTTTCTCTCAATATCAACATTTTTTCCAAGGTTCCAGTGTAAATTTCAAACTTAAAATTTTTCAAACTTAAAATTAAAACAGATTATTTCTTAATTTCAGATTCTTTAGGAGGTTTCGTTCGTCGTTTTAAAATTAGGATTTATTTTAATAAATTTTGAGAAATTTCGAAAGCCACATCTCCAATTTATCATTTTATTTAGCCTTTACATATTTTTTTAGATATACTGCTTGTGTCCCAATCAATTCAGTACTTGTTTTATTATTGCTCATGCCCAAAACGAACAAACCATCAACAACAAGAAAAAGCAAGACTCTTGCTAGCAAGACAAGAATCGAACCAGCAAGAAATTGGCAACACAAGAAATAAAATAACTACTTGTCTTGTTAAGCAAGACAAGACAAGAAGTTAGCAAGAAGACAAGAAATCTTGCTTTGTGCATTATTAATCAGAACTTAGCTAAAAATCATCGTACATGAGACCAATCAAATCAAAAACGATAAAAATTACCTAGAAAAGATCTATGTTATGCTGAGATAAATGAAAAAAAGTACTGAAGTCCATGGACATTTTTAAAAGTATGCAAAATTTTGGAAAATTTTTGGTTTTGATTTTTTTATAATTACTCACATAATGCTGAAGCTAAAAAAGTGTAAACTCAACATCTAAAGACTGGAGCTTTTAATTTGCTTTTCTTTGGTGAAAACCTTCTAAAAATTGGGATTTGTTTATCTTCTTTAATTTCTGTGCCGTGTACAGTGTGCATATCGACTTTGTACCGACAGATAAATTGATTTAATTCACACTATTTTCATCCCTGAAGTATGGCCCATTACAAGCTGAATCATTTGACTTTCCATCATTTACAAAATAATATACAACAAACTAAATTTCTCTTGATGCCTTAACAGGTTTTTGTTTACTTTCCGTCACTAAATGGATTAAATTTAACTGTTTAATTGAATTTTGATTACTTTATCCAATTTCATAACATCTCATAAATAACGTCTTCACTTTTAGCGATGAAATTGAAAGTAACGGCATTAAATTTTCCAATTCTAATGCCAAATCGAAAGGAATATCATGAATATAAACAAGTTCCTCTGGAGCTCGTTTCATCGAGCAGGATGAAGATTCGATTTACTAATAATGCTATCAATGGATTCTCACAAAAGCAATATTTAACGGTCATAACTGCTGTAACGTTTTAATAACTATTTCTTTCGAAAAAAATACCCTAGATGAGCTTTGAATTAGTCAAGGAGATTTAAATTTTAAATGAATTATGATTAAACTCGTTTGAAAAAATGCTGTTGCAATGAGCTGAAGAGAAGTAACTATTATTAACATTTTTATTAGCATCTTGTCCTGCCTGCTTAACTATAAATTAAGAGCTATAATATATGGACGGCTCATTACATACCAACACAACATTGTAGTTAGGAAATATTACCTGCTCGGGATATATTTTCAGAGATTTATTTTTGAGATGCGTATCAAATCCAATTATATAAGTTCTTTATTACTATTTTGTTTAATTTAAATGGTAATTGATATCACAAAGGAGTGTAAATTACCATATAATTTCTTTGAATAGGCCGAAGTTCTCAATTTTGCAGTTTTTATCTAATGAACTTTGCCACATCGCAGGTACGATAATCATTTTGAATAAATTCTGGTTGCTAATTAATTAAATACACAAAAACCATTCTATTTCTGGTGAGCCTTACTAGTAGGCGATGATGTCTTGATGAGACATTTGATTTCCATTTTAATGAGGTTGGTGACAGTAGCAATTCATATGTTTAGCTTGGCTTTCTCAAAATAACATTGATTCAAGGAATTTCAACGTAGTAGCCTTTGTTTGAAATATCTAAGTTTTAGTCTATAAGTCTAAAAAATGTCGCCTTGTTTGCCACATAATACCTACAACTGAAGGTTTAGTTAAATACATCGATAATTTAAACTTATTATAATAAAGGGAAAAATTTCAAAGAAAAATCTCAGGAAACTTGTAGGCATTTGGACAGGTCCCTGTCCAACATCTCCACAGAATAGTAATTATAAACGACCCGAGTTGCATAGGGTGTTTAGAAGAAGATGAGAGTGTCGAGCACGTGATGTGTCACTGCCCAGCACTAGCATCAATCAGAGGATCCACGCTGGGGGACTTCTGGCCTAGTGTGGCCAGTTTGAGAGAGGCGCATCCAAAGGACGTTCTTCCGTTTCTCAACAAGGTTGGGTGGCTGAATGAATGACCAAGGACACCTCAATCACGGGGATAGCACAATGGGCCGGGAAAAGGTGGCCCAAGTGCTGACCTAAACCTTAGGCAACCGACCTCGAATCCAGAATATACTTCATTAAATATTTCATCACCCTATCGTTTCCTGTTTCAGTAATCAAAATTATTTAATAATCAACTGTTTAATTCATAATTCATATTTATATTTAAATCATTAAATTGTTTCATACCTTAAAAATTTTATTGCAAATTCTCTACAAGCTGATTATTAAAAATTATTTATAATTATTGGACTATCCTTTATTTTTGTTTATTTTAATTTTTTACCATTTCAAAAATATTCGCTTTTTAACATCATTTTTAATAAAGCGTCTTTTTTAATAAAATACTTAATTTGAGATTGTGTTTTTTTGCATAACTTGTTTTAAACTTTGATTCTGTTATTTTACGATATTTTTAAAACCAACATTTTTGTAATTTTGGATAAATTGTCTAGATTATTCAAAAACGATACTAACTTAACATTCGTGTCAATGTCCAATAAGGCTCCACACAGATGATACAAAAAGTCTGCTTAAAAGATTGCCAAAAAATATCAAAAAATAAAGAAATTTTTATAAAAAAATTGAAAATTTTCCGGTCGTCCTACTTATTTTGAAAAAAAAGGGATTTTAAAAAGTCAAGATTTTCAAAAAAATGTGAATTTTTATAAAGTATGAATTTTGAAAATAAAGCCGTAAGTTTTGAAGAGTGGTACTAATTTTCAAAAAATGATATATTTAAAGTCCAGATTTTCAAAAAAGTCGAAATTTTGGAAGTCACATTTAAAAAAAAGTAAAATTTTGAAAAGGTCCAATTTTGTTTAAAAATATTGAAACTTTGAAGAGTCGAAAGTTGAAATAGGTTAACACTTTAAAAGAAGTCGAAAATAAAAAAAAACTAAATTTCTAAAAAAAAATAGTGATTTTCAATAATAGGCGGAATTTTGAACAAAACTTCGAAATGTGGTACTTATTTTCAAAAAATGATATTTTTAAAGTCCAGATTTTGAAAAAAGGGCGAAATTCTGGAAGTCATATTTTAAAAAAAGGTAAAATTTTAAAAAGGTCCGTTTTTTTTTAAATTAAAATTTTGAAATAAGTTGACCTATTAAAAGAAGTCGAAAATAAAAAAAAAACGAAATTTCTAAAAAAAAATATTGATTTTCAATAATAAGAGGAATTTTGAAAATAAAGTCCAAAGTTTCGAAATTTGGTACCAATTTTCAAAAAATGATATTTTTAAAATCCAGATTTTCAAAAATTTTGGAAGTCATATTTAAAAAAAAAGATAAAATCTTGAAAAAGTCCATTTTTTTTTAAATTAAAATTTTGAAGAGTCAGAATTTAAAATAAGTTAACCTTTTAAAAGAAGTCGAAAATAAAAAAAACCAAATTTCTAAAAAAAAATAGTGATTTTCAATAATAAAAGGAATTTTGAAAATAAAGTCCAAAGTTTCGAAATGTGGTACTAATTTTCAAAAAATGATATTTTTAAAATCCAGATTTTCAAAAATTTTGCAAGTCATATTTAAAAAAAAAGATAAAATCTTGAAAAAGTCCATTTTTTTTAAATTAAAATTTTGAAGAGTCAAAATTTAAAATAAGTTAACCTTTTAAAAGAAGTCTAAAATAAAAAAAACGAAATTTCTAAAAAAAAAATGGTGATAAATTTCAATATAGACAGAATTTTGAAAATAAAGTCTAAAGTTTCAAAAAGTGGTACTAATTTTCAAAAAACGATATTTTTAAAGTTCAGATTTTCAAAAAAGGGCGAAATTTTGTCACATTTAAAAAAAAGGTAAAATTTTGAAAAATTCGAATTTTTTTTAAATCAAAAATTTGGAGAGTCGAAATTTGAAATAAGTTAACATTTTATAAGAGGTTGAAAATATGGGAAATTTTGAAACACGTATAATTTGAAAAATTCCAGATTTTCAAATCAAAAAAACACATTTTCTGGGTCGCACACTACTTAATTTTGAAAATCAAAATAGAACATAGTGAACATTCTGAAAAATAATGCAAATTTTGAAAAAAAATCGAAGTTTTCAAAAAAATTCTAAATTATTAAAATAAAACAAAAATTTAAAAAAGGGGGAATTTGTCAGAACATTACAAATTTTTAAATTAGCTGAAATTTTAAAAAATAAAGAAAATTTAAAAAGATATTGAAAGTTTGAAAGAAAATCGAAATTTTACAGTCTCTAAAGCTCAAAATTTTGAAAAATTCGAAACTCTGAAAAATGTCGAAATTTACATTTACCAAAAAAGTCCAAGAATTTTTGAAAAGTGGTAATGATTTTGAAAAAAAATCGAAATTTTAAAAAAGTCGACATCTTGAAAATCTAAATTCGGAAAAACAATGGACATTTTTAAAAACATCAAAATTTTTAAAAATAGTCATAAATTCCTAGAACAACAAAATTTTAAAGAATGTCGAATTTAAAAAAATGAAATTTTAAGAAAAAGTCAAAATTTTTGATGTACTACTTAATTCTAAAAAAATGTAATTTCCAGAAATCAGATTTTCGAAAAAGCAAAACGAACATCGAAATTTTAAAAATTTCGATGTCTGTTCAAAGGTTCAAAAGACTAATATTTGGGAAAGTTAAGATTTTAAAGAAAATTTCGAAATCTTGAAAAAATTTGCGATTATAAGAGTCAAAATTTAAAAACAAAATGAAATTTTGAAGAGTCGAAATTATCAAGAAAAGGAAATATTTTGAAAGAAATCGAAAATCTACACAAAATGAAATTTTGAAAAATGTGGCAGTTTGCTCAAAAATGGTCAAAAATATTTAATATTTTTAAATAAAGTCGAAATTTCGAGAAAAAAAAAACGAAATTACCAAAAAAGTGGAAATTTGGAGAAATAGTCACACATTTTACAAAACTCAAAATTCTGAGAAATGTAAACTTTTTAAAAATCAAAATTTTTAGAAAAAATAGAAATTTTTGGAGTCGCACTGCTTAATTTTCCAAAAAAATTAAAATTTGGGAAAATAGATTTTCAAAACAAATCAAATTTTTGAAATAAAATTGTATAAAAGGGGCAATTTTAAAAATAAATCAAAAATTTAAAAAAAGGCGGAACTTTTTAAAGAATTACAAATTTTCAAAAGGGTCGACATTTTAAAAAATGGATGAATTTTGAAAATATGTTGAAATTTTTAAAAAAGTCGAAAATTTACAGTGGAAATTTACATTTTGGAAAAATTCACAAATTTGAAGTCCAAATTCTGAAAAAAGTCAATATTTTGAAAACTTCCGAAATTTTTATAAAAAGTTAAAAGCATCAAAAAAAGTCGAGATTTTCGAAAAAATTCGAAATTTTGAAAAACAGTGCAAAATTGCAAAAAAGGGCGAAATTTTAAAAACATGTCTATATTTAAAAAAATTAAATTTTCAAAGGAAGTTTTTAAAAAGTAGGTACCAATTTTGAAAAAAAAGTTGAAGGTTAGTCAGATTTTCAAAAAAGGTAAGAATTTTTGAAAGACAGAATTTTTGAAAGTCGGAATCTTTAAAAAATACTGAAAATTACAAAAAAAGAAAAACATCAGTCAAAAATCTTGAAACAAATCAAAAAAGCGAAAATTGAATAAATGGGACTAATTTTAAAACTCGAAATTTAAAAGCCGCAAAGTCGTCATTTTCCAAAAAGGTTAACATTTTGAAAAAAAAAGTGCGATTTAAAGAAAGGTCCGGCTTTCAAAACACTCGACACCTTCAAAGTGGACATTTTTAAAAAGACCGAAAATTTTGATAAATTTCAAAATAACAAAAAAAGAGATTTTCGAAAAAAATCAAAATTTTGAATAATATAAATTTGCAAAAAAATCAAAATTTTCAAACAAATCGAAATTTTTAACAAAATTCAAAACTTTTTAAAAAGTCAAAATTTTCAGAAATTTTTGAAAAAAGTCGAAATTTTGAGAAAGTTAAAAATTAATAAAAGTCTGAATTTTAGAATCTAAATTTTCAAATGAAATCGAAATTCTACGTTTCAAAAACTCGACATATAAAAAAATAAAAGTTTCAAAAAACCCAAAATTTTGAAAAAGACGAAATTTTCAGTCAAATTAAAAAAGCCGACATTTTGAAGAAAAGCCAAAATTTCCAAATAAAATCGAAATTTTAAAAATACGGTCATAATTTTGAATGAAATCTAAATTTTCAAGCAAATTCAGAATTCTTTAAGGAAGTCGAAAAATTGAGAAAAATTTAATCTTTCGAAAAACTCTCCATTTTTAAAAAAGTCTAAATCATCAGAAAAGTCAAAGCTTTAGAAAAAAACGAAACTTTCAAAAGGCGAAGTTTTTAAAAAGCCAAAAAATATGAATTTTGAAAAAAGTAGAAGTTCTGAAAAATAGTCCAAATTTTAAAAAGAATCGAAATATTAAGAAAAGAGCGAAACTTTCAAATATATTACAAATTTTGAAAAATACTCAAGATTCTCAGAAAAACTCAAAACGGGGTATGTAAGTAGAATGCAACCTAGACTACAAATTCATGCAGCCCTATGCAGCATGTATAGTGAATCATAGGTAGCTGAACTACAACAGTTGAAACACTGCCACCAAGCGAAGCGGTTGCTCTCTAGGAAAAAGTTCCCAGAAGACAAGGATTCTAATGCACAATCCAATAGGTTTGAACATTTATTAGATTCGAAGTTTGGAGACCAAATACCGGTTTCGATCTTATTAGATCTCGTCAGTTTGGTATATCCAACTCGAATGCTAGCAAATGTTTCCACAAGTAAGTACTAAAGAATCAAAACGAGGTGTTCAAATTAAAATGTCATTACCTGTGCTGTCTGTGATTTTTTGTTAAAAGAATAAATACTTATTGATTGATTTGCTTAATCTATCAAACACAGTGAGGACTGCTGTCTATTGGGGTTCTTTTTTCTATAGAACTTCCAAGCTGTGGAACTCGTTACCGAACGGAATTTTTCCCAAAAATTACAACCTATCCTTGTGTAAGAAGGCGGTTCATCGCCATCTATCCTTGTTTCCGCATCCTACTCGACGTGCTTTGAAGGCATAATAGGCTTACCCTTTGCGAGTGAATTGAACACAGAAAAAATTCTTTGATCTGTGAGTTTTGTTTATGCAATGAGAATAAAGTTTTGTTGCTTCCCAGACTAAAAAAAAATGAAAAAACTCCCTGCAACGTTTCTGCATTTTTTTATTAAATAAAATATATAGGTGAGCGGCAAATTATACGAAAAACCCCTGTAATTCTGCATCAGCAAAATCCCGAAGTAATCAAAACTAAATATTTGTAAAAAAATGAACTCAGTATTATGCACCCTACCGATATGTGCAAGAATAGACAAATTTTCCAGTTAAAAAGAACGAATGGCCTTCCATATAAACAATTAATTTTCCATATGATTAGTCTGTTCCTTTTCTTTGTTATAGAATGAGACGAAGATTTATCACAACTGTCAACGTTCGAATTATACAGAAGAACAAAGCGCTCCCAAGGGGCTATCGAATCGATCTCGTGGGAGAGAAGGGGTCGTTTCGTAGTGACCCTTGAAGGAACAATTAAACCAACTACCCAGAATTTTTATGATAATACAGCCGACTCTGCCAGAGGGTAATCTTTTAATTAAAGGAACAGCGACATGCTGAGAATTTATCCCTAACTAAACCTAATCGTGGAAATCAGTTTACTCAGTCGTGATCTTACCACAGATACAACCATGAATATAAGACATGTCTTTCACAATCAAAGCCTGACACTCATATAACTCGCATCGAGATGGAATAAAATACTTCTCGGTCACGATTTCTATCTACGCCTTTAATTAAATTCTGCTCCAAAGCATCCCTGAAGCAAAGAACTGTACGAAGAAGATGTATTTCCTGTCAACAATGCGTTCTACATAAATAATGTGCTTGCTTACACCATAGGCTTACGCACAATTTGGTACTTCTTCGTGGATATGTATGGTTAATCTATAAAAACAACACTATCAGTTTTCTTTTAAATTTCAGTTTTAAACTCGAAATTTAAATTTTTCTGAATGCTTGACATTTTTTACTTGTTATTGTTAACTCTGCTTTTTTTTATCTAGAACTCTATAATGCTAGCAAGATAAGAGTCTGTTAAGCTATGAAATCGGAAATTATCTTTATTAAGAGTTTAATACGAAACAGTAGCGCCTTGTTAGGGAAAACTAATGGATTGATTTGTCCCTCTTTTAAAAAATATTGTAACGAAATGTAATTATAGAATTTAGTACTTAACGAAATTTTCTAGAAAAATTTGATAAGGGAAAGCGGCCGCGATAATGAAGCAAACGGCAAATAAACGTTCCGGGAATTTCGGCAAACGATAAGTCTTATCTGGAACCTTCTAGAACCCAAAAGGGGATCTATAAATAAGACGGTCCGGTCGGCTTTCCCTCAGTTACTTCATTAAACAGTGTAGTTAGAAGTCGATGAATAAGTTAGTGAATTACAATTGTACGCAGTGTTCCGGAATCAGTTTAGAAATAAAGTGGTTACAATTCACCAAGTGTTAATCAGTCGAACCTATAACGCGCAACCATGTAGAATATATATATATTTTTTTCAATTTTCTATCTTTAAAAATCCTTTCAAATACGCGATTAAAAATACAGGATGACTAAGACATCCTGTTTATTACAGATTTCATTTCCAAATTTTGAATTTTTCTAAAAGATCCCAGAGTTTGTATGTTACATTAAAAAATGTTCGGTTTTTTCTAAAAACGTTTCCCTTCCTTTCAAATTATAGCCTTTGATCCCAAAATATTCCTTTTATTTTTGAAATTTGGGAATAAAGTTTTTTCTTCGTAAATTATGACTTTCTATTTCCACTTTAACATCCAAATATCGACTGTTTTCTGAAAATTCCAAATTTAAACTAGAAATGTTTTCACAAATTTTCCATGTCTGAAAATTTCGACTTTTCTTCCAGTCTCGAAAATAAACTGGATGTGTTATATTTTATTTCATCTCGTAGTACTGAGAATTGTTTTGTAAGCTTCAATTTTTTTCTTAGAATTGTGATTGTTTTCTCGAATTTTTCAGTTCCGTATCGAAATTTCCATTTTAAGATTTAATATTTTGGAGAGAAATCGAACTTTGCAGATAACAACTTTTTTCAAAATTTTAACTTTAAACTTGTAACTTAGAAAAGAGATTTGAACAAAATTAAAATCATAATTCAAAAAAAAAAGAAATCTTCAGAAACGAAATCGATATTTCGACTTGTTAACTTTTGGGAAGTTTGAATTTTTTGTAATAATTTCAACGTTTTCCGAAATTTCGTCATTAACCTCTTCATCTTTCTAGAAATGCTGAGACTTTTTTAATAATACTAGCAAACCCCTGTGACTTTCGGTAAGATTCAATAGCGTCAAAATTCAAAATAAAATAATCTCTCGCGCTCCCCAGTCTAATATCCGCTAGAATTGTAGGTGAAGGGCAATATTATATCAACCATACACATTGCGTATTGATTTCTCTTTCATATGTTTTGTGTTGTAACCTCAATCGTTGGCACAATTGAGTTCCTAAAAAGAAAAAGGTTAAGTTTACTGAAATAAAAATACCCTAAAAGGTATCCCTAAAAATACTCCAGATCTTAGCAAAAGTTTTATTAAAAGCGATTTAGCAATTTCCGAGATTAGCCCGGACAAAAGATCAGTCGAGAAACAAGCAGATAAACTGTTTAAGTGGAAATTTTGATAAAAATATCAAAATTTTGAAAAAAGTCAATATTTTGAAAAAATCAATATTTTGAAAAAATCAAAATTTTGAAAAAATCAAAAAATGTATACAAAAATAATCAAAACTGGCCTCGGAATGTCGCGAATAAGTCGAAATTTCAAAGCTCAAAGTTCTCTTTCGTAGTTTCAACTTTTTGTTTTTTTCTTCCTTAAAATTTTGACTATGACATCGAAGTCTGAAAAATAAATTAAAAATTTTAACTGTAAACTCGAAATTTCGAAAAAAACGTTAGGAATTTCGAAATTGAAGGTGAAATCTTCAGATTAAAATCGAGATATTGACGTAAACGTTGATATTCTAACAGAAAAGGGAAACATTTGGAGGTTGAACTCAGAATTTTGGTTCTAAACTTAAACTTACGAGAAAGAGATTAGAATTCCAAAATTGTCATCGGTTTAATTCAGTGAAAAAATTTCTACTTCTTTCTAATTTATTGTCTTAAAATGTTGCGTTAAAAGACTAAAATTTTAAAAAAATAAACAATTCTGGATTTTGAACCCTCAATATCGAGAAAAACGTAAGTTTAGCATTAAAAATCGATGCACATTGCAGAATGATGTTTTGTTTAAATTAGTTAATACGACCATCTGTATATTTAGCTGCCCGGATTTATATTGGGTAGCAAAGTTGCACTCTATGTCTTAGATAACGCTGTCAGATCTTCTTTTTCTTCTTCTTCTTCCTCTTCCTCTTCCTCTTCCTCTTCCTCTTCCTCTTCCTCTTCCTCTTCCTCTTCCTCTTCCTCTTCCTCTTCCTCTTCCTCTTCCTCTTCCTCTTCCTCTTCCTCTTCCTCTTCCTCTTCCTCTTCCTCTTCCTCTTCCTCTTCCTCTTCCTCTTCCTCTTCCTCTTCCTCTTCCTCTTCCTCTTCCTCTTCCTCTTCCTCTTCCTCTTCCTCTTCCTCTTCCTCTTCCTCTTCCTCTTTCTCTTCTCTTTCTCTTTCTCTTTCTCTTTCTCTTTCTCTTTCTCTTTCTCTTTCTCTTTCTCTTTCTCTTTCTCTTTCTTTTCTCTTTCTCTTTCTCTTTCTCTTTCTCTTTCTCTTTCTCTTCCTCTTCCTCTTCCTCTTCCTCTTCCTCTTCCTCTTCCTCTTCCTCTTCCTCTTCCTCTTCCTCTTCCTCTTCCTCTTCCTCTTCCTCTTCCTCTTCCTCTTCCTTTTCCTCTTCTTCTTCTTCTCCTTCCTCTTCCTCTTCTTCTTCTTCATTATCTGAATTAGGTATCTCAACCTGTTCTGGTCTTCAAGCCTCTTGTTGTTCTGATGTCCAGCATTCTTCCCATCTTTTCATCGATCTTCCTTGGGTTCTTTTTCCTGTTGATTTCAGTATATTAGCTTGTTTGGCCATTCTATTTTCATTCATTCTTTCGATGTGCTGGTTCCAATATTTTTTGTCTCTTGTGAATCTCTATACAGTGCTAATCTGCAACTTGGAATAAGTTCAGTAAATGAAAGACAGTTTTATTTTCGGAAATATGCTCGGACACGTCGATTAATATTTTAATTTGCGCTCTTTTTGCTGCAGGAAATTTTTATGCAGCATGTCCCAAATTTAAGATATGAGGTCATCGACAATTTTTTTCAATAGCAATCATATTTTTTCTTCACTACTCTTAAAGGATATATCAAGTTACACATGCGCACCAAATTTCAATTTTTCAATTCTGGCAATTTAAAAGATATTTAACAAATATTAACCAATTTGAAAAATCAAGGAATCTGATTCAACTCAATAATCTTTCTTCAATAAATGTTTAAAATGTTGTCCATTTACTAACTAAACGGAACTGAAACTCATTTTGAAGATTTCTAATTACTTCAGGGGAAATTAGTCTACACTCATGTCTTATTCGTCCTATTAACTCCTCAATACTTGCAGGTTTGGTCTCAAAAACTTTGCTCTTCAAATACCCTCATAAGAAATACTCCACAGGTGTTAAGTCCGGAGACACCTGGATGGCCATTCAAAAGGTTTCCTTTTACCAATCCATCTGCCTGGAAATACATCATCCAGATACTCACACACAGGTCTTGCAAAATGAGGAGGGGCACCGTCTTGTTGAAACCAGATGTTTCTATTCGGGACATCAGCTTCAACCGAATCAGGAAACAAAATAGATAAATCGGGAATTAGCTCTTCCTGCAAGAATTTTAAATATCCTGCCCCACTGAGATTTCCTTGGAAGAAAGTTTGACCCTATAACTCGATCACCAATAATCCCTGTCCAAACATTGACTTTCTCTGGATGTTGAGATGGCCTTCCCTAATCCAGGGTTGTAGTCTGCCCAGTAACGACAATTTTGACGATTTAGCTCAGCGTTTAACATAAACGTTGATTCATCTGAAAACAGGATATTTTCTATGCTTAGATTTCTGTCCAGTAGGTTCATCATCTATTCTTAAATATGAAGTTTTTTGTCCGCATCATCTTCTTAGAGTTCATGGAGAATTGTCTTTTTATAAGGATGAAATTTTTGCATTTTCAGCATTCTTGGCAATTGAAGACTGGCTAATTTCGAGTTCCCTACCTATCTAACTAGTGGTGACGTGAGGATTTTCTTGGACAGAGAAAAGTACATTAATTTTGACAACTTCATTGAGCGCATTCTGACGGGGATTACTTGTTTTTCTTAAATGTCCATTTTACCGAAACTGTCTTTTAGTCCTGCTTACGGTACTTTGCGATATGGGTAGTAAATGAGGATACTCCTCTCTGAATAAACGAATAACTTTATTTTGTGTTCTTGCTCTCTGTCCGTAGCCAATCATTATTAAAATTTCAATCTTGTGGGTTTCAGTTAAGTACGCCATTTTGGTCGATTTTTTAATAAATGGTGTTTCTCGCTAACTGACAAACTAATAGCCTCTTCGATCAATGTGATACTACTATTCTTATTTGTTTTTATCAATTTTTTTTATAAGATTGTTATAAGACGTCAACTCAGTTTGACAAAAAATGTCAAACCAATACCCTTTGATACGCGATTTTTTAACTTTATAAAAATTGCATTGAATTGAATTAGATTTATTGATTTTTCGAATTAGTTACTACTAGCATATTTCCAAAGAATAAAGTTACAGACTAGCATTGTATATGACAAAATTTAGTTATAAGAGGGAAGACAGAAAACAAATTCAGTATAAATTATCTTAATGTAAAACGAAAATATTTTTTGCAAGTAATGTAATTAGTTGGCATGTATAATTTTTCACAAAGAATCCATAACATAATTTTTCTGACTTACAGTTACAGAAATACAATAAAATTCGTGTACAATGATTCTGAAGGGGACATCATAAAAAACAGATTAGGTACATATTTTTGGGAATTAAAAAATTATTTTATTATTTGCAAATTCGAAATAATGAAAAAAAAGCATTTAAAATTCAAATTCTGACAGATAACCAACATGCCACTTAGATTTTTGCGGAAGCATGGAAAATGGGTTATTAAAATACCTTACTTAAATTTTTTCAAATAATGAAACTCTAACTATAGAGCTTCAAGCTTTAATACATAACGTACAATTTACACAGATTTTCAGGAGTCATTTATGATATTAGTCCAAACCAAAAACATGATTAGATTTACAAAATGTCATAAAAGGAAACATGCAATAAATTCAAATGAAACTGAACCAAATATTATTTTTTTTGCCAAATTTACTAAAGCAGGTGTCGATTTTTGTTTTAGGTTTTCCACATTTTAAGATGTTTTTTTTTGTATTTATCCCTCGCGGAGACGTGAGAAAACTTTTTTTTTCTAACTAAATGATATATTTTGCAACTTCTCTACAGGACATACTTCTTCCGGGATTGGACCGTGTCAAAGAACTACTAAAAGTGTTCTACGTTTTGCCCACCATTGTAGGGGGCTTCTTCAGAAACAAAGAAAATAAAAAATGAATTAAAAGAGAAAGATAAGGAAATATGCAAAAAATGAAAGAATGAAAAGGCTAATTGCAAAACATCAGAACACGGTAACTCAGTATGTCCACCATACCAGAGGCGAAACTCTACTGAATTGAAACTTCTGAGAAGAGTTTCGCCTCTGGTATGGTGGACATACTGAGTCACCGTGCTCTTCTGTCTAAAATTTCTTATCCTTTGTACCAATTTGCAATTCAGAAGTGTTTCGTCTCTAGTATGGTAAACATACTGAGTTACTGTGCTCTGATGATTTGAAATTAGCCTTTTCATTCTTTTATTTTTTGCATATTCCCTTATATTTCTCTTTTTATTTATTTTTCCTTTTCTTTGTTCCTGAAGAAGCCCCCTACGATGGTGGGCGAAACGTCGAACACTTTTAGTAGTTCTTTGACACGGTCCAATCCCGGAAGAAGTATATCCTGTACTAACTCTGGTGGTGGAAGCCTTTGTTATCACTTGCAACTTCTCTTTAAACAAATATTTTCAAGAGTATTACAATGCAACTATAGGGTTTTTCGACTATATATCAAGATCAGAAATAAAAGAAAAATACAAAACTGTAACAGGTAATTTTTTTGTGGACGAGGTTCCAAATGTGCACTATTTGTCTGTTTACAAAGTTTAAGTCCATAATAGAATTTACTTCTAACAATTTGTAAAATATGTGGAGGAATAAGTCGGATTTCTTTTGGTACCGCACACTGGCACTGTACTGTTAATAAGGTAATGAATACCATAAGTCACCAATACTTGGTTCAAGTCTAAACGCAGAAGTGGATTTAAGGATGTGCAACATATGGAATTGCACAGGGATCCTCACAACTTCACAAGAGAAGGTGGTCTTTTTTTTTAGTTGTCGTAAGCACTGTGGACACGATGTAGAAGACATATTTTTGGGAATAATGACATAATTCATAGGACTCACACAACAAGCACAACAACGCTAACAACAAAGCTAATCTGCCCCTGTCCAAACGAGCAGTAAGATGTGTTTTTCAAGTTTTTTTTTATGTGTCTTGGGTGTTACTACATAATATCCTTGATAAAAAAAGCGATATAATCTAAAAGGCAAGGAATGATAAAGTATGTAATAACTATCAATTTAGATGTGGGTTTTCTTTGTAACATATATCGTACATTAACCATAAAAACACCATAAAGAATAATAAATATTTTTTTACTCATAGTATGTCTGTCCAGTTTTAATACTTTCCATTTTTGTCAGTTGAATGAATCTTGACAAAAATACATCTACTTTAAAAAGATAAAAGACCAATCCATTAGTTTGTGTCAAAAAGTCAGACAATACCTATGTTAATGATTTTAAAGCATCTGAAGACCACCCAAAGTTTATTATATTCAAATGTAATGTCAAGAAATAGACACCCACACCTAGGATCAATTATGCAAGGTGCTTTTTACATTCTCTTCCTATCTTTTAGAGATATTAGAAGAAATACAATATCCTTAGAAGGCAATATACCCATATGGTCATAAAAAAAAAACGTAGGACTTTTTATTGTTAACAGATATAGAACCGCTGGAAATTCCACTTGTTTAATTACAAGTCTTAAAATAAAACCTGGGGCGTCCATTCATTTACGACTATGTGATTAAAATTGCGAAAACCGTTAGCGACCAAAGCGACAGCATGAATCGTCATTGGGACATTAGTTAGTACCCGATGACCGCCTATGAAGACTTAATATCGGCATGAAATTGTACAGTTTACAATTTCAATGCTTATTTTCCAATCACTAAGTTTGTGTGCATTGCAAAAGGCGCTATTCGAAAGAAATGTCATTGTTGGTCTATCACAATAGCGTGTTGAACGCAAATGTAAAATGTGTTTGCTTTTCAGCGCAGAATGAATAGATCTAGTTGGGTAAGTCTATTATTGCCAGGCAAATAAAGCGATTGAACTCACGTCAGCAGGAAAGCTTGAAATGAAATATGGTCTTAAACTAATACAATCCGAATTAAAAATACTTACAAGCAACTAGCGAAATGCATCAAATGAAGTACGTACCTGAAATTAAAACAGAAAATTAATACATATACCGCGCAATAGGACAAACAGTTTTTGTTTTTTTTTCTCTGCAGAGGCGATGAGAACTGTAACTATCAACTTTTTTTACATTAAATGATATGTTTTGTGGTCGCCCGTTGAAAAAAAAAACATTTCTTCTGAACCTTATATGTTGCCATAATTTAATTTGTGAAATGTTTATTATAATAATTACGAAAATACATTTTGATTTCGGCATCTTAAATTTCTTATCATATTGTAGTTTCCCTGAGGATGAAATTCTATTTATAAACAGTTTAATTGGAAGAGGTTTGAAATTACAATATAGTTAAGTACCAGCAATCATATACGAGCTTTATTTTTTAGAAGAGATTTAAAAAAAACACTTTTACTTCCGGTATGTTGAACTAGTTTGCCTCTACTATAATTGTAGGGTTTTGTTAAAATCTCAGTAATGACTGGCATACCTAACTGTTATCGTAATTTATCTGAATATCACACTTGATATAATATTAATGTCTGCATTACGTATAATACAGAACACCAACAGCGTTAACTAAGTATTTTTAACTTAATAATACAAATTTTCTCAAGCGTAGCCGACGCTTATGAAATCGGCTTGTTGGAAATTTCATTCTACCTCGTTAGCTTTCCTAATTGTTTTTGACAACCTTCCATCAGAATAAGAAATGCTTACGTCGGAACACATTAAGGTTATTAGATGAACTACTCCACTGGTGGTGAGAATGCTAAACAGAATCCCCTTTGTGCTTTTGTTATTTGTCAAAAGTTATTTCCTGGTAAACGGGCACAGGAGATATTATCAGCCTTGTGGTTAATTCTAACAGTAACTTAGCGTGTACTACGGCATAATACATGGTAGAGTGTACGCAGCTTGACAGGATTTTTCGGTTTTCAAGCCGTATGCAGCGTACGATTTCCGACATGACATTAGAATTGAATATTCAATGGGATATAAACAATTTCCGTCGTCGTACGTTCCTTAATTTGTACACGTCTGTCGGTATTCAACCTGTACTTATTTCGTTTTAGATGCAAGCTGATAACATTGCCTAATATAGTCGGCTATAGTGTCTTAATCCCAATCGATATATCAGTCGTGCATTTGATTCAAAAGAATGTAACGGCAACGGCAACTCACCCCAACATCTGAATAAAATTCAAGCATTCATTTTGTGATAATATTTACGATCCCAATATTAGTCATAGTCATAATCATAACATCTATAATTTTTTAATTAAAATTCTTTCATCTACAAGTACGGATTCTGCCCATTAAATTCTTAAACAGGATAAAATTAACCTTCTTTTTTGAGCTGCTGTTGCCGCCTACGGTCCACCGATGGTACCCTTGAAGGAGAGATATCTGGCCCAATTATACGAATTTTTCGATTAGAAAATACCATACATACAACCTAATTTACACTTTTTATATTTTTTTTATATTTTCATAATTTATAAAATAAATAAATTTTCATATTTAATTTTGGGCCGATTTTTTGTCAGCTATAATGAGGTGACGTTTTAAAAAAAAATTAGATATCGCGTAGTCACATTTCAAAAAATGTTTTAGAATATTGTTAATTTTTATTACTAAAAACTTAAATATTTCCAAACCGGATCGCAGAAGTGTTGAATAAAATTAATAAACATAATGTTTCCGGCCAATAAGAGTCTACCATGAAGAACTACGCAGTTGAGGCTCTAGAAATTTGCTCACAGGCAGATTCGAGCGACCACTACTCGAATTTCTATTAGTAGATATAGCAAACACTTGAGCGCCTAATAGATGATCGTTTTACTTCGATTTTCGGTTCCAGGAAAAAAAATCATATCGGTTCCGTTCCGGTTTTCGTTCCGACAAAAATAGTGGTTTTTTCGGGTTTTCAGTTGAGTTCCGAGTAAGTCATTTTTTACTTTTTTAAAAGTTTTTATTTGATTTAAGAACTAATTTTCTAACATAATTTAAGAAATGTTCTCTCTCTTTTTTTAAATATTGCAGCATATAACTACCCTGGTAATGCTTAAAATTTGGAGAACATATTTCTCGATTTTTCAAGTTTGAAAATTTCACGCTGAAACTCTGAATTATGGGTTCATTTTGAGTTCAAATTTCAAAAAAAGAATAACGAACATTATAAAAAAAAACTAGGTGATGCCGGCGCTTTCGCCTAGGTGAAAAAAGAGAAAGGATTCTTTGGTTACTTTTTTGAAAGTTTCGACTTTTCTGAAAAATTCAATTTTTATTGAAAATTTTGACTGATTTCAAAAATTTCGACAATAAAATCCACAAAGTCGATCATTTCTCGTTCGACTTTCAAAATTTCGTGCTATATTGTGTATTTGATTTTTTTTCTCGAATTCTCGATTTGGAAAATTTCGACTTTTTTCAAAATTTTGATTTTTCAATGATCCAAATTCCTCAAAATTGTCTTATTTGGATATATTTTGACCTTTTTGAACATTTTACATTTATACATTTTACATTTTTTATAACTTTTGTCCTTGTTAAAGATATTATTTGTTTTTAATTTCAAATTTTTTTGAATATTTTTTAATTGATCTCGAAGTTCGAATGTTTAATCGTATTTTTGTAAATACTAACTATTTCTGAAACTTCAAACTCGCAGTTTAAATTTTTTGCAATTTAACTGGATTTAAATTCGATTTTTTCAAAACATTTCATTTTTTTTTAAATTTGAATTTTTTGAGAGTTTTAACTTTTTGCAAATATCGACTCTTTCGAGGGTTTGTTTTTTTTATTCGACTTTTTTTTCAAAATTTTGACTTTTTCTCAAAATTCTGACTTTCTAAGAATGATTAATTTTTGAAAGATCGGCCTTCGATTTTTATTGAAAATTCTTAAACATTTTTCGCCTTCTTTAAAGCACTTTGACTTTATATTTGGAAAATTTTGAAATTAAAATGTCCTTCTATGACTAATATACTCTGATCTTTTTGAAAGTGGTCATTGAAAAAAGAAAAACTTGGAATTATGATACTAACATATTTGAAAATTGATGTGAAATCTGACAGAGCATTTCTTTCAACAAATCAACTGCAATCAGGCCCGTAACCAGGGGGGACTAGGGGGCTGCAGCCCACCTCCCCGAATTTTTTTGGCTTTACACTAGATAGAACTGAACTTTCCAGATGTGCGACCTTTTTAAAAACCATTTTTAATGGATTATTTTTTTTTTCGTACTGAAATGCAAGGATGTTTTATTTTTCAAATTTGGCGCCATTTCTTATTATTAGAGACCGAATTTTAAGCACAATCAAGTAAGGTAAAAAGCAAAATGTTAAATTAGGCAGAAACGAAAAGCTAAAGAAGACACCAAAAAGGTAAAATACTCTAAAAAAAAGGCATTAACAGGCCAAAACGCACAATTAACAAAAAAAACATTTTGAAATCTCAGTCTGGATATTCAGAAGGAGTATAATATTTTCATATGAAGAAGTTCTTAAAATTTCGAGTTCATTCTCGAATTTTCGCCCTAAATCTTAAAATTTTTACCTTAAACTCATTCGATTTTTTTCCAATATTTTGACATTTAAATCTGAGATCCGTTTCGAGGAAAATTTAAACTTTTCTTGAAATTTCTTTTTTTTATTTGAAATTTCAGTCTTACGTTTTGAATTTTATCAAAATAATGTTGAATTTGCAAGTTTTTCAAGCTTAAACTCCCTATTTTGAAAAAAATTCTGGAAAGAACTAGAAATTTATACAAGCGATTTTTCGAGATTTGTCACCAAATTTTGAGAAAAACTTGGATTTTGTAATAATAGTTTTACAGTTTTGGATTTTTTTTGGTTTTTGAATAAAATTTTGAATGTTAGGCCCTTTACTAAAACATCAAAATATCTGATAAGCCATTATTTTGAGAAAACATTTTTTAATAAGTTATTTTTATAAATTTTTTCTATAATTTTTCTAACATGGCGATTGAACTTTAAAAAAATGTCTAAAATGTCGATTCTTTTATAAATTTCGAGTTTTACAGAAAACTTGAGCATTTTTAAGTTGAAATATTTAGGAATTTTTTAATAACTTTAACTCATCAGCTTAATTAGAAATATTTAATTTTTTCAAAAAGTTTTAACTTCATAATAGAAAATTTCGAAATTTTTTGTCATGAAGTTAATTTGTTTACATTTCGACTACGATTTCGAAAATTCGACTTTTTTCTCCAAAATTCGAATTCCAAGTGAAAACTTCCAAAAAAGTATTGAAATTTCTATCTTAGTTATCAAATTTCAACTTTAATTAAGAATTTATTGTACTTTTAATCACATTTCTATCTTAGTTATCAAATTTCTACTTTCATTAAGAATTTATTGTGCTTTTAATCACTTTTAAATTCATATTTTTAGCAAAACTTGATTTATAAAATTTTTACAACTTTTTACCACGAGTTTAAATATGTCAAAATTAAAGCCGAAATTTTGAAAAAAAAATGAGCTTAATGACTTTAGTTTATTTTTCAAAATTTTTACATTAGACTAATTCAAAATTCAGACTTCTTTAAAATATTACTTTCTAGTAATCTCCTGGCCATTTTGAGAAAACGCTAAATGTTCAGGAAATATTAAAGTTTATTTTTTAAATTTTGTTTCAAGACAAAATGTTGAGTGTTATTAGTTTTTGTTAATAGATTTTATCTGTTGGAAATGAGAGATTTTTTTTAGAAAATTTTGACTTCAAACCTTTTTTTTTAAATTATCGCTTTTTTTTCTTCGGATTTAGAGAGTAATTCTAAATGTCAACTTATTTCTAAAATTTCGAATTTAAAAAACTAAAAATTTCGAGTTTGAACAGGTCACATTAAGAATTAACATATTGTAATTTTGTTCGGAAATTCAAAATTTTTAAAAATGTTAATATTTTCGGAAATGTTTAATAATGAATTCTGGTTATTCTTAAGTATAAACACGGTGGTATTAAACTTTTTCTAGAACGAGTTTGTCCACTCTAAATGTAGACTTTTCTAGACAAATTCCAAATTCAAAAAACTCAAGATTAAGTTCAGAATTTCGATATCAGACATTTTTCACAAAAATTTTGGCGAAATTTTCAGGTTTCTAGAAAGAATTGATGTTTAAAAAAATATTTGTAGGTTTGAAGTAAATACCAAGATTTTAAACTTTGAATTTTTAAAAAAAAGTAAAAGTATTAACATACTTCGCATTTAGCAAAAAATCTAATTCAAATTGAGAATTTCCAAAAGAGGTCGAAATTTTGAGATTAAAGGTAAAACTTACAAAAAAAAAAACGATAAATACCTTTATAGCAAAAACTTTTTTTCGAAATTCGGAAGAATCAAATGCACTTCGACATTGCAAATTCAGATAGCAACAATAATTCCCAAAATTGCCCAAAATAAAAAACGTAGGAATTAAAGTTGTTGCCAGTTAAAAAAAGAATTGGACGCTAAGAGGAAAGAAACTTAAACTTAAAAACATTTAATCTTCCATAATTTAGAAAGAATATCCAAATTCTAAATGTTCGGATGCAAACTTTAAATTTGAGATAAAAGTTAAAATTATGAATTTAATTGAAATTTGAAAAAAATTTAAAAAAGGAAATTTTTCTCCAGCTGACTTCAAACTATGTCTTTAAATAGAGCACTTTCTATAGGCATTTCTCATACACAAGTGCAGGTTAAAGAAGACAGTTCAAAGAAAAATTTTAAGGAATATCTTTCGAGTAATTTTATCATCTTACCCACACATCTGTTTTTATTTAGAAATTAAATTAGGATAAATAGGCAACGTTGATGTTAAATTACTTTGTCAGAATGTTAGAAGAGTTGGACTCCAGAAATGGTTTTAGTGTATTTTTTATATTTTACTATACTTGTATACAATAATAATATTAATAGTAAAGTAGTATTGGACCGTGGCTTCTTAGCTCTAACCTAGACGCAAACAAAGACTAGGTAGTTTTAGCAGAAGGATCGCAGCCCCCCACCCCCCGAAAAAAACCTGGTTACGGGCCTGACTGCAATATAGCGTTTTAAAACGCTATTAACTCCAATTAAGTTTTATGTTATTCACGGATATAAAATAGGGTTACGGGTATACATTATGCAACATAATATGGCGATGGTACATGCAGACCAATGGGCGGAAATACATTTCGATTTTCATTGGCGAATTTTGGGCATAAATAGCAATTTAACAAATGTTATCATTGTTTAAAACATGATTTCTTCGTGCTATATTGCCGTTGATTTATTGTAAATTTATCGAGATATAACTAGCTTTATGACCGAAAATCAAGTTCTTCGCATTCGTTGATAAGAGAGTAAATCGCAACTATAGCTATATTCTATTGTGTACTTGCAAAAAAAAAACAACGTACATATTCTTCTAGCACAAACTCTACAACCAGAGTGATTTGTTGGAGTGGTTTGGTTGGATCAGGCAGAACAGAATGAATATTTCTTTGAACTTTAAAGGAAACGCTTAAGTATTTATACATGATGAATCCTGTAGGGTAATTATTAATTGTAACGACCAGATTGCATATTATTATATTGTATAGAATAATGAAAATTCATAAATCTGACGCAATTTAAACAAGATCGCTTGTACTTCCTTATTGCTACAATAATTTTCTAACACGGGTTATTAGAGATTATAATAATTAAGGGTATAATTGGAAGTTAATGACACTGTGTTAGAACTATCTATTTAGCATAACAACGCTATTAAAAAGTAGGAAATGTTGCTTAAATTTTCGGGAAGTTTTTGTCGCCTTTAAGCCAGTCGTTGATATGAGGAAAACCATAAGTTAATCTTGATTACTTGAAACCTTCGACATTTAGGTTAAAATTTATTTGATATTTTTCAAGATTTTTGTCATAATTACGACCATAATTTAACCAGACCATTTTAACTTTAATAACCGGCGTTTTTGTAAAGCGAATTTTGAACGTTACATAACTTATTGTTAATAATTAAGGCGAAATTAAGCAAGCACTAAATATTCGACCAGAAACTCAAAGTGTTGACTTTCTTTAAAATGTTTGTTATTTTCGAAATGTCATTCTCAATTTTGAATTTTGTTTTCGAATCTCGAAACGTATTTAATTTCGATCTTTTTTTGTACATATTCTTTTTTCGTACTTTAATTTCAATCACAGCTGCAAATTTTAAAACATTGAGTTTACAATTAAAATGTTGGGAAAAAGCAAAAATTGAAAATTCAAGTTTCTATTCTTCTCCCAAAATTTCCGTTGTAAACTCCATATATTTATATGAATTGTATTCTTTTCTAAAATGTAAGCTTTAACCTCAAAATTTAGAATTTTTTATCCAAATTTAGGACTGGATTTAAAATTCTTCTAATTTTGGGTTTCTTTTCAAAATTTCAACTTTCTAGATTTTTATTTATTTCTTAAAAACCCAATTTTTGCAGAATTTTTGATTTTGATTACCTACAGGTTTTTGAAATAGCACTTTTTTCTTCTTATTGTTTCTTGCCCCGCAATAAAAAATTAGAATATATACAAAATTTAACATGAATAGACGTTTCATCAATAATTTACGGTGGTAAAAATTTAAATATTTGAAGCCACCGTAAATTATTGATGAAACATCTATTCATGTTAAATTTTTTTTTATATACTTCAATTTTTTATTTTTAAGTATTTCTTCCTCATTGTTCCCTTTCCATGTTATGCACTGCTTACGAGCTTAAATGGGAACGAAAAGTCGATGTCCAGTGCTACAACCTTTTTTGATATTTTAATAAATTATCAAAATTTTTTTTTCATATCTAATTTTAGTCTTCTACTTTTTATTTTTTTCCTATTCAATGTAAAATAAACTAACCTATTTTTTGTCAACTGTTATGCGTTAAATAAAATTAATAAACAAAACAGACAAACGCTGGGAACCACTGAAATAGATTAATCTTATTACAATTGCCAAATAATACATACAGATCAAATTGAAAAATAGTAATTTTCATGCCCCTTTCCGCTGTAATCCACAATAGGGACAATTCTCTTGCATATAAATCTATGTCCAAAAAGAGTCCATGTCTCCAAAATTATATGACAACGATTAAGCTATGCCCAGAACTTCCCTTACCGCGACCTTGGCAACCGGTCACGCGTCGCTTCCACACAATTTCTGTGCATGATCCATGATCCATATTATCCATCGGCGCGTAAAACTAGGGCTTCGAACCGGAATTGAACCGAAAATCGCAAACCGAAAATAAAACGTAATTTTAGTCGCAACGAAAACCGGAATAGAATCGGAAAAAATAACGGTTTATTTCGGTTCGTTGAATATGTATGTTCTTAAAATAATTTTTACCTTTACCCTAAAGTTTGGGATTTTTCTTAGATATTTCGTTTTCAAAATTTTACATAAATTCATGCAACTTTCATCTCAAAATTACGAGTTTACTTTAAAGCATTTTTTTTTTAAAGTTGGAGTAGAAACTTTGAATTTTCACACTTTCTAAGAAAATGTTGATTTTATTCTTAAAATTTTAGACCAAATTGAATTTTAAGTTGTATAACTCGAATATTATTTTTTTTTTTAATTTTCAAGCTGTAATTTGGCTCGAACGAAATTAAATGTTGGCCACTGCTACTGCTGTATATTATGTCAAATACGTGTATAGTCCATTTCAGATAGACTTGCATAAGAGTAGTCCATGGAGTATTAAATCAACCTTTATATTTAAAGGTCGGATTAGCTAGTAACTTTTGAGTTACTAAAAAAAGTCTCTAGAGCTAAAGCTGGTTTCACGCAACATTTTGAAGATTAATGTGTTGAATATATTCAGGGGTTGTTTGGCAGAAATAATCTGGTTAAATGTCTTCCATATTATTTTTGTTACTATTATTAACAATTTAATAATTTTCAGCTGAAATTGACTAAGATATAATTGAAATACAAATCTTGCCCCCTGAAACCAAGAAAGATTTAAAAACACAACAAAGGTTGCTCTAACGCGTTTCAATAGCCAAGCTATCATCTTCAGAAAGATGTTGGTATCTCTTTCGATAGCTTGGCTATCGAAACGCGTTAGAGCAACCTTTGTTGTGTTTTTTAAATCTTTCTTGGTTTCAGGGGACAAGATTTGTATTTCAATTTTTGAAGATAACCAAGGACCAGTCCGTTCCACCAAAGGTAAGATTTAAAAGAATCGCTCTTAAAATAACCAACAACAAATCAAAATATTTAGTTTAGGATTTTAATAACACAGAACACCATTAAGGAATGTCACAGCGCTGCCACACAACCATGTCTAAATATTACTAGTTCTTGTTGTTGCCACAACAAAAGTTGAGTACCCCCTCTGATACAGATTTATCTACCTGCAATGAACTGTACGTATGTAATCAAGCTACAGCAATTCTTGACCGATTTTCAGATTCTTGTTCCTAGCAATTCGCAATCTAGAAACCTGTTGTTTTAATTTTTGGAAGTGTCTGTTCAAACAGATTAATTTTTATTAAGCAACAATGTCGCAACCTGTTTGGGGATAACCAAATTTGGAGATCAAGGATCCTCGTAACTCATCATGCGCGTTTCGGAAACTGACAATTTTTGAAAAAATCGCTCCGACAGGTCAATTTTGTTTTTTGGAGGTACGAACTTTGGTGAAAGGAATAAGAATGTTTTTTTTAAACAGCAAAGTCCTGTACAAGTTTCCAGAGTGATGATATGTTGTCAATAGTGTAGTAAAATCTTGCACGGTAATGCTTAACTGAAGTAATAGAAAATAACTAAGATCAAGTTAGAAGTCAATGCCACTCAAACACGTAAATTCAACTAATAAGACTTAATTCACATTTTACATCATATTAAAACACAGTTCTGTTATGCTGTATAATTTAAAGGCAGCAGCATGTTTTCTGAAAGATTTGAATGTAAGAGAACGTGACATTTCAGCATAAACTAAACAATTCAATATAAAATTTACAATCTGCAGTATTCACATTTTACATATAATTTTAAATACCTGTGATTTATGATCTTTTTGCAATAAAAGAAACAGGTTTGATACTGATATTTATTTAAAACATGAATTAAAAACCTACAAACTGTCTAACAATTCTTATTTATTATGGATTTATTCATAAATTTGCACCTAGATATGATAAAACAAAACGCGATTATATCATACGATAACATTTCTTGAATTTGCTCGATAAATTATATCTGTTTTAAAACGGAAATTCTGGTTTTACTAATATCACCATACGCTCCATTTTGAGAAGAACCATATTGTAACGCAATGTAAATTGGTGAAATAGGATTTAGAATAGAATTGTAGAATTTAGTAAATAAAAACAGTTTCTAGAAGGTTCTGATAAGGGGAAAGCGGCCGCGATAACGAAACAAACGGCAGATAAGCGTTCCAGAAATTTCGGCATTCGATAAGCCTTATCTGCCGAAAATTCTAGAACCCTGGGGCCAAAACTATAAAAAGGGGGTCAGCTTTTCCTCGAGTCAGTCAGTTAGAGTCAGTGTAATTAGTGAGTTAGCAGAAGTCAATAATAAGTGAGTTAATTGTCAATTGTGGTGATCCAAGTTGAGTTCAGTAATAAAGTGGGTTCTTATTCGATAAGTGTAATCAATTCGAACCGATAAACCCGTAACAATATCGTTTTAAAACAGTCTATCCAGTTACGTACCAATTACTGCAGTAAACAGTCAATAGATCAAATTAAGTAATTTTTATTTATGTATGAACTTAAAATTTTATCCAAATTTTCATATGTTATAATTGAAAAATAAAAAAATTGTCTATTTTCAAAAATACACACGTTTTTCTACAATTAATCCAAATATTTACAGGACAGATAACTGTGTTGATAAGGTCTCAGATAAAAAGCATTCATTCGTATTAAGTCAATAAATAAAACAGTTTATGGGATAGCCTCGGATTACGCCATAATGTTTGATTCCAACCGCAATTACTACGTTGCGTTAACTAGTGCTGCCTCCGAAAATATTCATCTAAATGAAATAATGTAAGAGCCCACTAGTTTGTATTCTATGCTTCAAGTAATCAAGTTTTTTATTTGAAAAAAATTATTACTATATAGGTTAAAAAGCTTTGGAATGCAAGCACCCATTTTTCCATAAAATACTTTTTTTCTCAACAACTATTAAGATGTCGAAAAATCCTGCAGCCCAATATTTACTAACCCTATTAAAATTTAGATGCTATCTTTAGAAACCTAGGAGAACAAGGGGGGGGGGGTGGTCACTTCTGACACATTTTGAGCTGTATCTTCAAAACGATTGGACCGAAATTATGAAAAAATATTTTAGAATCCTTAGAGGTGGATCTTTCAAATGATATCTCACTAACTAAAACTTGATTTTTCGGAAACCAAATTAACCCCTCATTGCAGTATAAAATATGTTCTTTTTCTAATCGTTGGCTGGTGGTATTTGAGTGGATCATCGAGAACTAAAGCTTCAAAATTTCAAATATATAGTTTTTGGGGAACACCTCTTTGTGTCAGACTTACGGATGGACACGAAAGTGAAATTATGAAGGTTCCGCTTTTTCCTTTTAAGAAACGAAACCCTAAAAATCAAAATTTTTACAAAAAAGTAGAATTCATAGCAAACAGTTGACATTCAAAACTTAAGAAAAAAAAAGAATAGCATTGACGAAAGAACTCAGCTTTTCAGAAAATGTCGAAAATTAGCATTTGAACCAAAAAAAAAATTGAAAATGTAACGTCGACTATTCGCAAAAAACCGTGAAAATTTCTGAAATAAAATTAACATTTCAAAATTAAATTGGAACCATGAAATTTTCGAATCGGCACTTAAAGTTACAAAGAAGTATATTAATCGCCAAACGTAAATTAAAATTTTAGAAAGTCAAACTTTCAACTGCAGATCTAAAATTAAGAAAAAGAAAAGTAAAAATTGAAAAAGTGGAATTTCGAAATGATGAAGAAACGATTAAAATTTTAGAATTAAAAGGTCACATTTCGAAAAAAGATTAAAGCTATAGAAAACGCTGAACATATCAAATTTAAAATCGAAAGAAAAGACTTAAATCGAATATTTCGAAAAAAAAATATATAGATTTAGAAATAAAAATCGACCACAAGAAAAAATCGAAATTTTGAATGAAATTAAAAGTGCGAAAAAAAGTCGATCCTTGAAAGTGAAGTTTACATTTTAAAAATAAGTTAAAAATGTCTCGATATGAAATTTTGATTACGAAGTCGACACTTTGGGGGGAAAAAAGTAAAATTTACAAGTTTATAAATTCAAAATTTTGAGAAAAAGATTAAGATTTCGGCAAAAGTATAGAATTCTTAGGAAAGTTTCAAGCTAAAACTAGAAACTTCGAGAAAAAAAATAGCACTTTCGCTAAAAAATCAATATCTCTGATGACCCTAACCCAGCTTGAACATTTTTCAAAATTTTAAACACTCATATTTTCCAAACGAAAATTCGTAGTTCAAGACAAAATCGAAATATTTGGATTAGGTTTACATTTCGACAAAATTTGACTCTCTCTGGAAAATTTCGAAATTTTACTAAATTTTGAATTTTTTCTTGAAACTCGATCTCTTTCACAAAATGTCGATCTTTTCTCGAAATTTAGATTTTTTTTGCAAAATTTGTTTGAGTTTTCCAAATTTTTGATTTTTGTCTGAAAAATCGTCTTTGTCCCGAAATTTCGATATTTTTTACGTTTTTAAAAATGGTGAGGCTTTTATATTAAATTTAATTTTCTGAAAATTCCGACTTTAACCCAAAACTGTTTTTTTATTATTATAATTCTTCTTTTTCTAAATTACTACTTTTTTATCCAAAATTCGACTTATTCTCAAAATTCAATGATTTTTCTAAAATTGTATTAAAATAAAAATAAAAAAATTGAAAATAACATGTTTACGAAATTTAAAGAAAAATATTTCTTGAAAATTTCAAGATTAGGTCAAACTTTAAATGAAAATAAAAATTGTAAGGGAAATATTCTTAGAAACTGTTTTTTTTTCCAAACTTAATTTATTCTGGAAACTGCGAAGTTTTTCAAAATAGTCAACATTCGCATTCGCAATTTGCGAATGTTGAAAATGAATATTCGCATTCGCATTCGCGAATGTGGAAAAACCAATATTCGTTACATCCTTAATTCATATACAGTGCTTCCCAAAAGTAACGGATAAATTCTATGAAACTGCAAAGGAATATATTTGAAAGAAGTGCTCAGGCATGTGTATTTTTATTTTTAAATTGTCATATTGGCATGTAATTTTCAACCGGCCACCCCTTTTCCCTAAAGGCTAGCAACCCCAACTTTAAACATTCAAATAGTAAAGTACCCTTTGTGACATCTCAATGGATAGATTTTTTATACTGAATGTAACAAACAAATGTTTTCATAATCTGCTAATAAATAACGAAGATATTTGGCAAAATGAGTTTAAATAAATTCCAATGCGGATCTTGTTAAAGTGGACCTAATAATGAGTGGTTGAAACAATTATTCGATAAATCAAGATACCAGCCAATATAAAAATCATTTTTTAATGAATAACAAAGCAGTATAAAATTAAAAAATAAATCATATGTACAAGTTGGAGCCCATTAACGACGACACAATATCTTTTAATCTAATCAGTAGGACTTTTTGAATACTGTCTACCCTTCGTGAGATAAATGAGCTGATTTCTTGGTGGATTATTTTCTTTATTGCCTCAATATTTTTAGTTCTACTAAAAAACAAGCTTTACTTTTTAAATAAAACCAAAGAAAACAATCTAATGGGGTTAAAACGGACAATCTTGGAGAGGAATCTACTAAATTATGTTTGACACAACTGCACACAAGTTCCAATTGTTTAAACTACTCATTGCTGTGGTCGCATTATTCATTAACAGATTAGGAAAAACTGCATTTAGTATAAAAAGATATATCAATAGAGCAACCATAAGGGGTACTTTGCTCTTTAAATTTTGCAAGTTGGCGTTGCTACCCCTTACAGGTGAGGGGTGGGGGCTAAAAAGTACCTGTTTAAATGGCAATTTAAGAATAAAAATCGACCTGTTCAAGCATTTTTGCAAAATATACTTCTCAACAATTTTATGGAATTTATTAGTTACTTTGGGGAAAGACTCTATTTCTGTTTTTATACACTTGAAACTAATATTAAAACAGTTGCATCTATTTTACATTTTTGATTCCTTTAATCAATCGGACTGATGAAAAGCAAGGCAGGAATTTCAAAAAATACATGATGTAAAAAGTATATGAAAATAATTAACTGGTTTGACAAAACTAAAGTAGGAATTCTAAAAATGAACGGCGACCATTCCACAAAATTAATGTTGAATGCTCAAACATCCTGATGATTTCATATCGAAGCATATTAAACATTTGTGAGCAGCTGGTTGTTTATGAAAACTATGCCAATGCAATGACGTAATTCGCCAACATGTATTGTGATACATGTTGGCGAATTACGGGATAGGTGCAGCGTTACCGTAGAACCTTTTTTTGCGAATTATTTGAGAGTTGCAGGATTGTGACATCTATCAAGAAAATGGTAGATTCACAAGACTCAAAACATTCGTAACGATCTTCGGAAAATATCTCTCGAGTTTTAGCCACTTTGCAACCCAAGCACCCATTTCCTTTCAAAATATTCCGCACTCTTCGCGACTTGACATTAACTTTCTTGCTACTATAAGTATCAGCTGATTTTCATATGAAAAAGGGAATCGCTTAATGACTTTCAAAAAAATAACAATTTATAGAAAATATTCAATATTATTTGAATTTATATGACAGTTTCTTTACAAATCTTAAAATTTTTCTCATAATTTCAAGTTTACACTTGAAATTTGTAATCATTTTCTTAAAGTTTCCATTCAAAAATTCTGGATACAAGTCTAAATTCTAGGGAAAATGCTGAAAAAAAGATTTGGAATGCTTTTGAAAAAAGTTGTTCCAGATATTTGAAGTTTAAAGTCAAAATTAAAGTTAAAATTTCGAGATGAAAGCCAAAATATTCTGCATTCGCATATTCAATCTTAAAGTCAAAATGTTAAGAGAAAAGTCGATATTTCTTAAAAATTTTAACTTTTTTCAGAGTTTTAAATGGAAAATGGGGATTTTTACTTTTTTTTACTTAAAAATGAAATTTGAATAATAAAGCCGTTATTTTGGGACTAAAGTCGGAATTCCAAGAAACAAGTTTAAAATGTATCAAATTCAAAATTTCGATAACAATTTCAAATATTCTGATAAAGAAATCGGATTTATACTCTAAATTTCGAAAATATAAAGTTTATAGTTCGACGAAAACTCGAAATTTCCACAAAGAAGATGAAATTGCAAATTAATACTCAACATTTTTAACGTTAAGAAATAAAGTTGTACACTTTAAAAAAAATCTACTCCACAAACAGTCAATTCGAGAAAAAGTCGAAATTTTGACTGATGATAGAAGGTAGAAATTAACAAAAAATGGGAATTTTAAATTTTGATGGGAATTCTAAAAAAAAATTTTGAAAATAAGTCCCAATATTCAAAAAAAGTTGTCATATTCAGAAGGTCCAAATTTTTAGAAAAAGTTAATATCTTAGTAAAATCGAAGTTATCTTCATAAGATTTTTTTTGAGAAAATGTTGGAAAATAGTCCAAATCTTGATAAAAGATAAAAATTTTCATAAAAGTGAAAGTTCTGAAAAAAGTCGAAAATTTCATAAAATCAAAATAGAATTTTTCAGAAAGTATATTTTTTAAAATAACAGTCAAATGTAGATAAAAGTTTTAACTTCAAAAAGAGGGCGAAATTTGCCAAAAACCCAAAACAAAAAATAGTCAAATTTTAAACAAGTTCAAAAGTTCGAAATTTTTAAAAAAGTGGAAATTTTCAAAAGGTTAGTTATTTAAAATAAGTTGAATTTACAAAAGTTGCAATTTTAATAAAGTTGGAGTTTGGCAAAAATCTCGACATTTTATGTCAACATTTTAAAAAATTCGAAATTTTCAAAATTAGTCGAAATTGAAAAAATGTTTAACTTTTTAGAAAAAAAGTCAAAACGTTCCAAAAAAGTCGAAATTTAGCTAATACATCAAATGTTAAAAACAGGTGAATATTGAAAGATTTGAACATTTCAAAATAAGTCAAAATTTGAAATTCGAAATTTTCAAGAGTCCAAATTTTCCATAAAAATCGAAAATCGAAATTTCTCGAGGTCATCATTTTCAGAAAGTCTAAATTTTGGGAAAAAGTCAAAATGTTGGAGAAACTCGACATTTTAGTAAATAAAAAAAATTATTTAAGAAAATTAAAATTTTTAACGTTAAGAAATAAGGTTGTAAAAATTAAAATTTCGAGAAACGAGCAAAAATTGTGAAATTTCTAAAAACGTGTAAAGAAAGCAAAAATGTTGGGAAAAGGCTGAAACAAGTTTAATTTGGAATTTTCGATTTTTCCCTCAAAACTTCGAATTTTCAAATCAACGCTTTGTAAAAAAAATTGAGAATTTCTATTATTTTTTTATATATCTTCACATTTTTTTCAAAATCTCAAATTTAATCTTGAAATTTCTAATTGTTTTCTTAAATGTGGCTTTAAGGTCGAAAATTTGTGATTAAAATCTAAACCCCGAGACAATACTAAAGGATAATTATTGGAGTTTTCAAAAAAATGTTCCTCAGACCTTTGACCTTTAAAGCTGAAATTTTACCTCAAAGTCAACATTAAAATATATTTTCTGAAAATTTTGATTTTAATTAAAGCATCAATTTATAAACCGAAGCGAAAATTTTGGAATCTAAAACTCAACTTTCGAAATTTTTTTCGAGTTTAAGTCCAGTATTGTGAGGACAAACACGAAATTCTGGGAATTTTTAAAAATAAATAAGTCTTTTCTCAAAATTATTACTTTTTTATTCGAAATTAGGATTTATTTATCCAGAATTTGATATTTATATTTTAAATTTCGATTTCAATCTAAGATTTATAAAACATTTTAAAATTTCAACTGAAAACAAAGATTCAATTTTCGAGGGAATTTATTAAAAAGAATTCGAGTTTTGACACCGAAAGTTTAGAAAACTTTGGGAGTGGAAATATTTCTGGGTTTAAAAATTTTGTTTAAATACGGAATTTTGATAACATCTTAGTATTCCATCTCAAACATGTTTTATGAAAAATCAAAATTTCGCGATTAAAGTGAAAATTTGGTTAATTTTAAAATAATGTTAGTTTTTTTTTCGTAGTTTTCATTTAGATTAAAAATTTGGCTTTTTTATTTTTAATTGTAACTTTCCTTTTTTGAGTTAAAATTCGAATTTAAAAACCTAAAACGTCAAATTGGAACTTTGAGAAAAAAAATCCTAAAAACTCGATTGCTTTAAATTCGAAGTTTCGAAAAAAACTCGAGATTTAGATACAAAATTAGAATTTTTTCTGATTCCTGCACTTTGCTTTTAAAATAAAAAATAGTAACCACTTTTCCACTTTTCAAGTGAAGCTTCCATGGAGAACTGATTTACATCGAAGATATTCCTTGGCGAATTTACATATTCCTTTCGCTATGTTTGAGTGAAATCTTCCGTCAATGCAACATTGCGTATAATTTTGTGGTGTCCGGTTAAGGGAGAATATTAATATATTTTGTCCAAAATACCGTGTCCGCGTCGGCCCAATAGAGAGTCCGTCAATAGAGGTTCTCTTATATGAAATTTTTTATGATACAATTTCGGACTATAAAAAACTGTCTGCTTAATAGAGATCTCCGTTGTTCATTGGAGGTGTCCGCTAAGGGAAATTTCACTGTAGCTCGTAGCTTAGTGTTTCTTCGTTTATAATTTGTAACTGTGCGCTGCCTAACAAAAGTTGATTAGTAACATTTTCTCTTTTATTTCTCTTCGAAAAAAAAATACTCATTCGAGAGTGACCGGCAAAAAATAAATATGTACGCCTATGTGATGGCAACCCAAAAGATTTAAATAATTCATCACCATTCACTGTCTGGAACTGATATACATGAATAGACAGTGTAACGTGTAACAGACCCAACAGCGACAAAAAATACAAAGCAGGGTCTGATTCTGATGAGTGAGCTTCGAGCTGTTCTTGTGTGCATTATTGTGGCAAGAAACCGCAAATTGGGTGTTTGACCGCAATACCTGAAATTAGAATACATAAACGATCTCATTCTAGACGGCTACACGTCTGTAACATCGAGAAAAACAGAAGAAAGCGTAAATGATTACACTGACAAGGTTGGATTAGATGGTTTGTTGGTACAAGAAATGCTATTAAATCCCTTTGTAATCGGTTCCCAATCTTAACAAGATGAAAGCTAAGAGCCAAATAAGGTCTTGTTAAGTTTTTTATCTGCGGTTTATGTATCAGACGATTCAAAGTTTAATAGTATATGATGATAAATCCCATCTGAGGCTTAGTGTTCACCAAAAATGGATGCTATACTTTGATAAGGATGAGACAGGAATTTGTCTGCCTGTATTTTAAATATGGGAATATTTTTTGAGTTACTTATAAAATTTAAAAAACCTAATTAGATAAGTAAAACAAAAAAACAGAATAAGGCTCCCAAAGAAATTGCCGACATGTCAAAAGCAATTATTGCCCATTCAAACAATTTATTCAAAGCTAACTCGTCTCGTTCGAAGAAGGGTGCTCTAAAACCAGATCCACTAAATCAATATAACCCCAAACCGATGAATCAGTCTTTAATAAGCGACTGTTTGCCTTATTGCCTTCGAAACCCCAGGACAAAAACACCCCATAATTTAGCCTCGAATTAACTTCAATAGAAGGAGCCTTATTTTAAATTAACCACCAGAGAGTGTCATAAACCTAATCTACTTGATGTTTTTCAAATATATAAAGGCCGTTAATATCAACTAAGGTCTTAATTTAATTTTGCTTGGATTATATTAAAGTTAGGGTATTAGTTGCCACCAACAGTCATCTAAAGCAGTGGCGGCTGGTGCAAGTACTGGCTTGATAACTTTCTACAAAAAACTACATTAGTTATCTAATTTATACGTAGCTTTAATAATAAATATGATTTGTCATTAAACATATCAGAAAGTTGAAATACAAATGTTGTCCCCTGAAACCAAGAAAGATTAAAAAACACAACAAAGGTTACTCTAACGCGTTTCGACAGTCAAGCCATCATCTTCAGAGAGAGTTCTTTTTGAAGATGATAGCTTGGCTTTTGTTGTGTTTTTTAATCTTTCTTGGTTTCAGGGGACAAGATTTGTATTTCAATTTTTCAAGATAACCAAGGACCATTGCGTTTCACAAAAAAAAAATCAGAAAGTGACAAGCAATAATTAATAATCCCTCAGACTAAGGTCCTAATTTAAAAGGAGCAGTTCATTGTTACCTACGAGTCGACAGTCCTAAAATCCTCAAATATAGCCCCGCAACGTCTATACTCGAAGCCATCTAAGACGGTGGTAAAGTATTCAGGATAGAACGCGGCTTTTGGAAGTCACTGAGACAGTCTGTCGGCTGCCGTCCATTTCTCGATTCTCGACAGTCTGAAGCATATTCCGATAGCCATCACGATTGCGAGATATATTTTATGTCTTTTAGTGACATTACAGCTAAAAGTTTCGTTAATGACTTAATCGAACTGATAAAAAATAAAGCACTAATTTAGATGTTAGGCTAGAATTAAAAAATTTTAGGTCCTTCTAGACCAAATTTACTGACTAAACTAGTATAAAATTATACGAGAACTAATAAAACCATGTCAAGAAGGTTCAACAGCAGCTTTTACAGCTTTGCAGACTGGTTGTGTGAGGGTAATGTGCATTTTTTTTTCGGTTTTGTGTACTTAATTAGGAATTCTCGAAAAGCGATTCTACTTAGACTTCTAAAGGTATTAACGATTTAAAACACTTTGGTGAAAAAGAAAAAAGTATAAAGTAAGTAAAAAACATTTAACTAACATGACAGATTATTCAGTTTTCGGTAAGGGGAATATGTAATGTGTCACATGAACCTTAAAATTCCTATCTTCAAGAGATCTGGAGAATCGTCAAATGTACATTACGTAATAAACATATCTGGGATATTAGTTTAGTAGCTATTTAGGACATTTAACCCTAAAACATGGATTCCCAACTTTTTTTAGATTCACTCTCCTCTTTAAGTTTCATTGCTACAATAAAAAAAAATTCATCACATTTATTTCTCACTTACAAACAATCAAATAAATTAAAACTTAAGTGTTCATTCTTAAAAATAATTAAGTACTTAAATATCACAAACATACTAAAGGACGTTAAAATCCTCCCGATAAGATCTAATCTGTATATCCTAGGAGTGAGCACTAACTTTTCTTGGGACGATCATGTGCCTGCCATTGCCAAGTCCGCCTTTCAGAAGCTAGTCTTTCTTTTAAGAGCTAAAAAGTACTTGACATCTCATCAGCTACTCTCACTATAGAAAGCTCAAGTTAGGCCAACAATAGAGTACTGTTCTCATGTGTGGATTTCAGCCCCAAAACACACTTTAGCTCTTTTGAATTCAATTAAAAAATAAAGCGACTCGCCTAATTGATGTCGAAAGTTTGACCGATTCTCCCGAAGCACTAGAGCACAGATAGATGGTTGGTGACTTATCTCCTTCTACAAGTGCTATCATGGAAGATGCTCGCAGGAACTAGTAGGATTGATCCCCCCAAGGGCAAGATTTTTGAGGTATACAAGACAACCAAAGGTAGCAGATTCCTGTGCGGTCGAGCTTGACACGGTGAGGACTTCTGTTTACGGAGACTTTTTTCTATAGAACTTCCAAGCTATGGAACTCGTTACCGAAAGGAATTTGTCCCAAAAATTACACCCTATTCTTGTTTAAGAAGGCGGTTCATCTCCATTTATCGTTGTTTCCGCATCCTACTCGCGGTGCTTTGAAAGCATAACGCGGTAGCCCATTGCCAGTGGATTAAACTTTAAATTTTTTTTTTTAAATAAATAATAATAAATACGTTTATATTAAATCACGACTATTGTATTACATCTAACAATAGTAGTGCTGGTTTTACATATAAGCGACACAAGCTATAGCTTAGGGCTTTCACTCTCTTGGAGGCCCCCAAAAAATCATATTTGGCAACATATAATACCATGTTTTTTTCAATTTATTTAACATTTCTTCGACCCAGTTTGGAAATATTTAAATTTTTTTATGGTTTGACAATTTTCTAAACAATTTTTGAAATGCGAAAAAAAAACATAATATTTCCGGTCAATAAGGGTCTACCATGAAGAATATAATACCATGACTAATAAAGGGCTCCATATCTCAAATAGGTTAGGGCCTTATCAAGTCTAAATCCGGCCCTGAACAATAGAAATTTCTCTAACGAGCCAAGTGATTCTAATTCGATTTGAAACAAGTCAAAGGTTTTCGATAAGAGTCAAAATTCTTCATGGTAGACCCTTATTGACCGGAAATATTATGTTTTTTTCAATTTATTTAACATTTCTTCGGCCCAGTTTGGCAATATTTAAATTTTTTATGGTTTGTTGACAATTTTCTAAACAGTTTATGAAATGCGACTACGTGATATTTAAATTTATTGAAAACGTCACTTCATGACAGTTCACAAATTAAGAGGTTAGTTTATTTTACATAGAATAGGAATAATCAAAAATAGAAGACCAGAAATTAGATATGGAAAAATAAAAATTTGTTATTTTGATAAATAAGGAAAATATAAAAAATTTATTTATTTATTTATTTATCAAAATAACAAATTTTTATTTTTCCATATCTAATTTCTGGTCTTCTATTTTTGATTATTCCTATTCTATGTAAAATAAACTAACCTCTTAATTTGTGAACTGTCATGAAGTGACGTTTTCAATAAATTTAAATATCACGTAGTCGCATTTCAAAAACTGTTTAGAAAATTGTCAACAAACCATAATAGTAGTTTGTGCAACAAGAGCGGATATCATGTCCATATCGCACGAGAACGAAGTTTGAGCACGACGCCGTAGGCGGAGTGCCTCAATCGTTCGAGTGCGATATGGACAATCCGCTCGAGTTGTACAGCGTATTTTTCCCACGACTACGATCTATCAAAGACTAAAATACGATTTAGCAAATTAATAATTTTTCATGTGACATTTGCAGTTTCTAATATACTTTATATAGTGTCCACGTGTCAGTGAAATGTCATAAATTTATCGCAACAAAATTCATATTTCCTTTTTGATTTTTAAGGTAATCATATCTTGAATATTTCACTTGCAGCCTCAGAAATGTTCGCTGGGATAAAGTTTACTGATTCTGCACTAAAAGCACTCATTTTAAATATTTTTTTTGGTAAATACCGAAGTCAGTTTGACAGATTCTATGGTATAATTCTGAATCTAAAAATGACATTCGTCTTTATCGCATGCCGTGATTGGTCAATTTCATATCCACACTAGTGTGGATATGAAATCGACCAATCACGGCGCGACTTTCATTATATCCGTTCGCTAGACTGATATGGTCTATCTATCCTGCTCGTAAGGTATAAAGAAAACAGTGAATATACGGGTGGGAGTGGGAAAAAAATTTAAATATTGCCAAACTGGGCCGAAGAAATGTTAAATAAATTAAAAAAAACACAAGAGTCAAAATTTTGAATCAAAAAGGGTCGACATTTTAAAAAATGGCCGAAAATTTTGATTCGAAAATTTGAAACATAAAGCGGGATGTTAAGAAAATTCAAAATTTTCATTCTAAACTCAAAATTTTCAGAAAAAAATTAGAATTTTGAAAAAATCGAACATTTTAAAAAAATGTCTAAATTTATTAAAAAGTTCAAATTTTCAGAAAGTATAAAAATCACAGTTTGTGAAATGTTGAGATATTGAAAAATATTCGAAGATTTAAAAAAATGCGAAATTTAAAAAATGTAGGAAAATTAAGAAAATTCCTCATTTTAAGTATTTTGCGACAATGTAGTAACATTTTTAATCGAAGTGGCGGCCTAGTGGCCTAGGGGTTTTGGGGGTCACTGATCAAGAATCTGAAATCTGTTTTTTTTTCTAAAAACTCATTTTCCGGTCGAAAATTCAAGAAAATTGGCACCGAAAACCCCTAGGACACCGTTTCGACTTAAAATTTTACTACATTGTCCCAAAACACTTAATAAAGGGAATTTTCCGACCGGCAAATTAGTTTTCCGGCCGACCGGAAAATTAGTTTTCCGGAAAAAGAAGCTTCGGATTCTTAATCAGTGACCCAAAAAAAACCCCTGAGACACAATTTTCAAATAAAGATTCATCATATTGTCTCAAAACCCCAACAAGCCCACTAAGATATTAAAAAAATTTCATGATTTTCCGACCGGGAAATGAGGTTTTCGGAAAAACAGATCTCGGATTCTTAATCAGCCATCCTGAAAACCCCTAGAACATCGTTTCAAGTAAAAATTTTACTACATACAAGCAATGAATTTTCCGAGAATACCAATCGTGGATTCTTGATCAACGATCCAAATAACCTCCTAGGACGAATTTCCGAGGCAATTTGCGTTAATTTTCCCGACTTTAGGGATTCCTTAGCGAAACTCCTCATTTGGGGGATTGTTTTTAAGATTAAGGAGTAAATGAGAGTCCTAGAATGCATTTCCGAAGCAATTTGCCTTAATTTTGCCGAATTTGGGAATTCCTTAGCGAAACGCCTCATTTGGTGGATTGTTTTCAAGATTAAGGGGTGAAGGAGGGTCGAACGACTTCGTCTTAATAGCAGTAAATAATCCTTGGGTCATCAGAAATCGAATGCAGAAAAAATTTTAAAAATCTAACTTACTATATTATTTTTATCTATTTTAGCACTTTTCCTGGCTTATTGCCTGAATTAAAATATAAATGAATGCCAAAAAGTCAAAAATTTTAAAAAAAGTTTAAATTTTTGAAAAAAGTTAAATGTTTGGAAAAAGGGCGAAAATGTGAAAAAAGTCAAATTTTTACAAAGCCAAAATTTTAAGAAATATCCGAATTTTTATAAAAGTTAAAATTTTCATAAAAAAGTTAAAATTTTGAAAGAGGTAATTTTTAAAGGTCGAAATTTTAGAAAATAGTCGGAAATTTCAATAAAGACCGCATTTAAAAAAAACGTTGGTATTTTCGAAAAAAATCGTACTACTGAAAAACAATCGAAATAGTGAAAAGAAAGTCAAAGTTTTAAAAATGTCGACAATTTGATGAAAAGCTTATAATTTTTAATAAGGTGAAGATTAAAAAAAACGAAATTTTGAGAAAAAGTCGATAATTTTAAATCGAAATTTTGGAAAAAATCCAACCAAAAATTCAACGTTTTCAAAAAAAGACAAATTTTTACAAAAAAAGGCAAATTTTTACAAAAAAAATCAAATTTTTACAAAAAAAAATGGAGTTTTCATCCCTAAAAAATCCGCTATTTTAAAGAAAAGCGAAAAGTTTGAAGAAAACTCGAAATGTAATAAATTCGAAGATTTGAAATAAGTCACAATTTTAATGTTGAAATTTTAAAATAGATGATTTTTTTTTTGAATACTAGACATTTTGAAAAAAAGGAAATAATGGAAGTCTAAATTTCATTTTGAAAATTTTCATTTTTTCCTGATTTTGATATCTTCTCAAAGAACACATTTTGAGAAAATATCAAAATTTGGAAAAAATCAAAACTTTCATAGTCGAAATTTTTGAAAAAATCATATTACCTGCTTATTTTTAAAAAACTGAAATTTGAAAATAAAGTCAAAATTTTCAAAATAAAGAAACATTTTTTTTATTTATTTATTTTTTTTATTTTTTTAAATAAAAATTTTCAAAAAAATAGAAATTTTGAAAAACATCCACATTAAAAATTAACAAAAATAGACCTTTTTTAAAAAGTCGCAATTTTGGTCAAATTTGAAAAAAAAGCGTAAATTTTGAAATAGTCAACATTTTGAAAAAACCAAAATTTTGAGAAATACATTAAAATAAAAAAAAATTGAAATACAACCTTTTAAAAAACTTTGCATTCAAAACAAGTCAAAATTTTCAAAAGAATCGAAGTCTTGAAAACAAGTCAAAATTTAAAAAGTAAAATTTTGACAAAGTGGAAAGTTCGAAAAAGTATCTAATAATTCTGAAAAAGTGAAAATTCTGAAAAAGTGAAAATTTTGAAAAAGTCGAAACTTCTAAAAAGTCGAAATTTCAAAAGCCTAAAATCTCACGAATATTCGAAATTTTGAATAACATTCAAGTTGTTCAAAAAAGGTCGAAATCAAAGGTAATTCAGATTAAAAAATCCATCAATTATGGTGTAATTTTTTTGTAGAAAAGTACTCACTCGATCTTTGTTTTGTTTGTCCAAAAAGAAGAGTTTTGTATTTTCCCTTTACAAAAAGTTATTTTTAATGAAATATGTGATCTGAATTAATAACGCTATAACATCAGTGAAATTAGTCTTCCAAGTCTTACAAAAAGCTACTGAATCAGTTCTCAAGTCTTCGTCCTATTTTTTATTTTTAATTGTGTCATAGTACAGAAAAATATATTTTCAGTGGAGACTCATGTGAAACGCTGCAAACTGAAACTGTCAAAACTTGAACAATTGAATGAATCAACGAGCGGATTTGAGACTTCAAATGATTTTTTTTAAGTGACAACTTCTTTAGGCGCGTTGAGGATCTAAAGATAGGGGAAAATCGAATGGTTTCGCGGTACCAAGAATGGTAATTTGAACTACCGATATGCTTCAATATCCTGTAGGTACATGTACCTATGAATAGATCCCGCAATAAAATTAAAAAAACGCAAGATGGGCAGTGAGGTTCGAACCACGGACCCGCCACGCCCAAAGCAATTGCTCTACCAGTGTGCCACGATCGCTCGTTGAATTGAAAGCTAAACTTGTCTGATAATCTAACCCTATCACTGAAGTCAAATTGAATATACGAAAATGTGTTTACTATAGTTGTTTAAATTGTGTTTTAATTTAATTATTATTATTCCTATTCTCTCCGTAAACGAAAGCTGACTATCAGAAAAGAAAAAACGTTGACAAATACGGACAGGCCTCAATTCGAAAGACGAATGCGAAATGCGAGATTAAAATCGGTGTAATAAAAATATGCTTCTCACAACGCACATAATTTTGCCTGCACATTATGAACAATCTCGGGCAGACTGACAAGAATCAGTAATATTTGGCTAAGCGTCTGGCTCCGCTGTTATTTTTTTAATGACATTTTTTAAAATCTTCATTAAATATGAGGTTGGCAAGAAAGTAATTTTGTTTTTTTCACATAGACAGCGTTATTTAAATTTTTTTGAATGAGTTCTATGGGTGATGTTCTTTACGTTTTGACATTTGATATCAGACAGATCGAGGTTCATTTTAAAGCACGTGGTGAGAGATTTTATTTGTAGCTAATAGTTGAGGGTCAATGTTAACATGGAGTGCAAAAACAAACATTTTCGGCATATTTTACTTGTTTATTTCCGTAAAGGACGGAAAGCTGCAGAGGCTCATAAAAAATATCTGAAGTTTATGGTGGTGATTGCATAACAGAACGCACTTGTCAGAATTGGTTTAAGAAATTCCGTTCTGGAGATTTTTCACTCAAAGATGACTAACGTTCTGGTCGACCTACTAAAGTTGAAAATAATCAAATTAATGCCATTATTAAAGAGGATCGTCATATAACTTTTCGAGAGATTTCGGTGAGGTTAAATGTATCACACACAACCATTGAGAATCACTTAAAATGTCTTGCACTCGTTAAAAAGCTCGATATTTCGGTTCCGCATAAATTGAAATATATTCATTTAACACTACGAATCAATATTTGCGAAACGCATCTTAGGCGCAAAGAAAATGATCCCTTCTTGAAAAGAATTATTACTGGTGATGAAAAATGGGTCACCTACAGTAACATCGTTCGAAAACGATCGTGGTCCAAGCACGATGAACCAGCACAAACCACATCAAAAGCTGAATTGCATCAAAAAAAGATTATGCTGTGAATTTGGTGGGATTATAAAGGTGTTGTGTATTTTGAGCTGCTTCCAAGGAATCAGACAATCAATTCCAGATGTGCACTGCTAACAGCTAATGAAATTGGATGAAGCAATCAAAGAAAAAACACCAGAATTGGCAAATTGGAGAGGAATTGTGTTCCGCCATGACGATGCTAGGCCTCACACATCTTTGGTAACTCGTGGTTGTAAAGTGATGTCGCATTCCCCATACAACCTCACCTAGCACTAGCATTTATTTCGTAGTTTGCAGAACAGAATTCTCTGAATGGTAAAAATTTCCCATATGATGATGAACTTAAATCGCACTTGGTTCAGTTTTTTTCTGAGAAGGATCAGAACTTCTATGAGCGCGGAATTATGAAACTGCAAGAAAGGAGGCAAAAGGTCATGGAACAAAATGGAAAATATATAATTGATTAAAGTCTATTCTTTGTATTAAAAAAATGTATTTTTTGCATACCACAAAACCGAAATTACTTTCTTTCCAACCTATATTTTGATTTGAGTAATATTAGGTATAACACTCACAGTTAAATGTTTTGACTTTTGTGCTTTTGTGACCCAGTTATTTCTTGTAAAATATGAAATAACAGAGTATAGTTTCGCTATTATAAAATGAGATTTAACTACGGAATAATTGTGATGAATGCATCGGATAATATCACTATGAATAAATGAAAAGATTCGGATAAGACCTGGATCAAGGCTAGCTAGTATTAGTCGCCTGAGTTTAATGTAAGTGACATAAAGTTTTAGGTATGTACCCCGCAGATATCAAAATTTATAAACATTTTGGGTTAGTTCCAGAACAATTAAATAATACATATTATACATTAGGAAAAATGTTATCTCTGTTATTTCCTAGTTTTACGTTCTTCTGCCTAATTTTTTTAAGGTTGGGTCCTATGGAGTCTTGCCGCATTAGTTGGGAGATCATGGTCTAAATAAAGCCTAAAGAATGTCGAAGAAAATATTCTGCATTTTAGTGAACATTTTTTGAAAATAGTTTAGCTGTTTCTAATCTAATGTAATCTGAACAAAGAGAAATATATATGTATTTTATTTAAAGAGGAAAAAATGCTTTTTCATTTAAAATCCACCACCAAAATGCCAATTAAAAAATTATTTACATCATTAAATTCTATGTAAAAATCAAATGTTTGCAGTTAACACGAAAGGAGCTACAAACAGTCTAAAATTTTCGAAAATTTTTCCAAATTGTGCTATAACGGGTAGTTACAACATTTTTGTGGTGACCAGGTAATTTATCTCACAAAATTAGACTAGGTTTGAGAATACCCCAATCCTCTATCTCTGTTGGTAATAGTAGTGAGTAAAACCATCGAAAATGGGATGCTCTGTACATTCATACTTGACAATTTATGGCAGAAGGGTAAATTTTACTACATTCGCAATAAAGGCAAAACACGTTGAAGTACGCATAAATTTTCGAGAATAATCTTAAAATGCTGTGACAAACGACGTGATTATTTGCCGATTTTACAACAGCAACTAATTAACGGCTCACCTTATGAACACAAATCAAATAAAATGTAAAATTCAGCAAATACGGGGATTACGAATGTTGCTTACAGATGGGAGTTAAGGAACGTTTAATTCTCCGGACGAAGCAATTTAAACGATGCAGTATGATATAAAGTGGCAATATAAAAACCCAACTCTCGAAGCTCTTGCAGACTCTGATATGATTCAAATGATCGGTAGCTGTATAAATTTCAAACTGGTTTGAAACGAACAAGAGCCATGGCATTCTCTCCTCTTGATCTTGCGTATCTTGTACTTGGATCTCCGCAATGTCGCCCATCTGATATCTGACCCGAAGATTTTGAATACAATAGGTTTCCTTCGCGAAATCGAGCTAAGCTCAAAATCTTTTACTGCTGCGTACTTCTCGAAATGAACCAACCAGCGAGTCTGCATAAGCTAATTTAGCTTTCAATTAGGACGTGTCCATTAATATTAATGAATTAGCTGGAATAAATGCTTGTCTTAAATGTTAAATAATGGAAGAAGAATCTTAGTTGCAATGTGTTTCGTTGAATAATTACTATTCTAGTTGGACGAGGCAGAAAGGTCAGAGACGGGCATAACTCAAGAATACAACGGGCCGAACCCCTACGGCGGAACGCAGGTATAAGAAATGCCCTTTTGTTATTTGTGGGGAACCGTTTACTCTTTACGATCAACTTCCAATAACCATCAAACTTTTTAGTCCAAACATTGCCTGAAAGTTTCCAATATACATGCAGCCTTTCCATTTAGTGTCTTCTTCCAGTTTTATTCGTACAACTACATATAAAAAATTGTGGGAAAGGGAATGCAAATGGGACTAATTAACTAACTAAAATCAGAAACATCTACCTACACACGTTATTGCTGAAAAGTTTTACTTTTTCTAATTTGTATCTCCAGATCAGTATGGCCAGATTGGGCGATTTATCATAAATTGGGTTACCATTTGAAAGAAACACATGTTGTCAAAGAACACGAAACATTTCCCTTGCTTGGGAAAACAAACTCCTTCAGATAAGAAGTAAATATGGCCAGGAAATTCAAAACTTAATAAACCAATTTGAATCGAGATTTAAAATATTTCGAACCAAAGAAATTGCTCGTGGTTTCCGTATTTTTTCCAAGTCATTTAATATAGGACACAGAAACAGTTTCAAATAAGCACAAATGGAATTTCAAAACAACACTAATTTAAGGATCAAATTTCACAATAAGGACATTCAAAAATTCTAGCCATACATGATTATTTTGGACATGAGAATAGGGGGGATTTTCTTCAAGGGAGGGGCAACAATCATTCTGAAAAATTCATCGACAAAAAAGAAAACCTCGTGGCTGAATAATGTGTATTTTCTCTAAAAGTACAGAACTGGGGAGATCGCATTTTCAGATTAAAGTCGAAAATTCGAAAAAAACCCAATCTGAAGAAAAAATCTTTCGAAGAACTTTAAGAAATGTCTAAATTTCGAAGAAGTGGAAATGCAAAAAAGACGAAATTTCCAGAAGTCAATTTTGTTAAAAAGGTGGTAATTTCCTGAACAATTCGAATTCAAGTAAAAAAATGCAACTTTTAAAAATATTCTTTCAGATTTTTTATTTTATTTAAATTTTGCCATATTGTTGAAAGTTTTCAAAAAATCGTTTTCTCAAAATATCCTAAAATTATTGTTTTGAGATTTTTAGACTTCTATTAAAATTTCGATCCAATTTTAAAAAAATGAACGAATTTTGTGAAAAAGTCTAAATCTTCCGAAAAAATTCAATTGCAAATGGAAATATCCGCAACAGTATCTCGCGTTAGAGCAACGTTTGTTGTGTTTTTTAATCTTTCTTGGTTTCAGGGGACAAGTTCTGTATTTCAATTTTTGGAAATATCCGGAAAAAGATAATATCGCATTTTGAGATAAAAGTCAAAATTTGGAAAATAAATATGAATTACCGACAAGTTGAAATTACCAAAAATCACTTTAAAAAAATTCAGAAAAAACAAAAATTTGAAAAAATATCATGGTATTTAAAAATTACGTTGCAATTTCTAAGAAAAATAGAGAACTTTAGAGAAAATATTTTAAATTTACAAAAGAAAGTACAATTTTGAGGGAAATTGGAAAAAGTTGGAATTTTCAATAAATCATATCAAAAAAAAAAACCTAACCTTTCTCAAAAACTCAAGAAGTGTGTATAATTCGAAAGAGTCAAAATTTTTAAAGATCTACTTGTGTGAAAAGACGCAATTTTCAGAAAATATCGAATTTTGAAAAAGAAAATCGCAATTTTCAAAAACATCTTTTTCTCGAAATTCCCAAAAATATTTTTCGCAACATTTTTATTAACATTTTGATCTAATTTAGGGGAAAAAGTGAACGTTTTCAGAATCATAAAACTATTGAGCTAAAAGCCGTAATTTGCTGAAAAAGACAAATATTCTGAAAAATTACAAAATTTGGAAATAAATTAACAATTTTTGAAAAATTCCAAAGAAGAGGATTTTGAATATAAAATCGAAATTTCAAAAGATAAATTTTGAGGTACAGGCGAATTTTAGGTAAAGACTTAGAAAAATTCAAAATATTGAAAAAAAAGACGAATTTACCAGGAAAAAGAAAAAACTTAAAGAAATATTAAATATCGGATATTGAGATAAAAATCAAAATTTCCTGAAAAAGGCAAACTTTAAGAAACCAGTCAAAATTTTCTAAAAAAAATCAGAACCTAAAACATCGACATTTTCAGCGAAATGTTCAGAAAAATATCGAATTTAGTAAAAAAAGCGAAATTTCGAGAAAACTTTGAAATGGACCAAAAATTTTGCAAAAAAAATCAAATTTAAAAAAGTCCAAATTTAAAAAAAATAGTCAAAATCCGGAGAAAAAGACGAAAGAACTTTTGAGAAATGTTGAGAAAAATCGTTTAATCTTAGTCAAATTTCGAAATTTTCCAGAAAGAATCAGATTTTATCGAAATTTAGAAAAAGCAAATTTTAAGAAAAAAAATCGAATATTTATTTTCTCTTGACTCCTAAGTCAGGCGTCCTATCTTACCTCAACGGGTGTCAGAAAATGTCAAATATTGTGATATACATCGAAATTTTGACAAACAAGTTGAAACTTCCAGAAATTTGGATTAAAAAAGAATTGAAATTTACAAGGATATTTTAAAAATTGGAATAAAAATCTTGTACCCTGAAACCAACAAAGATTAAAAAACACAGCAAAGGTTGCTCTAATGCATTTCGATAGCCAAACTGTCATCTTCAGAAAGATACTGAGTATCTCTCTGAAAATGGACCAGCCCGTTCCACCAAATAAAAAGGATATTTTCTTCGTAATTTTTGTACTTCCACAAATATTCCAAAAAATATACTTTTTTATTAAAAAATTGATCAGATTTTGATGAAAAGGCAAAATTTAACACACAAGTCGAAATTTTTTAAATAAAAAAATGTCGAAACTTTCAGAAAAATCAAATTTCGAGAAATGGCGAAATTTTAGAAAAAAAACAACTAACTTTAAAATTTGAAATTTTGACTGTCATGTTTGGTAAAGGAAATTTTATGAAAAAAAAGATAAAAATTTCGAAAAAATGTTTTAAGGAAAGAATAAATTCTGAGGAATTGGAATTTTTTTGGAATTTTCAGTTTGCTACATGAACCAGAATAGGGCAAGGTGGGGCGCTTTTTTTCTAGAAATTTCGACTTAAAGTTCACGACATGTATTTGCAAATTAAATTGTCTTTCATTTGTTAGTATAAGTAATGTAGGTAAGCAATGTTTTATTTTATAGAATCAAAAATAAAGGAAAGGCAATATTTAAATGCAAACAAGAGATGGACTTTGACATAAAAAAAAACCTTTTCTCTTTCTTTTCCAACAGCTTCTTAAGCCACGATATGTTACTGGTATATTTTTTCTATTTTATTTAGCAAACTGATTAGAAGAAAATTTAGCATCGAAATGACAAAATTTAGTTCATTTTTGAAATATTCGGAACTAAAATGGCTACACACGATAACTAAATCTGGCAACATTGCTTTCGTTTCCAGTGTAGATATTTACAACAGCTGTGTCGAAGTCGCAGCTGTCGCATTATCTAGCAATGCCTCACATGTTAAGAAGACTAATTACATCACAGTTTGATAGAGACCAGGAATGAGCAAGACGAAGCCCGTGGGCCACATGCGGCCTAACATTTTTCTGTGGCCCGCCTAAGCTCTACTGTTTTACATAAAAATTTTGGAAAAAAAAATGTCAAACAATTTGATGAAAAAAAGAACATAAATTTCCACCATTCATGAAATATTTTGGACATGAGCGTGGGCAAGTGGGGAGGGGGGGGGCAACAACAATCATTCTAAAAAAACTCATGGGTAAAAAAGATAACCTTCTGGCTTAGTAATGTGTATTTTTACTAAAAAAAACTGCAGAATTAGGGACATCGCAATTTCAAATTAAAGTCAAAACTTTGAAAAAAGCCCAATCTTAAGAAAAAACCTTTTGGGGAATTTTAGGAAATGTCGAAATATCGAAAAAGTGAAAATGTAAAAGAGATGAAATTTCCAAAAGGAAATTTTTGCAAAAAGAGTTGTAATTTCCAGAACAAGTCGAATTCAGGTAAAAAAATGCAACTTTTAAAAATAATGATTTCAGAATTTTTATTTTATTTCAGTTTTGTCATATTTTTGGAATTTTTCAAGAAATCTTTTTTTCAAGATTTCCTAAAAATATTCTTCTCAGATTGTTTAGATTTCTATTAAAATTTTGATCCAACTTAAAAAAAAATAAACGAATTTTGTGGAAAAGTCTAAACCTTTGAAAAAAAAAATTCCATTTTAAATGGAAATTTCCAGAATCACATAAAATTAAATTTTGATTTAAAAGCCAAAATTTGGAGAATAACATGAATTTTGGACAAGTTGAAATTTGGCGGGAATAAAATTTTAAAAAATTAGAAAAAACAAAGACTTCGAAAAAAATTGAGGATTTTTGAAAATTACAAATTACAAAAAAATATTGAACTTTCAAGGAAACACTCCAAATTTCCAAAAGAAGGTCCAATTTTAAGAGGAAAATTTAAAAAGTTGAAATTTTCAACAAATCATATTAAAAATAAAAACCTAACCTTTCTCAAAAGCTCGAGAAATGTGCAAAATTCAAAAAAAAAATCAAAATTTTCAATGATCTAATTTTGTGAAGAGCAATTTTCAAAAAAAAAAGTCCAACTCTGAGAAAGAAAAAACGCAAGATCAAAAAACATTGTTCTCAAAGTTTAAAATTCAGTAAAGATGTTGAATTTACAAGAAATCTTTTTCTCAAAATCCCCAAAAATATTTTTCGCAACAACAGAAAAGTGAACATTTTCAGAACCATAAAATCATTTGATCTAAAAGTCGTAGTTTATTGAAAAAGACACATTTTCAAGAAAATGACAAAATTTTAAAATAAATACATTTTTTTAAAAAGGTTCAAAAAGTAGGATTTGAAAACAAAATCGAAATTTCGAAAAAGACAAATTTTGAGGAACCGGCGAACTATACAAAGCTCAAGTTAGGCCAACACTAGAATACTGTTCTCATGTTTGGAGTTCAGTCCCAAAACACACTTTAGCTCTCTTGGATTCAATTCAAAGAAGAGCGTTTCGCCTAATTGATGACGAGAGTCTGACCGATTCTAGCGAAACACTAGAGCACAGGCGTATGGTTGGTGACTTGTCTCTTTTCTACAAGTACTAGTCATGGAAGATGTTCGGAAGGAACTAATAGGATTGATCCCCCCAAGGCGCCCTTGAGGTGTACTACACAGTCGGAGACAGCAAATTCATGTGCGGTCCAGCTTGACACAATGTGAGGACTTCTGTCTATGGAGACTCTTTTTTCTATAGAACTTTCAAGTTGTGAAACTTGTTACCAAAAGGAATTTTCCCCAAAAATTACAACCTATCCTTGTTTAAGAAGGTGTTCATCGCCATCTATCCTTGTTTCCGCATCCTACTCACAGTGCTTTGAAAGCATAATGGGGTTACCCTTTGCGAGAGGATTAACCTTAAAAAAAGAAAAAAGAAAAGACGAATTTACCAAAAAAAAAAGAAAAATTTATTGAAATATTAAGTATCGGATATTGAAATAAAAATCAAGATTTCCTGAAAAAGGCAAATTTTAGGAAACCAGCCAGAATTTCTAAAAAAAATCAGAATCTAAAAGATTATTAGTAGTAAATGTTCAGAGAAATATCGGAATTCGAAAAAAAAAATCGGAAAAAACTTTGAAATGGACAAAAAATTGTCCAAAGAAAGTCAATTAAAAAAAAAGTCAACAAAAATTAGTCAAAACCCCGAGAAAAAGATGATATTGTAAGAGAAATTTTGTAAAAAAAAATCTTAATTTTGAAAAAAAGCATTTAATCTTAGTGAAACTTCGAAATTCAGAAAAAGAGTAAATTTTAGGAGAAAAATCGAATATTTATTTTCTCTGGACTCTCTGGACGAGTCAGAGGAAGACAGGATCCCTACCTTGCCTCAACAGGCGTCAGAAATGTCAAATATTGTGATAACACATTGAAATTTTGACAAACAAGTTGAAACTACCAGAAATTTGGATTAAAAAAGGGTTGACATTTACAAAGAAATTTTTGTCCTTTCACAAAAACTTTAAATTTCTAAGAAATATACCTTTTTGTCAAAAGATCGACCAGATTTCAAAAAAAAGGCAAATTTTAATAAACAAGCTGAAATTTTCAGAATCAAAAAAGGCGAAATTTTCAGGAAAAGTCAAATTTCGAGAAATGACGAAATTTCAAAAAAAAACGAGAAACTTTTAAATTCAAAATTTTGACAGTCATGTTTGATAAAAGGCAACTTTTATTAATAAATGCAAAATTTTAAAATAAAAAGTCAAATTTTGTAAAAAAATATACAAAATTTGAGAAAAAGGTAGAAAATTCGAAAAAATATTTCAAGGAAAGGATGAATTTTGAAGAATTGGAATATCCTCCAATTGAATACATACAAATTTTAAGTTTGCTACATAAACCAAGGGGTGCAAGCGCCCCAGCATTCATATTTTTTTACATGTGACCCGCGCAAAATTTTTAGCCTTGTAATTGGTCCGCTGTAAGTTGCTCATCCCTGATATAACTAATCTCTTCTCCCTCTTGCGTTACACCAGATTTCAACTCTATGACATCTTACTAGAGAAAATATTGTAACAAAAAGTAACAACACAGTTTAGTTGGGAATTTTCTAGAAAATTTGATAAGGGGAAGCGGCCGCGATAATAAATCAAACAGCAGATAAGCTTTCCAGAAATTTCGACAAACGATAAGTCTTATCTGGTTGTTCCTTCTAGAACCCGAACCGGGACCTATATATAAGGCGGTCGCTTTTTCCTCAGTTAGTCAGAAGTCAATGAATAAGTTGGATAATTAAACAGTGTTAGTGAATTACAGTTGTGTTCCGGAATCAGTTGGAAATAAAGTGGTTCCAATTCACCAAGTATTAATCATTCGAATCGATAACGCGCAACAATATTAAAATTTGGCAACGTTGCACCGAAGACGGAACGGGGTTGATTTCAAATCTATGTAACACGAGTCAGTGACATCCTAAAAACGGATTCAAATTATCGTTTTAATACACTTTTTTCAGCTTAGATATACATTTAAAATTTTTTAATCGCGTATTCATATCACATTTATTTTTTTATCTTATTTTAAAATTAATGCCATAATGACTGGGACATCCTTTATATAATGTAGAGTATTTTAAATAAATATTAGTTACATTAAAAATTACCTAGTTTTACTTACAAGGTTCAAAGATAGCATAAATCGTGGAATAGATCAATTACATGAAGTGTTTTAATCACTCAACTCAATTAGTGGTAATCCTGCCATTCCTTGCAGAGACAAATAATTAATTATGATGTTTCTCAACAACGCAATTCTCAAAAATAAATAGAAACCAACATTTTGAACTGAGAAAAAGCCACAAAACACTAACAGCTACAATCACAAGCTATGTTTGAGAAAAAGATGAAGAATGATCATTAAAAATGGACGCTTCTAAGAAGCAATCGATTAATTAAATGGATGAAGCACATTTGCGATTTAAATCAGTCTGTTTTTTTTTTCAGTTTACGTTACAATAATTTGATTTATAGCTCAACGCACCGTTAAAAAATCTTCAATTGCAATAATTGAATCAAAAGCCGCGGGCGATAGAATGATGACATTAATTTAATTGATAGTTTAATTCAATGATCGTTCAACCGACGCAATGTAAGATAATGTAACATACCAGAAGAAGAAATCATAAGTAACGCATCTCCGGAAAAAAGCTGCATTTATTATATTAGATATACGTTAGATAACTTTACGTATTAATTTTGCCATGGCTAATCGGGAATTCAAGTTTCAGACGAAACAAGATAACTTTACAAGTTAATAAACGTGTCTATAAATGACATAACGAAAAAAGCGTCTCTATTTACATAAGACTTTCAGCTTAGAGGAACTAGTAATGAATTATTCATGCGTCCACATCTAGCTTCTATAATTCCATTCTATAATATTGATTACTTACGTTCGTTCATATACAACAGCTGACTCAAAGTGATACGTACCTGTAACAAAAAAAAAAAAGTTAATTTTTTCCGTTTTTATCTATCATATATTGTAAATTAATCAACGACTAGCTACACTGAGCAATAACTCTATTAGATACTTTAGTAATGACTTACAACAACAAACCTAAAGTAACAGCTGATGAATACGTAGGAATGATTCTGTGTAAATTCTAGAAATGGTTATATTTGTATCTTACTCCAGACTCCACCAGTTGACAATATCGATTTAAATGTGCAAAAATTCGATTGAAACTTGTAGCAAATATCTCAAAATCTGACAACGGTCTCTTCTGGTGGACAAAGTAACAGCTTATGAACTTATGGGCCAAGTTTCTATCAGTTTTCTAAACACTAGAATTCCGCAGATCGTCGTTGATGCCACATATTTAAAGACAAGTTTGATCAACGTAAGAGTGCCCCAAGTCTCTGTACTGTGTTCTGCATTGTTTCTATCCCCCTAGCTTCAATTTCCAATCCGATATACTACGCAGATGGTAATATCTTAATATCATCTTTTCTTTGACAAACTATTATACGTTGCTGCCTCAAATAGGCTAAAGAAGCAACAGATACAAGCTATCGAAACGCGTTAGAGTAGAAAAGTGTCATTGTGTCTTTCTTGGTTTCAGGGGATATGATTTTTATATCAATTTTTGAAGATACAGATCGTAATCTCGAAGTGTTCTGAAATGTGATTTGAAAAATTTGATGTAATTTAATGCCTCAAAAACTGAGGCTTTTGTTTTTTAACTTTAAGAGATTATGCAACCAACATACGCGGACTGTAGTAGCCTAATATCATCTTTTTCTCCGACAAACTATTATACCTTGCTGCCTCAAATAGGCTAAAAGAACAACAGGTACAAGCTATCGAAATGCGTTAGAGTAGAGAAGTGTTGTTGTGTCTTTCTTGGTTTCAGGGGACATGATTTTTATATCAATTTTTAAAGGTACAGATGACTAAGTTCGTTCTGGAATATGATTTGAAAAATTTGATGGAATTTAATGCCTCAAAAACTGAGGCTTTTGTTTTTTAACGTTAAGAGATTATGCAACCAAAATACGTAGGCTGCAATAGCCTCATGTCATCTTTTTCTCCGACTAACTATTATAAGTTGCTGCCTCAAATACGCTAAAGGAGCAACAGATACAAGCTATCGAAACGCGTTAGAGTAGCGAAGTGTTGTATCTTTCTTGGTTTCAGGAGACATGAGCTTTACATCAATGTTCAAAGATATAGATGACTAATTGTAATCTCGAGTTCGGTCATGATTTGAAAAATTTGGTGAAATTGAATGTCTCAAAACCTGAGGCTACTACTTTTTAACGTCAAGAGATAATGAAACCAACATCCTCATGGAAAGTAATCGGTCTATCCTAGGAATCAATGCAAGCCCCAATTCTTCTTAAATTAACCATGTCGCATGATTATCAAATCGGCCTATCAAAGATTGGATTTTCTATTTTGAGCTAAGAAGAACTTCCTATCTCAACTGCTACTTACTCTCTAAAGAGACCAAGTTGGTTTAACGCTGAAATGTAGTTCGTATGGATGGAATTCAGTCCCATAACATATATGAACTAATTTTTTGGATGCCATTCAAAGAAGAGCAATTCGTGTAATTAATGACTGAACTTCTCTCCAGACACAAGAGCACAGATAGATAATTGGCAATTTGTCTTCTTTCTACAATTACTTTCATCAAAGATGTGAGCAAGAAATGAAGACTATGATCCCCCAAGATCAATATTAAAATATAAAAGATAGTTGGAGATAACAAATTCGTGTGCAACTCGACTCAGTTTCAGAACATACATTAGCACTTCAGGATTCCATGCAGATGATTGACAATTTGCCTTCTTTCTAGAAGTACTTTCATGGAAGATGTGAGCAAGAAATGAGGACTATGATCCCCCAAGATCAATATTAAGATATAAAAGATTGTTGGAGATAACAAATTCGTGTGTAATGCAACTCGACTCAGTTTTATAACATACATTAGCACTTCAGGATTCCATGCAAAGAAGAGCAATTTGACTAATTGATTATTAAACATCTCTGGAGCAAGGCAGATGGTTGGCAGTTTGTCTTCTTTCTAGAGTACTTTAATGGAATATGTGAGCAAGAACTGGGGACTCTGATCCCTCTACGAGCAATATTCTTACGACATAACAGATAGTTGGAGAAAACAAAGTGTATAATGCGAGTCGACTCAGCTAAGTCCCATAACATACATTAGCTCTTTTCGATTCCATTCAAAGAAGAGCAATTCTTCAATAATTGATTGAACTTCTCTGGAACACAGGCGGACGGTTGGCAATTTGTCTTCTTTCTAGAAGTACTTTCATGAAAGATGAAATGGTGATTAACTCCTCCAAAAGCAACCTTCTTAAGACACAAAAGATAATTGGAGACAACAAATTCGTGTGCAGTGTAACATGGCTTAGTGAAAACTTCAACTGTGGAGACTCATTTTTCTGTTGAACTTGCACAGTTTGGAAGGAACTTTGTCGTATGTAGTGCAACATGACTCAGTGGAAACTTCTACTATGGAGACTCATTTTTCTATTGAACTTCCAGAGTTTGAAAGGAATTTTGTAGAGCAGAATTTTTCCCAAGAATTTCTGTTTCGTCATACAAGTGAATTTCCACTTCCTACGCGCTGTGCCCTCAAAGCATAACAGAAATACCTTCTGCGAAAATTGAAATACAAATCTTGCCCCTAAAACCAAGAAAGATTAAAAAACACAACAGAGGTTGCTCTAACCCGTTCGATAACCAAGCTATCATCTTCAGAGTGATATCTCTCTGAAGATGATAGCTTAGAGCAATCTCTGTTGTGTTTTTTTAATCTTTCTTGGTTTCAGGACACAAGATTTGTATTTCAATTTTTGAAGATAACCAAGAACTAGTCCGTTCCACCAAAAAAAAAAAACCTTCTGCGAGATTTTACTTAGAAAAAACGTGGACAACGAATTTTCGACTACCGAATTGGAATAGTTATTTCAAAGTCATCGATGATCATTGGCCTGTTTCGATAACGGCAGTTCGACTTGATGAACACTTCCTTTAAATAAAAACGTCAAAAAATGAAACTAAATTACCAATACCAATACTTGAAGCATCTTCAAGATTAAAAATTGGCACTAGAAAATATGTTAAAACTTCTCTACCAGTTGCGATTATGTAGGTAATTTGAATAAACTGCGTTGGTGTTTGTAGGAGTCCTAATTGCACAATATGACCGCAATCAAACTGAAGTAGATGTATAGACGAATGTAAGCAATTCAGGATTACGATACTTGTTCATGTTTAAATTCATTGAAGCAGTAGTTAAAAACTATTAAACAGCGCTGCATCACCAAAAGAATTTTTAAGTATCGACAAAAATGATCGAAGAAAATTTACAGTCAGTCACAGTCTTGGTACGGAAATGCTCTCGATTCCACAAATAAGTGGATTTCAAATAGAGACTAAACCAAAACTAGATTTTTGGCCGAAACCGAAAGCCAATCACTGGATTCAAACAGAAACAGAAACTGAAGATTGCATTCATATACAGTGTGGTCTCAAGTGGTCACACACTGGTATTTCGATTATTGTTTGACAGATCGATTTCAAACCTTTCTCTTGTATGAAACTTTTCAAGTTCCGCCCTTTTATGACTTTCACTGTATTTTCAATTGCCAAAAACAACCCACTGCGTGGTTAAGATAGAGTTGGGCTTTTAAAGAAATGCAGCAAAACTTATAAGCCAAAGGATTGGCGGTTATTTGTTGATTCATGAAAGACTAGTTTAAAAGCAATCCTACATAATGCCAACAAAAAGCCGTCTATTCCGTCATGCAGCAAATACTAAAAAAAAACATATGAAAACGATGTTACACTGATTAACCTTATTAAAGACAAAGATCACAATTGAATTGTCTCCGGTGATCTAAAGTAGTGGACTTACTTTTGAAGGCGGCTCTACAAAATATTGTTGCTTTTTGTGGGATTCGTGAGCCCAAAAAAAATGGCCAGCTAGAAAAGAATACATCCCTGGTAAATTTAATATAAAGCATGAATGTTTGACACCTCCGCAAAAAATTGTACTATGGCCACTTCACATAAAATTAGGATTGGTGAAAAACTTTGTCAAGACTAGATAACACTAGAGTAGTTTTTAAGCATTTGTGCTCAATTTTTCCTAATCTTTCTAAGGAGAAACTAAAAGAAGGTATATTTATCGAACCGTAAAATATTGAAGGATGAGAAATTTGAAAACAGTGTTTCGGATACAAGAAAGAGCTGCTTGGGGATTCATTACGACTTGTTACCTAAGAGTTCTTAGGCAACAACAAAATGAAAATTACCGACAGTTGATTGCTGACCTAATACATAATTTTCAACAAATTGGTGTCAACATGTCTCTAAAAATTCATTTTCTTCACGACTTCCTTCCTGAAAAACCTTAGACAAACATGGAGAGCGTTTTCATCAGGATTTAAAATATTTTGAGCAAAATTATCAAGGTTACTGTGGCCAGGGCCATTTTAGGTGATTATTGCTGGTCTATTATAAGAGACACATACACAAATAAATACAAAAAAAGCTAAGGCTATGCATTTTTAATTTGTGTAAGTAATTTTTTAATCATTTTTATTGAAAATCGAAAATAATAAATATTTTGGAAACATGCGTGTTGGATTCTTTTAATAATATTTTAAAATTCAATGCATCTCAACTATGTTAAGAAAAGACACATTTTCAAGAAAATGACAAAATTTTAAAATAAATACATTTTTTTAAAAAGGTTCAAAAAGTAGGATTTGAAGACAAATTTTGAGGAACCGGCGAACTATACAAAGCTCAAGTTAGGCCAACACTAGAATACTGTTCTCATGTTTGGAGTTCAGTCCCAAAACACACTTTAGCTCTCTTGGATTCAATTCAAAGAAGAGCGTTTCGCCTAATTGATGACGAGAGTCTGACCGATTCTAGCGAAACACTAGAGCACAGGCGTATGGTTGGTGACTTGTCTCTTTTCTACAAGTACTGTCATGGAAGATGTTCGGAGGAACTAATAGGATTGATCCCCCCAAGGCGCCCTTGAGGCGTACTACACAGTCGGAGACAGCAAATTCATGTGCGGTCCAGCTTGACACAATGTGGACTTCTGTCTATGGAGACTCTTTTTTCTATAGAACTTTCAAGTTGTGAAACTTGTTACCAAAAGGAATTTTCCCCAAAAATTACAACCTATCCTTGTTTAAGAAGGTGTTCATCGCCATCTATCCTTGTTTCCGCATCCTACTCACAGTGCTTTGAAAGCATAATGGGGTTACCCTTTGCGAGAGGATTAACCTTAAAAAAAGAAAAAAGAAAAGACGAATTTACCAAAAAAAAAAGAAAAATTTATTGAAATATTAAGTATCGGATATTGAAATAAAAATCAAGATTTCCTGAAAAAGGCAAATTTTAGGAAACCAGCCAGAATTTCTAAAAAAAATCAGAATCTAAAAGATTATTAGTAGTAAATGTTCAGAGAAATATCGGAATTCGAAAAAAAAATCGGAAAAAACTTTGAAATGGACAAAAAATTGTCCAAAGAAAGTCAATTAAAAAAAAAAAGTCAACAAAATAGTCAAAACCCCGAGAAAAAGACGATATTGTAAGAGAAATTTTGTAAAAAAAATCTTAATTTTGAAAAAAAGCATTTAATCTTAGTGAAACTTCGAAATTCAGAAAAAGAGTAAATTTTAGGAGAAAAATCGAATATTTATTTTCTCTGGACTCTCTGGACGAGTCAGAGGAAGACAGGATCCCTACCTTGCCTCAACAGGCGTCAGAAATGTCAAACTATTGTGATAACACATTGAAATTTTGACAAACAAGTTGAAACTACCAGAAATTTGGATTAAAAAAGGGTTGACATTTACAAAGAAATTTTTGTCCTTTCACAAAAACTTTAAATTTCTAAGAAATATACCTTTTTGTCAAAAGATCGACCAGATTTCAAAAAAAAGGCAAATTTTAATAAACAAGCTGCAATTTTCAGAATCAAAAAGGCGAAATTTTCAGGAAAAGTCAATTTCGAGCAATGACGAATTTCAAACAAAAAACGAGGAACTTTGAAATTCAAAAATTTGACATTCAGATGTTTGATAAAAGAAGGCAGAAATTTTATAAATAAATGCAAAATTTTAAAAGAAAAAGTCAAATTTTATAAAAAAAAATATACAAAATTTGAAAAAAGGTTAGCCTTGTAATTGGCCCGCTATAAAAAAAGGTTGCTCATCCCTGATATAGCTAACTCCTCTCTCTCTTGCGTTACACCAGATTTCAACTCTATGACATCTTACTAGAGAAAATATTGAAACAAAAAATAATTGTAAAGTTTAGTTGGGAATTTTCTAGAAAATTTGATAAGCAGAAGCGGCCTGTGATAATAAATCAAACGGCAAACGATAAATCTTATCTGCTTGTTCCTTCTAGAACCCGCACCGGGAGCTATATAAGAACGGTCGCTTTTCCCTCAATTAGTTAGTCAGAAGTCAATGAATAAGTTGGGTAATTAAACAGTGTTAGTGAATTACAGTTGCGTTCCGGAATCAGTTGAAAATAAAGTGGTTCCAATTCACCAAGTATTAATCATTCGAATCGATAACGCGCAACAATATTAAAATTTGGCAACGTTGCACCGAAGACGGAACGGGGTTGATTTCAAATCTATGTAACACGAGTCAGTGACATCCTAAAAACGGATTCAAATTATCGTTTTAATACACTTTTTTCAGCTTAGATATACATTTAAAATTTTTTAATCGCGTATTCATATCACATTTATTTTTTTATCTTATTTTAAAATTAATGCCATAATGACTGGGACATCCTTTATATAATGTAGAGTATTTTAAATAAATATTAGTTACATTAAAAATTACCTAGTTTTACTTACAAGGTTCAAAGATAGCATAAATCGTGGAATAGATCAATTACATGAAGTGTTTTAATCACTCAACTCAATTAGTGGTAATCCTGCCATTCCTTGCAGAGACAAATAATTAATTATGATGTTTCTCAACAACGCAATTCTCAAAAATAAATAGAAACCAACATTTTGAACTGAGAAAAAGCCACAAAACACTAACAGCTACAATCACAAGCTATGTTTGAGAAAAAGATGAAGAATGATCATTAAAAATGGACGCTTCTAAGAAGCAATCGATTAATTAAATGGATGAAGCACATTTGCGATTTAAATCAGTCTGTTTTTTTTTTTCAGTTTACGTTACAATAATTTGATTTATAGCTCAACGCACCGTTAAAAAATCTTCAATTGCAATAATTGAATCAAAAGCCGCGGGCGATAGAATGATGACATTAATTTAATTGATAGTTTAATTCAATGATCGTTCAACCGACGCAATGTAAGATAATGTAACATACCAGAAGAAGAAATCATAAGTAACGCATCTCCGGAAAAAAGCTGCATTTATTATATTAGATATACGTTAGATAACTTTACGTATTAATTTTGCCATGGCTAATCGGGAATTCAAGTTTCAGACGAAACAAGATAACTTTACAAGTTAATAAACGTGTCTATAAATGACATAACGAAAAAAGCGTCTCTATTTACATAAGACTTTCAGCTTAGAGGAACTAGTAATGAATTATTCATGCGTCCACATCTAGCTTCTATAATTCCATTCTATAATATTGATTACTTACGTTCGTTCATATACAACAGCTGACTCAAAGTGATACGTACCTGTAACAAAAAAAAAAAAGTTAATTTTTTCCGTTTTTATCTATCATATATTGTAAATTAATCAACGACTAGCTACACTGAGCAATAACTCTATTAGATACTTTAGTAATGACTTACAACAACAAACCTAAAGTAACAGCTGATGAATACGTAGGAATGATTCTGTGTAAATTCTAGAAATGGTTATATTTGTATCTTACTCCAGACTCCACCAGTTGACAATATCGATTTAAATGTGCAAAAATTCGATTGAAACTTGTAGCAAATATCTCAAAATCTGACAACGGTCTCTTCTGGTGGACAAAGTAACAGCTTATGAACTTATGGGCCAAGTTTCTATCAGTTTTCTAAACACTAGAATTCCGCAGATCGTCGTTGATGCCACATATTTAAAGACAAGTTTGATCAACGTAAGAGTGCCCCAAGTCTCTGTACTGTGTTCTGCATTGTTTCTATCCCCCTAGCTTCAATTTCCAATCCGATATACTACGCAGATGGTAATATCTTAATATCATCTTTTTCTTTGACAAACTATTATACGTTGCTGCCTCAAATAGGCTAAAGAAGCAACAGATACAAGCTATCGAAACGCGTTAGAGTAGAAAAGTGTCATTGTGTCTTTCTTGGTTTCAGGGGATATGATTTTTATATCAATTTTTGAAGATACAGATCGTAATCTCGAAGTGTTCTGAAATGTGATTTGAAAAATTTGATGTAATTTAATGCCTCAAAAACTGAGGCTTTTGTTTTTTAACTTTAAGAGATTATGCAACCAACATACGCGGACTGTAGTAGCCTAATATCATCTTTTTCTCCGACAAACTATTATACCTTGCTGCCTCAAATAGGCTAAAAGAACAACAGGTACAAGCTATCGAAATGCGTTAGAGTAGAGAAGTGTTGTTGTGTCTTTCTTGGTTTCAGGGGACATGATTTTTATATCAATTTTTAAAGGTACAGATGACTAAGTTCGTTCTGGAATATGATTTGAAAAATTTGATGGAATTTAATGCCTCAAAAACTGAGGCTTTTGTTTTTTAACGTTAAGAGATTATGCAACCAAAATACGTAGGCTGCAATAGCCTCATGTCATCTTTTTCTCCGACTAACTATTATAAGTTGCTGCCTCAAATACGCTAAAGGAGCAACAGATACAAGCTATCGAAACGCGTTAGAGTAGCGAAGTGTTGTATCTTTCTTGGTTTCAGGAGACATGAGCTTTACATCAATGTTCAAAGATATAGATGACTAATTGTAATCTCGAGTTCGTTCATGATTTGAAAAATTTGGTGAAATTGAATGTCTCAAAACCTGAGGCTACTACTTTTTAACGTCAAGAGATAATGAAACCAACATCCTCATGGAAAGTAATCGGTCTAGTCCTAGGAATCAATGCAAGCCCCAATTCTTCTTAAATTGACCATGTCGCATGATTATCAAATCGGCCTATCAAAGATTGGATTTTCTATTTTGAGCTAAGAAGAACTTCTCATCCTCAACTGCTACTTACTCTCTAAAGAGACCAAGTTGGTTTAACGCTGAAATGTAGTTCGTATGGATGGAATTCAGTCCCATAACATATATGAACTAATTTTTTGGATGCCATTCAAAGAAGAGCAATTCGTGTAATTAATGACTGAACTTCTCTCCAGACACAAGAGCACAGATAGATAATTGGCAATTTGTCTTCTTTCTACAATTACTTTCATCAAAGATGTGAGCAAGAAATGAAGACTATGATCCCCCAAGATCAATATTAAAATATAAAAGATAGTTGGAGATAACAAATTCGTGTGCAACTCGACTCAGTTTCAGAACATACATTAGCACTTCAGGATTCCATGCAGAGAAGAGCAATTTGTCTAACTGATGAGTAAACATCTCTGGAGCAATGCGGATGATTGACAATTTGCCTTCTTTCTAGAAGTACTTTCATGGAAGATGTGAGCAAGAAATGAGGACTATGATCCCCCAAGATCAATATTAAGATATAAAAGATTGTTGGAGATAACAAATTCGTGTGTAATGCAACTCGACTCAGTTTTATAACATACATTAGCACTTCAGGATTCCATGCAAAGAAGAGCAATTTGACTAATTGATTATTAAACATCTCTGGAGCAAGGCAGATGGTTGGCAGTTTGTCTTCTTTCTAGAGTACTTTCATGGAAGATGTGAGCAAGAACTGGGGACTCTGATCCCTCTACGAGCAATATTCTTACGACATAACAGATAGTTGGAGATAAACAAAGTGTGTAATGCGAGTCGACTCAGCTAAGTCCCCATAACATACATTAGCTCTTTTCGATTCCATTCAAAGAAGAGCAATTCTTCAATTATTGATTGAACTTCTCTGGAACACAGGCGGACGGTTGGCAATTTGTCTTCTTTCTAGAAGTACTTTCATGAAAGATGAAATGGTGATTAACTCCTCCAAAAGCAACCTTCTTAAGACACAAAAGATAATTGGAGACAACAAATTCGTGTGCAGTGTAACATGGCTTAGTGAAAACTTCAACTGTGGAGACTCATTTTTCTGTTGAACTTGCACAGTTTGGAAGGAACTTTGTCGTATGTAGTGCAACATGACTCAGTGGAAAACTTCTACTATGGAGACTCATTTTTCTATTGAACTTCCAGAGTTTGAAAGGAATTTTGTAGAGCAGAATTTTTCCCAAGAATTTCTGTTTCAGTCATACAAGTGAATTTCCACTTCCTACGCGCTTGTGCCCTCAAAGCATAACAGAAATACCTTCTGCGAAAATTGAAATACAAATCTTGCCCCTAAAACCAAGAAAGATTAAAAAACACAACAGAGGTTGCTCTAACCCGTTCGATAACCAAGCTATCATCTTCAGAGTGATATCTCTCTGAAGATGATAGCTTAGAGCAATCTCTGTTGTGTTTTTTTAATCTTTCTTGGTTTCAGGACACAAGATTTGTATTTCAATTTTTGAAGATAACCAAGAACTAGTCCGTTCCACCAAAAAAAAAAACCTTCTGCGAGATTTTACTTAGAAAAAACGTGGACAACGAATTTTCGACTACCGAATTGGAATAGTTATTTCAAAGTCATCGATGATAATTGGCCTGTTTCGATAACGGCAGTTCGACTTGATGAACACTTCCTTTAAATAAAAACGTCAAAAAATTAAACTAAATTACCAATACCAATACTTGAAGCATCTTCAAGATTAAAAATTGGCACTAGAAAATATGTTAAAACTTCTCTACCAGTTGCGATTATATAGGTAATTTGAATAAACTGCGTTGGTGTTTGTAGGAGTCCTAATTGCACAATATGACCGCAATCAAACTGAAGTAGATGTATAGACGAATGTAAGCAAGTTCAGGATTACGATACTTGTCCATGTTTAAATTCATTGAAGCAGTAGTTAAAAACCATTAAACAGCGCTGCATCACCAAAAGAATTTTTAAGTATCGACAAAAATGATCGAAGAAAATTTATAGTCAGTCAGTTATGGAACGAAAATGCTCTCAATTTTATAAATGAGTAGATTTCAAATAGAGACCAGCCAAATCTAGATTTTTGGCCGAAACCGAAAGCGAATATTGGCTCTGCACTGGATTCAAACAGAAAATGAAACTGAAGATTGCATTCATATATAGTGTGTCGTCTCAAGTGGTCACACACGGTTAATATTTGACAGATCGATTTCAAATCTTTCTCTTGCATGAAACTTTTCAAATTCCGCCTTTTTATGACTTTCAATGTATTTTCAATTGCCAAAACAACCCACTGCGTGGTTAAGATAGAGTTGGGCTTTTTAAAGAAATGCAGCAAACTTATAAGCCAAAGGATTGGCGGTTATTTGTTGATTCATGAAAGACTAGTTTAAAAGCAATCCTACATAATGGCAACAAAAAGCCGTCTATTCCGTCATGCAGCAAATACTAAAAAAAAACATATGAAACGATGTTAACACTGATTAACCTTATTAAAGACAAAGATCACAATTGAATTGTCTCCGGTGATCTAAAAGTAGTGGACTTACTTTTGAAGGCGGCTCTACAAAATATTGTTGCTTTTTGTGGGATTCGTGAGCCCAAAAAAAATGGCCAGCTAGAAAAGAATACATCCCTGGTAAATTTAATATAAAGCATAAATGTCTGACACCTCCGCAAAAAATTGTACTATGGCCACTTCACATAAAATTAGGATTGGTAAAAAACTTTGTGAATACTAGATAACACTAGAGTAGTTTTTAAGCATTTGTGCTCGATTTTTCCTAATCTTTTTAAGGAGAAACTGAAAGAAGGTATATTTATCGGACCGTAAATCAAAAAAATATTGAAAGATGAGAAATTTGAAAACAGTCTTTCGGAAACTGAAAGATCTGCTTGGGATTCATTACCACTTGTTATATAAGAGTTCTTAGGCAACAAAAAAATGAAAATTACCGACAGTTAACTGCTGACCTACCACATAATTTTCAACAAATGGGTGTCAATATGTCTCTGAAAATTCATTTTCTGCAGGACTTTTTTCCTGAAAACCTTGGACGAACATGGAGAGCGTTTTCATCGGGATTTAAAATATTTTGAGCAAAATTATCAAGGTTACTGTGGCCAGGCCATTTTAGGTGATTATTGCTGATCTATTAAAAGAGACAGAGACACAAACAAATACAAAAAAAAGCTAAGGCAATTCATTTTTAATTTGTGTAAGTACTTTTTTAATCATTTTCATTGGAAATCTAAAATAATAAATATTTTGGAAACGTGCGTGTTGGATTCTTTTAATAATATTTTTTAACTTCAATGTATCTCAATTGTTCAGAAAAGACACATTTCATTTCAAGGATAAAAACCATGTAGTGTTATTAAAAAAATTGAATCTTATCTCCTGAAACCAAGAAAGATTAAAAGCCATGCTATCGTTGAAGGCTTGGCTGTCGAAAAGCGTTAGAGCAACCTTTGTTATGTTTTTAAATCTTTCTTGGTCTCAGGGGACAAGATTTGTATATCAATTTTTGAAGATAACCAAGGACCAGTTCGTTCCACCAAAAAAAAAGTGTTATTAAAGCCATTTTGACGAAAAAGGGTAGACATTTTTTACAATGTGGTTACTTAATAGGCTACTTTTTATTCCAAACATGTATCCAGAAAGCTTACATAACAGTAATAACCTTTTTATGCGATGTCAGCAATCACAGGGAAAGTAAGAGTGTCAACTCTGTGATCTTTATTTTCACAGTGACCTCTCTTCTTAGATCTCCGAAATATGACCATAAAAGTAGGCATCTGTATTATCGATTTCAGTAATAGTACGTTTACTGGCTAGCAATGTGAACGAAACATTAATTTCCAATTTTGTTTAATTGTAAAATTGTTTTAAAACTTCCACTGAGTTGTCGCTCTTTTTGCTTTTCACCTCTTAATTATTTAAGCGTTTTTCACTAAAATTGTTATAGACATTCCTTACAAGCTTGCAATATAGAATAGTTAGTGGCCTACTTTTTATCCCAAGCTTATATCAACAAACAGAATCGTAATAAAGCATTTGCAGCAGGTGCAACCGCGTACGGCCTAAAAAGAAAGGGGGCCCAGAAATGGAGATGATGATATTTTTTTTGGTCGTCAAAAATATTTTTTTTAAATTAGAAATCCTAAAATAAAGTGGGACTTTGAAAATATTGATATTTTCAAAAAACTATCGTAATTATGAAAAATGTAAGAACTTAATTCGAAATTTTAATCAAAGTCGAATTTTGAAAAAAATTCAAAATAAGAAAGTATAAAAATTTTAGAAAATTAAAACAAAATTTTGAAAAATAATCAAAAATTTCAAAAAAAAGCCAACATTTTTAAAAAATAGCTGAGAATTTGAAAAAACAGACATTTTTAAAAGATTTGAAAGATAATCTGAATTTCCAAAAAAAAAGTCCAAATTTTTGAAGCCGTACTAAGTTTTAAAAAATAATTTGAAATTATGAGAAATCGTCGGGATTTGCAAAAAGTCGAAATTTTCAAAAATTACGAATAATTTTTTAAAAAGTAAAGGTTTAAAAAAGTCAAGATTTTAAAAGTCAAGTGTTGATAAAGTTCAAAATTTTTAAGTCAGAAGTTTAAAAAATATATCAAAATTCGAAAACACTCAAAAATACGCAAAAAAGGTGGAATTTTTGAAGTACTGTTGATTTAAAAAAACTGACGTACTTCAATATTTTTAAAAATTGAAATTGCAAAAATGGAAAATATGTTGAATTTGAAAAAATCGAAATTTTTAAAATGGTAAAAATGTTCAAAAAGCCAAAAGTTGAAAAGCTAAAAAATGTTGACGTCTGAAAAATCGAAATTGCTAAAACAGTCGAAATTTTTGAAGATGTATATGTACTTGTTATAAAAAAAAACAATGTATTGAAAAGTAATATTTTCAAAATAAATAGCGAATTTGAAAAAATCAAAATTTTGAATGAAAAATCAAGATTTAAACAAAATCAAAATTTTGAATAAACAGCAAATTTTTTTTAAATAACTCCTAATTTTTGAAAAAGGCCACAATTTGAATAAATTTGAAGATTTCAAAAATATCGAAATTTAAAAAAAATCTAAATTTTGAAAAAAGTCGAATTTAAAAAAATTAAAAGTTTGCAAAATGTCGAAATTTGGAAAATACTGTAAATCTAAAAAATGTGGAAAGAAACATTTTAAAAGGATTTGAAAGATAATCTCAATTTCCAAAAAAAGAGCCAAATTTTTGAAATCGTACCAAGTTTAAAAAAAAAATTTGAAATTATGAGAAATCGTCGGGATTTGCAAAAAGTCGAAATTTTCAAAAATGACGAAATATTTTTTAAAAACTAAAGGTTTAAAAAGTCAAGATTCTAAAAGCCAAGTGCTGAAAATTTTTAAGTCAGAAGTTTCAAAAATATATCGAGATTCGAAAACACTCAAAAATACGCAAAAAAGGTCGAATTTTTGAAGTCCTGTTATTTTAAAAAAACTGATATAAGTCGATGTTTTTTCTAAAAATTGAAATTAGAAAAAAGCAAAGATTTAAAAAATGAAAAATATGTTGATTTTGAAGAAATCGAAATTTTTAAAATGGCCAAAATTTTCAAAAAGCCAAAAAATTTGAAAAGCTAAAAAATGTTGACATTTACAAAATCGAAATTGCTAAAATAGTCGAAATTTTTGAAGATGTATATGTACTTATTATATAAAAGACAATGTATTAAAAGTAATATTTTCAAAAAAAAGTCGAAAATTTGAAAAAAATTAAAACTGAATGAAAAATCGAGATTTAAAGAAAATCAAAATTTTGAATAAACAGCAAAAAAAATTTTTTAAATTCCAAGTTTTTGAAAAAGTCGACAATTTAAATAAACTTAAAGATTTAAAAAATATCGAAATTTTAAAAAAATCAAAATTTTGAAAAAAATCGAATTTAAAAAAATTAAGTTTGCAAAATGTCGAAATTTGGAAAATACTTGAAATCTAAAAAATATGGAAATTATATAAAATAGCCAAAATTTTCATTAATAAAGTATAATCTTCAGAAAATTTTGAAATTTCCAAACATAATTTTTTTTTTTAAAAAGTTTCTTCAAAATTCGAATTTTTTGAAAAAGTCGATAATTTGAATAAATTTGAAGATTTAAAAATTATCGAAATAAAAGAAAAATGTCGAATTTAAAAAAATTAAAAGTTAGCAAAATGTCGAAATTTGAAAAATACTTGAAATCTAAAAAAATGTGGAAATTATGTACAATCGACAAAATTTTCATTGATAAAGTATAATCTTTAGAAAATTTTGAAATGTTCAAGCATAACTTTTTAAAAAAAAATGTTGAGATTTTCAGAAAAAAGGCCAAAATTTAACAAAAATCTCAAAATTTTTAAAAAGGCTTAAAAAAATTTGGAACTATTTAAAGAAAGTCAAAATTTTCAAAAATATCGAAATATCAAAAGAAGTCTAAATTTTTAAAAGATGGAACTATACAAAAGTTCAGCTGTCCAAAAAAAACTCCGAGATTTTTAAAAAATGTAAGAATTTTCGAAAAGACTGGAAATTAAAAAAAAATTCAGAATTATCTAAAAGGAAAATTCAAAAATTTTGAAAAGTCGAACTTTTCAATGAAATAAGAGTGATCAAATAAATTTCAAATATTGAAAAGAAATGTAAAGTTTGAAATAAAATCCAAATCTGGAAAAAGTGTCAACCTTTCAGAATTAATTAATAAGTAACATTTAAAAAAAAACTGAAAAACAAATTTTTGAATAAAATTAAAACTTTTAAGAACAGTCGTTTATTTAAAGATTCTACTAAACCCAGAAAAGAGCGAAATTTCGAAAAAAAGGTCGAAATTATGAAAATTTTCAAACTTTCAAAAAGATACGTTCTACAAAATAAAAATGTTCAAAAAAATCAAAGTTTATAAAAAAAGTCGGAATTAAAATAAAATTTTATTTGAGTGTAAAATTATTTTTAAACTTTCTTTCAGTTGTATTGCTGTTATTTAATAAAGTTCGCTGACGAAGTCGCGAGAAATAACTAGTTGTTTGGAAATTTTTATATTTCTTTCAAAATATTGTATTCGTTCAAAATCTCTAGCTAAACCTTGTTTTTTTTTTAATTTCGATTTTTTAATGTTCTAATTGCGACCTTTTCTTTAATTCTCCGTAATAGTCTCTTTTAGGTTTGGACTTTCGAGTATTTTTTAACACAATTTTTAATAATTAAAGAAGCACAACAAGATGTTTGAATTCTGATACGTGACTGATACGATATTTTGAACAAATATTTCAAACCCTATTTTATGTTATCTGTCAAAGAATAAAGTTAAAGATCTTACATCAAAAGTGTCACTAAAGATAAGAATGGGAGAGGTCTCTCCTCCCCCAAAACAATCCACGAGTTTGAATTTTTTTTTAATTGACGACCTTTTTTTAACTTTGTCACTTCAAGAAAATAATCGAAATTTTCAGATGGAAGTTACAATTTCAGTAAAAAGTCAACATGTCTAGAAAAATCCTAAGTTTCTACTGCAAAGTCAAAATTTTAAAATAAACTAATATCAACTTTAAGAAAAAGTCAAAATTTCAAAAAACCAAAAGGAGACATATGGAATGTAATAGACTTGTGTTCTATATCAACTGTACTCATTTGATGCAACGGACTGGTCCTTGGTTATCTTCAAAAATTGAAACACAGAACTTGTCCCCTGAAACCAAGAAAAATTAAAAAACACAACAAAGGTTGCTCTAACGCGTTTCGACAGCCAAGCTGTCATCCTCAGAGAGAGCTTCTCTCGAAACGCGTTAGAGCAACCTTTGTTGTGTTTTTTAATTTTTCTTGGTTTCAGGGGACAAGTTCTGTGTTTCAACTGTACTCATAACATTGTGCAAATTCCAAAATGTAATAATATTATACAGGATGTTCCATTTAAAAATCACAAGTAGGCATTAGTTTTAGAGAAAGTGACAAAGCGGAATGTCATTTTTATGTCAAAAATTGACATTTCATGAGTAGAGAAAGTCTAGCAAAATTTAACTATGTTAAATTAAATTAAATAAAGAAAAAAATACGAAGTGCACTATGATCCTATCGCACCCGACAATTAAAAATTTCCACAGTTAGTGTTGGTTCACAAAATTTCTGCTATAATCTGGATATTTTGACTACAATGTCAAATTTTCGGCTTTAAATTGTACCAAGTACCATACTATTTGCTACGGGTAAGTATTCAACCGAAAAGATAACTGCAAAATTGTGCTATTTATTTATTTTATTGTTTCTTTATATTTCCATTTATGGTAGCGGTTTTATACGTCCTCTTCTAACTCGACTTTCGCAGCTTTTTCTTGAAAACAATTAAATATTTCCTTTGTTAATTTGATTTTCGAATTCATATTTTGAGTTCCTGTATTTCTTGTTAACTAAGGTTTTCGAATTAAATTTACCAAACAACAAATAAAAATACTTGCCAAAATTAAGAAAGTTCACAAAATAAATGTCAGGCGAACTCGGCATTACATATTTCAAATTTCAAAGCAGCGGTTGGATTAAATGAAAATATGCATTAATATCTTAATTAAAACATTGAACCGAAATTCTTGGATTTCGTTTATAAGCTAGTTATGTATTTGTAGAAAATAACATGTAAATAATTAGTAGTATAATTTGCATTTTGTCTGATTTTTATCTATGCCGTTGTAATTATTTCTAATTTATATAATTATTGTAGAGAAAATAATTCCTGGTAAGATTATTATCCCACTAATGTCACAATTTATATGTTAACTTCTTTTACACTTAGTCAATTTTTTTCGCAGTTGGAATTCTACTATTTGAAAATAAAATACTCAAATAACTGAAACGTATGGCTAAAATCATCAAATTCTGACACTCGACTGGGAATACATTTCTTGCAAATATCAATTACATAAAAATAATTCTTTTATAAAATTTAAAATAACAATATTTTATGTTCTAGACTTCAAAACCACTCCAGTTTAAAATCGAAATGTTCATTAAAAATGAAAATTGCAAGACATTTTAGAACAATAATTAGAAAATGTCGAGTTTGCCTCAAAATCAATAATGAAATTTCAAAACTAAGGTCAATATTTATTTCTAAAAGAAGTAGAATGTTATGAAATACAAACTAATTGTGTTTCCAAAAAAAAACATGGGTTATGCAGGATGTCCCGAAATTAGGTTGAAAGATTTCAACAGCGGATTCTACATCCAAAAATACGAGGCTAAATCAAATATGAACCGGAATTTATTTGATGTCGCCATGAGAGCGTCAGGAGTGTGCGCATACTCTTAGACATGTTAGGTGGGGATATCGCGTGACTTCCTACGCTTAAGCGTTTTTTTTTTTTGAAGTCTAATCCACTCGCAAAGGGTAAACCCATTATGTTTTCAAAGCACTGCGAGTAGGATGCGGAAACAAGGATAGATGGCGATTAACAGCCTTCTTAAACAAGGATAGGTTGTACTTTTTGGGGAAAATTCCTTTCGGTAACAAGTTCCATAACTTGGAAGTTCTATAGAAAGAAGAGTCTCCGCAGACAGAAGTCCTCACTGTGTCAAGCTGGACCCCACAGGAATTTGATGTCTCCGACTGTCTAGTACGCTTCAAGAATCTTGCCCCTGGGGGGATCAGTTCTATTAGTTCCTGCGAGCATCTTCCATGATAATACTTGTAGAAAAGAGACAAGTCACCAACCATACACCTGTGCTCTAGTGTTTCGAGAGAATCGGTCAGACTCTCGTCATCAATTAGGCGAATCGCTCTTCTTTGAATTGAATCCAAGAGAGTTAAAGTGTGTTTTGGGGCTGAACTTCAAACATAAGAACAGTGTTGGCCTAACTTGAGCTTTGTATAGTGTTAATAGCTGATGAGATGTGAAGTACTTTTTAGCTCTAAAAAGAAAGCCTAGCTTCTGAGAGGCGAATTTGGCAATGACGCGCACATGATCGTTCCAAGAGAAGTTGGTGTTCGCATTCACTTGTAGGATAGATAGATTAGATCCCATCGGAAGGATTTTACCGTCCATTAGTATTAGTATTAGTTCTCGCCGTTCGTCCGTTGTAAATACAATGAGTGCGTAAGACGTTCATCCGCATATTGCGCAGCGCATTATTCTTAAATTTCTTGCCGTTGCCGAAATTCTTCGTAGATTAGAAGCACAGTTTGGGGATACTTGTTTGAAGAAAACTCAAGTGTATGAATGGCTCAAAAAATTTTTGGAAGGAAGAACTCAAGTTGAAAATGAACCGCATGCCCATCGTCCTCGGACCAGTGTGACTGCGGACAAGATTAATGCTGTTCAACGCCTTTTGGAAGACGATCGCCGTTTAATTGTTGGTGATATTGCAGCTCAGATAGGAATAACCTTTGGGAGTGCTCAATTCGTCATTACAAATGAGCTGGGGTTTCGAAAAATTTCTACCAGGTGGGTACCTCGTCTTTTGACTGAAGAACAGAAATCACAACATCTGGAGATTTGTCAGCGTCATCTTGGACATTTTTAACGTGAAGGTGATGGGTTTTTTTGCAATGTATCGTTACGTACGAGTTGGGTCTACCATTGTACCTCTGAATCTAAACAAGCAAAGATGGAGTGGAAAAGAAAGGGGGAAGATGCAACCGTAAGACAAAAACTCGCCTCTCATCTGGAAAGTTTCTTGCGACAGTGTTTTGGGATTTTAAAGGAGTTGTGCACGTCGATTTTCCACATAAACGTCGTACGGTTAATGCTGCCTACTACTGTCAACTATTGGATGAAGCAAAACCTGCATATCGGCGGAAGAGACGCGAATTTTCCTTCACAAATGTGATTTGGCTTCATGACAATACCCGCCCCCAATCAGCCAATCTGACACATCAAAAATTAGAGGAAATGCATTATGCAACATTGAAACACCCTCCTTATAGTCCTGACTTATTATGCAATTATCATATGTTTGGGCCACTGAAAGGAGCTCTAGGAGGTGAGCGATTCCATGAAGATGCTGCTGTTGAGACATTTGTGCACAATTGGCTGCAAACACGTCTCCCTTTTTTTATGATGATGGCATTAAAAAACTCTCAATACGTTGGGAAAAATGCATAACAAAATAAGGAGATTATGTAGAAAAATAGTTAACTTTCATATATGTATCTTGTACCAATAAATTTTTAAAAACAAATTCCAGTTTATATTTGATTTACCCTCGTATAATATGAATTATGAATATTGTAACGAAATGTAAATTATAGAATTTAGTACGTAAGAAAATTTTCTAGAAAGATCTGATAAGGGGAAAGCAGCCGCGATAACGAAGCAAACGGCAGATAAGTGTTCCAGAAATTTTGGCAAACGATAAGTCTTATCTGCGGGATTTTTCTAGAACCTGGGAGCCAAAACTATATAAGGCGGTCGCCTTTCCCTCAAGTTAGTTAGAGTCAGTCAGTGTAATTAGTGAGCTCGTAGTTAAAAGTTAATAAGTGAGTTAATTATTCAGTTGTAGTGTTCCGGATTTAGTCTAAAAATAAAGTGGGTATTATTCAGCAAGTGTTTAATAATCATTTCGAACCGATAAGCCCGTGGCAATATATTCAATCAACGTGTTGATAAATAATGTGTCCAAAGTTAAAGTGTACTTGAAGGAATACTCAAGTGCCTATTTTTCCAAATTATGTAAAGGTTCTGCGGCTTATGAAAAAAAAAGATGATCTGTCGGTAAGCAACAAATGGTTTAAAAATTGCCGTCATCACCTTTCCCTCATAAATTCGCAAAACGCAAAACTTCGTAAAATATCCCTCTTCCGAAAATACCGAGTGTAAGCATGCCACGTCCAGCAACTTGTTTACGATTTCTCATTAACTTCCTTCTTCTGCAAAATGAATCACCCAATGACAAACTACATTCGTATTTTTATTTTTCAGGCTGTTGTTAAAACTAGTATTAGTTAGTGACAGCCAGAAAATTGGTTTAAATTATAATTTGAAAATATTTTCTTCTAGTATGTACTCTTCTTTCAGCAAATACCCGAAAAAAATTCACACATTGGTATCATCATTCTCTAAAAATTAATGGCATATGAATAAAACACTTATTTAAAGCTTCTTCAACTTTGTACATTGTTCAATGTTTGGCTTACTCGAGAAAATGAACTAGCTTTCAGTGTACCCTCTTTATCCTAAAAGACAGCAAAAACAATTCCAAAACCGATCTTAGGTTTAATATGACGAACGTGTTAATAAAGAAATAGACGAAATATTTCAAACGGGACTTGAACGCTTTATCAATTAACCTTTAATTGCTGTTGACAACAAATATAGGAACATTATGCAAATCGGTGAAATAAAGTATCCGGGAGATTTATTGCTCCTTAGGCCGGTTTTCTAACACTGAACACAGTTATAACTATGAAAATACATGGATTGAGGTTATAAACCAGCAACCAATAACTGCATTCTAAATTCTTTACATTGAATAAAATACGAGAACACGCGCCACGACTCTTTGTAAGTATAATTTTACATGGATAATTAAGAAAATCTCGTCAGTTAACCACATCTGCATCCTCTATGTATGTTCGCACTGCGACGAATTGTCGTAATGCGCGAATCGTGAGCTTTATCGCAGAACATTTCCCTGGAGTAACCATGCACAATTCTTTGGTAAGGCCAAAGGTGCACACCCCATGAGTAAGTTTCATATCTTAAAAGCAAATTTCCTGATTTTTTCTCGAAATTTTAACTCTAAGCTCGAAAATTCACACTTTTAACGCTAAATACAAATCTTATCCCCTCTATCTTTCTTTCTCTCTCTCTTCTCTCTTCTCTCTTCTCTCTTCTCTCTTCTCTCTTCTCTCTTCTCCTCTCCTCTCCTCTTCTCTTCTCTTCTCTTCTCTTCTCTTCTCTTCTCTTCTCTTCTCTCCTCTCCTTCTTGTAAGGTTCTTGATCATGTGAATTATGTTACGACAAATTTATGACGCATGACACATTTTAACAAATTGTGTTGAAATGCTGCTATTTTTTTTTCTTTTCCAAATCATATTTTTGTTTTTAGTGGATTGCAGTCGCAAGAAAAACACAGTGTAGGTACAACTCAAGCGAATTGTCCACATCGAACTTTAGTTTCGTCCGAAACCAGATCAGCAGCTGAAGTTCACTTCGCCAGAAGTGTTGTTTCGGTCGGTCTTTGGTAAATTTGAGTTTTTGAGGTCGGAAGTGCACCCATTTAATCGCCATACGAAAGTAAGGGTGCAAATTTAGATTTAATTCAAATTTTTTAAAACCAAAATTTCTCTTTATCTAAGAGCTTTCAAAACGTTTCTCGTTTGAAAGATTCTTGAGCAATTTAACGTGTTATACAACATTTAAGCCGATAAAATTGCGCCGGCTTGGAACAGAATGAGCACAGATAATGGGAATGGAGAACCGGAAAGTCAATGTGCATATTACTGGAATATTGGAATTTACTCGACTGTACCAAGCATGTGTTCAACAAAAACTCTCTTATTAAATATTGCAATTAATATAATAGCAGCGTCCCCTGGCTTATTTATTTCTTCATTTTCTCTTCTCTCCGGCAATATTTATGCAAAATTTATTCCAGCAAAGAGTTCCATGTCGCAGTCTGAAAGATGTTGCGTATGTTAATTGGATTGAATTTGCATTAACAAGAATCGGAACACCAAGATGTGTTTTAACTCAGTCATCATTTAGAAGATAAATCAAATCTAATTGCACAATTTAAGGCAGATGCTTAAGTGAAATAATATCGAAGAATATGCTAAATTTAAAAATATATAAGTTTTTTTTTAGTTTAATCCACTCGCAAAGGGCAACCCCATTATGCCTTCAAAGCACTGCCAGTAGGATGCGGAAACAAGGATAGATGGCGATGAACCACCTTCTTAAACAAGGATAGGTTGTAATTTTTTGGGGAAAATTCCTTTCGGTAACGAGTTCCACAACTTGGAAGTTCTATAGCATTTATTGTGAGTGGCAAGTTTAACAAACAGGATTGGTATGTTGATTCTGGGGCAAGTGCTCATATAACCCCCAATAAGGATTGGCTGTTGGATGTGAAATCGAAAACAGCTGACATGCCAGACATCATAGTTGCCAACAATAATACAGCATCAGTGGAATGTTTTGGCGATGTTGAAATAAAAACCAAAGTAGAAAATAACCTTTTTGAGATTTGTGTCAAAAATGTACTTTGTGTACCACAGTCAACAACGAACTTGTTGTCAGTTAGTGAGTTGATTAAAAATGGCAACAGCGTCAATTTTGATCATTCGGGATGCAAAATATACAACAAGGAAAACATGTTAATTGGGGAAGCGACTCTCACCAATAAGATCTACAAACTAAACAGAGAAACGTGGCAACCATGCTTTTGGACTGAAAGATCGAAGATAACTGGGGAAAGGTGGCATCGCAGGTTTGGTCACTTGAATAGCGCAAACTTGTTAAAAATGAGAAATGGGGCTGTACAGGCTTAGAGTTTCCTGGAGATCTGGAAGTAAACAAATACAACTGCAGAGTGTGCAATGAAGGCAAACAAACACGAAAACCTTTTACGAAGAAGGCATTAAGATCGAAAGATTTATTAGACCAAATTCATGTAGATTTGTGCGGACCGATGGAAGTGAAATCTCACGGAGGAGCCAAATATTTTTTGGTGTTTGAAGACGATTACAGTAAAATGTGTTTTGTATATTTTTGACATGACAAAAATGAGGTCCTGAAATTCCTTGATAAATTTAAATCTATAATCTATGACAGACAATCAAACAGGGAGAAAGATAAAAGTGGTGAGATCAGACAATGAAGGCGAGTTTTGTGGGTTGAAAATTGAAAATATGTTTAAGAGATTTGGAATTATTCATCAGACCACAAATAGTTAATACTCCAGAGCAAAATGGCAATGCTGAGCGCATAAATAGGATATTGGTGCAAAAGGCAAGATGTCTGTTGTTTGATGCAGGACTGGGGGCAGAAGCGATAAACACTGCGGTATATTTAAGAAATAGAAGTGTTGTTTCTGGATTAGAAGAAAAGACACCTTTGAAAGTGTAGTAGGGACGAACTCCTGCTGATTTAAGCCAAATTAGGACTTTTGGTAATACTGCGATGCGGTGTATAAACCAAAACAGAAAAGACTGAAATGGTACAAGAAATTCAACAAAATGATACTTGTGGGATTTAATAACACTACTAAAGGCTGTCGACTTTATGACCCAAAGAAAAATGATGTGATAGTGTCACATGATATCACTATTATAGAAGAAAATAAAAAGGGTAAGGACGTGGTGATTAATCTAGACAGAATCCAAAATAGAAAAAATGAATCTCAGATATAAAGAACAGTTTCAATGGGAGAAAACCAGAAAATAAAAGAAAATTTTTTGGAAAGTGGAAGTGAAACAGAGAATGATCAGGATGAAGACAGTGATGATGACTATAATCCTGGTCCAAACGTTATGAATCGGAATGTTGCTTCAGAGCAAAATCTGAGACAGTCGAGCAGAATTCCTAGACCCAAATTCTATGATGACTATATATCATATTTTTACACGACATATTTTGAGAATCCAACAAGTGTACAGGAAGCTTTATCTGGACCGGATGCAGACAGTTGGAGAAGAGCTATGCAAGAAGAATTGGAGGCGTTTTAGGAGAACGAGGCTTGGGAGTTGAAGGAATTGCCGGAAGGTGCCAAATTAGTGGACAACAAGTGGTTATTGAAGAAAAAATTAAATAGTGAAAATGAAGTGGTCTACCGTGCACGACTAGCCGCAAGAGGCTTTATGCAAGAATATAGTGTTGATTATGAGGAAACTTTTGCACCAGTTGTGCGGCATTAGACTTTGAGACTTTTGACTCCGTTATCAATTAACGTGAACCTGGACATTATGCATTTAGACGTTAAGACAGCTTTCTCAAACGGATATCTAAAGGAACAAGTATTTATGAAAATACCTGGGGGGTATGTAGATAACAGTTCTTGCTGTAATAAGATTTTAAAATTAAATAGGGCTATTTATGGACTTATGGACAGGCATCACGAGCCTAGAATGAAAGAGTTAATAATGTGTTATCAGAAGTAGGCTATAAGAAATCAAATTTCGAACCATGTTTGCTTACTAAAAAAAATGTAGACAATTCTTTAGTAATCATAGCACTTTATGTTGATGACTTTCTTATTTTTTCAAATTCTGAATGTGAAGTTAGTTTCTTAAAAAGGAAATTAGGAGAGAAATTTAAGATTAAGGATTTAGCTGAAGCTAGACAAATCATAGGGATAAATATCCAAATTGATGAAGAAAATCAGACGATTTCTTTAAGTCAGGAGAAATATATTGATGAATTGCTAAGTCGTTTTAAGATGACAGATTGTAAACCTGTTAAAACGCCGTTACAAGCAAAATTGAAACTTGAAAAATCAGAAGGAAATGTGTCTAATATTCCTTATCAAGAACTTGTAGGTAGTTTAATGTATTTGGCAGTACTTACGAGGCCTGATATCGCTTTTGGGGTGAGTTTTTTGAGACAATTTAATACAAGTCATAATGAAACTCATTGGAATTATGCCAAAAGGATATTACGCTATCTTAAGGGTACCAAAAGTTATTGTCTAAGATTTTCAAATGAAACCACAGAACTTGTCGGATATGTTGATGCCGATTGGAGTAATAATTTATCAGATAGAAAATCATATACTGGTTATGTTTTTATAATGTGTGGTTCTGTGATTTCCTTTGCTAGTGTTAAGCAAAAGACAGTTGCACTGTCTAGTATAGAGGCAGAATACATGACGTTGTCTGAAGCGACTAAAGAGGCTGCATATTTACGAAATCTAATTTGTGAACTAAGGACAGAAATGCAAACTAATCTTCTTTTTAGTGATGATCAAAGTGCGTTGAATTTATCATTAAATTCTGTTTACCATAAGCGTTCTAAGCACATAGATATGCGACATCATTTTGCTCGAGAGGCAATCACAAATGGACTTATTAAAGTCAATTATATACCAACCGATGAAATGCCTGCTGATGTACCAACCAAAAGTTTGTGTAATGAAAAGCATTATAAGTTTTTAAATGTTTTGGGTATTTTTTAAGATTACTGAGTGGGGGTGTTGAGAAAATTCATTAATCTTGAAAAAAGTATTTAGTTTTAGCGCCATCTGTTGAGTACTTTTGGTAATACAAATGTAGAGTCTATGACATAACCAATAAGTGAAGTAGCAGACTCATGTTCATGAAATGAGTTAATCTTTTGTTTGTTCTTGGTGGCAAATAAATTATTCTCAATGAGAACAACCTGTCTTCATTATCTCCAACAGTTCCCCATTTTTTTTTAAATTGCGGTACGACTTTTGGAAAACATTACTCTAATCACAAGTTGGAATCACTTTTAGGAAAACTGACAACAGTAGGAATATCTTTTTCTGGAAGAACAGACTGGTCCTTGGTTATCTTCAAAATTTGAAATACAAATCTTGTCCCTTGAAATCAAGAAAAATTAAAAAGTATCTCTTTGAAGAAGATAGCTCGACTATCGAAGCGCATTAGAGCAACCATTGTTGTGTTTTTTAATCTTTCTTGGTTTCAGAGGACAAGATTTGTATTTCAATTTTTCAGTAGGAATGTAATTTGCATGTCAAATATGGACATTGTATATTGTAATAAAATTTAATTATAAAATGTAGTTAGGAAGTTTCCAGAAAATTTGTTAAGGGGAAGCGACCGCGATAATGAATCAAACGGCAGATAAGCGTTCCAGAAATTTCGGCAAACGATAAGTCTTATCTGCTTGTTCCTTGTAGAACCCGCAGCGGGACCTTCTCTCAGTTAGTAAGTTAGAGGTCGATGAATAAGTGAGTTAATTAAACAGTGTTAGTAAATTACGACTGTAGTTTTCCGAGTTCAGTTTTGAAATAATGTGGTTACAATTCACCAAGTGTTAATCATTCGAACCGATAACACGCAACAATATGGATGTATTAGGTTAATTAGGTAGATTCTCTAAAAATTAAAACCTATCCTTGTTTAAGAAGGCGTTTCATCGCCATCTATCCTTGTTTCCGCATCCTACTCGCAGTGCTTTGAAAGCATAATGGGGTTACCCTTTGCGAGTGGATTAAACTTAAAAAAAAAGATTAGAGTTGAAGGTTATATCTTCATAAATAAAAGAAAAAAATATAAGAGATGTTTACCATAAGTATGGTAGGCCTGGGATAAGAAACAAGATTTACATTGCTTTATGTTGAGAATTGATCTTTTTATGGAACTCTGCATTAAAATGGTTAAACGGTTCTGTTTATTGCTTGTAATAAAGTTACTGTCATTTGTAAGTGGCAACCTTATAACTTGGGACTGTAAAAAATTTACAACTAATTTATATCCTTCATTAATACTTTTAAACTCATTGGTACTCATGGAAATAACTTTTATAATTACAGCTGCAGCTACTGTAAAATAATTTGTTTTTAAAGGAGAGTTTTAAAGCTTCTCACTGCAAATTGTGTTAACAAAAAATTGCCAAATATAAAAATTTGACGTAAATTTATTGCTACACCGAAATGAATAAAAATAACCATATTGGTGACGTGTTCGAATTCTTTGGTAAATATGTAATACTTCTACTGCGTTCGCGCATGTAAGTTTGTGTTGCATTTCTAATAGATGCTTTGCAAATTTTGATCTTTCTGGATATTTGTTTCTGAAAGCAGCAAGATGTTCGCTGTACCTAATGTGAAAATTACGTGATGTTTGACCTATGTAGACAGCATTACACTCAGAGCAATTCAATTTATAAATACCAGATTTACCAAGTCGTGGAGTTTTCTTTTGCGTTAAAGTTATTTAACGAATTAAATGATTTAAAGCTAGGTGCCGCTTGGGATCTATGAGAAATTATATTATTATATATATTTATCTTTTTTGAGATGTTGCTAAAATATGTTATAGCAAAATAGTGTGCTTTTGTGATTGGTTGCTTAGGAAAAATAGAATTAATACCTAATTTGTGCGCTTCTTTAGATATTGACCTATTAGCAGTGTTTTCAGAATATCCATTGCTATAAGCTATATATTTAATTACCACAATTTCTTGATTAAAATTTTCTTCATTCATTGGTACAATATAAGATCTATTTATCATCGAATTGTATGCTGAGAATTTATGTGAAATTGGATATAAGGAACCATTTGGAATTGCAACGTCTGTATGCGTAGGTTTTCTACAAATTGGAAATTTTAATTTATCTGAGTTTCTTCATATGGTTAAATCCAGAAATTTTATTTTACTTTCATTTTCTATTTCTGCAGTAAATTTAATACTTGAATGTAGGCTATTAATGTATTCTAAAAATTTATCTAATTGCCTAGAAGAGCCACGTCAAAAAGTCTATATTTTCTAACATGGGATCGAAATTACTCATCACTATTTCAAGTTCTCCAAACGGTCTCAATAGACAAAAGCTTAAAACGAAATGCAATATTGCATTACGGTAAGTTAATAAAACAGCAATGCGATTTGTAGCAAGACTGGGTGTGGCAAAAGCATGACAATAAACAACTATAATTCAGTATTCAAATACATTCGCACCACAATAACGCCTCTTGTGCGGGTGTGTAGGTTGCAGACTATAAAATCCATTAAATAAAATATGAGTACTGCAAATGTAGCACCAACGCTTCTAAGAATTGCATTCTAATTTCGTATTCAAGTCGAGAATACAAAAAACTTTTTCCGTTAGGAAGTAATTATGAACAAATGTAGAAATGCCAAAAGGATGTTAAAAACTCCATAGGAACTCCTTACTTAGTTCTTGCTCATCTAAAAACGTTTAAACAAAACATTACATCCTTAATTATCACGACAGTGCATTCGTACGAAGAGGAATTAAGGTATAACAGTTATGAAATCAAGCAAAGAATTAAAGATCGCTTTTAGATGCGTATTTCGGTAAATCAGAGTTGTGAACACTATAATACCAGATGCAAAAACCCGTTAGGCCAACCTTATGGACACGTTAAGTAGCGTGACTACCAAATCTAACCGTAATTTGGTTCCGAATATATGCGATAAGTTTTCCCAATGGATCAGTGACATGAAGCTGAAAATCATGAAAGAAGCGATGTAACGGCTGGGCACGTGCTACATCAAATTATATAGTTTTACTGCTTCCTTTATTCTCCCTTTTGTACTCACTTGGGTGTGGAATCTTACAATAACACGTGTGTGACTCCACTCTACCCTTTGGTTGTTGTAGCAATAATACAAGACTCTCGAGCAAAAGCAAAAAAAGCTCTAAATCGTTGACGAAACCAAAGATGCATGTTCGTAGTTGGCGTTATAACTGAAACTTGAAATCTAAACTTTTTTCTCAAAAGAAGTTGAAACAGAAAATTCGTCTTTAAACCCTGAAAGTTCCACTTCATACTTCAAGTTTCATAACTAAAAAAAAAAGTAATAAGCTCCTGAACGCGCCCGTCTTGAAGCCTCGTGATCGCCCTCCTTGAAGTCTCGTGTCAATAGGCAACTGCCCAATTTGCCTTATGGATAATCCGCCACTGGATCTGTAATGTGATTACATACGTACAAGTAGACCAACTGACGAAAATACATATAGTTTTTCAATTAGAAATTTAGGAGATAATGACAATTTAGTAAGAATAGCACAAAATATCGTTGTTTAGAGAACGATGGTGTAGCTAGCGGTCCTCTCACAGTTTTTTATTAGACCCAATTTAGAATGACCATTGCTTGTTTAGCATCTTTAAATGCTGCATAAACGTGTCAATATATTGGTTGGCAACTAAGTGATTGCCGATTTTGTCGATAGATGGACTTTACACTTTCTTTTGTTTTGTTAACGTGGCTAAAGCATCGGACCTATATTTTTTCTTATTGCTTGGAGTTCTACCTTTAATTTAGTAAAAAAATTATATCAATTAATGCTTTATTTTTGTTTTTATCTCAATTTAAAAATGGAAGAACAGGTCGTGCACTTCAGACATATTTTATTATATTACTTCCGAAAAGGCAAGAAAGCATCGCAAGCACAAAATAAGTTATGTGCCGTATATAGAAATGAAGCCTTGAAAGAAAGGTAGTGTCGAAATTGGTTTGCCAGATTTCGTTCTGGTGATTTTTCACTAAAAAATGCTCAACAATCTGGCCGTCCAGTCGAAGTTGATGAAACTTATATCAAGGCCATTATCGATTCAGATCGTCGATCGTCATAGCACAACACGTGATATTGCAGAGAAGCTCAATGTATCGCATACAAGCATTGAAAAAAAATGCTTGGTTCTGTCAAGAAACTCGATTTTGGATCCCTCACCAGCTTAAGGAAATTCATTTGACGCAAGGCATTAGCACCTGCGATTCGCTTCTAAAACTCAACGAAATTGATCCATTTCTGAAAAGCCTAATTACTGGCGGGGCGGATAGTTTATAACAACGTTAATAGGAAGAGATCGTGGGTGATGCAAGATGAACCAGCCCAAACGACATTAAAAGGAGAGATTCACCAAAAAAAGATTATCCTGTCAGTGTGGTGGGATTATAAAGGAATTTTGTACTTTGAATTTATGCCACAAAACCAAACGATCAATTCAAACGTGTATGTTCAACAACTCGGTAAACTGAACGATGCAATTCAAGAAAAGCGGCCGGAATTGTCAAATCGTAAGGGTGTTGTTTTCCTCCATGATAACGCAAAGCCCCACACGTCTTTGGTCACTCGGCAAAAATTATTGGAACTGGGTTGGGATGTTTTGTTACATCCACCATATAGACCTGACCTTGCGGCTTCAGATTACCATTTGTTCCGTTCCATGCAGAACTCCTTAAATGGTCAAATTTTTAATAACGCTGATGATGTCAGATCGCATTTTTGATACCAAAGATCAGAAATTTTACGAACCTGGAATTTTTACAATGCCAGAACGATGGCAAAAGATCATCGACAAGAATGGACAGTATCTAACTGAATAAAATTATATTTTCAAACAGAAATTTTGAATTTTCCTTCTTATTTGAAATCGGCAATCACTTAGATGCCAACCAATAGATTTAAAGCCATGGGTGCAATTAGGAGAAGGCTTGGAACGACAAAGCCACAAAAAAACTCGAAACTTATGAGATACAATTCCACCCAAGTCAGCAATTTCGAGAAGTTGTTAATAGTACAAAAGAAAAAATTTGGAGCAAAAAAGGATAAACTGAAGATTTTGAAAAAAAATCGAAATTCCTATAGAAAACTGGAAACTGTTTAAATCCTTTTTCTGGAAACTTTGAGCTTAGAGTCAAAATAATACATAAGTTTAAAAATCTGGAGTTCTAAATAGTCGATGAGCATCAGAATTTTCTGAAAAAAAAACCCAATTTATGGAAAACTTTCAAACTAGTTTTGAAATTTCAAAAAAATGTGAAAAATTAAAGTCAAAATGATGGAAAGAAAATTTCATGTCAAAAATAGTCATCCAACTTTTGACTTTAATTTAAAAAGTTTGTTAACTAAAGACGGAAAATTAATAGCAAACGCTCATAGCTTTGTGAAAAAAAGTCGAAAATTTGAAATGAAACTATATATTTCGAAATGGTGAAATTCGAAAAAGTCGAATTTCAAGTGCCACGTCAAATTTTACGAGAGAAGGTTGAGACTCGAAAGTTTTAACAAAATTGGAGATGAAACTCGAACTTTCGAAAAAACTAAAACTTTCGAAAAAAACAAAATTTTTGAAACTTTCAAAATTTTTATTTGACGTCAAAGATTAAAGAAAAAAGTAGAAATTGAAAGAGCAACATAGCCTTGGAAAGAAATTCGAATTAAAAAAAAAAATTATAACATTCAAATTTTAAATTTTAAAAGAAAAAAAATCAAAATTTCTAGAAAGTCGAAATTATTAATTTCAAAAAATAAAACAAGAAAATAAATATTGAAAAAATAAGCTTAGAATTTTGAAAAAAGGACACTGATATTAAGCAACGAAATTTTGAAAAAGAAGTTATAAAGTATTTAAGTCGAAATTTTAATGAAAAAGGCAGAAATTGCTTTCAAGTTGACTTAAAGTTTTACTTTAAACTTTTTTAAACTAAAACTTTAAAAAAAATGTTTGATCTAAAGTTAATATTCTGTTTTTTTTTTAATTTTAATCCACTCGCAAAGAGCAACCCCGTTATGCCTTCAATACACTGCGAATAGGATGCGGAAACAAGGATAGATGGCGATGAACCGATGAAAAAATTTTCGTGTGTAAACATGAAATGTTGAGAAAAAAGTTGACGTTTATCTCAAAATTTCGCCACGAAACTCAATTTCAGTTAACTCTTTAAACTTCGAGTTTTAATCTCAAAAAAGCGAATTTATACTCGAAATGTTGAAACTTCTAAGAAATTTGGGAAATAAAGTCGAAAATTTAAAGTTAAATTCGAAATATTCGACTCGATGTGAGTAAAAAAATTTAAAAAATTTGTCATCGCAAATCAGAATTTAAGAATAATTTTTGAGTGTTTCCTCAAAATATTAAAATTTCTAATTTTTAAATTTTTTGAGTATTTGAATTTTCCAAAGATTTTATTCTTTTCCAGAAATCGTCAGTTATTTCTTCAAATTTATCTATTTCGATTTGTTCCCGAAATTTTAAAATTAACTCTTTCACTTTACTATCGAAATTTGAGTAAGAAAATCTAGCATTTGTCGAAAAGGTCGAAAAATTCAATTTCGAAGTAGAAATTTTAAGTGAAAAATTAACGGTTTAAAATCATCAAATTTCAAGAAACATTATAAATTGGAAAATAGTTCAAAATGTCAAATAATTATAAATTGCACACAAAGTTGAAAATGTCAAAGAAAATATTTAAATATTGTGTTTACTCGCAACTGTAATTTTTCGAAATTTTTTTTAATCCTTATTTTTCCCCCAAAAGGTCTGCAAAATTCACTTTAATATTGGAATTTTAAGTGAGAAGTAAAATTTTGAAATTTGAACTTCAAAGATCGCGAATAAGGCAGATTCAAATACAAATCTTGGAACCTGGAACCAAGAAAGATTAAAAAACACAACAAAGATTGCTCTAACGCGTTTCGATAGCGTTAGATAGAAAGATACTGTATCTCTCTGAAGATGACAGCTTGGCTATCAAAATGCGTTAGAACAACCTGTTTTGTGTTTTCTAATCTTTCTTGGTTTTAGGACACAAGATTTGTATTTCAATTTTTGAAGATAACCAAGGACCAGCCCGTTCCACCAATAAGGCAGATATTTCAAAAAAACACGAAATTACTAGAAAAAAGGTTTTTAATTTGGAAGGTTTTCTCTAAATCTCAACGTTTTCCTACAAAATTCCAGTTTAAATTTAAAATATGGCTTAAAATGATTGTTTCAATTTCAAATTCTCAAAATTTCGACTTTTATTCCAAAGTTCGACTTTTCGAAATTTTATGTCACAAATTGAAAATTTAAAACTGAAAATTTAAATTTAAAAAAAGTGTATAAAAACTTCAATAAGTAAAGCGAAATTCCAAGTTTAGGCACGAAATTTCTTAATATCATCGCGCGTTTTCGTTTCGAATGATTAACACTTGGTGAATTGTAACCGCTTTATTTCTAAACTGAACTCGGAACACTTGTAATTCACTAACACTGTTTAGTTAATAACCAACTTATTCATTATCTTCTAACTAATTAACTGAGGGAAAAGCAACCCGAACCCGCTTCGGGTTCTAGAAGGAACAAGCAGATAAGAATTATCGTTTTCCGAAATTTCTGGAACGCTTAACTGCCATTTGATTCATTATCACGGCCACTTCCCCCTAACAAAATTTCTTGAAAATTCCTAACTAAATTTTACAATTACATTTTGTTACAACAGTTTGGCTTTGAAGCCAACATTTCTCCCAGAAAACAGAGAAAATAAGTCAAAATTTGTTAGTCGTTTTGTTTCCCTTTCCAAAACTACGACCTTCAACATCAAAATTTCTAGAAAAAATTTAAAGCTGCAAGATTCTGAATATTTCTTTTTGAAAATTCCGGCCCTATTCAGAATTTCAAAATTAAAATAAGAATTTTTATTTGTTTTCTTAACATTGTCACTTTCAAATAAAAAATGTGCGAATAATTTCCAATTTTAAGAAACAGTTTAGGAAAAATATTGAAACTTAAAAAAAAAAGCTCTTCCGGTTAAAATATCCAAGCTAAGATCGACATTTTGAATAAGAAGAAAAAAGATTCATTTCTAAGAACTTTGAACTGCGAATGTTTCTGAAAAATTTTCCAGTTCCAAGTCGAAACTGTAAAGCCGAAGAAGGTTCGAAAAATGTGGAAACTTTGACAAAAAAATCGAAATTTCAAGACTAAGCCAAAGTTCTGTCAACTTTTAACTTTGACGCCAACATTTTTAGAAAAAATGTAAAACACTCTAAGCTTCTTCCCAAATCATTAATTTTTCAGATAAAAATTTTAAAATTTAAACTTCAGATTTCAGGGATAAACCAAATGTTCCAGAAAAAAACACGAAACTAGCTACTGTAGAAAAATTTTAATTTGGAGTATTTTCTCTAAATCTCAACTTTTTTTGCTCGTGTCAGATTAATTTTAAAATATATAATTTAAAAAGATTTTTAAGTTGAAATTTTTAGAGAAATTTCGGTTGTCATTTCAAAATGTTTTAGAAATTGTATGTAAAAAATTGAGAACTTGAAATTGAAGCTGCAAATGGAAAAAAAGTACAAAGTAATTAAAAAATCTTCAAAGCTTCAAAGATTTATTTTTTTTTAAATGGCAATTTTTTACAAAATGTCAATCTTTTTCAGGAAATTTTGAGATTAGGTTTAAAATTTCTCATTTTTCCAAATAGTTTTTAAAAAACACGAATTTTACGTTTTGACGTTTATATTTTCTTTAATTCGGAGTATTTTCCCGAAATTTCCATTCTTTCTCTCAATTTCCAACATCAACTTAAAACTTTCCACGCTATTAATTTTGAGAGAAGATTAGAGAAAAGTGAATATGGTACAAATTCGTACGTACTTAATCAAAAAAGCTTTTTCATATAAATTCCTGAAAAAAAATATTTTTAAATCATAATTTAATCCCCTTTTTCGAACTGTAGTTGGGGCCAGGCGATTTTGATATGGCTAGATAATGCGATAGCTGTGCTAAAACTTGCAATCGGGAATCGGGAGAAACAAAACTTTGTTTAGATTTAGGTTCTGCGTAAAAGAACGAAAGGAAAATTAATGAAATAGCGAACAGTGCAAACATTTTTCAAAGCCGTTAGTGTGTTATAAATATTCGAGAAAATTGAAATGCAAATATTGTCCCCTGAAACCAAAAAAGATTAAAAAACACAACAATGGCTGCTAACGCGTTTCGATAGCCAAGCTATCATCTTCAGAGAGATACATTATCTTTCTGAAGATGAAGGCTTGGCTATTGAAACGCGTTAGAGCAACCATTGTTGCGTTTTTTAATCTTCCTTGGTTTCATGGGACAAGATTTGTATTTCAATTTTTAAAGATAACCAAAGACCAGTACGTTCCACAAAAAAAAATAATACTCGAGAAATATTTTCCGACAACCATTACAAACGTATTGAGTTTTGTGAATCAATGAGGGAAACAAGTGATGCAGACAAAATTTTTTTAAACAATGTGTTCTTTATCGGTGAGCAGCGAATCATCTTTTTTTTGACAGACGTTGCAACTCACAAATATTTCCGAGAAATAGGCACTCGGGTATTCCTATAGGTACAGTGTACCCACCCAGAGGAATTAAATGTTTGAGCAGTTGGGAAATTTCTTAATTGGCACATTTTTCATAAATAACCATCTAACTGCCGACAAATGTTTAATATGCTCCGAAATTAAATAATCTGAAGGTTTAACCTTATAGCGAAGGCTTGTTATTTACTTTTTAGACTTCTCTCTTTCACTTTTCTCTTATTTTCGTATACTTTTTGCAACATTTTTGTTTTAAAATTAAATTAATTAATTATCTTCAGACGATACAGGATATACTTCTTCCGGGATTGGACCGTGTCAAAGAACTACTAAAAGTGTTCGACGTTTCGCCCACCATCGTAGGGGGCTTCTTAAGGAACAAAGAAAAGAAAAAATAAAAAGAGGAATATGAGGGAATATGCAAAAAACGAAAGAATGAAAAGGCCAATTTCAAAACATCATAGCACGGTAACTCAGTATGTCCACCATACCAGAGGCGAAACTCTTCTAAATTGAAAATTGGTACAAAGTATAAGAAAGTTTAGACAGAAGAGCACGGTAACTCAGTATGTCCACCATACCAGAGGCGAAACTCTTCTGAATGAACGTCGAACACTTTTAGTAGTTCTTTGACACGGTCCAATCCCGGAAGAAGTATATCCTGTACTGACTCTGGCCGTGGAAGCCTTCGTTATTATCTTCAGGCGAGTTTATTAAAAAAATCAAAAATATGAAGTGGATGTAATTATTTTTATATTAGTTTCAAGAGTAAAAATATACAAATATACGGTGTATAAACGTAAAATGTTGTTACTTATTAGTTCAACGATATTCTGTCTAAATAGTCTGCCTTATCTATGCACCTGTCTACGTCATAAGCGATTGTTAACCTATGAAATCGTAAACGATGTTAATTAAGACTTTGTTGTAATCAGTGGCGCCTTCTTTGGGAAAATTTGTTGACTTACCAGTCTGTTAAAATATAGATTTTTTTTAAGTCTGTATTAAGCTTTGCGAATAGGTCGTTAAAATTAATGAGATTTTTACTGAGATCAGGGCTTCGAACCGTTATTTTTTTCGTTCCAGTTTTCGGTTTTCATTCCAGCAAAAATTTTATATTGGTTCAGTTCCGGTTTTTGTTCCGACAAAAATAACGGTTTTTTCCGGTTTTCGATTCAGCTCCAGATGACTCGTTTTTTTGATTTTTGAAAACTTTTTCGAATTAAAAATTGAGATTCGAATATAATTTAGAAAATGTTCTGCCTTTTTTTTTCTTTAATATTACAACATGAAACTACCCTGACTAAAATTTAAGAAAAATATGTAACCCTGAATTTTGAGTTCAGTTTGAGTTCAAATTTCAAGAAAAACCTAAACTTTATAAAAAACTAAATCGGAATTTCGGATTTAAAATTTTTAAATTTAAATTGTGAACTCTTATTAATTGAAAACATTACCTTTATTGATTTTATTCAACATTTCTCCGTTAAATATATCCAAACTGGGTCGCAGAATTGTCAAATTTAAATTTAAACTCGGAATTTTCATCAAAATCTTAAATTATATACCCAAGAGTTAAATAGTTTTAGAATATACAAAATTTGGCGATTAAAATCGCAAATTTGAGAGACTTTTCTTTCATAAGTTTTGACTTTGACTCGCTTTTTCTAACAAAATTGATTTTTGCTGTTTTAACTTTGTTTTCTTGAACTTTGGATTAAAAAAAACAAATAAAAAAATGAGATTTTGATGAAACAATTAAAATTTAAAAAAAAGAACTTTACAATTTAACAGAAGAATTTTCAAAATTTATACCTTAATTTAGAAATATTGACTTTAAACCCAAATATTCGATTTTTTTCTGGAAATGTTGCTGAAAACTTAAAAATTAAAAAAAAAGTAAAATTTTTCAGAAAGTTTTGATTACTGTATTTACCTTCTTTCGATATTTTAACTTTTTTCTTTTGAAGTTTCAAATTTAAATTTGTATGTTCTTTTAACTATTATTTATTTTTCTCTAAAATTTTGAATTTAAATAAAATTTAGTTTTTCTCTAGCAAGTATAATCTTTTTATCGACATGTTGACTTTTATTTTTTAATTCTAGACTTTTTTCTCGAAATTTTAAGGTAAGACTTAAGACTATAAGTTTAAGTTTGGAAGTTTCGAGTTTTTGCTCGAAAACTCAGAAATTTCCAGGACTTGAAATTGTGAGATTAATTTTGAAAAATTGTTAATTGTAAATTTAGTTAGTTTTTCCTCAAAATTTAGACTTTTTCCAATAATGTTCATTTTTTTTCTTGAGATTTGGATATTCTTTCGAGATTTTGAATTAAGACTCAAAATAAAAACTAACAAAATACTTAAATTCAAATTAGCATTCATTTGAAATCTAATTTCTGCCAATATTTTTAGCAAACATTCGAAATTTTTATTTTAAATATACATTTTAAGCGTAAAAATAAAGAATCCACAAAAACTGCAGTTTCAATTTTTTCTAAACTTCAATTTTCTACAGAAACACTGAAATTCCAAAATCAACGACAAATTTTCTCAAAAAAAAATGGCGAATTTCAATTTTTAAAGACGAAATTATAGGAAAAATTCTAACTGTAGCTAAAAATTTTGTGAAGAGATTTAACATTTTGGGAATCGATTTTTGACACAAAATTTGAAGGAAGAAAGGGCCGAACTTTTGAGTTTTTACCAGAAGTTTCGCGAAAACAATTAATATTTAAAAAAAATACAATTTTGACGTCTAAATTCTAAATAATTTGAAAAAAATATCCCAATTTTGAGGCTAAAGCCGAAATCTTGAGCAAATAAAATTAAAGTTTTCAGAATAAAATTTATTATTTTAGCGTAAACAAAATCCTCACCAAATTCACCAATTGCAAGATCTCAACTTTAAATTGGAATATAATATTGTACTTTTTTCGCTGAAATTTTTATTCAAAATTTAAAAATTTCAAGGTTAATTTTGAAATAGCCAGATTTCAGCGAAAATTTTAAGAAAAAAATCATATCTTGGAATTTTAGGAAGTTTTAGGAAGTCATAAGAATTTAAATTTGAGATTTCGAAACACTAAAAATGGAATTTGAAACAATAAATAGACGAAAAACCGAAAAATTGACTAATAACTTCAAAAAAGAGAGATATCCAATTAGGAAAGGAAAATCGAAGTTCAAGGAAAGAAGTAAATTTGGAGTTTTCTAAAAAAGTTTAAATTTTCAGAAAAACTCGAATTTGCAAATAAAATCGTAAGGAAACCTTGAATGAAAAACAGGCTACTGCTTTATTTTAAAATTACAACAGGGTTTTTTTTTTATTTTAAACTCAAAATTTTAAGAGAAGAAAAAATATTTCGAGTAATATCCAGATAAAAGTCGAAATTTCAAGAAAATGTCAACAATTTTAAAAAAGATTCAAGTTAAAACTTAAAATTTTAATTTGGCTTAAAATTTTGAGAATAAAGTCAACAGCTTCTAGAAACTGTGGAAATTGTTAGTTTCTAATCTAATTTTTAAACAGAAATGATAGACTGAAAGTAAACTTAATTTTGAGATCAAAGTTGCACGGATTTGAGTAAAATTTTGAAAAAGAAATTGAAATTTCTAACAAAAAATTCCTCACTTAAGGGTAAAATAAAAACTGTTTTAAGTACATAAATCCAACGAACCGAAATAAACCGATATTTTTCCGGTTCCGCTCCGGTTTTCGTTTCGATGAAAATAACGGTTTTTTTTCGGTTTCCGGTTTTCAGTTCAGTTACAAGAAATACGACTAGCAAAATTGCAAAAAGCAATGCTTTTACACTTAATTAAGACCTGAATTCAAATTGACGCAATTCCGAACAGCTGACTGTCAGCTTCGAACCACGAACCGCCAATAATTTATGTTGCGATATTTTTATTTATTGGCTTCTATAACCATGAGATTGCCTCAAGTGGAGCAACTTGAATAACTTTGGAATTACTTCGGATGCGCGTCAAGTTCAACGCCTTTATTCTATTTCTCGCAGAATGCTATCTAACGTAATGTTATTTCTCAAATAAACACAATAGTAATCTAGAGGATATACTATGTGCTTGGTTGTTCCACTAGCATGATGATTAATTCGTATGCATTAATAAAGTATTCTACTTCACAATGGACATCCTGCCCACTTGTAAGAAGCGTTGGCGCAGAAAAATATTCTAACCAACAAACAGCGCGATACATATGTTGGCGAATCTACAAAAGAATAGATTCATTTGAATATATACATTATTTACCATATAGTGCAATAATTTTGCATAAATATCAACATTAAGTATTAGGTTGTCTGACGACTTAGACTACAGTATGCAGTCCTCTAACTCTGTGTAGCTCAGAGGTAGCCGAACTACCAACAGTTGAACCACAAACGCTTAGCAAGAGGTCACTCTGTGAGAAACCCAAAATAACTGAAAATAAAATCTTTATCGAAGATACCAGAGTATTGTGATCGCGAAATGAATATGTCCAGGTGTGAATCTCCTGGACTGCACCATTTAGACAGTAGAATATGCTAGGCATTTTCCGCATATTATAAATATACGCGCTCCCCAATTGTAAAGTATTCAGTACTTCTTCTCTTTCTGCTTAGCCATCAATGGATGTTTGCGACCACATTTTCCATTATTTCTCTGTCTCTGGCTGTGTGAATCAATGATTGTATATCGCGTGTGCCTGTCCACTGTATCACGTTCCGCAACCATAACATTTTTCTTCGTCCTGCTCCTTTTTTACCCTCAATCTTGCCCTCGATAATTAAATGGAGAATGTGATATTTATTGTTGCGCATAATGTGACCCCAGTATACTGTCTTTCTTTTTTTATAGTCTCTAAAGCACTGAACTAAACACTGTGGCTTGTGATTAAGTCCAAAGAAGGTTTCACCCCTTTACCACATCGGCAATAAAATGCCGATGTGGTAAAGGGACGAAACCTTCTTTGGGCTTTTTTTATAGTGTTGAAGAATACTCGATTTTTATTAAAACGTTTGAAAACGTCCTCGTTTCTTATCCTGGCTGTCCATGGTATCTTAAGGATTCTACGATTTGTCCACATTTCGAATGCTACTAATTTGTTTATAACCTTTACTTTTAGAATCCAGATTTTCATACCGTTCAGAAGTACTGACCAGACATAACACCTCAGAAATCTCAGGCGAAGACCGAGATCGAAGTCACTACAAGTGAACACTTTTTCAAATTTCAAGAACGAGCCTCGGGCTTAGTCGATTCTGCACTCAATTTCTTTGTCTAATGGCCATTTCTTCTGAAGCCATGTTCCCAGGTATTTGAATCTTTCTACCTGTTCCAAAGGTTTTCCCCTATGTGCTAAGTTGGCGTTTCCAAATGTATCTGTCTTTCTTGTGACAATCATGAATTTAGTTTTCTTTGTGTTTATGTCTAGACCCATATCTTGGCTGCATTCTCCTACTACAGGGGTCGGCAAACTTTTAAACCGAAAGATCCAGCCGCAATAAAAAAATTGATTTCGTGAATTTAAAAGAGCCACAAATTTTTATTTCTCATTTTTACATTTTATTTTAAAATTAAATCAGATAAATGAGACAAAATATGGGACCTAGGCTGACTCATGCAGTCAAACAAAAATATATTCAGCCCAAAAGACCTTTTATTGCCCACAATTTAAACCTTTACTTCAAAATAAATCTTTTTTTTTGCAATTTCGACTTTTTAACTCTTCTCTATATTAGTCTTCTTTTTTAATATCTATGTTGTTCCTAAAATTAGATTTTTACTCCAAATTTTCCTTTCTTCTAAAACTCGACAATTTGTAAAAATGTTTACTTTTTTCTAATTCGACTTGCTGGAAGGTTCGACTTATTTCTCAAAAATTCACCTTTTGTCGATTTTTTAATAAAACAAGTAAAAATTTCAAGTAATTTGAGATGTTAAGTAAAATAGTTTTTGAAGATTTCGACATTTTTTTCAAAGTTTTCTTTTTTCGAAATTTAAATCTATTCTCAAATTTCACTTTTTCCAAAATTACATTTTTTCGACTTTGTTCTAAATGACGGCTCTTTTCTAGAACTTTCTACATTCTTTTTAAAATTCGTCCTTTTACCAAATTTCGATATTTTCCCCAAACTAAACATTTAAACTTTTATTTATTTGGACTTGTTACGTAAAATTTGGTTTTTTTCGAAATTTCGACTTTTAAAATTCGACATTTTATTACTTCTGCAAACTGCGACCTTTTTGACGAAATTTATCTACATATTTTCAAAATGTTTGGCTTAATCCCAAAATTTGACTTTCTGTGGGAAATTTTGACCTTTAACACTTCAACACTACTCTCGAAGTTTCAAAATTTTACACAATCCCGTGCAACTTTCATCTCATCTTTATCTCTCATTTCTTATTAGATTAGATTAGAAACTCACAATTTCCACATTTTCTACAAAATATTGACGTTATTCTCAAAATTTCAACCCAATTTAAAAATTAAAGTTTTAACTTTTGTGTCAAAATTCCATTCTAAAACTTTTCACAAACTTTTTAGCTACAGCTGAAATTATTTCTAAAATTTCGTCTTTAAAACTGAAATTCGCGTTTATTTTTGTCAAAAAATTGATCGTTGATCTAAAAATTTCTTTTTTTTATAGAAACTTTAAGTTTAGAATTTTTTTACTTTTATTCTTAAAATTAAAGTTAGATTTCAAACGCAAAAGTGCAAATTTGAATTTAAAAATTTTATGTTATTTTTTATTTTGAATATTAATTTAAAATATCCAAACTTCAAGAAAAAAGACATCATTTTTGCAAAAGTCCAAGTTTTGAGGAAAAACAAACTAAATTTATGACACAATTTTTCAAAATTAATCTCAAAATTTCGAGTCCTGAAAATTTTGAGCTTTTTAGCTAAAGATCTAATATTCGAAATTTACAAATTGAAACTTATATGTGTCTATTTCTTATAGTCCAAGTCTCAACTTATAATTTAGAGAAAAATCTCTATAATTAAACAATAAAAGTCAACTTGTCGATAAAAAGGTTAGGAGGTTGCTAGAGAAAGACTAAATTTTGTTTAAAGTCACACTTTTAGAAAAAAATAATAATGAAAAGTACATACAAGTTTAAATTTAAAACTGCAAAAGAAAAAAGTTAAAATATCGAAAAAGATACACACATTAAATAAAACTTTCTGCAAAATTTTACTTTTTTAGAAAATTTCAAATTTTAAGCAACATTTCCAGAAAAAAATCGAATATTTTGGTGTAAAGTCAAGAGTTCTAAATTAGGGTAGAAATTTAGAAAACTTTTTAAATAAATTTGAAGTTCTTTTTTTGAAATTGTGACTGTCCCGCAAAATCTTAATTCAAAACCTTTTATTTTATAACTTTTAGTCTTTTTTGTTTCTATTTATTTTTTTATTTGTTTTTTTTTTAATCTAGAGTTCTAGAAAACAAAGTCGTAACATTAAAAATTAATTTTATTAGAAAAAGAGTCAAAGTCAAAACTTCGATAGAGAACCAAAATTATGAAAGAAAAGAGAAAAGTCTCTCAAATTCTCGATTTTAATTGTCAAAGTTCGTACATTCTAAAAGTTTTCAACTGTAGGGTATAAAATTTAGAATTTGTATGAAAATTCCGAATTTAAATTTGAAATATCTAAACCCGAAATTCTGATTTATTTTTTTTATAAAGTTTGGGTTTTTCTTAAAATTTGAACTCAAATTTAACTCAAAATTCAGAGTTTCAGCATGACATTTTTAAACTTGAAAAATAGAAAATATTTTTCTTCAATTTTAGGCAAGATCACAGTAGTTACCTGTTGTAATATGGAACAAAAAAGACATCACATTTTTTAAATTATGTTCAAAAATCAATTTTTAATTCGAAAAACTTTTAAAAACCAAAAAATGAGTTACCCGCAACTGAAGCGAAAACCGGAAAAAACCGTTATTTTTGTCGGAACGAAAACCGGAACAGAACCGATATAATTTTTTTGCCGGAACGAAAACCGAAAACCGAAACGAAAAAAATAATGGTTCGAAGCCCTGTTTTTTTTAAATCGTCTTCTCGCAATTTCAAATTTATTCTCAAAATTTAACTTTCCCTGGAAAAATGCAAATTATTTTTCTTCTGTTCGGAAAAAATTCGGCTTTTTAAAAGTTCGACGATTTTTTCTAATTTTTTAATTTTTTACAACTGCTCTTTTAGAAATTATACAATATTTCACAAAGTTTAAATCTGTCTAAAAATTTTAGGTTTTAAAGTTGTTCTGGATTTCAATTTATCGTCAAAATATGGCGATTTTTTTAAAAATTTTATCATTTTTGAAAACTTTTGACCAATTCATTTTTCTCGAAATCTCTTTTTCAAAATTCGGTATTTTCTGAAAATTTAAGCTTTTATTTCGAAATAAATTCATCTATTTTCAAATCCGAAAGTTTAATTTTTTTGTTTAAATTGATTTTCTATGGGAAATTTTGACCTTTTAAAATTCAATACTTCTTTCGAAACTGCAAGTTTTATCGACATTTTCTTTTTTTTCGAAATTATTTTACCAATTTTCTCAAAATTTGATTTATCTGAAAATTTGGAGTTTTTTTTTAATTTGTCTTGTTCTCGAAATTTCAATTTATTCTCAAAATTAACTTTCTCTGGAAAATTGCAAATTTTTTATTTTCTTCTACTCTGAAAAACTTCGACTTCTGAAAAAGTTCGACAGTTTTTTTAAACTTTTAATTTTTTACAATTTCTCTTTTCAAATTTTACAATATTTCACAAAGTTTAAATTTATTTAAACATGTCGGGCTTTTAAATTTGTTCTGCGAATTTCAATGTATTGTAAAATTTCGAAGTCTTTTTAAAAAAATTTACGTTTTTTGAGAACTTTTAACAAATTCTTTTTTTCGAAATTTCTTTTTCTCAAAATTAATCTTTTTTTTGAACGAAATTTATTTATTTTCAAATTTCAAAATTTGATTTTTTTTTTAAATTTGACTTTCCCTGGAAAATTTTGACCATTTTTTTTAAAATTCAATATTTTTCTCGAAACTGGAAGTTTTATTGACATTCTCTTTTCTTTCAAAATTATTTTGACAATTTTCTCAAAACTCGAATTTATCAGAAAATTTGGATTTTTTTAAATCGTCTTGTTCTCGAAATTTCAAATTTTTCCTCGAAATTTAAATTTCCCCTCGAAATTTAAATTTCTCTTTAAAATTGCAAATTTTTTGTCGAAGTTTAGAGCTTTTCTTAAAATTTTGACTTTTTGCTTGCAATTTTTCCTAAAATTTGATTTTCTTCTTCTTCTCTGAAAAACTTCGACTTTTTGAAAGTTCAACAAATTTTTTTAAGTATCCAGTTTATTTTCATAATTTCTCTTTTTGATATTTAGCAGTTTAAAAAAAAATCTGTCTAACAATGTCAGGTTTTCAATTTGTTCTTGGGTTTGAATCTATTGTCAATATCCAGTTTTTTTTTTTCTAAAATTTTACCCTTTTTTTAACAATTTTTGATAAATTCACTTTTTTTGAAATTACTTCCTTTTTATTAATTGTTTTCGAAAACTCTTCCTTTTTCTCAATTTTTTCGAAGTCTCTTTCTCTTTCTCAATCTTTTCGAAATGTTTTCCTTTTTCTCAAAACTCGCTTTTTCTAGAAATTTCAGCTTTTATTCGAACTTTAATATTTGCTGTTTCTGAGAATTATTTTTTTTTCACAAAAATAATTCATCTTTCAAATTTTAAGGCTATAGAACATTTACAAATAAAAAAGTAAAATCATGAAAAAAATATTTTTTAGAAATTTCGACTTACCAAATTGGTCTTTTTCTACAAATTTCAAAAATGTGTTTTTTCAAGCCACATGATCAATCAAAAATTTCGGAAAAATACTTCTTGAAATCATCACTTTTTTGTTAAAATTTAAGCAAAACGTGAAAATTCTTAGAAAAATATTTTTGGAAATTTCGACTTCAGTAGGTCACTTGTTTAATGAGTATTCATTTCTGCCTGTCTGTCCATCCTAGCTTTTATTTATTTACTTTTTAGAGGAATTTCAAGAGTCTTTTAAAGAGCCGCATGCGACTCGCGAGTCGCGGTTTGCCGACTCCTGTCCTACCACATTGACTAGCTGTTGCAGATCATCCATATTATCCGCAACCAGAATTGTGTCGTCCGCATAGAGTATACTAATTATTTAGACTCCATTGACTCTGATTCCAATTTCCTTGTCCTCAGGCGACTCTTGAAAGATAGCTTCTGAATATAAATTAAACAAGATTGACAATAACATAGACTCTTGCCACACTCCTCTGCGAATGTATATTTGGTTTGTTAGGCCATTAGTTAATCTTACTCTTGCTGATTGGTGCCAATCTAAGTTTTTGATGCACCAGATGTCTTTTTGATCTAAATCAAGTCTCCTAAGAAGCTGCATGAGTTTGTGATGTTGAACTTTGTCAACAGCTTTCTCGTAGTCTATGAAGTATAGACATACGTTTTTGCGGTGGTCATAACAGTTCTCTATTAGGACTTGCGTTGCAACTAGTGCTTCTCTTGTGCCCAGCCCTTGTCTAAATCCAAACTAAGAGTTACTTATAGCGTTGTCACACTTTTTATACAATCTCCGATGTAATATTCTTAGGAATATTTTTAGGTAATGACTAATGACGCTAATAAGTCTGTGTTCTTGACATTTCCGTGCGTTAATTTGGCAGAGGGATAAAAGTGGAAGAGAGCCACTGTTCTGGGTAATGGCCTGTGTCATATATTTGGTTAAATAACTTGTAAAGTACTGCAATGCCTCTCTCATCTAGGAGTTTGAGTATTTCTGCTGGTACCTCATCTGGTCCAGCTGTTTTGTTATTTTTTGAGACGTCTATAGCCTTTTTTATCTCTTCTTTAGTAATAGAAGAACCATCCATATTGTTCCCAGACTGCTTGGTCGGTCTGTTGCCATAAAAAAGTTTTTCTACGTAGTCCTCCCATATCGTACCCTTTTCAGAATTGTTTAGGACTATCTGGTTATCTTCATTGACTATTATACCTAAGTTCCGTTTTCTAAATAACTCAGCAGTTTTTTTTAATCTTTTATGAAGATTAAAATCATCATAATTACGAGGTGTGTTCAAAAAGAAAGGTGACTATATTTTTATGAAAAAATATTTATTTATTCATCAACATTTATACTGTGCCCTTCAAAGTAATCCCCCTCAAATACAACGCAATTGTGCCAACGCTTTTTCCAATCTTCAAAGCACTTCTCATAATCACTTGTTGGTATAGCCTTGAGCTCCTCGAGCGATCCAGTTTTTATTTCATCAATCATTGTAAATCTCCGTCCATTCATAGGTCTTTTAAGTTTTGAGAACAGGAAAAAGCCATAGGGGGCCAAATCCGGAGAATATGGTGTCTGAGGTATGATTGTCGTGTTGTTTTTGGCCAAAAAACCTCTCACAAGCAACGATGCATTATCGTAATGCAAAAGCCATGACTTATTTTTCCACAATTCCGGACGTTTTTTTTTCGTATTGCTTCTCGCAAACAGTGCATAACTTCAAGATAATATTCCTTATTGACCATACGACCTTGAGGTAAAAACTCCTGATGCACTACGCCTTGATAGTCAAAAAAAACAGTGAGCAAAACTTTGACATTTGATTGGACTTGGCGTGCTTTTTTCGGTTTGACTCTCCTGGGTGCTTCCATTGGAACGATTGGGCTTTGGTTTCGACATAATAACCGTATACCCATGATTCGTCACCAGTTATGACCCTTTTGAGCAAATCAGGATCATCACTGACGTCATTCAAGAACTTCCTGAGCGATGCTCATGTGACGATTCTTCTGATCAAAATTCAGAAGTTTCGGAACACACTTTGCTGACACACGTCTCATGCCCAAAACATCCGAAAAAATTGCATGACACGAGCCGACTGATATGCCAACATCCTCCGCAACTTCTCTTATGGTAATACGACGATTTTCAAAAATAATTTTCTTCACAGCTTCGACGATATCTTCCGTTATTGATGTGCTGGGGCGTCCAGAGCGAGGTTCGTCGTCGGCTTCTTCTCGGCCATCTTGGAAGAGTTTGTACCACTTGTAAACATTTTTTTACTTAGAGCAGACTCACCGTACGCCACTGTCAACATTTCAAGTGTTTTAGAGCACTTGATTCCATTTTTCACACAAAATTTGATGCAAATTCTTTTCTCCTTTTTTTATAATCATAGAAAATCGCCGAATACAACAAATTACGTCTAACGTTTTTATCTGTGAAAAACAAACTAAGTATGCTATGTACTTAAAACTGTGAATATATGTTCGGGACATATGTACCAACACAACAACAACAAATCAATAATCAAAGGTACGTTGTCCGCGAAACTTGGAAAGTCACCTTACTTTTTGAAGGCACCTCGCATGTTAAAGTTGTTTTATTTCACTGCAATCTCTTTTGAGCCATTCGTTTTTTGCAAACCTGATTTCTAGCCTTACCTCTCTTTACAGATCTCTATACTGTGTTATTATTTTTTAATTTTCTGCGTTCTTTCATGAGTAGTAGAATTTCATTGGTCATCCATTTTAGTTTTTTATTTCTAGAACTATATCCTTACACATCTTGTGAGGTGACTTTTAGAGCATTTGCTATTTCTCCCCGTGGCTATGTCACGTCATCTCCTTCGATTTTGGGAGACAAATTTTGCATCTGCGAATTTAATTGGTTGGCTAATTCGGTTTTAATTATTGGATCATGTAATTTATCCAATACCATGACACGTTTTGGTATATCTTTTTATGCTTCGAGCGCGATATGTTCAATACTGCCATGAGTGTGCAGTACATCCGGTAATAGGTAATTGAGTAATTGTTATTCTTTGTTGTATTAGGTTTCTTGGTTTAAATAAAGCTTTTAAATAACGACATCTTTATAATTGAACCTAACAATATATTTATTTTTAATTTTTTTAGAGACAATAGACTTAAAATTTTTTTAACTGCAAAAACAGTTTTAATTTTCATAACTATTAAACTTTATTAACGATAAAAACGCAACAAAATTTAAAAAATTCCACTAGGTTTTCGATAAATATTTGCTAACACCGGACCAGGTTTCGCATTACTGCATCATCGGCGGTCATACCAGTTTTAATTTTGAATTTTTATTAATCACTTAAACTCAAATGTTGTTAGTTTCAAAAAAATAATACTGACTAAGGATTTAAACTCCAGAGGTGAAAGTTTTAATCGAAATTTTACAGGAAATAATAATAAGTAGTTGGAAATTTAAAGAGAATCGACAATAATCAGCAACAGTTTTTAGTGTTATCTTTTTTATGTAACAATTTTAGTTACTTCAACCGGTCGATGATCGCTCTAGAAAATATTTTTGTTTAAACTACAAATTTAGATTTTTTTTAGAGTATCAGTTTATCCGCCACAAGAAAATCGAGTTGTTTGAAATAATTAAAATGTTGATTTCTAACTTTGATTTTATTTTTTTGAATCAAAAACTAAAATTAAAAGTTTTAATATTATTTAATCGTGAGATTAACATTATGTAAAAAAAATGAATCCCCCAAATATTGACCTTATCAGACTAGCTCTTCTAGGACTAGCTGTTCTAGTTAATTCCCGATAGATAAAATAGACACTTACATAGTTGATAAAATGTTCTATTTGTGGAATAATGTGCATTATTAGAAATTTGGTTTAGATTCAATAAATGTTTGTGAACGATTTAGATTTATCGACGATATAATTAGTTATAAAATAAACTTTCGCACGGCGGATCTCTTTGAAGTCATATCAATGTTGACAAGAATTTATAGGCATTTATTCCTGAAAATATTTCTTCAAGCAATGCGAATAATCTGCTGGCGTTGTTTTAGTTCAAACATTCTTTTCACCTACTTTTAATCGTTATTTCCACATCGCTTATATGGGTAGAGGGTTACCAACCGTAATTTATAAAAAAGTTGAAATACAGAACTTGTCCCCTGAAACCAAGAAAGATTAAAAAACACAACAAAGGTTACTCTAACGCGTTTCGACAGCCAAGCTGTCATCTTCAGAGAGAAACTTTTTTTAATCTTTCTTGGTTTCAGGGGACAAGTTCTGTATTTCAATTTTTGAAGATAACGAAGGACCAGTCCGTTCCATCAAACTTATAAAAAAGTATTGTACGTTATTTCGAGCAACTTTATGAGAATAAAAAAGTACTCGAAAATACTTTATTTTATACATTTTTTTTATAATTCATGTTACATAAATTAACCAAAAACTAATAAAATTGATCGTAATTTTGCGGATAAGAAATCGATTACGTTTTTAAATATTATCAATGCATAATGCATAGATTCATTGTTATTAAATTGGAAAGCATTCAGAAAAAGCATTCAGAATAGAAGTTACTTTGTAAGCCGGGAAAAAACTGTCCAATGGTTTCGCAAAACTGATGACTGCTTGATTGAAATTTGCTTTTTAGAAATTTTTATTTATTTCTCTAATAATATTGGCGAACACTGATTTTGTCACACGAACTCTGGTAGGTAATTGTGTTTGGACTACCTGCCCCCATCATGAAACCTTACTAATTTTTTCCCCGTTACCCCCAGTTTTCTTGTGACAAGGTAAAATTTATTTTTGGAAACGCCCAAATACTGTTTTTTTATTTAGGTCCATATATTATTTACATCTTAAGAAATTTTACCAGAAATAAAACATAATATCATGATTATAATAATTCTTCATTTGAAGTCTTATTCATTATTAAAATGTGGGTGCTTTTTATGTAAATGGGACACCAAGGATCGAAAAAAATCACAATTAGGAAAAAGATTGTCCTGCACGCAGATCTTTAATTTGTAAATAAAAAAAGGTACAGCATTTATACTTGTAAAGCTCTCTGGTATATTCCTTCCACCACTTCATATAAAATTAGGATTACCAAAAATTTTCTGGAGGGGATGGGTCAGAATAAAAAAGGATTTTTATATTTCAAAGAGAAATTCCCCAGAATGAGTGAATTAGTAGCAGTAGAACCTCAAATTAAGAAAATTAATAAAAGACTCGTTATTTAAAGACTAATTAAATGTTTTCAAAAAATCAGCATAAAAATGCTTCAGGAATTTAATTGGAAATTTTTTGGTTTACCATAAGAGTGATATCTACAGATATTTGGTTAAAAAACTTTTATTGGAGTATAAAGCTTTAGGTTGCAACATGGAGATCAAAATTCATTTTTTGAACACATATCTTGACTTTATTCCTTCGAAATATGGGGCTCTGGGGGGCTCTAAATAATAAGAACTGATAAAGGTTTTATCCGATGATGGAAAAACTTTATCAGGGCAATTTAAACTCAAGGGTGTTGACTACTTGATCAAGATGGGCCAATTAAAAGCTAAATAATCTACAAAAACAAAGATTATAAGTTCCTAATGTACATTTTGTATGTTATATTTCTGGAGATCCAGCATTTTCAAACTTTTGACAAAGAAATGTGGGTGATGAAAATTTCAAAACTGTCGCCACTATGCAACTTTGAAACCACAATTAGGAAGTTTCCATTTTTTTTTTAAATAGGATCAATTATAGTTCTAAAAATTATGAAACGAACGAGAAAAAAATTTTTAAATATCTGTAAAATTGGCTGAATTATGGTCCTTTCAAGTTCAAATTTGTCACTTCCTCTCGATTTGCCGCTGAAAACATCTGTGACGTCATAAAACATGATAGAAGTCTGGATCGCCTAAAGTCGCCTTGTCTTTGCCGTGCTCTTTCAGTTAACACTTCTTCAAATCATGTTTCCGTCATCATTTCGTGTTAAATAATAACCAGCAAAAAATGAGTGCAAAGACTTCCTTATATAAATGTTGTATAGGTTTTAAATGTAGAAAAAATACTGTCATTAGCCTGGAGAAATTTTTCTTTTCCGTACCGAAAGTACAAAGTTTGAGAAAAAATTGGTGTAGAGTTATGAAAAGACGTGATAAACAACCACTTTCAAGTCAGTCTTTATTATATTACTGCGAAGATCATTTTGATATAGGTATAGACCAATTTAATAACAAACATAAATATGATCTACTGTAGTAAAAACAGTGGGTGACAAATAAATAAATAAATAATATAATTGTTAAGTAGGTAAATTTAAATATAATATCGTTCGTATAATACAACAAAAACATTGTTGTAGGTCAAAGCAGATGTATCTTTGTATCTGTGATAACTTCTTCATTTTCGTTTTTTTCAATTTATTTAACATTTCTTCGGCCCAGTTTGGAAATATTTAAATTTTTTATGGTCTGTTGACAATTTTCTAAACAGTTTTTGAAATGCGACTACGTGATATTTAAATTTATTGAAAACGTCACTTCATGACAGTTCACAAATTAAGAGGTTATTTTATTTTACATAGAATAGGAATAATGAAAAATAGGAGACCAAAAATTAGATATGGAAAAAAGTAAAATTTTGTATTTTTGATAAATTAGGAAAAAATGTTAAATAAATTGAAAAAAAAACATAATATTTCCGGTCAATAAGGGTCTACCATGAAGAATTCTTCATTTTCATTACATTCAAATAAACTTTATGTTCCGGGGTTATTCTTGTTCGTACAATGCAATGATTTCCTTCTCTTTTTACTTACACGTATCCAATCCAGATCTCTTCTAGGTCTGCCACAAAAATATTTATTGTTTTAAAGAAATAACACTTTTACCACCCTTTTTTTGTTTTCGTTTGTTTTCGTTTTTGTTAATAAGTCGTTCTTATACAAAAAAAACTCAAAACCAAATATTGATATCGACATGCTGCATAAGAATGACTTCACTAGATCTCTCACTAAACATTTACTGATTTCTTAAATAACAATTACTATACACTAGTCAATACTAATTATTTATGTAAGGATAAGCACTTCAAAAGTTTTTAAGAAAGTTGTGGAATAGTCTACTTTGCACCTCGAATTTCTGCACTGGTATACAGGGTGTTTCATAATTGCATGCTGAACCGGCAGGGGGATATTCCTTGGGCAATTTTAAGACAAAATTTTTATATTAACATAGGTCCGGAAACGCTTCATTTTCGATATACAGGGCGGTAAAAATTGAAGAAAAAATCGGTTTTTCTTCAATATTTCTGAGACTGGTTTAGATATTTTTTTGATATTCAGTACACGATATCTAGGTATAAAAGCAAGTATTTTGACAAAAAAACATTTGTTCTGACTCCACCAGTGGCGTTCCCACAAACAGGTCGATACACATTTTTGGAAAAAAAAAAATGTGACGCCAATGCTATTTTTTAAAATAAGAATTATTTTCCTAGTCTTTGTTGTGTTTCTATCAAAAATGAGCTCTCGACTTTTTGTCCTATGACGGACGGTTTCCGAATTAAAAAATAAAAATCATTTACTTGCTATGCCGCTGTGGTAGATTAATTTATTAATGAAAATCTAGTAGGCCACTGGGATTTAGTTTTGTGTTTACAACCAAGTGTCAAATTTTTCACTTCAATACTTTATCTGAATGTGAGTGATTGATAAGTATAAGAAAATATGTTTGAGAATGCTGAGTTTGCCGATATTCATTACATGTACGGTCTTGCGGATGGAAATGCATTTGAAGCCAGGCGACTGTATGCAGAGCGTTTTCCGCAAAGAATTGTGCCAGATGCAAGAACTTTTTCAAGCGTTCATAGAAGACTACGCGAGAAGGGATGTTTTAAACTCGATCATCACTTAAAAGGGGCACAAAGAACCGCAAGAACCGAAGAAACTGAAATAGCTGTTCTTAATTCAGTTGAGCAAAATCCCGAAATAAGCACAAGGAAAATTGCTAGTAATTTAAATATCTCCCATATTTTAGTCTGAAGGATACTTCACGATTTTTTGTTATACCCTTACCATATTCAACGGGTTCAGGCCTTACTGCCTCGGGATTTACTATTTCGTATAAATTTCTGCCAATGGTTTATTCAAAAAATTGTTGAAAATCCACTATTTGACAGAGAAGTATTATTTACTGATGAAGCCAGTTTTTCCCGAAATGCAATTAGAAACTTTCACAACAATCACTTTTGGGCTGAAGAGAACCCGCATGCCATGGTCGAAGTCAATCACCAAGAACAATTCTCGGTAAATGTGTGGGCAGGAATTGTTGACGACTATTTAATTGGACCCTTTTTTCTGCCAAGAAGATTAAATGGAGAAAATTATCGTCACTTTCTTGAAAATGATTTACCAGTGCTGTTAGAAGATGTCCCCGTTTTAATCCGAAATCGAATGTGGTTTATGCACGATGGTGCCCCTGCGCACGTGCATATTTGGACCAAAATTACACTAATCGCTGGATAGGCAGAGCAGGAACAGAATTATGGCCGCCTAGATCCCCTGACCTGAACAGTCTAGATTATTTTTTATGGGGCTATCTTAAAACCTTAGTTTATAGCACCCCAATCCAAACTGAAGAAGAACTGAGAAATCGCATAACAGATTCCTGCAACACTATAAGAAATACGCCAGGAATTTTTCAACGAGTACGCGAATCTATGCGAAGAAGAGTTGAGGCGTGCATACTTGCAGGTGGTGGACATTTTCAAAACCTGATATGATTTAATTAATTTCATTGTTAAGATTTCATTAATAAATTAATCTACCATAGCGGCATAGCAAGTAAATGATTTTTATTTTTTAATTCGGAAACCGGCCGTCGTAGGACAAAAAATTAGGAGCTCATTTTTGATAGAAACACAACAAAGACTAGGAAAATAATTCCTATTTTGAAAAATAGCATTGGCGTCACATTTTTTTTTTCAAAAATGTGTATCGACCTGTTTGTGGGAACGCCACTGGTGGAATCAAAACAAATGTTTTTTGTCAAAATACTTGCTTTTATTCCCAGATATCGTGTACTGAATATCAAAAAAATATCTAAACCAGTCTCAGAAATATTGAAGAAAAACCGATTTTTTCTTCAATTTTTACCGCCCTGTATATCGAAAATGAAGCGTTTCCGGACCTATGTTAATATGAAAATTTTGTCTTAAAATTGCCCAAGGAATAACCCCCTGCCGGTTCAGCATGCAATTATGAAACACCCTGTATAGAGGATTATTCGAAAAATAATCTATAATCATTGCTATATCCACTTTTGGTAAATTTTTGGAATCACCACGAACAAAACCTTCTTCCATTGTTGATTATTTCTCGACAACAAAATAAAACAATTCATTGAATTCACACTGGCCCTATGGTTTATTAATTTATAGCATATACTTAGTTTATAGGTAGTAACAGCCGGCATATTAGCCGGGTCGTGCCTAGTGACGTCACACAACATTTACGGAGTCGTCCGTACTATAAATACTTTAAAGTGCAATAACTTATTCAAATTTAAAGCTACTGAAATAATTCTTTCGGCAATTTTTTAAGTTTAGTTTATACTATCACGTAACATTAAAATTAGTAGTACTTTTGACAAGTGGAAACTTCCTAATTGCGTTGGCTGCTGCTATACCAAATATTTATTATTATCTGTTTCTGAGGATTTTTGCATTAATTTGAACTGGAACAAAAAATTGTTCATATACTCTCCACAAATGCGTTGGCTGCTGCTGTACCGCATATTTATTATTACTGTTTCTGAGGCTTTTTGCATAAATTTGAACTGGAACAAAGAAAATTGTTCAGATCCTCTTCCTGTCCATGTTGCATCCAATTCTGATTGTGAAGAACATTCACAAAGCATTTTAAAACAAATTTAAAAGTAGACTTAAAAATGATACATGTGACAAAATATAAAAGATTAGTCACAATGACCGTCCGATTTTTAAACATAACAGCAGCAATTATTTTTGTCTCAACTCAATACCATAATAATATAACAGAAGATGACAGAAACACGATAATTATTTCAGTTAATCCTGTTTATTAACAAAATTAAAATCTTACAGTAATGAATATTTACGAAAAATTTTAAGAATTGAAATACAAATCTTGTCCCCTGAAAACAATAAAGATTAAAAAACACCGCAGAGCAACCTTTGTGGTGTTTTTTAATCTTTCTTGGTTTCAGGGGACAAGATTGGTATTTCAAATTTTAAAATTTAAGCATAACCTAGCACCACAAAAAAAAATTTATTAGTTTCTTGTTTTTCATTTTTCGCATATTTTTCAGGACTGCGATTAATTATTTTATCATCCATAACGCTCGTAAATGACGAAGAGTGAGTTTGACCTGTGATAGAAGTCGGAAAAATGATTTTTATATTATCGACATGACAGTCTCTTGAATCTGTTACAGTTTTATAGATGTAGAAAAAATATTTTTCTATTTCTTATTGTAAAGTTCTCTTCAATGTACAACAAGAAACGTTCCTTGATTTTACGAACACTATTAAAAAATTTTTAATTGTTATTTTTTTTATGGAAGTATATTTAAAAATCTACGACGCGACTACCTAATACGTCGTCCAATCTCCTTAGTTTTTTAGAATAGTCTGGCACCTTTTGGGCATGGTTTCTACCAGTTTTTTAGTACATCCCACGGGTAATTGTTTTTACTAGTATTTTAGAATATCCTGTAGGTAATGAGAGCCATATCTCCCTGATTTTTTATGAAAGCTGCTGGAAGGTATACACACCTGTTCCTCCAAGCTTCCTCTTCACATCGCTTTGCATGTTTTCCCTTGAATTTGCATCAAAAGACTGTAAAGACCAGTCTTAAGTTGTGATGACAGTTTCTGCTTTTTATGAGGTACAGAGACGACCCCAATGTTTTGGATCGCTGTCCTCCTGTAACATTCAATCTGGGCCTTTGGTCCCAAACAGCTTTTCAGAAGACCATATAAATACTGACCATATTCTGAGTATCCAAATTTTGAAAAAAGAGTTCTAAGCACTGAAAACCGTGCTTAGCAAAATATCCCCAAGCATGAAGTTTCACTGGGTGTTTGATGGTTCGCTAAAGCAATCGCTCACCAGCGGAAGACCAAGCCTAGTTTATGGGAGCTCATATCCAGAACGGCTTCATCAAAGAAAATTAAATTGGACCAATCACGGTCGATGTTCTTGGTAGCCCAGGGCTTGAGTTTTTCCCTATGGGTTTCCGAAAGCAACAGTTTTTGCCTCCTGCCCCGATATTCTATGCTTTCCTTAATCAAACGTTCTCTGATGGCATTTAGGCTGGTGTTAACTCCTCTCTTAACTAGTTTGGCTTTGGCTTCACGTAACCGTAATGTAGGGTTACCCTAAAAGAGCTGTACGATGCACCGATATACCGATTTGCCTTTATCGGTAAGATCGTCAACGGTTTTGTTGGCTTCATAGCGTTCCACCCACCTCTTCACGAATGTCTTCGACTTTTTTAAATATTTAGCAGCCGTATTGTAAAACATGCGTGGACCTTCTGGATGTAGACACAAAAAGACAGCTACAAAACGCTTAGTAGATATATCACTCATCTTCTTTGGGTCCTATATTCTTTGATGGTTCGAGCGGTAATAAAACAATTTAGCATCCACGACGTAGTAATCCTGCCAAAAAGTAAATCAAAACCAAATCGTTAACAGTTTTTGAAACATAGAGAAACGTTTCTTGTTGAACCTACTGTAAAAAATATATCTGCTAACAACGAAGCGCATAAGATGTTATACATGCTAAGAAATGGAGTACACCTTCTTATCTTGTATCCAGTACATTCTATCTTCCTATCTATTCTATCTTCCTATTTATCCTTTCTTCCTATCTATCCTATATCCGCCTAAGTTATCCTGACACTGAAAATCTCAATATCTTGTTCCGTTTGTTCCTTTCTGATTAAAAAAGCGATATCCCGTATTGCCGAAGCTTAATTTCTTATAGTTGCAAGTACAAATCTTCATAAGAATTATATTTCCACTGAATCCTTTGAGAAGAAAACGTGCTGCATGCAAAACCAACCACCGATCACCTTGACTTACCATCAACTTTTCCCATGGCCAATATCATTATAGTCTTCCCAGCTGGAATAGCCCAAGCAGCCAAATGGAAATACTGGGAATTAGCCTCGATAGCTTCATGCCCCCACTTTAATCCAGCCGCTAAGAACCACGTCAACGTTAACACTACCCACCAAATACTAGAAGCCATACTGAAGAAATACAACACCATAAACAAAATAGTACACAATTCGTATTTAGTTCCTTGAGTAATCGTGCTCACAGTTATCGTACCGTGTTTGGATGGGAACGGTTCCCTGCACGAAATAGAATCACCAGCGAGAAACCCAATAACGTAAGCAATGGCCACCATGAGGTAACACACCGATAAAAAGATGATGGGCCTTTCCGGATATCTAAATCGATTGGTATCGATTAGGAAAGTGCACACGGTAAATAAACAACTAGCCGAACACAGAATCGCCCATGTGCCCACCCAAACTTTAGAAAATTGTCTCTTATTTTCTGAGAAAAACATCATATTGCACGGCGCTCCACAATTCTTCTCCACCCTCTCCCCTACCCGAAACACATACTCCAAAACCTCGGGCACCTTAAACTGCTCAGGACAAACGAACCCAATATCCCTGCCACCATGATAAGGCGATTTATACTTGGTCGAGTGGCTTTTGAGCCCTTTTTCGGCGACCGGCGGTGTCGGCGAAACAGATGTTTTATTTTCACCAACGCACAAATCCCCGGCGTTGGAACCTTCCGGATAGGCGTCGCAGTTGAGTTGTTCCGGCCACTGAAACCCGAACTTTTTCATGATACTTTCACAGCCGTGTTTGGCAGAAAGGCACAACGATCGACACGGAGGTAGCGGATGATCCAATATCGTACAAACGGGCACGTACACTGAACACATGAAAAACTGCAAGTCGGGGCTGCAGTTGATTTTCACTAACGGGAAAAACTGGTGCACCTCCAGACCGGCTTCGTCCTGGGACACGTGCCCGAGGATGTTGGGCATGATGGTCACATTGTAAGGTATGTCGTGACAAAAAGGCACCGTTATTTTTTGACACTTGTCATGGTGAGGTAGCGGGTCTTCGATATTGACGGTAACTCTTGAGATTTCGTGCTCTCTGCCACAAACTAACAGAGAAAGTTGTGAAAGAAGAAGTAAAATGACATAGGGATTCATGACGATCACTCCACTTAAGTAAATGCTATAAAATGCGATTTATTCCACACATAACTTTAGGTGGTTTGTTGTTTTTTCTTCAAAAAAACCGATAACATAAACAAACGAAAGCCGGTTTTAACTCCGATAAAGTATCCCCTTCGCGTCTAGTTCACGACTGATGCTTGAAAACATGTTGGGAAGCGACTCCGCAGACTATAGCGAGACAAGGTCGTCCGGACTCGGTTCTATTCGAGTTGAAAATAAGGACTGGAACGTAGGAATATAAAATAGCTTTTGCGTTTTGCCGCCTAAATTGCATACCTGAGAGAGCTACATGCAATTCCTTTAGATAAATTTCATGTACCTGAATTCTAAACGCTGTAAAAATATAGCTATTTAGTTTAATAATGGGTGTTGCTGAATTATGGGATTTGACCAAATTTTTGCTGTAAAAATCAGAGACGGACTGGATTGAAATTTTGAGACGGGCTATCGTAAGTCAGCGGCGTCTTACTGAAGGGTCATTATTCCATTATTTTTCTTAGAATCCAACCGCTAATCCAGATCGCATATTGTACTAAAAACTTTGAAGTGCTCAAAATAATAAACAAATATATTACAAGATCTACATTTATAAATGTCAAGGCTCAAATAAATGTATATTACTTTTACAGAAGAGTTGACAAATTTTTACTTGTAGAGTAAATATATTTCAATATTTAATATTTAACTGTTTTCGATTTGGAGCAAAATATTTATGTCAAGAGACATGAGCACAGATGGCGAAGTAAAAATGGCTAAAAAGTGTCAACATTTCAAGTTCAGTACAAGTTTTAGGGGAAAAAAGTTAAAATGGGAAATAAGAATTTTAAGAATAAATTTTAGACTTTCGAAAAATTACAAATATTCTAGAAATTTCAAAACAAATGTCGATATTCAAGCACCAGATCGCAAAATAAATAACAACCAGAAGGTTAACTCTCCTCAACCGACCGGTTGAGTCCCGTGACCTTCGAGCCCGTCTATGTTGAAAATCTAGTATGAAACTGTCCAGTGGTGTAGAGATGAAAAGGTCCGAGATTTTACAGGACTCGAATTTGGCTATATATCCACTTCTATGTAGGGATGCAACATAGTTCAAAAAAGCATTGATGTTTGAACATCGATATTTATTTCAATGAAACATCGATGTCTCAAACATCGGTATTAAGTATCGATACATCGATGCTTCTCCGGTGGTTTTATAATATTTAATTGCGAGTTGAAGAAGTCAGAATTAGAAAAGTGCAGAAAGGATATCAATTTAAAAAGACATTTTCTTAGAAATTTCTAATTTAATTGAAATTTCGAGTTTAATTGAAATTTCGACTTTTCCTTGGAATTCGGTGATTAAAGTTGAAATTTCTACTTTTATCTCGAAATTTAGACTTTATCTTAAAATTTATCACGAAATTTAGACTTTTTTTCTGGAAAATACCACTTTTTTCCTCGAAATTTTGCCTTTAATCTCCAAGTTTCGAGTTTTTTTTAGAAATTTCGGGATTAAAGTCAAAATCTCGACTTTCATCTCAAAATTTCGACTATAAGTAAGTATACATGAAACTTAGATTAGGCATACAATATTGACAGATGGCAGTAGGGTATGTTCAGTTATTTAAATTTTTAATAGCCAACATTTCGACTTTTTTCTCGGAATTTCTACTTTAAAGTCGAAACTTAACTTTAATCTTGGAATTTCGAGAAAAAATGTTGACATTTCGAAATAGAAGTCGAAATTCCAAACTCGAAAATTCGCCTTTAAAATCGAAGTTTCTAATATATTTTTTTTTAATTGTTAGCCTTTCTACGCCTAATTTCTTTAATTATTTTTTAGGAAATGACAATTATTTTCCTTCCGAATTTAAACCCGTAGTAAACTCAAAATTTACGTTTTTTGAACCGAAAATTATGTTTGCAGATTAACGTTTTCGAAAAAAGTATAAATTTTAATTTAAATGTTAAACTCAAAATTTTAAAAATTCCGATTAATCTCAAATGTTTATAAAAAATGCTTGATAAAAATTCAAGGTTAAATGCTGGATCTGAAGAAAACGCTAAAATTTGGGGAAAAACTAACATTTATAAAAATAAGAATTGTGTAATGCAAAATTTTGGAATTTTCAAAATTAAATAAATTTTAAAAATGCCTAAATTTTTAAATGGCCAAAATTTTGAAAAAGAACTTAAAATTTTAGAGAGCTTCGGAAATTTAAAAAAAAATTAAAGTTTGAAAAATGTTGAAATTTTCATAAAAAAATCAGGTTATTCAAAAAAAAGTCAAAATTTCGATAAACCTCTTTTTAAAAAAGCCAGGCAAAATTTTGTATAAATGCTAAACGTTATAAGAGTCGAAATTTAAATATTGAGAAAACATCGAATTTTACAAAGTTTTGGAGTAGCTTTAATTAAAAAAAAGTCTAAATTTGAAATCAAAAGATTTCCAAAAATGTGGAAATTCTACGAAAGCGTAGAAAGGACATTGATTAAATTTTTTTTCAGAAATCTCTACTTTTTCTCGAAATTTAGACTAATCCCGAAATTTCCACTTTAATCTCGAAAACTTCGACTTAAATCTAAAAATTTCGACTTTTTTTGTCGAAATTTCGACTTTAATCTCGGAATTTCTACTTTTTTCTCAAAAATTTCAACTTTAAATTGGAAATTTCGATTTTTTTTTTTCTCAAAGTTCCGAGATTAAAGTCTAAATTTCAATTTTAATCTCGAAATTTTGAAATAAAATTCGAAATTTTGGTAATTAAAAATGGAAATTACACTATGCTGCCAAGCAGTGGCGGCTCGTAGCCAAAACTAATGGGGGTGCTGCGACAATGTTTAGCGTTTTATGTTTGATCCAAAATGGGGATTTCTTCAAAATTTTAACTTTTTAAAACTTCAACTAAAAATTTCGACATTTTCAAAATCTATGGTAACTTTTCGAAAATTTTAGATTTCTTAGAAAACTTGACAATGAAAATTTTTGAATAATGTCGTATTTTTTGAAAGACTGGATTTTTTTCAAATTTCGATTCTATTTCAAAATTTAGACCTTTTTCTTATAATTTCAACTTTATTTTATTTTTAAGTATTGACTTTTTCGAAAATCTATGTATACTCTTTTAAAAATATCTCCACTTTCGAAAATATTTAAACTTTTCGGTGGTTTGTTTTTTTGTATTTTTTTTTGAAAATTAAGTACATTTATTTTACTTTTTCTGAAAACGTAAAATTTCTTAAAACTGGACTTTTGACGTTTTAAATTTTTCATCTTTTTTATAATTTCAAAATTTCATCATTTGTTTTTGAGAAATTATAATACTTTTATTGAAAATTTCCATTTTTAATAATTTCGACTGTTTTCTTAATGTCAACCATTTTTCAAAATTTCGACTTTTTTGCAAAGTTTCGATTTTTTGAAATGGAGACATTTTATAAAATGTCGACTTTTTTCACATTTTGGACTAATTTTGTTTTTTATTACTTTTTAATTTTCGAAATTCTTTTAAAATTTCTTTTTTTTTTAAGTCTTGACGTTTAACATTTTTTTCAAAATTTTGATTTTGTTGACCTGAAATTACAATCTTTTTTAAAAAATCTTAAACTTTGGTTCAAAATTTTAACTAACAAAAATTTAAACTCCCTTCAAACTTTTAACTTCTCAATATTTCGACTTTTGAAAACCTCGATCCATCTGATAATTTTGACTTGTTTTCAACATTCCGGCTTTAAAAATTTTATTGATAATTTGAGTGAAAATTTCCCAATTATTCAAAATTTAAACTTTTTTAAAATTTCGAATTATTTTTAAAACTCGATTATAATTCTCAGATCTTTTCAATGTGTTTACTTTTTTAAAGTTTTGATATTTTTTCTTAGTTTCGACTATACAATTACGACCTATTTGAAAATTTCTTCATTTTCAAAATTTTAACTTTTTTTTTTGAAAATTTGAAAGTTGTTGAAAATTTTTGCCTTATCCTTAAATTTTTTATATATTTCGTATATTTCTCAAAATTTAAAAAGATCAAAGTGTTAAAAATGTCGGTTTTTTCTTGAAAATCTTAGCCTTTTCCTAAATCTGTGCTTTTCTAAAATATTCGACTTTTTTTTTAATTCCCTTTTTGTTGAAAATTTCGGTTTTTTCAAATGTTTGAATTTTTCAAAGTTTTAGCTATTTTTCAAAATTAAAAATGTTTGGAAAACATTTGGAATATTTTTTTAATTTAAACTATTTTCAAAATTTCGACATTATTTGGAAACCGTCGATCATTTATTCGAAAATGTTGATTTTTCTTTTAAGTGAGACATTTCTTAAAAACTCATTTTGAAATTTCTAGCTTATTCGTAAAATTTCGAATTTTTTTAAAAATCTCGATTCCATTTCAAAAGGTCGACTTTTTTTTTCAAAATGTTTACTCTTTTTGAAAACTCGATTTTTTTTAAACTCCGAACTTTTTGCAAAATATTATTTATAATTTTTTTCAACATTTCCAATTAAATCTTCAACTTTTAAAAAAAGTGAGATTTTATTTTAAATTTGAACTACTCAAAATTTGGACTTTTTCCAAAATTAACCTTTTTAATAATCATGAATTTTTTGATTATTTTGAGTTTTCTTCAATATTCAAAATTTCAGCTTCTTTAAAAGTTTCATTAAAAATTCTGCCATTTATTTTAAATGTCAATATTTTTCCAAAATTTTGCCTTTTTTCATTCGCACAATTATTGAAAATGTCGACTATTTTAAAAATTAAAATTTTTTTTTCAAAATATAAAGTTTTTTCAAAATCCTTATTTTCTTTTGTTCTTTCTAATGAGTTAACTCAATATTTATTAATTCTGAGGTATTACGAAGTTCGCCAAGTACTTAATAATTTTCAGCTTCATATCAAAATTACAAAATTTTAAAACAAATTAGAGAAATGAAAAACGTTTATAAGAAATAATATTTGAAAAACAAAAGTTGAAATTCTAAAAAAATTTCTTTGTATAAAATGTTTAAGGAAAAACACAAATTTCATGGGAAAGAAATCAAAATTTCTTTGAGAAAAATTTGAAATATCTTTACAAAAAGGTTAAAATAGAAATTTTACCAAAATAATCCAAGACTCGGTTGTTATTTCATTTTAGAAAAATATCAAAATGCGAGATGAGTTGAAAATTAAAATTTTTTTTCAAATGTCTTCGTTTTTTCCAAAATGTTGACATTTTTATAGGAATTTTAGGGTTTTTTGGTAAATATTTTTACCAAAATTAGAAAATAAAATGAACTATCAAATGTCAAAGTCTAGTGAAAAACTTGACAGTTTTAAAGCAAATTTGTTCAAAAAGAATCTGGAAAAGTTAAAATTTCCAGAAAAAATTTTAAGGACAAAATTTTCCAATTGGAATTTATAAAAAAATCCTTTTTATAAAATATTTAGAAAAAAATGGAAATTTCGCAGAAAAGATTAAAAATGCCCCTAAATAAATCGAAATATCTAGAAGAAACTCAAAATTTTTATACAAAAAAGTTGAAATTGGGATTTAAGGTAAAAGCTCGAATATTCGAATATTAAAATGCGAGAAGAATTGGATTTTGATGTTATTTTAAAATTTTAATTATTTTCTCAAAATTTTTACAAAAATTAAAAAAAAATTAAAATAGATTTTAAAATCCAGTAGCTTCGTAAAAGAAACTTGACATTTCTATAAAAAGAAATCAGAGAAAATTTAAAATTTCTACTAAAAATTGTTTAAGGAAAAGTCTTCGGAAAATTTTGAGAAAAAACTCTTAAGCGAAATTGGGGGTGCTGCAGTTCCACAGTGCCTATACGCAAGCCGCCACTGCTGCCAAGTGTCAAATTGTTGGAAAAGGGCAACTGTCATCAGCCTAACTTAACCATAGAGTACATAAACTTCTACTTGAAAGTCAAAATTTCGAGAAAAAAGTCGAATTTTCTAGATTAAAGTCGAAATTTCGAGAATAAAGTCGATATTTCGAAAAAATGTCGAAATTTCAAGAAAAAGGTGGAAATTTCGACTTAAGACTCGAAACTTTTCAAAAAAAATATTTTAATTCATGTCTTTTCTGCGCCTTTGTAAAATTCTGAAAAAATAGTAAAAAAATTTAAGACAAAATTTTGATAGAGATTTGAAATAATCCAATTTTCAAAAAAGAAGAAATTTTTGAAATCGTACTAATTTTATTTGAAGATAAATTATAATTTTGACCAAAATAAAGATTTTCAAAAAAGTCGAAATTTTGAAATATAGTTAAAATTTCAAAGAGAACAAAATTTTTAAACTTCAAAATTGAAAAATATCGAAATGTTTAAAAAGAAAGTCTTAATTTTCAAGACAACTAGGAAAATTTCAAGAGATACTTTCTAAGAAAAATTCAAATTTTGTTATTAAAAAACGAAATTTTCAAAAATACCCAAGGTTTTTTAAAAGTGTTTCTAATTTAACTTAAAAAATGTAATTCTGAAAAGGTATGGTTTTAAAAAAAGAAATTTTGAGAAATAGCCAAAAATTTTAAAAATGGGTGAAATTTTTGATAAAATGTTGAGATTTGAAAAAATCTGAATTTTCAAAAAAGTTGGAATTTTAAAATATAGCCAAAATTAAAAAAAAATAATAGACAATTTGAAAAACATCGACGTTTTCAAAAAAAGTTTTGATCAAAAAGTTAAATGTTTGGTAAATTACAATTTTTGGAATTTTAAAGAATAAAGAGATTTTAAAAATGTCAAGTTTTCCAAAGGACCACAATTTTGAAAAAAAAATTAGCATTTTGAAGAAATTAAAAGTCGTACTTTTGAAAAATGTTGAAATTTTCATAAAAAATTGTAATTTTCAGAAAAAAGTTCCAGATCTTTAAAAACAATTCAAAATTTTTTAAAAAACTCGAACTTTTTAAAAAAGTCAGAGTTGATTTTGTAAAAATACTAAAATTAAAAAGCGAAGTGACAAAATTTTAAAAACTCAAAATTTTCAAAAGATTTGGAAAGGAAATTCTCAAAAAATTTAAATTTTCGAAAAAATCAAAATTTTGAAAATTATACGAATTCTGGAAAAATATGAAAATTATCAATAGTCGAAATTTTTAGAAATAATCGACATTTTTATAAAAACTTCAAATTTTTAGTAAAAAGTGAAGATTTCCAAAAAAGTGTATATTTTGAATAAGTTGAATTTTCTAAAAAAAATTTTGTGAGCCGAAGAGTACTTTTGAATTTGAATTTTTCGAGCAAAGCAGACATTTCGACATTATAGACATACACGAAAGAAAAACTTTAACATTTAAAAACTAAACTCAAAATTCTAAAAGTTTCTAAAGTTTCACTTTAATCTAAAATATTTTTAAAAAATGTTCGAATTTTTGATAAAAATTTGGATTTGGAAAAAAGTTCAAATTTTGGAATAAACTAAAATTTATAAAAATAAACTTTGGTTTCATACAAAATATTAGGAAAGATTCGAGATTTCTAAGAAAATTTTGAATTAAAAATATTCCTAACTATTAAACTTTATTAACGATAAAAACGCAACAAAATTTAAATTATTATAAAATGTCAATTATTAAAAATTATGCAATTTTCAAATTTCAAAGGGAACTGTTTACTCAAAATTTGACAGTTTTTCAAATATTCCAAATTTGGAAAATCGGTTCTCAATTTTGTGAATTCTGTTTTGGTTTTAATTTGGAAATTTTTATTTTCAACTATTGAAAATTGATCTATTTTTAAAATTGTTTATCTTTTTTCGAAAATTTCCACTTTTTTGCGGAGGTTCTGGAAATTTATGTAAAGAAAGTTGTGTTAAGGGAACTGAAAGTTTGAAGTTTAAACTAAAAATTTTGATAAAATAAGAATTTTATTTCTCTCTCTCTCTCTCTCTCTCTCTCTCTCTCTCTCTCTCTCTCTCTCTCTCTCTCTCTCTCTCTCTCTCTTTCTCTCTCTCTCTCTCTCTCTCTCTCTCTCTCTCTCTCTCTCTCTCTCTCTCTTTCTCGAAAGCTCCAACGAAGAACAACAACCACGCTGACGATGAAGACGTTAACAAACTTTGTGAAAATCCATCTAGTTATAATAAATCGTTACTTATTTATTCGGAGTTTTAATTGAAGTTCACAGAATACAACCTAGACTGCAAATTCATGCAGCCCTCCAGGTGTGTAGAGTGAATCATAGGTAGCTGAGCTGCCAACAGTTGAAACACTGCCACCTAGCGAAGCGGTTGCTCTCTAGGAATGCTCCCAGAAGACAAGGATTCTAATGCACAGACCAATAGGTTTGAACATTTATTAGATTCGAAGTTTGGAAACCAAAGACCGGTTTCGATCTTGTTAGATCTTAGATATTAAATGAATAATAAATAATTGTGAAAATTCAGTTTATGTTTTTGAATTTTTAAATTAATACTTTTCTACAGATTCTCATTTTTCTTTCAAAATTTGGGCTTTTTTCATAAATTATCTAATAAAAATATGCAAACTATGAATTTTGAGATAATTATATTGTTTGTATACCTGGGGTATATAAATTCAGCATTAATTTATTAAAACAATATTTATTGTATGCAACAGATTCTATCGCGATGCGATACATCGATTTTTCAAACATGGTTTATAAACTGATCGATGTATCGATATTTTTTATGCTTTACCATCGATGTTAAAACATCGATGTTTACAAGCGATACATCGATGCTTTCAAAACATCGAACTATCGTTTGCATTCCTACTTCTATGGCTCCTTTTCTTTAAGATTGAAGTTATCATATTTCATTCTACCAATTTTATTGTGGCATTTAATTCTTTAAAATTATTCAAACAATTACTCAAATATCATAACATAATAATTGAAATAATATGCGGTGCGTCTATGTAAAAAAGCAGTTTTTAATAGTTCGAGGTCACGGGCTGTCAGCATCAATCACAAAAAGATATAAGGGTTAGCCTTCTGGTTATTATTTATTTTGTGATCAGATTTTGCACCAGAAATCAAAATAATTGGAAAAATTAAGATCTTAAAGTCGATATTTTTACAAATGAATAATTTGAGTTTTTGAAACAAAATCTAGAATAAATTTGAAATTCTGTATCGATCTGTATTGGTTTTGGGAATAAAAGTAAAACCTGAACTTTGAATTTTAGGATTTCAAATTTCATAGAAACTCATTACTCATAATAACATGAAAAATATTCCTTAAATTTCGAGAAAATAATTTCAAGGAAAAATCTTGAGTTTTTAAGTTTAAATTCGTAATTTAAAGAGAGATATCGAAATTTGAAGCCAAAGGTCAAAATTTCAAAAAAAAAGAAATTTTTTAGAAACGTTTATAATTTATTATTCAAAGTCGTTCTTTAATGCCACATCTTGGGTTGAACTCGAAAAATTGATGCTAAAATTTAAAAAAATAAAAATAATTTCTATAGAGTTTTTTTTTAAGTTGAATCCACTCGCAAAGGGTAACCCCATTATAGTTTCAAAGCACTGCGAGTAGGATGCGGAAACATAGATAGATGGCGACGAACCGCCTTCTTAAACAAGGATAGGTTGTAATTTTTGGGGAAAATTTCTTTCGGTAACAAGTTCCATAACTTGGAAGTTCTATAGAAAAAAGAGTCTCCGTAGACAGAAGTCCTCACTATGTCAAGCTAGACCGCACAGGAATTTGCTGTCTCCGACTGTCTAGTACGCCTCAAGAATCATGCCCTTGAGGGGATCAATCCTATTAGTTCCTGCGAGCATCTTCCATGATAGTACTTGTAGAAAAAAGACAAGTCACCAACGATACGCCTGTGCTCTAGTGTTTCGAGAGAATCGGTCAGGCTCTCGTCATCAATTAGGCGGATCGCTCTTCTTTGAATTGAATCCAAGAAAGCTAAAGTGTGTTTTAAGGCTGAACTCCAAATATGAGAACAGTATTCTAGGGTTGGCCTAACTTAAGCTTTGTATAGTGTTAATAGCTGATGGGATGTGAAGTACTTTTTAGCTCTAAAAAGAAAGCCTAGCTTCTGAGAGGCGGATTTGGCAATGGCGCGCACATGATCGTCCCAATAGAAGTTAGTGCTCGCATTCACTCCTAGGATAGATATATTAGATCCAATCGGAAGGATTTTACCGTCCATTAGTATGTTTGTTGCATTATCCCTTGATGTTTTCGTAAAGAAAACCACGGCCTGAGTTTTTAAAGCGTTGCTCTTACCCCATTCCAGAATAATCGCGTGATCCCAATATTAATCGGGATACAGACGATTACGTCTGTATCTGCTGTTCCCTTAGTCGATCTGAAGCAGCAATAGATAACGATTTGTCGGAGAAAAAAGATGACACAAGGTTACTATCATCTGCGTAGCTTTATATAGGATTGGAAGGTTAAGCTAAGAGATCGTTTATGTGTAACAGAAATAGAGTAGGAGACAGAACAGACCCCTGAGGCACCCCTGCGTTAATCGCAAATGACTCGGATGAGATGCCATCGACGACGACCTGAAGAGATCTGTCAGCGAGAAAATTGGATATCAACTGACAGAGTCCAGGAGGAAGACCATAATTTGGCAAGAAGAGATCGATGCCAGACTTTGTCGAAAGCCTTTGAGATATCCAATTCTGCAATCCTAGCCTCACCATGTTTTTCCATAGCTGAGGTACAGATATGAGTAACAAATGCCAGTAGATCGTCAGTGGAGCGTTGTTATCTAAAACCGTATTGCTGTCGGAGATGATGGTATTTTCCTCAAGATATTTGAGAATCTCGATGTTGATAACCTTTTCCATCACTTTAGATATAACGGGTAACAAAAATATAGGGCGATAGTTATTAGCCAGATTCCTTTTTCCCTTTTTAGGGACAGGCTGCACTCTAGCAGATTTCCAGATGTTAGGGAATTCACCTTTGTTGTAAGAGAGTGTGAGCAATTTGCTTAGAATAGGAGTCAACTCTGGGGCGCACTTCCTAAGAACAAGAGCGGGAATACCATCAAGGCCAGAAGCTTTCGAGGTGTCGAGCTCAAGGAGAATCTTCCTGATTGTGCGTTGTCTGAAAAACCTTCAAGTTAAAATCGAAGTTTAAAAAAAAATAATCGCAAATTTAATGTCGAAATCTAAAAATTTTGCAAATAAATTTAATAAAAAAAAGAATTTCAAAAAAATTTGAATTTTCAGATCACGGTCGAAATTTTAAAATAGTCAATATTTTGATATTAAGGTCGAAATTTGGAAAAAAAGTCCAGATATCTAGAAAAAGGCCAAAATTTAAATTGTAGTGAAATTTTTAGGCAAATAAAATTAAAAACTGAAAGTACAATCGCATAAATTTGTGAGAAAAAATAAAAATTTGAAGAGAGTAGGTACTCCAAATTTATGTTTAAAAAATTCTTGACATTTTGGGTTTAACGTGACAGATGAATGTTTAAATTACAAAAAATAAAAATCATTATACGAGAGCATATCAAATATGAACCGGAATATTTACCATGTCGCCATGAGGGCGTCGGGAGTGGGAGCATACTCTTAGACATGTTAGGTAGGAATATCATGTGACTTCCTGCACTAAAGCGAATTTTATTCTCACCGTAGGTCAGTTGTAAATACAATGAGTGAGCAAGAGGTTCATCCGCGTTCATCATCGTATGATATTTTGAATTTCTGTTTAAAAAAAAGTGTACAGTACATTTCGAGTTTTTAGTAGAAATTTTAGACAAAAAATGTAAGGTTTAACTCCAAAGTATGTAAGGAAACTCAACATTTTCAAAAAAAACTCGTAATTTATGTAATAAAAAATTCTTAACATTTCGAATTTATGCCCAAGTTTTCGATTTCATTCCTGCAAATTTGATTTCAAACTCGAACATTCGATTTTTTTTAAGTTCCTATGGATAAATCCGAGATCTCCCTAAACCTTAAATTTAAAAAAACTGAACACTTTAAATTTAGTCGAATATTCAAGCAAAAATGAAACATTTCGAGGTTAAACTTGACACTTAAAAAAATAATAATAAATTAATTTTTTTTCCAGATACTGACTTTTTTCTATCGAAATTTCAATTTTGAACTTAAAATTTATAAACAAAACTAGCACATTTTACTTCGTCTGCGTGAAAGAAGAAAGAAAGAATTCTCAAATCATCTTTGTTTGAAGAATTCGATTTTATTGAAAAGTTTGAATTATTTTGATAGTTTTGACATTTTAAAATATCCGCTCTTTTAAAATGTACAAATTTGCTCGTTCGACTCCCAAAATTTTAACTTTTTCTCCAGATTTTGACTTAATTTTCAAAATTTTCAATATTTCGAAATTTTGACTTTTTTTGAAAATTCCAATTTCTTTAAAAATCTTGCTTTTCTGTAAAAAATAATATTTTCAATTTTTTTTTAACTTTTTTTTGATCATTTCTATCTTTATTAAAAATTTTCTTTTTTGGAAATTTCAACATTTTTAAAAATGTCCTTTTTAATGTTACAAATTTTTTTGAAATATTTTGACTTTATCTCGAAGTTTTGAATTTTTTTTTAAATATTAACCTTTTTACATTTTTGACGTTATTTTTAAAACGTAATTTAGGCTTTTTTTCAAAATTCCCATCTTATTACTGAACAGGTACACCTTCTTTAAAAATTTTGACTCAAAATTTCACTTTTTTTGCAAATCTAACTACATATTTGTAAATTCAATTTTTTTAAAACACTTCAATCCATTTTGAAAATTTGAATATTTTGAAGTTTCGACTTTTGAAAACATTGACTCGCAATTAGTTGAAATGTTTTATTTTTTTTTTAATTCAACTTTTTTCAAAATTTTGGATTTTCCTCAAAATTTTAACTTTCCGAAAATGACATTTTTTTAAATCTTTCGACTTAATATTTTGAAAATTTCGAATTTCTAATTTTCAATTTTTTTTTAATTTTCATCGTTTTCATATTTTAATTGACTTTCTATATTTGAACCCCTTTACAATTTTGTTTTGTGGAAAATTTTTATTTTTTCGAGTATTTTTTCAAAATTTTGAAATATATATAAAATATAAATCTGATTATGTTGAAATATTGGTTTTATTGAAAAACTCTACCGTTTTCCAAAATATCCACTTTTTTTGAACATTTCCACCTTTGTTTAAACTTTTGCCCATTTTTACGTTTTAACTTTTTTTTATTTTTGTATATTTCGCGTTTTAATCAAAAATTTCGACTTTTTTTTAGGAGTTTCGACTTTTTTCTAGAAGTTTTGGCTTTCATTTGCTAAGCTGGACTTTTATTTGAGAGATTTAAAACTTCGACTTACTTCTAAAAATTGTCATTTCTTTGAAAAATTGTTTTTTTTTTCGAAATTTTCGAACTTTTTTCAGAATTTTCACTTATATAAAAATTGCGACCTGAAAATTATGACTATTTTCGAATTTTAAACTATTTTCAGAATTTCTACTTTTTGTGAAAACTTCGGTTGTTTTATGTTTTTTGAATATGTTTACCTTTTTCTCAAATCTTCAAATTTTTACAGCTTTGTTTTTTTGAAAAATTTTCCTGTTTCTAAGTGTATTTATTTATATTTTTTTAAAAATATGACTAGATTTCGAATTTCTAAAGTTTTGAACGAACGCTATAAAATGAATTTGAGACTTAACTAAATTTCGATTTTAAAGAAAATTTTAAAAAGAGTACTGTCAAGTTTACACTGAAAAGTTTTAAAAGAAGTGCAAATTTAAAAGAATTTTCGGGTTTAAAATATGAATGGGAAAAAGAGAGAACATTTTAGCTTTAATTTAAAAATTTCTACAAATGTCTTGACTTTTTGAATTCAAAGGCTAGATTTGGGAATGATATCGAAATTTCGAGAAAAAACTTCAAAATCTCTAAAAAATATATATTCTCCAACATTTCAAGATAAAGAACGGAAGTGTCAAATTAAAGACAAAATTCCGAGTTCAACACTTAAATCTTTAGAAGTTTATATTAAAAAAAGACTGTGATCACCTGCACAAATCTGGATAAATTCAAATTTTAGCCAAAATTTCCAGAAAAAATTGAAAATTTGGAAAAACCTCAAAACTTTAAAGTCGCGATTTTGAAAAGTTCAAATTCACAAAAAATTCCAAATTTGTTAAAAAAGGAGAAATCTTCAAATAAAAAAAGTTGAGAAAAAAATCGAAATTTTTAAAAACCCGAATTTTTTTAAAAAATAGGCTAAATTTTCCAAAATTCTTAAGTCGAAATTTTCAGAAAAAGTTGAAATCTCGAAAAAAAATTAACACTTTAATAATATGGTCCAAAGATAGCAAAAACTCCAAATTGTACCTAAAACAAACAAAATTTTCAAAAAAGTCGAAACTTTCAATATAAGTAAAAATTCCGAGAAAAAGTCTACATTTTGTAAAAAGGTCTAAATTTTTAGAAGAACTCATAATTTTTAACTGTCAAAGTTTTGAACAAAGGTCGAAAGAAGTCAAAATTTTCAAAGAAAGTTGAAGTTTAACAAAAGTGGATATTTTAACACAAGATGGCCATTTTTAAAAATACAAAATTTTAAAATAAGTCCAAACTGTCAAAAATTACATTTTTTAGAAGTCAAATTTTTCGGAAGAAGGTGAAATTTCGAATATATGTCGAAACTTTGAGTTACAATTTTGAAAAATCCAAATTTTTAAAACAGTTCAACTTTTTTAAAAAAGTAGAAATTTTCAGATACACAAATTTGAAGAAAAAGTAAAAATTTTGAAAAACTAATTTAAAACAAAAGTGCACATTTTTAAAAAAGTTAAAGTTTTTAAATCGAAATTTTCAGAATAAGTTGAAATCTCGAAAAAAAATTGATATTTTAATAAAATGGTCAAATTTTCACAAAATATCCAAATTGTAGAAAAAAAACAAATTTTGAAAAAAGTCGTAACTCAAAATATTTTAAAATTCAGAGAAAAAGTCTACATTTTTTTAAAAAGTCTACATTTTAAAAAAATCGAAATTTTTAGAAAAACTCATCATTTTTAAGAGTGAACATTTTGAACAAAGGTCGAAATTTTTAAAAGAAGTCGCAATTTTCAAAGAAAGTCGAAGTTTAAAAAAGTGAATTTTTTGAAAAAAGGTCGACATTTTTAAAAACTTTTTTAAAATAAATCAAAATTTTCAAAAATTAAATCTTTTAGAAGCTAAGATTTTCAGAAGAAGTTGATATTTCGAAAATATGTCGAAACTTCTAAGTGACAATTTTGGAAACTCCAAATTTTCGAAGAAGTCTAACTTTTTTAAAAAGGTAGAAATTTTCAAACAAAAAAATTTGAGAAAGGGTCGGCATTTTAAAAAACTAATTCAAAAAAAAGTCAACATTTTTAAAAGGATCGAAATTTTTGAGTCGAAATTTCCAGAGATAGTTGAAATCTGGAAAAAAATGACATTTTAATAAAGTGATCAAAATTTCGCAAAAAATCCAAATTGTAGAAAAAAACTAAATTTTCAAAAAAGTGGAAAATTTTAACGTAAGGAAAAATTCTGAGAAAAAGTTACCTTAAAAAAGTCGAAATCTCCACAAAAACTCATAATTTTTAAGAGTCAAATTTCGAACAAAGATCGAAATTTTCAAAAGTCGGAATTTTTAAAATCAGTCAAAGTTTAAAATAAAGTGGAAATTTTGACAAAAGGTTAACATTTTTAAAAACCCCAAATTCTGAAAACGATTTCCAAAAAAAAATATTTTAAAATAATGCAATTTACGAAAAAAATTAAAATTTAGAAAACAAGTCGACATTTTAAAAAAGGGTCGAAGTTTTCTAACAAAATTTTCAGAAAATTAGTAATTTGAAAAAAAAAGTTAAAATTGTCAATAAAAAATCTAGAATTTTTAAAAAAGTAAAATTTAACATGAACCACAATTACCAAAAAAAATCGAAATTTTGACTAAAAAGTCGAAATTTAGCAAATAAGTTGAGGCGAAATTGTGAAAGAATTGAAAATAAGTCAAAAATTGGAAAAATTGAGTCTTGAGAAAAATTTGAAATACTAAATTTTCAAAATAAGTCAAATATTAAGGTTAAAAGGCCAAAATTTTAATTAAAAATCGAAACCCCAAATTCTAAAAACGATTTGCAAAAATAAATATTTTAAAATAATGCAATTTACGAAAAAAATTAAAATTTAGAAAACAAGTCGACATTTTAAAAAAGGGTCGAAATTTTCTAACAAAATTTTCAGAAAATTAGCAATTTGAAAAAAAAAGTTAAAATTGTCAATAAAAAATCTAGAATTTTTAAACAAGTAAAATTTAACATGAAGCACAATTTCCAAAAAAAAATCGAAATTTTGACTAAAAAGTCGAAATTTAGCAAATAAGTTGAGGCGAAATTGTGAAAGAATTAAAAATAAGTCAAAAATTGGAAAAATTGAGTCTTGAGAAAAATTTGAAATACTAAATTTTCAAAATAAGTCAAATATTAAGGTTAAAAGCCAAAATTTTAATTAAAAATCGAAAAGTTGATTTTCCAAAAAAAGCTTGCATTTTTAGAAAGTCAATATTTTGAGAGAAGTGGAAATCTTGAAAAAAGTTGAAAATAAAAAAAAAGAGAACTTGTAAAAAATATATAAATTTTCGGTAGGATGACGAATTTGGAAACAAATCAAATTTTCAAAAATTTCAAATTTTCAATTTTTATAGTATTTAAATTTTCAAAAAAGAAAATTTTAACAAAGACGAAATTTTCCAAAAAGCCAAAAATCTACAACAAGAGACAAAATTTTAAACAACAAGGAGTTCTCAAAAAATTTAAAATTCTGAGGTCGAAATTTTCAAAATTAAGTCAAAATGTCGAAGGAAATAACTCGGTTTTCTAGAAAACTAAAAATGTTCAATAAGAATCGAATTTTTCCAAAAATAAATCGCAATTTTGATCTAAAGCCAACATTTTGAAATTAGTCGTCATTTTCAAAAAAAGTCGAAATATTCAAATAAGGTCGAAATTTTGAAAGAGGAAAGAATTTTTGGATAAGTCAACATTTTTAAAAAGTCTAAATTTATAAAATGTAGCCAAAACTTTGAGAAAAAGTCGAAATTTGTGGGATCAAAATTTCGAAAGGGATCGAAATATTAAGAAAATTTCGACAAAAGCCGAAATATCGTAAAAAAGGTAAACATTTTCAGAAACGTCAAAATTTTGAACAAGTTTTTTAGACTAATATCAAAAGATGTCAAAAATTAAAGACTTTAACTTTTGAAAATAGTGAAAATTTTCAAAGAAAAATCTCTCCTGTAATTTTTTCGTCGTCAAAACAAAAATTAAGAAGTATAAAAACTTTCCTTTTTTTAGTTTTCTGGGCACAGGCCATTTTTTGCTCACTAACAAGTCCTCGACAAAATAGTAAATTGCATATTTACTTGGCAACACTGGCCCCACATTTCAAGCAACTTATGGCAGCATTTTTCAATTTGTGGGTAGCGATCCGGTCCATGAAAATAAAATACCACAGAATTTTCTTCATACTCACAAATGATCAATACTGATACACTAAAATAGTTCAAAAAATCTTTTACTTAGTCACGAAGAGCAAATATTAAAGACCGGCTAAGGCAAAAAATGTTTAGAAACGCTGGCTTAGGGCCTCATCAAGCCTAATTCCGGCCCTGGCGGATCAGAGTCGTAATCGTCAACAAGTAAAGAAGGAAAGCAGCAAAATAAACTGAATAAATTATCTTGAACTAACTTGAGTAAATTACCACTTTTATGGATTTCTGTTGTTCCTTGACTAGTTTCACCTATTTTTATGCTATTATATGCTTAATGTTAGGCAACCAAACATACAGTAGTTCCAGCGTTTAAGCCGGTAAGGTAAATTTATGTGGATTCTGCTAATATTTATACAATTAAAAGAATAATCAAAGCATCAAAAGCAACAAAACGTAAACGTAAGTTGATGGTACTTTATTCTTGTAATGTTTGATTGAGCAACATAGTCTTAAAACTAAAATAAAAATATCAAAAACAATAACATAATCTCATGAAGTAGGTTAACACCTTGATTTAACGTTTATAGAACGTCAACGTCAAATGACCATCTGTTTTTGACAGTCCAAAAAGAGCGCGAAAATATGGTGGGAATTTATAAACGTGTGCTAATTGCTCGAAATTTAAATTATTAAGTTATTGTATTACTTTGTTATTATTTATTAAAAACCAAGGTTGTGTAACGATTAAAGTGTTAAAAAAAATAAGTCAGCAGAAAATATTCGTATGTTTACTATTTATTTTAATAATTAAAACAGACTTGAGTAACCTTACTCTTATTAAATATTTTCTAAGAAGAATTTATGTAAGTAGCATCGAAAAAATGACGAGAAGATCAAGTAGACTGTCTCAGAAGAATACTGATAGTACAGCAAGAGAAACTGTATTAAAAAAAGAGATACAACCGACAATTTTAAGCAGTGACGAAGAATCCATCGATTCAGGAATAACATTACCAAGTACTCCAAGGAAAAAGAAGTCAACAGACACTGATGACGAATTTTTAAGTCCTCCCACACCGCCCAAACTAAAGAAGATTACCGAAAGTGAAATATGTACCCCCAAAGGTAAAAAGCCGCCAAATGATGAAAATTCACACAGAACCCCGAAAACCCCATCCAGTTTGATGACGAAGTTATCCATTAGTACACCCGGAGGTAGGACAAATAGAAGGTCGCTGTTTAATGGAAAAGACTCATTTAGGGCAGCAAGGAGATCGCTTCACAGCACTGTCCCTACTGAGATGCCTGGGAGGGAAAAAGAGCTGGAAGAATTGAGGAGCTTTATAAAAGAAAACTTGAACAATAAGACTTCTTCCTCCTTGTACATTAGCGGACCCCCTGGCACTGGTAAAACGGCGTCATTGAATTTGGTTTTAAATGACAACAATGTAAGTGTTTACTGCTTTAAACTCAGCTCGATGACTTTTGCATCCATGAAGAATGGTCGTCAAGTTTATGTAATGTTTCATTTTTCGACAGATTCGTTCACAATTCAAAGATGTATTCATTAATTGTACCTCCATAAAATCATCTGGTTCGATTTATTCAAAAATTGCTCAAGAACTTGATTTGAGGACTAGTGGAAGGGCTGAAAAGGATTATTTGGCTGCGATAGAAGCACATTTGGCAAAAAGTCACAAAATGATGTAAGTATTTTTTTTGTTTTTATATGTTTTTTTATTCATAAAGCATCGAGCAACTCTAAGTGAAATATTTTTATCTTGATTGATTTAAACGATTTTCAGTTGAAAATTATACTTATTAATTCAAACAAAATGTTTTATTGATGAATAATATTTCAGTTGGTTTTTGTTTCTGGAAATTTCAATTTTTTCGTCGAAATTTTAATTTTTCTCTTCGAAATTCATCGTTTTCTCCTCGTCGAAATTCGTCTTTTCCTTTTCGAAAATTATCTCGAAATATTTATTCTCAAACTCCGACTCTTTTCGAAATTTGCTCTTAATCTCAATATTCAATCTTTTATGTTTCTACAAATCTAAACATTTTCTTTGAAATTCGTCTTTCTTAAAATGTCGATCTTTTCATAAACGATTGACTTTCTGTGGTAAATTTCCATTTTTTTCTCTCGAACTTTTGTCTTGTTCCTCGAACTTCCAATTTTTATTTTCAAAATTTCACTTTTCCTGAAAATTGCCACTTTTTTCACAAAATCTGTCCCCTTGGAAATAATATTTGTTTTTTCGAGTTTTCCAAATAGTTAGGTTTTTATTTCAAATTTAATTTTCTGACAATTCCGACTCCCAAATTGGGTTTTTTTTCGAAATTTGTCTTTCAAAATTACAACTTTATTCTCGAAATGCTTCGTACTCTCAAAATTCGTTCTCTTGAAAATTTTCAATGTCTTAGAAATTTTGACCTATTTTTTTGAACTGCCGACGGTATTTTTCAAAAATGTTTTTTTAGAATTAAATTTTTCTTAAAAATTCAGTTTTTCCTTAAAATTTCTTTTTTAAAATTGGCTTAACGGAAATTGCAATTCGTTTTGCAAAATTCGTCTTATTCTGGAAATTTCTAATTCTATTTTAAAATTCAATGTTTTATTTTTCTAAAATTGGATAGAAAATTGAATAAAAATATTAAAGTTTTAAATTTTAAAATTATAATCAAAATTTTGATAGAAATATTTTTTTTCTCTAAATAGGATTTATTACGACTTTTTTCACAGAATTCGACATTTTTCGATGATTTCCGCCAAGTTCGGTGTTTCGGTTTTGTGACTTTTTTCCCAAAGTTTGGCTTTTTTTCTCAAAAATTCAACTTTAAATTGGAAATTTGATCCCCGCCAGTTCATGTAGTTGAGTGAAATATACATAAATACTCAGACGAAAGTTCTTCTGTTTCTTTTATGTTCATGAATTTTTTAGAATGATTTCCTGAACGAAATCCTGCCGATCCATGTAACAGTTAATAAAAAACTCGCAAATTGAAAAATAGAAAATTAGAAATTTTGCTTAAAAATTGGACACTCCCATTGAAATCCTCATATTTGGGATGAGGATTTCAATGGAAGTGTCCAATGAAAAATGGGTTATCTTGAATGGAATTAATTTCATGTAAAAACTAAAAAAATCCTCTTGAATCTCATGCAAAATTATTCTTTCAGCTTACTCGTTCTGGATGAAATCGATCAATTAGACTCCAAGAAACAATCCATACTTTACACAATTTTCGAGTGGCCTTCTCGACCCAACTCAAAACTGATATTAATAGGAATAGCAAACGCTCTAGATTTAACTGACAGGACTTTACCAAGACTGCAAGCCCGGTGTGAACTGAAACCGAAATTAATGCATTTCGCCCCTTACACAAAACAACAAATCGTAGACATTTTTACTTCACGCTTACGCGAGGGAGCAGTTTTAGAAACCTTCTCACCTGCAGCATTACAGATGCTAGCTGCCAAAGTATCTTCCGTCTCTGGCGACGTCCGCAGGGCCCTTGATATCGGTCGAAGAGTCGTGGAATTGTGTGACCAAAACAGCGACGATATTCTTAGACCATTAGAAAATTTAAGCAATGAACTGACAGAGACTGAGACAAAAACCGTAGAACTTAAGCAAGTTGTTAATGTTTTGAATAATGTTTATGGTACTTCACAGAATCTCGCTGAAGATGCCGATGAAGCGTTTCCTCTTCAACAAAAAGTGGTGATTTGCTCGCTTTTGTTGTTTCTTAAGAAAGCCAATCAGAAAGACGTGACAGTGGGAAAATTACACGATATATATAAGAGAGTTTGTTCTAAACGGAATTTAGTAGCTGTCGATCAAGCTGAATTTGTTAGTTTATGTTCCTTGATTGAGACTAGAGGACTGATAAGGGTTTCTGGGAAGAAAGAGCCAAGACTGCACAAAGTTACCTTGGAATGGGATGAAGAGGAAGTCGTTTCTGCCCTCAAGGATAAAAAATTAATGTCTGCGATATTACAAGATGATATTGGTAAATTTTAGACACTGTGTAATTTATTTTTAATTTATGACCTTGTGTGTTCAATTTTCTATGAATAAAGCTGTGAGTTTTTAAACTTGCTTTTTCATTAAACTGGAAGGAATATGCATCAGCTTTACACAAACTTTATGAAGCTTGTGGGTGCCTCAGAAATGTTCTTAAGTAGTTCCAGAGTTCCTAGGCCTTCATAATACGATTTATCTCTGCTCAAAATACTTCTTGGAAGAACTACATTATGTCGAAGTAATATGGGAAGAAATTATGCAATTTACGCCCCACAAAAGTTTGAATTTGGAAAATTTATAGAATATACAATCTCTGGAATTAGTTAGCGAACAGAATTTTCCCTGAGAATTACAATTTATTCTCATTTAAGATAGGCGTTTAATACCCATCTATTTTTATTTCCGCATCCAACTCTATATCTCTCTATACTTTGATACTAAAGATTTGATACGGTTGCCCCCTGAGAATGGATTAAACTTTAAAAAAGTTCTATAAGTTAGATCAGTAATTCCCAACCTTTTTTTGTTAGTAAGTCATTTTAAATTCTAACACCAAAAAAATTTTGGAACAAAAGTAACAAGGCTTAATATACTCTATTGTTATTTTATCTATTCTTAATAAAAGTCGGCTTTATCTAAAAATTGGGACTTTTTTGGGTTTTCAATTTCTAAAAGCTTCGACTTGTTCAAAATTCTCAAACTTTCTCCAAAATTTGCCTTTTCACGATTTCTTTTTAATCTTGATTTTTTTTTGACATTTTTTTACGTTTCGACTTATTATTATGTTTTAAACTTAAAATTCATTTTTTTACGCTAATTCAACTTTTTTTTTTAAAGACAACTTCCTGAACATTTAAATTTGCTTCTCAAGGTTCACCTTTTTTTCTCTTTTTTATTTTAAATTTCAACCTTTTTGTTTTTGCACATTTGGACTTTTTCCTCAAATTTCTTCATTTTATCTTCTACTATTTTCTCAAGCGTCGTCATGTTTTTGAAAGCTCCTTAAAATTTGCCTTTTTTTTCTTAAAATGTGACTATGAACAACGTCAACGTTTTTTTAAGATCAACTTTTTTCTCCAAATTTCACGCTCTTTTCAAAATTCGTCTTTTTTTGAAATCTCGGTATTGTTTGCAAATTCAAATTTTTTGTGAAAGTTTGACATTCTGTGGGAAATTTCGGGTACTTTAAAGTTCGTTTTTTCTAAAAATTTCGTATTTTTTGCCAAATTTGTATATTTTTTTTTGTCAAAATGTTTTCATTTTTCTCAAATTTAGATGTTTTCTGGAGCCAATTTGGTCTCTTTCTCATAACTTAGATTTATTTTCAAAATGAATCTTATTTTAGAAGTGTTGACTATCTTTAATTCTCGGGTTTTCTTGAATTTCGGCCTTTCTTTGATTTTAAAGTTCAGTTTTTTTCCTGACATTGTAGACTTTGGTTCCAAATTAATCTTTTTTTTTCTCGAAATTTCTATTAGCAAAATTCTTTTTTTTTTCGTGAAAATAATGATTATAGTGATAAAATGACTTTTTTTTCAAATTTGACTTGTAGGAAATTTTGACTTTTCCCAAAATTCGATGTTGGAAAATTTAAATTGTTTCGTCGAAATTCGTCTTTTACAGGCAATTAATTTATTTTTTTCTAAAATCACGGCGACTAACAAAAAATAAATACTTCAGAAATTCTTTCAGAAACTTCGAGAAAGAGGCTTATGCTGAAAATTTTATCTTTTTTTTACCAAAATTTCAAGACTATGTTAAATAAAAACGCAAAATTTATAAGAAATTTTTACAAATGTCGGTCATTTTTTCGAAGTTCGGTCTTTTTCTGTAAATTTAGCCTTTTTTTTAAATTATGTCGAAATGTTAATAAAGGAGCTCATTTGTTCTGAACAGTTCTTTTTTTTTTAATTACAGCAGAATATTTCTTATAAATTTCATTTTCTTCTCGAAATGTCAACATTATGACATGTAAATAAGGGGGGCAAAATTTCAAGAAAAATATATTTGAAAGTCTAGATTTTTTTTGGAAATTTTGAGTCGAAATGATCTTGAAAAAAATCGAAAATTAAAAATAAGTTAAAATTTTAAAAATATGACAAAAAAATGAAATATTTAAAAAAGTTGAAATTTTTATAAAATATGACGAATTTTTCAAAAGTTACAAAAAAGACAAAACAACGAGAAACGGCCTCAGTTTGGAAAAAAGTGGTATTCTTTAAAAAACGCGTGAAAAAACCGTGTGAAAAATTCGAAAATTTCAAACACTAACTAAAATTTTTAGAAAAAGTCGAAATTTTGAAAATTAGAATTTTTAAAAAAGTTAAAATTTCGAAAATAGGAGTCAAAATCTTCGAAAACAAGTCACAATATGAAAGCAAGATCGATTTAAAAAAGTGGTAATTTTGAAAACTGAGCAAAATTTGAAAAAATTAAAACTTGTCAAAAACTAAAAAATCGATATTTAAAAAATCAAAATTTTGGTAAAGTCAAAATTTCCTATAAGGTGAAATTTTTAAAGAAAAAAATGAAATTAGCAAAGTCAAAATTTTTGGAAAAAACCAAAATCACAAAAACAAAGTCAAAATTTACATGAAATTCTAAATTTTGAGAGAAATGCGAAATTTTTGAAAAGTTATAATTTCCAAAAAGTCTAATTTCAAGAAAAAATCAACATTTTCAACAAAGATCGAAATTTAAAAAAATAGCAGAAATTAAAAAAAAAGATGAGGTTTTCAACAAAAAAATCAAAGTATACATATTATCGAATTTAGGTAGAACAAAGTAAAAAATTTGAATAGAAAATTTTTAGACAATTTTAAATTTTCAGTTACAAAAGTTGAAAATTTTATAAAAGTCGATTGTTCAAAACGTCAAATTTACAAAAAATCAAAATTTTCAAAAAAGCCAAAATTTTCGGCGACCTCATGGGACATGATAGAAGAGTTTTGAAAAAATTCAAAATTTTCAAAAAGTTGAATTTTCAAAAAATCTAATTGTTCAAAAAGGTGGATTAAAAAAAGTAAATGACTATAAAAAAGTTCAAAGAGTCGACCTCCTGAAAAATAATCCCAATTTTCTAAAAAAAAGGGGGAAATTTTGAATTTTTTCGTCGAAATTTGTATTTTACAGGCAATTAATTTATTTTTTTATAAAATCACAGCGAAGTTTTTATAAAAAATAAATACTTCGGGAATTCTTTTAGAAACTTCAAGAAATTTAATTTTTTTTTGCCAAAATTCAAGACTGTATTAAGTAAAAACGCAAAAATTATAAGAAATTTTCACAAATGTCGGTCATTTTCTCGAAATTCGGTCTTTTTTGTAATTTCGCCTTTTTTTAAATTACGTCGAAATGTTAATAAAGGAGCATATCTTTTTCTTTAATTAGAGCAGAACATTTCTTGTAAATTTCATTTGTTTCTCGAAATGTCAATATTATGACATGTCAATAAAAGAGACAGAATTTCAAGAAAAATATATTTGAAAGTCTAGATATTTTTTGGAAATTTTTACCACGAGTCGAAATGATCTTAAAAAAAACACGAAAATTTCAAATAAGTTAAAATTTTAAAAATATGACAAAAAAACCGAAATATTTAAAAAGCCCAAACTTCGAAATTGAAATTTTTATGAAATATGACGAATTTTTCAAAAGTTACGAAAAAGATAAAATAACGAGAAAGTCGCAGTTTGTAAAAAAGTGCTATTCTTTAAAAATAAGTGAAAAAAACCGTGTGAAAAGGTAAAAAATTTCAAAGAATAAATACAGTTTTTGGATGGTCGAAATTTTGGAAAATTGGAATTTTTAAAAAAGTTAAAATTTCTATAAAAGAGTCAAAATCTTCGAAAACAAGTCAAAATATGATAACAAACAAGATCGATTTAGAAAAGTGGTAATTTTGAAAATTGAAATAATTCAAATTTTTGTCAAAATTTTCTAAAAAATCGATATTTAAAAAACCAAAATTTTGGTAAAGTCAAAATTTCCTATAAGGTGAAATTTTCAAAGGAAACCAAAATTTTCAACAAAAAAATGAAATTAGCAGGCAGTCAAAATTTTTGAAAAAAACATCAAAATCCCAAAGACAAAGTCAAAATTTTCAAAAAAAGTCGAATGTTTTAAATAAAACTCAAATTTACATGAAATTCTAAATTTTGAGAGAAAGGCGAAATTTTTGAAAAAAGTTATAGTTTCCAAAAAGTCCAATTTAAAAAAAAATCAACATTCTCAACAAAGATCCAAATTTAAAAGAAAAAGATGAAGTTTTCAAAAAAAAATCAAAGTATATAATCGAATTTAGGTAGAACAAAGTAAAAAATTTGAATAGAAAATTTTTAGTCACAAAAGTTGAAAATTTTATAAAAGTCGATTTTTCAAACGCGTCAAATTTAGAAAGTCAAAATTTTCAAAAAAACCCAAATTTTCGGCGCTCTCTTGGCGACATGATAGAAGACTTGAAAAAATTCTAAATTTTCAAAAGGTTGGATTTTCAAAAAATCCAAATGTTCAAAAAAATGGATTAAAAAAAATTAAAAGTATAAAAAAGTTGAAAGAGTCGACCTCCTGCTAAATAATCCCAATTTTCTAAATAAAGGGGGGAAATTTTTAGAATTCTGAAAATTTCCCTTTGCTAAAGCAATAAAAATTTCGATCAAAATGGACATTTTCAAAAAAAAAGTAGAAATTTTGACAAAAAAAAGATCAAATGTTATGAATAAGTTGAATTTTCGAAAAAAAATCGAAATTTTCGGAAAAAGACAAAACGTCAAAAAAAGTCAAAATTTAAACAAATATTATCGAAATGTAAAACCTTTTTTCATTTCGATTTTTTACTAAAAAAAAAATCGAAATTAAAAAAAAATCAAAATTCTAAATTTTCAAATCATCGGAATGTTCAGTCAGGTGAATTTATAAAAGTCAAAATTCGAAAAAAAAACAAAACTTTGATAGAAGCCACAATTTAAAAGAATAAAGTTTTCAACAAAACTAAAATTTTCAAAAAAGACGAAAATTTTCAAAAAAGACGAAATTTTCAAACTCAAAATTTTGAGGGAAAGGAGAATCTTAAAAATATCGAAATTTTTAATAGTTAATTGAATAATTTAGAGGATTGCTATGACAACGATATAGTTTTGGTAGCAATAAACTACTATTAAAAATCATAAAAATAACTTCTGTGGCAGTCAGACAAAAGATTTTTCACTTATGTTATACAACGTTGTAATTGCATTGTTTTGGCCTATTCGGCCATGTAAAATTCCAATATGGCATCCATTAGCAAATAAAGTTGAAGATCACATATTGAAAACCAAGAGAGATAAATAAAATCTAACTCCAGCATTATAATAAAATAGATGCCCAGTACCCAATCACCAAATTTTGTAACATTAAATTTATAAACAAATGAGATATTTAAAAAAATTGAAATTGATGATTTTCAGTTTTTTTCAAAATATTTCAGGAATCAAGGAAGATATTTTGAATCTGGTTTCATAAAAATATTACCATCAAAATTAGGCAAATTTTTTGTAATTGAACCGATTCTGTATCTGCAATAGTTTACAAGATTCCAATGGTGAGACGTGAAATAGTACTAACCCTATATATATTTTTAAAATGTTTAAAAAGACCAACATTATTTTAGGAAATATTCGCTCTTGTAATAGCTTAGAAAGTATATAAATATAAATAATGATGTGATGACTTGTTATTACAAATGTATTATATTAGTATTAACAAACCAGTTTAAAAAAATTGCAGTTGAATAAATATTTAAATAATTTGCTAATAAAAAAATAGAAAAGTATATCACCAATATCTTTTGGAGACATTATTTATTGCTGTTTTTACATTTTATTTCTTAGAGGTAATAGATTTTTTAATGTATCCTGTCCGTCTGAGATATCTGACTATGTATGGGGCAACTGCAAGAGTTATGGTCACTCTCACTGGGATGAATAGTTTATGAATTGCAAGAGCAAGCGCAAATGCTGTCATAGGCGACTCCAAGATACCAATTTTTCCAAGTCCACAAAAATCTGCAAATGCTTCCAGGTAACATGCAAACCCACTAAAATATTATGAGCTCCATAAAAACAGAACTATTGCAACATTTAAAACCTGTCTATTACGATTAGGATTTATTCTAAAGGTAGGAAGAGGAAAATGGTAGATGCAAAAAGTATTTTTTTTGTGGAACGGTCTGATCCTTGGTTATATTCAAAAATTGAAATACAAATCTTATCCATTGAAACCAAGAAAGATTAAAAAACACAACAAAGGTTGCTCTAACGTGTTTCGATAGCTAAGCTATCATCTTCAGAGAGAAGCTGAAGATGACAGCTTAGATATCGAAACACGTTAGAGCAACCTTTGTTGTGTCTTTTAATCTTTCTTGGTTTCAGGGGACAAGATTTTTATTCTAATTTTTGCAAAAAGTATGATTTAAAAAATAACAGATAATGCCTGATTTATTCACTTTATATCAACAAAATCAGTAAAAAAATATATACAAAACATCAATAAACAATTATTTAGTTTGTGGAGGTTTTAATATTCCCTTACTTCTCAAGTACCTAACAATAAGTGGTACTGCTGTAACTGTAATACCTATTCTAATGGGCATCAAAGATTTGTGAATCGCGTAGGCGACCACAAATGTGCCTGCATTGGCTCCCATTTGGGTCACCTTCTCCCCAAATCCAAGGGATGATGCCAAGTTATTTAAGTCTATGCCACTGCAAACAAAAAATGAAGCATTAAAGTCTCATGTGATTGAAATGGAAGCAAAAACAAACTTAAAAATAATAAAGTAGTAAAAAAGGCAATAATCAAAATTTACGAAGTGGTAAAAGCTTCAAAGATTACCTTGAGACCAAAATATAACAGCAACCTAAAGACACCAATGACATGGCAATGTGAAAAACAACCACAGTTGTTCCATATTCGGCAACTGCTTTTTTTAATTTCTGAGCTGATGATAGCTGTGGTTGTTTATCTTTATCATCACTGAATGATCTTTGTAGAGAGACACATGGTAACGCAGGATTAGGTCTTAAAAGCGTTAGACCTTCTAATTTTTGGGTGCGAATGCAACACAACGATGTATTATGTTTTAAATGCAATTGTTTTGTATTACAATAAAACCGTTTTTGCAAGCCTGAAACAAAGTTGTTATTCTTTCTTGTAAGTTGAAAGTTAATTCGCCATGTAAGTACATAATTGAAAGATTCTATTTTGAAATTTTTAAATCAGGACGCATACCATTTTTCAAAAAATGCAGAAAGCGTATATTGGTATTGTTTAGTCTTAAAACTGCAGTACTTGTACAAAAATACATAATAAAAACAAGAAACTTAACCTAACTTAATAACTTAAGATTTACATTGACATTTGACAAATCACTGTCATAGAGTTATGTCCAGTCATTTAACCCAAAACCACGGATATAGCCATTAAAGCGGATCGGCACCTTACTGAAGATCGATATGAACAATCGGCCTAGAGGGAATAGGGCTCGCACAATTAGAGTTGGACAGTAATGTTACATATGTACTATTTTATTTTTTATTTATGTATATTGAAATCTTATCCGGATAGCTAAAAAATAGACACGTTTTATACATTCAATCACATATTTATGGAACGCGAAAACTAACGAATGTCATAATTTTAAGTGTAACATCATATGTCTCAGCTAAAAAGCATTCTAATACTTAATTATAATAACTAATACATGCTTTATTGCGTAAGTACGACTTCGGTTTTTACTTTTAAATTTTTATTGCTTTTTTCAAAAACGCTAATTCAATTTTTATTCATTTATTTAGGAAATGTTAATCTCAAAACAAAGTCAACACAGTGTATGGGTAGTTCGACTTAAATTTTGAAATTTTGTGATATTTCTTACTTCTAATTTAATTTAATTTAAATCCAAAATTTTGTCATGCTTAAACTTGAACAGTTACATATTTGTTTAATATAAATTTCAGGTTTTATCTTTAAATTTCGTTTCTAAGAACCATGAATTTCTTTAATTTTTTGTTTTCATAATAGTAAGTTCATAGAATTTTTTTCAATAATTCGATTTTGAACGTCAAAATTGTGGCTTTAATTTTAAAGAAACGTTATATAACTAATAATGCAATAAAATTATCAAGTAATGAAAAGAAAACTATGACAGAAAGTTGCCACCCGTTCGTGTCCCACATTATTTTAATAATTTAAAAACTGGGTATAGCAATCCATTGCATTTTGTATAATTTATGGTTCGAGTTGAGTCATAGACAACTTTTGTGTGAATCGACCTACTGTTCGATAAAGCACAAACCACTAACATATAGATCTGCAACAAGAATTGCACGACTTTGACTAGTTTGCTTGAGTTAGACTCCCTATCGTAAGATGGCGCTCATAGCCGGTTGTTTTCGTTAGTATTTCCTGGATTTTTGATTATGTCAAATGACAAATTTCAATCGACTAATGACGACGAGGCGACTGTTTCGTTTTCAATCTGTTAATTAAGAAATTTGCAATTTATTTTCATCATGGATTATGATTTTTTGAAAATGCTTCCCGATGCTATATTCAGTTGGTTCAGGTATTTATGTGATATGTATGTATGTGTTTTAGGAACAGGATCAATGAACATGAAATGAGTTTTTTTTATATAAAAATTGACCATCTAGTGTGATTACACGATATCATTACCTCATCACCACAAATCCATCAAATCAAACAAAACTAGTAGTATATTCACAATCAGTCGAAGGTTGTCCAGTTTTAATATCCTGATATCTGTAGGCATCATGTGTACAGCATCCAACAATTTACATCCTTTTTACGTCAGCAGAAAACTGCCTTAAGTGTTCAAATATTCTTTTGTATCGGAGTTTGCCTGCTTTACATGATGAAATTAATGTAATCCAATGTCCCATAATTCTTGAAAAATGAGTCAAGAATTTTTCGTACATCGACTAGTGACACTTTGAACCCGATTTTAAAGCATTTGTCTCTTGAAAATGAGTATTATGTAGTACAATTGTCTTTTTAATTTCATAAACGGGCTTGTGAGTGTGTTCAAAAGTGGGGTTACCACCATAAATTTCTATCCGAGCCATTTGATTTGTAGTCATATTTCAAAAACTGTTTAGAATATTGTCAACAAACAATAAAAATTTATATATTTCCAAACTGGGCCGAAGAAATGTTAAATAAAATTAATAAACATAAGACTTAATGTTAGAACTTTGGTCCATGCATACTGCCAAGACATCAATAAGGTTATTAATAGTCAAAACAAAAGATTGCAATTTGTAAATAACCCTGCAAAACGGCAAGCAATTTCAATTTTACAGAAAAAAAAATTTAAAAAGTGAATGAATTTTTATTATTAGCTCTCATGAATAAAGTATCTCGATTAACAATAAAAAGATTTTCTTTGTTTTAGTTTCATAAACCATTGGTATCATTGACAATAAACCCTTTTATCGAGTATTGTGACATTATATCACGCTTATAGGATGATAAAATTATTCTTAATTTTACTATAAAACCTTATAATATTCGCTTATTATAAACGTATAAGGAAGCAATCTGTAAGTAGTACTGTTGTATGTTTGTTAATTAGCATTTATTGTTTAATACGAACTATGCTTATAACGAACCGATTACTTCAGTCTTTTAAGGTTCTTAGAAGAAGGTATCATTGTATTATTTTGGACTAAGCATAAGAAGTTTCCTTTGCACGTCCATTTTTATTGGGTTACAGAGATTATTTTTGGCGTTACTATTTCGACTTATTTTTTTGATGTACATAACATAAATATTTAATATACTTATACTTATACCTATTGACAACTTATGATTATTCCCTAGTAAGTGATTTTAAAATTATTGTAATATGTGTACTATCTTTTGTTATGAAAAATACTTCGCTCAAATTGTCCATATTTGATTAAAGAATTTTTCGTAAGAAAAATGGACATCACATTCAAAATAATTGGATTTAAATTTACCGCTGGTTCTGCTTTTAATTAGTCGCGCCATCTCCGAATTGGGAGTGTAAACACCGATGACGTTATCTGGACCAAGTTCATTACACGGCCGTTGCACGTCTCTAGGGTTTGTGCGATAAAGATCGATGGCTGCAATCTGACCAACTGCATCTGATGGATGTAAAATAGAATAAATGTGCCACAATGACAACAAAACAATTCCCTGTTTACGAGACCTAGTTGTGAAATGGCGGATACTACATTGTCAAAATATTCCTCTTATTTGTGGTGAAATTGTATACGAAATTGAAAATAATTATGTGAATGACTTTGCGTGCGTGTTTCGGATTTAATTACATGCTCGCGTACTGTCCATCTTTTTAATATGGGGTGAATGTGTGAAAAAATCAATTTTATCGTGGCTTTGTTATTTTTACGTGGTTAACGATTTCAAATAATTTTCCTTCACCCTACGCGTAATGGAAATAGACGTAACTCCTGAGACGAACGCAGATAAAATTAGTGGTGTTACGGGACAGACGGAGACGCTTGCCGATAAATCAACAAACGGAGATGTCAACAAAGCGACCACTGCAACAAACATTCAACATGCAACAAAAAACAACAATATACTCAACAAGAAGGTTATTAAGCACGCACTCCGACAACAAGCGAAAAGACGAAGAAAAAACACGACAATAGCCTCAGGTAATGCCCCTTCCGTACCCCGAATCATCGTGAAACCGCTGCCCCCGCAACCCTCCGAGGAAGCCACTGTTGCACCCCCAACGAAGACACCTACGATGCGCGAGGTGCTTGCCTCCATTCCGGGTTTTAACATGAAACCCCGTAGACGAACGAATAAAAAACTGTCCACGGCGGCGCAACTGGAACAAACCAAAGAAGGCTGCATAGACCTAGAAACCCCCGACTCAATTCTGGTGAACACAAACCTGCGATTGTTGCTCAATAAGGCAACGTTCGCCTCGTTGCCTTTACTTTATCAGAACAAGTTGGCGCAATTGCTGCCTTACGTTGACAGACACATTGTTACGAATTCGAATGAGCCCAATGCGATGGATTTGAATAATTCTGGGCTGAATAACGAGTTCTTCGCTAGGGCTTGTGTTGAGTGGCAGTATAGGTTAGCCGAAGGTGAGTTTACCCCAGAAAATCAACAGAAATTAAAACTGGAAGCTGACAAAGAAAGAAGTAAGTTAGATCCTTGGAAACTGAAGCACTTTGAACCTATTTGGGGTGATCGAAGTGTGGCAGATGCTTCGGATAGTGTTACGAATCTAGCACCTGCGAGACCGCCCATTAAGACTACCATCAAGCTGAGACCGAGCAGTATGCTCAGTAAAAATAAACAAGCTGCACCTCTGCCTGTGAAGAGATTGCGAACTGTTGGGGCCATGACTCGCTCATGTACTAGCTTGAAGGAGTTCGAATCTCTTGTACAACCAGTAGAAGTAAAAACTTCAACTAGTAGTGTACCATCTAATGGTGGAATACCAGTAGAAGCAAAAACTCCAATACCAGACCTTCTACCGATTAAATCCTTGAAAAGCCAGCAGCCCAAAGATCCAATTGTTTCCAAAGAAGGTGATGATGCAGATGAAGATCTCAAAGAAACCGAGCAACAACATGACAATTGTATTGTAAATATAAGCGAAGCCATACTAGAAGCGAAAGAGGAGACGATTATTCTATGTACAGATGTTCCCAAGCTAGAGAAACGCAGGAGATCCGCCAGTATGGAGAGGGAAGGTAACTCTCCGAAACGAAAGTCCCCGAGCCCTAGTGAAGAAATTGAAGCTATAGCTGAATGCCAAGATGAGGAAGATAGCTTAGGAACCTCGGAAAAACAATATCCTGGAGATTTCGAAAATGTGGATGAAGTTGAAGATGAGAGAAAAGAGCCAGTGGAAGATGAAGATAGCAGTAGTTCGAATACTCACGACTCTTGCTCGTTCCAGAATAATCCCCTACACGAGACACTAGCCCCAAGCGAAACTGTCGATTTGTCAGAGCTTTGCGACGACGTAAAAGAAGACACATGTCACACTGACATTTCAACGGATTCCACGACAACGGAAGAAAAGATGGAAGAAGATAGCCCACTGGATACAATCTCTGATACTGTTACTTCTCCAGAATTCCACCCAGTTTGTCCTTCATTAAGTAAAGAGAATAGCAATGCTGAGTTTATAAAGGACGAAGAGACTATGCAAAATTCGTTTCCGGTACTGCCGAATTCGTTGATTTTGCAGCAGGAGTCCATAGTGTTGGAGAAAGGTTCGTGTTCTGAAATGTGCGAAAACGACAGTTGCTTGGAGGAATCTGCTGAGAAACTGGAGGCTAGCGTGGAGGAATCGGATCTGGTTATGGCGCAACTGAGCAACACCAGCTTTGACAGCGTGCAAAATATTCCAGTTGGGGAGGAAGATGCCAATGAGGATAGATTTTTGGATGCCGAAAATTATGTTCTGGAGTCCGGGCAGATAACGGTCTCGACGCAAAAATGTGATAAAGAACCTACCGAAGTTGACATTGAAGCAACTCTTTTTGGCAATGCTCCTTCTAAAGGTAAGCAAGTCAAATTTTTCAACACCACAGTTTTTGTAAGAATATAAAATGAAATAATGTACAGGTTTCGCCAACCCATTTGTGGGCCAAATTATAGATCGAAGATCAACTGAAGCTTCTTCTCTTTCTCTTCTTGAAGCTAAACACTTTTAGAAAAATTTAAAATTGTGAATTTAGAGTTAGAGATTTAAGAAAAATCCACATTTTGAGATTTAATTTGAAATTTTGAAACAAATTGGGTACATTTTTTTCGAAATTTTGATTTTTCCTTTCAAAATTTTTCTCGATTTTTGCTTTTAAAAAATGTATTTATTATTATTATTATAAAATTCAAGTTTTAACACAAAATTTCGACAAAAAAGTCAAGATTTTGGTAATATTTCTACTATTCGACTTTTTGCCCAAAAACTCCTAGAAAGGACGAAATTAGAAATTAATATCAAATTAACTTTTCATTCATTCATTTCAAATTTTTTGAAAAATTCATCATTTCCAATTTCAACTTTTCTAAAAGCTTCCACGTTTTTCAAAATTGACTTCAAAATTTTTTCTCGAAATTTTGACTTGAAATTTTGAGCTTTTGTGCCCTTTTTTTAATTTTAGGTTTTTCCAAAATTTAAATTTTGTCAGTCTTCGATTCATTAAAAATTTTAATCTGTCTCAGAATTTCGCTTCATTTTAAATATTTCGACCTTTTTTTGAATATCTCAATTTTTTTATAAATTTCGACTTTAATTGAAAATTGTAATTATTTCTAAATTCGATCTTTTTGGAAAATATGACTTTTTTGTAAAATTTGACTTTTTTGTAAAAAATTTAAATTGCCACTTTTTAAAATTGTCACTTTAAATTTTCTTTCAAATTTTAACTTTTTGAAAATTTTACACATTTCGAAACTTGAATGCGTATTTCGTTTTTTTTTAATTTGGACATACTTAGTTTTTTCAAAATTTCCAAAAACCATTTTGGAGTCGAGATTTTGAAGTCAAAATTTTCAAGAAAAAAGTCGAAATTTCAAAAAAAAGTTGAAAACATTTTTTCTTAATTCTAACTTTATTCGAAAATTTCGACTCTTTCTTAAAATGTTACCTTTTTGGATGTTTCAGGCTTTTTGTAATACGTCTTTTTCTTTAAATCTAATTTTTTTTTGGAAAATTTAAGACTTTTTTGATAATTCGACCTTTTTTTTTAAATCTAGACTCCCCACTTGTTTACAAAAATGTTCAGTTTGTTTTCAAAACTTCGACTCTCTGAAAATTTTGAATTTGAAAATTTCGAAACTTGAAAATTTTTGTTAAATAACTGTTTTTCAAAAATTCGACTTTTAACAATTTAACCTTTTTTTTTTAAATTTAGGCTCCCCACTTTCTTCTAATTTTTTTTTAATTTAATCTTTTTTAAAATATTGATTTTGAAAATTTTCGAATTTTTTTGAAAATTTCGAACTATCCACCTTTTCGAAAATTTCAAAATTTCAAGAAAAAGTTAAAAATTCGACTTTGTTAAAATTTTTATTTCTTTGAAAATTTCTAATTTCTCTTGGAAAAGTAGACATTTTTCTTGTAAAAGTGAAAATTTCGAATTTTTTAAGTTTCGCTTTTTATAATTTAGATTGTCCATTTTTTCGAGAATTTCCAGTTTTTTTTTTAAAACTTGGACCTTTAGGAAGTTTTGAATTCGAAAATTTCAAAACTTGAATGTTTCGTTTTTTTTTATTTCGACATATTCAGTCACAATTTTGAAGGAATATTCAAGACTTAAAATTTTGAGAAAAAGTTAAAAATTTGTCTCCTTTTAATTTTGATTATTTAAAAATTTCGACTTTTTCGTGAAATGTTGCGTTTTTTGCATGTTTCAGACTATTTTAAAATGCCCATTTTAAATATTTTTGAACATTTCCAGTCTTGAAGTCAAGACGTCTCAATTTTCTCCAAAACGACTTTGTGAAAATGTTGAATTTGAAACTTCCGAAACTTGGAAGGTTGATTTTATTTTAAATTCTAAATTCTTTTTCTTGAAATGTTGCCATTTTGGAAATTTCATGTTTTTTAAGTTTCGTTTTTTTTTAAATTATTTTTTCTGAAAATTTCGATTCTTTGAAATTGATGCTTTTTTAAAATTTAGACTGTCCATCTTTTCCAGAATTTTGTATTTGTTTTTAAATTATTATTATTATGAATATTTCGACTTTTTTGAACATTTTGAAATATCCGGTTAAAAAACTGGAAAAAACTCAAAATGTTGAGAAAAAGTCTAAATTTTGATAAACACCTGAATTAAATAGCCTTTTAAATTCAAAAATTAGAAATTATAAAAAGTCGAAATATAATAAAAAAATGGAGGTTCTCAAAAGAGCCAAATTTCAAGAAAACGTCGAAATATTGAAATCGAAATTTTTACAGAAAAGTGAGAATTTAGAAAAAAGCGGAAATTTTGAAATGTTCAGACTTTTAAAAAGCTAAAATTTTCGTAAAATCATAATGTTGATACCTTACGTTTAAAAAAGTGGTAATTTTCAAAAGAAGTCAAATTTTTCACAAAAAATTCGAAATAACGTTTTAAAAGATGATAAATCTTTAAAAAAATCCAAATTTTGAAAAAATCAAATATTTCATAAAACAATCAAATTCTTCCAATTTTACAAAAAATTACAATTTTACGAAAAAGTACATTTTAAAAGAATAATCCCGATTTTTGCAAAAAAGTGAAAACTTCGAAAATATGACTTGCAAAATTTCAACTTCTTGAGAAGATTTTCAAATTCCTGAAAATTTGAAAAAGTCGACATTTTAAAAATAAGTCAAATTTTTGACAGTCAAAATTTTTAAAAGCATAGAAATTTTCAAAATGACCAAAAATTTTGAAAAAATGTCAGTGAAAAAAGTAAGTACTTTTTAAAAGAGCATAATCTTGAAAGGTCGATGTTAAAAAAGTTAAAATTTTCAAAAAAAAGTGGAAGTTTTTAAATATACGTTGAAATCTTAATAACAATTCAAAATTTCTTAATTTCATCGGTCAGAATTAAAAAAAAAAGTAAAATATCCAAAAATGTCGATATTTTCAATAAATGTTTAAAAAGGACGATTTCAGAAAAATTGCAAAGAACGAGAAAAAGTTTTTCAAAATTTAGTCGAATTCTTTAAAAAATGCGGGATTTAAAAAACTCGAACCGTAAAAATTCTCGAATTAAAACAAAAATTATATTAAAAAAGTGAGAATTTTCAAAAAGTATCGATGGTTTTAAAAAAAGTCAAAACATTTCAGAAAAACTCGACATTTCGAGAACTCGTTTTTCTCAACAAAAAAAAACAATAACTTTCAGAAAAAAATAGAAATTTTCAAAATAATAAGTACCAATTTTGAGAAAAAAACCAAATTTTGAACATAAAAAAATAAGTAAAAATGTTAAGAATATTGAAATTTTGAAAAAAAAAGTGGTAATTTAAAAAAAAAGTGAAAACTTTGGAAAAAGGATAAATTGAAATGTCGAAGCTTCAAAAGATCGAAATTTAAAAAAAAAAGAGACATTTTTAAATATTATGACGAAATTTTCAAGCGCCCACATTAAAAAAGTCGAAAAATTTAGTCCAAATTAAAAAAAAAAGAAAAAAGGATTATACACAAAAATTTCACAAAAATTACGAGAAATTTTCAGAAAAATCTAAATTAAAGAATTAAAAATCATTTAAATTTCGAAAAATTCCATAATTCTATATTTCCAATAAGTCGAAATTTTAAAAGAGATTTCGAAATTTTCAAAAAATCAAAATACAGTAATACTAGAGGCATTACGCGAGTATGGACTGATTATCCCTTTTCAGTCACAATTTTGAAAAAAGTCGAAATTTCGAGGAACAGATGAAAATTTGTCTTTTTTTTATTTTAAATTGTTGTAAACTTTCAACTCTTTCTTGAAATGTTGCCTTTTTTAGACGTTACAGACTTTTAGAAATCCCAAGTAGCAATTTTTGAAAATTTCGAATCTTAAAAATTTGCCCCCTTTTTTAAATCAAGACGTCCCAATTTTTCTCAAAATTTCGACTTTTTTAAAAATACCTTTTTTAAAATCTTAAATATTTTTGAATATTTCGAGTTTTGAACATTTTGAAAGTCAAGACGTCTAAATTTTCTCCAAAATCATCAGTTTTTTCAAAATTTTAACTTTGTGAAAATGTTTCGAAATTTAAAAGGTTGATTTTATTTTAAATTCTAAATTCTTTTTCTTGAAACGTTGCCATTTTGGAAATTTCATGCTTTTTAAAAATTTCTACTTTAAAAATTTCGTTTTTTTTTTTAAATTAATTTTTCCGAAGACTTTCCGCCTTTTCCATAATTTTCTGTTTGTTGATAAATTAGGTTTTTTGAAAATTTTAAATTTGGCTTTTTGAAAATTTTCAATTTGAAAAATTCAAAACTTGTGAATTTGATAATTTTTGAAATTTGGACTATTTTTCGTGAAATGTTGCCACTTTCAAAATTTGATATTTTTTTAAAAATGTTTACTAGTGTCAACTAGTTTCTAGGGGCTAAGTACCATATGGGAAGTTTGGAGTTATTAAACGAAAACCTTATGTTAATTATGACTTATTAAGTTAATTAATTAATTTAAGTTAATAGTCAAACCAGAAGGATTAGTACTTAGGGCTTTGGTTGGGATATTGGTGATGACATTTAGTACTTATTTAAAGTAAAAACTGAAAAACATATTTTTTGGCACTTACCTCCTTTGATATTTTCACTCTACAATTTTAAACCAAAAAAATATATAATATAAATTTGGAGACAAATCGGAGGCACCATAAAAAATCGAATTTTAATGCGAAAGCTTGAGTATAGGTCGAAATTTGGAATTTAAATACTCAACATTTCGAAGAAAAAACAAAATTTTAAGGTAAACTTTAAAGTTTTGGAAAAGAAATTCTACTCAAAATTTTTTGAAAAAAATTATTTTGTTAGATAATAGTCGAAATAGAAATGGAATTTTCGACTTAAACTAAAGACTTTAAACAAAAGTCATAAAGAAGTAAAGAAAAATCAGGGAATGTGAAATGTTTCATTGATTTTATTAGGCTTAACCACATCGATCCAAGGGACATTTGACCAATCTTCATCCGATTTGTCCTGGGATCAGTTGGAAGCCTCCATTACTGGGTTCACTAATTTTAACTGATTATGTGTACAATGCTTCCAAGCTACTCTATTTTTACCTGTTTAAAGCCAGAGGAAGTATCAGTGACACCAATACAATCAAATTGTGTAATATATCCCCAAACTCTTCGTTTTGGCTTTAACGTTGATAAATGAGATGATTGTTTGGTGACCCAGTCACACCTCGACACTTTAAAGTATTGCATTACAAAACAGAGTTAATTTTAATCTACTTAGGAACGTGCGTCACTCGATTGCCTTCAAAGAGCTTTTGTTTTGCAGCGACCGAGGATTGTTGCTGGAGCATGGTGGATTCCAGTACAGAGAAGCTCTTAGAAGTACCCCTACACGCTCTCGACGCCGTACCCTCCGTAGTTACGAATAGCATAGTGGCCACAGCCGAAGATTTAGCCGAAGATGTCGAAGTTATTCCGATGAAGGAGGAACTAGAAGTCCGACTGGAGGAAGGTACGTTTCCGGTGCCGAACGATTGGCCATATAACGTTAAAATGGACTCCGATATGGTGGCGGCGGCTCTAAATTGCGAAAACGCGGACGTCGACAAGTTAAGACAGCCACAGAGCTACCCCGAATACACGACGGCTAATCAGGTTAAACTTGAGCTGGAAGTCACTCTAACGCCGGAAATAGTCAGTTCTGATAGTCTGATAACCAGCACTGTGAATTCTTCGAGTAGCAATCCGAATTCGACAGTTACGCCATCTGTTAGTAAAACTATAACAACGGTGATCCCGCCTACTACTATAGTGTGTCTACCGTCTGTCGTCAGCAGCGCGTCAGGTTTGAATTCCGTCGTCAACGAAATAACGCAGAGTGCTCCACCTTTAGCTAGATCAGGAATTGTGCAAAGCTCCAGCGCTTTGCCCTATTTGGCCTTGAGCACTTCCCAGCCGATAAGAGCGGTTCCCACGCATAGCAGCAAGTCCAAGCCGAAAATCGCCGCCAGCGGATCAGGTAATTGCTCTTTTGATCATACTTGATAGTGAAATCGAAGTCCATCTTTACTGTGATGTGTGTTTCAACAAAATCAACTTAATATTATAACCCTTACTTTGGGGAAATTGTTTGTACAATGTTCATAATTTATTAACGAGAACTACAACAGAAATGGTAACTCTTCCAAGTTTTTTTTATTATTCAGACCTACGAGTATCATCTTCTGCGTGGCTATATGGTAGGCAAATAACAAAGTTTTTTAAATCCGGAATTGAAAAGCACCCTGAATTATGTATATCACCTCTGTCGGTCGACTTATGTAACTTTCACAAAAGGATAAAAAATGTTAAAAACAATGTCCGTTTATACAAACCTCAAGGGAATGACAAACCGGTTTGCTGTAAGTGAACTATTACATCAAAATTTGATTTTTATTAGGTTGACATTTTCAAAAAAGACAAACTTTTGAAAAAAGATGATATTTAGAAAGTTACAATTTTCAGAAACCAAAATTTTTAGAAAATGTTGATATCTTGAGAAATTTGGTGGAACGGACTGGTCCTTGGTTATCATCAAAAATTGAAATACAGAACTTGTCCCTCGAGACCAAGAAAGATCTTTCTTTGTTTCAGGGGACAAGTTCTGTATTTCAATTGAGAAACCTCGAAATCTTGAAAAAAGTCGGAAATTTTCTAATGAGCCGAAATTTTCCTAACAGCTTAAATTTTAAAAGAAGATTTTTAAATTTTCAAGCTAATTTAGAATTTTTCAAAAAAGTGTAATGTACGAAAAAGGCAAAATTTCCACCATTTTCCGAATGGCGACTTTTTGCTGTATGTAGTATTTGACTTTTTTTAAAATTTGAAATTACTTAAAAATTTAAAAAAGAGGAAATTGAAAAAGATCGAACGGCAAAATTTTCAAAAAGTTAGACCTTTTTAGAGAGAGTCGAATTCTTCATAGAAAGTCGAAATTTTCAGAAAAAGTCAAAATTTCGAAAAAAAAAGCCTACATTTTGAAAAATATTCAAGTAAATTCCGAATTTTTTAAAGAAACTCAAAATTTTGAAAAAAGGTCGCAATTTTAACCAAAAAAAGGAAATTTGGAAAAGTTTAAATTTTTTAAAAAACTGCCACATTTTCAAAAAACGTTTTTAGAAGTCGAACTCTTCATATAAAGCCGAAATTTTCAGGAAAAGTCAAAAATTCGAGAAAAAAAGCCTACATCTTAAAAAATGTTTGCATAAATTTCGAATTTTTCAAAAAAACGCAAAATTTTGAAAGAAAGTCGATATTTTAACTAAGAAAATAGGAAATTTAAAAAACAAAATTACAAATAACTGCGAAATGTTCAAAAAGTTAGAAATTTTTAGAGCAAGTCGAAAATTCTTCACAAAAACCGAAATTTTTAGGAAAAGTCAAAATTTCAGAAAAAAAGCCTATATCTTGAAAAAAGGCGAAATATTCAAATAAGGGGCAGTTCTTAAAAACATCGAAGTTATCAAATAAGTTTTACTAATTGTTAAATAAAGGTTGATTTTTTTAAATTTGACTTTTTCCAAAAAGTCAAATTTAAAAAAATCAAAATTTTGAATTGAATTGGAAATTTAAAAAAGATCGAAATTTAAGAAAAATGCTAAATTTTGAAAAACGATCGCAATTTAAAAGAAAATGGAAATTTTTAGGAAAAGATCGAAATTTTCAAAATGGCCGAGTTTTAAAAAAAAACCAAATTTACAAAAAGTCAAAATTTAGAGAATTAGTGAAAGTTGTAATTTTCTAAAATAAAAACTCGAAATATCAGGAAAAGTATGTTTTGAAAAATAGATAATTTTTTAAAAAAGTGAAGATTATGAAAATGGTATCAGTTCACATCATGATTGAAAATAAAATCAAATATTTCGAGAAAGTCTAAATTTACAAGAAAAAGTTGGACAAAATTTTGAAAAAAAAATCGATATTTTCTATCAATAAAATTCGAAAATAAGTTCGGAATAAAAACTCAAAATTTTTAAGGAAAAGTAAAAATTCTGAAAGAATTAGATTTAAAAAATATTCGGAGTTTCCACAAAAAGTTTGAAAATGTGAGAAAAATAGTTTTTTTTTAAAGGTTGAGATTTTTTAAAAAGTAGATAAACTGCAGGAAGTCAAAATTTTGATAAATGGCCGGGAATTTAAAAAAAATTGGATATTATGAAAAAAGGTCAAAATTTTCTGAATAAAGAAAGTCAAAATTTTGAGTAAATTATGTTATTTTGAAAAGCAGAAATTTTCAAAAACGAAAAAAAAACATATTCCCGGTGAAAGCCAAAATTTTGAAAGATTCAATCTTTAAAAAGTCACAATTTTAACAAAGAATAAATATTGTTAATAAGGTTGCAAAAAAGTAGACATTTTTCAAAAAAAAAAGGGGTGAACATTATGAAAAAAGGTGGAAATTTTCAACGTCCATAGTTTGGAAAAAAAATTAAAACTTGGAATTCTCGAAAGCCCAAATTTTCAAGGAAAAATCGAAGTTCTGAAAAAATCCAAATGTTGATAAGTCAAAATTTTTGAAAAGCAGAAATTTTGATAAGAGTTTTAATATTCAAAATAAATAAAAAAGTAAAAACTGTTAATAAAATCGAAATTTTCAAATTTCAAAATTTACAAAAAAATCTTAATTTCGAGAAAAAGTGAAAAATTTGAAAGAAGTAAAGTTTTCAACAAAGATTTGAAAAATGTCGAGATTTTAAAAGACCATTAATTTTGGGAATAAATCAAAATTTTGATAGAAGTGGAAATTTAATAAAACTAAAAATGTGAAATTCGAAATTTATAAAATTCAAAATGTTCAAAAGAGATCGAAATTTTCAAAAAAGTCTAATTTAAAAAAAGGTCCTAATTTTCAAAAGGTTCATATTTTCAAAAAAAGTCGCATTCTTTAAAAAAAACTAAATTTTGAAATAGTCATAGATTTCACATAATCCGAAAATTTCAAAAAGTGTCGACATTTTCAAAAAAAGTGGAAATATTGGAAAAAGGTTGACATTAAAAAAACCGAAACTGTAAAAAAAACTTTTACATTTTAAAAAAATTGGACACGTTATTATGAAAAAATGTTGAAAAGTAAAATTTTGCCATAAAATTAAAATTTGCAGAATGATTGAAATTCGCAAAAAAGAAAAGACGAAATTCTAAACAAAAGACGGATATTTTCAAAAAAAATGCGAAGATCCTGAGAGAAGTTAAAATTTTGAATGAGCCGAATGATTTAAAAGTTATACTTTTGATGAAAGTTACAACATTTTTAATAAAGTGAAAAAATGAACAACTTTCAAAAAAAGTAAATTTTCAATAAAAATAAAATAAAAAGTGAAAAATTGGAAAAAAGTCAACATTTTGAAAAATGGTTGAAGTTTTCCAACAAAAAAAATACTTGACACAAGGTAGAAATTATTCACTATTTTGAGAAAAGAAATAAAAATTTCAGAATATTTAAAATTACAAAGAAAAATACAAAATTTCGAGGAAAAGTTCTGAAAAAAATAGAAATGTTGAAGAATCGGACATTTGAAAAGTATTAAATTTTCAAAATGAGTAAAAAAAAATTCCAGTAGTGGAAATTATCGAAAGTAAATTTTTCAAAAACTAAAATTCACAAAAATTTCACAACTTTGAAAAAGTCGACGTTTTTAAAAATGTCGAAAATTTCAAAATAGTCAAAAATTTTAAAAAACTTAAATTTACAAAAAAAAGTGAATTTTGAGGATCTAAATTTTAAAAAAGGTCGGAATATTTTAAAAACAAAAAAGTGGAAAAGATTTAAATTTTTTCAAGTAAGTAAAATTTTCACACAAAGTGAAAACTTAAAAATGAGAATATTTTTTGAATGTGAAAATTTTCTAAACTTTCTAAGGAAGGTGAAATTATCAAAAGAATTTTTAAATATAGGTCGAATTTGAGTATACATCCTTTATAGTCGGAATGAATTTCAATGTAATATTTTTTTGTGATTTTCCAATTGAAGTTGAAACTTTAGGCAACAATTTAATTATGTTGAGTTTAATGTTCAAAATTTTGAATTTGTGAACATGTTTTAGGTAATCGTAATAGAAGTAACAACAAACCGCCTCCCGGAGCTGTAAACTTAGAACGTAGCTATCAAATCTGCCAAGCAGTAATCCAGAATAGTCCCAATAGAGACCAGCTGCGGTGCCAGCTCAAACCTCCGCCCTCACTGTTAGCAGCGGTCGCTACCAATAATGCCAAGAAAAATGAAGCCAATCGACAAACACAGTACAGTTCGGTTACATCTTCCAGAGGTAGTGGATCTGGTAAAACATTCACGCCACCATTGCCCGCCCCTGGGAGTACATATCAAATGGTCCAAGGTGGTAATGGCGTTAAAAGCGTATCAGTGGGACAAAAGGCAGCTAGAACTGTACCAGCGTATCCACAACAGAGACAACCGAGTCCACCTGTGGTCGTCAGACATGTGTTTACGTCAGGGCAGGGAATTCCTGTAACGATGGCGGTATTACCGCAATCTTCTAATCTTAGTCCCGAAGTGAGTGAGTACATTATATTTTGTAGAGAGTTGTTGCCTTTTCTTAGCATCACAGACAATGACTCTCATTGCTTTTGAACTCGCTCTAGAGGTTAATAACCAGCAAATTCAAGGGCTACTATTTTGGCAGCGAATTTGACAAAATTTTATAAATTCCCAGTTGATTGAAATTTGTATTTATTAATTTAGAGAAAGGATTCCAAATTTTTAGAAAACCTTAAATACAGTCTGTTTTTGTTAACATTTTGACTTTGGATAATTTTTCTTGAATTTTTGGCATAGAGTGAACATTTCAAGTCTCAAAGTTAAAGCAGAAGGGACAAAAGTTGCATTTCATAATTGTCTGGTTTCTCTCAAATTTGATTTCCCAAAATATTCCAGCAATATGGTGTCGTATATCACAATTTATATATATTTATGACCTCTTCTAACTTCTTCATCACATATTTTACATATCATGTTAAATATTGACCGTACGCCTATGCCAGCCTTTTATCAGTTTATCCTTATTAGATAGTTTTTGAGCTTAAAATCGTTGCTTCTTTTTGTATATTCACAATAACTGTAATCACCTTTGACCGTTTTAATTGACTTTTAAGTTCATCTAAATAGTTCACTACTAGGTATATTGATTATTTTTTATGCAGTTAAAAAATCATGCATTATTTGTTAGTTTAATCACTATTTAACGTAATTTCATACAGAGATCACACCAACACAGCTGATGCACATGGCATCGTTCAATGCCTGAATTTGTGCCAACAAATTTACCGAGATAAATCTTACAAATACAATCAACATTGTTTCAGGTGGTTGAGGGCCCTAACCAACTAGGCGGCGTAGGCCAATACATCTTAGTCCAAAGAGCCGGCGTTGCCGACCACCAAAGCATACCGAGATCTTCGAGTGCCCCTCCCTCACAACAACAAATGGGAGGGGCAATCAACACTAACAGTATCTCACAAATTGTCTCATTAGGAGCCAACCGTGCTGCAGGTAGACCGGCCAGTGTGGACACCGATCACCCCGCCGCCGTACACGCCAATCAACCCTCGAACGACTTTCTGGTGCAATGTCCAAACCCCGGTACGCAGGCGGTCACACGTAGGCAAAGAATGCCCACGGGTGTGGTTTACGGCGATGTTAGCGTTAATATGGAAAGTCCTGTGCATAGTTATACGACCGTCAGTCCTGGGGGGGAGAATCTGGTGGACCATCCGGGGGCGGCCATGCAGCCTCAGATGGTTTTCCAAAAGGGTAGGAATGCCGCGGAGAACGGAGGGTCATGCGCTTGTAGTCTGAAAGCGATGGTGGTGTGTAAAAAATGCGGGGCTTTCTGCCATGATGACTGTATAGGACCTAATAAGTTGTGCCGTACTTGTTTTATACGGTAGATAGATTTTGTTTCTACGTTGTCTCATTTGTTGGTAATTTATTTTCAATATTTCTGCAGCGACATGTACATATTTTAAAAAAATGGCTATTTGCTTGGATCACTTTTAATATCTTTTGAAATCCCACATTAAATTACCAACAAAGACTTTTATAACTTAAATTCCTGTGGTATTATTTAAGATGAAACAAAGAAGACTTGTTTGACAGTGATTATCGATTATTAGGTTTAAAAAAAGTATGATAGAAGAAGCTTATCTGTAAATGAAGAAAAATACTCTTTAATCATAAGTACTATTTATTTATTTCTTATCACTTTATATACACATTTGTTCATTATCATGCCATTTTTTAATGCATTTGCATCCATTTTTATTTTAGAAAGTCTTCCATATGCATTTCTAATACAATTTCTTTTTTATACAATTACATTCAATTTTTGCTAAAATAAACACTACCTCAGGTATTTCATGTATACTTTTTTATTTTTAAATATGTGCTAAAGTTGAAACAGCGTTTCCAGTGCAATAATCTTTAGGTATTCTTTTTGCAAAAAAGTTTACATTCAAATGAAGAGTCAAAAATTGTTTAAAACCTTGTATGCTTTTCTTTAGATGATATTTTTAGATTTAGGATAAATTGTGTATATGATTATTTTTCATAAATCTTATGTAGGTTTTAAGACTTTATTTCTGTACAGCTCTTTTTTTACATTTTAGATTTATTGCTATTTAATTGATCCCAGTTGGTTGTACATATAGTGTTCCTTTCCAGCTACATTGAAAAATACACATTCATTGTTTACTATTGTAGTTTTATTTTAATCCATGCAAAATGTTGCTCATTCATCACATAAATAGGACAGTTATTAAGTTATAAACATAAGTTGCCAGATTCAAGCCTTTTTGTTTTAAACTTGTTTTAACCCCTTGGGTACGGATTTATTTGAGAAAATATTTGCATGTGGAACAGATTTATTTGACTTGGGGTAGAATGTAAAAGCAGTACATTTTGCGTAAGAATTCATTTATTTCTAAAATATTGGTGGCATATGTAGTATTAGGATGTCTTCAAGTAATTTGAATTGCAAAACAAAAATAAATTAATAAAAACAAAACAAAACTAAATGAAATAAGTTCAAGCTATAACAAAAAACCAATTACTAATTATTTTGAAGAGTATGGTATTTTTCAAAGCAAGTAGGTAAATGGAGTGCTACTTTTGCATTGTTTGCACTCTACGTAGTCTCTTTCCAAATATTATGCTTATAACTAACACGGCACCTTTTTCCAGGGCGTTGCTTGGACTTAGTTGACGGAATATTCTCAGGAAAGTGTGCCCAATTTTTCGTTGCCCAAGGAAATGGTGTATCGCTACTTGACGGACGTCCACGACTTTTATAATTTGGCAATGACAATGGCTCCAGCAATTCTAGCTAAACGAAAGGAAGTAATGCCTGCCTTAGTTGTGCAGTTCATTTTAGAATATAAAACGTTAGCATTGTAAAAGGCCATATCTATTAGATGAAAAAACATTTTCTTATACCCCTTTACACATTTTCTCATAACTGGGAAGCACGCTAGCAATTGGTCCTGTTTATCAATGCCACCCATACCTTTATTATACTCAAGCACAGATGCCGGTTTTATAATATTTTCGCTATCGCCACCTTTATTTTTTCTCCTTTTACCTGTTTTTATCAAATAAGCATTTAAATGTTTCGTGCTAAGTATGTGAAGGTCTTTTTTATCTCTCCATTTCAAAGCCAATAAGCCGTGAATGGATAAAGTTTTGACTTCTCCTTTTTTCAATTTCATTGAAGAAAACACCTTTGGCATATTCTTCCTGTTTTTTCCGAACAGTTCCAACAGCTTTCGTATCATTTTTAGTAAGGACAGAAATAAATGTGGTGATGAAAAAAAAATTATCCATATCCATACTTTTTTTAAAATAGGCTGTACCACTTTCATGACTACACTCTCAGCAGCAAGTATATCACTTCCCTGAATTTTATCCTTGCCAACATAAATTTTGAAACAAATACAATAACCTGATGTAGGTTTACAAAGTTTATAAAATCTGATGCCAAAACGAGCTCTTTTGGAGGCAATAAATTGAAGAAAACTCAATCGACATTTGTGCATGTTAGATATTGTCTATCTCAAATGACGTCTTAGACACGTCATCCGCTCCTAGGGCAAACAAGTGCGTGACGTGTCTCAGACATCAAATGTACTCAAGGGGTTAAAAACAAAAAATCAATAGTTTAAAAAAAAAATGTCATCACACTCAATGGAAATGTCAAATTTGTGTCTTAAAAAATTTTTAAATTAAAAGATTTTAAAGTGAATGAGCAAAAAACGTAAATTTATTCACAATATGTTGACAATTTTAAGTAAATAAATATTCAATTCATCCAGCGAAGACTAGAGTAACTCAATGTTGGTACTTATTTGGGTACGTACACAAAGCATTTAAACTCTACAATAGTTTTCATTGAAGAATATCATATTAGTAAACAAAATGTTTGCAACCAAAACACTGATGCATTAGCACACACGGTATAATTCATTGGAAACTATCGTATTTTGATTAACTGCATATTAAAACACCTGTCACAATTCTTAAATTTTATAAATATATTTATTTAAATATTTTCAATTATCTTAATACTACCAATAATTAGTTACTACATTCCTCATTCGATGATGTGATACATAAAGTTGAAATTTCGGGGAAAAAATTAATATTTCTAGTTTAAACGAAGAATTTTGTCAAATAAGTTGAAATTTTGTGAAAGCTTGCAAAATGTTTAAGCTTTAACCTTTCTAAATGTTCAGCCGCCTGCGTTTAATAGAACTTGGCCCATAGTAGGACATGTGCTATTAAACACTGAATGAATTAAAGATTTTTTGAAACAAAAAACAAATCAAAAATGGAGAACTTGGACAAATTGATGATTTTTTCCAAAAAATTAATAAATTTCATAACGAGAACTTTTTTATAGTATTCCCTAAAAAGCAGGTTTAAAAACAAAAAAATTGAAAAAAAAAAGAAAACATCTTGATATTAGTAGGTTTTTGAGTTGAGAAGGTTACATATAGACGTTTTTTTTAAAGACTTTTTTTATTAGTAGTTTTTTTGGTTTGAAAAAATTTCACCAACCTTTTTTTAAATTCGAAGATGGAACTCCAAAAAAAAATAAACAGAATCTTGAAAGTTTTTCGAAATTAAGCTTTACATTTGAAGCATTAACTGAATAATTCATTCAATCAACGTTTCAAGGGAACTCAATATCAAATAAAGTCGAAAATGTTCGTGTTAAGAACCGAAATTTAAAAAAAATTCAGTTATGAAGAAAAGGACCATAACATCAAGTAATTGTAGAAACTTATCCAAATTTCGTCTACATTGTAAATTTAAAAACAATCCTTGTCCTTACAAATATACAAAATGTGAAAGTGTGTTTGTGTGTCTGTTTGTCCGCTTCAGTGTTGCCAGATCTCGCGCACTTCTCGATTTCCTACTCTTACGAATAAGTCACGACTCATTTTCTATGTACATCCATACAAAAATAGTTTAAACCTAATGTAAGTTACATGCAGGATTCTTTTAGAAGAAATAAATGATCTTTCAGTTTGATAGCATCACAAACACCAAAGGGCGCGACTCCCTTTCTTTACGTTTCCTCTGCGGTGACAGTTGCCAGATCTCTCGTATTTTACCCGTTCTTGCGTATTTTGGTAACACGCCGATTTTGTTTTGTTCTTTTGTCATATTTTTCGCGTATTCAACTTCATATAGGATGTTTTTAAAACTATTCACGAGATAAAGCGTTATTATTACAGAATAATTTCGGGTATTTGGATAGAGCTTTTAGTCAAAAAGAGATCCCGCAATCTGCACGAACTCTTTAGAGCTGTGCATAGCTGATTAAATTAGTTTTATTGCGTTTATCTAAATTAATTTTATAAATAAAAAAGCATATTTGATGAGCAGCACCATCTATTGCAAGACAAATAATATTAAAACAAATAGATTGATCCGTCAATTCAAGAAATTTAAATTTTTTTTTTTAGTTTTGGACCGTTTTTCTATTAAATTCGAAAACGAAGTCTCAGGCTAATTTATTATATAAGAAGCAAAACTTCAACAAAAAGTCGAAATTTGGAAAAAAAATTGAAATTTTGAAAAAAGTTTAAATCCAGAAAAAAGTCGAAATTTGATGAGTTGAAATGTTTAAAAAAATGAAAATTCTAAAAAAAAGTCAAAAATTTAAAAATCGAAAATCAATTTTTCAAAATAGTCAAAATTTTCCAAAAGAGTTGAATTTTTTTTTTTAAATAAAAATCCAGTTTACTACATAATAGTCGCAACTTCGAGAAAAACTCGAAATTTTTGAAAAAAGTCGAAATATTCACAAAAAACTTGAATTTTTGAAAAAAGTTTAAATTCCAAAGAAAGTCACATCATAAGAAAAAAACCGAAATTTGACGAAGAAATTTTAACATTTTCGGAAGACTGAAAATTTTGAAAAAAGTGCGAAAATTTTAAAAATATTGAAAATATTCACTTTTTGAAGTGATAATTTTCAAAAAAAACATTTTTCAATTTTTCAAATAAAAATACCATTTACCACATAAAAGTCGAAACTTCAAAAAAATGTAAAAAGTTTAAAAAGGTTAAATTCTGGAAAAAAAATCCGAAATTTGATGACAAAATTAAGATTGACATTTTCAAATAAGTAAACATTCTAAAAAAGTTCGAAAATTTTAAAAATTGGAATTGTGACAAAAATCCAATTTTTCAAAAAAATGTAAATTGTCAAAAAGTCGGATTATTTAAATTTTTAAATAAAAAACACTTTGCTACATAAAATTCGAAACTTTTGAAAATGTGTCGAAATTTTCAAAAAATGTCAAAACTTCCAGAAATAACCAAAAATTTGAACAAACGTGGAAATTAAGAAAAATCCGTATTCAAAAAAGCGATACTTCAACAGAATCGGACTCAAAAATTTAAAAAAATAGTCGACATTTTGGGAAATTAAAATTTTGTATCGAAATTTTCAAAAAATTAGAAAAATCAAAATCTTGAAGAGAGTCAAAATTGTGAAAGAGTTGAATTTACAAATTAAATTAAAAGTTGTAAAAAGTTGAAAAAATGGAAGATTGGAAACTCGAAATTTTCAAAATATAGAAATATTTAAAAAAGTCGAGATTTTCAATAAAAAACGAAGTCAGATTTAAAAAAAAAATCGTTATTTTCAGAAATAATTTATGAAAATCGAATTTAAAAATAGTTAGGTTTACAAAAAATTGTCAACATTTTAAAAAACGTTGCAAAAATTTTCGGTAACAAGATGGGAATTTAAAAAAGAGGTCAAAATTTTCAAAAATAAGGTCAAAAATGTGATATAGTCAAAATTTTCCAAAAAATTTAAAACTTCGAAATAAAGGTGAAAATATTAAATATTTAAAGTATTGAACAGCAACTTTTCAAAATAGAAATTTTTTAACAAAAACGGAAGATATAAAAAGTTTCCAAAAAAGAAAATCAAAACATACTCAAAAATCATCAAAACTGGAATTTTCAAAAAAAAACTTCGAAAAAATCGAAATTTTCCAAATTAAATCGAAATTTCGAAAAAAACTTTACATTTTGGGAGTCGAATGAGAAAATGTCGACATTCTGAAAAAAGTTGATAGTTTAAAATGTCGAAATTTTCAAAATACAAAATTCTACATTCCCAATAAAAATGGAATTCTTCAAAAAAAAGTCGGAATTTCGAAAAAGGTGCTCTTCTTTCAGGCAGACGAAGGCTCGGGTATCAGCTAGTATATCTAAATAAAAGGGAAACTGTGTTTATCTGTCCGTTTGTCTACTTCAGTATTGCCAGATTTCGCGCACTTTCTCGATGTTATACCCTCGCGCATGTGGCACGACTCATTTTCCAAGTAAATAAATGCAAAACTTGGCAATGATGACACTCGATGACGTCATCTAACGATTGTAATCCAAGCTTAATGTAACTTTGCAGGTAGGATTCTTTTAGAGCAAATGTAATGGTCTGACAGTTTGATAGCGCCTTAACGATATGGGCGCCACTCTTTTTCTTCTCGGCTTCTCTGCAGTGATAGTTGCCAGATCTCGGTATTTTATGGGTTCTTCCATATTTTGGTAAATCCGTATTTCGAAAGAAATATCCCGTATTTTAAAGAGGGCAACGGTAACAACTTTTTATATGAAAAATATAAAAACTTGTTTGGATCACCAACATCATATTCTTTGTTCTATTCTGATTTAGACAGTTTTCGCTTACAGGGAAAATAGAGAACCTACAAATAGAATTATTAAATATATCTCCAACACACATGAAGCTATGCATTGGGCGTGTAAAGTAATGCATAATTGTCAGAAACAAAGGACACATTATTTTATAAAAAAATTCACGAATCCGTCGCTTTTTTTTTGTTACTTTGTCATCTTTTCCCTGTATTTAACTTTATATGGTTTTTTTTAAATATACACGAAATAAAGTTTTGTTATATGAAATGGAATAATTTTGTATATTTGGATAGTTTTTATTTTCAAATACGATGGTACTCATAGGATTCGATAAACCCTTTAGTCAAAAGAAGATACAGCAATCTGCTAAAGCATTGCATCTGCATAGCTGATTAAATTAGTTTTATTACGTTTATCTAAACTAATTTCATAAATAAGAAACTAGCAAGTAAAAATGTTAGACAAATTTGAATCTTCTAATATCGTACTAATACATGCATGAAATTTCGAAAAAAAAAGGCAAAATTTTTAGAACATTTTGAAACTTTCAGTCGAAATTTTAGAAACATGGTCAAAGTTGAAAATTTTATATCAAATAAAAGTAAATAAATACTTTTATTCCTTGAATATAATTATATACTAAACTGTTGATGTTTATAAGCTGTATATTCAACCGTTTTGTTCTCCCATAGCAATTCTCTAATTCAAGGTATAGGATATTCACCTGAGGGTTAGAAAAACCGGTCATTTTTGTTAATAACATAACAAATATAACGGCATTTAGCCAAAGGTACTTAACCCCTTTCTGCCTTCAGTTCCGAGAAGATTCTAATCACAAGCGAGGGTATTTGTTCAATTTGTTGATGTAAAAATAATGAGAAGATTTTAGATTTTAATTTGCCGAAATCTTGTACCAAAAAAAACCTCGTTTACCTTATAATATTTATTGATTTCAACTCCCTTATCTAAAAAAGAATTTCATATTCAGTTTGCTCGAATTTTTGAGCAGATTAAGTATCTTAAATTTAAACAATCGAACTATGGAAATTTATAGAAAAAAAATATATTTAATGTAGATATTTTTCTTATGGTTCCACATTTGAATTTTCAATTTATTCACAGCTGACATTTTTAGTTTGAAATTGAAATATTAATAAATCGGTATACAAATATTGTCCCCTGGGGGACAAGGTTTGTATATTGTATATCCATCTTTGAAGAAAACCAAGGACCACCCCGTTTATCCACAAAAATTGGAGCTTTGACTATAACCATGGAATTTCTAAATAGAAAAGATCGTCTCCAAATGTCGACTCGATCATTGATTGAACACTTCAATCAAAGACTTGATCGAGTAACATTTGAAGAAAAACTTGAAATTTCATAATTCCAAGCAAAAAAAATGCAAAATTTCTAACTTAAAAATCGATATTAAGAGAGTATTAAGTTGAAATTTCAAGTTTAACGTCTCCATTTGACAAATTGTTCACACTCTCTTACAACAAAGGTGTATTCCCTAACATGTGGAAAGCTGCTAGAGTACAGCCTGTCCCTAAAAAGAGAAAAAGGAATCTGGCTAACAACTATCGCCCTATATCTTTGTTACCCCTTATATCTAAAGTGATGGAAAAGGTTATCAACATCGAAATTCTCAAATACCTGGAGGAAAATAGAATCATCTCCGACAGGCAATACGGTTTTAGACAACAACGTGCCACTGGCGATCTACTGGCAAATATTACTCACATCTGTAACTCAGTTATGGAAAAACATGGTGAGGCTAGGATTGTGTTATTGGATATTTCAAAGGCTTTCGACAGAGTCTGGCACCGATCTCTTCTCGCCAAATTAACATCTTATGGTCTTCCTCCTGGACTCTGTTATTTGATATCCAATTTTCTCGCTGACAGATCTCTTCGGTCGATGACATCTCATCCGAGACATTTGCAATTAACGCAGGGGTGCTTCAGGGGTATGTTCTGTCTCCTACTCTATTTCTGTTACATACAAACGATCTCTTAGCTTCATCTTGCAGTTCTATATACAGCTACGCAGATGATAGTAACCTTGTGTCATCTTTTTTCTCCGACAAACTATTATCTATTGCTGCTTCAGATCGACTAAGGGAACAGCAGATACAGACGATTAATCGGGATCTATAGATTATTCTGGAATGGGGTAATAGCAATTTGGTCGACTTCAACGCTTCAAAAACTCAATCGGCGGTTTTCTCTAAGAAAACATCAAGGGATAATGCAACAAACATACTAATGGACGGTAAAATCCTTCCGATGGGATCTAATCTATCTATCCTAGGAGTGAATGTGAGCACTAACTTCTCTTGGGACGATCATGTGCGCGCCATGGCCAAATCCGCCTCTCAGAAGCTAGGCTTTCTTTTTAGAGCTAAAAAGTACTTCACATCTCATCAGCTATTAACACTATAACAAAGCTTAAGTTAGGCCAACACTAGAACACTGTTCTCATGTTTGGAGTTCAGCACCAAAACACACTTTAGCTTTCTTGGATTCAATTCAAAGAAGAGCGATCCGCTTAATTGAAGACGAGAGTCTGATCGATTCTCTAGAAACACTAGAGCACAGAAGTATGGTTGATGATTTGTCTCTTTTCTACAAGTACTATCATGGAAGATGCTCGCAGGAACTAATAGGATTGATCCCCCCAAGGGCAAGATTCTTGAGGAGTACTAGATAGTCGGAGACAGCAAATTCCTGTGCGGTCCCGCTTGTCACAGTGAGGACTTCTGTCTACGGAAACTCTTTTTTCTATAGAACTTTCTATGGAACTTGTTACCGAAAGGAATTTTCCCCAAAAATTACAACCTATCCTTGTTTAAGAAGGCGGTTCATCGCCATCTGTCCTTGTTTCCGCATCCTACTCGCAGTGCTTTGAAAGCATAATGGGGTTACCCTTTGCGAGTGGATTAAATTAAAAAAAAAATTCGAAAAAGGCTCAATTTCTTGAGTATAACTGGATATTTTTAAACCTTATTTTTTTCCGGAATTTTCTTTCTCTTTCGACTTTAAGACGAATCTTATTTCAAAAAATATCAACTTTAATCCCGAAAATTTCAGAAAAAATGTCATAAATCAAAACTTAAATAAAAATAATTAAAATATTAACTTTTTTCTTCGAAATTTGGACCTTTTATTTAAAACTCATATTTTAAATCTGAAATTCTTGACATGGATTTGAAATTTCAATGAAAAGAACAGAAATTTTGCAAAATTGGTGAAGTCTTACCTTGGACCGATATTTAGTAATTTAAGGTAACACAAAAATTTGAATTAAAAGTTCCTCATCGCTAATGGTTAAATATTTAATGATTGATATTTTTCACCTTTACTTAGTGGAATTATATTTTCTTATGTTAAAAAATATGAAAGAAAAAATATTGTGTCCTGAAATATTTTTCGCTTTTTTGGCAACCAAAAATAACTTCTTTAAAATCTGCGAAAATAGAGTAACATTTTCAGGAAAAGACAAAATTTCGACTCGAAATTTTGGGGGCAAAATGTAAAATTGCTAGTTTAAATTCAGTGCTTTAAAAAAAAATAAAAATTTCGAAAAAAAATGGAACTTTTACCAATTTTTGAGTGCAATGTAGAAATTTTGTTACAAAAATGTTGCACTTTTGATAAATATCCATTTGGTGACACTTTTAATGGAAAACTGAAAAAAAAAATGAAAAGCAAAATTTTGAAATTAAAGTCAACATTTCGAAAAATAAGTGACAATTTCTAAAAAAATTTAAAATTTCGAAAAAAGGCGGAGTTAATTTTTTCTACTTAAGCTTGAGAAAGGTATCAAAATTTCGAAATCAAGAAAAAACATTTTGAAAAAGACGTGAAATGGAAAATAGTAAACTAATTAAAAATTCAAACTTAGAAACAAATTGCATTGGTTATTTCGATTGATAATTATCTATTTTCCGAAAATTTTACGTTTAAACCTTAAATTTAGATTTTATTTCGAAATGTTAGAGTTTAGCTCAAATCATTTTTAATAAATTTCCAATTTTTGGTCCTTTTGTCTTTTAATGAAGTTCGAACATTTTTGGAGACTAATTCCAGTTTAACACCTTGACTGCCAAGCACGAAGTAACTCGTGATTGATTACTTCTAGACGTCCACCACGAGTTTTAAAAAGGTTTCTTTTCGGTAACCATGTTAGTGGTTAGTGGTTTCTGAATGGAATACTACAATTGCAAGGCGTCTGTAAAATAAGTAAGAAAATACAACAAAGGCGTCACAAACGGAATATTTTTATTTTATCTCAGAAAAGCTTTGATTTTTTGTATCGAGGCGTCCATGGCCAATTTTGGTGAAATTGTCTTGACACTCGACGTGTTATAAAGAAAATGTCTTAATATTTCAATTATTTTTTAAAGGTATTCTTCTTTTTTTCATTAACTCTAGTAAATGCTAAATTCTGTATATTGAAAAAATTCTGCAAATCTGGCAACACCTCTGCAGATATACAATAAAAATTGGACGGTTGGCAACAGTAAGTTTGTTTTCCCAAAAAATATTTCTAAATCCGGCCCTGGGGCAGAAATACATAACTAGGCTAAACGTCTATAGACATATGTTTACTGCTTTTTCCGTTGGTTGAATGTCGGTTAGAATTAATATGCCGTTGACTACCTAACAAAATAAATTTATTCCAATTAGTAAAACCTAATTTTGAATTACATTTTACAAAAGCAATTGCTGTCCTAGGGTATTTTATCGGTGCGATTGGTATCAGGAAATTAGCATCTGTCATGCAGTGGGCACCACGCAAACGCAAAAGAATTCTTTCATTCCTTGTTTAGAAAGATGGCAGACAACAAGTTGTATGATATTTTAGGTGTAAGTAGAACTGCATCCGACAATGAAATTAAGAAGGTAAGCAGAACCACGATATTCGCTTTGTAATGTTCAATAATTGTCCTAATACTATCGCGCTAGCTTTCGTCGTAATTTTGCTCGATGACGTTTAACGATCAAGGCCAAGTCATCTTGTAAAACTTTTGTACCATCATCCTCGTTATGTGCACACCTTCAAAACGTGCATTTTTAAATTTCAGCAATACCGAAGGCTGGCGAAAGAGTACCACCCAGACAAAAACCCAGAGGCCGGCGATAAATTCAAAGAAATATCTTACGCCTATGAAGTCCTCTCCGATCCGAAAAAAAGATCAGTTTACGATAAATTCGGGTTGAAGGGGATGCAGGAAGGTGCCCAGGATGGATTCGGAGGTGATGAATTTTTATCCCACTTGTTCGGCGGTGGACTTTTCGGCGGCTTTAGCCCGTTTGGTGGAGGCGGCGGTATGAGACGTAGACAGAGAGGGGAAGACACCGTTCACCCGCTTAAAGTAACCCTCGAAGACCTTTATAACGGTAAATCCGCAAAATTGCAGCTGAGTAAGAATGTTATTTGCGCGACATGCAAGGGCATAGGCAGCAAGAGTGGAAATGTTGAGCATTGCCACACATGTAAGGGTTGTGGAGTTAAAGTTACTTATAGACAAATTGGGCCTGGCATGACTCAGCAGATGCAGTCTAGGTGCCCCACTTGCCAAGGCGAGGGAAAAATAATCAAGGAGAAAGACCGATGCGCCACTTGCAGAGGCAAGAAAGTTTGTAATGAAACCAAAATTCTCGAAGTGCATGTTGATAAGGGTGAGTGCACATTTTTTTTTAATAATTTATCTTTGCATTGAATTTGCTTTATCGAAAACTAGCTGCATCTTCGTCCGCGTAAAAGAAGAGCAAGAATTCTTGGATCACCTTTTTGGAAATTCAGACCTTTTGAAGAATTCTAGTTTTACTGGGAATGTATTTTGAAAATTTCAACATTTTAAAATATCAACTTTTTTCAGAATGTCGACAGTTGATCATTCAAGTCCCAAAATTTTAAGTTTTTTCAAAATTTTGAATTAATTTGAAAAATTTCGAAGTTTTTATTTTTTTCGAAAATTCCAGTTTTAAAATAATGATTTTTAGGTATATTTTGATTTTCTTTTTTGAAATTTTTTTTATGATAATTTCTGTTTTTGTTAAAAAATTTCTTTTTTGAAAATTTGCTTTTAATAGTCAAAATCCCATCTAGTAACTGAAAATTTTTGCTCTTTTTAAAATTTTGACTCGAAATTTCAACTTTTTTGCAGACTTGACTGTTTTTAAATTCGATTTTTATAGAACATTTTTATTTTAAATTGGACTTTTCAAAATTTTAGCTTTTCCTTATTTCGATTTTCTGAAAGTAAAGATTTTTTTTTAATCTGACTTCGATTTTTATTGACAATCTTGACTTTTTTAAACATTTCGACTATATTTTGAAAATTTCGAATTTTGAATCTCCATTTTTTTAATTTCCACTTTTTCCAAATTTTTACTTAATTTGTAAATTTCAACTCTCACATTTTTGACTCTATTTAAGATTAAGATTTATTTTCCAATTTTTTGAAAATGCTGACCTTTTTTAATTTTGTTTTTTCTTTAAGCTCGATTCTGTTAAAATATTACTTTATTGAAAACCGATTTTTTTTATTTCCACTTTCGGTCAAATTTTTTATTATTTCTCAAGGTTTTGACACTTTTTGAAAATTTCGACTTTTTAAAAAGTTTCGACTTATGTAGCAAATGGGTTTTTTATTTAAAAAATTCGACTTGTTTTTGACAATTTTCACTTTTTTAAAAAATTGGATTTTTCTTACAAATTTAATTTTTAAAATTTTCGAACATTTTTTTGTCAACCTTTTGTCATTAAATTTCGGTTTTTTAAGATGGGATTGTTTCCAGAAACTTTTTTTAAAAAAAAATAATTTTTTTTCGATGTTTCGACTTTTATGTAGTAAATGGTATTTTTATTTGAAAAATTGAAAAATTTGACTTTATGAAAATATTCATTTTTCAAAATTTGGATTTTTCTCAGAATTTCGATTTTTAAAACTTTTGAACTTTCGTCAGAATTTTTACTTTTCTGAAAATGGTAACCCCTTGTCATCAAATTTCGGCTTTTTTTCTCAAGATATGACTTCAGAATTTATGGTTTTTTCAAAATTTCAATTTTTTTGTGTCGACTGTCGAATTTTTATTTGAAAAATTTAAAAATTCCACTTGTGAAAGTTTTTACTATTTTGAAAAATTGATTTTTTTTTCAAAATTGGATTTTTGAAATTTTCGAGATTACCCCAAATATTTTCTTTCTTATATATAAAAAATTAAAAATGAGTCACTCGGAGCTGAACCAGAAACCGAAAACCGGAAAGAATCGTTATTTTTTTTTGGAACGAAAACCGGAACTGAACCTATATAATTTTTTTCCAGAACAAAAATAATAACAGTTCGAAGCCCTGATTTAAACCTTCCTCACGGAATTTTGATTTGACTATTGTGCATCTATCTATTTTTTTAATATAAAGTTTGACCTTTCAGGTATGAGGGAAAATCAAAAGATCTTTTTCCGCGGAGAGGGCGATCAACTTCCCGATGTGGAACCAGGCGATGTAGTAATAATTTTGCAACAAAAACCCCACGAGAAATTCCAAAGAAACGGCGATGATTTGCAACTAAGCCAAACCATATCACTAACTGAAGCTTTGTGCGGTTTCACTTTTGTACTCCACCACTTGGATGGCAGAGATCTACTGATAAAACATCCACCTGGGGCTGTGATAAAACCAGGCGATATCAAAACTGTTGCAGGAGAGGGAATGCCTTATTACAAGAATCCGTTCGAAAAGGGGAATTTGTATATTTCATTTAACATTAAATTCCCTGAAAATCATTTCACTAGTGAGCTTAATTTGCAAGCTTTAGAAACTTTACTGCCTCCGAGGCCCATGTTTGTAATGCCTGAAGGTGAGCATGTTGAGGAAGCCGACTTGCATGATTACGATCCAAATGATAGAAGTTCCGGATCAGGTGGCAGGGAAGCGTACAATAGTGATGACGAAGATGTCCATGGATCTGGTTTCCAGTGCGCGCAACAATAGATAATTTAACTAATGTTATGTAATGTGTTGTTCTGCTGCTTTCTAAATAAGGATGTGTCTGTAGAAAGATGAGTGGAAAATTGTTTTGTACATTTAGCACTTCATCATTATTTAACTACCCTTTTACAGATACATGATAAAAAACTGACGAGTTCAAAGGATTTGATTATTTACACTTATACTAAAATTATATTTGATTTATTTTGTGATAGGTAACTCATATTTCTACCAAGCAGAACTAATTATTGTAACAAACTGTAAACTACTTGCAGTTCTGTAATATAAATTATTAGTGTAATACAACACAGTTTCTACTCTTCAGTTTTTCGATAACATTTTCCTCAAATTATTTATCTTGTAATTTTAATCATTTGTATTTAAAATAGAATTGTTGGATGACATTAAAGGGCATAATTTGTAGTGGTGTAATTATTTGTTTAAAATAAAATTTAGGTTGTTTGACAAATAATAAATACTGGACAGAAGGAAGAGAAGCACCAATAAAAAAAAAATCACTTGAATATCTATTGCTATATAGAGAGAAGGCTTGTTACTTCGTTTAACCTTGCGGCTATGTACATCATACACAATTTGATTATAATTCATAAGTAGTAGGGTACCAACAGAGTAAAATCAGGTTTATGGCTGCTAGTTACCAGCACCAAAAATTATGTCTTATTTGACACATGATCTTGATGAGAAACTTTCTGTACTTATTTGTTAAGCTGAAGTGAAGATATTTCCAAAAAAAGTAGTAATTACTTATTTTGCAATAAAGTATTTTTTCTGGGCTAAATTATCAGGAGAGTTTTCCCAAAATTCTTTTTATAATGAAAAATGTTGAACTCTTATTCGAAATTGAAAGAAAAGGTGGGCATTTTAAGATTAAAATTGAAACATCAAAAAAACCTATAATTTTGAGAAAATAGTTGACATTTCTTTAAGTAACATAAACATCGAAGTTCAGAAAAGTTACAATGTAGAAAATGTTTCAACTTAAGTTAAAGATTTGAAGATTAGATCAACATTTCTAAAAAATAGTCCAGTTTAAACACTAGAAATTCTTAATAAAAAATAAGTTTAATTTGTGAATTTACGGTCAAAATTTTAGATAAAAATGAAGTAACTTGAAGTTTTGAAAAAAAAAGAGGTGAAGATTAAGGCCAACCGCACGCGGAATACAGATCAGGTGTCCGAATCAGAATTCGGTCATGAACCATACACAAATTCTTTGTTTTACAGAAATACGTTCATTTCAGTGCCCGAATTTGAGAAAAAAAGTCTAAACTGAGAAAATACTTTGAACTTATTTTAAAAACTTCTATATTTTGAGTTGAACATTCGAAAAAGAAAAAAATATAGAAGATAACCAAATTTTAAATTAAGTTAAAATTTATTTATTTACTGTGGGAAATGTGGTAATAGTTAAATCTACAATTTAAAAAAATTCAAATTTATAGGAACAATATAGTTATTATAATATACTCCAAATATAAATTTAAACTCCAAATTGGGAATTTAAAATTGTTTAGAAAAGAACTCTGAACTTAACTTTATTCACTTTCGAGTTTAAAATTGATATTAAGAAAAAAATTTTGTAATGGAAAGTTAAATATATTTTGTAATTAATTATAGAGTAAACATTACGAATACTTTGTCATAATCAGGATTTTATAAAATGGAATCCAAAATAGAAATAAAAAAAATATTTTATGTTTTAATTAATTTTGAGAAAGGAAAAATTTAAAAATATTCATATAATTAAAAAAATGGAATTGAATACAGACTTGCCTTAGAAAATGAACTGCAAAACATTAAATGGGACATTCTGGGAATCAGCGAGACCAGGCTAAAAGGAGAAGCCACCACAGTCTTGCCATCTGGGCACCTAATGTTCCAATGAAATTCCATTAGTAACCACCACCTCAGTAGAGTGGCTATGATGGTTCACAAAAAAATGAAATATCTTATCACCAAATGCCATGCCATATCAAACCATGTCAGTATCTATATCATACTGAAATTAAATAGCAGATGTGGCATACAGGTTATTCAGGCCTATGCTCACACCGCTGTTTCACTCAATTAAGAAGTAGAGGAGTTTTATGAAGACCTTTCAGCAGCAAAGAATGCAGAGAGGACAAAGATCAATGTCCTCATTGGAGACTTCAATGCTAAAATACGAAAAGAAAAAGACAGCAATAGATCCTAGAAATATTGGAATCTTTGGTTTGGATCCAAGAAATGAGGGCAAACGATGTTAACTCTCTGTACAAGGAAGGGATGTATTGCATGAAAACCTTCTACCGAAAGCCTCCGTAAAGCAAATGGACTTTGAGAAGCCCAGACGGTACGATCAAGAGCGAGATCGACTATATAATGGTAAACGACAGGAGTATGTGCACTGGTGGATCGGTCCTTAACCATTTCAATACGGGAAGCGACCATAGGCTTGTAAGAGCTAAAATATGTGTCCACACCCGGCTGGAAAGAAAGAAACAGATTGAAAAGAAGCTAAGACCAACAAAGACTGAGTTAGAAAGAAAGCAGCAGGAATTCAGCAAACAGATAGAACAAAGGCTAGAACCGACGAATGCATTGAAGAACCTAGACTTAAATGAGCTGACAGAAAAATTAGTCAAAAGTATCCGAGTGGCAACCAAGAAAGTCTGCATATTTGGAGAACAGGGAAACACGAAGCTTACTGCTGACACGATAAGACTATTGGAAGAGCGCAGAGTTATAGATCATGACGCACTTCAATACCGCCAACTAGAGAAATTAGTAAAGAGAGCGATTTGTAGAGACTTGAGAGCATACAACGCGAGGAAAATCAAAGAAGCCATTGGAGATAATATGAGAGTCCTTCGATCCAAAATGGTTAAATGGAAAGCACTCATATACAAGATGAAAAATGATCAGGGCATAGTAGTATTAGAGAAAGGTGAAATTGTTGCTATTATCAAAAATTTCTATCGGAGATTGTACAACCAGTCAACGCCCGAGCAATACCGTCTCCGTGAGGATAAAGCCAAATGATCCAAAACGTCGGCTCCGAGGAAATCCCCGAACAACAAGGACTGAGGTTAACTCTAAAAGAGATTAGAAACCGAAAGGCTCCCGGAGAAGACCAAATGAGATGCTCAAGACTGGAGGAAGAGCTTTAGATAAAGCACGTCTTATTCTCCTCAACAACTGCCCGGAAGAAGGAAGAATTTCCGATACATAGAGAAATTCTGAGGTCACCATCCTCTTCAAAAAAGGCGATCCAACGAACATCAAAAACTACCTGCCTATCAGCCTTATCTCGGTACTATACAAGCTCTTAACCAGAATAATCATCAACCGTCTCAACAACAAGCTCGATTTTTACCAACCTGTCGAACCAGCTGGATTCAGAAAGGGTTACAGCACGATCGATCATATCCAAACAGTGTGCACACTGATCGAGAAATGCATTGAATACAATGTCCCACTCCATCTGGCGTTCGTCGATTACCAAAAAACCTCTATAGAAATCTGGGCAATCTTATATGCGATGACCGCTGCAAGGATTGATTCAAGATACTCAAACCTCATCAGAAACATCTACGAATACGCCACTCTCCACATCAAAGTTGAAGAAGACTTAGTCACCAGGAGGATACCCATTAAAAGAGGAGTCAGACAAGGCGACACTATTTCGCTAAAGCTGTTTACGCTCCATTACAAGACGTCTTCAAAACTGACATGGCAACAGAAATGAGTCAGTATCGACGAAAAGTTTCTAAGTCACATATGCTTCGCTGATGACATTAACCTAATGAGCACCGACGCAAATGAACTTAAAGATATGTTAAGAGAGTTGAAAGAAATTTCGGAGACCGTGGGAGTGAGGATGAACCCTCAAAAAACCAAGGTCATGAGTCCAGACAACATTCAGGTTACGCTCGACAACCAGTCGTTGAAGAATACGTGTACCTTGGCCACAACCGCAGAAATCACCAGGCGAGTTGGCTTGACATAGACGGCATTTGGAAAACTTGGATGCATCCTTAGGAAACCGGACATTCCTATCAACCTGAAACGAAAGTCTTCGACTCTTGCATATTGCCTGTTATGACATACTGCTTCAAGATAGTAACCCTAACACAAAGCAAGGCGCATCGTTTAAGGGTATGCCAATGAGCAATAGAGCGCGCAATGTTGGGGATCACTTTGAGCGTTGATATTCAATCAACGCTTTGAGAGACTGAGTCAGAAGCGAAGCCATCGGAGAGAGAACGAGAGTCGTCGATGTCAGCAACCACCATGACACTATAACTAATAGTATTAGTAATAGTATCATGAGTAACCATTAATAAATGGTGCTGGACAGGTCACGTCGCCAGATACAATGGAGACCCAGGGAAACTAAACGAAATGTCGGACGCCCTGAAACAAAATGGAGAGACGATATTGAGAGGCGGGCTGGCAAAAAGTGGATATTGAATGCTCAAGATAGAGAGCGGTCATCGAGGAGGTCTATGTCCAGGAATGAATTGAGAACGGGCTAAAGAAGAAGAAGGCATATTTTAAGAAATGAAAGATTCCAAATTTTACTATCGAAATATAAAAATTCAATGAATCTTTGAAAAGTGTTGAATGTAAAAATGTTTTACCTGTTATAAAAGTATACTGCAACTTAAAAAAAAACAAAATAAAGTTTTTCGAAGTTAAAAAGTTGATTGAATATTTTGAGAAATGACACATTGTTAATTATTATTAAATATTTTTGAAGTTAAAATATCAAATCATTAGGGATGAAGGAAGAATTAAGGATATTTTGTTGCATATAGCAGATATTTTGTAAATAATTGGTAGATAAGAGCGGAAATACCCAAGGGGCTAAGGTAGGGAGCCTGCGCGGGACCCCGTGAAACTCGCTGATGAGGGTACCTAAATATTTTTTTGGTAGGAAAAAAAAGTAACCTCTAAAAAATTTCGATGACCCAAAAAATCTCATGTTCAAAATATTTTTGAGGACTAAAAAAAAGGACTAGCTAGCCACTTTGGTAGAGAAGCTCTAAATGGTGGAGGCCACTGTGCTATAGCACTTGTTGCATAGGCTTTAATGCGTCCCTAAATATGCTCTTGAAACGTGTTGCACTCTGTACAAAGGCAAGACTGTAAAATCTGTAAAGCTAGGTTTGGTTCTATTTTAACTGCGTTATCCGTGATTATCCTGATTACAAACACATACAATACACTGGTGTTATTTTGGTTGCATATCAGTATACTTTGTTGTTGCAATTTATGTATAAATACAAATGACACTCGGGCCATATTTAGCTTATGAGTCGAACTTGAGCTTTCTCACTTGGCACAGAGTAGGGTCATTTGGTCAGTTTTTAATTTGTAGAGTTATAGAGTTACAGGAGTAATCCCTCCTACTTAACAAACAATAGGATTTTTTTATTTCTCTATTATTATAAGGCGGCTAACTTTTGCAAAGGACAATGCAGGATGGGACATCATTATAATATACTGAGAGTATTTGGCTGGTTGGTCATGTGTGTGTACTTAACCAAAAAAAAGTCCCCCTCACTTTGCCTAACTTATTTTTGACGACCAAAAAAAAGATCCTCAACTTCTAATTCTTTTATCATTTCTATACATTCACAATACAAAACCTTGCTTCTTCTTTGGTATTTTGGGACTACTTCTGTCATTCATGGACAATCTCGCAGAATCCAGGACGGTTGGCCGCCTAACATTATTAATTTGTTTACTTAAAGAAATCCTTTTAACCAAAAAAGTAAACCAACTTTAGAACTGAACAACTGACATATTAAAATTTTCTTGCTTTTTTCGAATAAGCAACAATTCTGTATCCAAACTTTCCAAACCCTTGTTCGCTTGATCATTTTCATATCAACTGTCATGTTTGTCTCTAAACGACATGTTTTTACCTTTCTCAACAATGTCGTCAGTCTCATTTTCTACAGCCAGCAATAGCCACATCGTCGAATTCTCGCCTCAACCTAAAAAATGTCCTTAAAAAAATTTGCCTGGTCGCGTTTTTACTAAATATAACCGACTTCAGCACAAGACACGCCCCTCGCGATCTTCCTAAAATCTAATTGCTTTGTTTGTAGTTTCGCTCTCAACGGCCTTTCCAACCCTCAAGGTTTAGGGAGGTAGATTAGAAATCCACCAATTTCAAATAAAAGCTACCGATTTACGACATAATCTACCGATTTACGACATAATCTACCGATTTTTGAAAAAATAGTAGATTTTATTAGAAATCTACCAATTTTATGTTTCCCCAAAAATAACTCAGTAAGTTTACAAATGTTATAAACAACTTGCACGTGTATGGAGGTTTGTTAGAAGGCTTCATAGACATCAAAAGTCTAGGGGCAGCAAGAATTTTAAGGAAGCGACTGATCCATTTGAATCGCCTAGTTTAGTTTGCCAGGATAAATGATTTTTTTAAAGCTGTGATAATATGGTACATGTGAAGATCTTATTTCCCTGAAACTCTATATTAGAAATTGATGTAAGTAGAAATCTGGTCCGGTACTGGATAAAGGGCATGTCTTGTGCTGTAGTGGGTTATATTTAGGAAATACGCTGCCCGGTCATACAAAAACGGGAGGACACTTCAAAGGTTCACAACACAGAACGGAATCGATGTAATGGCTCCAGAAGAACCAACCCATCATCATCTCGCCACAGGAATACCCAATGTCGTGGGCGTTGCACTGATGAAGGATGTTCGATACACTGTTGAGTTAAAATCAGTTGGTGAGCTCAGCTCGGACCACAACCCAGTGATGATGACCATCGGAGATGATCCTGGACCCAAGCCTCCAAAGACCAGCAAGAAAACAAACTGGACACAGTTCAGGGAGTATCTAGCAGCAAACTTGTAAGAGCCTGGAGAAATCAACACAAACGATAACATCAACGCAGCGGTGGAAAGACTGAAAATCACCATAACATATTCAATTCTGGCAGCGACCAAAACTTTCCGGCGTATAGAAGAAAGGGAACCACTGCCAAAGCACTTGGTGGAGCTGATTAGAAGGAAAAATCGTGCCAGGAAGAGAGCAAGACGGACCAATCTGCAAGCAGATAAGGAGGAAGTCAACAGGCTCATCCACGAGCTCAAGTATGAGCTCCGAGAGCACAAAATTTCTAAGTTTTAAGAACACTTAAGAAGTTGCAACCTCGAAACTCCATCAGATCTCTGACGGACAGCCAAAGCTCTAACAGGAGATAGGAAACCTATCCTACCGATACACGGACCTCAAGGGATGCAAGGGATGGCTTACTCAGATCAGGATAAGGCCGCAGCTTTCGCTGAGACCTTTGAACGACACTGTCAGGCCACATTTGAAAAAGTAGACTTAGACTTCGTAGAGGAGGTGGAAGAAGAGGTTCAAGTTCTTCAGAAGAAAGTGTTAGAAGAAGACGACGTCATCCAACCGATTGACGAGGAGGAAATCCAAAGCTTTCTGCGCAAGCTAAACGTCAAAAAGGCTCCAGGTCCAGACGGAATTCCAAACCAAGCTCTGAAGTCTCTTCCAGACCAAGCTGTCAAGTAATTTGGAGCAATAGTCAATTCCACCTTTAAGTAACGGTATTTTCCGACAAGATGGAAGACTGAAAACGTTATCTTCATTCCTAAGCCAGGTAAGGATGGGAAATTTTCCCAACATTACAGGCTAATCAGCATCTTATCCAACTTGGGTAAGGTGGCGGAAAGGCTTTTGAGGAAGCGTCTGCAGAATATCATCAGCGATTGCGACGTCATTCCTAAGGAACAATTTGGGTTCCAAGCTATGCACTCTACCTCAGACCAGCTACTGAGAATGATTGAAACAATCACTCAAGGCATGAACTGGAACCAGGTAGTTGTAGCTATTTTCTTCGATATCTCCAAGGCATTTGACACAGTTTGGCACCAAGGACTAGCCTACAAGATGCACCAGTTTGGAATACTTCTAACAATGGTTCAAATGGTAAGCTCGTTCCTGGACCAGCGCTCATTCAGAGCAAAGGTGGGACAGGAACTATCAAACCAATTTAGGCTATAGTATGGAGTGCCTCAAGGCTCTGCCTTGTCACCTTTGCTGTATTTTCTGTTCACAGCGGACATCCCAAGAACCAATCCAACAATCGACCACACCTTACTGACAACTTATGCAGACGACACAGCTTTGGTGGCGTACTCTTTTAGTCCAGAGTTGGTCACCAGACGACTTCAGGAGGCAACAGATAGTCTACTAGATTACTTCGGTCAACGGAAAATCCAAGTCAACGCAGACAAGACCCAAGCAGTCTTCTTCACCTGAAGAAGACTCGAACCATATGGACATGTTAATGTTCATGGGCAAAACGTCGATTGGAGACTTCAGGCAAAATATCTAGGTGTAATTCTGGATAAAAGACTTACATTTCAGGTACATATCGATTATGCAGTGTCCAAAGCCAAAATGCTAAAGAGATTGCTGCAAGCGATGATTTGTAGAAATAGTAACCTGTTCATTGGACTTAAAGTGTTACTATACAAATCAATCATAAGACCAGCGATGACCTACGCATCTGTAGCTTGGTCACAGGCGAAGATAATCAGATGAAATAACTCCAAGTGTTCAAGAACGTCTTTCTAGGACAAGCCATGGACGCTCCATGGTTTGTGAGAAAAAATCAACTCCATAGGGCCGCTGAACTACCCTGGTAAGTTCAGCGTCCCTATGCAGTTGGTAAGAGATTTTCTTAGGGAAACTAATTCCAGGGCGATTGTAAGAGCGGAAACGCATCCCAACGAGCTAGTTCGACAGGCAGTGGATTACGATCTAAACATCCCAACCAGGATTAGGAGACCAAGGATGGTCCTCTAGGCTACGACTTGCATTCGGGAAATTTTTGTTTTGTTTGTTTCCTATATTTCAGGCAAAACGCTTTACCATAGTGCTCCAGCACTATTGTACTGTTCCGACGGAGGGATTGGGGGCCAAAGGTCCGGCCCGAAGTAGTAGGGGTTTTTAGTCGGTACCCGTAGTTTGAGCGGAAGTCCGACACTATCTGGGTATCTTCCCAGATATCCTTAACGGATTTTCCCCTATTAAAAAAAAATGCTCATACTCATTCTGCGGGAGACTAGTCAAGCCCACTCTTGAATTCTAGGATCATAAAATAATTTTGACTTTGATCCTAATCGACACATTCAATCAACGTTATCGTTATACGTGAGGTGGGTGGTGAATGACTAGAATCAGTGACGTGGATGGCTTTTTAGAATGGGGGTAGGGCACTGCCACCTTCAACACAGGGCTATATGAGCTGTAGCTTTAGGACACGACCCTTTTAGGTGCGACATTTTTCTTATTAATATTACTACCATATTTTTCTCATTATTAGTTATTTAGTAATTACTTATGTATTTGTATTCAAAATCTCCAAGCAGGTATATTAAATCAAAAAATAATTTTAAAAAAGCCAATATTTTGAAAAATACAATACAAACAAACATTTCAAATAAGTAGAGATTTTCAAAAAAGGTGACATTTTAAAAGAGTAGAAATTTTGAACAAAAAGGTTGAATATTAAAAAAAAAGATTATATGTATTTAAAAAGTTTCAGTTTCAAAAGTCAAAATTTTGAAAAAAAGTCAATAAATTCAGGAGAGTAAAAAAAGTCGAAATCTCCTGAATAAGCTCAGAATCAGGGCCATGCCGAGGCACCCTCATCAGGTTGAAAAAAATAAATAAAATTCAAAAACTTCAAGTAGGTCAAAATTTTGAAAAAAAAACTAAGTTTAAAAAAGAGGCTTTTTAAAAAATTTAAAAATTATGAAACCAAGACGGAATTTTAAAAAGGGTTGAAACTTTAGAAAAAATCGAAATACTAAATTTTTTTTATAGAAATTTAGAACAAAAGTCGAAAATAAGACATACTTTCAAAAAAAAGTCTTAATTTAGAGAAGCAGTCGAATATTTGAAAAATGGTTAAAAGTTTTGGTAAAAATGAAAATTATGAAAAAGAAAAAATATGTAAAATCAACATTTTGAAAAATAAAAAATTGCAAAAAATTTGGAATTTTTGATAAAAGTGAAAATTATGAAAAAGAACAAAATTTTAAAAATCAACCTTTTGAAAACATAAAAATTCGCAAAAAACTTACCAAGAAAAAAATTCAAAATTTGGAGAGAAATATAACATTTTTAAGAAACGATCGAAATTTAAAAAAAAAATTAAAATTTTGTCAATACAAAAACACAAAATTCTTAAAAAATATACATAGTTTTAAAAATTTTGATAAGGTCAAAAGGTTCCAAAAAAGTAGAATTTTTCAAAAGTTAAAATCTTCAAGTAAGGGAAAAATTGAAGAGAACAAATCAAATTTTTGAAAATCGATCGAAATTAAAAAAAAAGTGGAAATTATTAAAAAAGATCGTAAAATTTTTACAAGTTAAGTCTTTACGATAAAATAAAAAATTTCAGAACAGACGCATTCCTCCAAAAAATAAACTATGAAATAAAAATTTTGAAGAAAATTTGAAATGTTCAAAAAACTCAAAATCCTAGAAGAAGTCAAAATTTAAAATATTTCGAACTTGAAAAAAAATCGAAATAGAAACAAAAAATAAACATCTTTATTAATTTTTTTAAAAAGTAGCATTTTTCGAATAAGTCAACATTTTGAAAAAAGTAGAAAGGAATTTTGAGTAGAAGTTTTGAAAAAAGTATACACAAAAATCATAAGCAAACATTTTCAGTAACGTCGAAATTTTCCACAGTAAAGTTTTTCAAAAGTTAAAATTTTTGAAAGTTGAAATCGACGACCAAAATTATTATAATAATCTAAAATTTAAGGAAGTCACATTTAAAAAAAGATGGAAATGTTGAAAAATGAATGGAATGAGTCAAATATGAAATTTTCAATAGAAGTGCCAACATTTTCAAAAAAATTGGAAGTTTTCAAGTTAGATTTAAAAATAAAATGGAATTTCAAAATGTCGAATCAAAAAAAGAAAACCAAAATCTTCACAAAGGCAAAATTTCGAAAAAAAATGAAATCTGGAAAAAAGACAATATTTCGAAAAATTAAAAATTTTCAGAAAAATAGAAATATTCAAAAGAGGTGACATTTTTCAAAAAAGTTGAAATTTTAAAGATTGAATCTTTTTTAAAAAAATGAAAGCATTAAAAAAAGTCGCGGTTTCTCAAAAACTTATAACTTCGAATAAAAGTCAATATTTTCGAAAATTAACATTTTCAAAAAACGTAGGTCAAATCTTTCAAATAAGGTGGAAATTGAAAAAAAGATCATTTTTTTAAAACGCAATTTTTAAAGGTCAAAACTTTGAAAAAAGTTGAAATGTTCCAAAGGGCAAAATTAGAAAAAAAGACTTAAATTATAAAAAAGTGTCAAAAAGGGTCGAAAACTCGAGAATCGAAATATTCAAAGTGGACATTTATACAAAACTGATATTTTTAAAACAGCAGAAATCTTCGAAGATAATCGAAATTTACAACAAAATAAAAACCTCTAGTAAAAGACGAATTATTGAAAAAATCAAAAGTTTCAAAAAAAACCAATTATGAAGTGAACATTTTCAAAAAATTTAAAATTTTGAAAAATTACTTCGAAGGGTTTCTTCTTAGGTTGAAATTGTAAAAAGGTCGCACGTTCATAATTTTTAACAACAAAAATTCATAATATTCAAAAAGAGTCGAAATTTCGGGAAAAGTTCGAAATTCTGAACAAAAATTATATTTTCAAAAAAAAAAAAAATAGATAAAACTTTTATGGGGCGGAATTTCGAAGAGTTGCATCATGCTGAGAAAATTTACCGCACGGTTTATTATGAATATATTTTTTGATAAATAAAGTAAAATTTCGAAAAAAATTGACAAACAGATTTCAAATTTCCGAGCTTATTTTTAGAATTTTAACTTTTATTGCGATTATAAACTTTTTCTCAAAATTTCAAGTTTTTAATTTGGAAGTTTCGCCCAGTCCTTAAAAATTTCCGGATTCCAAACTTTGAGAAAAATGTTTGAAATTTGAGTTTTTTTTTAATTTAGATTTTTTAAAATTTTGTCTTTCTAAAAGTTTTATTTTAAATTTTCCTTCAAATTCCAAACCTAAAATTTTTATAAAATATGTGATGTTTTTCTTCAGAATAAAAGAAAAGGGAATTTGGAGTTTGAATTAAATTATGAAAAAGTCAAAATCTCCAAATAACTAATTTATATGAAAAAAACTTAACATTTCAATTTCATCCTCGACATTGCGACTGTAAATTATTGATGTTTTCTTGAAACTTTGGCTTTCAAGCTCACAATTTCAGAATTTTTAAGAGTCAAAATGTTGAATTAAAGTCGCAGCTTCAAAAAGTGGTCCAAATTTCGAGGCCAAACAAAATTTTTTTAAATAAATTTGCAACAAAACCTTATCTTTCAATTGCAATTATAAAAAAGGAGATTGCCATTAAGAAAAATATTAATGACATATAACCCCTAATTATATTTAAATAGAATAGTGCATAACTAAAAATAAAATTTGGCTGGAGTGAAAAATTTTCCTAAACATTATTCCTTGAATTTTTAAAGGATTTAATCATTATTTTACAAAAGTATTGCATAATTGTTATTACGTTATAGTTTCCGGTTCTTTTTCATTTAGAAAACCCTATTTAATTAGTCATCAGTTTTCCCCCAAACACCACTGACTGTGATCTAAATTTCAAATAGTCATATATCTTCTGTCAATAAAAGTTAACAAATATTTGCTCAAATATATAGTTTTGTTTTATCGTATGCACTCCTTTTTTCTGTAAAACGGTACCGATAAAGAGTCTACGAACTAAAATGTGATTAAGTCTATGAGGCAATAACGTTTTTCAAATAATGACTTAATCTCAGTATTCGCAGTTATCGTCCTCAATTTTATTGCTTACCGGAAATTCTGTTCCTTGAGGTTCGGTTCAAGGTGAAAAAAATTAGATGTCTTCAGCATTATCATTTATTTACAGTCTGGTCTGCGCGAGGATTGTTTACCTCAATTACAAAATTAAAAAAGACGTACCTCGAAAAAATATATTGTTGTAAATAATGTAGGTATCTTGTCTTAATAAATAAAACGAAAACACAAGCTTTAAAAAACAACACGCAAAGATCTGTTATCTTATGAAGAAACATTAAAGAGATATGGCAGAAATAATTGTGCATTAAAAAAATTGAATTAATTAAATATGTGTGGGCAGGGATAGGTGCGAATGATAAGATAATGTATTAAACATTAGTTTTGAATAATTATTTTATTGGCATCACCAAAGAAAATAAGAATAGCATTTGGTCGAATAAATTCCGAAAATAAAAAAAATTATTTTAATGCAGTTCTAGTGAAATTATAATAATTTTCGTGTATTTATATTAACCTAAACAAAAGCTAAGCTCCGTAGAAAAGGTGGGATTTTTTTTTAATTTGTCAATTAAATGTTTTGTAATTAAACAGTCAAACGAGCTCATTCAATTAAAATAGTAACATTGAATAAAAGTTTATAAAAAGTCTTAGCAAAAATCTTACAACAATCTTTAAAGGACATAATTCTAATGCAAGCGTATATATGAATTTAAAATTTAACTTCTTTGCTAACAGTCAAATATTTGTACTTTTTGATACGGTAACACAATATTTAACAACAAACAGATAATTGAAACTTAAAAGTTTTATGTAATCCTTTCAGTGGTATGTATATAGGATGCACGATGCAGATAACACGTTGTCGATAATTGAAGTCTTTAATATTAACTTGTCCTGTAAGATAATGCTTTCATGCTTTTAGTTTAAATATTCAAAAGTTATAAACTATACATTAGTGGCGGCTGGCGTATAGGTACTGTAAAACTTCAGCACCCCCAATTTAGCTTACAAGTTTTTTTCTCGAAATTTTCTGAACACTACACGATTTTTTGTAGAAATTTTAAATTTTCTCTGTTTTCTTTTTATAGAAATTTTAGGTTTCAGGAGGTTCAGACATTTAAAAAGTTATTTTATTTTTAATCTTGATCCAAATCACATTTTCAAAAACTCATTTTTGTATAAGTTTTAAGGAAGAAATCAAAATTTTGAGCAAGAATTAAAATGTTAAGAAAAAAACTCAAATTTCTTTGAAAAATGTCAACATTTTGAGAAAATAGTTACAATTTCAAGAAAAAATCTAAATCCAACTCATCTCGCATTTGACTATGTCTCTAAAAAATAAGTTAATACGGTATCTTCGAATTTTTACCTCAAATCTCATTTTGTATAAAATTTAGGTTTTTTTTGACATACTTCGATTTTTTTAGGAAATTTAATTTTTTCTGCAGCTTCCATTTTCCTAAATACTTTATAAAAAGACATTTTCTCGAAATGTCCATTTTTCCTGAAAGTGTTGTTCTTAAAATTTCTTCTAAAAATTGCAACTTCTCCAGGTTTTTCTTTATGTTCCTATAATTTGCTTTAAAATTGTCAAGTTTTTTCACGACACTTTGACAATTTAAAGTTCATTTTATTTTTTAGTTTTTACAAAAAGTGTTTGGGAAAAACCCTGAAAGCTGTATAAAATTTTCAACATTTTGGGAAAAACAAAAAATTTCGACTTTTTTGTAAAGGTATTTCAAATTATTTTTCAAATTTCGATTTTTTCTTTAAAACATTTTGCACTTTTTCCTATGAAATTTGTGTTTTTCTCTAAACATTTTATACCAGGAATCTTTTTTCGAATTTCGATTCATCCTGGAGATTTTGTCTTTAAAATATTTTTTCCTGTAAAAATTTTGATTTCTCTCCAATTTGTTTTTAACAAAATTTTAATATTTTATGGTTCATTTTATTTTGTTATTTTCATAAGACTGAAAATTATTAAGTATAAATTTAGGGAACATAAACTTCAAATCTGCATAAAGATAACAAAACTTTACAAAAAATATTGAAATTTGAAGAAAAAATGAACCTTGAAATTTTCCACCTTTTTTACAATTTAATATTTCTCTAAAAAATTACTACTACTGTAGGACCAAAGAAAATTCTTATTCGGAATTTTCAATTTTTCTAGAAATGTTAAATTTATTCTTGAAATTCTCGTGTTCGAATTTAAAATTCCAATTTTAATACAAAAAAAGATCGAAATTTAAAGGATAAACTCAAAATTTCAAGAGAAAGCAGATGATATTTCTAAAAAAAGTTGAAATTTCTTATTTGTATACAACATTTAAAAAAATATATCATTTTCCTAATTAAAGAAACATTTTTTCTCTTGAAATAAACTATTTGTCAAAAATATTCTTATAATTTCGACTTTTAAAGTGGGAATTATTGAAATTTTTGAGAAAAAGAGGCAACATTTCTAGAAGAGTCTCAAAATTTCGAAAATAAAATTAATCAGAATGTTGAAAAAATTCATTAACAATTTACTGTTTTAATTTAATTTTTTTCTAGTAATTTTGAAGTTCCAGAGAAATTTCAAAAATCAAATATTCCAACTTGAAGGCAATAATTTTTTGGGATTAAAATTTCAATTTTGGCAATTCATTTGTACATCAAATGCAAGTTTTTTTTGAGAATTTGTTTCCCAATTTTGCACAATTTTAAAAATAGAAATTTTTGTTATTAATTTTTTTAAATTCGAGTGTTAGTTCGAAAGTTTGCTCAAAAAACGTAAATTTAAAAATAAAAATATTACCACTTTAAAAAATAAAGCTAAAGTTTTCAGAAAAGTCGAGTTTTTTAAGAAAAAAGTCAAATCTTGAAAAGTTTTGAAATATTCATAGAAAGTCAAATTTTCAAAAGAAAATAAGGATTTCGAAAAAAATGTTCAATTTTTAAAACGGTTGACATTTTCAATAATTTTGGGAGTGTGAATGAAAAACGAATTTTTGTAAAAATATCCACATTTAAAATAAATTGCAGAGTTTTTAATTAAATTTTCAGAGAGACTGCGTTTTTGGAATATTGAAGAAAACTCAAGATTATCGAAAAATTCGTAATTATCAAAAAAGTTGTAATTTTGAAAAGATAAAATTTTGGAAAAAAGTCGAAATTTTCAATCGTTCAGGTTTAAAGAGAATCTCTTCTTTTCAGTCGAAGATTTAATCGGAAATGTTTAAAAAATTGTATAAATAAAATTTTAAAGAAAGTTCGAACTTTAAAAAAAGTCAAGTTTTCAAAGAGTCGAAATTTTGAAAAAAAAGTCGAAGTTTTGAAATGGAGTCGAAATTTTACGAAATATTAGTCGAAAATATCAATAAAAGGTTTTAAGAAATGTCTGACTTAAAAAAAATCACAATTTTCAAATAAAGGATCGACAATTTGGAAAAAATGTCAAAATTTTGAAAATAGCTGAAATTAAAAAAATAGTCAAAGTTTTCCTAAAATTTTAAATTTTGGAATACGACTAAAATTTTGAAAAATTCGGACATTTGAAAAAGGCCGCAATTTTCAACAAAGTGGAAATTAAAATAAAAAGTTGAAAATTCCAAAAAAGTGCAGATTAAGAAAGATTAAAATTTTCAACAAAAGAAGTCGAAATTTGTTGACAACGCAAAAATTTTCAAAATCTTTCAAATTTCCAAAAGAAGGCAAAATTTCGCAAAAGAATAAATTTCCAAAAAAAAAGGTCCAAAATTTTACAGACGAAATTAAAAAAATATCAAAATTTGCAAAAGATTTGAGAATTTTTATCGAAATTTTAAAAAGTTGAAATTTTGAAGAGTTGGGAAATTTGCACAAACAACTTTTCAATAAAAACCAAAATTTTCGAAACCGGAATATTGAAAACAAGTGAAAATTATCAGATAGATCGAGGTTTTCAAAAGTCGAAATATTGAGAAGTTAAAATTTTGGAAAAAATTTAAATTTTTGGTAACTAAAATTTTGAATCAAAGTGGAACATTTTTTAAAAAGTTGAAATTTTTGGTCAAAAAAATTAAAATTTTGAAAAAATGTCAAACATTTCATAAAATTTCAAAATTTTCAAAAAAATCGAAATTTTGAAAGAATTTCGAAAATTAAGAAGTAGCGAAATTTTCAACAAAAAAAATTAAAAAGTAATCGAAACTGCAAAAAAGTCGAAAATTTGAAAAATAGTTCACATTTAAATAAAAACCAGTCGAAATTATTAGGAATCGAAATTTTCAATAAAAAAATTATAATTTATCAAAAAAAGATTATAAACAAAGATGAAATTTAGAAAAAAATTAAAAAGTCAAAAGTCCAGCTTTGAAAAAATTTACAGTTTCAGAAAAAGTAAGAATTTTTAAATGGTAAAAATAAAAAAAAAATTAATAATTAATTTTCAAAAAAAGTTACCAAAAAATAAACAGTACACCAAAAAGTCTAAATATTTACGAAAATGCGAAAATTTTTTAAAGATTATTCACAGTTTTTCAGAAAAGTCAATACTTAAAAATAAAATAAGGTCGAGATTGCAAGAAAAAATTTAAATTTTGCAATACAGCCAAAATTTGGAAAAAAATCCAACCTTTTAAAAAACGCGACATTATCAAAAGTTTTCATTGTCAAGTTTTCAAAGAAATCTAAAGTTTTCGAAAAGTAACGTTTTGAAAATGTCGAAATTTTCAGGCGAAATCTTAATAATTTTAAAAGGCTAAACATTGTAGCAGCATCCCCATCAGTTTTGGCTACGAGCCGCCACTGCCATACATATTTAAAAATAAATATAACAAATACATATGAAAATTCTATAGCATTTAAATAAAATTTTCGATTTTCCAGACCTGCTTCGCTTTACAGAATTATCAGGGGATTATATTAGTAGTTCGTTTGACGGTTGTTATGCCAACTAATTTCATAGGTCACAAAATTCTATACGAATTATCTCTCCAAACTTTACACCTTTAACAGAAGCTTTGGTCCCATCCAAAGGAGTGTTGCACTTAGGGTTCCCTGTGGTCAGGACTGGCTGGGATTTTTCCGCAATAAAAAAATTTTCCCGGATCCTCATGTCTTACTTTGGTCTCGGATTTAGCGTAGGAGTGTGTTGATCCTTTTAGTTTCAAATATTACTATACCACACGAAACTACGAAAAAAAGTCAAAATTTCGAGTTTAAATTCGAAAATTTCAAAGAAAAAACGTTTTAAAAAAGTAGCGATTTAAAAAAGATTGGAAAAAGTCGAAAATGTTAGAAAAATTCAAATTTTCAAAACAGTCCATCTTTCAAAAACTTTACATTTTTTAAAAAATGAAAATCTTTATAGGGGAAATTTTAAAAAATGTCAAAAATTTTCAAAATTCAAGATTCTCAGAAAAGAATACCTACTTTTCACCATTTATAATATTAGTTTAGATCAAAGTAAATCGTCTAGTCTAGGAGATACAGATTTAGAATTTTTGGAAAATAATAGATTTCATAACTATTAAACTTTATTAACAATTAAAAAACAACAGATATTCAAAATTCCACGATGTTTCTATAAATATTTGCTATGTCCGTATCTGTCTCCGCTGTTCAGCATCATCGGCGGTTATACCAGCAATTTGTTTAACCGTTGTTATGCTATCAAACTCCATGGATCACAGACTCCTTTGAATATTCCGTCTAATTCGAATTCTCGTCCAAAGTTTCAATTAGAGGTGTGTTCAGAAGATTAAGCTGCTCGTTCGTAAGTGTAAATTGACTAGATTGTAAATATTTGTGAATGTCTACGACTTCTAAGAAATTAAGTTCTTTGGTCAGGGGCATACCGAGCCTGATGCTTTTGGGGGGTGAGCCAAGTTAAAAATGCCGACTCGATTAGAAAAATTTAAATTCAAATTTTTTTGCCGACCAGTCGACTTTACAGAAGAATTTCTGAAATATGTCGACTTTGGTGTCACACCCCCAACACCTCCGCCTCGGTACGCCCTTGATTTTGGTATTATTGTAAACATGTAATACTTCTACTGTGTTCGTGTAAGTTAAGTTTATGTTGTGTTTCAAATAGATACTTTGCAAAATTTGATCTTTCTGGATGTTTATTTCTGAAGGCAGCAAGATGTTCGCTGTACCTAAGTGAAAATTACGTGATGTTTGACCTATGTAGATAGCAATACACTCAGAGCAATTCAATTTATAAATACCAGATTTACCAAGTTGTAAAGTTTTTTCTTTTGCGTTAAAAATCATGTTATTTAACGAATTATAGCTATTAATGTAGCGAGATTATTATGCGATTTATAATAATCGAGAACGTTGCCAGGCGACAAGGCGTTAGTCGAGTCGTTTGGCCACGTCCGAGATTGTTTAAATCGCTAATAATCGAGTTGCATTCAAAGCTTTATCGTATCATTGACAACCTTCCAAAAGAATTTGTATTTAGGGTATTATGATAGCTAACTTATTTATCAGGCCCGTAACCAGGGGGGGCTAGGGGGCTGCAGCCGTCCCCCCCGAAATTTTTTGGCTTTACACTAGATATAACTGAACTTTCCATATGTGCGATATTTTTAAAAACCTTTTTTAACGGATCATTTTGTTTTCGTCCTGAAATTCAAGGATGTTTTTTTTTTCAAATTTGGCGCCATTTATTTTTATTAGAGACTGGATTTTAAGCACAATTAAGCAAGGTAAAAAGGTGAGCAAAATGTTAAATTAGCCAAAAATGAAAAGCTAAAGAAAGCATCAAAGAGGTAAAATACTCTAAAAAAAAGACATTAACAGGCCAAAACTCACAATTAACAAAAGAAAAATTTTGAAATCTCAGTCGAAATTTAAAAAAAAAATAGATTTTAGGTTATACTTAGGATATTCAGAAGCAGTATAACATTTTCAAATGAAGAAGTTTTTAAGATTTCGAGTTCATTCTCGAATTTTCACCCTAAAGCTTAACATTTTTACTGATATTTCGTTTCTAGAAAAATTTTAACTTTTCTTGAAATTTCTTGTTTTTTATTTGAAATTTCAATCTTCTGTTTTAAATTTTATTAAAATAGTGTTGAATTTTGCAAGTTTTTCAAGCCTAAACTCCCCCTTTAAAAAAAAATCAAATTTTGAGAAGAACTTGAAATTTATACAAGCTTCTTTTAGGAATTTAACACCAAATTGAGAAAAACTTGGATTTTGTGATAATAGTTTTACAGTTTTGGAATTTAAAAATTTAAATTTTGAATTCGGTATTTGAATAAAATGTTGAATATTAGGCCTTTTACTAAAAAATCAAAATCTCTTGTAAGCCATTATTTTGAGAAGACATTTTTTAATGTTATTTGTATGAATTTCTTCTATAATTTTTCTAAAATGGCGATTGAACTTTAAAAAAATGTCTAGAATGTCGATTCTTCTATAAATTTCGAGTTTTCCACAAAACTTGAGTATTTTTAAGTTGAAAAATTCAGGATTTTTTTTAATAACTGTAACCCATCAACTTAATTCGAACTTTTTAAATTTTTCAAAAAGTTTTAGCTTCATAATAAAAAATTTCGAAATTTTTTGTTATGAAGTTGATTTGTTTATATTTCGATTACAATTTCGACAATTCGACTTTTTTCACAAAAATTCGACTTCCAAGTGAAAGCTTCCAAAAAAATATTGAAATTTCTATCTTAGTTATCAAATTTCAACTTTAATTAAGAATTTTTAATCACGACATTTCAACTTTAAATTCATATTTTCAGAGAATTTATAAAATTTTTACAATTGTTTACGACGAGTTTGAAAATGTCGAAATTTTGAAAAAAGAGCTTAATGACTTTAGTCTATTTTTCAAAATTTTTACATTACCACTGGTTCAAAATTCGTACTTCTTTAAAATATTTTGACTTTTTTCTAGACATTTAATTTAAAAAGATCCCCTGGACATTTTAAGAAAATACTAAAAGTTTCAGCCTTTGTTGTGTTTTTTAATCTTTCTTGGTTTCAGAGGACAAGTTTTGTATTTCAATTTCAGGAAATATCAAAGTTTATTTTTTGAATTTTGTTTCAAGACAAAATGTTGAGTGTTATTAGTTTTTGTTAATAGATTTTGTCTTTTGGAAATTAGAGATTTTTTTTAGAAAATTTTGACTTCAAACCTTTTTTCTTTCAATTATAGCTTCTTTATTCTTCGGATTTAGAGAGTAATTCTAGATGTCAACTTATTTATAAAATTTTGAATTTAAAAAACTAAAAATTCCGAGTTCGAATATACTCCCACTTTTTGTTCGGAAATTCAAAATTTCTAAAAAAGTTAATATTTTCAGAAATGTTTATTAATGAATTCTGGTTATTTTAAAGTATAAACAAGGTCGTAATTAAACTTTTTCTAGAACGAGTTTGTCCACTCTAAATGTGGACTTTTCTAGACATTTCGAATTAAAATTTCAAATTCAAAAAACTCAAGATTAAGTTCGAAATTTCGATATCTGAAATTTTTCACTTGACGATATTTGCAGGTTTCTAGAAAGAATCGAAGTTTAAAAAAATATTTTGGTTTGAAGTAAATATCAAGATTTTAAACTTTGAATTTTAAGAAAAAATAGTAAAAGTATTAACATACTTCGCATTTAACAAAAAATCGAATTCAAAATGGAAATTTCCAAAAAAAGGTCAAAGTTTTGAGATTAAAGGTAAAACTTAAAAAAAAGATAAATAACTTTATAGCAAAAACTTTTCTTTGAAATTCGGAATAATCAAATGCATTTCGACATTGCAAGTTCAGACAGTAACAATAATTCCCAAAATTGCCGAAAATATAAAACGCAGGAATTAAAGTTGTTGCCAGTTAGAAAAAGAGTTGGACGTTAAGAGGAAACTTAAACTTAAAAAAAACATCTAATCTTCCAGAATTTAGAAAGAATATCCAAATTCTAAATGTTCGGGTGCAAACTTAAATTTGAGATAAAAGTTAAAATTATGAATTTAATCGAAGTTAGAAAAAAATTAAAAAAATTTTTTTTTTCTGTAGCTGACTTCAAACTATGTCTTTAAATAGAGCACTTTCTAAAGGCACATCTATTTTTATTTAGAAATTAAATTAAGATAAATAAGCGACGTCGTTGTTAAATTACTTTGTCAGAATGTTAGAAGAATTAGACTCTAGAAATGTTTTTAGTGTATTTTTTTATATTTTAGTATGCTTGTGTACAATAGTAATATTAATAGTAAAGTAGTATTGGACCGTGGTTTTTCGGTTCTAACCTAAACGCAAACAAAGACTAGGTAGTTTTAGCAGAAGCAGCCCCCGAAAAAAGATCCTTTTACGGGCCTGTTACTTATTATAATTGTAACTAACATGCTACTAAGTTATTATGAAGCTGCTAAATATTATGAGGTTAATAATTATCAATAAAGATTTAATTTTAAGGACACTTAGTTTCCAATGATACAATAAATAGATTTAAAGCTAGATGTCGCTTCGGATGTGTGAGAAATTATATTACTTATCTTTTTCGAGATGTTTTCAAAATATGTTATATCAAAATAGTGTGTTTTTTGTGGTTGTCTGTTTAGGAAAAATAAAATTAATAACTAATATGTGTTCTTTTTTAGATATTAACATATTAATGGATTTTTCAGACTATCCATTGCTCTAAGCTATTTGTTTAATTATCTTAATTTCTCGATTAAAATTTTCTTCATTCAATGGTACTAGATACGAGCTCTATTTATCATCAAATTGTATGTTGCCAATTTGTGTGAAATTGGATCTAAGGAATCATTTGGAATTGTAACGTCTATATCTTAGGTTTTCTATAAATAGAGAATTCTAATTTGTCTCAGTTTTTTAAGATAGTCAACTTCATAAAATTTATATTATTTTCATTTTCAATTTCTGCAGTAAATTAATATTTAAATGTAGGCTATTAATGTATTCTAAAAATGTACCTAATTGCCTAGAAGAGTTCAGAAAACCAGTTGGTACATCATCTACATATCTGTACCAAAAGATGATATTTCTGGACTTTTGAGAATTAAATATTTTGTTTTCTAAATTATCCATAAATACTATATTTGATAAGATGGGTGAAATTGGACTACCCATTGGAAGACCTTCATTTTCCAAATACTACTTTCCTTCAAATGTAAAATAATTTTGGTTCAGACACATCTGAAACAACTCAGTTATCTCAGCTGTCAAGTTTGGATTTGTGTTTTCCCTTTCCAAATATGATTTGATTAATGGTA